>OX424558.1:10647306-12047837 GCA_949152475.1 Terebella lapidaria
TAATATCTGAAATATATATTTTCCGGTAACCTTTCTTAGCCTTTGGGCTAATTTTACAAATATGTGTATCTGATTCCAAATATTTGACATACACATGTTAATAATTAACTCTGAAGTATACCTCAGAAGTGTTCTGCGAGCAAACAAATTCAGAAATTTTCTCGGGGGGCTTACGCTGCCCCCCGAACCCCCAGAGCGCATATGACGAGCACTCGCTACGCTCGGTTCGCTTTTTCACTTGCAATATTAAGCCTTCTTATTTTTTGGTAACCCCCCTGCAGAAATACTGGCTACGGGCCTGCAGTAATGCTAGTAAAGCTCACTGGTGAGTTGCGCTCGGGTGCACCAAATCCGCCTATTGTATTCCTCTCGCAAAAATTCAAGTCGTATATGCATCTATTATTGGATGGTCACACAACAAAGCGTACATACCAACAACAGCTTGTTTGTAACGCTGAAGATACTACGCGTTGTTTGCTGGCGCGTGTAAAAGTGATATCCATAATCATCAATTTGTACAATCGCTGTGATACTTTTCAGAGAACCTTGTCTCGGTTCATCATCCATGGCTATACATTTTTCTGTTAGTGAAGTTTCAAGAAGAAGGGTTGGGTAGTCTTGCTGATTTTGTTACCTTTATGTTTACATTACAAATGAATGGAAGAGTGGCTCACCTAGCCATAACAATGACTGGCTTATTCTCTATGAGCGCCGAAGGCGCGAATAGCCAGTCATAAATCTAATGCTCCCTCCGCATGCTAGTTCAACTTCGCCTCTGATAATATCCAAAACGATCGCTTGACAACATCAAGTAGTGACATCACGGCAATCTATCAACATTTATCCACAAGCCTTACCCCTAAAAACACCAATTGACTATAGATTTCGCCTTCCATGAGGTACATTTCTGGAATCACCAAAATTCAACACTCGGACGCGGCCATCTTTCGTTCGTTGCAACGGATATATCTGGATGTTTGCTTACTGTGTACAGCGCTGTATAATACATCGCTGTGCCGAGCCAATGGCTCGCGCCTGGCCGCGAAAATTGAAAATCTTGATCAAAGTATTTGAAGCATAATTATCGTGCAGTGCATTCCAAAAACTGTGCGGTCTGTTCCAGCTAGCGTGCAGCGACATCGCTGCAGTCTTAGTTGGGCAATTTCTATGAAAAAATATAATGTAAATGTCCATTTATTTCAGGACACATTTATCGAGCTTCCGTTGATATCTCAGCGCGCCATAAGCCATTGTGCGCATGCGCAGGTCAGAGGTCAGCTAAATATTTACATACTAGGTCGAGGTCACATTAGCTGCCCATGGGCACGAACATGCGCAGATAATGTGACCTCGACCTAGTATGCAAATATTCAGTTGACCTCTGACATGCGTATGCAGAACAGCCCAGAATATGGCGGCAGATGTCAACAAAAACTTCACGAAATACGTGTGGAAATAAATAGTGAGTTTGTTTGGAATTTTCGGTAGAAATCGCCCAACTAAGACTGCAGCAACGAACGAAAGATGGCCGTGTCTGAGTGTTGAATTTTGGTGATTCGGTGCTCATAGAGAATAAGCCAGTCATTGTTATGGCTAGCTCACCACAGTGTTTGGTCTGTTACCCGCAGTCAATCCTTAATGGTATCGTATTGTAACTTGGCATACTTCACCTGGAGATCAAATGGCATTTTTCTGCAAACTTTCAGACTTCTGCTCATAGAACTGTGAGAGTTAGCAATCTACTGCAATGATAAATTTTCCCTGAAATCCTGTCGTTTGCATGTCAACAAATATTGTTTTCCTTTGGCACGTGATGGGCGATTGTGTTCGGATAATTTGCATAGGGGCGAGGGTTAGGATTCGGGACCGCCCACGCACGTAAACTGATTCGAAATGACTCGCACGTGCAGGCACCTTGACGACAACGGACAACCCGATCCCCCTATTATGACTAATTTGAACTTGTCCATTTGGATTCCGTCATAAGTGGTCGAGAACCAAGCAATATGTCGGCGCCCATGGTTCGAGCAAATCCTCGCTTAAAAAACTTTTGTGTTTCGACAGAAACAGATAGCATTCCAGAAGGCAGGTTTGTGAAAATTAATTGCCGTTTGTATCACAGATATGCAATATTCAGTTTGAATAGTTCGCTCGAAGTAACTGGACTGAACTAAAGGCAAAAAACGGTGTAAACGACTTTAAAAAAATCAGAGTTGTTATGCGCGACGCCGGTCAATATGAAGGCGGTCAATACCGCAATGTATCGGACCGATTGCATTCTGTGTAATCCATTGTACCATTTTCGTAGGCATATAATAATGCTCATTATCGACTTTACAGCTTACGAATCAGTTGTGGACATATCTATATTGAAAATGATATACGCCGAATATTCCGGTGACCTTGAATCTGACCTTTGAACAGCAATGGTAAACGCACAATATGGTATACGCCAAACTTGCTGTCTGTGAAAGAATGTAATACTAGTACCTCATTTGATAGAATTTAATACTCCGCGTGAAAATTAATTGCCGTTTGTATCACAGATTTGCAATATTCAGTTGAATAGTTCGCTCGAAGTAACTGGACTGAACTAAAGGCAAAAAACGGTGTAAACGACTTAAAAAAATCAGAGTTGTTATGCGCGACGCCGGTCAATATGAAGGCCGGCGTCGGAATCTGACCTTTGAACAGCAATGGTAAACGCACAATATGGTATACGCCAAACTTGCTGTCTGTGAAAGAATGTAATACCTCATTTGATAGAATTTAACACTCCGCGGTTAAAATAGTGACCCAAAGGTGTGTATTCCATTGGCATGCTATTATGTCCGCCATCCATCGTCCGACTTAGTCAAATCTTATTGAAATTTTGGGGGAAAGCAGTAGAGATAACCAACATACCGGCTGGCACCGTCGATATAAATGAAGCTATACTAAACTGTCCAATAAAAACTGCCTAATTACAGTTGCATTCTAGAATAGATGTAAACATCAAATTTATTCGAGATAGACAAAATGATATACTAATAATAAAATAATGATTTGTTGTTATTGTTTAGTATGGCATGTATGTTAGACGAATGAAGTATGAGGATGCTTACAAGAAAAAATATCATAAAATAATAAACAAATGGAAAGTAAAATAAAATGTAAGTACATCACAGGCTATAGAAATGATAACCAATATACAAAAAAAATAGCATTTTGTACAATTGTGAAATTTGTATTTGGTTGCACATGGGATTCACTTTCCTACACAACAACCACATATAAATCATCATGCATATATAATCACAGGTTATCTTCCCTTTCCCAAAACAGTTACATTAATGATAGTGGTTAGCCGGAACATGTGATCTAGCTGTCTACTCCACACATCACTTGTTGTGCATATACGTATTGGCGTCAATAATCGAGCGGCATACTGTTTTCTGTTGACAAGAATACACGAATAAATGATGGTAAGATATACCGCCTGTGATGCGATAGAAACACCAGCATGAAAACAGCGACTATTTATTAGCACTAGGCCTATTCTCAGTCAACACAAAACGGAAAATAAAAACATTGAGGAATACCCTTCGATTTTTTTCTGCATTACGCCTATTAGTATATGGAATGTAAACCCTATTATTTTACCGTAAATATGTCGCTTAGTCTTATCATCCAGCACGTCATACGGGTTGTCAGATCCCGTAACAAAGTGCAGTTGACCATTATTTTGGAAATGTATCCCACGATCCAATGCGCTGACGATACACTGGTGTATCAGAACGTACTGGGCCTGTATGATTATGTGATAATGATAAAATCTGGTATGTAATATTATTTAGTTACCAAAAATACATGGTACAGAAATAAATATGTAATATTGTGTATAATGATGATCCATCATTCACCTGGACTTGCACCATCTGTGGGCGGTGCTTTCTCATCTCCATGACAACGTCGAACACGTCGACAGTGTCATGATGTAGTATGTGTTGCGTCACATGGTCCAGGGCAACAAAAACAGCCGCACGCCCGACACCACCACTATATATACAGGTAACACGGTCAATTACTCCATACAGAATACAGGAGCCATGCTTCATAGAGAAAACATTTTGTCTAGATCTATATTTGTTTGTAATGTCTCAATGACATTGTTGTCTATGTTCCTTACACTCGATTAAAAATGGCATGGATGTGTTTTCAATTTCGTAACGAAACGCATATACGTGAATCTCATAGGCTAAACTGGCGAAGATGAGAACTTGTTCAAACATCAAGACAAATGGAAGCTACAATTACACGTAGAGAAGATAAAAACATTTTGTGGTACCATTAATTGACTAGCTCCAACGGTGTGAAAGTTGAAACCCGAGCAGCAGAGTTTCAGTTTTTGTGTATTTAAAAGCTACTGTTAGATTGGGGCGTCGGTAGTGCAAGTGTGATTCTGAGAAGCCTCAATCCCTTCATGGATTAGTTGGGTCCATGACAAATATACTGAGGCTCCGAGACCATGATGGCTTGAAAGTTGTTCTTCCTTTTGTGAATTCAAGACGCCAGACCAAAGCCGAGTAAAGCCAGGATCAAATGATCAAGGAGGGCGAGCCATTAGACAGGAATCCGGCGTCTGCAGGAACCAGCACCGATTGTCCGCCTTCAGAACGGAACTATTTATTCTCGTCTCTGAGTGGAGAGCTCCAAAGCCGTGTTGACACAGCAGCTCTCGATCAATGATGATTATTGAAGCCGGAGCACACGGGCGGACAAAGACTGTATCTCCCGGCTGTAATTGACGACAAGTGCCGAGGTTTTCCTGTCGATCTCACCCGAGCCCCGGGTACAATGTCCCGGCCACTCAACCAAGTACCGGGCTCTTCATCATTAAGACCATTTCGATAATGATACCTGTTTAAACAGATTGTTTTTGCCCTTCTCATCGGGTTCTGCCTTTGAATGTCAATACCTGTAGCGTCTTTCCGATGAAAGAATGCATCGAGTTATATTTGCCTTTAGTTAACGACGGTTACGACACAGATGTAAACACGGGTCTATTACCAAATCTCGAACACGTGTTCTGACTTCAATGTCATAAGAACGCTTGATGACACAAGCACCGCATCAGGTGTGAAACTTATCCGGTTAAAGACGTGAATTGTTGTTGAGTAGACACCAAACAAATAGCTAAGGTGGAGGGAATTATTTGTGTGGCCAGGGGATATATTTCGAAAGTAGAAAGTGCGTAATTTTTGTGAGATCAAGGGGAAAAAGACGAAGGTAAAAATTTCCAATTAAAGACACGCAGTGATAATACTAACTTTCCATAGTTTAGCGGGAACGAACGCCTCCAGGGTCAGGTCTTCAGAAGACCCGCGCTGTCCGCTGGCCAATAGTAGAGTCGATTGGAAGATGAGAAATCGCTGTCAGGCATCACACGTTAACCAAAGTCTAAGCCAACCATAGCCCGCAGCATTTTGATCACAAATTTTTGTCACCCAATGTGTTGGAGTATACCTACTCCTGGAGGGTACTGAAGGGAGTGGGCACAGCACAGAAAGACACTAATAAATCTGGAATAAATCCTAAATATTTTACAACAACAGCGCAATACGGGGTTGAGTTGTATGTCAGATTTTCACAGAACTCGGAATATTCACTTCTGATAAGCATTGACGTCCAAAGACATAACGCCATTTTTAGGTTACCGGACCTTTGGTCCGATAACCTATTGTCATGGCATTGCGTTCGTCGTCGGTTGTCGTCGTCCGTCATCGTCGTCCGTCTACATTTTTATCTTTAAAGTTTACAATCGAATCTTCCTGAAATTTTGCACAAGAATGTCTAAAAATATTTCGAGAGGGAAGTTTAGTTCTTTTATTGTCGAAATTCTTTCAAAATGGCGGCCATTTTCGAAGAAAAACGACCAATTTTGGACTTTGACAGTCGTTTTCTCGAAATCTGTTCAGTAACTTTTTTCTTATTGATACATAACACGCCTCATACGTACCCCTGTGATGTGTATAAATTTTATTTCCCTTGAATCGTTCGAAGTGGGTCATTTTGGGCCTAAACTCGGCCCAAATGGGACTTCCCCATGTTAAATTCTCCTATGATTTATATTATGACACATTTTTTTAAATATCTCACTTAATATTTAGATTAGAGATTAGGAATCAATTGTGGACATATAGGAAATGATAGATGCTGAATATTCTCGTGAATTTGACCTCTGACCTCATTTTCAAGATCAGAGCACACATTGGCTAATATCTTTATAGGTAATTGACTGGATACAGTGTTTGAGGCTCGAGGACGTGTCTGGGCCGTAGCACGCACGAGCTTGCGAGTGCGACCGCGGCACAGACACGACCGACGGCCTCAAACACTGCATCAAGTCGATAAACTTATTATTATGCCACATCGTGATATGCATACCCCTCGGGAGAGATATGGTTACAAATGCTGACATTTTCTAGCCATTTTAAATCCTGAAAGCAAAAAAATTTATGGACATTTTCATGTACTACAAAATAAAAAAACGTCATTTCACCAGCGCATGAATACGTAAACTCCAAAAGACCGTTAGTTGTTATGCGCGACGCCGGTCAATATGAAGGCGGTCAATATCGCAATGTATCGGACCGATTGAATTCTGTGTAATCCATTGTACCATTTTCGTAGGCATATAATAATGCTCATTATCGACTTTACAGCTTACGAATCAGTTGTGGACATATCTATATTGAAAATGTTATACGCCGAATATTCCGGTGACCTTGAATTTGACCTTTGAACAGCAATGGTAAACGCACAATTATGGTATACGCCTACGGAAGCCCGTAGAGGCCAGAAAATGAAAGGTGTCAAAATATATTTATCTGGCGGCCGCCACTTAATTATCTGGCGGCCGCCACTTAATTATCTGGCGGCCGCCACTTAATTATCTGGTGGCCGCCACTTAATTATCTGGCGGCCGCCACATAATTATCTGTAGGACGTGGCTTGAAATATGAGGAGATTCTTGTAAAGCAATATACATATAGCTAATTAGGCCCTAGTATCCAAATAAAAGTCGTGACATACTGTATTAATGACAAAACTGTTTTTAATGAGACAATGATATATGGGGTATTGTGGGGAGGGGGGGGGGGGTGTTGACATGCAAATTATACAACAAAACTTAACTTTCACACTTAGCATTATATAGGGATCATCAATGAATTCATGTTATTTTGTTGTGGCCATGGCAACTGGGCCCTCTGCAAGTATGGTTGATACCATCGATATATAGGTTAAAGGGATATGGGGAAAAATAAAAACAATGCATATTCGATGGTGGTGACAAATATTCGTCAAATTATCTGATTAATATTGTGTGTTCCTTTTTTTCTCTGTTTTTCCCCTATGGATTATGTATTGAAAGTTGCCCTATGGTCCATAATACCAATCAATGACATGAAAATATGTACATTTCATCCCCCAAACAAATATTCGTTAATTTTATTGAGGCATTCTTGGGCCATATATGTTACAATATAAATCGGCATTGACCGATCAGAGTCACTTTGCATGTGACTAACGCGCACCACTCCTATGGGATGCTGGTATTCGAAGAGGGGGGGGGGGGAAGAATTTTTTTTTGAATCCCGGGTTAGTAACTTGATAATGTCAACTTAGTATATCGATAATGTATCTCAAATAAAATGTCAATTTTATTTTATTTTAAAATGAATTTCTATGGATAGACCAAAATGCTGTGTTAAAGCACTAAATAAGTGGCGGCCGCCAGATAATTAAGTGGCGGCCGCCAGATAATTAAGTGGCGGCCGCCAGATAATCATGTGGCAGCCGCCAGATAATTATGTGGCGGCCGCCAGATAATTAAGTGGCGGCCGCCACATAATTATGTGGCGGCCGCCACTTAAATATATTTTCACACCTGACACTAACGGTCTTCCGTATACGCCAAACTTGCTGTCTGTGAAAGAATGTAATACCTCATTTGATAGAATTTAACACTCCGCGGTTAAAATAGTGATCCAAAGGTGTGTATTCCATTGGCATGCTATTATGTCCGCCATCCATCGTCCGACTTAGTCAAATCTTATTGAAATTTTGGGGGAAAGCAGTAGAGATAACCAACATACCGGTTGGCACCGTCGATATAAATGAAGCTATACTAAACTGTCCAATAAAAACTGCCTAATTACAGTTGCATTCTAGAATAGATGTAAACATCAAATTTATTCGAGATAGACAAAATGATATACTAATAATAAAATAATGATTTGTTGTTATTGTTTAGTATGGCATGTATGTTAGACGAATGAAGTATGAGGATGCTTACAAGAAAAATATCATAAAATAATAAACAAATGGAAAGTAAAATAAAATGTAAGTACATCACAGGCTATAGAAATGATAACCAATATACAAAAAAAAACATTTTGTACAATTGTGAAATTTGTATTTGGTTTCACATGGGATTCACTTTCCTACACAACAACCATAGATAAATCATCATGCATATATATATATATATATATAATCACAGGTTATCTTCCCTTTCCCAAAACAGTTACATTAATGTTAGTGGCTAGCCGGAATACGTGATCTAGCTGTCTACTCCACACATCACTTGTTGTGCACATACGTATTGGTGTCAATAATCGAACGGCATACTGTTTTCTGTTGACAAGAATACACGAATAAATGGTTTTAAGATATACTGCCTGTGATGCGATAGAAACACAATCATGAAAACAGCGACTATTTATTAGCACTAGGCCTATTCTCAGTCAACACAAAACGGAAAATAAGAACATTGAGGAATACCCTTCGATTTTTTTCTGCATTACGCCTATTAGTATATGGAATGAAAAACCCTATTATTTTACCGTAAATATGTCGCTTAGTCTTATCATCCAGCACGTCATACGGGTTATCAGACCCCGTAACAAAGTGCAGTTGACCATTATTTTGGAAATGTATCCCACGATCCAATGCGCTGACGATACACTGGTGTATCAGAACGTACTGGGCCTGTATGATTATGTGATAATGATAAGATCTGGTATGTAATATTACTTACATACAAAAATACATGGTACAGAAATAAATATGTACTATTGTGTATAATGATGATCTATTATGCACCTGGACTTGCACCATCTGTGGGCGGTGCTTTCTCATCTCCATGACAACGTCGAACACGTCGACAGTGTCATGATGTTGTATGTGTTGTGTCACGTGGTCCAGGGCAACAAAAACAGCCGCACGCCCGACACCACCACTATATATACAGGTAACATGGTCAATTACTCCATCAACTGACTGGCATTTCATATAATCGTCGTCTTATTGAGAGAACATTTAATGAAAAGACCTCGAAATAGTTTCTTTACAGAATATTTCAGAAATATTATTTATGTTTGTGTATTTCAGCATGTTTTAATTAGTAATTGTTCATTGAGAAAAAAATTGAGACTCTTTGGAAAGAAATCTTAAAATATTGTTTTGAGGAATGTTCTGAAATACAAATTTTTTTTTTACCTTTTGAATATAATTTATTATTAATAATTAATCAATCAAAAATTATTGATCAATTATTACCTGCAGTGTACCAGTACCGGTGCATGTCTCGGGTTGTTGGTTGTATTGATGTGACTTCGCACGTTCACCACAAAGTTGAGGAAACTGTCCACATTGCTAGGGACAACAAACTCCGGCCACACCCCGTAGTCGAACTGAGTAAGTTCTCTGGATTCGATACCCTGCAGAAGTATCTCTTGAAATGTCTCATAGATATTCAATTTGATGAATTTAAAATTACAACAAGCTTACAATTCACATCGTGGGCTAGGCTACATGTATATCATCATAAATAGTAACATACTGTAACTATTGGACTGGAATGCAGTGTGATGTTTCCATGGAATATCCATAAAGTAAACCCACCATAGAAATGATCAGGGTCCGTACAGTGTAATCGTCTACAACTGACTCGGATCGGAGGTAAACTTGTATGTGTCCGCAGTCCATGACCTGACCAATGCTAGGCCAGTACTTTATACACATCTCCTATGGATAGTTTATGTCTTCAATTGGTTAACTTCTTTTTTCATACAAGATCTCATAAGTATCACTGCATCAAGTCATACTCACTGTACTTGTTGGGGAACACAAAACATAACAAACATATAACTAAATAAAAGCCTGGATTTAAATATCAAAGATGAACCAAAACCTGAATTGACCTTGCCATTCTCCTCCAGCTGTGTTACCATGACAACAGTGGTCACGTGTTGTTCCCAGATCATGAGCCAGAAGTCGTCCAAAGTGACAAAGGACGGACTCGGACAAACAACATACTCCTGTTCGGTGTTGTAACCCTACAGGGACACATATCGTATCTTTTACATGGTATAACTGTTTAACTGTAAAACAAATATCTGATATTATGTAATATTATGTATTTTACATATGGATGCACTACACACGGGAACATAACTGGCGTTTATATAATCCGAGTTTCCAATGGCAGCCTTTTGCTCCAACCTCACTCTGGAGTGGTCAACTGAAAACAACAAACAGTAGTCGTTTGACAGTTCAAGTCATGCGGACCTGTATAAGATAATATTACTGGTGTAATAAGAACAGTTGGCTTCACGTACAGGGAATGATATTGGGAGATCTGTTTTTGTTTGCGTTGTCAGGATGACGGCCCACGTGACTGCTTGGGTTTGGACTCTGTTCTTGCAGCAACTGTCAGCAACAAATAACATATTAATAATCATAAATATATTGATTAGGCCCTACAATACTATATATCACGAGGCAGAATTATTCACTAGTGGAGAACGAAGTGAAACCTTATACTCGTTTGCAAACAACAGATCGAAATCCTTATGGAAGTCTCGAACGTGTTGGTGGAAATCACTCAGTTTGACTGGGGGAGGTCGTCTGAAACATAAATATTACCAATTTATGTTATCGACTGATGCACTACTCTAAATTCAATTCTCTACATTATGGGGTGCTAGAATCGGAACTGGTTTGAATTGTCACCTATTGACAATGAGATGTGTATACCCTCCATCGTCGTCTCCGACATCTGCATACACAGCTTTGAGGTTGCCAATACTGACGTCCCCAGGGGAATCCTCAGACTTGGCAAAAGGCAAAAGGAAAAAGGACTGTATCAAAATCCAATGTACTTAAACACAGAGGGAAGTTTATGGTGGGTGTTGTGAAATAGATGTACAAGCCCATCACGGGCACATGTGAATTTATGAACTTGTCTACCCACCCGATCCGCCGCTTGTACAGGAAAACAAAAACAGCAACTGTTGCTATGACGACTATTGGCACCACCACCCCTGCCACCCACGACATGTTCTTGTCTGGAACAGTTATGATACTTGGCCCGAGTTCGTCATGATCCATATCAGATCAGATACCAAAGTAACAGAAATGGCTTATGAATAGACATGGGAATTATTGATTTGCTGATGGTACCTGTCTCGTAGACGTTTGCAGAGGGCGCTACGAGTACTCCGTCATCAGTCCCAACCACAAGACGCAAACTATGAACATCATACACAATGATGAACATGAACATCATTCATTAAATGTTTGCACAACACTTAATGAATTTTACAATACTATTGCAAATACTGATAACTCTGTTGCAATTGTCAGAGATGATCTGAATGATGGATGCCAACACGGGGAACATAATATTTATAATATTTTGCGACATTTTGATGATCATCCCAGTATTTTAAAAATACTTGCTTCACGGGATGTCAATAACATATTTGAATTCAAAAAAGTTTCTATTGATGATATTCATAAACAGTTATGCAAGCTTAATCCTTCCAAATCTACCGGATATGACATGATTCCACCCAAATTATTGAAGTTGGGAGCTGAGGCTCTCTGTATACCTTTTATGTTCCTAGTCAATGAAAGTATTACATCCGCTACTTTCCCAGCTGCATTGAAATATGCTGATATAATTCCTTTGTTCAAGAAAGGTGATATTCTCTCGAAAGAAAATTATAGACCAGTCAGCATTTTGTCAAGTATATCTAAACTGTTTGAAAGAATCCTGTTTGAACAGATCTCTAATTATTTTGAGGGTGAATTTAGTATTTATGTATCTGGATTCAGAAAAAGTCATTGTTGTCAAAATGTTCTGACTCGATTTGTTGAAACAGTCAAATGTAAGCTTGATAATAAGGAAGTTGTTGGAACCGTTATGACAGATTTATCCAAAGCTTTTGATCATTTGCCTCATGATTTGTTGATAGCTAAAATGAATGCTTACGGAGTGAATATTCATTCATGTAACTTACTTCTGAGCTATTTTCAGGATAGATTCCACAGAGTAAAAATGATGTCTAATGTTAGCGGGTGGCTACCACTTAATGTTGGAGCACCCCAAGGATCAATATTGGGGCCTTTCTGTTATAATGTCCATTGTAATGATTTGATGTTTGATATTGAGAATGAATGTGATGTTTTTAATTATGCTGATGATAATACAATATGCTGTTATGGCAAAAATAATGATGAGGTGAAGACAAAACTACATCATATAATATCTAAATTATTAAGTTGGTTTGATGATAATAACATGAAAGTTAATTGCAACAAGTTTCAATATATGTTATTTGGAAATGGTTATAACCAAGATGACTCCATTGTAATTGATGGCAACCATATTCGTGCACAAAAAACTGTTAAGCTATTGGGTGTATATTTTGATGTAAATTTGAATTTTGACTACCATGTGCAAGAAATATGTAAGAAAGCAGGAAGGAAATTGAATGTTTTACGTAGGCTGTCAAGAAATCTAAATGAACAAAATAAGATGCTTCTATTTCACTCATTCATATTATCAAACTTTGAATATTGTTCTATTGTGTGGCATTTCTGTAGTAGGGGTAACATGGCAAAAATTGAAAAACTGCAAAAGCAGGCTTTAATATATGTGTACAATGATCATGATTCTAACTATAGTTCCCTAAGACATAAAGCAGCTATCCCACTCATGTATGTAAGGAGATTGAGGTGTATTTTATTAGAAGTATACAAATGTGTCAATAAGTTAGGACCCAGCTATTTACATGATATGTTCGTATTAAAAAATGTACCATACAATAGGCGTAATATATTACAGGTGCAACAACATAAATATAGAACAGTCAAAAATGGATTAAATACGATTATGTATCAGGGCAGTAAACTTTGGAATTCGCTTGAAAATGATATCAAAGATGTGGGATCTCTCACGGCCTTTAAAAGGAGAATTAATATGTGGCAGCCACCAGAATGTAATTGTTCATGTTGTGTTCTATGTCATCTAAAGCAAGTGTAAATGTATCATATTCACTGTATATATCTCATTCCTCATTGTAAATATCTTGTCATGTCGGTTAATAGCTGAATTCAGCTAATGTTCATGTTATGTGTCTTATCCGACGTTAAATAAAGTTTTATCTTATCTTATCTTATCTTATCTTATCCATCAATTGAATTTGAGAAACCACATAGAAAGATCTATTTCTGAATAAAGTGTTTGAGACCACATCACGTCAAACTTACATGAACTTTTTGCCATCAGTGAGTTTCTTGTTGCAGTACTCGTTTTTCCCACAGCTTCCCTCTGCGCCGACGACGTATCTGTAAGGTTCTACGACTGCTCTCTTCCTTCGAGTTGAGCCACACTCAGGCTGCTTCACGCCTACAGGTGTAGAAAAACACACCACAACTTGTACTGAAACCTTTGCCCTGAGAACTAATAGTTACCACAGGAGTTTGGTTTGAAACACTGGACTGACCTCTGCACTGATCGATGAACTGGTCACACTGGAAGTCCTCCTGCCAGTTGTCGGGTGTAGTTCGGTAGCCATCAGAATCGTTGTGGTTATCCCAGGTGCCAAATGTAGCATCCAGGACGGCTTTGTCGGTGAACATTTCCTCCGTATAGATCGGACTTGTTTGCTCTGTCAATCAGGGATCAGATGTACCATATTGGGCAAAGTGGACAAAACAAGACATGAGCAGGATAGGAAGTGAATATTGTGGGCCAGAGAAGAAGATCCTGAGAGATATAATGTCTATGTTCCTTGGATGCCACTGTACATATGTCAGCTAAATTGTATCATGCAGGTATTATACAGGCAGAACGTTGATGATGGCACTTTACCAGTGAGCACAAGTCCAGCAAAGGTTACGTCACCGTTGCTGTTGTAGCAGACCTCACACTTGTCTATCTCCACGGTGACACTGGTCTTTGATTGACTGACAGACTCACTGACGGACGTCTCCACGGGCGTTCTGGGAACTGAGGTGTGTGTGTATGGGGGGTGTGTGTGTATGTGGGGGGGGGGGGGTGATGGTGGTCGGGTAAAAGAAATGTTTATGGTGGATACTTCATTCAAATACTTAATCGAACACTCAACTATGGATAGAATGCATGCTACAAGCTTATGGGAGAGAAAAAATCTGACATCCAGAAATAACTCACAACACTGGCCAGATGACGCAATGTCACTTGTCTCATTTCCCGGTCCAATAGAGTTCACAGCTTGGATCTGTAGGTAGCGCGACCATCAACAGAAAATTGTATGATATTTCCAACAGCACAGAGGTAGATTCATATCTGGTTATTACACTGCTCCGTTTATTGCTTTACCACACACATTCATAATTTTTTGCTTATCTTTGTTATGATTCAAACATCAACACAATCGTTGAACTTGCACAGACTTGGTGGACTGGCTATGTACCGTGAATGTGTACTGTATGTTGTTAGGGTCCAAGCATTCGATGTCCGCTGTCGTGACTGAAGCCCCATAGGTGAAACTTTTCGAATCCCCATCTCCCTGAAAAGTGCATCACTCTCCTTGTTATGCATGCTCAAAACATTTTATCTACATAATAGTCTGACATGATCAATAACAAATGTATGAATCTACATCTCCATAATTCCAGATCGTGAATTAAAACCTGAACTAGGTATACTTTACACAAATCATAATGTGCCAAAGTATATTGCTCCAAGTATACAAGTCACCCTAATGTACCTCATACTTGACCAGGTATCCTGTCCTGACACCGTTCTGTTTTGACGGGTGGCTCCAGGCCAAATGGAATGCATGACAGTATTCTGGCGCTTTGCTGGTCACGTGAAAACTGTCGACTGCCTCCGGATCTGACGGGTAAGGATTACATCGTGATGATTCTTGAGTTGTTGGTGTGTCATTAACTTTAGAAACAACATGTTGGTAAGAGTCATCATCTTACAGGTCACGATGACAGGATTTCTCCCGATGGGATTCCTTGACGTGTTTGGATATGTTATTCTGTGTTACGGCTTATTCTTGGAATTCGTTGACTCACAGAATTCTTGAGTCAGCTGTCGCTCGGGCTCCGATGGTGTGCTGAGTACAGACCCATCTGTGGAGTTTGTCAGGGCTATAACCCTGATGGTGTAGTTTACATAGGGCTCCAGGCCAGAAATCAAGGCAGACGTCGAATTGAATCCTGTGCATAAACACATGTAAATGAATTGATGTATGCAAATATTGAACAGCGAAATGCAGTGTGAACTGCAGAATCTTTGGAAACATTAATTCCTTGAAGGTACTACTACAATGTATGGAAATATCTTATGTTATCTCCAAGTATGTTTGTTCACCTTCCACAAGACTGTAGCTATATGGATTCTGACTCCTAGGAGCTGTCGCCGTGGCATTGTAGTTCACAAAATTACCAACAGGGTGCGCATCTTCTTCCAACACCCACGTGACGTTGATGGCAAAAGCACTGACTGCTATCGTACTCGTTATTATGGGCTTAAAGGGAGCTAAATTTTAAAGCAATTTGAACATCTTAAGAAATTGTATTATCTGAAATATTGATAATTGGATGGACAGTGTGTGGAAGTGATATATAACTTCAAAAAATAGACGTTATTGTGTTTTATCGTTGTTTTTGGCTCGCATAAGGAGATTGAATTTGAAGCAAACAAGTACGAATATCATGCCTGTAATTTTTTCCCCTCAAAATAGCAAATAAAAAGGCAAATCTAACAAATGGTTTATCATGGTCACCTCTCTCCCCTGTACATGGTATTGGTTCTTCGACAGTATATTCTCCCATTCCCACCGAGGTGCTGGCGGCCACCGACACGTGATAGCAGTGGAACGAGTGAAGACCTTCAATGACGTACTCGGTCACATTTGCCTTGGTGGTGGTGTTACTACAGCACAACTCATCACATGTGTCTGAAGGGGTCTCAGACGGGTAGAGTTCACACCACACTACACTGTAGGAGGTGATGACACCATTGGGTTCTGAAGGCTCTGTCCAGTTCACTGTTAAGTCACTTGGCCCAACAACAGTCAAGCCACTGACAACACCAGGGACTGAAAACAGGATGGGAAATTGTTACTGATAGTCTGAGAACATCAACATTTGTCATACATATACATACTACTTGCTCGGAAACTCAAACGACATACTGATTTCCTGCTGATTGGAAGACTACATACTGGTACATACTGGAGTCTTAAGGGAAAAGGCCTCAGCCCCTGTCACTCAGTGTACGTGCTGTAGTACATGTATGTTGTACTGACCGTCTTCCTTTGTACGTGTCGGTGTGTCCGCTGACTTCACGCTGCAGGTTCCCGGGTTGACGGCAACCACAGAGAACGTGTAGTCGGTGTAGGGAGTCAGCCCGGTCACGTTGTATGGGGAGGTAGTAGTGGAAAGTGTAGTGGTGTCACATGGACACTCAGGGGCTGCAGGCTGAGTCTGGGACACGGGGAGATAGAGGGAGAAGGTAAATGTCAGTGTTGTATTGAACATAATTACCATAATATTTTGTAGTATTATCATTATCCAAAGTGTTGATGTTTCATGCTATGTTGATGGAAACAGAAGTGCACTGAAGGCGATATTTTTCCTTGAAATGTCATAAAAGTTTAGAGTAAATAACAAACATGTTCTCACCATAGGAGCAGCAATTCTGTGACAGGTAGACATCCCGTCTGCAATGACTGTGAGATGGTACTCTGCGATGTTTTCTGGCTTGGGAGTAGACTCGTTAAAATTCACAACCACCCAGCGTGAGGCTTGAGACACAACCCAAAGTTTGTCTACCGGGTTGGGGGCTACAAGTGGGAACATACCAAAATAGATGGAGCAATGTTTTCAAAACTGGATTTATGCTGTACGAAATAAAATATTATTAGTAGTATTAACTTAAAGTGGTCCTCATCTTGAACTAAGGGCAGCAATGCTTGATATAGTAATAGATAGAATCACGGGGGACTATCCGTTCCATATAGATTGGTTTACGGCGGTTTGGTTCCGATTTACGTGTGCTTGTTCGTTTCGCCATGTGAGAGAAATTGTGGGCAAAATTCAGCTTAACAGATAGTATGCGAGTCCCGTGTGCCTATTTATATAATGTAACGCCTAGGAGTATATAAAATGTCATTTGCGTGGGGAAATTGCTAGTTTCTGTTTTGTATGGGGTATAATGGATATGTTCCGATTTACCGAAACGAGTATACAGGTCACAGTTTCGATTTACGTGGTTGTATGTTCCGATTTACCAGATAGATCTTCAATATCACCTCAAACAAAATATTTGCGAGTTTAAATATAACTTGTCAAGTTATTCACTGTTCAAATCACACATTGGTTTGGAAAGAGATTATTTGATCAAAATACTTGGTAAATTGCTCATGGTCACAAACATTATGAAATTGCCCAATTTGCTTGAATTCACGTGATTTCATTTCGGGCTGAAATTTAACATTGGGGTAGATTGTCAACTTTTTCAGTTTTGAAGACCTGAAAATAAGTGAAAAAATATCTTTCATGCCAGATGAGAAGATTTCAAATTGATATGACGGTCCAAAACAAAATTACAGCCAAAAATCATGTGCGGACACAAAGTATGAAGGTTACAGAGTTGCCATGTAAGCGTTCATATTTGTTTTCATTGCAACAAATGATATTCTTAACTAATATCTAGACATATAAGTATAGGTAAATCGGAACATCAAAACATAATTAACATATAAACCAACGTAAATCGGAATCACCATGACGGTAAATCGGAACTTGTGATGTGACATAAAGACTTGTAGTTTTCCAACAAAATTGTGCCTGTTGCGATCAAAGTAGTTGCTTACATAAAAGAAATGCCTGAAAGGCATACTATGTACATTTGGTTATAACTGGATAAATATTGAGGTAGTGATTGAAGCAAGATCGTACAGGTCGCTTTTGTTTTGATTGTCGGCAAATACAGTCGGAACGAAACCGCCGTAAATCATTCTATACAGAACGGATAGTCCCCTGTGAGAATGAAGTAAATCAGAAAGTTCCAGGAATTAGTTTCATGAACATTTGAGACATAGTGTTGCATGTTACATGCAGAATGTATGTTGCATGTAGTGACAATGACACTTGTAAAACATTCGACCATAATGAGTCATGCACAAAAATTGTATTTTCAGCTGATATTGTCAGCTGGCAGCACTGTTTCAGTAGTCATGTAATGCCATTATATTATTTATGATAATATTGCTCTAAACATGAAACATTTTCATGCCAAACGAAATGTGTGTTGGATACAGCAGTCAGCATCTGAAAAGGGTTAGAAACAATAATTGACCCCCATTACAATGCTGCCATCTATCGAATAATTGTCGTGCAAAAGCGTGCGTGCCCTATTCATCTGGACATATCCGTGAGAATTCTGACCTGTCCAATCCGTTACTGAAGCAGGTGTACTCTCCTTGGGGGTCAGTCCGCCACTCACAGCACTCAGTGTTACCACGGTAACTGGGTATTCTGTGTTGATATCCAGCCCAGGGAGGACCACAGGGGTGGGTGACCCACTGGTACAAGGCTCTGTTATTTCAGAGCTTCCATATGTGATCTCGTACTGGGAACACTGACCAGCGCCAGGGGTGATACTGAACGAGAACGCAGTCGTGTTTTGTGTGATGTCCCCAATGGTAGGTGTGGATGGAACTGTCGGAGGAACGTTAGAAATGAAGTCTTAGTCATTGTACATTTAAATGATACCTACCGGGCCTACATCTACACACATATATTGGAAAAGTAACTGTAATCTATCGTGTCTTTCCTTGATAGAACATTAGAACTAGTTTGCTAAACAGCATCTAGATGTAGCATTTATATCAGCATGAAAAAACTAGTGTACAACTTGTGTCTCATGACATCATGTACATTGCCTGCAACACATATTCACTAGTTATACACCTGATATATGCAATAAACATGACAAAGCTGCTCTTTGATCTGGAGTACCATACAATACACAGTCCATCATACACAAGCACATAAGCTCAGTTTACATAACCTGTACATGTGCCACGGTGTGGATCACGTCCATGATCATGCCATGTAAATATGTAATGATCCACTATTCACAGGATTCTGCCTATCTACATAACACTCAAACATGTTCAGTTTCTTTTAATGTTATTTATACATTCTCATAATAGAAGGTGCATGTACAACCCAAAATATCATACATATCGACTGCTAGTAAATGCGACTACCCAGACGACCGATGTCTAACCGTGAATGCAGCTTGATTCCAGAGTTTGTACTTGAAGTTGGAAGGACAGATGTCGTGATTCTCGTGTGTGTGCCAGTGTTGTTGTTTATTGCATGTGTGTGGATGCAAGTTTGGACGGGGTCGGTGGATAAAAGGGGAACATGTAAGGGTGGGTCAAAGTGCCTATGGGGTTGGGTTACCATGGGAATGGTGTGGGTTTGAGGTCATTTCATCATGCTACAGCTGAGGATCTTGTGCAACAAAAATACAATAGGTGGGTATTACACATGCAATATAACTCAAAACATGCTTGATCCCAAAAAAATTATCTTATGACTTAACTTACATAGCTTCCCATACTATCTTAAGAACATTTTTATAAAACCATAAAACCACCACACAATATCATGAAAACAGCTTAAACCACTAGAACCGTCACCAGAGCCTTGTACTTAGGCTAAGTTAGAAGTCATGGCCAGCATAATCTAAATACATGTAGGAACATAGACACAAAAACATAATGCCTCTATAATAAACCAATCAGGTAATCTAACTTCGGCATTCAATGGAGAAGGTACAATTGTAATTTCATTGGGATTTCACATGAATTGTAATGACATTTTTCTTGAATGGAGTGACCCTCAACACGTCTCACATATCACACAGTGATGTTGTGACATCTCACCATGGGGCCACATGACATCAAAATACCTCCATCTTGTTCTTAGCAAAATCAGCCATGAACTTTTCTTGCCCGGGAACTTCAGTGATTTTTTCATCTTTTGAAATTTGTCCTGAAATTGTTGCTCCTTCAAACTATTTATAGTCTTCACCACAGGATCCACTTTCAGATATTATTACACAGCGTGCCCAGAGTTGCAATCGTTTGCTCTTCACTGAATGCCACTATGAGATTACCTAAAGGGTTTATTATAATAGAGGTGAACATATGGAAATAAATATGACACACAACAAAATGTGTCATATGGTGATTTTTCAAAACAAGAAACCAATCTTTCTATGAAAATCACAGGAAATCTTGAAATCTGGACAACCTATTTTCGAAAACAAATAGAGAAACACCATCAATGAACATCACCTTCATGATAGAACAATGGTTAGGCTGCCGAATAAATTACAATGTCAAAATGAAAATAATCAATGTTATATGAAGTATATCATTCAGAGCATTGCACATCATGTATCAAGTGCATACAATAAATGAGCGATCCCCAATTATTTGAGACTGTGCCGTTTTGGACCAAACCTCCCCACCATCAGTACACTTGCCGTGTCCCAATCAAGCTTTGAGAGTATCGGTTGATCAATGTATGTCTGCTGTGTGACTTCATTAGTACCAGAAACACAGCAAACCTGATGTACCATGCTCTGTCGTAATCGCCTTACATGTACTTTGAATGTATCACTTGTTTCACAAACCAAGGTTAGTAGTCTGAATATCTTGAATTACAGGGTATAATCTTAATATATTTTGGATAATAGATTTCGGAATAAGATCTCACAAATATTATGTACATAACATGTGAAGCCTACTTCCAAGAAATATGTTGGAATGCCTGGTTACCAATCCATAATATAAATGTTAGGGAAGCATGAGTGAGACACACAAGACAATCAAGCACCTGTGATAATGTCAGGTAGTGTAGTACACGCCGGCGGTACGAGGTCTCCACTGGTGTGTGTACACAGACTGAGGGTGTACACAGCTCCCGGAGTCAGTCCTGTACACGTAGCTATGAGTGTACCACTAGGGGCTGAACTGGACCCATTGGTGTCCCCTCCTGTACACGTCAGCATCACGTTGTCATAGTTACCGACCGGCTCTGTCCAGGAGACTTCAATGCTCGTTTCAGTCACATCTCCAACCACAGGAGCAGTTGGGGCATTCAGATCTGAAAAATAAATAGTCAATATTTGAATGTGATACGAGATTCGAGAATTTGAATCACACAGACCTAATTCAAACTTGTACTCATGTGTCATATTTCTAACCAAGAACATGATGAAGACCTGAAGCAATGTGATCTCATATTGTCAAATGTCATCAACTCACGTGTGGTATCATCCTGTGGACCTGTGGCTGTACCGCAGACTCTGTTACTACACTTGGCCACAGACACACTGTACGTGGTGCCTGCTGTAAGCCCGTCTATGGTGGCAGGGGTGGGGTCGAGGGTATCACAGGAGGCTGTGACGTTCTTTGGTGAACCAGCGCCATACTCGATCTTGTATGTGTCAAACTGACCACACGGATCAGAAGGTTTGGAGATTGACACAGTCAGGGAGGTTGTTGTCTTTCCAGTAAAGCTGAAGCTACTTGGCTGCTTGGGGACTGGAAACAAAAATAGGAACGAGAGTCATACACCAGTGGTCAAACACATATAGAACATATAATGATATATACATAAAATAGACATATATTTGTAATGATACCATGAATATTATAATACAAATGGGTCTACACATTGAATGAATTAGCAGGGTCAGTGTCACGACAAAAGCATCAGTCAGCACGGCAAATTTGCTTTACCATATTACCGTGAACAAACTGAACTGCTCATTCTTCCATTCAACAACATTTCCAGAACTTCAATGAGAGAGGAACCCTGCCAATATGACCTCTACGAAAGTCAACTGTTGGAGCTAGATCAGTTCTTCTCTGTACACCAGACACAGTGTGACGTGACAGACAGACAGGCTTGTAATAGCCATGTCAGTAGCTCTGTGGAACAGTCTATGTGGACCAGTGGGTTTGTGACACGATACCTCACACTGTTACACCATTTAATGTATGCACCTGTAGTGGTATTGGTTGGAGGCGGTGTAACACAGGCTGGTGGTACGATGTCATCGAATATGAGTGTACACAGGCGGAGGGTGTACAGGGATCCCGAACTCAGCTCTGTACATGTGGTGACAGTTTCACCCTTGGGTACAAAGCTCGAGGTGTCTGATGTTCCTCCAATACACGTCAGCTGTACTCCCCAATAATCACCAGCAGGCTCAGTCCAAGAGACTTCAATGCTGGATTCGGTCACTTCTCCAACCACAGGAGCAGTTGGAGCATATAAAACTGGGGAATGTATAGTGGCATTTCTTAATCGACTTTATATGTTTATTGGCAAAATACACCAATATGACACGAGACACTAGTGCAACTCCGCTTAAACTCTCCAATGTTTTTTGTTGGATTGCATATTGACGTTTCATTAACATCAGGTTATGCTATTTGGATGCTATTTGGACATAATTTGTGCAGTCCATAAATTTTCGGACTGAGAGTTATTAGTCAATAGTCATCGTAAAGGATCACAGTGCCAGACCACAACAAACACGTTATGATGGTGCACAAAGCTGTTCTGCACATTTACAGAGTAGCGCCTTTGCTGATGATCCACTTCACCTTCAGGAAAAGAACTTGTTTATTCTCTCACTGCTTCCCATCATCAACTCACGTGTGGTATTATCCTGTGGACCTATGGCTGTACCGCAGACTCCGTTACTACACGTGGCCACAGACACACTGTACGTGGTGCCTGCTGTGAGCCCATCTATGGTGGCAGTGGTAGGGTCACTGGAACTACAGGAGGCTGAGACGTTCTTTGGTGAACCAGCGCCATACTCTATCTTGTATGTATCAAACTGACTACACTGATCAGAAGGCTTGGCGATTGATACAGTCAAGGAGGTTGTTGTCTTTCCAGTAAAGATGAAGCTACTTGGCTGCTTGGGGACTGGAAACAGAACATCATTATCGAAACATACGCATGTTATTTGTGCAATGGATGCCGCCTGGTCAGTTTGTAATAAACTCGTATCAACAACTCTGGCAGCACAAACATGTGCGGTCCCTAAAAATCATGTTCTGTCCTGAAATAAGTCGTTAGCAAATGATGTAAACATTGCATGCTACATTGACAATGTGTATTGAACCACGAACCTGGAACTGCATGTATTTCGAACCAGGAACTGCATGTATTTCGAACCAGGAATTGCATGTATTTCGAACCAGGAATTGCATGTATTCACCGAGTATTTATTGATGATCAGCTTCCGAGGCCATAATACCATAAGGCATAAATGGAAATTTAGGCAGAATCCGTTCAAAAAACACCACACAAAAAGAATATCTTACTCTAACTGAAAACATGACAACAAAAGCCAACCCTCAAAAGTTCCATTCATGATATGTTTTGAAATGACATAACATGTATGCAGGACACATATGTATTAGTTAAAGCCCGAGGAGCGCTCCATTACCTATTGGTATTGGAGACCGAGGGTGAAGCCCGAGGTTTCCAATACCAATAGGTAATGGAGCGTGACGAGGACTTTGACTAATGTAAAGTCCACCACCCCAAAAAATAACCCCCACACATAACCTCCTCTATATTCAATAAGGATTAAAAAGGTGCGAGACGGATTAAATGGTATGTTTTCAGTGGACGAGTAGTATTAAGGAGCAGCGTACGGTACTTGGGCCGTTATGTGTACAGTGCTCGAGTAGTATTTATGGAGCAGTACAAGGTACCTGGTCAAAGTACGCTTTATGGGCATGATGGGAAAAGAGTTCAAGCATGAGTGGCTACATGTCAATTGCAATTTGTCAATACTCATGATACTGCACATACATGCATGTACACATGATTTAATCCCATTGTTTTGCAATCAATGAAGCGAGCAAAACTTCTCTCAATATTTTACAGTTGAGCTCAACTCCGATACTACAAACATATCGCTCCAATTTTCGCATGCAGCTCTCCATTATATATTGGTAATGGAGAGATAGACAATAGAGTGACGTCACAGGTGGACTTTATATACATATATGTATATGTATATATGACAATCTATAGATACATGTATGTACAGGCAGGAAGGCCAAACCAAGGAAACAAACAAGCATGCAGGATTTGGGTGACTGTGTCATAAATACGTTTAACATGTAACTAAACCAAATATATACAGTGTATATGTAACTAATGCATTGTAAGTCAGCCTCAGTAGTAGCTTAGCACTAGCCAACATGAGTATCAAATACTTGTACTTGTATATACTGAGCTTCATGGAGGATAAAATGACTGATTAATACCATGAGCTACTATCACGTATGTAACCATGAAATCAAGTCTTCTGTATTCTGTCATTTTTTACATGGTGTACACTGTGTTCAAACGTGTACTCTGTATATACACATGTATACATTATAACAGCAGTTAGGTGTCAACCTCATGATTGTGCACTTGCATGTGCACAGTGTCTGACTATGCAAGATACCAGTATGTAAGTTTTCTGTTACATTTTGTGTACATTATATGCACACATCATGAAACTGCTGGATGATGGGATGAAATCTTTTGAAGAATAAGTTTTATATATATGTTATTGTAATCATTTGGAAAGTAAATAACTCCCCAAGTTTTGTAATATGATACTGAACCATACAACTACTACCTGCCAGACCAAACTGTTCTCATGACAACATATACCTGTAATGGCTTGTACTGGCGAGGCTGGTACTGGTGCTGGAGGGTCTGTATTCAAGGCCGTACTGACTGTGACATTGTACACAGCCCCTGGTACGAGTCCTGTACACTCCCCACTGTTCCCACTTGCTTTCGGAACTTCTACCAGGACTGTGGTCTGGCCCGGTGTGGCGCACTCTATGATCATCTTGTCGTAGTAGTTGCTGGTAGGTGTCCAGCTGAAACTGAGGGCCGTGGTGGGGTCGCTACCCGCAGTCACAGTGACGTCAGTCGGGGGGTTCAGGACATCTGCAGACAAACAACAGGCACATCACTGGTCAGTGTCCGCCACAAGGTTCATATGCTAAACTTATAAGCAATGCATATGTATGGAAAGATATATTTGTGTCATGATACCTTCAATGTCTCAAACAATATTTAAAGTACATTGTATATAGACATGGATACTTGTGTATATCATGCATACATGGTATATGGGCATAACGAACAAGTGTCCAATATTGCGCTATGAAATTCCTGAGTTCTGTACTGGTAAGGTAATAATTAATCAGTTCTCTATGCACGAGATATCTTGGAGCATGTACACCCAAGTGTGTCCCCTGACCTGTGTTAGCCGTCACTGATGGGGCACTGACTGGAGCCTCCCCTGCCAGGATCGTTGTCACGGTGACGGTGTACTCTGCACCAGCTGTCAGTCCAGTACAGTCATAGGACGTTTCCGGCTTCGTTACATCCTCTGGTGTACCGCCCCCTCCTGGCGGGTCACAGAGCACTTGGACTTTGTCATAGCCACCATCCGGGTTAGTCCATGAGACGGTCAGGGTTGTCTGAGGCGGAGTTCCTGGGACAACGTTCACTCCTGTCGGTGCTGTCGGCACTGGATAGGTGAAATACATGTCTATGTTGTACATGTGGCATGTGAAAATTTTGATTCTTTGTTGATATTGACACATGGATATAACACAACAGGACATCGTAGAATTTCCACGTTTGCATCACTTGTTATGCATATACATTACCATGATTACTAGTACTGGAATTTAAAGTCTTCACTATCATGAACCACCAAAAATGCATACATATCATAAGTAGGAAGTGCAATTAATTAAAATTTGTTTAAGTCACAAAAACCAGAAACAGCCTACAAAGGAATATACATGTACATTAAATTATAAATATCACATTCTTTACCAACTCACATGTTTTGCCTGTGTCTGTTGTACTGTTACTGCCCCCGCTTGTCTTGTTTGCTATCAAGGTTGCTGTGTGTTCTGTACCCGGCATGAGGCCAGTGAAAGTCTCTGATCCTGTTGTACCAGTCAGGGTGTTACAGGCCGGCCCCGGAGATGGCAGAGGGTTGATACAGAGCTGTACACTAGCACAGTCGGATCCACTACCGCCTGTGACTGCCCAGTCAAACGTCAGGCTGGTGTCATTCCGTAACCCCTCAACGTGCGTCACGGAGTCGGCGGTACACACTGTTTGTAAGGATCGAGATACGTGCTCAGTTTACATAACTGCTGACTCATTTGTTCAATTATCTTGATAATTAATGGGTGGTTTCTTATCCAAGTAACATGCTGCTTTTAGTATTGGAATAAATTCGAATTTGTATTCGTAATGAAACAGTGTGGCAAATTACAGGAAAAACGTTTGAATGTTAGTAGTGTTAATGAACAATAAACTCCCAAGCAAGAGAAGAATGGAAGTTTGCTTACCTAATTGACCAGATATCAGGATAGCTGATATGGCCACAAGAGCCAATATAACCCACACCTGTAAAACAATAAATCTTATCCAGCAATCTTTATCTTTATCATTCATGAAGGAGCTATCATCTGACTGTCAGTATTGAAATTTATGCAATTTATAGCGAATTTATAAAAGCACCATGATACTTTATCAAAATATGCTCAGGATATGATCATTTGAATATCAATTGTTCAAAAATGGAAGGCAGTTGACGTTCGTGTATATTCTATACGTTTTATAAACCCACCTTTTCATTCGATAGCATGGCTCCTGTGTGTCGAATATGTCTTGGCATGATGATGAGAGAGAGTAATCTGTGTGTATTTATTGATGAACCTTGGACAACTTCCTTGTTGGTATTACGTATCAACCGTCAGTGTCGAGGAGCAAAGTTTTCGCTACTTCAAGAAGATAACAGGCATTTAGTGCACAAAATAATCATGCACGTGTATGCAGATAAATTTTTTACCAATAATTGGTTTTGAAACTCATGAGATACGCATATATATAACTAATGGACGTGGTGAATATTGACTTTCTATTTCGTTATTCAACGTATAACTCAGTGACTTGTTTAGGTGTTTAGGCGTGTTGTTTAGGTTGTAAGCGCTCTGTTGTAAATAATACATCAAACATCTTCTTCACAGGTGACACACGGGCCTTACTCATCAACATCATGCAGTGAATCTGCCCATCAGAGCTTTCAACACGGAAGTATGTTGCTACACCATAGCCAAGCTCGGAAGCATCCACAAAATGATGGATCTGAAAAATCCGAATCTGCCCAAACTCGACTGGCTTGAGACATCTTGGCACCTTGAACGTCTCCAGGTCTTCAACTGCATTGTGCCACTTGTTCCACTCGATCAGGTCGTCGCCAGAGAGCTCTTCATCCCAAGGAAGATTTACCTTGCACAAACGCTGCAGCAGGATTTTGGCTTTCAAAACGAAAGGTGAAATCAAACCCAAGGGATCGAACATAGAGCATACCACAGAGAGGATGTTTCGTCGGGTAGGCTTCACTTGCCTGATGTTCACCTCGAACTGAAACTCGTCTGACTCTGGATCCCACAATACTCCCAGAACTCTAGCTGATATGGCCACAAGAGCCAATATAACCCACACCTGTATTACAGGGTTCGGAAAAATCCACTTGCCCGAGAGGGGATTCGAACCCAGGACCCGACGAACAGTAGTCCAACACTCTACCAAGTGAGCTAAAGGGATATCCCACTAGCCGAGCTAGTAGGAATGCTGACTACCAAATTGGGCGAACCCCGAATGGGCCCTGGCACATACTCCCCCCTCTTCGGAAATCTCCCCCGAGATTTGGGCAAGTCCCCCATTGGGCGCCAATGTTACAGGGTTATTTGGTTGATGCGTCAATAAAGATTAGACTCGAACTACCGTTGTTAACTGTGGTTGACCGAGGGCCTTGTCCTCACCCCTATTACATTGGAGCCTCCAGGGAGGATCGAACTCCCGACCCCTGGTTTACAATAACAACAAATCAACTTTGCACAAATTGAGTGACACAAAGTTATAACATATATCATCAGTGCCATCTATCGCTTCATCAATTTGCTGGTATCCAATCAACATTGATATTGATTTTCTGATACTTGGTTTGCTTGTTTGATATTTTGGGAACTTCTGGTTTGATAGTTCTTGACACTTTGACACTTGACTGTGTGTTTATATAAAAAATTTTCTCTCTGGTTTAAATCCCAATAATATATATATATTTAATTTTCTTTACAGGTGCTGTTACACATTTTCAGGATTTTGTGCAGTGCATTTCACTATGACTGATTTTGATTGTTCAGTTTGGGTGTCTGGATTGCCAGCCCCAGTGATTACCTCTGATGTGCACAAGTTCTTTTCAAGAGTGGGTGACATTGCAAATGTCTTTGTACCAGATTCAAAACAGGGCGAGGCACTCATCATGTTTTGTGCTAAGCACTTGGCGAGTAAGGCTTTGTCTTATGATGGGAAATCATTCCGTGACAATGCAATATCCGTGGTTTGTCCTACTAGTGAGCAATATCTAAATGCGGTTGAGTCTTCAACGAAGTCTGATAGTTTTCGACATGCACCGCCCAAGTTTCCACAGCTTTTGTCGGAGAAGTTGAAGGATTCCGTGGATGAACTCAGCATTTCTGAGATTGTGTCACTGATGTCGATGTTAGCTTCTGCCGCTAAATCCAAGAAGCAGGATTCTCTTGCTCGTGATTCCTTCAGTCACGGTGTTGTTTCAGCTGTGAGTGCCCACACTGTGGATAATTCTGTTCCAGTTGACATGGAATGTGACGAGGAGTTGAGTGGAAACATACATGTAACTGATGTTAAAATGTCTTCGACTCCGTCTGCTACTAGAGGTCATATGCAGTCGCCTTTGATTCAGTCGATGCAATATCCTCGCATATCCAACTTTTCTGGAGATGGGGAAAAAGGAGATGTTTCGTTTAGACAGTGGCGGAACGAAGTACGCTGTCTCATCTCGGAGATGCATCCACATACTCATATACTGCATTCCATTCGACGATCCGTAAGAGGAACTGCAGCCGAGGTCTTGTTGAATTTGGGACAAGGTGTGAATCCAGATGAGATACTCGACAAGTTTCGGGTGATTTTTGGAACTCCCTTGGAGTCGGAGAACTTGCTCGAGGACTTCTACAGTTTGCATCAGAAACAGGATGAAGGAGTTGTTCAGTGGGGTTGTCGTATGGAATCTCATCTGAATGTTGTGTGTGAACAAGGTTTCCTTTCGGGTGATGTCAGGGCCAAGAAACGCTCGAGGTTCTGGTCTGGCTTGAACAACTCTGGCATAAAGAATGCCATTAGACACCGCTATGATGCAGGAGCAAATTACCAGACCTTGCTGGCTGCGGCTAGGGCTGTAGAACACGAGCTTAGTGGTCCAGGTAGTACGTCAGTACAGATGACGAAGAAGTCTGAGAAACAGGCGAAGCAACATGTTCAAGGTTCTTCTGGTTCAAATCTGGAAACCAAGTTGGATGACCTCCTGAAGATGTTCAAGGACATGTCCACGCGCTTGGACCGGGTCGAACTTTCAAAGTCGAAGCAGCAACAAACACGTCGAGATCATGACGGGCCCGGCGACCAACGAAATGATCAGTCGGCAGCGTTTCAGGAAAACAGACGTTGTTTTTACTGCCATGAACGTGGGCATCTGATTGCCGACTGTCCAAGACGTCTCAAGAAGTCGGGAAACGCCTAAGATCCAATGCTGCGGGGCATGCATCCGGATCTCACATCAATCGCCCCTCTTTGATAGAAAGAGCAGTCGGAAGTGCTAATGTTACTGAAGTTGTAGTGGAGGGACAGGAGTGTAGGGCGCTCATAGATACAGGAAGTCAGGTATCTACAGTATCTACCGAGTTTGTTTGTTCTCACTTATCACATCTGGTTGTTCATCCCCTTCAAGAACTTCTCACCGTTACTGGTGCCGGTGGTCACAGGATACCATACGAGGGTTATGTTGAGCTTGACGTCAGGTCTGATCTCGGTCAAGATGAGAATTCCCAAGTTGTGGTTGCGCTGGTGGTACCTGGTGAGGCATACAGCATGGATGTTCCCATTGTGTTAGGCACAAATTACATTCGGCCGTACCTTGCTTCTTGTGATTCGTCGAGGGAACTGAATCCCGCCTGGAAATCTGTCGCCCAGGTGATGCAACAGGAAGCTGACTGGAATGGTGTCTTAGGCCTACTTCAGTCGACCAAGAATGAGACTGTTCCAGCAATAGGAGGAGTCACGATCAAGGGGATACTTCGACCTAGCTATGACCACTCAAGCCACTGGATTTTGCCGGAACCCATGATGGAGCATGCGCTTCCGGGTGGACTTGTCATCACGCCATCTTTAATGGAATGGACACCAAATCATGCTTCCACTTGCCGAATCAGCGTAGAGATTCAGAATCTAACGAGCCGGACCATCCAATTACCCAAACATTCTGTAGTGTGTGCAATACATGCTGTCGACGTGGACGATGGATCTCCAAACCCGGAGCTCGACTTAGCGACCACAGGGGAGGACGCTGGAGGCAAAGACGACTTTCTGACCAAGTTCGAGTGGCCTGCTGACTCTAAGGAAGCGGATATGCTTCGAGAGGTAGTCCAGAAGTGGAAGTGTTTAGCCAGCACGATATGGACTACGGACACACTGATCGTGTTAAGCATGAAATTAATCTCACCGATGAAACACCGATTAAGATTCCTCACCGCAGAATCCCACCATCACTGTATCAAGAGGTCAAGACTCACTTGAAGGATATGCTAGATGGAGGACACATCCGACCATCGCACAGCCCCTGGGCATTCCCAATCGTATTGGTCCGGACGAAGGACAACACATTACGATTTTGTGTCGATTACAGGGAATTGAATAAGCGGACAAAACGAGACGCCTTCGCTCTTCCCCATATAGAGGAAACCATGGACCACTTGGCAGGTGCCAAATATTTCTCTTGTTTAGATCTCAAAGCGGGCTATTGGCAGGTCGAGGTGGAGGAGGCACACAAAGAGCGGACAGCTTTTACGGTTGGTCCTCTGGGGCTCTTTGAGTTCAATGCCATGCCTTTCGGCCTGACTAATAGTCCTGCTACGTTTCAACGTCTTATGGAGAGATGTTTGTCCGACCTTTCACCCCGCGAGTGTCTTGTTTATCTCGACGATATTGTCGTTCATTCTGTGACCCTCGAAGAGCACTTGGACCAGCTACAGGCAGTTTTTCAGAAGTTAGACGAGTTTGGGCTGAAGTTGAAGCCGTCTAAATGCCACTTCATACAACCAGAGGTTCGATACCTGGGGCACATAGTCTCAAAGGACGGCATCAGAACAGATCCCGCCAAGGTGGAAGTTGTGAGGTCCTGGCCCATCCCCACATCCGTCAAGGAGCTGCAGAAGTTTCTTGGCTTCGTCGGATTTTACAGGCGGTTTATGAAGAACTTCAGTGCCATCGCCAAACCCCTGCACCAGCTGCTGAAAGGTCATACCAATGATGCTCCTCGCAAGACCCGGAAAAACCCAGAACCATTTCAGTGGGGTACGGAGCAGCAGATTTCTTTTGAGCACCTCAAGGAGCTGTTGACCCAGGCACCGATTTCGGCGTTCGCTGACTACAAGCTGTCTTTTGAACTGCACATCGATGCTAGCAGCCATGGTCTTGGAGCAGTCTTGTATCAAAATCAGGAAGACCAGCCTCGCGTCATTGCTTACGCAAGCAGGAGTCTGAAGCCATCCGAATCCAAGTACCCAGCTCATAACCTCGAGTTTTTGGCGCTGAAGTGGGCAGTTGTGGACAAATTCAGCAATTATCTCTACGGCAATAAGTTCCTGGTCCTGACCGACAGCAACCCGCTTACGTACGTTCTTAGCACCGCGAAATTGGATGCGACAGGCCATCGCTGGTTGGCTGCATTATCCAGTTACGAATTTGATATCAAGTATAAAACCGGACGCACCAATCAAGACGCTGATGCTCTTTCCCGCTTGCCGGAAATACAGCACCAAATGGTGAAGGCTGTGTGTGAAGGTTCCAAACACGACGATGGGTATGTCTTCTGTCTCCCGATGTCAACTGATGGTCTGGCAGATGCGGACTTTTACGGTTCCATTGATGTTTTGCCAAGGATTGACATCCGTGAAGAACAGCTCAAAGATCCGGACATCGCTTGGATCCTCCGATGTAAGGATCACGATCAGAAACCAAGTCGGAAGGGAATCCAGTATCGCAGCATCCGAGTTAAGTTGCTACGGGAGTGGGACAAGTTGGTGGTTGTCAATAGCACCCTTTGTCGGGAAACACAGATGGAACAGGGAATCCTTCGACAATTGGTTTTACCGCCATCTCTACTGGACCATGCCTTCATGGAGCTGCATGACAAGATGGGTCATCCTGGAAGGGATAAAACCGTGCTTTTATTCAGGAATAGATTTTTCTGGCCAGGATTGTCTGCTCTAGTGACCGCAAGAGTTGCCGACTGCCGTAGATGCGTGTGTCGCAAGTCCCGACCAGATGAGGCCGAGATGGTACCGATAGTGACGACCGAACCATTGGAGCTCTTGTGTATGGATTTTTTGCTAGTTGAGCCGTCCCAGGGATTTGAACACCTGCTCGTGATCACAGATCACTTTACAAAATTTGCGCGGGTGGTTCCTACCAAAAATGAGTCAGCGCGGACAACGGCAAAGGCCCTCTACGACCACTTCTTTACTGTTTACGGCGCGCCAAAGCGACTTCACTCTGATCAGGGACGTGGATTTGAATCCAAAGTCATCAAGGAGCTTTGTGCGATTTCTGGTTCCTCCAAGTCCCGAACAACACCCTATCACCCTATGGGAAACGGGGCTTGTGAGCGCTTCAACCAGACGTTACTCAAGATGCTCGGCACGCTACAGGAGGATAAAAAGCAACGGTGGAAAGAATACCTCCCAACGCTCGTGCATGCTTATAACTGCACACCACATCAAGTCACCGGATATTCACCATATCACTTGATGTTTGGTCGAGCTCCTCAATTGCCCATTGACAATCAGATCGGACTTGTTCCCGATGCTGAAGACCCCCCCATCATATTCGTCTTATGTCTATGACTTGAAGGACAAGATCAAGTTTTGTCAGGAATTGGTCAAGTCGAAGATGGATGAGGTAGCCAGCAAGGTTAAGGTCAAACCTGCTCGATGCGCCAGTTTGGACCCTGGAGATTATGTGCTCATCCGGAAATTAGGCATGAAGGGAAGACACAAGCTTCAGGACAAATGGGAGAGTGAGGTGTACAGAGTTCTGCAACAACCTGACACGGATATTCCTGTGTATGAAGTTCAGCCATCCGAAGGGGGGAGGAAGAGGACCCTCCATAGGAATTTACTTCTCCCGGTCGCAGGCCCTGTGGCAGACACTGTTCAAGCTGAAACCTTACGTGACATTCCCCGGCGCATCACTCGCAGGTCCCGAGAGAACAATCCCACGGATACAGAAAGTTCAGAAAGTAGTGAAGATGAGTTGCCTGATGTCTTGGTAACCTCGATCGACAATCCAACTGCACCCATGGTCGGATCAACTCCAGAACGGGATGCGACAGAGAGTCTCGGGGATGATTTCAGGGGTTCAACTGACAGTCGGGATGATATAGCGTCAGTGGTGGAACCTAACCCAGTGGAGGTTACTCTGGAACAACCAGAGATGACTATTGCTGGCGTCGACGAGCCCATTCCGACTGCAACTCTAGAATCCAACTCATCAGACCTAGTTCAAGCCCCAGTCACACAGGAGGTGAAAACACCGACTCAGACAGATTTCATTGATGAGCCTGAATCAGAAGTTGAAGTAGAAGATCCCAGTCCCGAACCGCCTAGGAGATCAAGACGGGAGCGGCGAGCTCCAGCAAGATATTCACCATCTCAGTTTAGCCAGTCAGCGGACAAGGATCTCCTTCAGACTAAGACCGACTTCGTACTGCAACTCGTTTCAAGGATTTTTGACAAATAAAATGTGACTTACCATACAATTTGTTTGGTATTTACTCTTTGCAGTTGGCAACACTCAGCTGCGCTTTCGGTTAGAACTTCTAGCCGCATATGTATGGGTTTACTAATGTTTCAATTTCATTTTCATTTCAGATGCTTAAGCAAATGTCGGGACGACATTTCTTGTCACACGGATGTATGTCATAGGTTGACATTAATCGAATACACACTGAGCCTACTTTGGCAAGAACGAAATCTACGGTCTTGACTGCATATCGTTTTAGGATACGTTGTGACTTTGACTTTGACATTGTTGGCAGGTCGCCATATCTGTTGAGCGGAATATTCAACATACGGCTCTTGATTTGATGTTCAATTCATCATCATGACTATTCGTAGTATTTTCTTGGCACCCATTCGTTCATCGTAAGTGCTTTAAGAGCGTTCATATTATGCCAGTTGGCGCTTTAGTCATTTTCGGTAATTCAGTGTTTGACACCCGGCTCCGGTGTGCTAGAGTGATATTCGCATCATAAGTATATTTGCATTTACATATGGTTATCTTGTATTTTAGATCATCTTGATCATCATCACGCACCATCCCGGATTTATCAACCTAAACCTCCATTAACTGGGGTAAGCACAAATACTGCTAGGTTTGATGTTGGGCCTAATACGTGTGAATGCACTGTGTGAATGTGTACTGAGTGACTGTGATTACGTGTGTCTCAGGCATACTGGAATATACGTTAGAGGTTCACAATGGTTAATTAATACTTCAAGTCTAGTATAATCTGACGCTGTTCGCAGTGCAATACTGAGTTAATCGTTTATTACTGTTGTGTATTGGCAATATAATATATGACAATGTAGTAATACCTGTTCTGTACTTGCAGGGTTATTTGGTTGATGCGTCAATAAAGATTAGACTCGAACTACCGTTGTTAACTGTGGTTGACCGAGGGCCTTGTCCTCACCCCTATTACATTGGAGCCTCCAGGGAGGATCGAACTCCCGACCCCTGGTTTACAAGCACAAAGTTTGTTGGTCAAAGAATACATTTATTCTGCTGGTTATTTTGCTGATGATACAATAGTGTGACAGTATGGTATTGGTGCTTTGAATATATTGGTGGTAATAATTGTTGAAATACTTGGTGATATGTGACTCATACTGAAATGTTTGAAAGTGTGTATATCTCTTGAATACATCGGTATAAACTATGTTTGTCCTTACATGTGTTGCACTTGTTCTTGACTTAACAATTAATATTGCCTAACAATAACAACAAATCAACTTTGCACAAATTGAGTGACACAAAGTTATAACATATATCATCAGTGCCAATGTTACAGGGTTCGGAAAAATCCACTTGCCCGAGAGGGGATTCGAACCCAGGACCCGACGAACAGTAGTCCAACACTCTACCAAGTGAGTTAAAGGGATATCCCACTAGCCGAGCTAGTAGGAATGCTGACTACCAAATTGGGCGAACCCCGAATGGGCCCTGGCACACCTGTAAAACAATAAATCTTATCCAGCAATCTTTATCTTTATCATTCATGAAGGAGCTATCATCTGACTGTCAGTATTGAAATTTATGCAATTTATAGCGAATTTATAAAACCACCTCGATACTTTATCAAAATATGCCTATAGGATATGATCATTTGAATATCAATCGTTCAAAAATGGAAGGCAGTTGACGTTCGTGTATATTCTATACGTTTTATAAACCCACCTTTTCATTCGATAGCATGGCTCCTGTGTGTCGAATATGTCTTGGCATGATGATGAGAGAGAGTAATCTGTGTGTATTTATTGATGAACCTTGGACAACTTCCTTGTTGGTATTACGTATCAACCGTCAGTGTCGAGGAGCAAAGTTTTCGCTACTTCAAGAAGATAACAGGCACTTAGTGCACAAAATAATCATGCACGTGTATGCAGATAAATTTTTTACCAATAATTGGTTTTGAAACTCATGAGATACGCATATATATAACTAATGGACGTGGTGAATATTGACTTTCTATTTCGTTATTCAACGTATAACTCAGTGACTTGTTTAGGTGTTTAGGCGTGTTGTTTAGGTTGTAAGTGCTCTGTTGTAAATAATACATCAAACATCTTCACATGTGACACACGGGCCTTACTCATCAACATCATGCAGTGAATCTGCCCATCAGAGCTTTCAACACGGAAGTATGTTGCTACACCATAGCCAAGCTCGGAAGCATCCACAAAATGATGGATCTGACAAATCCGAATCTACCCAAACTCGACTGGCTTGAGACATCTTGGCACCTTGAACGTCTCCAGGTCTTCAACTGCATTGTGCCACTTGTTCCACTCGATCAGGTCGTCGCCAGAGAGCTCTTCATCCCAAGGAAGATTTACCTTGCACAAACGCTGCAGCAGGATTTTGGCTTTCAAAACGAAAGGTGAAATCAAACCCAAGGGATCGAACATAGAGCATACCACAGAGAGGATGTTTCGTCGGGTAGGCTTCACTTGCCTGATGTTCACCTTGAACTGAAACTCGTCTGACTCTGGATCCCACAATACTCCCAGAACTCTAGCTGATATGGCCACAAGAGCCAATATAACCCACACCTGTAAAACAATAAATCTTATCCAGCAATCTTTATCTTTATCATTCATGAAGGAGCTATCATCTGACTGTCAGTATTGAAATTTATGCAATTTATAGCGAATTTATAAAACCACCACGATACTTTATCAAAATATGCCTATAGGATATGATCATTTGAATATCAATCGTTCAAAAATGGAAGGCAGTTGACGTTCGTGTATATTCTATACGTTTTATAAACCCACCTTTTCATTCGATAGCATGGCTCCTGTGTGTCGAATATGTCTTGGCATGATGATGAGAGAGAGTAATCTGTGTGTATTTATTGATGAACCTTGGACAACTTCCTTGTTGGTATTACGTATCAACCGTCAGTGTCGAGGAGCAAAGTTTTTGCTACTTCAAGAAGATAACAGGCACTTAGTGCACAAAATAATCATGCACGTGTATGCAGATAAATTTTTTACCAATAATTGGTTTTGAAACTCATGAGATACGCATATATATAACTAATGGACGTGGTGAATATTGACTTTCTATTTCGTTATTCAACGTATAACTCAGTGACTTGTTTAGGTGTTTAGGCGTGTTGTTTAGGTTGTAAGCGCTCTGTTGTAAATAATACATCAAACATCTTCTTCACAGGTGACACACGGGCCTTACTCATCAACATCATGCAGTGAATCTGCCCATCAGAGCTTTCAACACGGAAGTATGTTGCTACACCATAGCCAAGCTCGGAAGCATCCACAAAATGATGGATCTGACAAATCCGAATCTGCCCAAACTCGACTGGCTTGAGACATCTTGGCACCTTGAACGTCTCCAGGTCTTCAACTGCATTGTGCCACTTGTTCCACTCGATCAGGTCGTCGCCAGAGAGCTCTTCATCCCAAGGAAGATTTACCTTGCACAAACGCTGCAGCAGGATTTTGGCTTTCAAAACGAAAGGTGAAATCAAACCCAAGGGATCGAACATAGAGCATACCACAGAGAGGATGTTTCGTCGGGTAGGCTTCACTTGCCTGATGTTCACCTCGAACTGAAACTCATCTGACTCTGGATCCCACAACACTCCCAGAACTCTCTCCATGGGAATGTCATCATTTGCCCAGTCGAGCTCTTGAAGACCCTTCGCTCTCTCTTCTATGGGGAGAGTCTCGATCACTTCCCTCCTGTTACTTGTCCACTTTGTCAGATGGAAGCCACCTTTGGCACATAGCAGCATGACATCTTTCACCAGGGACTTTGCCTTCTCAACTGTTGAGACTGATTTCAGGAAATCGTCCACGTAGAAATTGTCTACGACGGAATCACAAACATCTGAGCCGAACGCCACCCTGCCGTCTTTAGCAGTTTGTTGAAGAGCCAGTTTCGCACATGTAGGTGACGATTTCGCTCCGAATATGTGGACCCGCATTCTGTAGACCTTGGGTTCCTCAGTTAAGTTGCCACGGGGCCACCAGAAGAACCTGAGATAATTTCTATACTCAGGGGCCACCAGGACTTGATAAAACATCACCTCTATATCAGAGGATACTGCCACTGTTTCCTCGCAGAACTTTAGGAAGACTCCTAACAAGTTGGCGGTCAGATTGGGGCCCTGGAGCAGCAACTTGTTCAGAGACACACCCTGGTATGTAGCAGAGCAGTCAAAAACGACCCGGATTTTATTCGGTTTGCGGGGGTGGTACACCCCATGATGAGGTACATACCACACCTTCCCGTCTGGCTGTTCTACTTCACTTTCAGGAACGACTTGAGCATACCCTTTTGCAAGGATGTTATCCATGAAACTGGTGTAGTTTTCACAGAATTTGGGGTTCCTCATGAGCTTCTTCTTGAGACTAGTCAAGCGCCGAATTGCTTGCTCTTCAATGTTTGGGAGTCTCACTTCTGGATCCCGAAAAGGAAGGATCATCTCATAGTGGCCATCAGTCATCCTAACTGAGCTGTTCACCTTCGCCATGAACCAGCGGTCTTCCAACGAGTGCTCTCTTCTGTCTTTGATCGTCTTCTCTGGGAAGTCAGAGTTGAAATACCTATGCATCATTTGATCCAGTCTTTTGTCTTCCTCAAATTGCTGAACAGCAGCCACTTCGGCTCAGTTAACAGACATCTGGGAACTGTCAGAATCTCTGACTACGTTCCACACTACCCAACCCAGTTGGGTCCTTGTAGCATGGGGACTGCCACTAGGCCCTGTGCGGACTTTCAAAGGCGTGTATGCATCGGGGACATTATTTCCGATTAGCAAATCCACACTCTCGTGGATCTGAGGGAGATCTATACCACAGAGATGTGGCCAGGACTTGAGATCTTCCTCCGTCGAAATATGTCTGGCAGTAGCAGGGATAGTTTTCTTTGTGTACACCGTGTGGATGGCAAAACTCTCCGTGCCTTCCGAGTTGCACACCTGCAAATCACGAATGGCATATGTTGTCATTGTGTGCTGCATACCCATGGTATCCATTGTGATGCGTTGCTTCTTATCATGAGCCCCTAGCTGTGTCATGAGACGATCTGAGCAGAAGCTGGCATTACTTCCTGTATCCAGGAAAGCGTAAGTCTCAACGGATTTGAGTGCACTTTCACTGGCACTATAGCAAAAGTACAGTGAGTTCCACCAGCCCCCATATGAGATTCTACTGGATCCTGGTCGCTCTTGGCATCAGCACTCTGTGCAGCCGGACTGTTTTGATTCTTGGTTCGTTCAATGTGCAAAACTGTCGGATGGTGATATTGGCATTTCTGGCAGGCTTCCTTGCACCGACAGTAGCGATTCTGGTGCCCTGGGCGTAGACATCCGTAGCGCTAGCCTTTGCCCTTGAGAAATTCAAGCCTCTCCGGATAAGGAAAACCTGACAGTTTGGCACATGTACTCAAAGAGTGATTAGCGTCTCCACAATACAGGCATGGCTTCTTATAAGCAATATCTGCTGGCATACTCTTGACCTCAAACTCTGTCGACTTGGTAGCTTTGCTCGCGCTCTGTGATGGTGTCTTGGATGGTTCTGGAGGCTTGTCTGGAGGCTTGCTCTCAGCACTCGCAGCAAAGCTGGCTTCCTGACGTTTGTCTTTTTCCTTGGGTTTCTGGTCTGCCGACAGTTCTGCACTTCCATATGTTGGATCATTGCACTTTCTGGCTTCCTTTCGAACAAAATCTACCAAATGAACAAATCCGCCGCCATTCTACCAGGTGCACTCTGACGTCATCAGCAAGTAAGCCAGGAACACGGCAGGATTTACGTCAATAATGTAGGATTCAACTGGAGAAACGTCAGTGCACTAGCACAAGGTTTATTCGACCACTTACTTCAAGGTACAGGCATACAAATGTGGTTCCGTTCATGACACTCTGCTTCAAATGCGTGATGCATATACTGGTGTGTGATTGACTGAAATACAAAATAGAACTACCGTAAGTGACATGTATCATCAAAATAGAACATTTATATTTGTCTAGACAACCAAAATAACTTTACAACGAAACCGATACGCGGCAGTGACTATATTTCACAACATGACGTTTCTCTAGTTGAATCCTACAATTATAATATTGAAAAAGGTTTAAAATGAGAAATAAAATTGTGTTAAAGTACTCAGAAAAGTGAAGATGATTTTGAAAATTCCCTAAATCATATTGTAACAAAACCAAATACTTGTCCTGCATGTGGAGCTCCGTCGCCTCGAGTTAGACCAATAACGTCAGGCGATGGTGCAGTATAAACCAACTACAGCCAAGTCAACGCAGTCGAAGGCCGCTGTAGCGGACACTTCTAGCGAGAAAGAGGTGGAGGGCATGATTAACAGTCTGTCACCAGTTGTCAAGTCCATGCAACAGGAAATGGGACATTTGAAGAAGGGAAAGAACCCTAAGCCTTCAGAAGGTCAGATTGATAACCCTCACTCAACAGAAACCGCTTAATAGACGGGAAAACAACAAGACAATAATCAGGCTCCACAACACGACTCTTCACAATGTGAAAAGAAGTAGGCTGTTTGCTGGAGCTGTTAAACAGGACACGTCTGTATTAGATGCCGCAACAAGAAGCAGCATTTAAACGGACAGAGACCTGCTTAACAGGGACAACAGTAGGTCGTGGGAGGTCAAGCCCCACTTCTATGGCCAGCGAGTCCGAGATCAATCCTGATGGTCACACATGTATGACTCTCCTGGACACAAGATCAACAGTTTCAACTATGAGTGAGTCCCTGTACAGGAAGAATTCCTCAGATTTGGAAATTCAGCCTCTAGATGTAATTCTGCCAATAGAGAGAGCAGGTGGACAGTATTTGCCATATTTGGGATATGTTGAGCTTGAAGTCCGTATTTCAGATATGGCAGGTACGCTTCCATCACTGTTCCTTGTGGTTCTAGATACTTATTATGGACAGCACATCCCAGTCATACTTGGGACAAATGTTCTGTGTCTTACGATGGGCCGTATGAAGGATGAACTTGGAGTTTGTTATCTACAGAAGACCAGACTAGGTACATCTTGGACTCTCGCTATCAACTTACAAGCCAATGAAGTCAAGCATACTAACGGGAAAGTCGCAACTGTCAAGTTAGCTAGTACTGATCAAGTCATCAGTGAGAGTACAATTACTGTCATCCAGTGACAGTACAATTACTGTGAAAGGTATGGTAGATGAGAAGGTACGTACTCAACATTAACTAGCATTTGCACAGAAGTTTCGGTTATCAGTTCTACCTGCTGATGTGAAAATAGCCCCTACTCTGGTGAAGTATGATGGCAATGATGAGGTGATCTCTGTTTGTATCTCGAATGTTAACGGCAACTGTCCGATGGCAACAACGGCAATACTGGAGAGAAGGCTGCATTATAGAATCCATGTTGGCTGTGTGTGTGCCATTAAATATTTGGCAAAGTATTGTGTTGGTTGTGTCAATGAAATGAGGGTATAATCCAGTAAAGGAACATATATCCTTAATCTATACACAATTTCAGTTATGTTACTGCAAAAATTATATTTTCCACTACATTATTTATAGGAAAAAATCTATGACTATACTAATACCTACTTTTGGATTTAAAAAAAATACATGTTGCAAGCAGTAACAATGAACACAAAAATATACTAGAACAACATCAGGGCAAAGTCTACAATGTACGATCATTTAATTATGGCATCAGTGTCTATTTGTTCACATTTTTTTTAAATTATGACCTCGCACTATGTGGCACAAAATAGACCAGAAATGGCGACCAAACGCGTGTGGACACCGGGCTGCACAAAGGTCTGTTTTGAAGAATTTAAAGTTATAATCACTTTTAGAATTGACAAAATTTATTCATTCTGCGGTAGCTTTATTTTGTCTATAGAATAAGATATCGTACAAATTTGGGTCTGAAAATGTGTATTGCGTGCCTAAATAGAGTTGCCAAATCAAGATTCAAATCATGTTTTTCCTCAAAGCGGCCCGCCTTGCGAGCGATTTCTACACACAGTCTCGTGACGTCATTGGTATTTGTGTAGATACTGTGGCAACCGGCAATGTAGGCAGGCCGATCAATATCTATCCACTGTTTCCATGCACGATTAACGGCAACTTTCTGATAATCTGTTGTCGAACTGTGCATATTTTCTATATATTCCTGACTCTCTCGAGATGTAGTTTCAAGTTTGCTTGACAAACAAGAAAGCTAAATTTGGCTGCTTTTTAAATTGATTCCAACTTTAACTATCGAATTTACTCACCAAAGTCGACAGCTATTCTATGTCAGTTGATGAAACTGTGTGTTTCTTTTTGTGTATCCGTGGTGATTGTTCTGGTAATTTCAACACATAGCATTATGTTTATATTTTGAAGCATCAACGATTTTCAATTTCACGATGATAAAGTAGTTCCCGTATCACTTATCACGATGACCCAATTTGCAAATATTAATACACACGAAATCACTAATTACTTGAAACAAAATACAGGTAAAGTTATATATTTGTTCGGGTATGAGCACATATGTACCAAATAAATAAGGTATATCCCAGTCATGGTGTATTACTTTTTTTCGGATTTACCCCACCTCTGTTTTGTTGTTAATATCTCAACGAGGTTTCAAGATCTTCGAGTGATGTAAATTGGACCAGATACTAGAAGCTCTGATCTGAAAGATGAGACCAACGGCTTGTCTAACGATTGAAAACCCAGGGAGCTAGCGCGGTTTGCACGGTGCGCATGTATATGGATCCAGTACTCAAGACATACAGTACAGCCTCAACTTTTTTCGGATTTACACCACTTCTGTTTCGTCGTTGATATCTCAGCGAGTTTTCAAGTTGCAGCAGATACTAAAAGCGCCGATCTAAAAGACAATACCATTCGCGTGTCTATTGGTTCAAAACCCAAGGCGCTAGAGCGGTTTGGATCGTGCGACTGTACGCCTGGGACCCGGCACCCTGTTCACACATATAGGCCGTCAACAAAAAGACAGCACGAATTTATCGATGTTTATTGGTTCAAAACCCAAGGCGCTAGAGCGGTTTGGATCGTGCGACTGTACGCCTGGGACCCGGCGCCCTATTCACACATATAGGCCGTCAACAAGAAGACAGGCACAAATTTATCGATGCGATCAGGTCTATCAACAGAAAACATGTGCAACTATTTCGTTTCAAGTCATAAATATCAGTAATGCTTATTTCCACAATTTCCACCGTTATACATGTACATATCAAAGCAAGAATTCGGGTGTCTATATTTGACGTGTACCAACCTAGTGAGGCACATGCAACAGCAACAATCAGCTATGGACACAGGTCCCAGAAGAACAGTTTCTTACAGAATGAACTGGTGTATGAATAATGTGTATGTGCTGTAGGCGTAGTGAGCATTTATTGTAGTTTGCATGTGATTTAAATAGGATCAAATTACAAAAAAAGAAATATGTACCTCCAGAATCACATGAATAAATTTTGTGCATTTGTCATACATTAATAATTTATTATACATACACAATCATCATGGAAATACACATGTCAATCCCAAGGACGGAAGGGTTGAAACAGTTCATATTGTGGCTGACACTGCTGTAACTGGAACCAGTTGAACACTGTTGACACACTGAGATGTAGACTTTGAGCCAGCTCCTTCATCAGCATGGCGTCAGGAACGCCCTCGAGAAGGTAGAAGGCTTGTAGACGGTCTTCTACTGAGTCTGACAGCAGAGTGGTGGCCGCGTCTGTGCTGGTGTCCATTGCCAGACACTCATCCAATATATCCATACCCTCTGCATCACTGGAGTCAGTGACGTCACTCTGGTACAGCAGACTGCCGTCTGACATGGAAGACTTTTGACTGTCGAAAAGTTGGTTCAGCTGGATTTCTTTCAGGTCTTTGGGCAGGCATGAGGCGCCGTCTGCTGGTAGGGTGCTATGGTCAGCCTGTGCTCGTTGTTGGCTGCGATGTTTAGCTCGTCTGTTTTTTAACCAGATCTGAAGTAAGCCATACATTGCATGAATAAATATTAGATCCTGATTAATATACCTTTTACCTTGCCTATGATAAAATTCAGCTACCTTTACATAACCATGCTGACAAGAAATATTTCACAGAATGAAAAACTGTATATAGCTTGAACACTGACATTTCCACTTTTGTCAACTAAACATTGTTACGTTCGTCAGGTTCAATATACTATTCCGTGTTCTGCATTTACCAGCCAGTCACCGAGAAATCAACAACAACAAACCTGTAAGTTTTTAGATGTTTAATTCAATCCCAAAATCTATGTACAAGTAAAAGTTTCGAATGTGCGATGTTGCCTCGTCGCTGTCCAGCTCGTGTCTGCCTGTCACTGGCCCGCTGTATGTGCACGCTGCTCTGTCACCTGCGTGAGTTCCGCTGTACGCGTGAGAGCTCTGCCAGTCGCCCAGACATCGACTCATCGGAGCACACCTGAAATGGAAACAAAACATTCCCTTCCCACTGTGGGTAAACTGCTCTCTGGGAAAATACCAACCCACATAATAAAGAAATAATTACATCGTAACACTCCCCCACTGAAAGTTTTCTTATAAGAAAACTAAAATACACTTAAGTCTACTTGACTTGGAGCATTTGACCTTACACTCTAGACAATGCGTCAGCCACAACATTGTTCTTACCACTAATGTGTCTAATATCTAAATTATAATTCTGAAGTAACAGAGACCACCTCAACAAACGCTGGTTCTTGTTTTTCATCCTACTGATGAACACTAGAGGATTATGGTCAGTATATACAACAACTGGATGAGGAGAATTTACAATATATACATCAAAATGGCTCAAAGCCATGACCAGACCTAGTGCTTCTTTTTCAACCGTAGAATAATTGCGTTGATGTCTATCGAATTTCTTCGAAAAGAAGCATACTGGATGTTCTATCGAATCATCACCACACTGCAGTAGTACAGCTCCTGCACCAAAGTCACTGCCGTCAACCTGAATGATGAACGGTTCATCAAACTTAGGAGCAATGAGGACTGGACCATCAGACAGAATAGCTTTCAATGCATCAAATGACTGTTGACACTCGGCTTTCCAGAGAAACTTTACGTTCTTACGCAAGAGTTCAGTAAGAGGGACAGCAACAGAAGAGAAATTCTTACAGAATTTTCTGTAGTACCCTATCATGCCTAAATATCTCATCAAACCTCTCCTGTCTTTCGGCCTGGGAAACTGAAGGATAGCATCTACCTTGGCTGATACAGGGCAAACTCTCCCACCTCCGACAACATGACCAAGAAACGTGACAGTAGCCTTTCCAAACTCACTTTTACCCAAATTAACAGTTAGGTTTGCTGCTGCTAACCTCTCAAAAAGAGCTCGGATTCGCACCAAATGCTCTGACCAGTTCTCACTGAACACAACAATGTCATCTATGTATGCAGCACAGCCATTCAAACCACTAGTAGCAGCTGAGTTTTTCATGCCAAATGGCATCACAACATACTGGAAAAACCCATCCGGTGTCACAAAAGCTGAAATTTCCTTGGCCCTTTCTGTCAGAGGGAACTGCCAATATCCTTTAAGCAGATCAAACTTAGTGACATAGACAGCATTCCCAACCTGATCGATACAGTCGTCAACACGTGGAATTGGGTAAGAATCTGTTTTTGTTACGGCATTCACTTTCCTGAAATCTGTGCAAAAGCGATAAGACTTGTCTGACTTAGGTACCAGTAAACATGGAGAACTCCAAGGACTAGAGCTACTTTCAATTATGCTGTTCTCTAACATGTATTCAATCTCCTTGTGCAACACATCATGTTTCAGAGGACTCATGCGATACGGATGCTGTTTGATTGGTCTGCTATCGCCGACATCGACATCATGATATATCAACTCTGTTCTGCTAGGAACATCAGGAAAGATACTGGGGTAAGCAACAACTAAATTCTTCACATCCTCACATTCAACATCAGAAAGATGTGTCAGCTTCTGGTCCAAATTACTTAGGACCTGCGAATTCTGCAGCCTACTCTGAGAATGGGATTCCTCCTTGGCTTGAGCACTCACTGTGTCGTCGGACTCCATGTCCAATCCTGGACTCACGGCCATAACTGGTTTAGGAACAACTGTGTCTCTGCTGTGATACTCCTTCAGCATGTTTATGTGACAAAGCTGTTTGGATTTACGACGATCAGGAGTTCTGACCACATAGTTGACATCACTCAGCTTACTCTCTACTGTATAGGGTCCCTGATAACGAGCCTGTAAGGGATGTCCTATCACTGGGAATAACACCAACACCTGATCACCAGGACTGAAGCTGCGCTGCTTCACCTTTTTGTCATACCATGATTTCATCTTACTCTGAGAATGCACCAGATTCTCCTGGGCCAACTCGAAAGCTCTCGCAAGCCTATGCCTGAACTTAGACACATAGTCCAACAAATTGTCCTCTTCCTCCTCGAGGAACCACCGTTCCTTAAGGACCTTTAAGGGACCACGTACTGAGTGGCCAAAAACCAACTCGTTTGGAGAGAATCCTAAGGATTCTTGTTCTACTTCTCTTATGGCAAACAACAGCAGATGGACACTCTCATCCCAATGTTTATCAGAACCATGACAGAAGGTCTTGAGCATTGTTTTCAGAGTCTGGTGGAACCTCTCCAGGTCTCCCTGCGACTGAGGATGATACGCACTCGATGTGACGTGCTCTACACCTAACTGATCCATAGACTGCTTGAATACCTTAGAGGTGAAATTGATCAGATTGAACCACCTTAGGTAGACCAAATACTGCAAAAAACTTTACTAGTGCTTTAGTAACACTCTGAGTAGTAATTTTCCTAAGTGGGACAACTTCTGGAAACCTTGTTGAGCTGCACATGATGGTCAACAGGAACTGATTACCAGATCTAGTTTTGGGCAGGGGCCCAACACAATCAATGAGAATCTTACTGAAAGGTTCCTCGAATGCTGGAATTGGTTTCAATGGAGCTGATGGAATCTTCTGATTAGGTTTACCAACCCTTTGGCACTGGTGACAAGTCTTACAGTACAGACTAACATCAGCTTTCATACGAGGCCAATAAAAATGCTGCATGATCCTATCATACGTCTTCCTCACACCAAGATGTCCTGACATTGGTGAATCATGAGCGACGCTAAGCACTTGTGATCGAAACTGGGGTGGCAATACGATTTGGTTAACAACTCGCCACTCATCACTGACCAAAGCATCACGAGGTCTCCACTTTCTCATCAATACACCTGCCTGCAAGAAGTATCCGACAGGGACATCTGCAACCTCATCAAGAGTGAGTGCTCGCTCACGCAACAATGAGAGTTCAGAATCCTGTGTTTGACATTGTATCAGACGTTGCTTAGAAACAACCTCACGTGAAACATCAGATCTTTGATGCCCTGAGCCAGAAGAATCAGCGGTAGGTGTACAAGAAGGTTTCTTATCAATTCTCACTGCTTTCGCGAAAAACGTATCAGACAGATCTATCAAATTGTCCACCTCATCAACCGATGAATCACCTTGCTTTTTTGCCATAGAACGTGTGACAGCACATGACGGAAATACTCCTGGGAACTGGACTTCCAACTGCTCCGTAGCCTCAGACACTTCAGGCGCAGATGTCATACAAGGAGATGGTACAACTTTGTCCTTGGCAATATCGTTGCCCAAAATCAAAGTCACTCCGTCCACTGGAAGCCGAGGTCTCACCCCCACCAAGACAATGTCAGACACAAGATCTGATTGCAGCTTAACTCTATGGAGAGGTACATCTACAGTTCCAAGTTCTACCCCCTGTATCTTAATACTACACCCTGACGAAGTTTCATCAGATAGAGGCAACACTCCCTCTAACAGTAAAGATTGGGCAGCACCAGTGTCTCTAAGGATACGTACTGGCGATGACACAACTCCAGATGGTAAAGAAACTACACCATCTGACACAAAAGGTAAAAACTCATCTGCTACCATCTCAGACTTCGACTGGACAGGTGTGATTGGCGTGATGTCATCACCGAGAAGAGTGTCACTCCTTGTGGACACTAGAGCATTTGCTACTTTCTCTTTTTTCTTTTTCAAGCTCGGACAGTCCTTAGCCATGTGCCCACGTTTCTTGCAGTAGAAACATGTGACAGCAGGGGTACTGCTAGCATCAACATTACCACTTTTTTCAGTGTTTCTTTCAGTGTTAGTCGATTCATTAGTTAGTTTACTAGTGATATGACCATTGGATTTCTTCTGACCTTTGTGTGTTAGAGCGAACTCTTCAGCCAAAACAGCTGCTGCTTGTACATCAGCCACTTTCTGTTCATTGAGATAAGTGCAGATGTCAGTACGTACACAGCGCTTGAATTCCTCCAACAGGACTAATTGACGTAGGTTTTCAAAATCTGTTCCTACTTTCTGAGACATGCACCAATGATCAAAAAGAACTTCCTTCTCTCGTGCAAACTCCACAAAAGTTTGTGAATCCTGCTTTTTACACCGTCGGAACTTCTGACGATATGCCTCTGGAACGAGTTCATAAGCATGGAGAATAGACTGCTTAACCACGTCATAATCTTTACACTGTTCCACGGACAAAGAAGAATATACATCCCTAGCTTTACCTAACAGTGTACTCTGGAGCAATAATGTCCAGGAAGTCTGAGGCCATTTGAAGCTCTTAGCAACTTTCTCAAAGTGCAAAAAGAACTTGTCCACATCCTGTTCACTGAATGTGGGGACAAATTTTATGTACTTGGTGACATCAAACTCCTGTTTAGGACGAGACTGCATCTCAATTGCACGGACCTCCAACTCCTTCAAACGAAGCTCTCCGTCTCTCTTCTCACGTTCTAACTGTAACTGGAAATCATACTCCATCTTACGCAACTGCATAATGTCGGATGCTGATAAGTTCTGTGATGGAGATTCACGGCTAGACAAAGAAATCACCTTCTTGTCGACTAAACACTCCATCACTGTCTTCTTAACATCTGCTTTCCTCGAACCTGATTGCAACTGAATGTCATAATGCTGAGCTATTTCCAACAGATCTGATTTTCTACAAGAGTCAATCTCCTGAAAAGTCGGGTTTGCAACAAAACTGTCTAGATTGAAAGACATGATTAGAACGGAATATGTACAACAATGAAGAAACAAAAAATGATTTACCAAAATGCACCAAAATGACAATGTAACACAGTGCATTAGCTTGCACCGGATTGATGTCCTGTTTCAGTTAAATACAACTCTACCTAATAGCATTTAACTATTCTTCACATGACTGTATAAAACAGCAAATGATAACAATAATATATCCAGTTTTTCTACTAGATATGAATCAACTATGTACAAAATATAATACAGGAACAAGGGGTGTCAAATAGGCACGTGAACACCCACACTAATAGCCAGGGCAATGACTATACCCAGCTAGAAACAAGATGCATCGGTGGCATCAATATGGCTTATCATACAAAATATGAGCAGACACGAAAATTTCTGAGACTAAAGCAGCTGACTGCACGCAATTGAACCGCCCAATACCAACAATAATATCACCAATGAGTGTAACTGAGGTACGACAAAGATGCCGCAACACACTCTGATATTAACAAAGTGACACTGGTCACAAAAGTATTATTTCACACGTGTTTTCAACACAATGGTGCGGCTCACAACCCAGGAATTTGCTCACTTGTAGACGATTAAACCAAAACAAGCACACTGTCGTGCGCAAGCACACCAAGATTCACAGCAAGATCCTTTAGATCATCAATGCCACTGCGGCAACGAAGCGCCAAGTTCAATGTTGAACTGTGAGACACGAACTGGAATCAGCCTAAAGATACTTCAGTGCGACGAATGTCAAACTCACTCTGGAATCAGCCTAAAGATACTTCAGTGCGACGAATGTCAAACTCACTCTATATCCAATTTCAAACAAATATAGTTGAAAGATACACGAAAATTCACCAAAGTGTATATATACAAATGGCGTCGTCACACTGAAGTATTGTTTGTAAATGTAACTTCTGTAATTTGTACTGTTGAAGTTTGCAAGTATGTTTCTTATCTAAGTTGGCGGGCGAATTGTTATACCAAATACTAGTCGAAATATTAAAGAAAAGGAGTACGAGTACTTGTAATTAACTTGAATGTATGTAGTTGTTGACTCCTACAATGACCGGCAAGAAATACAGAACCACGTGGAAACACCAGACAGCCCCCAATTGTTACGTTCGTCAGGTTCAATATACTATTCCGTGTTCTGCATTTACCAGCCAGTCACCGAGAAATCAACAACAACAAACCTGTAAGTTTTTAGATGTTTAATTCAATCCCAAAATCTATGTACAAGTAAAAGTTTCGAATGTGCGATGTTGCCTCGTCGCTGTCCAGCTCGTGTCTGCCTGTCACTGGCCCGCTGTATGTGCACGCTGCTCTGTCACCTGCGTGAGTTCCGCTGTACGCGTGAGAGCTCTGCCAGTCGCCCAGACATCGACTCATCGGAGCACACCTGAAATGGAAACAAAACATTCCCTTCCCACTGTGGGTAAACTGCTCTCTGGGAAAATACCAACCCACATAATAAAGAAATAATTACATCGTAACAACACTAATATTGAACATAGTTGCTCACTTGCACTGAGGCTTTGCAGGCTTTCTTACCTTGATTACCCCGAGGTCAGCAGCTATTTGCTGTCGCTCAGATGAATCAGGATAAGGTTTCATACAGAACATCACTTCCAAGTGTTCTTTGATGACGTCGTCGATCATCCACCGACCACGGATTTGGCTCTGTTCACGAAACATTTTTGGATTAATACTTTGGGTACAGCTGAAAGATATGTGTTATATCATCATGTGAACCCACTTTTTAGGCCTATATACCTATTGGTGCGTGGTCACACTCAATTGGTTCATTGTTATGGGCACTGTGGCCAATTGCAGTTAATCATGTAAAGAAATCTCAATTATTTTTCTTGGTCTAAGAATGTGACTTCGTTCATGATGGTCTTTTGTATTGAAGAAGCCACCATGCAGCAATTAAGGAAGCCACCATGCAGCAGCATTGGAGAGATGAAGGGGACAGTTATGAAAGTGTGCTGTATGGCGCAATAACTGTCAGTGTGGTGCAGCATCAGTTTCATAGGTGGAACGTGTCGAAGTAGAGACAAGCCGCAAAATGCCATGAAGGGGCTTGACTTCTTGTAACACAGGAAATGTAAACATTAAAAAAATATATTGTGTCTTTTCATATCGTGTGGTCAAGTGATGAAACTTGATGGAGAGAGACATTCCTTTCAACAAATACGATGTTTGTAGACCTGATTCTACATACTTACTTCCAGAAATCAACTTTATTTTCACGATAATTGACCAAAGATTAATCGCGCTTTTTGCAATTCACATTTTATGCATATATTGGGATGACGGTACTAAATGTTTGGGAAATGACGGTACTAAATGTCTCCGATAATTTTTCATGTATTTCATAGAAAATTCATACCACTGTCCCACGGCAGGAACGGCAATACTGAATGCTGAAAAACATTTAGCAAAAACACGAGTTTATCACTGGAATAGTACCCTGATTTCGGTCCTCAGTTCTCAGTCAATTATTATCAGCCTTACATTTTTTTCGGATTTACCCCACCTCTGTTTCGTCGATAATATCTCAACGAGGTTTCAAGATATTCGAGTGCTGTCAATTGGAACAGATGCTAGAAGCTCTGATCTGAAAGATGATACCAACGGCTTGTCTAACGATTGAAAACTCAGGGCGCTAGCGCGGTTTGAACGGTGCGCCTGTAAATGGATCCAGTACTCGATACATGTAATACAACCTCTGCTTTTTTTCGGATTTACCCCACTTTTGTTTCGTCGTTGATATCTCAGCGAGTTTTTAAGATATTCGAGCGCTGTAAGTTGTAGCAAATACTAGAAGCTTCGACCTAAAGGAAAATACCATTCGCGTGTTTATTGGTTGAAAACCCGTGGCGCTAGAGCGGTTTGAACCGTGCGACTGTATGCCTGGGACCCGGCACCCTGTTCACATATATAGGCCGTCAACAAGAAGACAGGCACGAATTTATCGATGCGATAAGGTCTATAAACAGAAAACATGTGCAACTATTTCGTTCCAAGTCACCCAAAACTGTCATTTCCCAGTATCATAAACATCAGTAATCTTTATTTTCACAATTTTTACCGTTATACATGTACATATCAACGCAAAAATTCGGGTGTCTATATGCACTTTGACGTGTACCAACCTAGTAAGGCACGTGCGACAGCAGCAATCAGCTATGGAAACAGGTCCCACAAGAACAGTATTCCGAAAAGTGCAGTCATAATGTCTATCATTTGTCTAAATAGCTTGAAATTCAGCATTAACTTTTTTTATCAAGTCCATCCATCACCATGGTGCACTCACATTTTCTGGTTATTTTGCGTTTCCTATAGAATAAACTGGTCTATGAATAATGTGTATGTGGGGTAGGCGTAGTGAGCATTTATTGTAGTTCACATGTGATTTAAATAGGATCAAATTACAAAAAAAAAGAAATATGTACCTCCAAAATCACATGAATCAATTCTGTCCATTTGTCATACATTAATAATTTATTATACATACAAAATCATCATGGAAATATACATGTCAATCCCAAGGATGGAAGGGTTGAAACAGTTCATATTGTGGCAGACACTGCTGTAACTGGAACCAGTTGAACACTGTTGACACACTGACATGTAGACTTTGAGCCAGCTCCTTCATCAGCATGACGTCAGGAACGCCCTCGAGAAGGTAGACGGCTTGTAGGCGGTCTTCTACTGATTCTGACAGCTGTTGAGTGGTGGCTGAGTCTGTGCTGGTGTCCATTGCCAGACACTCACCCAATATATCCATACCCTCTGCGTCACCGGAGTCAGTGACGTCACTCTGGTACAGCAGACTGCCGTCTGACATGGAAGAAGATGAAGACTTTTGACTGTCGAAAAGTTGGTCCAGCTGGATTTCTTTCAGGTCTTTGGGCAGGCTTGAGGCGCCGTCTGCTGGTAGGGTACTATGGTCAGCCTGTGCTCGTTGTTGACTGCGCTGTTTAGCTCGTCTGTTTTTGAACCAGATCTGAAGTGAACCATACATTGCATGAATAAATATTAGATCCTGATTAATATCTATCTGTTTTACATTGTCTATATTAAAATTCAGCTAAATTTACATAACCATGCTGACAAGAAATATTTCACAGAATGAAAAACTGTATATAGCTTGAACACTGACATTTCCACTTTTGTCAACTAAACATTAATATTGAACATAGTTGCTCACTTGCACTGAGGCTTTGCAGGTTTTCTTACCTTGATTCTCATGATGTCTACCCCGAGGTCAGCAGCTATTTGCTGTCGCTCAGATGAGTCAGGATAAGGATTCATACAGAACATCACTTCCAAGTGTTCTTTGATGACGTCGTCGATCATCCACCGACCACGGATTTGGCTCTGTTCACGAAACATTTTTGGATTAATACTTTGGGTACAGCTGAAAAATATGTGTTATATCATCATGTGAACCCACTTTTTATATACCTATTGGTGCGTGGTCACACTCGATTGGCTCATTGTTATGGGCACTGTGGCCAATTGCAATTAATCGTGTAAATAAATCTCAATTATTTTTCTTGGTCTAAGAATGTGTCTTCGTTCATGATGGTCTTTTGTATAGAAGAAGCCACCATGCAGCAATTAAGGAAGCCACCATGCAGCAACATCCAAGAGATGAAGGGAACAGTTATGAATGTGTGCTGTATGGCGCAATAACTGTCAGTGAGGTGCAGCATCAGTTTGAAAGATGGAATGTGTCAAAGTAGTGACAAGCCACAAAATGCCATGAGATGCTGGACTTAATTCCTGTAACACAGGAAATGTAAACAGTAAAAAATATATTGTGTCTTTTGATATCGTGTGGTCAAGTGATGAAAATTGATGGAGAGAGACATTCTTTTCATTAGATATGATGTTCGTAGACGTGATTCTACATACTTACTTCCAGAAATCAACTTTGTTTTCACGAGAATATACCAAAGATTAATCGGGCTTTATACAGTTCACATTTTATGCATATATTGGGATGACGGTACTAAATGTTTGGGAAATGACGGTACTAAATGTCTCAGATATTTTTTCATGTATTTCATAGAAAATCATACCACTGTCCGACGGCAGCAACGGCAATACTGAATGCTGAAAACATTTAGCAAAAACACAAGTTTATCACTGGAATAGTACCTTGATTTCGGTCCTCAGTTCTCAGTCAATTATTATCAGCCTTACATTTTTTCGGATTTACCCCACCTCTGTTTCGTCGATAATATCTCAACGCGGTTTCAAGATATTCGAGTGCTGTCAATTGGATCAGATACTAGAAGCTCTGATCTGAAAGATGATACTAACGGCTTGTCTAACGATTGAAAACTCAGGGCGCTAGCGCGGTTTGAACGGTGCGCCTGTATATGGATCCAGTACTCAAAACATGTGATACCTCTGCTTTTTTTCGGATTTACCCCACTTCTGTTTCGTCGTTGATATCTCAGCGAGTTTTCAAGACATTCGAGCGCTGTAAGTTGTAGCAAATACTAGAAGCTTCGATCTAAAGGACGATACCATTCGCGTGTTTATTGGTTGGAAACTCGGGGCGCTAGAGCGGTTTGAACCGTGCGACTGTATGCCTGGGACCCGCACCCTGTTCACACATATAGGCCGTCAACAAGAAGACAGGCACGAATTCATCGATGCAATCAGGTCTATCAACAAAAAACATGTGCAACTATTTCGTTCCAAGTCACCCAAAAGTGTCATTTTCCAGTATCATAAACATCAGTAATGTTTATTTCCACAATTTCCACCGTTATACATGTACATATCAAAGCAAGAATTCGGGTGTCTATATGCACTTTGACGTGTACCAACCTAGTAAGGCACATGCAACAGCAACAATCATCTATGGAAACAGGTCCCACAAGAACAGTATTCCGAAAAGTGCAGTCATAATGTCTATCATTTGTCTAAATAGCTTGGAATTCAGCATTAACTTTATTTATCAAGTCCATCCATCACCATCGGTGCGCTCACATTTTCTGGTTATTTTGCATTTCCTATAGAATAAACTGGTCTATGAAGAATGTGTATGTGCGGTAGGCGTAGTGAGCATTTATTGTAGTTCACATGTGATTTAAATAGGATCAAATTACAAAAAAAAAGAAATATGTACCTCCAAAATCACATGAATCAATTCTGTCCATTTGTCATACATTAATAATTTATTATACATACAAAATCATCATGGAAATACACATGTCAATCCCAAGGACGGAAGGGTTGAAACAGTTCATATTGTGGCGGACACTGCTGTAACTGGAACCAGTTGAACACTGTTGACACACTGAGATGTAGACTTTGAGCCAGCTCCTTCATCAGCATGACGTCAGGAACGCCCTCGAGAAGGTAGACGGCTTGCAGGCGGCTTTCTACTGAGTCTGGCAGCTGGTGAGTGGTGGCCGAGTGTGTGCTGGTGTCCATTGCCAGACACTCACCCAATATATCCATACCCTCTGCGTCACTGGAGTCAGTGACGTCACTCTGGTACAGCAGACTGCCGTCTGACATGGAAGAAGAAGATGAAGACGTTTGACCGTCGAAAAGTTGGTCCAGCTGGATTTCTTTCAGGTCTTTGGGCAGGCATGAGGCGCCCTCTGCTGATAGGGTGCTATGGTCAGCCTGTGCTCGTTGTTGACTGCGCTGTTTAGCTCGTCTGTTTTTGAACCAGATCTGAAGTGAACCATACTTTGCATGAATAATTTTAGATCCTGATTAATATATGTCTGTTTTACCTTGCCTATGATAAAATTCAGCTACCTTTACATAACCATGCTGACAAGAAATATTTCACAGAATGAAAAACTGTATATAGCTTGAAAACTGACATTTCCACTTTTGTCAACTAAACACTAATATTGAACATAGTTGTTCACTTGCACTGAGGCTTGTGATCTGGTGCAATACTGAATGCTGAAAACATTTAGCAAAAACACAAGTTTATCACTGGAATAGTACCTTGATTTCGGTCCTCAGTTCTCAGTCAATTATTATCAGCCTTACATTTTTTCGGATTTACCCCACCTCTGTTTCGTCGATAATATCTCAACGCGGTTTCAAGATATTCGAGTGCTGTCAATTGGATCAGATACTAGAAGCTCTGATCTGAAAGATGATACTAACGGCTTGTCTAACGATTGAAAACTCAGGGCGCTAGCGCGGTTTGAACGGTGCGCCTGTATATGGATCCAGTACTCAAAACATGTGATACCTCTGTTTTTTTCGGATTTACCCCACTTCTGTTTCGTCGTTGATATCTCAGCGAGTTTTCAAGACATTCGAGCGCTGTAAGTTGTAGCAAATACTAGAAGCTTCGATCTAAAGGACGATACCATTCGCGTGTTTATTGGTTGGAAACTCGGGGCGCTAGAGCGGTTTGAACCGTGCGACTGTATGCCTGGGACCCGCACCCTGTTCACACATATAGGCCGTCAACAAGAAGACAGGCACGAATTCATCGATGCAATCAGGTCTATCAACAAAAAACATGTGCAACTATTTCGTTCCAAGTCACCCAAAAGTGTCATTTTCCAGTATCATAAACATCAGTAATGTTTATTTCCACAATTTCCACCGTTATACATGTACATATCAAAGCAAGAATTCGGGTGTCTATATGCACTTTGACGTGTACCAACCTAGTAAGGCACGTGCGACAGTAGCAATCAGCTATGGAAACAGGTCCCACAAGAACAGTATTCCGAAAAGTGCAGTCATAATGTCTATCATTTGTCTAAATAGCTTGGAATTCAGCATTAACTTTATTTATCAAGTCCATCCATCACCATCGGTGCGCTCACATTTTCTGGTTATTTTGCATTTCCTATAGAATAAACTGGTCTATGAAGAATGTGTATGTGCGGTAGGCGTAGTGAGCATTTATTGTAGTTCACATGTGATTTAAATAGGATCAAATTACAAAAAAAAAGAAATATGTACCTCCAAAATCACATGAATCAATTCTGTCCATTTGTCATACATTAATAATTTATTATACATACAAAATCATCATGGAAATACACATGTCAATCCCAAGGACGGAAGGGTTGAAACAGTTCATATTGTGGCGGACACTGCTGTAACTGGAACCAGTTGAACACTGTTGACACACTGAGATGTAGACTTTGAGCCAGCTCCTTCATCAGCATGACGTCAGGAACGCCCTCGAGAAGGTAGACGGCTTGCAGGCGGCTTTCTACTGAGTCTGGCAGCTGGTGAGTGGTGGCCGAGTCTGTGCTGGTGTCCATTGCCAGACACTCACCCAATATATCCATACCCTCTGCGTCACTGGAGTCAGTGACATCACTCTGGTACAGCAGACTGCCGTCTGACATGGAAGAAGAAGATGAAGACGTTTGACCGTCGAAAAGTTGGTCCAGCTGGATTTCTTTCAGGTCTTTGGGCAGGCATGAGGCGCCCTCTGCTGATAGGGTGCTATGGTCAGCCTGTGCTCGTTGTTGACTGCGCTGTTTAGCTCGTCTGTTTTTGAACCAGATCTGAAGTGAACCATACTTTGCATGAATAATTTTAGATCCTGATTAATATATGTCTGTTTTACCTTGCCTATGATAAAATTCAGCTACCTTTACATAACCATGCTGACAAGAAATATTTCACAGAATGAAAAACTGTATATAGCTTGAAAACTGACATTTCCACTTTTGTCAACTAAACACTAATATTGAACATAGTTGTTCACTTGCACTGAGGCTTTGCAGGTTTTCTTACCTTGATTCTCATGGTGTCCACCCCGAGGTCAGCAGCTATTTGCTGTCGCTCAGATGAATCAGGATAAGGTTTCATACAGAACATCACTTCCAAGTGTTCTTTGATGACGTCGTCGATCATTCACCGACCACGGATTTGGCTCTGTTCACGAAACATTTTTGGATTAATACTTTGGGTACAGCTGAAAGATATGTGTTGTGTCATCATGTGAACCCACTTTTTATATATATACCTATTGGTGCGTGGTCACACTCAATTGGTTCATTGTTATGGGCACTGTGGCCAATTGCAATTAATCGTGTAAATAAATCTCAATTATTTTTCTTGGTCTAAGAATGTGTCTTCGTTCATGACGGTCTTTTGTATAGAAGAAGCCACCATGCAGCAATTAAGGAAGCCACCATGCAGCAACATCCAAGAGATGAAGGGAACAGTTATGAATGTGTGCTGTATGGCGCAATAACTGTCAGTGAGGTGCAGCATCAGTTTGAAAGATGGAATGTGTCAAAGTAGTGACAAGCCACAAAATGCCATGAGATGCTGGACTTAATTCCTGTAACACAGGAAATGTAAACAGTAAAAAATATATTGTGTCTTTTGATATCGTGTGGTCAAGTGATGAAAATTGATGGAGAGACATTCTTTTCATTAGATATGATGTTCGTAGACGTGATTCTACATACTTACTTCCAGAAATCAACTTTGTTTTCACGAGAATATACCAAAGATTAATCGGGCTTTATACAGTTCACATTTTATGCATATATTGGGATGACGGTACTAAATGTTTGGGAAATGACGGTACTAAATGTCTCAGATATTTTTTCATGTATTTCATAGAAAATCATACCACTGTCCGACCGCAGGAACGGCAATACTGAATGCTGAAAACATTTAGCAAAAACACAAGTTTATCACTGGAATAGTACCTTGATTTCGGTCCTCAGTTCTCAGTCATTTATTATCAGCCTTACATTTTTTCGGATTTACCCCACCTCTGTTTCGTCGATAATATCTCAACGCGGTTTCAAGATATTCGAGTGCTGTCAATTGGATCAGATACTAGAAGCTCTGATCTGAAAGATGATACTAACGGCTTGTCTAACGATTGAAAACTCAGGGCGCTAGCGCGGTTTGAACGGTGCGCCTGTATATGGATCCAGTACTCAAAACATGTGATACCTCTGCTTTTTTTCGGATTTACCCCACTTCTGTTTCGTCGTTGATATCTCAGCGAGTTTTCAAGACATTCGAGCGCTGTAAGTTGTAGCAAATACTAGAAGCTTCGATCTAAAGGACGATACCATTCGCGTGTTTATTGGTTGGAAACTCGGGGCGCTAGAGCGGTTTGAACCGTGCGACTGTATGCCTGGGACCCGCACCCTGTTCACACATATAGGCCGTCAACAAGAAGACAGGCACGAATTCATCGATGCAATCAGGTCTATCAACAGAAAACATGTGCAACTATTTCGTTCCAAGTCACCCAAAAGTGTCATTTTCCAGTATCATAAACATCAGTGATGTTTATTTCCACAATTTCCACCGTTATACATGTACATATCAAAGCAAGAATTCGGGTGTCTATATGCACTTTGACGTGTACCAACCTAGTAAGGCACGTGCGACAGTAGCAATCAGCTATGGAAACAGGTCCCACAAGAACAGTATTCCGAAAAGTGCAGTCATAATGTCTATCATTTGTCTAAATAGCTTGGAATTCAGCATTAACTTTATTTATCAAGTCCATCCATCACCATGGGTGCGCTCACATTTTCTGGTTATTTTGCATTTCCTATAGAATAAACTGGTCTATGAAGAATGTGTATGTGCGGTAGGCGTAGTGAGCATTTATTGTAGTTCACATGTGATTTAAATAGGATCAAATTACAAAAAAAAAGAAATATGTACCTCCAAAATCACATGAATCAATTCTGTCCATTTGTCATACATTAATAATTTATTATACATATAAAATCATCATGGAAATACACATGTCAATCCCAAGGACGGAAGGGTTGAAACAGTTCATATTGTGGCAGACACTGCTGTAACTGGAACCAGTTGAACACTGTTGACACACTGAGATGTAGACTTTGAGACAGCTCCTTCATCAGCATGACGTCAGGAACGCCCTCGAGAAGGTAGACGGCTTGTAGGCGGTCTTCTACTGAGTCTGACAGCTGTTGAGTGGTGGCCGCGTCTGTGCTGGTGTCCATTGCCAGACACTCCCCCAATATATCCATACCCTCTGCGTCACTGGAGTCAGTGACGTCACTCTGGTACAGCAGACTGCCGTCTGACATGGAAGAAGATGAAGACTTTTGACTGTCGAAAAGTTGGTCCAGCTGGATTTCTTTCAGGTCTTTGGGCAGGCTTGAGGCGCCGTCTGCTGGTAGGGTGCTATGGTCAGCCTGTGCTCGTTGTTGGCTGCGATGTTTAGCTCGTCTGTTTTTGAACCAGATCTGAAATGAACCATACATTGCATGAATAATTTTAGATCCTGATTAATATATGTCTGTTTTACATTGTCTATAATAGGATTCAGCTACTTTTACATAACCATGCTGACAAGAAATATTTCACAGAATGAAAAACTGTATATAGCTGAAACACTGACATTCCCACTTTCGTCAACTGAACTAATACTAAACATAGTTGTTTACTTGCACTGAGGCTTTGCAGGTTTTCTTACCTTGATTCTCATGATGTCCACCCCGAGGTCAGCAGCTATTTGCTGTCGCTCAGATGAGTCAGGATAAGGATTCATACAGAACATCACTTCCAAGTGTTCTTTGATGACGTCGTCGATCATCCACCGACCACGGATTTGGCTCTGTTCACGAAACATTTTTGGATTAATACTTTGGGTACAGCTGAAAAATATGTGTTATATCATCATGTGAACCCACTTTTTATATACCTATTGGTGCGTGGTCACACTCGATTGGTTCATTGTTATGGGCACTGTGGCCAATTGCAATTAATCGTGTAAATAAATCTCAATTATTTTTCTTGGTCTAAGAATGTGTCTTCGTTCATGATGGTCTTTTGTATAGAAGAAGCCACCATGCAGCAATTAAGGAAGCCACCATGCAGCAACATCCAAGAGATGAAGGGAACAGTTATGAATGTGTGCTGTATGGCGCAATAACTGTCAGTGAGGTGCAGCATCAGTTTGAAAGATGGAATGTGTCAAAGTAGTGACAAGCCACAAAATGCCATGAGATGCTGGACTTAATTCCTGTAACACAGGAAATGTAAACAGTAAAAAATATATTGTGTCTTTTGATATCGTGTGGTCAAGTGATGAAAATTGATGGAGAGAGACATTCTTTTCATTAGATATGATGTTCGTAGACGTGATTCTACATACTTACTTCCAGAAATCAACTTTGTTTTCACGAGAATATACCAAAGATTAATCGGGCTTTATACAGTTCACATTTTATGCATATATTGGGATGACGGTACTAAATGTTTGGGAAATGACGGTACTAAATGTCTCAGATATTTTTTCATGTATTTCATAGAAAATCATACCACTGTCCGACGGCAGCAACGGCAATACTGAATGCTGAAAACATTTAGCAAAAACACAAGTTTATCACTGAAATAGTACCTCGATTTCGGTCCTCAGTTCTCAGTCAATTATTATCAGCCTTACATTTTTTCGGATTTACCCCACCTCTGTTTCGTCGATAATATCTCAACGCGGTTTCAAGATATTCGAGTGCTGTCAATTGGATCAGATACTAGAAGCTCTGATCTGAAAGATGATACTAACGGCTTGTCTAACGATTGAAAACTCAGGGCGCTAGCGCGGTTTGAACGGTGCGCCTGTATATGGATCCAGTACTCAAAACATGTGATACCTCTGCTTTTTTTCGGATTTACCCCACTTCTGTTTCGTCGTTGATATCTCAGCGAGTTTTCAAGACATTCGAGCCCTGTAAGTTGTAGCAAATACTAGAAGCTTCGATCTAAAGGACGATACCATTCGCGTGTTTATTGGTTGGAAACTCGGGGCGCTAGAGCGGTTTGAACTTTTGTCAACTAAACACTAATACTAACACTAAACACTGTGGCCAATTGCAATTAATCATGTAAAGAAATCTCAATTATTTTTCTTGGTCTAAGAATGTGACTTTGTTTGTGATGGTTTTTTTGTACTGAAGAAGCCACCATGCAGCAATTAAGGAAGCCACCATGCAACAGCATTGGGGGAGATGAAGGGAACAGTTATGAATGTGTGCTCTATGGCGCAATAACTGTCAGTGAGATGCATTATCAGTTTCAAAGGTGGAACATGTCGAAATAGTGAAAAGCCGCAAATGTCATGAGGGTGCTGGAGTTCCTGTAACACAGGAAATGTAAACAATAAAAATATATATTGTGTCTTTTTTTTTATATCGTGCGGTCAAGTGATGAAAATTGATGGAGAGAGACATTCTTTTCATTAGATATGATGTTTGTAGACGTGATTCTACATACTTACTTCCAGAAATCAATTTTTTTCAGGATAATTTACCAAAGATTAATTGTGCATTTTACAATTGACATTTAATGCATATAGTGGGATGACGATACTAAATGTTTGGGAATCGACGGTACTAAATGTCTCAAATATTTTTTCATGTATTTCATAGAAAATTCATACCACTGTCCGATGGCAATACTGAGTGCTGAAAACATTTAGAAAAACCACGAATTTATCACTGGAATAGTACCTTGATTTCGGTCCTCAGTTCTCAATCATTTATCATCAGCCTTACTTTTTTCGGATTTACCCCCACCTGTGTTTCGTCGTTAATATCTCAGCGAAGTTTCACGATATTCGGGTGCTATATTATATCGTGAGGGAATCTTTACATGTTCGTTAGGCAATCTTTGATTCTACAAAAACAATCAATAGGGAATCTTTCGGCTCTTTTTTCAGACGAGTTTTTCATGCTCAAACCAACATAAATTGCCATGCATTTGCAACGAATGGTTGTTTCATGCATATAAGAATCAGCAGGTGTCTGTGTGTATCGCTCACAATCATAAATTTCGGGAAAATGAAGAAAATTCAAATGAACCGCGAGTGCTGTTCGCCATTGCGGGATGCACTAACGATCGTTGGTGAATCCAGTCTCGCCACACTGACTATAGCTCAGGAACATGCGGTTGGCACTTGGGAATATCATGTGACGGAAACTGTGATGGCCTCTACGAGAAGGCAGGTCGAGGTCAGCCCAACTCCTGGAACCCTTGGGATTACCCCAACTGAGGAGAGCACCCAGTCATGAGAGGCCGCACCGAGGACTCCCAGGATGGAGGAGGCACCTGAGGAATGGGAGAGTGGACGATTTACTCTGTCCGAGGTGCTCATGGGAGTTTGCATACTCCTAGGGCCGAGTCATCAATAATGGACACTGTGGCGAAGAGCACTAGAACCAACGGACATAAGCTTAGACAAATCATGAAGGGACATGGGGACATTGACATTATCCCCACCAAACTGGCTAAATTGTGGGAAACGGATCTGCAGAACATCCTGTGGTGAACAGCTGATTTGATGCAATGATATGACTCTGCACAAGAGCCCTTCTGTGCCCAGCGCCAGATCATTAGTGGTGCGTGGTGAGATTCTTCTGATATGGAGGTCAAATGTCAGGGGAGAGAGCAAGCCAGTTTGTGGGAGGATATCCTGCAGTGGGTGAATGAATCAATTGTCCAGGTGGAAGCAGACCTGGAGAGACTGGTACAGTGCTTCCGGGAGGTGCAGATAAATGGACGAACCGAAGCTTCAGGTGCAGGCTTACAAGCAATCCCAGGCACAATTGGGGGAGACAAGCCATCAGGCTTGAGTCACGGAGGACTTAAAGGCCTAGCTGGCTGGAAGAGAGCTGAGCTGCCAGATGAGACAGGGCGTCCATATTGAACCAGGAGAACAGAGGAGAATCATAGGATCCGTGACGAATCTCTCATACCCTTGTATATAGGTTTATAGAACTGTTGTTATTATTTTGTGTTTCATGCTTTTGCTGCAAGAGCTAGGCATCCCCTATTGTTATCAGAATTAAATAGGCCAGAGTTTGTAAACAGTCACTGTATTGTACTCAGATTTAGGCCTAGATCTTAGATTGTGAGTATCGAGGACATAACAGGAGTTTAAGTTGTGGGATATCGGAGCAGGCTGGGAAGTAGCCTTTGATCCGTGACCTCTGACACACTCTAAACGGCAACGGTAGCGCCATAGGCGGGAACCAAGCTAGCTGGGCAGCTTTCTTTCTTTTGCTGTTGTTTCCTCCTCTCTGTAGGAGCACCGTGAGTGATCACTTAGATACTGTTTCCATTTAAAATCCTATAAAACATGTTGGAAGACTATATCGCATCTCTATACCTATCATACATGTCTCTGTAAAGCTGCCATAGCTTGCCTGTAACACCAAGAGCATACAGCTTTTTCAGCATGGATTTGTGCCGAACTACGTCGAAGGCCTTACTGGCATCAAGGAAGGTGATGTAAATCGGTCTACGCTGGTCTAGAGTTTCGGAGATGCACTCTGACAGGATAAAGCCGGTATTTGAAGCACTGGCAGCATCACAGAACCCTTTCTGGAGCTTGTTTAGTTTTGAGTTGGTGTTTTCCTTGACTGGTGTAACAATGGCCATCACGCGGACTTTCCCTATAAGGGAGGTGACAGTGATTCTTCTATTGCTGTCCGGAACTTTTGATGGTCCTTTTTTCTTGTACACTGGTGTGACAATTCCAGTCTTCATCTAGTGTGGGATGCATCCTGTCGTCCTGATCTTTTCAGTGATGTGGGCAATTGCTGTATAGACCACAGGGTCACATGCTTCAGGTGCTCACTCGTTATTCCGAACCCAACAAGGGCTTTTTTGGTCTTCAGTTTCTTCACTTTCTTCAGGTCTGGAGACCATGGCGAATCAGGATTTTTCTTCTTCTTGAGAGGATTACTGTGTTTTATATTGTATGTGCAGCTCTGTATTGAGGCTTCATACAGTACAGCATTCAGTCTGTTCAGTAGTATCTCTGGGGACATGTCATGGCCGGCACATTGTGGGATACACTGGTATATTCTCTTGTCAGTTCTTTACATTTGTCGGTGTCTACCTTTTCCCATTTCACCCGGTGTTTCGTTGTTTTAGGTTTGGTGTTCTTCTTGATGTTTGCCATCTGGTTGGTTTTGAACTCGAGGGGTAGTGTTGTTAAAACTGGGTCATGTGGAGATGTGTTGGGTCTCATTGCTGATATCTATGTAGACCGCACAAATGTTCAGTTCTTTAGGAGACAGCTGCAAAATGTGGTCGATTCGAGATGTTGGTTCATCTTTGTTGCTATGTTAATATGAGGCCATCTGTGTATCTGCTGGTAGAGTAATATTCATCTCTGTGCAGAATCTTCGTAGCAGCAGATCTCTTCTATATAGGGGCTGCCTTGGAAAAGATCCATTAAGATCATATGATGGTGTACGTCCCACTATACTTTTGCAAGATTTCAAATACTTCATCGAGGACACTCTCGTACTGCTTCAGGTCCTCTGGAGTATTGTCAGTGGGTAGATATGTATTCACTATCATGAGTAGTGGATTTGATTCAACAGTGACAACAGCGGTCCTCAAGCTGCCCTCGTCTGAGGGATTAATGTATTCGTTCAGGTCTGAGTTCCGGAGAATGGCGACTCCTGCCTGTCCTCCCTCGACTGTAGTGTGGGAGCGTATCTTGGGAAACATCATCATAGCTCTTTGCAACATTTTTGCAGGACGGGAATGTGTCATTTAGTAGGCTTTTTTCGAAGCCATGTAGCCAATGTTCTTGTACACACAATATATCACATTGTTGAGGAGTTTTGTTGTGTATATCATGTTGCTTTTTATTCCATCCACATTGAAGCTGGCAATGGTGAGGTCGTGTTTATGAATCTTCGGCTGGGGCTGGGACTGAAGATCTTCATGTTGTCCTGCTATCTGAGAAGGAGCATTTTGTGGAGGCTCTTGGATGAAAAATGATGGTGATTTAGTGTGCTCTCTGGTTCAGGTGTCTCTATTATCTCATTCCTTTCTTGTTGGCAATCAGGTTCAGCAAGTTCGACTATCAGGGGCCTTCTTTTGGAGACTTCTTCAGGGCTCTTGTTCATGTTCTTTGGAGTAGTAGTAGATTGATTGCAGCTCAGACTGGATGGCTTGGCTCATTGGTCATGTTTTATGGTGTTTCCTTGTATTTTCAGGCCAGGAGGATTCTGCAGTCGGTGATGTGTGATTATAATCAATGACTTCCACAGGACTAGCTGTCCATATTGTTTGCGAGCGAGCAGCGTCTGTTTGCACAAGTTCGGGTAGCATCAGAACGTTTGTATATGTAGCTGTTTCTGGTAGCAGGGGTAGTAGGTTTGTCTTCATACCGGCCCCTGTAGGCCAGTCAGCTGTTGGCCATTCCTTTGTTACTGTGGACTTGGTCCCTTTTTGTGTTGTAGTAGGATGTTCTTCTACTTGAGTGGTACTCTATGTCCCTGGCAGGAGAATAATCGGTCTCCCTACTTCTAGTTCTGTACCAGAGCTCCTGCATCTCTTGTTCAAGAAGCATCATCCTCAGAGCAATATTCTGCTTACAAGCCTGGGATTCATAAAACATGTATTCGTTCACAGGACTGCCAGTTGCAACATGGTTCGGGGGTATTTGCTGGACTAACATTACAGCAGGGGGTATGACACTCATAGCTGTGGCATCTGCCTTGTTCATAGTTTGTCTGCATTGTAAGTTTGAGGTATGACAGCTGGGTAGGTCATTGTTTCTATACCCAGTAATAGTTAGTGGGTCACCACACCAGGATCCATTGTCGAATGGGCCATCGTTCGCAGGCGAAGATCTCTGTTTTCCGCTTTCATGGCTTTAAATTAATTTTCCAGGGTTGTCACAAATGATTCCAGTGCAGCTATTCGTTGATTGTTTTCAGCTTGTTCTCTTTCTTGCTGTTTGATGGTTTTTTCTCTGGCCTTCAACAGCTTTTCTTCCTTTGTTAGGTCTGCCTCCCAGTTTTTGTATAGCATTTCCTTTTCCTGGGTGGGATCTTGTGTTCGACCATTGACATGTTGGGACCCAGTTTCTAGTCCTTTTCCAGCTCTGGTTTTCTTCATTGTTGTAGTAGAGGAGGTATTTGGTCTAGGATTAATGGTCTGTTGACTCTGTTTTTCACTGACTGCCTGGGACGGTGGATTCTCTGTGTTGTCTAGGTGGCTGCTGCTTCCTCCTGTTAACTCCTGTTGGTTATTAGTGATCGGGGTAATACATGTTGTTGGTTTCATTTTTTCTGCATCAGAACGACCACTGGTGTGGGTGGGACTGGGTGCCCCAGTCTCGTGCATGTATGCTGGTTGGTACTTGGAACATGGTGTTGTGTGCTCTAATGATTTTAACCTCTGCTTTTGTTCTGGCTTTTTGATGGTGATTTTTACCCCTGGTGATTTTTACTCCTGCTTTTGTTCTGGCTTTTTGATGGTTCAGTATATGCCACAATGTGGCAGTCATCAAGCAGTGATATAACGTAATGCAGGCGTGAGGAGGGGGAAGGGAGGAGGTAAGCAGTATATAAGCGAGCAGCAGTTGAGAGTCAGCACACTGGGGGTGGGATGGTGCAGTAGTAGAGCGCTCGGCCCATGATCTACAGGTCGTGGGTTCGGGTACGCTTAGCGTCATTTGTGCCTGAAAACCTCCCACGCTAGTGCAGTCTGACTGGCGGTAAAAACAAAGGCCGAAGATTGTGTCAGAGACTGTCTATATTATCTGGCACCTAAAGATCCCTTGGGATTTAGCGTGAAGAGTACGAGATTTCCCCGATCCCGGGTTTCTGTCTTTCGATATGTATTGATAATGCACCAATCAGAGTGGTCATTCAATCATGCAAAACGAAGTTTGCTGGCTTAACGTAGTCTGCTACAAACAGGGAGGTCAAAAACGAAAAGTCAAAATTTAAAAGTTATATCTTGAATATTATCTCTTTAAAATGATCTATTTTATAGATTAACTGATCAGCATTCTGATACTGAAAAGAAAATAGGGGGTCACAAAACTGGTATCTTCGACATATTCGATCAAAATCACAAACATTTACCTTAAATGACATAAATTATGGCATTTTTGCACATTGTTTGTCCATATTCACATCTTGCATCGTGTTTTCTATGCGAACGGATACGGTGACCCCTTATTTTCTTTTCAGTCTTTGGATGCTGATCAGTTACTCTATAAAATATGTCATTTTGAAGCTCTAGAATATATTGATACAGTTATTTATTTTAAAGAACTCTTTGTCCCCCTCCACGGGGGTTGATCGGATGCAATAACAATTGTTACCGCATCCCGCCACGATGACCACGCCAAATGTTGGTATTTACATTGTTGTTGTTTTCGTTTGTTTCAGGCAGAAATCTTTGTGTCTGTAGCATGTAGTATAACTATTAAATCGTTTAGAATCCATACGTGATCATATTTGACATGTCTTTTTTCCCCTGATAAATGTGTTTTTAAAAATACTCGAAGATGCAGTAACAATTATTGGATGCTCATTTAGGATGCAGTAACAATCTTCCTAAGATGCAGTAACAATTATTTTCAATACTAAGACAGACTCTATTCATGTACACATACTTTTTTCCGATATCATGGATCATATGCATATGGCATTGTTTCAAGTGCTAGATCGGTTTATCTAGCACTCTGTCACAGAATCTAGGCCGAGACTAATAGACCTAGGTGAGGCTTAGATGATGATCAGAGTGCTAGATAAACCGACCTAGCATGAGAAAACACTGCCATATACATTTTCTCGCATGACATGCTAATAAACAGCTGTCACAGCACACTCCCCAAAGCCGCGGAGCATCCCCTCAAAGACCAAGGGGAAGAACTCGTCCTCGGGAACCGCTCCGGACCAGACGACCACCCTTCGGTCTCCAGGTGCCCTGTCGGCGGAGGAATATCTGGCCTTGCTGAAGGTGACGGTCCCCGGAGGTCCGTCAGAGAGCGTGTGAACCCAACCGCCTCCTCGAGTTCCACAACGGTGGTCAAACCTAAGAACCCTCGTGAAGCTCCCTCCCGAGCAAGTGGATCCGGACGTGCGCCACCTCTCTCGAGGTCGACGTCCGCTTCCTCTATTCCGATTGAAGGGACGTCCGCGGGATGGCAAAGCATCGCCTCCTTGAACATGGACTCAATCCGGTGGAGGACGTACTCCGACAGTACGGTTCAGAGACCGCCAGCGCCTATGCGACTTTCCGCGAGTCTGTAGGCCAGGCGGTCGGCCATCGTCGAGATGGTTTGGAACGGATACCGTCGGATCCAGCGCTGGCTAGCCTGCCGGTATCCCGAGCCATCAGTGACTTGGGATCCGGAGGAGTGACCGCGTTGGTCCACACGCGGGAAGAACACCCCTGGGATCACCCCAGACGAGGCAGTCTCACCCAAACCGCGGAGTACCTCGTTGCGGACCGCTCTCTGGAACAGCTTAGCCCGTACTGTGCGTAGGCCTCTCACGTCGCATGCAACTTGGCACACGACCAAGGCCTCATGGAAGGTATCCGGCGGAGCTTTGAGAGCTACCGGACTGTGGTGGCGAAGCGTGAGCGGCAAGCTTTCGAGCAAGGGAGAGCTGCCGCCCGAGCTGTCGAGTCCGCACAGGTCTCCATCTCCCCCGAGGTCACCGCTAAAGTGCAGCGGCTGGTGGCTGAGAACGAGCAGCTTCGGCGACGTTTACACGAAGCCGAGGCTGCTCATACTCGCCTCCTTCAGGGCGTCGACACCCGGCGTCGTCCACCCTGAACCAGTCGGTTGCCCAGCGGGTGGATGCAGCCCTGAAGCTGGCCATCTACCCCATTATAGTCAAGAAATGGGGAGAATGAACGACCGGCCAAGAGCGCACCCGCGATGTGGGAGAGATGTTTGCCGCCGTAGCCAATTTAGGCGCGACATCTCTGCCAGCCTCCTTTCAGTTGGCTCCGACAGGACCTGGCAGGCAGGGCTCTCCAGTGAAGCCTCTGCAACCGCCACCAGGCCTGCCTCGTCTGCCCATGCAACCGGAATTCGTGTTACAGGCTCCGCTCCATGAGCGTCCAGCTCCGTTGCGTAGGGACCCGTCTCCGCGCCCAGCCTTTTGCTGCCATTTTCTCAAAAACTGCTTAGATGGTTTTCAGATTATCGTTTGAAAAGATCCCCCTCATATACCTTTACGACATGTATAAGTTTCTTTGCCCATGAATCGCCCAAAATGGGCCATTTTGGGCCAAACTTGACCCAAATGGGACTTTCCTATGTTCACGTGGTCCGCTATTATCCATATTCACATCTTGCATCATGTTTTCCACGCGAACGGATACGGTGACCCCTATTTTCTTTTCAGTTTTAAGATGCTGAACAGTTACTCTGTAAAATATGTCAATTTGTAGCTCTAGATTATGTTGATACAGTTATTTATTTTTTTCAAAAAAACTCTTTGACCCCCTCTCCTCACTGTTTGGAGCGGACTACCTTAAATTCTCTTATGCTAAATATTGGGACACATTATTGCTAATATCTCACTTAATGTTGAGATTAGAGATTAGGAATCAATTGTGGACATATAGGAAATGATATATGCTGAAAATTCTCATGACCTTGAATTTCACATTCGACCTAATTTTCAAGGTCACAGGACAAAATGGCTAATATCTCGCTTCTTGTCGACTTTATAGCTTGGGAATCATAGACATCAGGACATATAGGAAATGATATACGTCGATGACCTTGAATTTGATCTTGATCTCATTTTCAAGGTTAGAGCACAAAATGGCCAATATCCCACTTATTATCGACTTAACAGCTGAGGAATCAATGGTGGACATAAAGGGAATGATATTACTGAAAGTTCTCGTGACCTGGAATTTGACCTATGACCTTATTTTCAAGGTCAGACAACAAAGTGGCTAAATCGCTTATTATCAAGTTTACAACTTAGGAATCAATTGTGGACATAATAATATATGCCGAATATTCTCATAACCTCGAAATTGACCTTTGACCTTATTTCGAGGTCAGAGCTCGAAATGGCTAATATCTCGCTCATTATCGGCTTTCCAACTGAGGAATCAATTGTAAACATATAGAAAACAATGTTCCCTTTGGTTAGACATTGGTGAAAAATTACCATTGCAGATTTTGAGAGCTTAACACTGTACATTTTTCGGTAACCTTTCTTAGACTTTGGGACGGGTCTCAGAATTGAAAAGACTTTTTCTTGGTGTTTGTCAAATAAGGGCTTCACTATGTGGTTAGAGTCGTCAAACTTGGAATGACAATGAAAATATTTGGCGTTGGAGCCGCGAGACGCCATCTGTTGGAAGAGATAATAAGTATGAATGAATAATGGCCAGAAACGAGCCTTAACAAGCCATAAATTTCCAATAAAATATCGTTTACTAATCGACACACCCATATCAGAACTGTTGCCCAATCGGAACAGTATCGTTTACCCACCGAATCATCAATGTTTCAGAAAATCAGCGAATATTTATTAATGAGACAATGTAAAATGTATCTTTTCGGTGGGGATTAGTAACACACCTTTCTCTTGACTCGTGTTACTTTTTGTGTGCATCAGACACATATTTAATCATCAGTCTTCATTTGTTCTAAACGGTGTTATTTTCATCGCATATTCACATCTATTATCCATATTCACATCTTGCATCATGTTTTCCACGCGAACGGATACGGTGACCCCTATTTTCTTTTCAGTTTTAAGATGCTGAACAGTTACTCTGTAAAATATGTCAATTTGTAGCTCTAGATTATGTTGATACAGTTATTTATTTTTTTCAAAAAAACTCTTTGACCCCCTCTCCTCACTGTTTGGAGCGGACTACCTTAAATTCTCTTATGCTAAATATTGGGACACATTATTGCTAATATCTCACTTAATGTTGAGATTAGAGATTAGGAATCAATTGTGGACATATAGGAAATGATATATGCTGAAAATTCTCATGACCTTGAATTTCACATTCGACCTAATTTTCAAGGTCACAGGACAAAATGGCTAATATCTCGCTTCTTGTCGACTTTATAGCTTGGGAATCATAGACATCAGGACATATAGGAAATGATATACGTCGATGACCTTGAATTTGATCTTGATCTCATTTTCAAGGTTAGAGCACAAAATGGCCAATATCCCACTTATTATCGACTTAACAGCTGAGGAATCAATGGTGGACATAAAGGGAATGATATTACTGAAAGTTCTCGTGACCTGGAATTTGACCTATGACCTTATTTTCAAGGTCAGACAACAAAGTGGCTAAATCGCTTATTATCAAGTTTACAACTTAGGAATCAATTGTGGACATAATAATATATGCCGAATATTCTCATAACCTCGAAATTGACCTTTGACCTTATTTCGAGGTCAGAGCTCGAAATGGCTAATATCTCGCTCATTATCGGCTTTCCAACTGAGGAATCAATTGTAAACATATAGAAAACTATGTTCCCTTTGGTTAGACATTGGTGAAAAATTACCATTGCAGATTTTGAGAGCTTAACACTGTACATTTTTTCGGTAACCTTTCTTAGACTTTGGGACGGGTCTCAGAATTGAAAAGACTTTTTCTTGGTGTTTGTCAAATAAGGGCTTCACTATGTGGTTAGAGTCGTCAAACTTGGAATGACAATGATAATATTTGGCGTTGGAGCCGCGAGACGCCATCTGTTGGAAGAGATAATAAGTATGAATGAATAATGGCCAGAAACGAGCCTTAACAAGCCATAAATTTCCAATAAAATATCGTTTACTAATCGACACACCCATATCAGAACTGTTGCCCAATCGGAACAGTATCGTTTACCCACCGAATCATCAATGTTTCAGAAAATCAGCGAATATTTATTAATGAGACAATGTAAAATGTATCTTTTCGGTGGGGATTAGTAACACACCTTTCTCTTGACTCGTGTTACTTTTTGTGTGCATCAGACACATATTTAATCATCAGTCTTCATTTGTTCTAAACGGTGTTATTTTCATCGCATTTCACGTCACAAACACGATATTACAATAGGTATAGCAGGTTTGGTCGACACCGAAGACTTTATACAACATAAGTACATGCTTGTCTTTCTTTAGATTAACGATTACACCTACTTTTTCATAGTTTATTGAGGAAAACAACACACACCCCTTTGCAGCTTGGCGTTTCCCAATCGAACATATCGTTTCCCAACCGAAAAATATCGTTTCCCAATATCCTCTGCCGAAACGGATTCCGGACAGTGAAAGAGTCACACTGTTGTACGAGGTATGTATAATCATCCTATAATATATGTAGAATATTTATGACTGTTATGGCCCGAAACCCGTCCCTGACACATTCTCCCACTCGACATACACAGCACAGATTCATCACATGACTTCATACTTACTTACCTTACGTCACCGGGCACGCACCGTCCTCGCACCGCACCTACATGTAAACAACACCGCTCATGCTATCACTTCCTACATTCCCTCCAATCACCGCATTTCCAGACACATAACTCCGCCCACACAGACATGACATCACTTTCCCGCCATTTACATGAACACCTGCCACATTACGCGGGAAAACCCACACACACATCATATACTTGCCCCGCGCTTTCCCACACATTAGTCAGTTGGATAGGGAGACTCTAGCAGTTGGTATTGAAGAGTTGAATAGAGACATTCTAGAGTTGGATTAAGAGAATTACTAGAGAGGTACATTATAGAAGATTTCAACAAGGAAAGTTAATAACGGACTATAGTTAATATTTCGGACTATATTGGGATTACGTGTGCTTGAGTGAGTGACCGTGATCGTACATCGGACCTAAATCATCATAATAAATCGGATTATTGTGAAACATTACAATCAGCGGGCGTAATAGCCGCCCGAAGAACTCGCTATTCCGTCACATTGGTGCCGTGACCAGGGTAGCGAAGGCCAGTTCTCGGCTTACGAACTATCCCGACATACGAACTTCCAATGAATACCCGATCTACGATTCGGAACCCGATCGGACCAAGCCCGGAAGATGAGGTGATGATGAATCCGGTCCAGTCGAACCAGCGAACTTCACGACCAAGGTCAGTGGCGATGAGCGATACTATTACGCTATCGCAAGTACAACCGCCAAACGAACTGTACGAACTATCGTCGGCGGCATCCGTAGAGAACATGCCGGACTGGATGCGAGCCAATAGTAACCTCGAAGAACTGTTGGACGGTGACCCGTACCAGCCGTCGCGCACGGTGACAGAAATCCTCGACGCGCATGCGCGGTCGTACCACGCGACACCTGCCGGACCGCCAAGGTCGCGACCAAGCGACGGAAGTGAAACGGACTATGCGCGCTTCCAGCGCCAACCCAATACCGACCCGCTACCCAAGTCGGTGAGTGTACGCCCAACGAACTATGACAATTCAATGTTAACGCACCAGCCGAGTCGGTCGCGTGTCCAACAATGGTCGCATGAATCGGATACGTGAGCTGAACTGTATCTGCGACACGACAATGTAACGTTGCGCCCATCGGTAACGATCCACACACTGACGCGACCCGACCGAACCCCGCCGGTGTACTCCAGAGTACCGGCCGACCCAGTCATCACGGGAGAGCTGCCGGATGTCCACCTGCTGAACCGGAGAAGAGCCGCCACCGAGAGCGCCCCCACGGCCGACCCCAGGTTCAACGCCGCCCAGACGAATGACCCGCCGACACGATTCCATGCACCCGTGCCGAGATCGGAGGTCCGATACAGCCGCGACATCGCCGCTCAACGTCCACATGACATCAGAGTACCGATCTCCGACACCAGTGAAAACACGCACCCCGCGCATCTACCACCACCGGTAGTCAACATCGGACCATCAAACGTCGAACCGTCGCTACCAGCGGAACATTCCGCCCCACACGGCTACGCGCCCAACTATGGAAATGCGGTGCCCATGCACAATCATGGGGGAGTAACAGTATCGAACTATGGAAATGCGGTGCCCATGCACAATCATGGGGGAATAGCAGTACCCAATCATGGGGGAGTAGCTGTATCAAATAATGGAGTACCAGCGTACGGTGTCGCCGCATACAATCGCGGAATAGTGCCCAATCTGGGAATTGTGCCACAAAACCCTGGAGTAGCAGTTCAAAGTGTGTACGCTCCTGGTTCGGGATATCAGTTCCCACAAATGTCGCACCCAACTCCCTCACACGGAATGCCGGAAATGTCGCCGCCATACGGATCGGTCTCCCAAACCGCGCCGTTGCCAAACCACGCTGGCTATCCGCCCGCACCCGACGCCACGCCATACGTCGTACCGGTCACCACGACCACTGCCGCACCGACCATGGAGGTCGTGCCGCCAACTCCCACCGTTTCTACGACGACTGCCAGCGCTACGACAGCGGTTGCGGAAGCGTTCCAGTGCGCTCTCAGTGATGAATACGGACAATATGGTGAAGACGCACTTTATTCCGTCCTACGGGCCCCTGCTCAAGCCCGAGGGGACTGTCCCACGCCTCAAGGCCGAACCTAAATATGTTTCTTTTGCAAGAAACCGGGACACAGATGGATGCGGTGTTTCCGTTTAAAGGACATACTAGTATGGAACGGAATGAAACCATTCCCGCCACGCTCTGGCGCAAATCGGAATAACGGACAGATCGGTATACCGAACTCGAACTCTCAGCCAATGGCTATAACGCCACCGGCCCAGCCACCACCACAAGCCAGGCCGTCAAACTAAGGGAGGAAGGAACTGTGGAGCAAGGACCTTCCGTTAACACGAGCCATGCTCAAAGCTCCATACCAGTGGTCGTGTCCACAGCTACGAACACGACGCCACCCAAGCTGGCGCCGACATCACGGCCCTTCCGTTCCGCGAACGGGTGTGCGCCGAGTGTGCTTCGTCGACTTCAGGTACAGAATCCCTCCACGAAGGGGTGTCGGAACCACTGCCGCACAGGCCATCGCGGACTAATCATCAGGAAGGGGTGTCGACGCGCACTGCCGGCGATGCGGAAACGGACTCTACGTCTGAAATCGAATGGGTGTCGGATGACGGAGGCTTTTACGCTTTCCCATCAGGACCCGAAACCAAGCCGGGAAGACTGAAACTTCCACTCCTACTGCCTGAGGAGGATCTCGATGGACCGCTCGTCATCAGCCATAGTCGGGCCGCCCATGAGTGCTGGAAGTTGCCGGCACGTGTAGGAAAACGAACTTTCAAAGCAGTAATGGACTCAGGAGCGCAGGTTTCTCTGCTCCGGAAGGACATGTTACGACACGTACCTGCCGAACAGCGCACTCTGCGTCCGACCTTGGGGACTATTCGGGATGTCAATGGAGACTCCAGCCCGATCGACGGACTTCTGGACCTTACGCTCAAGGTCGGAACGAAAGAAATGACAGTGACATTTTGTGTAGCGGCAATTCATGACGAGATGATCTTAGGCATGAATTTCTTCCGGCAAACGAAAGCTATCGTCAACTACGGCGAAGGGACTGTCGAAATTGACAAGGAAATCTTGTTTGCACACAAGGACTTCGAAGCTAATGTCGTACGCATGGCTGTACGTCGAGCAGTTACGGTACCGCCACGCAGCGAGGCCGTAGTCGAACTTGTGCCGACCTCAAAGGTCAGGGTGCGCCAACACCCTCGGCTCATTCAGCCTATGACGAACTTTCCTGAGGAAACGGACTTGATTATGGGTCGTACATTGACCTCATTGAACCGGAAGTGTGTTAAGGTGACTGTGGTGAACCCCGCGGATACGGGCGTAACTCTGATCGCTCAGACCCGGTAGCCATAGCGAGCCCCGTTGACAGTATTGTGGGTGCTCTGCTGAAGTCAGGAGAGGAACCGGAAGTTCCCCACACGAACGTTAACCATTACGAAGACCTCCCGCCACACCTACGGGAGATGGTGGACCGTGCCGGACTAGCACCTGAACAGCAACGGTGCTGTGCCAATTTGGTATATCGGTACAGAGATACTTTCATGTGCCCAGATGGACAGCTCGGACGGACACATGTGGTACAACATCGGATCGATACGGGTGCAAGTGCCCCAATTCGTCAGCGACAACGTCACGTACCCCAAGCGCAACAACACATCATAGATGAGGAATTTGATAAAATGTTGCGGCTTGGATGCATTGAACCGTCGGAATCACCATGGAGTTCACAAGTGGTGTTGGTACGAAAGAAAAACGGACAGGTACGATTTTGTGTGAACTATCGTCTGCTCAATGACGTCACACTGAAAGATTCGTACCCTCTTCTAAACATTCAAGACACGCACGACGCACTCGCTGGAGCAAACTACTTCTCGGCCTTGGATCTCGCCTCGGGATACTGGCAGGTCGAGGTAGACCCGATCCCGCGGATACGGGCGTAACTCTGACTCGCTCAGACCCGGTAGCCATAGCGAGCCCCGTTGACAGTATTGTGGGTGCTCTGCCGAAGTCAGGAGAGGAACCGGAAGTTCCCCACACGAACGTTAACCATTACGAAGAACCATTGCCGCACAGGCCATCGCGGACTAATCATCACGAAGGGGTGTCGACGCGCACTGCCGGCGATGCGGAAACGGACTCTACGTCTGAAATCGAATGGGTGTCGGATGACGGAGGCTTTTACGCTTTCCCATCAGGACCCGAAACCAAGCCGGGAAGACTGAAACTTCCACTCCTACTGCCTGAGGAGGATCTCGATGGACCGCTCGTCATCAGCCATAGTCGGGCCGCCCATGAGTGCTGGAAGTTGCCGGCACGTGTAGGAAAACGAACTTTCAAAGCAGTAATGGACTCAGGAGCGCAGGTTTCTCTGCTCCGGAAGGACATGTTACGACACGTACCTGCCGAACAGCGCACTCTGCGTCCGACCTTGGCGACTATTCGGGATGTCAATGGAGACTCCAGCCCGATCGACGGACTTCTGGACCTTACGCTCAAGGTCGGAACGAAAGAAATGACAGTGACATTTTGTGTAGCGGCAATTCATGACGAGATGATCTTAGGCATGAATTTCTTCCGGCAAACGAAAGCTATCGTCAACTACGGCGAAGGGACTGTCGAAATTGACAAGGAAATCTTGTTTGCACACAAGGACTTCGAAGCTAATGTCGTACGCATGGCTGTACGTCGAGCAGTTACGGTACCGCCACGCAGCGAGGCCGTAGTCGAACTTGTGCCGACCTCAAAGGTCATTGTGCGCCAACACCCTCGGCTCATTCAGCCTATGACGAACTTTCCTGAGGAAACGGACTTGATTATGGGTCGTACATTGACCTCATTGAACCGGAAGTGTGTTAAGGTGACTGTGGTGAACCCCGCGGATACGGGCGTAACTCTGATCGCTCAGACCCGGTAGCCATAGCGAGCCCCGTTGACAGTATTGTGGGTGCTCTGCCGAAGTCAGGAGAGGAACCGGAAGTTCCCCACACGAACGTTAACCATTACGAAGACCTCCCGCCACACCTACGGGAGATGGTGGACCGTGCCGGACTAGCACCTGAACAGCAACGGTGCTGTGCCAATTTGGTATATCGGTACAGAGATACTTTCATGTGCCCAGATGGACAGCTCGGACGGACACATGTGGTACAACATCGGATCGATACGGGTGCAAGTGCCCCAATTCGTCAGCGACAACGTCACGTACCCCAAGCGCAACAACACATCATAGATGAGGAATTTGATAAAATGTTGCGGCTTGGATGCATCGAACCGTCGGAATCACCATGGAGTTCACAAGTGGTGTTGGTACGAAAGAAAAACGGACAGGTACGATTTTGTGTGAACTATCGTCTGCTCAATGACGTCACACTGAAAGATTCGTACCCTCTTCTAAACATTCAAGACACGCACGACGCACTCGCTGGAGCAAACTACTTCTCGGCCTTGGATCTCGCCTCGGGATACTGGCAGGTCGAGGTAGACCCGATCCCGCGGATACGGGCGTAACTCTGACTCGCTCAGACCCGGTAGCCATAGCGAGCCCCGTTGACAGTATTGTGGGTGCTCTGCCGAAGTCAGGAGAGGAACCGGAAGTTCCCCACACGAACGTTAACCATTACGAAGACCTCCCGCAACACCTACGGGAGATGGTGGACCATGCCGGACTAGCACCTGAACAGCAACGGTGCTGTGCCAACTTGGTATATCGGTACAGAGATACTTTCATGTGCCCAGATGGACAGCTCGGACGGACACATGTGGTACAACATCGGATCGATACGGGTGCAAGTGCCCCAATTCGTCAGCGACAACGTCGCGTACCCCAAGCGCAACAACACATCATAGATGAGGAAGTTGATAAAATTTGCGGCTTGGATGCATCGAACCGTCAGAATCACCATGGAGTTCACAAGTGGTGTTGGTACGAAAGAAAAATGGACAGGTACGATTTTGTGTGAACTATCGTCTGCTCAATGACGTCACACTGAAAGATTCGTACCCTCTTCCGAACATTCAAGACACGCACGACGCACTCGCTGGAGCAAACTACTTCTCGGCCTTTGATCTCGCCTCGGGATACTGGCAGGTCGAGGTAGACCCGACGGACCGACCTAAAATGGCCTTCGCCACTTCGCCTATACCAGTTCAAGGTCATGCCATTCGGACTGAGTAACGCGCCGGCGACCTTCGAACGTCTCATGGAGACAATCTTACGCGGATACCTGTGGACCAGATGTATGTGCTATCTGGATGACGTGATAGCATACGGACGCACTTTTGATCAGGCGCTTGCCAATCTGGAAGCGGTCCTCGATCGGATACGAACTGCCAGGTTACGCTTACAACCCAAAAAGTGCGAACTCTTTCAACGCGAAATCCTATATCTGGGATTTATCGTCAGTGGACAAGGAATCAGGGTGGACCCGAACAAGGTCAAGGCTATTAGGGAATGGCCGACTCCCTGTGAGATTACGGACATAAGAGCTTTCCTGGGGTTTGCAAATTACCACAGGAGGTTCATAAAAGACTATGCCGAAATTGTTGAACCTCTGGTGGCACTCCCCCGGGGTGAATGTCGCTTCACGTGGGGATCGCCCCAACGGAACGCCTTTCGGAGGCTCCAGAACGCACTTATCAAGGCCCCCAAGCTCGCCCATCCGTCACAAGATGCGGACGATTATTTCATTCTTGATACAGATGCCAGCGGTTACGCCATCGGAAGCGCGCTTTCACAGTGTGTCAATGGAAAGGAAATCCCGATCGGCTTTGCAAGCAAGACGCTGTCCCGCACGCAACGGAATTATTGTACGACCTATAGAGAACTGTTGGCTGTTGTTGAAATGATTCAGCATTACCGACATTATTTGTGGGGACGCAGATTCCTGTCACGGACTGACCATAGCTTTCTGCGATGGTTAAAGAAGTACAACGAAACTGCAGCAATATGACTTTCGTATTGAACATCGTCCTGGAAAGCTCCACGGAAATGCTGACGGACTTTCCCGTTGCCATAGTTGCAAACATTCGGACTGCCCTGGACGCTTAGTCGTACCACCCACGGACCCGGAAACGAGTTCTGGAGAACTTCCCGTCAGACGGATTATGGTGGTTCCTGTCGGACCCGAGAAAGACCTCCTGGACAGTGATACTATGACATCACCGGTCTTGTCTCGGATGATCTCAATACGCCAAGCTACACGTGTGGGAGCATTGGATGTGAAATTGAACGGACAAGAATGGTTGTCGGACTATTCGACAGCGGACATTGTTGCCACTCAGCAAGTCGACCCGAGTGTCGGAGTCGTACGACAGTGGGTACTGAACAGTACAAAACCCACGTCAAAGGAAGTCGCCCGCTATGGTGAGGAAGTGAAAACTCTGGTTTCACGATGGACTTTGTTAGCGCTACAGGATGGAGTCCTCATACAAAATACCAAGCCGGACCCAGCTGGTCGGACTGTCGTACAAACTGTGCTACCAGCGGCATTACGAACGGTGGTTCTACACCAACTCCACGACCTCAAGGTCGTAGGCCACCTCGGAATACAACGGACTGTTGAGAGAGTAAAGCACCGGTTTTACTGGCCAGGTCTCGCCTTGGATGTTGCCCGCTGGTGCGCCCGCTGCCCGCAGTGTGTGTCACGGAAAGGGAAACCAGCGCCCAAAAGATCGCCTCTCACGCAACTACCAACTGGGGCGCCATTTGATCGTATTGCCATGGATATCTTAGATACCCTTAAAGTTACCGGACGTGGAAACAGGTACATTCTTGTCATATGGGACTACTTTTCAAAGTACACGGACGCATTCCCGCTCCGCCGCCATACGGCCAAAAATGTCGCCGATGTTTTGGTGAATCATTGGATCGTGTACCACGGGGTACCGAAAGCCATACACAGCGACCAAGGAACGGAATTTGAGTCGTCATTATTTCAGAGCATTGTACGCCTTCTGGGTGCCAAGAAAATTTGGACCACGCCCTACCGCCCACAAAGTGACGGTCAAGTCGAACGATTCAATCGGACTTTGTTGAATATGTTGAGTGCATTCGTCAGTGATCGTGGAAATGACTGGGATTTGCACTTACCATATGTACTCATGGCGTACCGCACCTCGGTGCATTCTTCTACTGGGTGTGCACCACACCTGATGGTATACGGACATGAATGCAATTTGCCTGTTGACTTGATGTTTCCTACGTATGACCCAGAACCGCTACCTCCATGCGGACCCGAATACGTCGAGTATCTCCGAACTGCTATCAGAGCTGCCCATGGGTTTGCGCAAGATCATCTGCAAAAAGCTGCAACCCGCCAGAAAATGGGGTATGACGCACATGCGAAATCTCGCCCTCAGTTCCAGCCGGGAGAGTTGGTACGGTACTACTACCTGCCCCTCACACAGAACAACAAATTCACCTGACCCTGGACTGGACCCTGGAGAGTCCTGGAACGCGTTACTGAGGTAGACTATCGAATTGCTCTAGTCTCCAATCCACGAAATACTAGAGTCATCCATCTGGACGTCATTAAACCGTACGAAGGCAACGCACAGTTGCTGAACCTTCAACCTCAAGTCGGATTGCCACCTGAGTCATCAAGCAGCACAGACTCCAAGACCGAACCATCGAACGATCCCCTGGAGCTCCTCAAGGAATTCCTCTACCCTTGGGATGTCACAGTACAAGACAAATCATCAAACACAGATCGGACTACCGAAACTGATACTACGTCATCACCCGCCAGTCGGAGAAGTCCCACAATCAGACCGCGACGTCGACGTCGAAAGCGAACATCACGCAAGTCGATCCAAACCCGCGATTGCTACGGACTCATCAACAAGCGAGGCTATGCCCCAGCCTGCTCCGTACAATCGACCCAGACGCACGATTCGCCGCCCAGCCCGGTTCAGATAACCACGGCTGTGCCAAGGGACTGATCTCTATGATGATGAATAAATGCCTGTCTATTGGACTACGATGTCATATCACCCCAAAATATATTTATAATATAATAATATTATGTTCATATTCATTTCAATAACCATTTTTATGTACTGATGTCAGTGAGGCAATTTTCATATATAATATTGATATGACGTTATAATATTGATGCTGGTTACGATGCTATAATGTGGTATATGTCGTGTGTTATGCATTGCATATAACTTCGTACTTCTCCATACCATCTCGCGCCTGTTGCGCACTACCTAAATATTGCATGACTAACAATTCCACCCATGTGTCAGCCGTCATGTCCTGCCGTGAGTAAGATCACTTTGTCGCGGACGAGGTGAGAGGATAGCCGTCTCCCGAGCATATAACTTCGTACTTCTCCATACCATCTCGCGCCTGTTGCACACTACCTAAATATTGCATGACTAACAATTCCACCCATGTGTCAGCCGTCATGTCCTGCCGTGAGTAAGATCACTTTGTCGCGGACGAGGTGAGAGGATAGCCGTCTCCCGAGCAAGCGTCTGATAAGAGCCTCTGCTCCCCCTACGCACCATTCAGGGGAATGCCCTCAGGAGCAGGATTCAGCTATGAATAAACCTCTGCATTCCAACGCGCGATCTGTCATCACATTCATTGAAAATTATGCAACGCGCCACGGCAGGGCCGCCCAGATCACCCCATCACCCCCATGATAATATCAGCGGTTCCATTATCTACAGCACTAGATGAGAATGAACGGACTGAGCAAACTTCTGTGAGCTTATACCTCAGAATATGTACGGACAGTGATCATCTGTTATAAACAAGTTGGGCAAAAGTTTATTGTGTGCTAACTGCGCAGATAAAGAACGGACTAATTGTAAGAGTTCACACGGAAAAGCATGAAGCAAAAGTAAACACTGAAGCCGCCCGCGGCACCCCCATAAACTTTCCCAGCTAATACAATAGAGAGTGGAAGCACATAAAAGGTGCAGTAATTTTGACTGTATGCTAGAAGGACAGTGAAATGATTGGATTGCGTTATCCAGAAGTTTGTGTCAGACTATGGGAAAATAGAGCAGCTGTGTGCTAACCTACTGCCCCCGCTTGACTGGTGTGATGAACCAGAGCTTTGATGTACACGCGTTGCCTAGGTGATGGACCGCCCCCTCTTCGCACGACTGAGAGCCGAGATGGATCAAGCGAACGTAAAAAGACGTATAAAGACAATAGACAGAGCGCACCCCCCCCCCCCCCCCGATTGTGGAAAACCGCAAAAGACACTGTCAGCACTTTGTGTGTGTACGAATGCCAGATAAGTGGAAAGTTTTGGAAGTGGATCATTCTGGCTGCGGACACTGGAGAGTAAACATCTAGAGGATAAATGTTAGATATTAACAGTGTTCTTATAAGACAATTGAACAATATTTTGTGGATATTTCGTACGGCAATTGCACGGGCTTTTGCCTAGTATTTCACGGACTGTGTGAATAATCCTGGTACGCACATTGTATTAGGATAAAGGCCGGACTATTGAGTGTGTGTTCACGCAAGTGAACGGAATTCGGACTATGTCTTCCTCTGACAGGGAGGGGGATAAACCGCCGGACAAGAAAGCGGCAGTTGATGCTGACAATAACGGACTACCACTAGCGGTTAGGATAGCGGAGGCTGGGGATGAGCCGGAACATCCCATCGTACTTGAAGAATCGGCGACAGCCGACAGCGCACCGGGAACAGCTTCCCCTACTTCGGACTTAATAACGATATGGGACACAGAAACGGCCTCTGGGGCCGAAACGGACATTCGCCAGAAGGTGATGGCGAGACTCGCCAAGCGCAGAGAGCGCCACACTCCGAGTCCATGTAGGACTTAAGTGCGCCTGACTTCCAGCGCCTGGAAGAAGGCGGGAAAATCGTAGAACAGGCCAGGGCTGTGCCAGGGATGCGGCAAAAGCCCCGGCTGATACTTCGGACTCCGGACCAAAACTGATGATGGCTACTCCGCCAGTGACAGCCTCACGACCGACCGCCGTGTCGGCTACTTCGCCTGCTTCGGCCAAACCGGCCAAGCCCGTACGACCTCTCGCGTTGCTACCGCACGCGACGACATCGCGAGGATACTCCTCAGCATACACGGACTTATTCCGGACTCAGGGAAATCATGAGTCGCGGGATTTACGACAACGAACATATCGCCGTCAAGTTGACGAGTTGATGGAACTCGTACCTCGTCCCCCCACACCCCACGGGACGAGTCCGATCGACTGGAACGCAGTTCCACTCTACGACCGGAACCGACAAGCGGGATATGGACACGTCCATGACTTTTCGGTGCCATCGACATTGACAGAGAGTCAGTACCTGACTCTTATGCCGTTACGCCTCGGGACAGGAGGCTTCGACTGTCCTTTCTGTACAAGTGAGGAGGAATCGGAGCATGAACGTACCTGGCCCACGGTACCTCGCCGTGCCCCACTTCGCACCCCACAGGAGCTGGATGCTCATGTTCTGGCGTATCACATGCCATTTGTTCGTTTCTTTGTGTGCCCTGCACGGGACGGGTACCTAACTCTTTGTCGGACATGATTCAGCATATTTCTACGCCCACGGCGAGTCACGCGGACCGGTTCCCCATCTTCCAACGGGGATCACTGATGGCCACGGAGAATATGGTCACTCGTTTCGCCAAACGATGTGGGGTTGACATGCAACCTAATCCGAACTATCGCCCGCCTGGCGTACCCGCGCATGTACCAATCTTCAGACGGACACCAGACTCCGTACTCACATTCGGAATATGGGCGATGGCACCTGCTCTGATGACCCGATATCCGCCCAACGCTGCACCGGAGATCCAGCTAGTGCTGGATAGAATCGAATTCGCTCAGCTGAGGACCAGGGCTGACGAGGAGAAAGTCGAACGGATGGTACGCGACATCCAGTTAATCAACCGACACGTCCGTTATCGAAAACCAGGGGCGTTCTATTTCGACCGCCCTGTCGTCTACCGGACCTCGGCCATGAAGGCCGCCAAACCTCGGACTTCGGCTCCACCAGCCAAAGGAGATTCCACTCCCGCACGGAGTTCGCCCTCGGGGGCGATACCAAAAAGTCGGACTGTCGAGAGGCCCACAGCGCCTAATGTCACAGACTATAGAGTTCGGGAGGGACTCGTGCCACCCCCGGACGAATATCCGCCCTTGCCGAGTCGACCCACGGTCGAAACGGAGACGACCAAAACTACGGACTCGGCCGTTCCCATGGAAACCGTTTCGGAACCGGCCAAAGACTCGGACCCGGTAGCCCAGGAATCACAGTCGGAAGTGGTTACCCCAACTACGGACGCGGAATCGGCCATAGAGTGTGACCGGCCACCGCCACTTCGAGAAATCGAGGACAAGTCGGAACCTCGACAGCGACGAACGACAGCGAACCGAGCCCGCGAATGGAGCCATCTCGCGGACTGATTAACTTCGGACCGCCTCCTCCGTACCTAGATTACGAGGAGGAGTTGTTGCCACCAACGACCACCTTGGTCACTCGGGCCAACGACCCGGACAGGCCCCGGCTAAGGATGGAGGTCCTGGAGGACCAGGATCCATTACCTCGCGACCTGGAGGTTAATTTCGGACTGCACGGATCTGGTGAGTTTGGTGCGGACTACCAGTTACTTCGTCAGCATGGGCAACGATTGCTCGAGCGGACCTTGCCCGGACTGCAAGTTCTTCCCGGAGTCAATCCGGACTTCGCCGAACTATATCAGGACGATAACACGCGTCGTATTCCCGCTGGACTTGGACCACATTAGTCCTACTGGATGGACCAGATCACCCAGACTGCGACAGACGCGGACCCCTTGTTGCTAGCAGAGGATGCTGAGCATCATCTCCCGTCGTTGGCACTGGCCAGCACGAACGATCTGGCGCTACAACATTTACGAGCCATCCGCCGCGGGTATGTACTCGCCATGGACGCGCACATCCGCCAGGCGGAGTACAACGCCATGTCCATCGGATTCGGGATGGGGTTGCTACACGAGCGACAGACTCCTACAGCCCCGCACCCTCTCCTGGAGGAGAATCAACGGCTCCAGGAGGAACTCCGCACTGCGGAACTGGTTATTTCGGACTTGCGGGAGGAAAATCAGGAGCTTCGAGCCCGCCTTTCCGCTACCCCGTTGTCACCACCGGAATCAACCGGAATTCCGGACGAACTTTGGACCACGATAGTGTCCGTACTGCCGCACCTGTCGGCCGATGACCAACGGCGGTTGATGCAACAGGCATCGCCAGCCGCCCGGCCTCCAGCGTCACGGAGACGCGACCATCAGATGGACTAGACTGTCGCACCTCAGGTCACAGCACCAGGATAGCTGTGGCCTGCAAATGTCGTACTTGTCATACCATGTGGTATTTTTATTACATATGTATCTCGTACTAACCTAATCCTGGTCACTTTCAGGTATTTCGGACTTTAAAATGTTTCCGTTCCGCTAGGGAACGTAGAAAATTATTTTTACCATTCTAATAATATATGTACATATACATGTGATTCCTTTTTAAACTGTGATTTATGTGTTGATTTATGTGTTGCATCTTCATCTTTCGTTGTTTTAAATGTATTTGTCAAATGTGTTCATATCATTTTATTGACTGTTGACTGACCAACTGATGACTTTATTTTGACAGTTAGAAATTTTTATTGTATCCATTGTTTTACCATTGTCTCGCGCGGTGAATGTGTTCTCCCTTTAGGACTTTTAGCTTATCATGTTTAGATTTTCGGACAGTTAGGTTTCGGGGAGGGTAAATTCCCAGGGGGTAATTTGACGAAGGGGTGTTTTGTAGAATATTTATGACTGTTATGGCCCGAAACCCGTCCCTGACACATTCTCCCACTCGACATACACAGCACAGATTCATCACATGACTTCATACTTACCTACCTTACGTCACCGGGCACGCACCGTCCTCGCACCGCACCTACATGTAAACAACACCGCTCATGCTATCACTTCCTACATTCCCTCCAATCACCGCATTTCCAGACACATAACTCCGCCCACACAGACATGACATCACTTTCCCGCCATTTACATGAACACCTGCCACATTACGCGGGAAAACCCACACACACATCATATACTTGCCCCGCGCTTTCCCACACACTAGTCAGTTGGATAGAGAGACTCTAGCAGTTGGTATTGAAGAGTTGAATAGAGACATTCTAGAGTTGGATTAAGAGAATTACTAGAGAGGTACATTATAGAAGATTTCAACAAGGAAAGTTAATAACGGACTATAGTTAATATTTCGGACTATATTGGGATTACGTGTGCTTGAGTGAGTGACCGTGATCGTACATCGGACCTAAATCATCATAATAAATCGGATTATTGTGAAACATTACGTCGGACTTCTTTGTTGTGGTCAAACGCACGACATACATCGGGCTGTACGATCAGCGGGCGTAATAGCCGCCCGAAGAACTCGCTATTCCGTCACATATATTTATAAATATGATATCTCGCGTTATTCTGAAAACTCAGAACAACCAAAAAATATTACATAACTTCCTTTTTATCACAAAATATGAACTTATTCTGCTTGAATATAAGTATGTTTTTCGTTTGTTGTTATAGTACTCGATTATGAATCTCTGAATGCACGGTGGTATGTTGTACAATCATTTTATGCCCTGTCACACCATTGGGCAGTTGTATCATGAATTTGACTTTCAAGAAATAAGAAACGAAATATAGTCTCCAAATGTTTCCATGTGACCATAAATGTTTTCTCCTGCTATCAATACGATAAATAACAGTGTATATGTTGAATTTGAATTTAAATATATGCCAAACAACAAGAACAAATAACATTGTTACTGTATCCCTGAGAACAGAAAAAAATTGTTACTGCATCACGGGTACATTGTTACTGCATCTTCGAGTATTTTTTTTTAAAATACATTTGTCAGGAAAAATAAGATACGATAAGTTTAAATATTATCATGTCCATGCTAAACGATCAGTCTAACCAATTGCTAAAGACATATAAATAACTGCCTAAAACAGACAAAAACAACCACACTCTAAATACCGGCATTTGGCGTGGCCATCGTGGCGGGATGCGGTAACAATTGTTACTGCATCCGATCAACCCCCGTGCCCTCCCCTCACTGTTTGGAGCCGAAATATTTATACACGGCAGTCTTGATTTGTTATTTTTTACAAGCTGGTCGTTTAAATACATTGTTAATACTCAACAAATCATTGCAATATAGATTAAAAAAATATATATACACATTATGTGATCTGACATAAATGAGCACTGACCATGCTTAAATGGTAAATCTTTTGAGCCTTGGGCCTAATTACGGGGTTCCTCGGTATAACGAAGGTGCTGCCCTCTTGTGAATGATCTTTCAAAGGCGCCCCCTGGCGAATCAATGATTCGGGGAATTCCCACGTTTGTGAGAACGAGACAGTTTCCTACCTGTTTTGGTGGATAGCAGACGAGGAAGTAAATTTATAAGTCGATTTGATGTGTTTGGATTAATTTCTAATTATATGTAGCTATCGTGCTGAGTAGATCATACATTACAAAATGAGCGAAGATTTTGGGCACAAGGATCGAAGCTGATCTGGCTTCGAGTGAGTGATCTCAAACAGCCACTCCCACTGTCTGATGTGACTGACTGACTCACTGAATGACTGACCGACAAGCGAGTGAGACAGTTTGGCTGTTCGATAGTGAGCGTCTGAGCGACCACCATTGACCAAACCAGATCATGTGGTCAATAACTACATCATGAGGTCAGTGATTGACTAGGTCTAAATACTTTGACAATTTGTAACTCTGACAAGCGTATTCCAATCTCCCAAGAACTTATGTTAAAATATCAATAAAAAATACTGGTTCAGCCGTGGAGCAGGCTTAGTCATGTTAAGTTCTTGTTTTAAATTGTGTTTTTGGTAACAGAAACACGGAAGTGAGGATTATTCATTAGGGTTACATATACTTTCTATGGCGGATCGACATGAATAATGTGTTGCCTAATTAATTTATTCTCAACTTCTCATTCATCATGTTCATATTTGATGTTGCTGATTGTAATTAATGTTTACCTTTATCTTTTTGACCCAGCAAATTGGTCTGAGACAGTGAGTGCAGTGGGCCTTAAGCGAGATTCTACAACGATTTTTGGGGTACAACAACCAATTACAAAGCATGGCAAAAATACAGCATAATTGGGTATGTATGATTATCATACTTTAATTTTTTTTGTTTCATGGAGCCTGTGAATATAATTTGTAATTACATACATATGTAATCATAAATGTTTCTTGGATGAAAGTGGTTGTTTGCCATTAATGATTTAAAATATTATTCATGAATGTACAAATTTGTTTGTAATGTCTTCTGAGAAAGCTTTGACACTTTTTCAGGTTTGGTCTGTGACGATTTTGCTGCTCGTGCACTGGAGTTATGGTATGAGTAGCACTGCTGAAGCTCCCACCACTCCAGCACCAGGTATGTTTTCTACTGCTGGTTCAATAGCTGCTGTAAATACTAAATAGCCTTCATGTTGATAAAATAAAAGATAAAACGCAGCCAGTTCTTCCTAAAAAATATTGTCAAGTATAGGTGTCAAATGACAAGTGATTTGGGACATTTTTAGTTCAGTACGTCATCATTTGGTTGAGACTGTCATTCTGTCATTCCAAATCTGTGTAATTTGCATCAGTTGGAGACATTCCTTGAACATCATCATGATCATAGAAATTCTTTGCAAAGTCAGTGAAACGTCAGAAGTACACCATACAAGAAGCAGTTTGAGCTGAATTAGAACAATGGAAGTACTTGGGTGCTGTGTCTTATCATGTTATTAACATGAAAATGGTGTTGGTTTTACATTGTAAATATTTCCTACATATTCCTATTTTTATTTATTGTAACAAGTAATAGTTATCGACAGAGTGTCAGGTACATGTGAACTTTATCTGCCAAGTTATCTGCCAAGCATCACAGCGGCAAGATGATTAATTGGACATGTACCAAGCATGAATTGCCTTGATGCTTCCTTGATTAAAATTGTCATAATTCAGTAGATTTACCCAATATTGACATACTAGTAATAAAAGACATAATTAAATGAAAATGATAACAATTCATGAGCGTGATGAGTTGACAATAGTTTACTTACTTAGTATGTTTTTTATTTATTTATTGTGTATGTATACACGTTAATTACTAATGTAACTATCAGCATGCACTGATGTTTTGTATTTCTGACATGATCTACTTGTGAACTTGCTTGGGTTGGTTGTGGACCAAATATAATGAAACACAAACACACAAAAGATCATCTATACTGCAAGATTTGACTTTACTTGTATGCATGTAGTCTTATGTATTAATTTGATGATGTACATGTATTGTATAACATGCCCAATTTTATTCAATACATAATCATGATAATATTCTGTTTTACAAGGTGAACCCCATCCAATGATCCAAATGCATTGTAAAACTAATGAGCTCAGATTGCGGAAAAGCTCAAACCACAGCAAAAATACCATAGTTATACCATTTATAATCAGTTGTTTAAGTGTCAGGATAGAAAATGTTCGTTATACTTCCGTGTTGTGAATCGTGACTAGGTATACCCTCAAGTTGTGATTTGGACTTTCCTTGGTCCTGATTGCCCATGTCGCTCATGGTCATTAATCACTGATCAATCACCAGTAAGTGGCTAGTGTTGGCTTAGAGAGGGCGGGGTGTCATACGTAATTCAGGCCTGATTAGACTCAAATGCTGTTGCTAAAGCCTTGCCCTTATCAGGGACACTCAGGGAGTTGTTTCATATAGTTGATATCGCTGTGTGCTGAGTACCAGGAAAAAACTCAAGTGCCTGAATTTGTGCATGTATCATGCTGCTACAGTCAATGAATGTCCAAATATATACATGAACATACTGTACAATTAAATATATGTTCATTATTTCCTTTCTAGTTTTTGCCATATAACATAAAATTGCCGTTTTATGCGATATATTACTGCATATATATCTACCATATTATGTTTTTTAAATGACCTTTACATTTACTCTGTTCATGGTTCATATTTGTAATACTATATCTGCCCTAAAACTACAGTTGATATTGTTATCCCATTAGACACACTGCCTTTATATATCATTTCTATCTGCAAACTGTGTCTAACTTGCCCACACCCCTAAACTGGTTATCATGGCTGATGATTTTAGTTATAAACAGGCTTTTAATAAGAGATTTTGTATTCTAGTGTGTGCTGCAGCATGACGCCAACATCCATAGGCAATTTGACAAGACTTCCTATAACAGATCACTCTCTCTAGTGTCATTAGCCCAGTCATGAGATCTCATTTGTAATTCATGACCTCTGTCAGTTATTGACTGATATTGTGACTGGTGTATTCCTGAAATCCCCTGGGTGAGGCCGGCAGTCACCATGGTGATAGAGTGCAGCACATCAGTGGGCACTAATTGATTTGTTCGTCAGGTGATGACCACTGGGGGTGTGCACCTGTCACCATTTAACAAAACTATAATATATAGTATAATCACCCTACAGTATACCCATGTAGATTATTGCAGATATAATTTTTTCTTGCCCTGTGGGACATCCATAGCCTTGTTTGTTGGGAGGGAGGAGGGTTGTTCCACATGTAATACCTATAGGGCCACATGTATATGTTGTTTAGTAGCTGGCACCTGTTCATCAATGCCAGGTACACCTGGTACATAGTCATGATAGTGGACTAACATCTCTCAATAGGGCGGGGTGGGTGTAGGGTGACTCGAGAGGTGCCATCAACATTATGATGACTATTTCGAGTGATTGCGAGAATTAAGCTCCCACCCCACCACAAACAGATTTTCCAAGTGTGCTCAACATTAATCTTTCCTGTTCACATAGAGAATGGGAAAGGTTTGTACAAATTGACTACATTGATTATATCCGTGATACTTCAGGACTCCAGAGACCAGACACAGTGAATATTTTACAATAATTCGATTTATTACCTATAATCCCATAATCATGATATTCGTGAAGCCCCATACGAGTAAGGTGCGGTATTTGACTTTCACCATGGTGATCTAACCCCCCTCATTGGCTAGAGAGGCCCCTAGCACCAACTCAAATATACTATAGCTCACTAATGTGCTCGTACCGCACCTTAAACCCCCATACACAGTGATGGATTACATGGTGCTGTAAATGAATGCATTTGATGCATTACATATGGTATAGTTTTAGCGTATGAAAGCAATTAGATCCGAGTACATTTTTTTAACTGATGTGTATCACATTACAAATTTATAATATATGTGGATTGTGGAATTTTAATCTTGCATGAAGCATATGGGTTGCTTCAATTAATACTAACATGCCAGGCATCTGTTTGATATTACCATCTCTTCCTCTATCATAATTTATCAGCCGTAGTGCTGGTTCTATTTACCACAAGTTCTGATGATCTGATATCATGCAGGTTAACCGACAAGGTTGTTCCATCTACTCTATGTATACATCAAATGTATAATTGTGTACCGTACCAGACTACCTTTTTTGGGCCCAAGTAGCGCACCTTACTCTGTTAATACTACTCACCCACTGAATGTATACCATATTTAATCCGTCTGGCACATTTTTAATCTTCGTTGAATTTAGAAGAAATAGTAAGCTGCGCTACATGGGCCCTTTTTTCTACATGACACAGTATCTTCCCACAAGTATAACTGATATTACTTCAATATTTTTTTTTAAGTATGTACTTAGTAGACATGGTTGATGTGGAAATAAGGGCCATGTATGTGATATTCATACAAATGTGCTTCAAGAATTCTGGGGAAGTTCCTTCAACATGGCTGAATGAGTCCAAAATTTCCACATGCAAACATACAGTTGTTAGTTATCTAATTATTTACATGTGGCTCTGTATAGTATATTATAATATTACGTCTGGTAGTCAAGGTTTCCTGCTGCATGTTAGATCACCGCCAGGAATATGCAGTGCTGAGCACTGACAGACTCTGGATCTCTGATGCTACGTCCTACCGCGAGTACATGGAGTAAAAATGGTAACATGCTGCATGCTGCTTACAGCACGGCACGGCACGGCTCGGCTTGGCCAAGGAATCTCTGACCTCGGTCTCTCGTCACTTGGTAAATGTCTATTCTTCTATATTTTACACAAAGCGGCCTTGACGGAAGGAGAGGAGCTCATCTCCAGCACGGTGACAGATGTCTTGACCATGATGGTGACACACCAACATACTGAGGTGGATGACACCGTGGTTACCACCTCACTGCCTCAAGAGGATCCCAGTCCCAGCCAGGATCAATCAATGCCGACTACAGTGCACAGCACAGAGCGATGTCGCTCTGACATGTGTGATACCGACAGTGAACTCAGCAGTACCACTCAGCCAGAGATGACTCAAAGTCAATCGGAGACTTCAACGCATGAGAGGGATAAGGAAAACCCACTCACAACCATCGCTGACATCCCTGAGACATCTTCATCACCAGTCACCGCGGAGGTGCTACCTAACAGAGACTTGCAAACCCAGACTTTGTCGGTAACTTCATTGCCTTATGACGTGGAAGGTGGAAGCACAACAGATGATGCTCTGAGAATGTTCGGGACTGAGGCCGACCTCAGGTTGACAACAAGAGTCAAGGATCAGACTACAGTTAGTGGTGGGCCTACAGACGCTCCCAGAGACTTTACAAGTGTGTTGGTACCAAGGATTGAGGTATCCATGGAATCGGATGTAGTGACCTCGGCATCCAAGAAGCCTACCATTGAGACATTCACCACCCGAAATGTTGATACTTGGGACAGCTTTGAAGAGTCAAACTCGTCCACAGTGGACACAGAGTTGGTCACCGTGGGTGAGGGGAGTAACACAACAACAGTACCAGTTAGGATCACAACAGACATTCCTATGGAAACAAGAAACACAACGGACTTCACAGTAGAACCATCTGATTCAGTGAACGTCACTGACTATAATGTAACAGTCGAAGGTAAGTTTATCTGGTCGTCTTTTGTGGATCAATGTCACACAATTTTTTTTAGCTGTTTTGTTGTTTATCCACTTTGTTCTGACTTTTATACATGTATGTACCCGTATCTACACAGTACGTTTTACCTTCTTTTCCTTGTATATTGTATGTCACATGTTGAAACAGTTAAATGCATCATGTTGTGTAGAAGGGGGGGGAGGGGGGCAGTCTCCGAGAGTTACAATGAATATGGGGAATACATAAATGACTATCATGACAATGGTTATTTTCTGTTCGTTGTCATGAAATGCCAATCTCAAAAAAGACATGCACATGTGTATTGTGAATATCTGTTGTTTTTCACAGGTCAGTTCATGTTTTATTTGCACGTGTTGCCAAAGAAGTGGTAGTAAGTTATTGTGACCCTCAGGCTCAGGTGGTTTGTCAGACTACCTGTACAGCTAATGTAGTCAATTTATTGACACTTACACGTGAAATCATCAGATTCATCATGTTCGTAGATGACACATTTTCCCCAGAAAATGCACTGAATGTATCCGGTCGTTGTTAGTATGCGCTTGTGTGTGTAGTAGTTCAATATTGATTATCATGGCTATTGCTTAATGTTTGTTATCTCTGAAGTAATTCTAATAATTCTCATAACTTATTGTTATTACTAGTACTTGTGCACATGTGATTTCAGTTCTGTTTTGAGTTTGCATGTGCCTTCTGGGAAACAAATTCTTTTACGTGTTCAGTAGTAATAGTAAGTTTATTGACATAACATCATGGGCAAAAAGTACAACAGGTACAATTTAATCACCTCAGATTAGCAGTTCATTTCCATGTACATTTTTGTACATGTACATGACATTGAATATCTTGTTCCACTGACATACATGATTGCTGATTTTGGTTTTGAATTGCAACCAGTAAAATGTTACTTTTCAAGCTTTAATTGTATCCCCCGAACAAAGTTCGGCGGATACTATGGATTTGTCTCCGTCGCGCCGCGCCCGCCGCGTCCGCCGTAGAGATTTTCTTGTGAACGCTGTACAAGTTGCAAATCTTAACCGATTCTAATAATTTTTTATACAGACACATCTTATGGTAAGATCCCGACACCAATCGATTTTGGTTGCCATAGCGACCAAATTGGCCGATTGGCAACACATTTTGTGCTCAAATTAGCCTATTTAACACACATGGCTTGTGAACGCTCTACGAGTAGGAGTTTTCGATGAATGATGATGAAATCGCACAGGCTCGATGAAAAAGACCGTCACACGAAACCTGTTGTTTTCCAGAATGATCAAATAAATATTAATTAGTTAATGGACTAACTTATTACGACCTTTAAAATACCCACTTTGACATCTGTGATCACTCCAATACCCTGTATTATGAAAGTAAATGGCAATGGATTCTTGTTCAGAATTGAGATCTGATGTTTTGGGTGAAAACAGAACAATATCATTGAATAAGTTAACGTTAGTTTTACTAGTTAAGTATAGTATTTACCACAATAAAAATAGTTAAGATGAGAATCATTTATTATTAAGCTCAACAAGGTAAAAGTTTTGTCCAGTACAAATTTCATGGGTGTAACTGAATAAGTTAACATTATTTTTACTAGTTAAGTCTATTATTGACCACAATAAAAATAGTTAAGACAAGATATATTAATTATTGGGCTCAACAAGGTAAAGGTTATGTCCAGTAGAGATTTTGTAGCTTTAACCAAATAAGTTAACATTATTTTTGCTACATGTAGTTAAGTCTATTATTGGCCTCAATGAAAATAGTTAAGACGAGAAACATTTATTATTGAGGTCAACAAAGTAAAGGTTTTGTCCAGTACAGATTTCATGGGTGTAACCGAAAAAATTGACATTATTTTTACTAGTTAAGTCTATTATTGGCCACAATAAAAATAGTTAAGACAAGAAATATTTATTATTGGGCTCAACAAGGTAAAGGTTCTGTCCAGTAGAGATTTTATGGCTGTAACCAAATAAGTTTACATTATTTTTGCTAGTTAAGTCTATTATTTACCTCAAAAAAATAGTTAAGGTGTGATTGCACGTAACTTACCGGTGACTGCACTGAGGCACTTTTCCATTGACTTATAATGTGAAAGTAAAGGTAACAAAATTGCCAAAACAATACAATCCCCTGACCTAAAACTTGGCTAGCACACACGCATATACTCATGGATGATGAACCGATACATGGTTTCATAAATGATATCACGAAAGCTGTGCAATTTGATGATTAGATAAATCATTTTATACGTTTCACCAAAATGAAGATCCGAGTGTTCTGCTTGACAAGCACTGGCTGTTGCATATATTTATTCCTTGTTGTCGTCAAAATAATGAGAATATCTAGGTCTATACTTTCTGTGAGATGAATACAATGAGCTGAACTTTCATAATCCCAAACACCTCGGTGCACCCGAGTGCCTATCACCTGTGAGTTTTACTGGCCTCACTAGCTATTTGCTGCACAGCATAATCCTTTCGCTCGCCCTGTTGTGAGTGTATTTTGTAGACTGAGAATTAAGTCGGGAAATGACATATAGAAACGATGAATTTAACAAATTTAATATTGCTTAGTAAGAAACAGAGTCTCGGTTAGTAGTCCGTGATGGCTAACAATCAGAAAGGCAAAGTTTCACGTTGATTGGAAGTGTGTAAATTCATGAATTTGTTACCTTTATATTTACATTATAAGTGAATGGACAGCTGGTCACTGCCAGGTTCATGACGATCACATGCAATCAATCCTTAAAACGGGAAATGTTCATTATTGAGCTGAACCAGGTAATGGATTTTCACATTCAAATCTAATTTGGAACATATTTCGGGTGAAAATAGACCTTTTTGTGAAAAAATTGATCTGGCTCCAATTTTGTCATCTTGAAATACAGTTTTGGTCAACTTTTAGTTTGAATTTCAACTTGAAACCAAGTTTGGCACATATTATGAGTTAAAATATAACTTATGCCGAAAAGTTCGATCTGGCTCCAAATTCGTCATCTCGAAATGCAGTTTTTGTCAACTTTTACATTGAATTTCAACTTGAAACCAAGTTTGGCACATATTATGAGTTGAAATATAACTCATGGCGAAAAGTTCGATCTGGCTCCAATTTCGTCATCTTGAAATGCAGTTTTCATGGTTTTGGTCAACTTTTACATTGAATTTCAATTTGAAACCAAGTTTAGCACATATTATGAGTTTATATATAAGTTGTGGTGAAAAGTTCGATCTGGCTCCAATTCCTTCAACTTGAAATGCAGTTTTGGTAAATTTTTACTCTGAGTTTCAACTTTGAACCAGGTTTATCAAATATTCTGAGTTGACATATAACTTTAGGTGAAAAGATTGATCTGGCTGTAATTTCGTTATTTTATCGATGTCGGAATGGAAATCCATATGCAGTGATGTTGAAGGTGATCTTGAATTCGTATTTCAATAATCTTGAAAGATCAATGCAGCAATTTTGGTGGAAAACAAAACAGTTGTGGCTTAAGATTTTACTTTTCTCTGGTAATCTTTTTTAGCCCTTGCTCCAGTTTTTCATACTTATCAGTAATATAAGTATGATAGGGCAGGGATGATAGTGCTACGGGGGATACACTCAAGCGGTCGTAGGCGACCGGAAGTGTCTAGTTAATCTGATATTTTATGGTACATGTATAGATCTAGGATTGTGCAGGGTTTACTCGCTGCATTGCAGACTATTTGAACAAAATTCCAAAATATATTGCTGTTTAAACCCATATTAAATACAGTCTCTTTTCATACAATATTTTGAAATTTGTAGTTTTGACTCGTTATTGCTAATGATAGCCTAGTAGTTCGATGAATTTGATTCTTTAGATATTTTTTCAGGCTGCTTCAGTTTTCAATACTATACTGTCCATGCAAATTTGAATTTCACTTCAGGAATGCAGACATTAATACAAGCATAACATTTCAACCTATTAAAGTATATTATCTTTACATTCAGTGTGTACTGCTGACTCCGTGACCCACAACACCACGTTACGAGCAATCACCAGCCTGACGTTCGACTGGACAGTCACAGACGGTAGTGGATCCGACTGCGCTAGTGTACAACTCTGTATCAACCCTCCACCATCTTCTGGGCCGTCATGTAACACCCTGACTGGTACAACAGGATCAGAGACTTTCACCAACCTCACACCGGGTACAGAACACACAGCAACCTTGATAGCAAACAAGACAGGCGGGGGCAATGATAGTACAACAGCCACAGGCAAAACATGTGAGTTGGTAAAGAATGTGATATTTATAATTTAATGTACATGTACATGTATATTCCTTTGTAGGCTGTTTCTGGTTTTTGTGACTTGAACAAATTTGGCTTATCAATCATAATTTAACCAATTAATTGCACTTCCTACTTATGATATGTATGCATTTTTATTGGTTCATGATAGTGAAGACTTTATATTCCAGTACTAATAATCATGATAATGTATATGCATAACAAGTGATACAAACGTTGAAATGTCCTGTTGTGTTATATCTATATGTAAACATAAAAAAAGTATCAAAATTTTCACATGGCACGTGTACATCATAGACATGTATTTCACCTATCCAGTGCCGACAGCACCGACTGGAGTCAACGCTGTCCCAGGATCTCCGCCTCAGACAACCCTGACCGTCTCATGGAGTAACCCGGATGGTGGCTATGACAAAGTCCAAGTGCTCTGTGACCCGCCAGGAGGGGGCGGTACACCAGAGGATGTAACGAAGCCGGAAACGTCCTATGACTGTACTGGACTGACAGCTGGTACAGCGTACACCGTCACCGTGACAACGTTCCTGGCAGGGGAGACTCCAGTCAGTGCCCCGTCAGTGACTGCTGACACAGGTCAGGGGTCACACTTGGGTGTACATGCTCCAAGATATCTTGTACATAGGGGACTGATATTACTTTTACCAGTACAGGAGCATCTCAAGGATCTCATGATTCAATGTCTGACACTTGTTTGTTATTTCCATATACTAGTATATGATATACACATGTATCCATATATGTGTACCGTGTACTTTTTATATTGTTTGAGACATTAAATGTATCATGACACAAATAATCTTTTTAGACATATGTTAATGAATGTAGAATATGAACCATGTGGTAGACGCTGACCAGTGATGTGCCTGTTGTGTGCCTGCAGATGTCCTGAACCCCCCGACTGACGTCACTGTGACTGCGGGTAGCGACCCCACCACGGCCCTCAGTGTCAGCTGGACACCTCCCAGCAACTACTACGACAAGATGATCATAGAGTGCGCCACACCGGGCGAGACGACAGTCCCGTTAGAAGTTCCGAAAGCAAGTGGGAACAGTGGGGAGTGTACAGGGCTCGTACCAGGGGCTGTGTACAATGTCACAGTCAGTACGGCCTTGAATACAGAACTTCCAGCCCCAGCACCAGCCTCGCCAGTACAAGCCATTACAGGTATATGTTGTCATGGGAAGCGTTTGGTCTGGAAGGTAATAGGTGTATGGTGCAATATCATCTTAAAAAACTTGGGGAGTTATTTACTTTCCAAATGATTACAATAACATATATGTAAATTTATTCTTTAAAAGATTTTATCTCATCATCCAGCAGTTTTATGGTGTATACATATAATATACACAAAATGTAACAGAAAACTTACATACTGGTATCATGCATAGTCAGACACTGTGCACATGCAAGTGCACAATCATGAGGCTGGCACCTAACTGCTGTTATAATGTATACATGTGTATATACAGAGTACACTTGTACACAGTGTACACCATGTAAAAAAATCACAGAATACAGAAGACTTGATTTAATGGTTACATTATGTGATAGTAGCTCATGGTATTTATCAGTAACTTTATCCTGCATGAAGCCCAGTATATACAAGTATTTGATACTCATGTTGGCTAGTGCTAAGCTACTACTGAGGCTGACTTACAATGCATTAGTTACATATACATTGTATATATTTGGTTTAGTTACATGTTAAACGTATTTATGACACAGTCACCCAAACCCTGCATGCTTGTTTGTTTCCTTGGTTTGGCCTTCCTGCCTGTACATATCTATATATTGTCATATATACATATATATATGTGTCCTGCATACATGTTATGTCATTTCAAAACATATCATGAATGGAACTTTTGAGGGTTGGCTTTTGTTGTCATGTTTTCAGTTAGAGTAAGATATTCTTTTTATGTGGTGATTTTTAACTGATTCTTCCTAAATTTTCATTTATGGTATAATACAACTTTGGAAGCTGATCATCAATAAATACTCGGTGAATAAATACAATTCCTGGTTCAATACAGAAATATGCACATCGTCGCTGGAGCTTGATGCAATGTTTACATCATTTGATAACGACACATGTATATTAAAACAAAACATGTATTTCAGGGACCGCACATGTTTGTGCTGACAGAGTTGTTGATACGAGTTTATTACAAGAATACAAATTGACCAGGCGGCATCCATTGCACAAATAACATGCGGATGTTCCGATAATGATGTTCTGTTTCCAGTCCCCAAGCAGCCAAGTAGCTTCAGCTTTACTGGAAAGACAACAACCTCCCTGACTGTGTCAATCTCCAAACCTTCTGATCCGTGTGGTCAGTTTGACACATACAAGATAGAGTATGGAGCTGGTTCACCAAAGAACGTCCCAGCCAACTGTAGTACCCCAGACCCCACCTCTGCCACCATAGATGGGCTCACAGCAGGCACCACGTACAGCGTGTCTGTGGCCACGTGTAGTAACGGAGTCTGCGGTACAGCCATAGGTCCACAGGATAATACCACACGTGAGTTAATGATGGGAAGCAGTGAGAGAATAAACAAGTTCTTTTCCTGAAGGTGAAGTGGATCGTCAGCGAAGGCGATACTGTGTAAATATGTAGAACAGCTTTGTACACCATCATAACGTGTTTGTTCTGGTCTGACACTGTGATCCTTTACGATGACTATTGACAAACAACTCTCAGTCCGCAAATTTATCGACTGCACAAATTATGTCCAAATAGCATCCAAATAGCGTAACCTGACGTTAATGAAACATCAATATGCAATCCAACAAAAAACATTGGAGAGTTTAAGCAGAGTGACGAAAATGTCAACGAGAACGTGTGACAACAGGTTGACAGAATGACATAATTGTGTTATTGCATGTTCATGTTGACTTTTTAGTTACTCGGCATGAGACTAGTGTCTCATGCCATATTGGTGTATTTTGCCAATATACATATAATAAAGTCGATTCAGAAATGCCACCATTCGTTCCCCAGTTCTAAATGCTCCAACTGCTCCTGTGGTTGGAGAAGTGACCGAATCTAGCATTGAAGTCTCTTGGACTGAGCCCGATGGTGATTATTGGGGAGTGGAGCTGACATGTATTGGAGGAACATCAGACACCTCCAGTTTTGTACCAAAGGGTGAAACTGTGACCACGTGTACAGCGCTCAGTTCAGGATCCCTGTACACCCTCAGCCTGTGTACACTCATATTCGGTGACATCGTACCACCAGCCTGTGCTACACCGCCTCCAACTAATACCACTACAGGTGCATACATTAAATGGTATAACAGTGTGAGGTATCGTGTAACAAACCCACTGGTCCATATAGACTTCAATACTACTAACATGGCTATTACAAGCCTGTCTGTCTGTCACGTCACTCTGTGACTTGTGTACAGATTTCTGCTGTGTCTTGATAGCAGTAGAAGGACTGATCTAGCTCCAACAGTTGTCCGTCGTGCGTGTAGAGGTCACATTGGCAGGGCTCCTATCTCATTGAAGTTGAACAAATGTTCTTGAATGAAAGAATGAGCGGTTCAGTTTGTTCACAGTTGTGGGTAATATGGTGAATTATAACATGGCTGGCCGTTATCCTCTTATACACACTAGTTTGTAGAGGATAACGTTTGTCAGACAACAATGGCCGGGAAAAACTCTCTTTCCAAACAATAACCATGTGGTTTTATTATAACCACATGGTTTTCTGTGCAATGCCTGGGAAACGACTTTTTTCCCGGGCTTTGCTGTCCTACAATGGCCCGTCGTCAAGACGTAAACTGCATCAACGTAATTTGACGTTTTTGTATAATCGCGGGTCTTCGTTCGTTTGTCTGGACAAAAACATGCTATAATCGTGTTTGATCCTAGGTATTTTGGGCATTGCCTGCCAGACACACGACCACGGGACAGTCTTATGCAATGCCTTCGGCCTGCGGCCTCAGGCATTGCATGAGACTGCCCTCGGTCGTGTGCCTGACAGCAATGCCCAAACACCCAGGATCAAACCCTTAAGCAAATTTGCCTTGCTGATGCTTTTGTCGTAACACTAACCATGCTAATTCATTCAATGTGTGGACCCATTCATATTATAATATTCATGGTATCATTACAAATATATATTTTTATTATATGTCTCATCAGTGCGTTCCCTTCTTATTCAATGTAATTTGACGAGTGCAATAAATATCCGTATTGCACTGTTGTCGTTACTGCACTGGTCAGAATTCGTTACCATGACGTCACCCATTGTGATTTTACGCTATATTTTTGTACTGAAAAACGTTATTGTAGACATATAATAAATCAAATACTGCATTGCACTGGGTTTTATTCCGCACTTGGTCCTTCCGCGGAGCACTCGTAAAAATGGGCTCCGTGGAAGGACCCATGCAGAATAAAACCCAGTACAATGCAGTATTTGCTTAATATATCATATGTGACGTGTTCTATATGTGTTTAACCACTAGTGTATGACTCTGGTTCCAATTTTTGTTTCCAGTCCCCAAGCAGCCAAGTAACTTCAGCTTCACTGGAAAGACAACAACCTCCCTGAATGTGTCAATCTCCAAACCTTCTGATCCGTGTGGTCAGTTTGACACATACAAGATAGAGTATGGCGCTGGTTCACCAAAGAACGTCCCAGCCGACTGTAGTACCCAAGACCCCACCTCTGCTACCATAGACGGGCTTACAGCAGGCACCACGTACAGTGTGTCTGTGGCCACGTGTAGTAACGGAGTCTGCGGTACAGCCACAGGTCCACAGAATGATACCACACGTGAGTTCATGACATTTGACGATATGAGCTTACATTGCTTCAGGTCTTCATCATGTTCATGGTTAGAAATAGAACACATGAGTACAAGTTTGAATTAGGTCTGTATTGTTCAAATTCTGAAATCTCATATCACATTCAAATATTGATTATTTATTCTTTAGATCTGAATGCCCCAAATTCTCCTGTGGTCGGAGATGTGAATGAAACGAGCATTGAAGTCTCCTGGACAGAGCCGGTTGGTAACTATGACAACGTGATGCTGACGTGTACAGGAGAGGGCAATGATGGGTCCAGTTCAGCCCCCAGTGGTACATTCACAGCTATGTGTACAGGACTGACACCCGGAGCTGTGTACACCCTCAGTCTGTGTACACACATCAGTGGAGACCCCGTACCGCCGGCGTGTACTACACCACCTGACACTATCACAGGTGCTTGATTGTCTTGTGTGTCTCACTCATGCTTCCCTAACATTTATAAAGCTTGATTGGGACACGGCAAGAGTTCTGATGGTGGGGAGGTTTGGTCCAAAACGGCACAGTCTCAAATAATTGAGTTCTGATGGTGGGGAGGTTTGGTCCAAAACGGCACAGTCTCAAATAATTGCGGATCGCTCATACACTTTGTATGCCCTTGATACATGATGTGCAATGCTCTGAATGTATGATATACTTGATATAACATTGATAATGTTCATATTGATATTGTATTTTTTTTGACAGCCTAACCATTGTTCTATCATGAAGCTGATGTTCATTGATGGTGTTTCTTTATTTGTTTTCGAAAACAGGTTTCCAGATTTCAAGATTTCCTGTGATTTTCATAGAAAGATTGGTTTCTTGTTTTGAAAAATCACCATATGACACATTTTGTTGTGTGTCATATTTATTGCCAAAGGTCTACCTCTATTATAATAAACCCTTTAGGTAATCTCATCTTGGCATTCAATGAAGAGCACACAATTGCAACTTTGGGCTTGCTAACTAATAATATCAGAAAAGTACAGTGGATCCTGTGGTGAAGACTATAAATAGTTTGAACGAGCAACAATTATAGGACAAATTTCAAAAGATGAAAAATTACTGAAGTTCCCAGGGAAGAAAAGTTCATGGCTGATTTTGCCACAGAACAAGATGGAGGGCTTTTGATGTCATGTGGCCCCATGGTGAGATGTCACATCACTGTGTGCATGATATGTGAGACGTGTTGAGGGTCATTCCATTCAAGAACAATGTCATTTCAATTCATGTGAAATCCCAATGAAATTACAATTGTACCTTCTCCATTGAATGCCGAAGTTAGATTACCTGATTTGTTTATTATAGAGGCATTATGTTTTTGTGTCTATGTTCTACATGTATTTAGATTATGCTGGCCATGACTCCTAACTTAGCCTAAGTACAAGGCTCTGGTGAAGGTTCTAGTGGTTTAAGCTGTTTTTATGATATTGTGTGGTGGTTTTATGGTTTTATAAAGATGTTCTTAAGATAGTATGGGAAGCCATGTAAGTTAAGTCATAAGATAATTTTTTTGGGATCATGCATGTTTTGAGTTATATTGCATGTGTAAAACCCACCTTTTGTATTTTTGTTGCACAAGATCCTCAGCTGTAGCATGATGAAATGACCTCAAACCCACACTATTCCCATGGTAACCCAACCCCATAGGCACTTTGAGCCACCCTTACATGTTCCCCTTTTATCCACTGACCCCCATCCACACACATGCAATAAACAACAACACTGGCACACACACGAGAATCTGTCCTTCCAACTTCAAATACAAACTCAGAAGTAGAGCATCATTAGCTGGAATCAAGCTGCATTCACTAGTAGTCGATATGTATGATAATTTGGTTTGTACATGCAATTTCTATTATGAAAATGTATGATTAACATTAAAAAAAAAGCAGAACATGTTTGAGTGTTATATATATAGGCAGAATCCTGTGAATAGTGGATCATTTACATGGCATGATCATGGACGTGATCCACACCGTGGCACATGTACAGGTTGTGTAAAATCAGCTTATGTGCTTGTGTATGATGGGCCGTGTATTGTATGGTATCCCAGATCACAGAGCAGCTTTGCCGTGTTTATTGCTCATATCAGATGTATAACTAGAACATATATGTCTTGGAGCGGCAGGCAATGTACACATGAGACCCGAGTCTAGTGGTTTCATGCTGATATAAATACTACATCTAGATGCTGTTCAGCAAACTAGTTCTAACGTTCTATCAAGAAAAGACAAGATAGATTACAGTTGCTTTTCCAATATATGTGTGTAGATGAGGGCCCGTTAGGTATCATTTAAATGTACAATGACTAAGACTTCCTTTCTAACGTTCCTCCGACAGTTCCATCTACACCTATCATTGGGGACATCACACAGAACACGACTGCGTTCTCGTTCAATATCACCCCTGGCGCTGGTCAGTGTTCCCAGTACGAGATCACATTTGGAAGCCCTGGCTCTGAGAGGAATGTCAGCTGTGCCAGTGGGTCACCCACCCCTGTGGTCCTCCCTGGGCTGGATATCAACACAGAATACCCAGTTACCGTGGTAACACTGAGTACTGCGAGTGGCGGACTGACCCCCAAGGAGAGTACACCTGCTTCAGTAACAAACTGGACAGGTCAGGATTCTCACGGATATGTCTAGATCAAAAGGACATACACGCCTTTGCACGGCAATCATCCAATAGGTGGCAGCATTGTCATTGGGATCAATTATTGAATCTAACCTTTATCAGATGATGTCTGTGGTATACAACACAGCTTTTGTTTGGCATAAACATTTCTTATGTTTGGAGCAATATTATGGAATGTTGTTGATAAGAACGGCATTGCATGACCACTGAAACAGTGCTGCCAGCTGACAATCTGTGATATTTCTGTACAAGGCTCATTGTTTTCCACGGTTTTACAAGTGGCAGTGTCACTAATGATACATGCAACACTACCTAAGTTTCAAATGTTTATGAAACTAATTGCTGGAACTTACTGATTCACTTCAACTATTCCTATATGAAGCATTGCTGCCCTCAGTTCAAGAGGAGAGCCACTTTAAGTTGATAATAATAATGAGAATTTATTTGTATAGCGTAAATTCAGTTGTAAAAACATTGATCCATCTATTTTATGTTTCCACCTGTAGCCCCTAACCCTGTGACAGCCTTGATGGTTGTGTCTCAGGGCTCACGCTGGGTGATTGTGAATTTTACTGAGTCTACTCCCAAGCCAGAAAACATCGCGGAGTACCACCTCACCGTCACTGGAGACGGGATTTCTGCCTGTCACAGAATTGCTGCTCCTATGGTGAGAACATGTTTGTTATTTACTCTAAACTTTTATGACATTTCAAGGAAAAATATCGCCTTCAGTGCACTTCTGTTTCCATCAACATAGCATGAAACATCAACACTTTGGATAATGATAATACATGTACATATATAAAACCATGCGAGTGTGTTTTCCGCAAAAAGATATCGGTCGAGTTTGGTCTGGTGGATGAATTCGGATGCACGAGTCCGAAGGACGAGTGTATTCTGTGTTCATCCGCCAGACCAAACGAGACCGATATCTTTTTGCGGAAAACACACGAGCGTGGTTTTTATTTTATCACACACTACTGTTCAGATATGATATTAAATACCGTCGTTATCAACGAACATTGTGAATGATCATTAATAAATAAATTAATTAATTTAATTATATTCATGAATATGCATGTGATGTCCGAAAAATCTCAAGTCTGGGCTTGGTAACTCTAGGTTACTAGAATCGTTTTCATACGATATCACATTGTTCTTTTACGCAATAACGGTCTTTACGTAATCCGCATGAGAAAGTAGTTTCGGCCCGGTGTGGGTCAGCGAGTGATACAGATTATATTTGAAGTAGGTTGATACAGAAAAGGTTATCACACCTTTCGGAGTCCTCTAGCATTGCAGTTTATAGTGAGTGATAATACACAATATAATTCTGGTAATTATGTTCAATACAACACTGACATTTACCTTCTCCCTCTATCTCTCTGTGTCCCAGACTCCTGCAGCCCCTGAGTGTCCATGTGACACCACTACACTTTCCAATACTACCTCCCCATACAACGTGACCGGGCTGACTCCCTACACCGACTACACGTTCTCTGTGGTCGCCGTCAACCCCGGAACCTGTAGCATGGCGTCTGAGGACAGACAGACACGCACGGATGAAGACAGTCAGTACAACATACATGTACTACAGTACTACAACATGTAAATTGAGTGACAAAGTCCACTGATGGAAGCCTCTTTTCCTTGAAACAAATCAGTGGGAATGTCCTCGTCTTTTCTGAGCAAGTGGATTGAACATGTATGACCAAAGACGATGATCCCAGACTATCAATAACAACTTTCCATCCTGTTTTCAGTTCCTGGTACTGTCAGTGACCTGACTGTTGTTGGACCAAGTGACTTAACAGTGAACTGGACAGAGCCTTCAGAACCCAATGGTGTCATCACCTCCTACAGTGTAGTGTGGTGTGAACTTCACCCAATCGAAACCCCTTCAGACACATGTGATGAGTTGTGCTGTAGTAACGCCATCACCGAGGAAAATGTGACCGAGTATGTCATTGAAGGGCTTCTTCCTTTCTACTGCTATCACGTGTCTGTGTCCGCCAGCACCTCGGTGGGAATGGGAGAATATAAAAATGTCACAGAAACATGTACAGGAATTGGAGGTGAGTTTCACAGCAGTTCTTCAATACAATTTTGAGAGCAAAGTACCATCAGTGGAAATTTGGTAAAAAAATAACACAGAAAAAAACTATCCTTTTGCCCTGAACAGTATAAGTAAAGCTTTTGAGTTCAAAGAGCTCTTTGAATTTTAATCAAAACAAGCGATCAACCTCAGCTTCCAAGAATCATATATTTCTGAATCGCAAGGGCAGTCATCATGAATATGTGTGTTTGTGTTCCAGCTCCATACGCGCCCATCATAACAAATACAGTAGCAATCAGTGCCTTTGCCATCAATGTCACATGGAAACTGGAGGAAGACGCGCACCCAACTGGTGAATTTGTGAACTACAATGCCACGGCGACAGCTCCTGGGAGCATGGATCCGTATAGCTACAGTCTTGTGGAGGGTATGCATTCTGGACACATGAGTGTTTCATACTATCTCCAATCGTCCATGTCCATATTGTTTCAATAACAGTGTGATGATATTTAGTTTTAATCATGCTTTCATCTTTGACAATAATTCTGGTGAATACTATATATTTTTGTGTAATTGCTAACTACAGGATTCAATTCGACGTCTGCCTTGATATCTGGCCTGGAGCCGTATGTAAACTACTCCATCAGGGTTATAGCCCTGACCAACTCCACAGATGGGTCTGTACTCAGCACACCATCGGAGCCCGAGCCACAGCTCACTGAAGAATTCTGTGAGTCAACAAATTCCAAGAATAAGCCTAACACAGAATAACATATCCAAACACGTCAAGAAATCCCATCAAGAGAAATCCTGTCATCGTGACCTGTAAGATGATAACCCGTACCAACATGTAGGTTCTAAATTTAATGTCACACCATGGACTCGTGAATCCTCACGATGTTATGCTTACCCATCAGATCCGGCGGCAGTCAACAGTTTCACAGTGAACAGCAGAGCGCCGGAATCCTGTCATGCATTCCACTTGACCTGGAGCCACCCATCAAAACAGAACGGCAATAGGACAGGATACCAGGTCAAGTACCAGGTACAATATGTTGACTTGTATACTTGGAGCAATATGGTTGGGCACATTATGATTTGTGTATAGTATACCAGTATACCTACATGTAGTTCAGGTTTTAATTCACGATTTAGAATTATGGAGATTGATCACGTCAGACTAGTTTGTAGATACAATGCTCTCAGGATGTATAACAAGAAGAATGATGCATTTTTCAGGGAGATGGGGATTCGAAAAGTGTCACCTATGGGGCTTCAGTCACGACAGCGGACATCGAATGCTTGAACCCTAACGACATAGAGTACACATTCATGGTACATAGCCAGTTTACCAAGTCTGAACAGTTGAAACTGTTGTATAGCTGTTTGAAACATAACATATATAAGCAAAAAATATAAATGTGTGTGGTAAAGCAACAAACGGAGCAAGTGTAATAACCAGATATGAATCTACCTCTGTATTGTTGGAAATATCATACAATTTTCTGTTGATGATCTCTCTACCTACAGATCCAGGCTGTGAACTCTATTGGATCGGGAAATGAGACGAGTCGGACTGAATCATCTGGCGAATGTCGTGAGTTGTTTCTGGATATCAGATTATGTCTGTTTTGAGCTCGTAGTATGTTTATTCTCCCCTTACGTTCAGAGTGTTAGATAAGCTAGAGATTTGGATTTTCCACTAGTAACATTTTGAGCACCACCCCCCCTCCCCCCCCCCCCCCCCCAGCTCCCAGCACACCCGTGGAGATGTCCGTCAGTGAGTCTGTCAGTCAATCACAGACCAGTGTCACCGTGGAGATAGACAAGTGTGAGGTCTGCTACAACAGCAACGGAGACGTGACCTTTGCTGGACTTGTGCTCACTGGTACAGTACCATAATCACATTCTGCCTGGACAGGGCCATTGCCTGCATGATACATTTTAGCTCACATTTATACACTGTGACATCCTAGGTCCATGGACATTACACCCATCAGAATCTCATGATCTGGCCCACAATATTCACTTCCTATCCTGCTCATGTCTTGTTTTGTCCACTTTGCCCAATATGGTACATCTGATCCCTGATTGACAGAGCAATCAAGTCCGATCAATACGGAGGAAATGTTCACCAACAAAGCCGCCTTGGATGCTGAATTTGGCACCTGGGATAACCATAGCGATTCTGGCTACCGGACTACACCCGACAACTGGCAGGAGGAATTCCAGTGTGACCAGGTCCGCGATGATTGCAGAGGTCAGTCCAGTGGTTGAAAGCCTTGCTGTAACTATTAGTTCTCAGGGCAAAGGGTCGAGTACAAGTTATTGTATGTGTATCTACACCTGTAGGCGTGAAGCAGCCCGAGTGTGGCTCAACTCGAAGGAAGAGAGCTGTTGTGGAGCCTTACAGATACGTCGTCGGTGAAGAGGGAGGCTGTGGAAAAAATGAATACTGCAACAATAAACTCACTGATGGCAAAAAATTCATGTAAGTTCGAAGTGATTCGGTCTCGAATACTTTATTCATCGAAAGCTGCATACAATGAATCTTTGACTGTCGTTTCTCAATTTGAATAGATAGATTTTGTATGCTGTTCACAGTTTACGTCTTGTGGTTGGGACTGATGACAGAGTACTCGTAGCGCCCTCTGCAAATGTGTATGAGACAGGTACGACTAATTGTAAAACAATTAGTATGTAGGCTATTTCGGTAAATTTCTGTAACACTGTCATGATATTCAACAAATAATACTTGCCAAGAAAACCTTGTTCAGACTTTTCATCTGTGTAAATAATTCAAAAGTTATTGAACCTGAGATGAAATTTTGATTAATGTTATCATCACTGTAGTTTCCATGGTTACAATGTTACCTTGCAGACCCTAACATGGCATGGGTGGCTGGCGTGGTGATTCCACTGCTGTTGCTGGTCGCGGCGGCTGTGGCCGTCCTTGTCATCATGTACAAGCGAAGGATCGGGTGAGTCATCCATGGCAACCATTTTCATGCCGAGTCAAATCAATGCCGAGTCAAGTTATAGCAAGTCGTTTACATGTCGGCCCCAATGAAAGTAGAATTCAGTCAAATGATCGGTTTCCATGTAATTAAATGAATCTCACTGTATTACCACCCATAACATTCAGTTTTGATGTTTTGAGAATTTGAACCATTCCTTTTCCAGATGAATTACACATACTGTACTTATATTTGAAACTTTGATGACAGAAGCTTCTTCTACATTTTGGATTCCAATTAGCATCAAGAGATTTTTGCATGTGGTTTGCTTCAATTAACCCTCGTCCCTCTTCTCATAGTCTGTTCAAAGAGAAACCTGAGAGAAGAGAGCCACTAAACACCGACCAAATAAACCTTGGGTTTGAACCTGATGAGCCAATGAAAGAACGGTAAGACTCCCATCTCGCAGCGAGCCAGGACCCCACACAATGCTGCTCTTCAGTCCCGTGTACCCACCCAGCCGTCCAACGCTGTTAATAATGAGCTTCTCTACCAAACACAGCTTTCAGCGATCCCTCAAAGAATCCTCCCACTGGGATCGATTCTCGCTTTCGTTAATTGATTATATTTCAGTACCGATTTTAATACCGCCCTTTGTATATATGTCTACCTTACAACATGATTATTCTAGCAGGAAAAGGGGAGAAAGTCATTGATATTTTTTCTAGGACTTTGCTTGCTTGTGGAGATCTCTCCCGACCTTTGAACTTTGACCTTTCAACCTCTGTCTACCCGTCTCTCTCACTCTCTCTCCGCTGACGCTCCAGTCCCTTCAAGGAGAACGTCCCACAAACCCGAGCCGCCACCTTCGGCAGTGTAAACCCCGCTTTCGCCGCTATAGACGAGCCAATGATAGACAGGTAAGCTTTCACTGCGGTGTGCTGTCCTCATCTCTTCTCCCTCTCCTTGGATGGTTCTCTGTGGCCAAAGTCTCTTTGTTCATTTCCAATACACACTCATGTATGAATCCTGATGTTGACACAACTTAGCAATCATGGATATCTTGCATCCTCTCACAAATCAAGTGATCACATAGAACAAATTCTGGAATCCAGCTTGGTGAGGATTCTTGTTTCTCGGTTACATAGCTGGTGTATAAATACAGAATCAACAAGAAATCTTTGTGAAACACAAAAAATATACTAATGTTGGTGGAAAGTGGTGTCAGCACACTCTTTGTTCATAACTGTTCTCCTGTCTACGTTTTTCTACTGCTTCTCTTTCATTTTCCTTATTTCATGTATATTGCTTTCTAATAATGTCTTTGTAAATGGTTTATTTACATTTTTGTTTTGTTTTTTGTTGCTTTTAGGTGTTGTTGCTTCCAGTGTTAACCTTCGTAGCTCACATGTATATCATGTATTAGTCCTTTTCACTGACAAGAGTTGCATTTTATAGTTCTAATAATCATGATGACAAAATTTGTATGTGTAGATTTTGAAAAGAAGAATCAGAATTTTTCTTTCTTTTTTTTCCTTTTTTTTATAGATGGGGAGGGGGGCGGGGGGTCATTTTAGGTTCAATATTAAATATAGTGCTGAGGTCAATGAAAATTATTGTTATTGAAAAATTCAAAATATGCTTCATGTTGAGTGCATGCAGATTGAGGAGAACTGGGTCACAACACCAGTATATTTATTTGAGCCCAGTTAGATTTGCAGCACAGTTTTCATCTGTCCAACTGTACACCTACTTATAAATGATCCTGTGATGCCCAATGCTCATTCCTCACCCCTTACCATGCTTTGCTGTATGTACTGTATAACCAAGTTCCAATGTTCCCTAGGCCATGTTTTACGATTTCAAGTGGCTGACCACCAGTTTACTGAGAACTATGTAAAAAGTGGGTGGTTTCTTCCAGGTACACCCCCACTACCACCACCTCTATGGACTCTCTGGAGTCTGTGTCCCTGTTCACACAACACAGGTAGAACTCACACAGCTCGTGCCTTGTCTTGTGATGTGTTCTAATCAAGTGCATGGCTACGGACAGACTGTGTTGCCACCTGGCAGAGTTTTTAACCTCTTTAGACCACTGACACAGACAAACTGGACATGAATTGTCTCCTGCCAAATCGCTCCCACCACCCCCTTCCTCCCGGATGTACCAAAACTCGTCATGAAAATTTCTTAAGGTTCCCCCAAAATTTGTAATCATTCAAGTAATACTCCAGGAAAATAAGAATCCAATGTAAGATTTGAGTAAATTGGATTCACATTATGTTGGAAGACCCCATAATACCATCGGGGTGCATTTATTTTCCCTTTCAAAATTTTCGGACAATACTGTGTTGTCTTTTGCTAAACATTTAGCAGTTGCGACCGTGTCCTTGTTCAAGAGCCATTCTTCATCATCCCTCAACCACCCCCCCCCCCCCCACCATACCGCCCTACCCCAACACCAGCAATTGTCACCAATCCTTGCATTGTATGGCTACTTATTGGAGAACTGCATGATAGATTGTGAAGTTTCTGCAGTTCTCTTCTGTGATAAGCAAACTCATCTTTACAACCAATTTATGGAATTGTCACACAAAGGTCGTAAACCTGGTAAATTGCCATCTTTGCTTCGGTAAAAGAAAAACCTGAAAGTACTAGGTGTTGTGCACTTGTCGAAATGTCAATAATTTTTTTGTTCACCATGTTCAATGTTCCACTGTGAAATCATGATTACATGAAAGAAACTTCTGACGTGCAAGTACATGCTTAGAAAATTAAAATATATAATAGTGTTTGTATTTCACATATAAAATGCTTATTTTTGAGAGTCTAATTTTTGTGCTGAGAATGGTAATCATTACATGTAGGTAACAAAATCAGCAAAGGTTAACATGAAATTAATTTTTTTTCCAAAATTTATTAAGCACACTTTATGCACAATTAAGTTTGAGTTTAGTACTGTTCGCATGACATTGTGTTGATATGGAAGTTTGCTGAATAAATCACTGATCTCCAATCACTCGCTACCAAACTCACCATCTGCTGATGCACCTACCTAGTATTTTTCAGATGCCTGGTGATCACGACGACACCAGTTCTTTTAGCATGCAGAGACATTGTTATGTCAAGCCTGTACCTTTCTGTTTCCATCACAACTTTTCATAAATTTAACCCAAAAATCTTTACTTTCTATTCAAAATTCTCATAATATTTCACAGTTTTTCACTATCTCGACTATCTCGACTTAATGAATTTATGTATCAATAAGTGTGTTATGCAGTCACAATGCATGGCCAAAGCTACTATTGTTTTATGATAAACGTTGCAGTTTCATTCGTGATTTTATAATTATAAGGTGAATACCGGTAGAATACAGGTACAATCGTGTGAGTAAATGTTTGTCTTGACCAAATACAGGTGTTTATTGAGAGATAAAATATTGTGTGGATAGCATTCTTTGGCAGATAGTCTCATATACATGTATCATGAATTCTTCACATATTACTTTGTAGTTTGTTCTTGTAGATTTGAAATTTCTAATGTATATTCATTTGCATGACCCATTATTCCTGTCTGTCTGAATTAGGATAGGATATGGTTAAACCAAACAATTATGTTACCTATGCATGTACCAACTCAAGATTGTTGAGACACTATACCTCGAGTTCAAAGCAGACCGAAAAAAATTCATACAAAGCATGACAGTTCCCATTGACGTCTATAGCTGTATTTGCTTACAATAAAATCTATCACTGTTGCTAAGGTTACCCATCTCGTTACACAGACCGAAGCCCTGTACCATTGACGACTTTGCCCGTTACGTGTCTGAACACCAGAGGGACTCAGACCTGCTGTTCGCTGACGAGTACAAGGTAAGTATGGTACAACATTGATACAATGTACCATGGTAACTGAACTAATACCAGTAGGATATCACTATAACAACATATTACTACATGTATAAATACATATTACTACCGGGGGTTTAACTACATACTACCTCTTGTCATGAATGTACAAATGTAATATAAGCCTTGAAGGGCTTTCTCAAAGCTTCTTGTGCTTCTGGAAGGACGTTTGGAATAAATTTGATGATATTTCATCACTACGAATATCTATGAGATTCTTCCAGAGAAAGATATACTGTAAAAAGACTAATTTTGGCGGCTATTAAATTTGGCGGTTGTGTGCCCCACGTTATTTGGCGGAGATTTAATTTGGCGGTTTCAAAACCACATATATTTCTTATAATGTGTCTACTTAATTTGGCGGACGATTTAATTTGGCGGTTTTTCCCCTACCGCCAAATCCGCCAAATAAATCATCCGCCAATATTAGTCGTTTTACAGTATTACTATGATAACAATCTTTGCTGCTTTAAATGCAAATTCTTGCACTTTACCATCCATCAGCTGGTACAAGAACTCAGTCCTAAGCACCCGACCGACGCCTCAGAACACCCCAGCAACCGCCTCAAGAACCGATTCACCAACATCCTGCCATGTGAGTACTGCTGCCATGGTAACCAGTGGTTACTAACCACATAGCTACCATCAACATCCAGACAATATCCACCAAGATTTACCAGATTACAAGATTTATCATGTGATCTTTTTGTTTCCCAGTTGACCACTCGCGAGTGAAGCTGCTTCCTGCAGATGATGACGACTGTTCAGACTACATCAATGCTAACTACATGCCGGTCTGTTCTCAATGGTCTTTCTTTCATCAATGTCTCTGGATCAGTTATCATAACTTTTCTGCGACAAAATATTACTTGAAGTTGACCTTTGAACTTAGATGATGCTTGAAGATATTATCAGGGATGAGATTTTACTGTGGCCAAGGTTTTCAATGATGTAATCGGCTGTGCTGTTCCTTTGCCAGGGTTACAACTCAAAGCGAGAGTTCATCGCATCCCAGGGCCCGATGAAGAGCACTCTAGAGGACTTTTGGCGCATGATCTGGGAGCAAAACGTCGCCATGATCGTCATGGTAACCCAGCTAGAGGAGAGAGGCAGGGTATGTATCCATGGTAACTTTATCTCAATGAAAGGATTTCTACATACTTTTCGAAAGATAACTATAAATATTTTGTGTATTCTGCCGATTTCTCATTCTGCATGTTTGACACCTCTGTTTTACAGGAGCGTTGTGCGAAATACTGGCCCAATGATAATGAGCCGATGTACTATGGAGACCTGCAGGTCCAGATGAGATCCGAGTCCGTTCTCGATTCCTACGTCATCCGCATCCTCGATGTCCGTCTGGTGGGTGATAATAGGGGAAACCTCTACTGGGTGATAATAGGGGACGCAAAGTATAGATAAATGAAGTGACCAATATGGAACAACTGCAAGTGTTGTTTTCTGATATTTTTGTATGATAAATATAGACGCGTTTGCATGTTATCCTTAGTCCAAAGTTATAACATCATGATCATGTAGTATCACAGTTGTTGCATGTAATATTATCAATATCATTTAACTATTTATTTTTAGATGTTCAAAAAATGTAGTAGACTAATCATGCTATTAGTTTGTTGTAAGAGTTGTTTTGTTCTCATTAAATCAAATGCTTTAATAATTTGCATATGTAAAATATTACTATTTTGAAAAGTAGTGAATCGTTTTGCTATCAATGGCTTTTAATTTGATTTTGATTAATGACTTTCATTGAATTGTGCATTTCACATAGAGCAGCATATTTTTCTGTGTGGCCCTTCCAACTCCTCAAACATAAAAAAAAATATCGGCCCAGCTTTAATGATTTGCGCTTTCTAGGGCGAGATTGAGAGAACAATCAAACAGATGCACTTCATTCGCTGGCCGGACTTCGGAGTGCCTGAGAGGCCAGAACAAGTGTTAGACTTTGTTTGTGACGTTCGAAGTCACACGCCACATTCCAGTACCGGGCCGGTTCTAGTACATTGCAGGTACTGAGAGTTGGGGATTGGCCAATGACCCAGCATCGAACCCTCTCTCACACACTCACAAACACATGGAAAACACACTAACTTAGTTGGTTGCTTAGTTTTAACCCTAATATTAACAGGTATTTTGCAGGCACCTTGATCTGTTACCATGGCTACTGCATGCTTTAGATGTTATCAAAATTTACTGCTGTTATCTGACTTAACAAGGTTTTATATCGAGGATTCCACATTGCAGAATCTGACCTGTCACGCTAGGCGCAAGAAAAAAACATATTTTTTCACTGATAACCTACAATTTTTGGCTTGCACATACTTATTATATGTACATACTTTATGAGACAATGTACAAAAGTGGTTTTGGGCTTTACAAAATTTGTTACATGTAGATTTTGTACAAATGTGCTGCTGGTCATGTGACGTTGGTGTCATGGTAACAGAGGTCACACAATTTATTCGTTGTCTTGGTAACACAAAGCTTTGGCAGTGAGGAATCCTTAGGAGCTTGAGTGTAACATCCCAAAGTTGTATTTCCTCCATCGAATTCGGCGTTAGTTGCATGTTAATCAAGATTCGTGTCTCGACATTTTGTGATTAATGGAAGCATGCATTTGTCACCTCTGTTTTCATCGTGGTATATGTTATTCACCCTAAGTGTGAACATATAGACATATATATATGCTAACCTACCATTTGTAAAACCCTGCAATCAGCTTATTGTAGTTTCATCAAACACAGCTGAGTTGTTTTTGGTTTTTTTTCAGCTACCTATTGCCACAGTTGCTAGGCTGTCAGAACCAACTCTCCCTCTGCCTTCCCCCTCCCCCTCCCCCCCCCCCCCCCCTATTCCACGAGTGCCTACAACTCTTTGAATACCCCCATGTGCCCTACAGTGACCTGTACCCATCATCAGCTCTGACCGTGGTGCCACCTGTTGGCTCACTGTATAACTAGCTGCATGTCATATCACTCCGCAGGGCGAGCTAAACCGGACCATCACACAGTTCCACTATGTCCTGTGGCCAGACTTTGGGGTTCCCCGAGACCCGGAAAGTCTGCTAAACTTTGTGCTGGACGTGCGCTCACACATGCGACCCAATAACTTAGGCCCAGTGATTGTCCACTGCAGGTAGTCAAAGCTTTATGTTGCATGGCCATTACCAGCAACGCTCTCTGGTTCTTGTTATCCAAAATCTGACACTAATCTGTTTTCTTCAACTTTATTAATCCTAAACGTTGGAAAATGCCCCTCAAAAATACAGATGCTTGGATTAAATCCAGCAATGTAATTCACTAGTACTTGTCTATGGAATATTTTGAAGAGGAACAAAAATTTGATAGTAAACCAGTCACATGAAAGTTTTTGAAATGGCATGATTTTGCATGATCTCTTTATTCACATAATTCTACATTGAGAGGAGTGTCCAGAAAACTGATAACAAAACCAGAGATTGTTTGGCCTGTGATATGAGATGGGGCAGATGATACCTAACCAGGGTTGTTGGTGTGGCTGTATGGGCAGGCTGTGTGTCTGTGAATGGTTCAATAGTGCATACTGGAGAACTGTCATATTTGAGACTCAGTTAACTGGCAAATTTTGTAAATTTACTAGATCTAAGATTACACAACACCAAGAATGCAAAACTAGCTGCTCATAGAATATAATGGTTTTACAGTATGTGGTAAATACATAGGATGGCCGCTGGTATACTTGTTGTGTGGTTGCATGGAGAGTGATATTGGTTGATATAGTCATCATGGTGGTTGGTATATTTGGACATATGAAATTATGAATATATGTAATGTACTTGGAATCCTGGCATTCTACACTTATATTGAAATACTTGGCAATTTTATCATCTGTCTGAACCACTACAATATATGAATATATTCACTTGACCTGTATCACATTAGTATTCTTCTTGCACACACCCCCATGTATTTGTATCGGACAACTTCACGTTTTCATTTTCATGTTTGCAAATTATTGGAAAGCATTTAGGACACTTTTGAAATTTATGCAGCTTTATTTGTCTTTTCACGCATCTTGTTCAAAATTTTTTGTTTGGTCAGCATGGTTATGTTTGTTGAGTTGCATGACCAGTTCAAAATAGCCAGATTTTAGGGCACATAATGTACAAATACATGTAGTCGTATAGATTAACATACAGAATAGGTACTCTTTGGTTTATTAACATTACTATTACAATGTATTAGTCACAGGAATCACTATTTTAGATGCACATATAGAACATGTAATAAACTTTATACCAACATCAATCGAGTTGAAACAGTATCGATAAAATAATTGAATGTACCTGGAAGGTAGTCCCCAGAGATCAAGAACAATCACACAATCTCTCTCCCCAGCGCGGGTGTCGGCCGAACCGGGACGTACATCGCCGTGGACCGACTGCTGCAGCACATCAAGGAAAATGACACCATCGACATCTTCGGCGTCATCATGGAGATGAGGAACTATCGCTGCTACATGATCCAGGTCGAGGTGAGACTTGAAACATGGGATGGTGGTTGGGATTTGAGATGGGTTATTATATGATTTAACCGGTAGCCTGTATTGGTTATCAAAATATATCAGTTCAAGTACATGTGCAGGTATATTACTTATAACAATATATCGCTAAGAATTTTATCTATATATCATGTACATGTATATCAGGTTAACCAGGAAATATTGACATTGTTTGAAGATTTCACAGGTTATAATCACTCTGCTGTCACTCCCCTTCTTTTGACACCCTCAGGCGCAGTTCATTCTGATCCACAAGTGTGTGTTGAAGGCGCTAGAGCGAGGACTGCACCGCCAGCTGCCATACAACCAGCCACAACCTGACGAGGCCATCTACGCCAATCAGGACTATGCACAGGATAACATCTATGGTAGGCCGGGACACAGTCGTCCTCACAGCTATATACATTAATATATACATATTTATGTCCATACTACTACCTCTATAATAAACACTTTGGGTAATCTTACCTTGACATTCAAAGAAGAGGAGAGGATCAAATGTCACAAAAGAATTTTGAAAAAAATTCAAGTGACATTTATCCTTAATTTCTTTGAAAAAAATGAACCAAAATCCCCTCAGATTCCATGCGGTGATGTTTTACATCCTGGGTCACATGACCCTAGACCGCCATTATTTTGCTCCTCCATCTTGTGAATGGCAGTGAGCTGTCTTGCTTAGACATTCTTGGAAGTTCTAGGAGTTCACGATCGTTTTTATCACGATCATCTCTTTGGATTTTCTTGGAAAATCAACTGTAGTTACTTTTAGAGTAGTTTACAGATACTTTAGTGTGTTTTTTGGGAGGAAATGGTGTAGTCCTCCCCAGGCCCATTTCTTCCCCCAATATCGCCCACTGCTTGTTGCTATTTTGCAGATGAAGTGCAGTGGTTGCCATCACTTCCTTCCCAAGTGGGAGTGTCATGCTACGTGTTGGGCATGTAGGATGTCCTTCTGTCGTCCGTCCTCTACCGGCAGGACGCTCTCAACGGTTTGAAGGAGATCCGGGCCAAGCGTGTGTCTGATGGCCCCCCTTCCGCTGGTCCTGGAACCAGCTCCAGTGCCAAATCCCGTCACCGCCAATCCCTGGATAGATGGCATAGGCAGGACGTAGTTCTGTTGAAAGTTATAGCTGATGTGAGTTTTGACTTATGTTTTTCTCCCACAGCTTCCCGGGTCCCGGGCGCCGTTTCGGCGGCTCCCGTGACCCAATCTGTTGTGTCTGGCCTTTGCGCTCATCCTTTGGGTGTGCGTTTTTCCTGTCCAGACCCCTTTTTGGCTCACCTTCGCCCGGTGGCTCCCGGTTCTCGCGTCGCCATGGCCGAGCAACTCGGTCCCCGGTCCCCAGGTGTTGTCTCGCCGATTGCGGGAGCCACCGACGTGGCTCCCGGGTCCCGGGAAACCCTAGGAAAGTTGGAGGCCGTGGTGAGTTCCTTGGGGGTGCTACCCCCCGAGGACAATCCATGCTTCACGAGTCAAGCGCCTGTCGGGCTTTCCGTTCAGTTTGGGCGGTTCCCGCAATTGGGCCTTCATCTGGGGACCAATTCCCGGGTCCCAGCTGTGGTGGCTGGGTCCCGGGAGTCCCGGGAGCCAGTAATGTGCAACCCGAAGGGGGTAGCAAAGGCTGATGTGCATTATGATTCGTTTTCATGTGCTAATTCTAAGCCTTGTCTGTTTCAGATGGCTGAGGATTTGGGCGTCGACCAGCCGGAGTTGAGCGACGCTTCCCTGCCAGTTTCGGCCCCATCTGAGGTGGTGGTCCCTGGGTCCTGTTCCCAGTCCGTCCCGGCTTCCATAGCGTCGCCCACGGCATCCGGGCCCGGGTCGCCGAGAACTGAGTCTTCGTCCCAATCTTCGTTCGAAACGAAGGTTATGCGTGAGATTCGGAGCTTCCAGTGCGACATTTGCGACCAGTGGAGCACTTTCATGAGCCGCTTCGCCGAGCAGCAGAGGCAGCAGACGGTGCCTCCGGTGGTGCAACGCTCCCAGCCTATTTCTCTGTCTTCCGAGGAGGACGATGGTGATCGGGCTGGCACTCAGGACGGATCCTGTCCCCTCTCTCAGGGGCCTGACCCTCAAGACTCTCAGCCGGGTCCCTCGGGACTTGTAAGGCCCGCCAAACGGCCGAGGGAGGATGATGAGTCGTCCGCTATGGCACCCCCGCCCTTGGAGGATGACCCTCTCACGTGGACCGAGAAGAGGGATTTTGTCCATAAACTCCTTCCCACAGAGTGGCCTTCGGACTTTGATCAGGAGCCACCAAGGAAGAGGGCCCGTTCGATGATCGCGGGGCAGCGAGAGAGACCTAGGCCTTCTAGGGATTCTTACCGTTTTCCTCTGGCGTCAGGCGTGCGTAATGCCACGTCGGAAAGGATGGAGGATTCTCAGAGGCTTGGCCGCGTTCGTCCGGGAAGCTTCCCTCCACGGCCTGCGGTCGGTGATTCATCTTCTCTCTTCGAGTCGAGGCCAACTCAACTTAGCAAGCAGTCTTCGCATGCCAAGTTTTTCTCGGAGCCCAAGGCTGTTTCTGTCCCGTGGGACTTGCTGGCCCAAGTGCAACATTACATACGGATGGGGCTCGCAGCTGACTCTACGCTTGACTGGTTGTCCATGGCTGCGCGTACGTCTCTTCAGTCCTGCATTGACCAAGTCCTCAACAATCCGGACCTGGATCGAGACGAGCTATCGGACACACTTCAGGCCTGTGTCTCCCTTGTAACGTCCATAGGCCTGGGCGTGGCGGATCGCGCTTCCTTAGACTCTCACGCCTTGTGGGTCTCGGAGCTGTGGAGGCGAGATGCCCTGTTACAGTCCGTTCGTTTTGAGATTCCGGACGACCTCCTCGCTCAGCTTAGACTGGCACCAGTCATCCCGGAGTCAGGCCCGGCTACTTCTCTTTTGCTCCCGGACCTGTCTGAGGAGTTGCAGCAGGCTAAGGCGATCAGCGATAAAAAGTCGACTGAGAAGTCCTTTTCGGAGGCTGCCATGTTGTCAGCTCAAGCGACTGAGAAGTTGGCGAAATCCATTGCTGCGGCAATGAAGCGTCCTCAACAGGCTCAACCTCAACAGTCCCAGCGTGGCGGGGCTACCGGGAAGGGCAAGGGCCGTGCCTCGGGCCTGCCCTTTCGCGGGGCCCCTGCCGGTTCAACCCGGGGCGGACGTGGACGTGGCGGTCGTGGAAGAGGTCGTCCCTCCAGCCCTAAGCCAGCAGGGGAGTCAAAAACCAAGGGTATGTATTTCCGCCGTTACTGGACCGAATTCTCCTCCACGGCAAGGTGGCGGCCCAGGGGTTGGTTCCATCGTGGTTCCGACCATAGATCAGCCAGTGGGCGCACGTCTCCAACTCTTTTGGCAAGAGTGGGAGCGGCTCGGGGCCAGCCCCTGGGTCGTCTCAACGCTCAGACGAGGGTTCGGTCTGAAGTTCGAGGACCAGTTTCCTCCTCTCTCAAGTACTTCGAGAGGCTTTTCTCTGTCAAACGACGCCGAACATCATCGCGTGTTACACGAGGAAATTTTGGCCATGGTAGAAAAACGAGCGGTAGAACCAGCTCCAAAATCTCCCTGATTTTACAGTGTTCTATTCGTAGTTCCGAAGGCTTCAGGGGGTTGGCGTCCCGTGATCGATCTCTCTCCCCTAAACAAGTTTCTTCAAATTCCCACATTCTCCATGGAGACACCGGAACAGATCAGGTCCGTGATGCCCCGCTGTGCGTGGGTGGTCACGATCGACCTGAAAGACGCTTACTTTCATGTTCCCATGAAACCTTCCATCAGGAAATACCTCCGGTTCCTATATCAGGGCCAAGTGTGGCAGTTCAGGGCTCTCCCGTTCGGCCTGTCCACAGCACCGTGGATCTTCACCATGGTAGCTCGCGAGGTGCAGATCCTTGCTCACAAACAGGGTATTTTCCTATACCAGTACCTAGACGACTGGTTGATCAGGCATCAGTGCCCAGACACAGTACGCTCACAAGCTCAGTGGGTGGTAGATTTGTGCACCTGTATGGGTTTCAAGATCAACCACAAAAAGTCCGACTTGTCTCTGCGTCGCGACTTCGTCTTCTTGGGATATCGATTTCTGACTATCTCAGAGACTGTGTTGCCAACGGCGGATCGTCAATCAAAATTATCCGCGCTGTCGCAAGGTTTCCTGCAGGGAGTTCCTCAATCGGCCAGCAAGTGGCAATCCCTGTTAGGAATTCTGGCGGCGACGGAAAAGTTGGTCCCAATGGGTCGCCTTCATATGCGTCCCATTCAGCTCCATCTCCAATCTCACTGGTCTCAGTCGACGGGTCAGATGTCAGACTTGATTCCGGTGTCCGCCGAGGTAATTGCCGAGCTCAGGTGGTGGTTGGACCCTGCAAACTTATTGCGGGGGGCTCCATTCCGTCTGCCGCAACCCTCCAGGCATCTGTTTACGGATGCCAGTATGGAGGGATGGGGAGCACATTGGGACGACAACGAGGTGTCAGGCACATGGTCGCAACTTCAACGTCAATGTCATATCAATCTCCTCGAAATGCAGGCGGTAGCGCTCGCTCTCGAACATTGGCAGTCGCAGTTTCGCGCTCAGACAGTGTTGTTAGCCAGGGACAACTCGACGGTCGTGGCATATATCAACAAGCAGGGCGGAACGAAGTCGGTGACGTTATGCCGAGCGACTATCGATCTCCTGCAATGGTGTCGTCAAAACGACATCAAGATCTCGGCCCGTCATATTCCCGGTCACATGAATGTGTGGGCCGATCGTCTATCCAGGAGAGGCCAAATTCAGGCAATGGAATGGAGTCTTTCCCCGGAAGTTTTTCGCTCCCTATGCGATCTGTGGGGCTCGCCGATGGTGGATTTGTTTGCGACCTGATGGAATCACAAACTCCCATCGTTTGTTTCGCCAATTCCGGATCCAACTGCGCTAGCGGTGGATGCCATGTCCACGAATTGGGACGGGATGTTTGCGTATGCGTACCCGCCAGCCGTCCTGTTGGAGAAAGTGCTATCGAAATTTCGGTCTCATCAGTGCAGACTGTTGTTGATAGCTCCATGTCTTCCGCAGAGGTCGTGGTTCCCGGACCTTCTGGAATTGCTGGTCGATTATCCTCGTCAGCTCCCGGATCGTTGGGATCTCCTAAAATAACCCCGATCCAGCGTGTTTCATCAGGCACCGGCAAGCCTGAACCTTCATGCCTGGATATTGTCGAGCGTTGTTACAGAAAGAAGGGATTTTCAAAGGAGGTGCCCGCTAGGATCACCCGGTCAAATAGAAAATCTTCTCTGGCAGTCTACCAGTCGAAATGGACCAGGTTCTGTGCTTGGTGTCGTGGCAGGAAGATTAGTCCATTCAAAACCACTGCTCCCTTGATTTCGGAGTTTCTCCTAGAGAAATTTAATCAAGGGCGTGCCCCTTCGACCTTAGCCGGTTATCGGACAGCGATTGCCAAAACCCTGAAGCCGAAGTTAGGTATCGACTTTGGACATGACGAAAGTCTCACCGCCCTTCTTACCAGTTTCGAGATTGAAAGGCCTAAGACTAGAAATCCCGTGCCCGAGTGGGATCTATCGCTCGTCTTAAATTTATTAAGAACCGAACCGTTTGAGCCTCTCGAGAGTACTTCGCTTAAGTTTCTCATGCTAAAAACGGTCTTCCTTCTTGCGCTGGCTTCCGGGAAGCGACGAAGTGAGCTTCACGCTCTCTCATTTTCCAAAGTCAAATGGAAGGCGGATGATTCCGCAGTTCAGCTAAGCTTTATCCCTTCCTTTCTCGCTAAAACTCAATTAGCGGGCACACCGCTTTTGAGTTTCTCGGTTCCCGCCCTTTCCCCTTCTCTGGGGCCAGGTTTGGAGGAAGACGCTAAGTTGTGTCCCGTGAGAGCTCTCCGCTTTTACGTTCGGCGCACGAGGGAGCTTCACTTGGGTAAACGGCTACTTTTCATCTCGTACCTTTAAGACTTTCAGAGCGATATTCGTCCCGCGACGTTTCCGTCTTGGATCAAAAAGTGCGTTCTTTTCTGCTATGAGAAGTCGCAGGCAAAAAAGTCGTCAGGTTTCAGAGTTAAAGCGCATGATGTGAGGGCTCTCGCGGCGTCACTCGCATTCGCAAATAAAGTTTCTCTGAGTAATGTGATGTCTTCATGTACCTGGAGTTCCCAGAATACATTTACCTCTTTCTATCTCAGGGACTTAGCCTGGCAGTCCGACTCCGGCTACCGTCTCGGACGCCTGGTAGCCGCGGAGCATGAAGTCCGGCTGTAGATACTGTAAATACATCACATCTGTACAGATGCACCACCTTTCAGCGGAACAGGGACGGATTTGCCCCTCTTCTTTGCAAGGAAAATTTTGGTTCGTCTGCTGGAGGAAAAATCACCTCCAGAGACCCCTGTTCGCCTGCAAGTGCATCTGAGGTGATTATTGCTTTTCGTTATTACGTCTGTTCATGTAATGTACGTTTAAATTCATGTAAATACGTATATTTATTTAGGAAAAGCCTTCTTTTATTAAGCATTCATGTGATTTTTCACATATTCTGCCTATAAAACGCTTAAATCACCGTTAATAATATCCAAATATTCTCATTTAATTGCTAAATTTGGTGAATTTTAACCAAAATCCCCTATGATGAGCACATATTCATGGAGGGTTAAGCCCTCCGCCGGTGGTTATTCTGATATGACCCAAAGTGTTTATTATAGAGGTAGTAGTATGGACATAATAGGAAGTTTTAACTTGTTTAAAACCAGTATTTATTACATACCTACCTCTATAATAAACACGAGGAGTGCCCTCCCGCCTCCCCACCTTAACAGGGCAAAATAATGGCGGTCTAGGGTCATGTGACCCAGGATGTAAAACATCACCGCATGGAATCTGAGGGGATTTGGTTCATTTTTTTCAAAGAAATTAAGGATAAATGTCACTTGAATTTTTTTCAAAATTCTTTTGTGACATTTGATCCTCTCCTCTTCTTTGAATGTCAAGGTAAGATTACCCAAAGTGTTTATTATAGAGGTCGGTATGTAATAAATACTGGTTTTAAACAAGTTAAAACTTCCTATTTGTTTCTATATGGATATACATAGAACATTGATACAACAGAGTTTAAAAAATATAGTGAATAATATTAATGGTAATGGAGTGATATATCATTTAAGCTTTCCTGAGCAAATATATAATAAAATAGTTTCTTTTCACCATGTTTGTCTTTGTGTTGCAGAGAATGCCCCAGGTCGGATGGCAGAGCATGGGCTGTAGATGGCAATTCCAAGTATCGGCAGGAAAATAAGCATTTTATACCAGCACTAAATGTGGACCAAACAATATGCACAACTTTCTGTTATTGCTGTATCACACCCTAGGGTATACATGATATAGGTGTTGGATGTGTCACATTCATACACAGTGCTTCATCGTTTACACTACATCTGAGTCCGTGGAGAAGTTATCCCGCCAGTTTACCACAATGAGGCGTGTTTATTGATAGAGTTGATGTTCTTTGTGAACAGTTTGTTGATTTTGGTCAATGAGTAAATTGTCCCATATCACATAAAGTATCAGTGTTATTTGTCTGTAATATATATAAACATATACACAGTATTTAAACAAAGGTGCATGAACGTGTCCAAATGGATATTTATTACTGAATTCATTTGATTGTGTTGATACATTTATTATAGAGCTTATCCCTGTAAAAATGCACATTATGCAGGTAACAATTTCAGCATGAATGTGCATATGAATTTACTACGAATATTTATGTGATTATGTTTCATTTCGCACACATGTTCGATGTCGGTTGGAATATGTACTACATGTAGTTTTTTCATAGGAAATATATATATATGCAAACTACAGGTACTTTATCCAAGATATATGTATATTTAGTGTCAATGGCCGAGAGTTTGCTGTCAGAACCCATGAGATAATATCTAGAAGTTCATGGATAATATGGTACCAGGTAATTAGTATAATGTATGTATGCAGCTAATCAATCGATATAGTTCTGTCCAAAACACTACTACCGGTAGTATGGAAATTTATTCACTTTGAACAAAGCAAGGCAGATATGAGAGATGCAATATAATTATATTTGAATGTTCAAACTGTACATTCCATGTTTCTTGCATTGATGGGACATATATTATTTGTGACGTTGATTTTTGTTTCATATAGTACATCTAAACACATGTATCTTATGGATGAGTACTGTTTCATATCGTTCATTCTTTGTATCAAAGGCATATCTTTACAATGACAGCATAATTAAAACCGTCTGATGAGAACTGTGCAAGACATCAATTGTGATATGATCATATATGATATTACTCTTGCTGTCAGATTAGCATAATTTTTAGAAATCATTATTTATTCATATGCTGTAGATTTTTTTACAAATTCATAGATATCAGTTATGTATGAAAATAATGTATTTGCTGTAACTCGACTAAACTGTTATGTATCCTACAGCATGTATTTGTGATTCGAAACTTTGGTAACTGTGCATTATTATAGGACAGCCTGTTTGGAAAACTAAATACAAAATGTATGTCAATGTGTTGTATGAATCATTGCTTTGATATATACTTAGTTACACATTGTCAACACTAGTAACCTATCCCACTTGGCAGGTTAGGTGTAATATCACTCAAAGAACCTGTCTTTCAGTCCGTATCAATCCGTATCCAACATTCATGTTGAAAAGCTCTTTTAAGCACTTTTCAACATGAATTGCTGGATAGGGATTGAAAGAGAGGTTCTTGGAGTGATATTCCACCTAAATTGACATGTGTGATAGAATTCACAGGTTTCAGTGTTTACAAATATGAAATTGTGTAATTTGTACTGACAATAGGAATACAGTTTCATGTATTTCTATGTTTTGAATACAATATTTCGTATTTCTGCAGGACTACGAAAAATGGTAGTTCTGCAGAAATACGCTTTTGCTATATTGTCCGGACTGATAAACGGTAATATAAACTGAGATATCATTCTGGCGAGAAAATGTGTTGATGTCCAGATGATTGTATATATCGTATTTTGTATGGATTTTCAACTTTACAGGTCATCATTATAATATACAAAAGCCAAATGACGACAATAAATTTGCAAAATTAGGTTAGCTATTGTGATCATGTGGTTGAAGGTCAATCACTTTTTGTACATTAATGATCAGGTGCTATATGCAATATCTTGGACCAAAAACATATTCTTTCAAATAATTGGTGATAAGAATGGTGTGAATTTGTTGCTTTGATACATGAAAATATTCTGTTCATATTTAATGTACTAGTATTTTTTACAACGCACTAAACGGAATAAATGTGTTAATTAAACTCTAAATTATTTGGCTCTCTATCCTATGATCTCCACTCTGACATGTAGATCATATATTACACCCATTCAGGACGGACAGTTTGATTGTTCCTGGTAGTAAATTAATGAGGTACACAGGAACACTGGTTCTAAATATATGATATGAGAACTTTATTACTAATGTTACTCCTGACATGGAACGTGGTACTTACAAGTATGCGGAATGTAAATTTGTGAATCTAGGCACTGTACATTGTGATAGATATACACATGTATATCACATTACAGATACGATGGCATATAAATACACAAAAACAAGCAATTTCAAGGATGCATATATACATATAAACTATCAATATTTATAATATTTAATATTTCACCAATCACAGGACATATTTTTGTTGGACGACAGTCAAGCTTTGATGGGTCAGAGTGTGTTGATCGTAGTGTTGGAACAATCATCGATTATAATCGATGATAGATTGAAATGATCTTCAATCAAATGTTTGATTATGCTTTCCCAAATATACGCAAGTCAATTACTGGAGTTATTGTACCACTGCGAAATTGCAAAATGTGACTGCAACTTGATGGAAAACCGATGGGAAAGAAGAATAGCAAACAAAATATAGAGAATAATAATATTTTACAACAAAAAGTTTGATTTATACTAATTGCACAGTATATTTATATGGTTACATCAATAATTTACCTCATAAATTCTGTCATATTTCATGGGTTTTGCCTGTATATTATTTCAATTATTAATCGATGATTGATTGAAAATATCTTTCAATCATCAAACACGGCTGCACATTTCAATTCTCAACACTAGTTGATCGGGTTTTTCCACACTTGTCCTTTCCATTGATGGCTATATTCGTCGGAAACATGGTTTGCCACAAATACACCATTATGATATACATTTCAAGAGACATGCATGAGGATCAAAACAATTAAATAAAGGGCTTTGTTGTACAACAAATAATTATGTTTTTGATGAACATAGCGATATGCCTATAGTCACTTGCTGTCTTGAGTTTCTAGTGAAGCAACCGAGCTTGTCCAGACATTCCATCATCATGTTAGCATCATGGGACGTGGCCCACGCGGACGACCCACTCGGTGTGGGAAACTGATATTCTTGCCTTTCTTAGTCACAGCTTCCACTTTGCTGTTCTGTGTATCAGTGACAGATAGGCCTGGTAGCTTGTCTGGGATTACTGGTGCCACTTCATCATCTGACCATTCACACTCACCCGTTTCCTCGTCAAGTTCGCTGTATGGGTTGTATTCTTTAGCATGTTTAGACGGGGAAGGTTTATTTGTGTGCACAGGTACAGGTGGAATGGGGACCATTGGTCGAACAGGATCAACTTCCTCATACTGAGGTGTGACCTTGCGTATCTGCGAAGGTCTGGTTCGTACAGGAGGAGCCTTTTCACTGATTTGGCTGTACGTGATATCTTCCCCGATGGCTGACTTTCCTAGTGCGATATGTTGTAACGACCACTTGTCTTGGCTGTATGGGTTGGCATAGGCATACTGATTATATTCATTGCCTTGCTCAAACTCCTGGCTCTTTTGGAGCTGGGAGGGCTCTTCGTCCTGAGGTTCTTCATTCGTCAGGTGCGACTGTGTCGTGCATACGCCACTGAGAGTCAGTGTTGTCCCTCCTTCGTCGGCCGTGGCCAGGCTGTACGAATCGAAGTCCTCTTTTGGAGAGACGTTAGGCAGGTCAGTGGCAGGAGACAGTGTGGAGTGTGTGGAGGGGTCTGAATCCAACTCCTCATGGTGTCTGATGTTCTGTTCAAAACTGGCCCTGATTATTGGCACAGTGCTCGATGGTTTGCGAGGTTTTGGGGGTGCACTGGGTTTCGGTCTTACTCGTGGCAGCGTACTACTATTGGTTTTGATCAGAGGCTTGTGTCCAGGTTGCTGGTTCCCTGGACTGGTGCCAGGCTTGTTTTCCTTCACTGATGGAGATGTTTCAGGCTTTTCTTTGCTGGATGCCCCTGCAGGGATGACCAATGACACATTCTCGTATGCATGTTTAGTGATCCTATCCAGACGTCGAGCAAATATCTCCGCGACAGCTTCATACACGAATTTGTACTGATCCAGAGACTGAACCAATGATGGCCTCTGTTTCCGCATTTCATCCACTACAGAAAATAAATCAAAGTCTGGAGTTATTCTACCATTTTTCAGCATATTCCATGCAATTTCCACAGCAATAATTGTCCCTGTACGCCCACAACCAGCACTGCAGTGCACGACGTAGGGTGGGCTCTCATCTGGTTGGTAGCTGCGAGCCTTGACAACCATGTCCAGTATGGGAGTCACACACGTGGGAACGCCATGGTCGGGCCAACCCACATAGTGCAGCTGGTGAATACGCCGAACCGTACTGTCCTTCTCAGCTCGCAACACCCGGATCTTATAGTCACTGTACTCAGTGTCAACTTCTCGTTCAAGTCTTACTGAGATTTGATCAAACCTCATTTCTTCCTCTTCGGTCTTAGGCCAGTATCTCTCACATTTGTGCTTGGGTGGGTCGCCTTCATATTCACTGCACGCCATCAGGATAACATTGGTCTCGTTCTCCCAGATCATACGCCAGAAGTCTCGCACCGTGTTCGGTAGCGGTCCTTGGGCGGCGATAAACTTCATGTCATCTTGTGGGATCTTGATATAGTTGGCATTTATATAGTCAGTCCCTGGCATGTCACTGATTTTGTCCAATTTGAATCTGGTGTAGTCATACGGCAAAATGTCCTTGTATCGATTCTTGCGGAAGTTGTGTGCCTTTTCTCCCTCTTGTGATTCATACACCTTGTCATCGCGGTAGCTGAGGGTCCTCTGTCGTAGTGTGTTGAATTCTTCATGATAACCAAATGGCCCCGTCTCTGCTTTGGCATCGAGGTCACGTTTTAGTTTTAGGAAAGCATTTAGACCTTCCTCCAGTTCTTTGTTTTTCCTTGCCATCATCAGTCAGTGGTTTTGTACATTTATAAAGATCTGACACAAACAGCTCATGTCAGATCATCCTGACCGGGAAGTAAGTGTTTTGCTCATATTGGGAATTTAGACCATCTGAAGAACACCAAGCAAGTTGGGGATTCCACAATCGAGTACGCCGTTTTGGAAGAGTGCTCTGATCGATATAATATATATTCCAAGATGGCCTGGACAAACTGAAATTCCGAATTTGTTCTCATCCCAAAAATGAACACAATATAAGCATCGAAAGTAAACATAACACATCTCCCAACACAAATGACAAATGTCGGCTGTCGTTGCGAGATTGCGTCCTTTACTGACGCCACCAAACAGTACACACACGGGAACTCTGATATTTCTCCATGGATCAGGTATTTCCTCCTTATTTAAGTTTATAACAGCGAAATTAGTGGCGTGAATCCATGAACGAAAATTGGGCGATAATATGAGAAACTTGTAGCTGTCAAAGCAATGCCACCGAGGTCCAGTATCATGACCATGGTGCACGGTTTATTTGGCAATTCGATTTCCAGGGGACACCGGATTTGGCGTGATGAACTGGCTGCAGATGCTCAATGATAATGCAGCTCTAAGTTTTCCACATCTCAGAATCATATACCCCACAGCCCCAGAAAGGTTTGAGAAGCACAGTAATAGAATATTTATTGAAGGCCGTATGTATAAATCAATATTGTAGTCGATTATTACATGACGATGCCACAATGGTCATAATGTTGACAGGCCTTACACAGCCATGGCGGGACAGGTCAGCAATGTGTGGTTCGACAGGCGAGCGATATCTCCATATGCCCCCGAAGACACAGACTCGATAGAGGCGATGTGTGACAATCTCGAAAGCCTTGTGCAGCTGGAAGAGAAACGTGGAATCCCGCGACAAAAAATCATCATGGGTAAACATGTACAACTTGATAAATTGATTAGATTCCCAATTTTACCTCTACTCCTCTTAGTCACGCTCGACTACTCATGTTAATGAAAATGTACATAATCCCATCAGTGGTTCAAGTTCTTCCATCACAGTACAGTATAATTTACTCTCAGCAATAATGACATTTATTTCCATTTTTCATGATACTGTATAGTCGATGATAATAGGCTTGACTTGCTGACCTGTTCACATAACCTAGGCTATTGTGTTAATATTTCAAGTGGATTTTTTTATTGCAGGACAGGTTGATTTTATGTTTTTCATTGCACATCTTGCAGGTGGGTTTTCCATGGGAGGAGCGATGTCTCTTTATTATGGCTTGAAATACGGCAAAGATTTATGTGCTCTTTTTGGACTATCTGCTTTCCTGTCAGAAGACTCCAAAGTCTACGAGGTATAGAATATTCATCAATTTAGTTGGAAGAAACTTGACCAGTAAGGCTGCTTCTCAATTGGCACAGTTCTATTAATGCCGAAAAGAAAAAGCACAACATACATGTAAATGGACAATTTCAACCTGCGAAGCCCTATATTTCTGACCTAAGCCAACACTTGGTGTCACTTATTTCTTAAGGATATGAAAATAGGCATACAATGCACAAATAGATTGTTTTGTCTTCGTGCCCCTGTTTATACTAGATATTCATGTATACCTTTGTTTTACAGGCTCTGGATAGGAGTCAAGGCCAGAGATTACCCCCAGTTTTCCAGTGTCATGGACAGAATGACCCCCTTGTCAACCATGATTGGGGAAAGGCAACGTCTGACAAACTGAAAACTTACAATGTGGACACAAGTTTTCATTCCTTTCCCGATATGTTCCACGAACTCAAAAAACAAGAGACAACTCTACTCAAAGAATGGATAATGCAACAATTACCTCAAGAATAAAATTTTGTAGATGAAATCGTTACATTTATCTCTGCAAAAGGAGTTCGGCAGATACTATGGATTAGCAATCACGTGCCATGCTGTGGACACTAGCCTGTGAGAACCGTTACCCTGCATGCTAGAACATACATTTTATCTGTTTATACAGAAATAAATCACTATGGTGCAATCAGCTGAAGAATATCTCACCATATTCACATTCTGTCAAAACACAACAAGGCTATACATTTCCTTGTCTTGTAAATTTTATTAGTTAAAGGAGGACTTCCTATCAAATTCAAACGCAACTTGGTAACATAAGAGTTTCACGCACATGGAGTATTCATTCAGATAGAGTAGCAAACGATGACGTCATTGTTTTGATGATGCCTCGGGCAACGGAGCAATTCCAGCATCTTTGGTTCCAGTCAAATGAGCCGCCTGTCGAGGCTTCTATCAAAACAATGACGTCACAGAAACTTACGTCATGTATGACATTTCTGTCAGCCATGCACTGCCGACTGGACAAAACTTGCAGATTTTCAGTGTTTTTGATGTTATATCTTCCGTACGATTTGTTTGTACTGAACAAATATATACATATTTCATATGTGAACGAAGCTTAGTCTTCTCCATTCAAATGCATTGAGATATATTTGTTATATGGAAGTTTTAACTGTAAAATGATTGGTCGAAGCCAATACACATTGAAAGGAAGTCCTCCTTTAAAGGGATCCAAAATACACCGATAGTATATCACCAATGGTGATCCTGTTGCATCAAGATATTAAAAGCCAATGTCATTTTCAAAAGCAGAATTAAATTACTACAGTACAGAATATAACTGTAATCAGTGAAACATAAAAATTATCACGAACAAAAAAGACAGTCCATGATGTCTTACGCACCAATTTGTATACAGTGGTGCCTGTAAGATAACACTTTTGCCAGAGAATATGAGGTCAGTCTTATTTCACAGGTTCATCTATATACTAAATTGATTTTGGGGAATACAAATCTTTACAGACATACCTTAACAGACAGGTTATTTTGGTATAGAAATGAATACAGTAAAATCTCATCCATTTATTGTAAAAACTAAACATAGCACCAAGGGTGCTGTAGCTTACCGGCAATCATGAGAAATGCAGAGTATTGATTTTCCAACATATAAATTGTTACACTGATCTTAAACTCTATTGTCAAAACATGTTCGTAAATGTTGCTGGAAACACATTATACATGATACATTATACATGATTTTGAGAAAAACTGTCTGGATAGATTTAGACAAAATGGCCACCAAAGACAAAATTCATCGTTTTTTACCTTCCAAGGTCATTGAAGGTCAAATATGATTTCCCATTTGAATGTGCCCATACTTAGGCTGTATTTGAAGTCTTCTATGAGTTTACTCCGCACAGCTCCCATTATGAAGGAGAAATTGGGTGAAATTTTCTAAGTCCAAAAAATTTTTCAATGGCCAAAAACAAATTTTTTTTTTTTGCTGCAAATGGCTCAAAACGAATAGTGACTTGATTTGGAACAAAAAATTATTTTCGCCGACCCGTCAAAAAATCAAAATGGCCGCCACATGCAGACCGGCGATTCAAGGGCAACGAAACTTATACACGTCATAAAGGTACATGAGAGGAATCTTTTGAAACAAAAATCTCAAAACTGATCTGACAGTTTTTGAGAAAATGGCCACCAAAGTCCAAAATTGGCAATTTTTCGTCGAAAATGGCTGCTGTACTGGCCCAAGGTATGTTCTGACAAATTTATGGGGAAATTCATCATGTCAAAAAAAAGTTACAGACCCAGACGGACGAAAAACCATGACAATAGCTTGGCCCAAAGGGCCGGTAAGCTAAAAACTCATTTCAATCGAATATTCAGTATTTTCCCAGAGTGAACACAATCAAGGTCCTCTGGACAGTTAAAATATATTAAGGTGGAAAACAAAATTCTTTTTATCTACATGTTCACAAAAATACATGTACAAAATAATATTTACTAACAAATTTTCAGTATATTATACATGCAACTTCTTATATGTACCTGTAATGGATATATAGTTAGGTCATACTTTTTAATGATGATGAAGTACATGTCCATGATGTGTCTACTCCATGCACTTACACATATTGAAATTTGTAACAAAACTTAATATGAATTTTGAAATGTATACCAATTCATTAGTTCAACTCATTTGCAGGAATTTCATGTATAATATTAATGGCTTGGGAGCTCTGAAAAAATATAAGTATACAAACTTTCTAAAATATATCTTGGTGCGAAAGTATGGTACATGTTGAGCAAGCAAATTTTACTGGTTTGTGTACATACGTATGAAATCATGAACAGACCATGAACATGTGTACATGTATAATCACGGTCGATGCTCGAACCAGATAGATTCTGCAGAATTATTTTAGTAGACACAGTGGACGGACAAAGAACTAGTACATATTTAGCATTGAAGGAGTGAAATTTTGAGACATATATCTGAGGTTTGTTTGCATCCATATTTGATGAATCTTTCTGTATATACTTTTCTGTGTTTATGTTACATCTCACGCTCATATTGATAAATATTTAAGCCTGACTACTATCAGTTAACAGTAGTTATGAACTTAGGCACAAGTTTTTTTTTATGTTCAGTGGATGTATGTCATGTACAAAATTCTGTGCAAAAATATATTTAGAAAATATGCAATATTTTCTCTTTGAACAGCTTACAAAAACACACAGTTTAACTAGACGTCAAGGCCTGAAGATGCCTTGGGGCATTTCGTGTGAGTTCTATTCCTACCTAACATTTACCTAAGAGACCGCGTCTAGAACCATAATGACTCTGAATCTGTCCGTGGTCAAAGTTTAAGTGACATACCCCGTCCTTAGGCATCTTTGGGTTTCGCTCTACCACGGACCGTTTCTGAGATATGGCAAACAGGAAGTGCTGAGTCGGCAAAAAAAATTTCGACACCAGAAGTCGTCTCGATGCAAGATACCCTCTAGACTAGTTATTCTAGTGCCAGGAGGCCGGAATTGAGCTCCGTTTCGCTCTACGACGCACCATTTCCGAGATACAGCCAAACAGGAAGTGCCGAGTCGATGAAAATAAATTCGACACCAGGGGTGGTCTCGACCCAAAATACCCACTAGACTAGTTTGTCTAGTGCCAGAAGGCCGGAATTGAGCTCCGTATCCCTGTATGATGCACAGTTTCCGAGATACAGCCAAACAGGAAGTGCCGATTCAGCGAAAAAAAAATTGACACCAGGGGTTGTCTCGACCCAAAATACCCATAAGCCTAGTTTGTCTAGTGCCAGGAGGCCGAAATTGAGCTCCATTTCGCTCTACGACGCACCGTTTCCGAGATACGGCCAAACAGGAAGTGCCGAGTCGGCGAAAAAAAAATTCGACACCAGGGGTCGTCTCGACCGAAGATACACACTAGACTAGTTTGTCTAGTGCCAGGAGGCCGGAATTAAGCTCTGTTTCGCTCTACGACGCACCGTTTCCGAGATACGGCCAAACAGGAAGTGCCGAGTCGGCGAAAAAAAAATCGACACCAGGGTCGTCTCGACCCAAGATACACACTAGACTAGTTTGTCTAGTGCCAGGAGGCCGAAATTGAGCTCCGTTTCTCTCTACGACGCACCGTTTCCGAGATACGGCCAAACAGAAAGTGCCGAGTCCGCGAGAAAAAATTCGACACCAGGGGTCGTCTCGACCCAAGATACACACTAGACTAGTTTGTCTAGTGCCAAAAGCCGAAATTGAGCTCCGTTTCGCTCTATGACGCACCGTTTCCGAGATACGGCCAAACAGGAAGTGCCGAGTCGGCGAAAAAAAAATTCGACACCGGGGGTCGTCTCGACCGAAGATACACACTAGACTAGTTTGTCTAGTGCCAGGAGGCCGAAATTGAGCTCCGTTTCGCTCTACGACGCTCCGTTTCCGAGATACGGCCAAACAGGAAGTGCCGAGTCGGCGAAAAAAAAATTTGACACCAGGGGTCGTTTCGACCCAAGATACCCCCTAGACTAGTTTGTCTAGTGCCAGGAGGCCGAAATTGAGCTCCGTTTCGCTCTACGACGTACCGTTTCCGAGATACGGCCAAACAGGAAGTGCCGAGTCGGCGAAAAAAAAAATCGACACCAGGGGACGTCTCGACCGAAGATACACACTAGACTAGTTTGTCTAGAGCCAGGAGGACGAAATTGAGCTCTGTTTCGCTCTACGACATACCGTTTCCGAGATACGGCCAAACAGGAAGTGCCGAGTCGGCGAAAAAAAAAATCGACACCAGGGGTCGTTTCGACCCAAGATACCCTCTAGACTAGTTTGTCTAGTGCCAGGAGGCCGAAATTGAGCCGAAATTGAGCTCCGTTTCGCTCTACGACATACCGTTTCCGAGATACGGCCAAACAGGAAGTGCCGAGTCGGCGAAAAATAAAATCGACACCAGGGGTCGTTTCGACCCAAGATACCCTCTAGACTAGTTTGTCTAGTGCCAGGAGGCCGAAATTGAGCTCCGTTTCGCTCTACGACGCACCGTTTCCGAGATACGGCCAAACAGGAAGTGCCGAGTCGGCGAAAAAAAAAATTGACACCAGGGGTCGTTTCGACCCAAGATACCCTCTAGACTAGTTTGTCTAGTGCCAGGAGGCCGAAATTGAGCTCCGTTTCGCTCTACGACGCACCGTTTCCGAGATACGGCCAAACAGGAATCGGCGAAAAAAAAATTCGACACCAGGGGTCGTCTCGACCGAAGATACACACTAGACTAGTTTGTCTAGTGCCAGGAGGCCGAAATTGAGCTCCGTTTCGCTCTACGACGCACCGTTTCCGAGATACGGCCAAACAGGAAGTGCCGAGTCGGCGAAAAAAAAAATTCGACACCAGGGGTCGTCTCGACCCAAGATATCCCCTAGACTAGTTTGTCTAGTGCCAGGAGGCCGAAATTGAGCCCCGTTTCGCTCTACGACGCACCGTTTCCGAGATAGGAAGTGCCGAGTCGGCGAAAAAAAAATTCGACACCAGGGGTCGTTTCGACCCAAGATACACACTAGACTAGTTTGTCTAGTGCCAGGAGGCCGAAATTGAGCTCCATTTCGCTCTACGACGCACCGTTCCCGAGATACGGCCAAACAGGAAGTGCCGAGTCGGCGAAAAAAAAATTCGACACCAGGGGTCGTCTCGACCGAAGATACACACTAGACTAGTTTGTCTAGTGCCAGGAGGCCGGAATTAAGCTCTGTTTCGCTCAACGACGCACCGTTTCCGAGATACGGCCAAACAGGAAGTGCCGAGTCGGCGAAAAAAAAATCGACACCAGGGTCGTCTCGACCCAAGATACACACTAGACTAGTTTGTCTAGTGCCAGGAGGCCGAAATTGAGCTCCGTTTCTCTCTACGACGCACCGTTTCCGAGATACGGCCAAACAGGAAGTGCCGAGTCGGCGAAAAAAAAAATCGACACCAGGGGACGTCTCGACCGAAGATACACACTAGACTAGTTTGTCTAGAGCCAGGAGGCCGAAATTGAGCTCTGTTTCGCTCTACGACATACCGTTTCCGAGATACGGCCAAACAGGAAGTGCCGAGTCGGCGAAAAAAAAAATCGACACCAGGGGTCGTTTCGACCCAAGATACCCTCTAGACTAGTTTGTCTAGTGCCAGGAGGCCGAAATTGAGCCGAAATTGAGCTCCGTTTCGCTCTACGACATACCGTTTCCGAGATACGGCCAAACAGGAAGTGCCGAGTCGGCGAAAAATAAATTAGCCCAAAGGCTAAGATAGGTTACCGGACAATTTTGGTTTGGCCATGGCAGCATTGGCAGGTAACAGACCTTGAGATTTACCAATCAAGGTTCGCAGTGTAAACATATGACCTTGGGATTTACCAATCAAGGTCATCCGTATGAACTTCGATGTAACCATTACATGTATGTGTGCGGCATTTGATATTCTATATGTTGGGTGGAATCGTTTAGGCCGCTCAGGTCAATTTACACATTCCAAGTCAGACATTTGGCACTCAAGGTCATCTGACGTCAAGTTCAAGGTCATCATTAGTTGTGCCATATATGTCTTCCTATATGTTCATAATGCAAACAGGAGCTCTATCTGCAAGCATTTCATCTACAAAGGCAAATCTGGGCATTTTTTGACCCCAAAATGGCTGTTTTGACCTTTCAAAGTTTTGAAAGTGCCAATTTCTAAGCTCTATCTTCAAGCGTTCTATGAGTACAGTCCTGACAGCTCCCATTATGAAGGAAAAAAGTGCCGAAAATGTTCTAAGTCCAAAATTTTTTTCAAAGGGTGAAATTTTTTTTTTGCCTAGAAATGGCCCAAAATGGATAGTAATGTTATTTGGGCCGAAAAATTTTTTTTTCGCCGACTCGTCGAAAATTCAAAATGGCCGCCACACTGAGATCGGCGATTCAAGGGCAACAAAACTTATACACGTCGCAGAGGTATATAAGAGGAATCTTTTTAAGCAAAAATCTCAAAACTGATCAGAGAGTTTTTGAGAAAATACAGACCAGGTGCAAATTTGAGCGTTTTTCGACCCAAAAATGGCTGTTTTGACCTTTCAAGGTCATCCAAGGTCAAATTCAAGGTCACCACACAAGTCGCCATATATGACTTCCCATTTGAAAGTGCCAATTTCTAAGCTCTATCTTCAAGCGTTCTATGAGTACAGTCCGGACAGCTCCCATTATGAAGGGAAAAAGTGCCGAAAATTTTCTAAGTCCAAAATTTTTTTCAAAGGGTGAAAATTTTTTTTTGCTCTAGAAATGGCCCAAAATGGATAGTAATGCGATCTGGGGCGAAAAAAATTTTTTTCGCCGACCCGCCAAAAATTCAAAATGGCCGCCACACGAAAACCGGCAGATTTAGGGCAACCAAACTTATACATATCACAGAGGTATATGAGGGGAATCTTTTGAAACCAAAAACTCAAAACTGATCAGACAGTTTTTGAGAAAATGGCCGTCAAAGTCCAAAATTCAGCGTTTTTCGACAAAAACGGCCGCCATTTTGAAAAAAATGCGAAAATCAAAAAACAAAAAAATACCTCCTTCTCAAAATATTTTTAGGCATTTTTGTGCAAAATTTCAGAAAGATTCGATCGTTAACTTTAAAGATAAAAATGTTAACGCCGGACGGACGGACGGACGGACGGACGACGGACGCAACGCCATGCCAATAGGTTATCGGACCAAAGGTCCGGTAACCTAAAAATCGACACCAGGGGTCGTTTCGACCCAAGATACCCTCTAGACTAGTTTGTCTAGTGCCAGGAGGCCGAAATTGAGCTCCGTTTCGCTCTACGACGCACCGTTTCCGAGATACGGCCAAACAGGAAGTGCCGAGTCGGCGAAAAAAAAAATTGACACCAGGGGTCGTTTCGACCCAAGATACCCTCTAGACTAGTTTGTCTAGTGCCAGGAGGCCGAAATTGAGCTCCGTTTCGCTCTACGACGCACCGTTTCCGAGATACGGCCAAACAGGAAGTGCCGAGTCGGCGAAAAAAAAATTCGACACCAGGGGTCGTCTCGACCGAAGATACACACTAGACTAGTTTGTCTAGTGCCAGGAGGCCGAAATTGAGCTCCGTTTCGCTCTACGACGCACCGTTTCCGAGATACGGCCAAACAGGAAGTGCCGAGTCGGCGAAAAAAAAAATTCGACACCAGGGGTCGTCTCGACCCAAGATATCCCCTAGACTAGTTTGTCTAGTGCCAGGAGGCCGAAATTAAGCCCCGTTTCGCTCTACGACGCACTGTTTCCGAGATAGGAAGTGCCGAGTCGGCGAAAAAAAAATTCGACACCAGGGGTCGTTTCGACCCAAGATACACACTAGACTAGTTTGTCTAGTGCCAGGAGGCCGAAATTGAGCTCCGTTTCGCTCTACGACGCACCGTTTCCGAGATACTGCCAAACAGGAAGTGCCGAATCGGCGAAAAAAAAATTCGACACCAGGGGACGTCTCGACCGAAGATACACACTAGACTAGTTTGTCTAGAGCCAGGAGGCCGAAATTGACCTCTGTTTCGCTCTACGACATACCGTTTCCGAGATACGGCCAAACAGGAAGTGCTGAGTCGGCGAAAAAATCGACACCAGGGGCCGTCTCGACCTAAGATACCCCCTACACTAGTTTGTCTAGTGCCAGGAGGCCGAAATTGAGCCCCGTTTCGCTCTACGACGCACCGTTTCCGAGATACGGCCAAACAGGAAGTGCCGAGTCGGCGAAAAAAAAATTCGACACCAGGGGTCGTTTCGACCCAAGATACACACTAGACTAGTTTGTCTAGTGCCAGGAGGCCGAAATTGAGCTCCGTTTCGCTCTACGACGCACCGTTTCCGAGATACGGCCAAACAGGAAGTGCCGAGTCGACGAAAAAAAAATTCGACACCAGGGGACGTCTCGACCGAAGATACACACTAGACTAGTTTGTCTAGTGCCAGGAGGCCGAAATTGAGCTCCGTTTCGCTCTACGACATACCGTTTCCGAGATACGGCCAAACAGGAAGTGCCGAGTCGGCGAAAAAAAAAATCGACACCAGGGGTCGTTTCGACCCAAGATACCCCCTAGACTAGTTTGTCTAGTGCCAGGAGGCCGAAATTGAGCTCCGTTTCGCTCTACGACGCACCGTTTCCGAGATATGCATGAAAGCCTCAAGGATGAATCAGCAAAAATTCTTCCGAGCTCTAGGTCAAAGGTCGTTCGACGGAGTGATCCCAAAATCAATAGGGTTCTTCCTTGGTGGTAAATGAACTCCCGTGCAGAGAATACTTGCCATTGCATGAATACTTTTTGAGTTATCGATCGGAAACCAAGTCTCGAAATCAACCTTGATTTCATCCTCACGGACCTCACGGACCCCGGAGCCGCCTCCAAAACAATAGGGGTCTTCCATGTAATATTTCTGACCAGTGGTGTAAATTTGGACAAGATCCGTCCAGGCGTTCCCGAGTTATTGATCGGAAACCAAAACGGCGGAAAGTAAAAAAAAAAGAAGAAAAAAAAAAAAAAAAAAAAAAAAAAAAAAAAAACCAGACAAAACCATAAGGGCATTTCGGGCCGAAATGCCCTAATGAATATAACTTAATGAACTGTATATACATTACACACATATACATGCTAATATTAGTACACTGTATACTAAACTTCAAACATTCAGTTTGGCACAAGGAATCGAGAAACCTCTGTGTATGCAGATAGCTGCCATGAAAAATCTCTTGATTGAATTATGAGCACCAGCTGAGGTCCACATCTCTATGCAACCTCCAAGCTTGCAACAATGGTATGACCTGAAATCAAAGTACACAAAGAAACATGTCAGAGAAAAGTGAAAACATGTCGGGAGACAGCTATTGCTCTATCATATTGAACACGGATAATTATAGAACATCAAAGTATTACAGCACCAATAAATGCCCAAAATGCTTTCTGCAATAGATCTACCGAGTCTTATTTGGAATGTTGTTCCCAACAACCAACTGGTTCCATCCACATAAATCTCTCAATGAATGAAAACATTTCCACTGATATGATCCACTGATTTCCACTGCTATGTACGGTACCTGAGAAAAAGCTGTCATTTCCATGGAAACACTCCATGGCTAAATCAGCATTATCACGAGTATCCATCCTGTGAAAGAAATCCATGTATCAAACAAAGAAGCCTGCGAAAAAAGCTCTAAAATCACTATCATTATCATGATATTATTACATACTGAAAAATCCTCGAAAATCATAGTAGGATACATGGCATTCACATGCATTGCAATCAGGGATCCATAAATTGGCAAATGCAGTTGTAGAATATCCTCAAATACTAATCGGATTATTGAGTATGAATACTGACTTGATACGGGCTGTTGTGCTAGACTCATTGTGGACCAGTTGGAAGGAGAGAACTGTGCCATAAAACTGCAGCAGCTGCAAGAATTCGGTCTCCTCGGCATCGCTGAGTTCTTTTGGCATGTTGGAGATGACAAGTGTAGGGAGGTCTGACAAGTCCTGTTCTACGATGTTGGGCATACCAGTATCCAAGGCAGGGAGGCAATCTGACGGACAGGACTGGTCACCCCTGGCAACCGACTCTGGTCTACCATCTGTCAGCAAGAAGCTGCCAAGGTCCTTCATCGGGTTCTGCATGAGTTCTTCCTCCTGCGTCTTGGACTCTGCTGGTGCTCGACTCTCTGAAGGAAGTGTCGGAAAATCCTGGACTGTGAAGTGCTCTGGTGTCTTCTTGTGAGCCATGGTGAAACCTTTGAACTTTGGCTGTCCTCCACCAAACTTCACACGATGTTCAAAGACAGCCTTCTGTTCACAACCACCAATATATGCCTTCTCGAAGAGAGTGGTGGGTTGTCGTTTAGATGTTGAGGCTCGGGCTGGAGAGTATTGTGAGTCATAAACCTCAAGGCCTGATGGGATTGTGCCAGCGATTGCTGGTCGAGGATTGTCAGTGTCACATTCAACATGCTCTGGACTTGCTGTACTAGGGGTTGCTGCTCGGTCGTTACATTGAGAAGACACTGTGGATGCTTTATCGTATCCGAGAGCCTCTAGATCTGACAAGTTGGAGTCCCGTTCTGTGAAGTCATGCATTTCCGTATGACGGAGAACACTGTCTGATGGAGACGACTGGTTACCACTGGTGACCGACTCCTGTTTCCCATCCGTCAGCAGGAAGCTGCCCAGGTCTTTCATTGAAGTGTGCCTTTGTTCTTGCTCCTGTGTCTTGGACTCCAGTGGAGCCTGACTCTCTGAAGGTGCATTGTCGAACTGACCACTTGGTACTACAAGTGAACTACCAGTACCCATGTCTTTAGAAATAGCTGGAAAACAATCACTGTCTAAACGAGTATCAGTGCCACAATTCTGAAGCTCATGAATGCGATTGACTAGAGTTTTATCCCCCTGGCTCAACTTGCTGGATGTCTTGTGAGAGGACTTCTTGGAACGACGTGACCCGATGGACGGAGCTCGCTTGTAGACGCCGCTGAACATTGAGCTGACAGAGCCTCGCTCCTGTTGCTGGGAGTCACAGGCACTACGAGATGATCGGTTGGTGGCATGTGATGTCTGCTCCAGCTGACTGGATATCTGAGATACGTGTCCCTGGAGGCTTGTAGCCTGTGAGGTGACCCCCATGGAGTCAACCGAGGCGCTGTCACTGAAGTCAGCTGTTGAACAAGGATCCTTGCTCAGACTACTGATGCTACTCATGGAACCCTGCGAAGTAAAAACATCTTGATCATAATTGAATCACTTGGAGATTTTTTTGACAAATAATTATGGTATCAACATATTAGTACCGGTATATTAGCTACATATCTCAGTGGGTATCAACATATTGACATATTAGTATATTAGCTACATATCTCAGTGAGTGCAAGTGACAAAATGTATATCTACTTTGTTACATAGATGTTTCTATACTATTCATTTAATATTTAACAAATGTCATGGGAGCATACTGGAGAATGTGCACGTCCGGGGCGTCGTGACTTGATACGATCCATGCGATCTCTGAGAGCCTGTGCCCGACCCTTCGGGCGAGGACGCTCAGAAACAGTCTCTACGTCACTATGGTTACTGTCTGCTTCTGGCTCAGGTTCACCACACATAGCCTAGTGTAAAACAATATATGTCAACATATATCAAGAGTATGGGATCTAGCTCCAATAAATGTTCTCAAAATAATTATACATAACATACATGTTCTACTACTAGCAGTACAAGTTCAGTACGGACCTGGATGCTTTGAAGTTGGACTTGCTTGGGAAGGCACATGTCACTGACTCGAGGTTTGAACTGTCGGCCGCGACCTGTACAGCGCATACAGATCATCTCCTCAGCGGACACCTCAGGCTTCCGGCAGAGACTCGGCCCTGAGAAGTCATGCTCATGGATCCACTGCTCCACCATCCACATGCTACCCCCCTCCATCTTCATCTCTGCAATGAAAGAACCCAGGATGAACACATACATCAGCAAAGGTGTGTGCCAATCAAGGGTGTTACAAGGTTGAACATGTCAGCTGGATTATAACATTGGGTGGAAATTTTCAATATGTTTTATATGTTTCTATTTGGCATAAACATTTTTTTCATCAAATTTCAGACTACCCCAATTTTGGTTCCCAATGGGATCACAGGTTTTCAAGGATACCATGATCTTTATTCCGATGTGTGAGGAAAGTTTTTGGATTGTAAGACACATACAGGTGTATTCTGAATTTCTGATCGAATATCATTTCTGCGAACTACTGTGAAAGACAAACATCGAATAACATACCAAATACCTAGGAAAAGAACATCAGTGTGTAAATCATACACTTCTTGACAAGAATACGACTAAAATCATATGTATACATCCAGCTTTATTTTTCATTCATGGATGAGGTGATGTACATGATGTGTGTTTTGCTCAAAATAGATGGTAACTGTGAAATACATTGTACACGAAAATACAGGGTGGAAATAAAGTGAGTGAACATAGACTAAAACCCAGTGGAAAGTGCTCTGGTAACTCCTGTTAGACCTGCTTGATATGACAATACCATGCACAACCCAAATCGTTGCTAGAACATGATGTATTTTCCCAGTTTTGATAACGTAGTACTTATGTATTGATTTACATATCAATATTTCACATAAGCCAGCCTTAATTCATAGTTCCGATGATACGTAAGCCCCAACCACTTTCATATTTACTACCCAATCAAAACGTCAAAAAATGCGTCAAAACGTAAAAGTCCCACAAACAAAACGTGTTCAACAGTCCAATCCCTTGAATGAAGTGGGATGATAGTGTATTTCTGACGCAATCACGCCCACGTAAAGCCAGATGAATTAAATATTTAGCCTTACAATATATATTCCCCATCCCTTTATGAGTATAGACATGTGAAATATGGTGTATTATTTACAAAACGAATGTGTAAACAGAAGCAAACAAAAGTTGCATTATTCGCGGCTCGCTCAAACAAAAGCACATGGTACGTTTGTGGGAATTTTCCCGCGGTCGTCAAGGGGGCGTGGCCTGTTGGGATGTCGTCGGATCTATGAATTGCATACAATCATAGACTATATCTATCACATGGATTGGACAATATGGACATAGATCTCTACAGTCTATGCACAATTTGAGTCAATGACAAATACATGTAGACACGATATACAGAATTTAAAAAAAAAAAAATTTTACAAAAGTTAAATGTTGATCGCTACAAATCGACGATTTCTCATGAATGGCGCTAGGGATGGGTCTCGCCTCGGCTTACACGCGACCCGGCTGCCCGTTACCTATCGTATATCATAGCCCACGCATACTTCTTCACCCTGGGCGATCACACTGCTGCTGCAAGCTGTTGCGAGCATTATGGTTATGATAGGAGCCCGCGTCGATCAGGCTGAATGGCAGCCATCTCAGACCCTCGAGGTCGCTCAGGCTGCCTTTCACTTTGTGTCTGTGGTTGACATGATTTCAATGTAGCATTGAACTTTTGAAGAATTTTTAAATGAACATGTTTTACATAATTTTTCTTAGGCGCTTGACAGGTGCTTATTAAAAATTGTCGAGAAGCCACCAGAACACAATGGCTTTCAAATAGGAAGAATGTGATTTTTCCAATCAGATTATTTATTACAATAATATCTACCGTCTTTCACAAAAGATAATCCGTTACCATAGATAATCCACACCCCCATTTTGGGGCTCTATTTCTCGAGAAAAAAACATATTATTCAGTGTATTATCCACACCCCCATTCTCCGGTGGATGGGAAATTTCCGCGTCAAATCACGAGCTTGATCGGTATACATGACTTGACAAACATAAGATGTTTTGCAGATGCTATGATCCTGTTTTAGGAATAGTATAGTATTGACATAATTTCAAAGTGTTGCTATCCTGTCAATTCTTCTGTTAGATGGTGTTGAGCTATAGCAAACCATCTATACATGACAGAACCTTGAGGCTTGAATACTTTAATCACCAAGGCATATATCTGACCAGGTGCGCTATGATATACGAGAGGTAAAGGGCGACAGGGTCACATTTACCCCCTCGCAATCTGGGTCGCTTGGCACCACCCCAGGCCGGCCAGCCCAGGCAGGGGCAGCCTCAGCCTAGCCTCAAAAGTGGCTCTTCAACCTGGTGATCAATATTGGTGGTTGATGGAGCCACAGGAAACCCTTGGTTAGAAATCAGAAATCACAATTCTTCATCCGCGTGGCTCTAAACTAATTGGTGTGGCAACTCATGTATGGTTTATTTTTGTTTCAACTTCTGAAGAGGTTGAAACAAACTTGACAACTTCTGAAGAGTGTGACACAGTTTGGGAGGCCTGTAATCGTTCTTCATTTTGTATTTACATTTTTCAACGCATCGATCCATCCATCTTTGCTTGAATTCTAATCTCTCGGATTGTAGCATTAAAAAGTATAAATACATTGATGTTACATGAAAAATGGTTATTGGCGCTCTTAAACTGTGCCACACTTTTCAGAATTTGTCAAGGAAGCAAAAAAAGCTGTGTGAATTGCCACCCTGCTGATTATGGAGCCACACGGATGAAGACTTATGATTTTCGATTTCTAACCAAGAGTATAGCTTCAACCGCCCATATCGATCACTGGGTTGGAGAGCCACTTTTGGGGCTAGCGTAACTCTGGCAAGTGTATTCCATTCTCCCAAAGGCAGGGAATTACGCTATGGAGTATTCGCCGTCCGATTACAGGCCGAATTTTGGCCCGGTACGCAGGCTGCGTACTTCGCCATTATTCACAAATAAACAACATTTATTCTGGATATAGCTCTGTAATTCACAAGAGGGAATGGTTTACAATCATTTTCTGGAGCAAAAACGGAACTACTGTGTACTTATCGTAAATAACCCGAGCTGTCAAATCTGCCAACTTCGTGTTGATATTGCCGCCATTTTGCCATGGCACTCACGCGAGATTCGTAGAGAATCATGGGTAAGAAGTGGGCGTGTCTGAAAATGTGTTGAAACGTGACGCCTGCGTGACATTATCATGACAATGTTTTCAAAGGAATATGAATCAAATTATTATATTATTTGATGAAAAAAAGCAACATATGAATTGCTTCCATTGAATACTCCGATAGAAAGATCAATTCACATCGTCTCCCAAGTTGACGAGATGGTCTACTGCGCATGCGCACTGCAGCATCCGCTATCATGAAAGGTCGGAAAATAAACAAAATGAACGCGCTAAATTGCACTGCTTTATTTTCACATTTACACCCTCTGAATTGATGACATGTCTCTCTTTTGATGTCATAAAGGTCAGTTAAAACTAATCTGCACCATATTTCACGCCTGACAATTCTTTACATGCACTTAAATCGAAGTGTCAAAATTGTCTGATCCGTTCCGGCTTCAGAGAAAAAACCTACATGGCTGAACCTACATGGTCACGAACTTAAATCCACGCGAACATATTGAGATGTTGAAAACGCGAACATTGATACACGCGAAATTGGAGCACATGTACAATTTAGTGGGCAATCCTGTTTTTCTATGATAATCAATGACAATGATGAGTTAATCTGTGGCACAAAATGATAAATACAGATAAAAAGAACATCTGGTGTGTAATAAAGAACACTTTTCTATCATAACCAGTTGTCATTCCGGATCCTAAGTATAGGAAATTAGTTAGTAATAAAATTGCCCACGTTATTGTACATCCTAGCCAAGCGAGATTCTGAGCTCTGATAATATTGAGTTGGCGAATTTTAGGATGCGGCGAATTCAGGACGGATGGCTCGTAGCGGGTAGAAGCCAGGAATAGACCTGGGGATGCCTCACACATTGAGGATTCCGTTTTAAGTGACGTCATTTCGCCAGATGTATGGTTGCCTAGGGAGACAACGCGAAGCGATATTGATCCACGTGCTGGTTTATTTTGCGCGTGTGGAAGTCTGGTTTTGGGAAAAGCAAAAATTCCGATGGTATTTCCCGGGATTTGGAGTAGAGAAAGGTTTTGTTGAATGTATGCTATGTCGGCAATTGCGATCTGAAAACGAGCTAAATTGACAGGGGTCCTGTTCAACGTCATTTTATGAAAAATTGGTACTATCATGCTCTATAGTGACCTAGATTTTATTGAAGTACTATGATTATACTATCACACCCTGTCAACCGTTAAGCCCTAATTTTTTTTTGGAAAGGTGAAACGCACACCCGAAGTTGCCCAATTTAACATTGATTTAAATGCAGCCAATAATTGGTCATATCAACCCTAGCAGCCCAAGCGACGCGGAGCTTGGTCTGGTCTCCAGTGGTCTCGTAGAGATCTAGCATCATCTAGATCTAGATCGTGTAGAAATTGTTCGGGTAACTTCAGCATCGTACATGTACAGTAAATGAAAATCAGAGACATATCTAGTTTCACCATAAACTTGAACAGGTAAAGACCTTTCAGCATTTGAGTTTGAGGAAATTTTAGTATTTTTCTCCCGACCGCCAAATCTATGACTAAACACCGACTTCAATAACAATAATGTGCTCATCGACGGTGCACTCACTATGCAAGCGATGTATTGAGTATGTTGACTCAATATGAACCTTGAGTGATCGTGTTATACATGTGCAGCCTATAGTCTGATATAACACGTTGGAATCATGTGCCGGCGGACGCGAGACAGCAGAACATATATGCCATCAGATTGTGTTGAGAAATTAGCCGTCGATCCAGCAGTTTTTACCGGTGCCCCGCCGCTTACTTGCCTATTGTAAACTTATTTGCCCATAGAATCAGACAATTTGCTCAAAAAATCAGACTTTTTACCCATTGAATCAGACAAATGCACAGAGAATCAGACAGACGGTTCCTCCCTGTGACCTTATATAGACACAGCGATCAATCAGGACTACCACTCCACACTTGTAGCTGCTTTAAGTTAGCACTATTCACAGCCTGTTATTCGGCTGAACTAGCTTTAAGTAACCACACTTGGGTGAGTCATACTACACGTAAAATCAAGTTCATGTATCAGCGAAACACGCTTTTTGGCCATAGTTTTGTTTTGGATCATCGGATCAACTTGGAATTTCGTGTGCCTTATTTGGATATCAGGCGGCATTTTCCCCCCAAAACTTCAGAATTTTATCTCGAAAAATGAAAAAGGTTGACAATCTATCCCAATGTTAAATTTCAGTCCAAAATGGGATCAAATAAAACAAATTCAGGGCTTTTGTCATGTTTATGCCCGTAGGCCTCAGGGATGGGGTCAAATACGTATTTGTACTTGTATTTGAAATACACTAAATCTCGTATTTGTATATATTTGTATTTGACAATTTCAATACTGGCGTATTTGTATTTGAATTTGTATTTGAGGTCTGTATTTGATGTATTTGGAATCAAATACAGTCAAATACACAGAAGGGATTTATTCGTCTCATAACTTATATTTTCTTGTGTATATGTATATTAGATAACCAATGATAGTGATATGAAGGGGATATTTAGGACAGCGACGAAAAATTCCACTGAATGCGTCAAAAATATGACTAAAAAACGACGAATGACTAAGAAATAAATATTTGCATTTGTATTTGTATTTGAAGAAATGTATTTGTATTTGTATTCGTATTTGGTCATCTCTGGGAGTGTGTATTTGTATTTGTATTTGAATTTGGCTTTGAGTATTTGTATTTGTATTTGACAAACTGTATTTGACCCCATCCCTGGTAGGCCTACAGTATGAACATATTGGTTTGTTTGGAATCGGAAGACGTAGTTGATGTATATCAAGTAAACATACCGGGCATGTTTATTTTCAAGCAAGATATAACTCAGGCATAGTATAAAAGTTGTTTTTTTTGTTTGTGTAGACTCTGAAATTCCATGTTGGGGCTAAAAGTTAACATTGGGGTAAATTGCCAACTTTTCAATTTTTTAGATAATATTCTAAAGGTCAGAACACAAAATGGCTAATATCTCGCTTATTATCGACTTTACACCTTGGGAATGAATTGTGGACACATAGGAAATAATGTATGACGAATATTTTCATGACCTTGAATTTGACCGTTGACCATTTCTTCAAGGTCAGATCACAAAATGGCTAATACCTCGCAAATTATCGACTTTACAGCTTAAGAAACAATTGTGAACATATAGGAAATGATATATATGCTGATTAATCTCATGACCTTGAGTTCGACCTTCGACCTCATTTTCAAGGTCAGAGAACAAAATTGCTAATGTCTCGCTTATTATCGACTTTACAGCTTAGGAATCAACTGCAAATAGGAAATGATATATATGTTGAATATTCCCATGACATTGAACTTGATTTTTGACCTCATTTTCAAGGTCAGATCACAAATGGCTAATATCTCACTTATTATAAACTTTACAGCTTAGGAATCAATTGTGGTCAAACTCCAAATGATATATGCTGAATATTCTCGTGACCTCGACTTGACCAATGACCTTATTTTCAAGTTTCCTTTGACCTGATTTTCAAGGTGACAGAACAAAATGGCTAGTATCTCGCTTATTTACTTCATAGTGTGGGAATCAATGATGGACATATAGGAAATGTTATACGCCAAATATTCTGATGACCTTGAATTTGACCTATGCCTTCATTTTCGAGGACACGGGACAAAATTGCTAATATATCTGATTATTGAATTTACAGCTTAGCAATCAATTGTGGACAACATATATGCTTTATATGCTGAATATTCTCTTGACCTTGAATTTAAGCAACGACCTGGCCAACATCTAAAATATATGTCCCGTAATTAACCTATCTTTGGGCCTTGGCCTAATTTTTCATGGTTCATTTTGGTCAATCATCTCTGTGTATTTTGTCTCAAAGATGTACCGTCTGTCCGTCTGTCCATCAAAAGGTACCTACATTCATATAATTACATGTATGTACAGCCCCTCTGAACGTTGCTTTTTGCCATGAAAAGGGTGCTATATAAATCTGGCATAATAAATAAATTAATAAATACATTTCGTCAATCTTCTGTGGCGGTTGTTAGCCCACATCCGAACTGCCTATTTCAACTACCGTATCTAATTCACTTGTGGACCCAATTCTATGTACATCAATCGATCTCAAGAACAATAAAATGCTAGGCTATAGGTAGGTTGAAAATTCCACCGTCTGCCAATGTCACTTCTTGATATTCCTTTACAAAAATGTTCTCATTTGAATACATGGGCTTCCGAAGGAACTCAGACCACGGACACAAGAATAACTTCTTGCATGTAGTTTTAACTTCGAATATACAACCACGCCCATTGTGCTCGTTTATCTATTGATAGTCGGTATTTGTGGGATATTTGCTAACGGGGCGCCATCAGGCGAATGTTCGGAGAACTAATTTCTACGTCCGCAAACTCGAGCAGCATCCCAATTTTCATTGAAAATTTACTAATAACCTTGAAGAACTGTGTTTTATCACCAGTAATATCTAGGTATTGTGAAAATTACCATTTTGTTAGTATGCTAGTCATGTCTATTTATTGTCTCAACTCGTTTGCAACTCAACTCACACCGACAGTGAGTGACCATGTCCATGACCTGATGACAGTCACAGTGACAGCCAAAGTGAGCCAAAGCGATGCGTCGCTTTGGCTGTCACAGTGACTATCAGTGTCACAGTCACTCACAGTCACTGACTCACAAAGTTTCTGACTGATTGAAGTCAGTCTGATCAACAACTTACAGTTCCTGTCCTAATTGTGCGTAGCCGTAGGTGCAAAATAGCTGCCGCCTTTTCGTGAAATTAATACAGGAACTGTTTTGGTCCGATCATGGGTCCAACTTAGCTCTAGAGCCATAGCCATTTCTGAAAAGATCGGATGCGACAGAAATGAGCTATGGAATAATGTCGTCCATTTTGACACTTGAAAATCGAGAAATTCCGGGCTACACAGAAGTTCATTTTTTGGAATAAATCTGCATCACAAAACCTAAAACTGAAAGTCAGGGACATCCTTGCTTATATCTCTATCAGATCACTTCGAAACCGCTTTGATATATACAGTATATCGGATGTTTTAGAACTTTCAACTAACCGATGTTTTCAACTAACCAATGTTGAATCTTCCACCGTTTTTGGTGTTACAAACATGGTTGTTAGGGTCACATGACAAGTACTGCGTAGCTGTTTTTACTAAATAAACATTCGAGACACAAGCGTGATCCTGGTGATTGATTAAATAATTTCGGGCATGATGTTGCAAAGCACAAATAAAGGAAAATTAACAAGAGGCATTTGCGCAAGCAAAGTGGTCTAGATTTGAAGACGGAACAGGTTGCTGCCATGACAGCAATATGCAACAAGAAGGATTTAGCCAAATTATTGAATTTCTGGGTTCGACAATGATAACATGCATGAAAGAGTTTACAGTATACCCCAATGTTAAATTCAGTCAAATCATAAAATTTCTGGGTTCGACAATGATAACATGCATGAAAGAGTTTCACCCCAATGTTAAATTCAGCCAATTCATCGAATTTCTGGGTTTGATAATGATAACATGCATGAAAGAGTTGACAGTCTACCCCAATGTTAAATTAAGTCAAATCATCAAATTTCTGGGTTCGATAATGATAACATGCATGAAAGAGTTGACAGTCTACCCCAATGTTAAATTAAGTGTAATCATCAAATTTATGGGTTCGATAATGATAACATGCATGAAAGAGTTGAAAACTATATCATGTATATTTCATATTAAACATGCTAAACTAACTGAATGAAACATACATCAAATGAAAATAACCAGTCCTCGGGGAAATTTTGCTCATTTGAACAGGCGGTTCTCGCGTAAATACAGGAGTGTATCCATCACACGCAGATGTAAACAAAGCATAGAAGTGCGAGATTCCATGCACATCATGGTATATCACTGATTATTTTCTCATAACTACACTATATATGCACATACGAACTGGAAAATGTACTCGATGTGGAATTTTAAGCGCGATTTGAGCATTTGTTTACATTCGGGTTTGATGGATGCACTTCGTTTGTTTATTTACAAAACCGGTACAAAATGGGCACTAAATCGGATGAAAAGACAACTCAGACGGACTGTAATGGTCAAAATCATTGAGCACACCTTTTGTTATATTGCATTAAATTTGTTTAACCAAAAAAAATGGTTTTGAAAAAAATATTGCATACATTCGAAGGCAGCAGCTTTAAAATATTAGAAACTATGAAAAATATATGCATCTGACATCCAGATATCGCCTGACACATGCCTAATCAGCTAATGGGCCAATTGAAAAACCAGTTCGAAATAAAAAGGCTTCACAACCCAGCATGAAACACCTTATCAAGTGATAAAATACGTCAAATTACGGTAAATGTAACCATTGCATCGCAAACGAATCGTTGTGCTTACCTCATAACGTGAAAAAAAGCCACACCCAAGCTTACATCGTACATGCATGCAGGAACTGCTGCACAGAAAATATGTGTTCCAAAATACACGTCATTGCGGTCAAATTTGCTTTGCATTCTGGAAATGTCAATTTCCATCGGCTCCGCCATTTTGGGACGTTTTTAGAGAACTGGAGCATTTTAAGTAATTTTCTCAAACCTAACACATCGATTTATGCATTATATCAATCAATCAATCAATTTTATTTATATATATATATCTGTGGAATATTCAAAGTTTGCTATCAATTCGATAGATTTTATGTCAAGGATGAATAAAATCCTCATTTGAAGTAGGTGTCTGAACCTTTACATGCCCAAAACGGGTGTCGATAGGTTGGCATGAAACCTCCATAAAAAAACAGCACATAGACATGTAGAGAGTTGTGGGCTTTGCCCCCTGACACTCTAATGTCAAAAATCTGGAGGAGCAGAAATAACATTAATCTTTTCAACTGTTTCTGACATTTGCACTTCCCACAGGACTGACAGAGGTTGAAGATGACCTAAAACATGGACGTGGAAGGAACACAAGCAGACAGCTCCGGGGATCCGCCTATCAAGGACCCGTTACGAAACAGTGCGTATGACTCGCTATGCACCCATTGCACTATGGGAAATTCGGTATTATCGCCCTATTGTTTTTTCCCTAACATGGCCTCATTTGAATGTCGGTGTTGTTCATGCCATCATTTGTAACACCAGAAATACATGTTCTTATGTATTTCTGGAAACACTGATTATAGGATGTATCTGTTCTTGATTGATTGATTATGATACCCAGCAGACGAGGCCGGTGGGGAAGATCCACTGGAGGGCGACATCAATGAGGACTTGTACGAGGATGAGGTCACCGACGAGGAGGACTATGTTTCCTCTGAGGAGGAGGTGGCCGCGGGGGGCGGGGCCGAGGGTGCCGAGTTACCCGGCGAGCGCGCCACCTGGGAGGAGGGGGAGGAACCGGAGCTGGAGTTTGACGACATGGGAGTGGAGCTGGCTGCTAGGGAAGGTACGGTAACCACGGTAACTGTCCAGAGACTAGCTTGATCCATCAAGACTATGTTGGTGTTCTCTGTCTTCGTTTCATTTTAGCTGGGATATAAATATTTGCCATGATTACTAATGTGATTTCTAGAATATGCTGAATTTTTCATGATTTATAGTCTTGCATGCTGATCTTTGATTACTGGCATGATATGTTGTTCTGGTTTGATTTGCCATTTTGTAGAGTATTTACTTCGAGGTAAATAACAAATTTATAAATGGAGAGTTATGTTATGATACTATGTTACAAAATTGTTTCACTTTTGATATTGATGTACTTTATTTGTGTATTTTTGTGACTCATTACTGAAGATTCCTGTTTGCACTTTCGATGTGATAATGTGTCCTCTAAATCTGTACTGTTCTTGAGACGCACCCATCCCGAACCGCATGTAATGTTTGTGATGTCCCATTGACTGTAATCTCTCAAAGTTTGTGAGTTTGAGATGCCCCCCTGACAATGAGCACTATTTTTGAGACGCTCCCTGAGGGACTCCCCGACTGCATGTACTGTGCGTGTGAGTTTTGACATGCCCCCTGACCTTGTGTGCCTTTGTTCCCTGCAGCTGAGATGGAGGCTGAGGAAGGTACAGATTCCAGCTACTTGCACAACTTGCATGTGCGATCTTCCACTGTGTATGGGTCCCAAGGTAGTCAAGGCATTGTTCTGTTCATGGTTTTATCAATGTTCATCTCCGGTGGAAAATCACGACATTCTATTGTAAAAGTGCTGGTAAATTTGCAGTTCCATTGTACATGTATTCAAATTTGATCAAAGATAAAGCCTAAATGCCATCCATAAATTGTACTTGTTCTGTTCTGAATTCAATGAAATTTTTGGAGAATTCCTGGTAAAAGTTCTGCATGTTTTGTGAGTATTTACTGTTATTCAAGTGATTTTCTACTTTTGATGATCATTGATGAGTTTTGGGTTTTGGTATCCATAGAAATTAGGAATAACAAGTACAAGAGTTCCATTTCCCTGCCGGTAACAGTAGACCTGGGAAAGTTTAACTATGGGGATTTCATAAATGATATGGTGAATCAACAAACTTCATTACGATGTCATCACACATAAATAACTAACAGCACATCGTGAGAACATAACTGATCTTAACATGCATTGTGGTTAATCTATGATTCTAATGTCTTAATGTATTCATGTTTTGTTATGAGAAGGTATCATTGGCTTCATCAATAATTTAATAATGGTACTTTGTCGAAAATATTGTATCATTGTAAAATGGCACTCATCTTCACACTTGCATATGTTTGCATGTGATTTTCTCGTAGTTCTTATCAATATGTATGATAAATTTATGCACAAATAATATCAGTAGATAGTTTTACTACCAGTAGTGAAAGTTTAACATCATTTGTTTACTTGTATGCAACACATTTGGATCATAAGATTTAGGTCATAATTCTGCTTTAGGGACCATGTTGCAGGCATGATCTGAATAACTGAATATGCATAGATGTCTAGTAATATTAATGTTCATCTCATCGATAAGCATGGTAAGTGTCTATATTTATTTGCACCGAATATAACTGTCGTTGGTGAACATAATGAAGATTTTTGGTTATGGAACGAAATTGTTGCTGTTTGGATGCATATACATGTATATGTGACATGATTCATACAACAATGTACAATGTGAGTTGCTTAGAAAATCACACATGGCCAAACCAGATCATCATATTTACCATTTACCATGGTTGTCGGGGTATTGCAGGAGAACTGATGTGATCAACATGGTCAAGGATGGATGAATTTCATCAGGAGTTGTATATTCTCATCATGAGATGATGATATTTTCATTATCAATAGCTGCTGAAGAATGATATATTTTCTTGCACATTTATGTATTTGTCACAAAATATCTGGGAGCAGTTGATGACAGGCCCAGGGAGACATTGAGTAAGAGTTTGACCCTTGACCCCTCGACCCTTCGCCTGGATGGACTGATCAGCTACTCCTCCAAGTTCAGGACAAACCTGTTCACAAAGTCTGCTAGGTTTAGCTGGGGTAAGAAGGACTTGTCAATCAATAAGCCACCAGACACGTGGTGATACAGTTACCAGCACTTCAGCAGGCTCAAGGGCTGCAGCATGTTTGAGCAAAGAGCATGCTTCATGTATCAGGGTCTCATTGGTTGCACAGATATGACCACAGTAAGGGGGATTGAGGTATATCGTAGGACACTCTTAATTTCCAGGCAAAACTAGGTCATTTGCAAGTGAAATGTCATTAAAGAGAAGTTTTCCATCCAATATTTGCTGGTATCATATGAACATGATGAATAGATTTTGCTGATATAAATAGCCAACTACCTAAACCGGTTATAAAGTTATTAATTTCCAGATTTTTAGTTCGGGTGATTCAAGGTTTCTGGCTGATTTGAGTTCGTTGGTATCTTCCCTATAATCATGAGTATGATATTCATTGTTTTATTTTCTTGGTTTACTCGACTTACACTGGGTCAGGTACATATTGATATCAAATGGATGATGGTTGACAATTTGATCAAATTTGATTGTAAATTGCTGTGGTTACCACTTGTTAAACCTTTTGTTACAGTGATATGTGATGTCAGTTAAGAAAGATACATTTCAGTTTTCTACAGGTCAGGAGTTTGCTGCACGAATTTTCCAACAGAATAACACAGAATTTGCATGTGTTTTGTATATGCATGGTTTCTTGATATATATATTGTAATATTATCATGATAAAGAACAAAGTGTAATAGAGTAGTATGCAACAAAACTAATGGGAATGTGTTGGAATCCTTTGCTACATATGGAAACTAGAATATATATGATTGTATTGTAAATTAAATATCGGCTTTAGCAGTTGATTAAATGTACATGTACATTTATACGCTTTCTCACTAACACTGCAATTCTCCTGGGTACTCATAAACTAATACCTGTACTAATGATACACAAAATATTGCTAGTTTATATTTCAACATAACATATGAATATTTCCCTTTACCTCTCTCTAACGAAGAGTTGGCTAAGGAGGAAAAGGACCAGCCGTTCCGCTCCGGAGCCATCACTCCCGACGGATTCATCGAGGAGGATTTTGAGGAGGAGCTCGGCTCGCCTCATCAGGTACACATGTATGGTGTATGTCGCAACTCGTAGAGATCAGACGCTTGATGTAAAGTCTTGGTTTTTGAGGTCCTGTACCCAATGCCTTTGAAATGTGGTCTTGAGTAACAGGCATTCCTATAACCTGTTCTGTGATCTCACATGTAGTCAGGGCAGTGATATGCACCCCTGTTAATGATATGGTACCATGTATACAAGATTGTATGTGTCTCCAACATCGTGAACATGCGTATATTTTCTCCTATTGCAGCAAGACGAGGAGACAGACCCAGACATCGAGTTCCGAGACATCGCCAAGTTTGGAGTGGTCGAGGTGGCGGGTAAGGAGGCGCTGCACACATAGCCGTATAGGAATTGATCCTGCAAACAGGGCAGAATATATCTGCTGAAACATGCCAAACGATACTCAAAACTCTGCCCTCAAAACCTTGGTCACTCATTGTTAACTGAATGTCATGCGTTACTATGTTGAGCTGTAACTGTGCCGCTATATCTCGTTGTGCAGGAGACGACACATACGGTCGGAAGGTGATCGTGAGTTCAGCGTGCCGACTGCCGCCTCATCACGACCTGGATCACCATCGCTTCCTGCAGTCAGTGTCACTCGTAGCAGCGTCATTTTGATAAATGATACTGAATTTCTCACTTTGATACATGTTATTGCTTATCTGACATGTATAGTGCATACCTGACAAAGCTTGATCAATAATGAGACCATTCGCCCCTCTGTTGAGGTTTTCACAAAATACAACACACACCATCTTGTAATAGTTGAGTCATTGATATACATGCACATTATTTGGCATGATCGGTTTCTGGCATTTCAAGTGAATTCACCAGTCAATCAGGAAAAAACACCTGACTCTCACTAGCAGCACAAATTAAACATTTTTACCACAATACTCCGATTTCAGGAAAGAAATGTTCCCATGCAGTGATGAGAAAAATGTATAGAAGTTAAAACCAAACAGTGGCTATGTTTAGGTTATAACAACATTTGTTCCAAATTATGACATAAATGTCTATGTAGCATCAGTAATGGTCACACCAATGATCATCTCTTCATTTGGGGGTACATGTGGCTTTGTTACTATGGCTACAGGTACTTACGCTACACCCTGGACCAGTACGTGGAGAGTGATTACACACTCGTGTACTTCCACTACGGCCTGACCAGTCGCAACAAACCGTCGTTTGCTTGGCTTAGACAGGCATATCGAGAATTCGACCGCAAGTGAGTACCGTTATTCTACATACAAATAATAATCACCTCAAATTTGTTATCTTCTGTGCAATGATATTGTTTACGGGATTAGTATTTCTTGTGCGTTTGTGAAGTTGTCTTTTCTGATTTTCCACGCAGGTACAAAAAGAATTTGAAGGCATTATATCTAGTCCATCCAACAAATTTTTTGAAAGTTATGTGGAATATTTTCCGACCATTCATCAGGTAGAGAGAAACTTTCTTTTGTCAGACTGAGCACTTGAAGTTTGTAATGTTAAAGATTTTACATAAAGTGTCTTCAAAATGTATGTATATATTACATCATCTGTTTTTGTTGCAGCATAAAGTTTGGGAAGAAAGTGATGTATGTGAATTATCTGCATGAGTTAGCTCGACATGTGCAATTGGACCAGCTGCGAATACCCCAGCGAGTCAAAGAGTGAGTGCCAGCTCTTGTCATAGAGCAACAGTCATTTGGTATATCAGTGACAATAGTGAGTGCCAGCTTTTCATTTGGTATGTCATGTTCTTACATGTTAGAAAACTAAGGGTGAGCGCTACCCCTTGTCACATGAAGTACATTGGATGAGTAGTTGGATGAATGAGTAGTTTGAGGCCTCCTCCCCCCCCCCCCCCCCTCCCAAGAAAGAAAAAAATCATTTCATGTACATGTTGATTGAAACTCTGACCCAAACATTTTTCTCTCTTGCAAGAAATTCGGCATAAAATTGCCATATGAAACTCATATGAAGAATACCAAGTTATAATATGGGCTTCTTCGATTGGTAGTATTCTGGAAGAGGTAGATGCCTACCAAGAAGACGGAATATGGTTATGAATCGAATGTGTTCTGCCATTTTCAGCAGTGAATTAAAATAAGAAAATGATGTGATATAGCGTAAATATTCATCAAACACTACAAATTTCCAAAAAGGTATTGACTCTGCGCCTAAGATATACATTCTGTGATAACAGGGTACACCTGATCACTGGTACATTCCCATATTTCGACGAAAAATGAGGGAGCACCAATTCGGCCGCCATTCGCAATTCTGCCCCTGCCATATTGCAAAACTCAGAAGATCTACCGTAAACCAGCCTCCGAGCTGGTAGAGCGGCAGAGGTCTTCCTCTTCCAGAAAGACGTCTTCCGTGTGAATCGAAGGGAAAATAATGGTAAACTGGATAGGAAGAGGCGAATCGAAGAGGCCCTTAGATACCATTCAGAATCGCAGAAATATCAGCAAAAAACGGTGTAAACGAGTTAGTAAAATGAGAGTATAAATGGGCTAATCCTTGCACAACTCCAATAATATTTCAGATGATTATGATTATGAGCGGTATGATAGGAAACGTGTGACATAGCCCTGTCAAGCCCAAACCAAAATGGAACTCCGCAGTTGTAAATATATTGCACATCATAGTTAAGCTGCACAGCATATATACACAAAAATGGGTTTGCCCAACAAAATATTTTTAAAAAAATAAAAATATTTTTTTTTTTTTAAAGTTAACATCAGTTTCACTAGTTAAGTCTATTATTGATCACAATAAAAATAGTTAAGACAAGAAACATTTATCATTGGGCTCAAGGTAAAGGTTCCGTCATATAAATTTGATGGTTGTAGTATAACGGTCATTTTATAAAACAAGTTAACATCAAGTTTATTTTATACATCACCAATCTAAACTACTACATGCTCATTTTCGATCCTTTGGATCGTTCTGGATAGAAATTTAGGAATTTTTGCTAGTTGAGTCTATTAATAGTTAGGGGGCGACAGAGATAATAGGGCTGCGGGGGATGTACTCCAGCGGTCGTAGGCGACCGGAAAGCGTTAGTTTATTTTATACATCACCAATCTAAACTACTACATGCTCCTTTTCGATCCTTTGGATCGTTCTGGATAGAAATTCGCATACTGAAAGCAAGGCACGATCGTCTGCCTGCATGACTCAAGCGCTCCTTTTGCCGCCAAAACCGCCGCGCATATGCGCGCGCAGCTGCGCAGAAGCTTCACTTTTCTGTCCACCGCCATTTTTGCTTGGCAGCTTTGGATTTTGGTTCCCGGTGAATTCGTAGAATTTAGTCTGCAAACTAGACTTTTGCGATATATTCTTACGGAATTTCACCTGCCACGTTCATAGACATCGTTTTGTGTCTATTTGGATAAGTATTGGTCGATAGTTTGTTACTTGCTAGATCGTCAGCGATTTGTATAGCCAGTTCACCCTATTATCGTCCATCCGTCGTACTTGATAGTGTACTTGTTGTTTACATCTATCAATAGTTCTACGTTAATTTTCTACTGTATATATTGTGTATACGTATACTGTAGTTTATATATTCGTAGTCCTCTTAGGGTTCTTTTTTCAGCGCGGTCTCAGGTTTGCATATTTTGCCCGCCCTGTTACTGTGTGTGGTTAGTTCCCTTGTGTGATCATGACTTCACAATCCTCCCTTGGTACCGGTGCCATGGACGAACGTCCATGCCCGAAGTGTCTGGTCAATACCCTCCGAGGAGGGGAGAAACACAGTTTGTGTTTCGACTGTTTAGACCATGGCCCGGTATCTATGGAGGATTTGAGGTGTGATCTGTGTCGTTTCTGGCGTCCCTCTTCCTTCGTGCAGGCGACTGCAAAGTATTCCGAAGCCTCGTTGGCTCGTCGGGATGCTTTGAGGCTTGCGGAAGCTTCGGCTCCGCAAGTCCGCCAGTCGCCCATGGAGGTGGAGACTCCGCCTGTGACAGCACAGATTGCGTCCGGTGTTAGCCAGCCCCTGGGGCTAACACAGGACATGGTCAACGCGGCTGTGCAATCTTTCTTTGCACAGTCGTTATCGTCCCTTCAGGGTCCCCTCCTGCCGGGTCTCTCTTCCCTGCTTGGACAGGGAGTCCCGGCCGGTTCTTCGGCTGCCCCTTCGTCGCAGGGAGAGCTTGCTCCCCCTGCTGGCAAGAAGTCGAAATCTTCTAAGAAGAAGGTTTCAGTTCTTGCCAAGGCGAAAGCAGCCAAGGAACCGCACTCCACCTTCGTCGTCCCTCAGTCGGGGCCGATCGAGGTGGAGGGGTCCGTCGTCTCTTCCCCGGGGCCTTCCAAGAAGAGGAAGCGTGCTTCCTCTAAGCGCCGTGGTGCTGAGACCACATCGATTTTCGATGTGGCTCAGGCTTCGTCCGACCTCTCGGTGGGCGACGATCAGGCTTCGGGCATCGATCGGCGGAGCATCTTGGATGGCTCATTCGGGTCCTCGGTCTCGAGGTTCGAGGGGGGAGAGTTCCCTTTGTTTGGGGGTGAGGCTCTCAATCGTTCGTGCGATCGGGAGTCTTCACTTGGCGGTCGTGCTCCTGGTCCTCGATCAGGGCACGATCGGGCGGGTGGTGCTGGGGTCGTTCCTCAGGGCCACTCAAGTCCTGTGTACGCGGATGTAAGTCGCCGGACGGGCGCGATCGCTGAGCAGGCATTCCCTCGCCCGTCCTTTGATGTACCCTTGGGGTCATCGAGGTCTTCGATCGGACCTGTGAGGTCCAACGATCAGGGGGGTCGAGTGGAAGCTGATCAGGAGTCGTCCTCCTCGGAGGATGAGACTTCCGATCAGGCCGGGGGTTCTAACTTCCGGTGGGCTTTGGAGTTGGTCGCAAGGCGAATGGACTTGCCGATCGATGCTCCAGGGCCCTCACGGGGAACCGGTAGGTTCGCGTCGGCGCCAGTTCGTCGGCCGATCCGGCTCCCTGTGGCTCCCGCGTTGGTCAAGTCCTTCGACAAGATCAACAAGGGAGTTACGGCTAAGAAGGATGTGGCTCGTACGGAGTCGACATTCCTGACTAGCCGTGTTCGACCTGAGTCGATCGACACCTATCGGACTGTAGAGTCCGAGGGTGGACATCAGACTTCCGTCCCGGTCGAAGACCCTAACCTTCACCTGCTTTCCCGGAAGCAGGGTACGGTCTGGTCAGCTTATGTGAAAAAGGCTCGCCTTTCTCACTGGCAGACGCTGTCTCATCAATTGATGGGGCAGCTCTCGTTGACAGATCACCTGACCACTTTGGTTCAGGAGTTTGTGGACGAGGCGGATCTGGAGGAGGGGAGTCGCGCCAACATTCATGCAGCACTCGGCGTCTTGGCCGGAGTGGTCCATGCTGCTGAGCGTGACAGTGCGCACCTGGGCGCACAATTGGATCTCACCATGCGTGATGCCGATCTCCGTCTGCTTGACGTGTCCGCTACGGACGTCGCTGAGCTACGTGGGAGGCCACTTTTCTCAGGCTATACCTACGCCAACCTCTCTCGATCGGATATTTCCGTCATGCGGGAACATCTCCGGGATGAGGCTATGGCCAAGGCTTTGCTTGGGAAGTCGGCGGGGTCTGGGACAGGCAAGAAGACCAAGGGTCAGAAGCCTGCCCAACCTCAGGCACCACATGCACCCGCTTCTACGCAGCCGCCCTTTCGGGGGGCACAGCCTCCCCCTCCCCAGGGGGATGGCAAGCGCGGAGGCAAAGGGGGTGGACGCTTCAAGGGCAAAGGGAAAGCTTCTGGTAAGAAGTGACTCGTTGCGGGAAAGCGTAGGCTCTGTGGAAGGTTCAGTTCTGTCGGAATTCGATCTTCCACAACCTGGTCCAGTCGGGGGACGCCTGGCTCAGTTCGTCCAGAACTGGAGCGATCTGGCGTCGTCAGACAATTCAGTCGTGGCATGGGTGAAGTTCGGTCTCACATTCAGATGGGAGGCTGGAAAACCACCGATCAGACCCAAAGCGTGGTTCTTCCCTGTGCCCGGCGATCGGGAAAAGTTTCAGCTTCTGCAGCACGAGGTGCAGCAGTTGCTAGAGAAACGTGCGATCGAGGTGGTCAAGGACGAGAGAGGATTCTATTCTCTCATCTTCCTAGTGCCGAAAAAGACAGGCGGGTGGCGTCCCGTTTTCGATCTGTCAAACCTCAACAAATTCCTGATCATACCCAGGTTCAAGATGGAGTCGGCGCTTTCCGTCCAGAAAGCTCTGTCCAAGGGGAAGTGGGCAGTCAGTATCGACGTCAAGGACGCGTACTTACATGTGCCAATACACCCAGCCGATCGGCGATACCTCAAGTTCGCCTTCGAAGGTTCGGTGTATCAGTTCAGGGTACTTCCTTTTGGAGTAGCCACCGCCCCTTACGTGTTCACCCGTATCGTAAGGACGATGGCAGCCAGGTTTCGATCGGTTGGAATTCAATTCCACCATTATATCGACGATTGGTTAATCATAGCCGACTCTCCGTCTCAGGCTGTAGAGCAATCCGGGTTCGTCCTCAGGTTGGCGACCAGCCTCGGCTGGATCCCCAATTGGGCGAAGTCTCATCTGTCCCCGACACAGAGGTTCGAGTATGTCGGGGTAGATTACGATCTAGAGCGAGGAGTAGCTCTTCCTCCGCGGAAAAGAGTTCTCAAGGCGATTGCGGCGATGGAGGTCGCGCTGACGCAGTCGTCGATCACAGCTCGACAGTTTCTGTCCATCATCAGTCTGTTGGCGTCGATGGAGAAACAGGTGCCGTTCGGCAGGTGCTTCCTCAGACCCATTCAATGGTGTCTAGCGTTGCAATGGCGGATCCTCACCGATCGACTAGACCAAGTCGTATCGGTGGACGATCGTGCTCGGGAAGCAATGCATTGGTGGCGGGACCATCGGAATCTTTTCCGAGGGATGCCACTCGCGGAGTATCTGCCCGATCGGACCTTCTTCACCGATGCGTCAGAATTGGCTTGGGGAGCTCATATGGACGAGCACGAACTCTCTGCTGTGTGGAACACGAGCGAGAGGGCGTTGAACATCAATGTCCTAGAGCTGCGAGCGGTGAGACGTGCGTTCGAGATCTGGGGGCCTCAGAGTTCCCCAGGGACGAAGTGGTTGGTCTTCACAGACAACAGCACAGTAGTGGCGCACATAAACAAACAAGGTGGAACTCGGTCGAGTCAGCTTTGTTTGGAGGCCGAGTGTCTGATCAGGTTTGCCTTCAAGTACCGTCTGTTTATCAGGGCGAGGCACCTGCCGGGTCACAGGAATGTCCTAGCGGACGCTCTGTCGAGACCGGACAAGATCATAGGCACGGAGTGGAGTCTGCATCCGGGGGTGTTTCGGCGCGTTTGTCAGGCGTTCGGGACACCGAACATAGACCTGTTCGCAACCTCTCGGAATCACAAGCTCCCGGTCTACTTCTCACCTCTGCCAGAGAGCGAGGCACTGGCTGTGGACGCGATGTCTCAGTCGTGGGACGGGATGTTCGGGTATGCGTACCCGCCAACTCGGTTCCTAACAGAAGTGCTGCACAAAGTAGCCAGGTCTCAGTGCGAGATTCTGTTGGTGGCGCCATGCTGGCCGATGCAGGCGTGGTTCCCCCTGCTACTGTCCCTCCTGATCGATGTACCACGGGTTCTCCCGATCGAGGACAGGTTGCTGAAGCAACCGGGGCGGGATATATTTCACGATTCCGTCCACGTGCTCAAATTACACGTCTGGAGGCTATCGAGCGATCCTTCCAGGAGGCAGGATTTTCTCAGCAGGTGTCCGTACATCTCGCGAGAAAGAATAGGAGATCCTCCTCTAAAACGTATGAGGCTAAATGGAGAGTATTCGTACGTTGGTGTAACGGAAGGCGCATTGATCCGCTCTCTGCCCCTCTGAATGCAGTGCTAGACTTTCTCTGCTATCTCTTTGATAGGCTTAATTTGAAGCCTACTACGATCGAGGGATACAGGTCCATGCTGGGCCCTGTATTCCGTGCTAGGGGGATCGATTTAACTAATAATCGTATCCTTGCTGATCTCTTGGCGTCCTTTAGGACGCAAAGGCCACGCGGAGTTCCTACTCTACCGGATTGGGACATGGCGTTTGTGCTATATTGTCTTACTAAAGCACCTTGGGAGCCTCTCAAGGAAGTTTCCTTGCAGAGGTTAACTCTTAAGACTTTCCTGCTAGTTATGCTAGCAAGTGGTCGAAGACGCTCAGATGTCGCGGCGATCGACGTATCGCGAGTCGCATTTGGCGCGGATGGGTCCGTTTCCTTATACCCAGTACGTGATTTTATGCCTAAAACACATGCTGCAGTTGAGGGCGGGAAAGCGTTCTCCCCTATCGTAATTCCGTCACTGGGCGGTTACGTAGGACGGAATGAGCCGGACGCTCTATTGTGTCCGGTAAGAGCGCTGAAAATCTACATCGATCGTACCAGATCGATCAGGAAAGATCGCAAGCGATTATTTATTTCCTATCAGCCTAACAGGGCTACGGATATCTCCACAGCTACACTATCCCGATGGGTGAAGGTTGTAGTGAGGACTGTCTATGCGGAATCAGGTGCTGACGATCGAGTCACTTACAAAATATCGTCCCACCAAATCCGACACATCTCGATGTCTTTGGCGGCCAGGTCGAATATTCCGTTGGAATATATCGTGAGGGCTGGAATGTGGACTAATTCTACGACATTCATCGGGTTCTATCTGTCCAATGCTGCCGAACTTCAGGACCAGTCGTCCAGATTTAGACTGGGTCCGCTGGTCGTAGCGCAAGCTGTTGTTTGAACCAGCTGGACAGAAAAGTCTTGGTTTTAACGTGCACGTGTATATAAGCAACACTCTGTGTTTGTGTTTGAATTCTTTATGTTACGGTCTCAAGTAGAGTTCCGTTTTCCACCGATGGGTGAAGAAGAAATTCGTGCATGTCGGAGGCAAGCGATCGCACCGCTAGGTGAGTATCTTTATTATATTACTAAAGATATATCGAAAATGTAGCATTTTAGCGATTCGCTTCAAATCAAGACTATCGTCTGTTTTCATGACCCTCTAGCACTACTGCTCCACCGCCTATCCTTTGATTCTAAGGAGCATGTAGTAGTTTAGATTGGTGATGTATAAAATAAACTTCCCAAATTTTAATTGTAAATTTGCCGTTTATTGTTATTACTCACCTCTAAACTACTACAGTAAAGGCCCTCCCATCCATCCCCGCCAGTTGTGTGCTAGGGGCTTCCTTTTGTCGTTTTTTGGGACAGAAAAGTGAAGCTTCTGCGCAGCTGCGCGCGCATATGCGCGGCGGTTTTGGCGGCAAAAGGAGCGCTCGAGTCATGCAGGCAGACGATCGTGCCTTGCTTTCAGTACGCGAATTTCTATCCAGAACGATCCAAAGGATCGAAAAGGAGCATGTAGTAGTTTAGAGGTGAGTAATAACAATAAACGGCAAATTTACAATTAAAATTTGGGAATTTTTTGACATCGAAACAAAAAAGTGGTCATGAAGTCAGGTCTGTGGTGAGCTGAAACAGTGTCAAGCATGTACCGGTATACACTATACTGTGGAGAGCAATAATTTTTAACACTTTATAGAATACAGCATTCTATACATCAGGTTCATTGACTTGTAATAATATTATATTGTGTACTTTCCTGGGTGCTTAGTTGTGTTTAGTGTCAAAATGTTTTTTCAACATGCTGCTATTATTCATCCGTACATGTACTGTACCATGCACAGTTGGTACTTATATGTCAATCAGTGTTCATCTTGACGCTTCCTTCTTCTGGTATCAATTGTCAGTCAATATGTTAGCATGATCTTGCTTGACTGGGCCCATAAATGGTTATTGATTTCTGTACCCCACTCCCCCCCCCCCCCCCTTCATCTGGCCCCTTGCCGTTGTAGTGGCTTGGGTAGCATGGCAGGCTTGAACACCCATGTTTACATGGCTGAGAGGGTCTGATTTTGTGGGTGTGTAGGTGTGTGTGTGGTAGGGGTATGGATTGTACGAGCCGGTTGAGTTGGCTTCATTATATGGATTACAGTCAAGATTGTTATTAACTAGAAAACTCGACTCCCTGGTGATCTTGTGTGTGGCTTTAGATGTTTTGACACTGGATATGTTGGAAGTCAAATTATAATGTATGTGTATATAACTATGACAGTATGAAACAAGATGAGCGTGATTGAATTCAATGACATGCGGCTAGGATTACCTGTCTAGTGAGGTATGGCGATTTATCGAGGAAAAGCTTGGAGCCTACACAACAGGAAGGCAACAGTTTTATATGATCACCATGACAACGTCACAACTAATACAGGACAGTTCTGAGCTACAGTAGCTGTGGGAGTTAATTGGAAGCATTGATCGGGAAATATTGTGCGATTATGAACAGTGGAAATCCGTGCCTATCTCGTGCTCTAAGACTGCAGCCAGGAATACTTCGCACTGTAGCAGGCGTGCAACACTAACAGGATAAAGCACAATAGCCACAAGTATTTGTCATGGATGTATCAGTTAATTAGGGATTTCCCGCGGGATTACCGTGTAGCCTGGATCAATACCCCCCAGGTGGCTGAGTCTGTGTATGGGGACCTGTAGTAGCGTCACTGCGGGGGTTGTGAGGTAAGCCGCATGGATGGATTTGGTCAGCACTGTGGGGTACTGTCTTTACATGTGTATTACACAACAGGGGTTTGAACAGATATGACCAGATGACTTGGAGAGGGGCTGAGCAAGTAGCCTAGGGCAGCCGGAGTGGGGGGATTGTGAGGGGGGGGGGGGGGGGGGATCTCGTTTCCCTTGAAGATTTAGCAGCTTCGAGGGTGTTGCATGTTTCGCGGTTTATTTTGTTGATATGTCAATGAGAGATGTGGAAATTATCGTGGAAAGTTTGTGATGGCTGACAACGGTCTCCCAGATGGATAGATTGGACTTTGGTGACTGTTGTTGGAAAATTTTATTTCAGAAACTTCACTCCCTGTAAGGATTATGCAAATTTACATATTTAAATGTTAAGTTTATTTGAACATTTTTGGAAATTTTGAGACAGATCATGCATACAATACATATAGCTTTCAAGAGGTATTTTTACTGGAGTACCAGTATTTAGCAGGGTATGTTTGACTCGAATCAACACATATCAAGGATGGAAAATAGGAGATATTATTAACCCCATGCAAAATTTGGACATGTCAGAAAGGTAGACGAATTTGGAATATGAATATTCATCCTGTTCATTATCTTTCAGTTACGATGCATTCCTGTTAGCCAAGAACAAGCCACAGCCGGTGCCAACGAGTATCATCCACGCTCCACAGCCGACCCAGCAGTTTGGAGTCACTTTGGAGTAGTAAGTCAGATTCTGTGACATTATGTATTGAATAGTCTGCCAGTACTTATGTTAACCTCTATAGTTAACACTTTTAATAAATATGAATGTGTAAACACGAATGTGTTCAGTATAGAGCTACATATGTAGGTCTTGTGATAAGTATTGGTTTCAATAGTTCTTATCAGATCTGTGCAATGATTATCATCATCCGTACATATAGTCAACAATAGTGGCTGTGCAATGTATTGTGCAATATCGATGTTTTATTTGCTACATTTATCTGTGGTGCTGTTTCAGTATAAAGAAGAACAACCATGGAGAACTGATACCTCCTGTAGTCAAACAGTGTGTGACACACCTCAGGGAGAATGGTTTGTATACCAGGGGTCTATAGCTAGATATTGTAGTACTCGGGGAGAACTGATACCTCCAGAAGTCAAACAGTGTGTGACACACCACAGGGAGAATGGTTTGTATACCAGGGGTCCGTAGCCAGATATTGTAGTCCTAATGGAGAACTGATACCTCCTGTAGTCAAACAGTGTGTGACACACCTCAGGGAGAATGGTTTGTATACCAGGGGTCTATAGCTAGATATTGTAGTACTCGGGGAGAACTGATACCTCCAGAAGTCAAACAGTGTGTGACACACCACAGGGAGAATGGTTTGTATACCAGGGGTCCGTAGCCAGATATTGTAGTCCTAATGGAGAACTGATACCTCCGGTAGTCAAACAGTGTGTGACACACCACAGGGAGAATGGTTTGTATACCAGGGGTCTGTGGCCAGATATTGTAGTACTCGGGGAGAACTGATACCTCCAGTAGTCAAACAGTGTGTGACACACCTCAGGGAGAATGGTTTGTATACCAGGGGTCTGTAGCCAGATATTGTAGTACTCATGGAGAACTGATACCTCCTGTAGTCAAACAGTGTGTGACACACCACATGGAGAATGGTTTGTATACCAGGGTCTGTGGCCAGATATTGTAGTACTCGGGGAGAACTGATACCTCCTGTAGTCAAACAGTGTGTGACACACCTCAGGGAGAATGGTTTGTATACCAGGGGTCTGTAGCCAGATATTGTAGTACTCATGGAGAACTGATACCTCCTGTAGTCAAACAGTGTGTGACACACCTCAGGGAGAATGGTTTGTATACCAGGGGTCTGTAGCCAGATATTGTAGTACTCGGAACACTGGTTTTATGTTTTTTTTTGCAATAACTTATGACTATAGGTCGGGAATAAGTTTTGTATGTTCGCATCTTGTTCATTTGTTCAGTGTTATATAATTAGCAGTAATGCTATAGCTAGTAAGAATTATAGGGTAGCTACTACCAGAAGTCCACCAATTGCCGTTTTCTTGTGGCTTATAGCTCTGGATGTGGAGGGGATTTTCAGAAGATCTGCGAGCGCTTCGGTCCTCAAAGAAGTCCAACGACTATTCAACGCGGGTCAGTGAACAGCAAACGCTGGTGCTCATGTTTCAAGTCATTTTACACTGGATTTTCTTTCTATTCAACCTCTTTTCACAATTGAGTTGGGGTTCCTTCTCTCAGCATTTCATGTGGGAATGTCATTTTGTTCCGTCTGAATACAGAAATATAAACACAATAAAGTACACCATACGAGAAGCCTCTAATGATCTCCCACCGATGATTTATGACATTCCTTGGCCCCACCAGGTCAGCCAGTGAACTTTGAGAAGTTAAGAGACCCCCACATCCCAGCGGCCATCTTGAAGAGCTTCTTACGGCAGTTGCCAGAACCTCTGCTCACATACGACCTCTACGACCACATCATACATGTCCAGTGTAAGACACATATCTACAAATTCAATGGAAATGTTTCTCTCATACTTTTGCACATAATGTGTGGATGATATGTTTCGATTACTTTGTGTGTGGTTCAGTGCAGTTTTTCCCATCTGAACTGTACTGCTAACCATAACAAGGGCTCGCGTAATATGTTTCACTTATATATTGTTGCAGCGCTGGAGCCTGAAGACAAGGAGATGGAGATGCGGAGACTGTTGTCGGACGAGCTCCCGGAGGATAACTACTTTCTGCTCAAGTACATCATCCACTTCCTCTCTGAGGTACGTATGTCACACGCGGGGATCAACTCCTGCTTCGCGCACTGATTTATTCATTGTGGTTTTATATTTTTTGGGTTATAACTTTTATTACATGTAAGAGTATAATCTGAGTTAATATGCTATAGTATTCGTAAAATTTTAATTGATCAAATTTTTGTGATATGAATATTTCTTTTCCCTGTCAGTGAAATCCTGCCAAAACATGATCTGTGCAAAATGAATTTGACAAATTTTCAAAAGTGTAGTTTTGAGAAAAGTATGTACATGTATAGTATATTTTCATATAATTCCATTTCTAACAAATATATTTCACGTTGCGATATACCACGTTTCTGACATGAGAATTTAAGAAAGATAATGTTCCTCCCCTTACAGGTGGTGGAGCACAGCTCAGAGAACAGGATGACCTCCAAAAACCTGGCTATCGTCTTCGGTCCAAATCTGCTGTGGACCAAGAGTCAAGCTTCGTTAACCTCCCTCGGTTACGTCAACTCCTGTGCTGACTATCTCATCGTCATGTACAACGACATCTTCGTCAAATAATGCCGCCAACATCACATCGAGAGAGTGCTTGTACTTCGCTGGCTGGGTGTCTGCGTGTGTTGCGTGGTGACAGGACAATCATGTGCGCATGGATTATGGTGTGTTGAAACGGATTGGGGAGGGGGAGGGGGGGCCCAGAGGGGCTGCAGCAGGAAAACTGGGTAATAGGTCTGTATGGTGTAATTGGTCATTTTGGTACATTTGAGTTTATGTATGGAATTTTGTTGTTGTTGCTGTTGTTGTCGACATTGTTTGGCAGGGTATGTCCTACTCCTACATATATTCTAATGGGTGTTTTAGATTCCCTTCCTATTCACATCTCTGTACGTTTGTACCTCAGTCTGTGTGCGCTATATGAAAAAGACTTTTCTAACTGAACTGGTATCTTCCTGTAATTCAGCTGGGCTGTTCCACGAGTCCACTACTTTGATGAGTATATGCTGGGTACAGTGAGTATGTTGATGTATACACATGTACCCTATATCTGGTGTATTGTATGTAGAACAGTGAACATTTCTGGCATGTACCCCCAGGGAATATTTTGTTCTACCCCTTTAACTTAAATAGATCTACTTTTGATAGCTTTTATTGTTGACACATTTAAATATATTGTAAATACATTGTAGATCTATGGATGCACAGTGCCTTCTTGAACTCACAGTCGTAACAAATCGAGATTCTAATGTGAGAGATGCAAGTTATTATATGTAATATGTGCTGGATGTTGCATTCAAGTTCCTTTGAAATTACACTGCATTTAGTGGGAAATTTTCGTTGACAGTTGTGCAGTCAGAAAATTATGTGTTTTTTTCATTTTTCTTGATCATCTATCAGAAATATTTTTTTGTGCATCTAATTTCAGAGAATCTGTGACTATCATCTTTGATTTGACATTCCAACTTCTGTGTAATTACGGACGTCACCATGTGCACTGTGGTGTTATAGATGTCTGTAGATAAAATTCTTGATTTTGTGCACTTAGTTCTGTATCCTGCATGCATGAGAAAAAAGTAGTTAGTTTTAAGTCAGGCTAGTCATGCTGATTCACTTATTCATGAACTTCAATATTAGGTAGAGAACATGAAAATTATTACTAGCATTCACGATCAAGAAACGAATCGCATGAAACTTAGTGCTTGTTTATTGTTGTTTTCGTTTATTTAAGACTTTGATATTTTATGTCTTGGCTCGAGTGTGTGGCTGTGTGTGTGTGTGTGTGTGTGTGCTCATACATGTATAGCATTTTTATATACTGATGTGTAAATACTTGTAATATACATGAGCTAGTTACGTCTGTGTGTACACATCCTTCAATCCCAGGGTTACATGTATTTATTGTTAATTTGAATGCAGAAAATTTTGATAAACAGTGACTGTAATGTTTACATGTGCACTAACTGCAGATCTGTAGGAAAAACTTGTCATTCATGTAACCAGACTTAGGAATACATTGCCTATAATTACCGTTACCGATGCTGACACTTTTTCAAATCATTGTTCGTTGTCTTACAAATCTGATTTAGATGTACATTGTAGGTAATTTTTGTTGTCTTCATTGAAGTTTTCTGTGGGGATTCAAAAACTGAATAGTCATGCTCAACCAGGCCTACTCCAGGGACCAAACAGCTCAGTTGTTACCATGGAAACTGTCCTGCCATACCCCTTAGGATGTTGCTACGGTAACAGTAATACACTTCTCATCGCAGGATTGGACAATCTTTACAGCGTCGAGCTGGTGCAGGTCAATATGGTCTGTGATTGGTTATGTGTATATATATATATTATATTGATTTATCATTACGTTAAGTCATTGAAAATCTCTAGATTTGAATATTGTGAATATCAAAGATGTACATGTTTCATGCACAGCAGGATGAGCTAACACTGTACTGCATACTACAGAACACGGTATATATTGTGATCAGGATTTGTGAAGCTTTGTTGCTTATCTGTATATTGCCTACTTGAATTTTGTATTTCTTAAGTTACAATTGGCATAAAATCTGCTGTTATGATTTGTATAGTGCTACTTATGTCGCACAAGTTTTGAAAATATTTGTTAAATCATGAAACATTTTGTGCATGAATTAGTTCAAGAAAAATGAAGTGATTTCAACCATCCATTTATGTACATGTACATGTGAATATACCGTATTGGTCCTAATGGAAGAGCAGCACTGCAATACAACTCTAACATTAGCTGGTGTAAAAATACCAGTAGGTGAAATTTGAGTGAATTTTGGGGAAACCATTGATACAATACCCATACAGTGTTAATTTGGTAAAAATATAGCCTAGATATGATGTATGATGTGATATAAGACTATGCTATAAAAATGTATGTGACATTTTTTACTTCAAAAGAAGGGTGTGCTCTTCTACAAGGACCAATACAGTACTGAAGTCATGTGCAGTCTCCTTTCAGTATGTAATCAAGAATCCAGTAAACACTCCACATGTCTAAGAAATTTTGAGGATCATACAGAAGTGAGCTGCAATAAAGTCTATTCCTGCAGTTCCCGATACTTTCAGTGATGTTGTTTGTACAATAGGACTTCCCAATTGAATATTCACACAATCATAAAACAACTCCGGTATGATTTATCAAGCACAGACTTTTATTTTATCACACAGCGCCGATATGGTCGGTGTAAAAAGATCAACATTTGAATTTGAAAAACTGTTAAATCACAAATAGAGAATTTGTCCTTGCGACATCATTATGAGCAATTCCAAGTTTCCGTAAAACGTGTTCATATCCAGGACATGTAATACACAGATACATCATTCTACCTTGGAAGTCCTATATTGCTCCAGCTGTATTCATTGCATCAGAATCTTAATCCAAATTTTCAGCAGAATTATCTGTGTTTTAAGGTTACATACTGGTATTCTGAACACGGGGCAACTACCAGTAAACAAGATACGGGTGCCGGGTAGTGCACAATGTTTATGTGTGAAGAGTAACTTGAAATACTTGACCAGGAATTGAACCCAGATCTGTCAGCATTCGACTGCTTTTCCAATATTAAGCTATCAAGTTTGCGATCAAGAATACTCCAGTACACAGTACACTGCATGGACAGTTATGTACATAATGAATTGCCATCCAATATTGGCAATTAATTGCTGGATTAATTGCTTAGCAGCAGTTTTAGTGTGACTGCTTTGCAGTGTGCATCCATTCAAGTTAAATGCTTTCTGATTGAACTTACAGGTATCTATTGCAAGGGACACTGTTAACATACTAAACACATTTGGCCCTGTTACCTTGGTTATGAAAGGCACTATCGCAGTGCTCTAGAACAATGGAAACCCATGCTTGAACAGGAATTTTGTGTTCTGAATGAAACAGGCAGTGTTTCGATTGATGTTTGCATCAGAGCAGAAATATGTAGCCTCAGAGACAATCATATGCATAGTTCTCAAGTCATATAGCCTAAAAAAGATGAAAATTAGTTAGAAAATTCACAATACACATACCATATTGGTCCTAATAGTGGCATGCACCCTAATAGTAAACGCCCCCTTCTTTCCACCCAAAATGTTTGATTTTTGTAACCTTGTAATTTGCTTCACATTTTTCTAATAACATTTTTTAGTGTTCTAATCCACACATTTATGTTATTTGATTTTAAATGTGGCCTTAAGTTTGACCTCATTTTTGCGCGCGCTGTTGCAAGAGGTCTTGCTTTGGCTCGCCGTGCTACTATTAGACCAATATGGTATTTACTCACGAGTAGTAACAAGCAATGAACAAAATCTTCCACCGAACATAGTGACATAACATAATATAACAATAACAAATAATGATCCTAATCATCATGGCAGAATGAACAGCTCACCGGGAATTCCATATTAATGACCCATAACAAGCAATGTTATAAAAGTAGAACATTTTATCACCAGCAAAGGAAGATTGCTATGTTTTCCCCTGTTGAAGCACTTAGTTACATGTCAATTCACAACCGTACATGCATTGGTTAAACTCGACTCAACAAGCAGCACCAACCCAAAGGTCAAATGACCGTCATAAGTTCATAACGACACAATATTGCATAAGTCTACCTACTTTGCTGTTTCTTAATAAGTCATATTTTGATGGAATAGTAACATAAAATCACTGCAATATTCTTCACATGTTCTGCTAAAACATAACTGCAACAAACAGCTCTAATTTTCAGGTCAATTGACCATCATAACCATTCCATATTTTGAATTTCATACAGGAATCTACCTACTTTGCTTCATTCATTGTGTCATATTTCGATGAAATAATCCCAACAGAAACTGCAACATTCTGTACATTCATGTTAAAAGAATAAAATAACAGGATACATTTGACATCGTTTTTGCTGTAGATCTATGTACACTTACTTGTACATATTTCAAAATACACATTTGAAAGAATTTCTGTGAATACATTCGTCTGCTGACAAAAATTATTTCATGATCTTATTTTATTCGATATCATTATTACTATAGGTCTACGAAACATATCAACTACACAGCACTCATTCTGATCTTTTTTTGTAAGTTTTAACCCAAGTAATTTTAGTATTTAAAAATTCCAATCAAACTTCAACATCCAAGCCATGACTCTTGCCTATAGCATTTGTCATCATGAGTCCTGCTGAAGCTGTTGTATTGGATATACCCCGTCATTCGGGGCGACAATCATATTCCTTCTCTGTCCATCACCTGCAATAGAATAGATTACAACAGACTATTGTGAGGAGTCTGCATCTCTGACATCCACTGAAGGAATACTTAATGCAGAATAACAGCAGGCTGGGAATCTTGTTCAACAGTTGGAATTATACCTCGACCTCACAGAACACACAACTTGATAATGTTTTTGAGGGTCCATCTTTTCGACTCGTCAAGCAGAGTTGATGGTGATTATACTAAATATCTTTGGTCCAGGAATGGAATGCTTTTCATGACTAAAGTGGTTCTTACCCAGCCCAGTGGAATGCCGCATAAGTATTGCTTTCTGGGTTATCAATATGGCTATTTGACAAAATATTGTGTACAGTGGCCACCCTCAGATAAGACCTACAGTTTGGCCACAAAATTGAGGTCTTATCAGAAGGGTTGCTGAACTTAGCTCACATGTTCAAGTCATCCTAGCGCCATAAAAAAAGTCTACAGAGGGAGGAGTCTATAAAGAGAGGGTCTTATAGATCTTAGGGGGACAGTGTATCTAAAACTAGCTCCAAAACATCTAAATCATTATAATAACCAGGCGCAATAAGAATATCGTGCTCGGTGTATCTAGGCACAATATCGTGAGATTGCCCTAAGTTAAATTTACTGTTAATACATATACCTTGATTTGGAGCATTGGCAGCACTCCTGACGCTGCTGTAAATCTGTAAGAAATGCAATAAAAAATAGAAATGAAATTGAATTTTTTTCACATCAAGATATGCCATTCTGAGTTTTTGAGAGAATTTAATTTGGCCATCATGAGAATGTACTGGGAAATGCTGTAAATCTACCAAAATTAACAAAAGACATCTGTATGATCTATGCATTTCTGGTCCATTCAGGCATGGAATTAAAAGTGAAAAAGAACGTCCTTGAAACAAACTCTACCATGATGACCATACTAGTACTTACCTGTATGTCATCATGACAGTCAGTGCGGAGAATAGCCACATGTTGTTCCCGTGGTGATCGACCTATTGTCCAGGCTCGGCACCAGAGAACGCCTCCGCAAAAAAAAACACTTCACCCAACCAACGTCAGCTTTATCTGAAATTTCAGAAATAAAATCATCATGACCATTGTATTACATGTATCAGTCAAAGAGATATTTCCTGCCTTAATTTCCTGAATACGTATGGAAAATTTGCAGTTACTTAGAAATACTGATGCCACGATCACTCCAAAACAAACTAGACGTCAAGGCCTAAAGATGCCTTGGAGGCATTTCGGTGTGATGATTAATTTATAATATATACTAGATATCGACGAAAAAGAAAAATGCCGACTCGGCAAAAAAATTTCGGGTCAAGGTCAAAGTTCATCCATAATACCCATTAGACATGTTTGTCTAGGGCGACGAGTCCGAAAATAACGTCCGTTTCGCTCTACGACACACCGTTTCCAAGATATCGACGAAACCGAAAAATGCCGACTCGGCAAAAAAATTTCCGGTCAAGGTCGAAGTTCATCCATAATACCATCTAGACATGTTAGTCTAGGGCGACGAGTCCGAAAATAACGTCCGTTTCGCTCTACGACGCACCGTTTCCGAGATATCGACGAAAACGAAAAATGCCGACTCCGCAAAAAATGCCGACTTTCGGGTCAAGGTCAAAGTTCATCCATAATACCCCTTAGACATGTTTGTCTAGGGCGACGAGTCCGAAAATAACGTCCGTTTCGCTCTACGACGCACCGTTTCCGAGATATCAACGAAAACGAAAAATGCCGACTCGGCAAAAAAATTCAAGGTCAAGGTCAAAGTTCATCCATAATACCCCTTAGACATGTTTGTCTAGGGCGACGAGTCCGAAAATAACGTCCGTTTCGCTCTACGACGCACCGTTTCCGAGATATGCAGGATGCCTCATGGATGACTCAGCAAAAAATTATTTTGACCTCTAGGTCAAAGGTCGTTTGACGTATCGATCCCAAAATCAATAGGGTTCTTCCCTGTTGATATATAAATCTCCGTGCAAAATTCTGCAACTATTGCCTGAATATTTTTCGAGTTATTGTCCGGAAACCAAGTTTCAAGATCAGCCTCGATTTCATCCTCAAGGACCTCACGGACCTCGGAGCCGGATCAAAAAAAATAATACACCCTAGAGATGTTTGTCTAGGGCGACGAGTCCGAAAATAACGTCCGTTTCGCTCTACGACGCACGGTTTCTGAGATATGCAGGAAGCCTCAAGGATGAATCAGCAAAAAATTATTTCGACCTCTAGGTCAAAGGTCGTTTGACGGATCGATCCCAAAATCAATAGGGTTCTTCCCTGGTGGCATATGAACCTCCATGCAGAGTTCTGCAACTATTGCGTAAATATTTCTCCAGTTATCGTCCGGAAACCAAGTCTCAAAATTAGCCTTGATTTCATCCTCACGGACCTCGGATCCGGCTCAAAAAGAATAGGGTTCTTCCACATATCATTTCTGACTTGTGGTGAAAATTTGACAAGGATCCGTCAAGGCAATCTAAAGTTATCGTCCGGAAACCAAAAGTGGCGGAAGAAGAAAAAAAAGAAAAAAAAAAAAAAAAAAAAAATTCTGCTAAAACCATAAAGGCATTTCTGCCGAAATGCCTTAATTAACGAAATATCCCATAGTTAACTCTGTCAAGTCTACAAAAAAATTTCCAGCATAAGCTGATCCTGTTGATTTCTGCTTTCATAGCAGTTTACAACGAACATTCAACTGGAGATCATTCCTAAACTCATCATCCTGTCCTGAATTTATTCAAGATTCTAAGATTGTCAAGTGCAACAGCGATTATTGTTTTAAGCTAACTTTGTGGAATAACAATCCCTCGCAGACATTCAGTGTTTGAATCAGGCCTACTGATCTTTATAATGCATCAATAAACCAGACAGTAATTAGATGATGCATTTGGCAGATCACATGAGTACGGTGGCTCATATTCGCCAGATGGAGGAATGCACTTTTTTCTTTACAGCGTAATAACGCTCTAATTTACAGCGTAATAACGCTCTAATTTACAGCGTAATTACGCTCTAATACAGCGTTATATCGCTGTAATACAGCGTATTAACGCTGTAAATTAAAGCGTAATTACGCTGTAAATTAAAGCGTTATTACGCTCTATTACAGCGTTATAACGCTCTATTACAGCGTTTTAACGCTCTAATTTATAGCGTAATTACGCTTTAATTTACAGCGTAATTACGCTCTAATTACAGCGTTATTACGCTGTAATTTAGGCGTTATTACGCTGTAAATTACAGCGTTATAACGCTCTAATTTACAGCGTAATTACGCTCTAATTACAGCGTAACGCTGTAATTAGAGCGTAATTACGCTGTAAATTACAGCGTTATAACGCTCTAATTTACACTGCCAGAGACATCATCGGACCTGCTAGTTCATCAGCTCAATCATTTGTAGGGAAATCTCAAAATTATTCTGATCTAGATATGTTTATTACAAATCACCATAATGGAAAAATTAGCCCAATGGGCTAGAAAGGTTACCGGAGAAATATACAGAGTTAAGCCGAGAAAGTTGTTGGTCAAATTCAAGGTGACCACTGAAATCGCCATATCTCTAACCTTGAAAATGGGATCAAAGGTTAAATTCTAGATCACCAAACTATTCAGCATACATCATTTCCTATATGTTCACTATGGATCCCTAAGCTGTAAATTTGATAATAAGCGAGATATAAGCCATTTTGTAATCTGACTTTGAAAATAAAATGACTGACCTTGAAATTTAGGTCAAAGGTCAAACTCAATATCATTAAAATATTCAGAATATCTCATTTCCTATATGTTCACAATTGATTCCTAAGCTGTAAAGTCGATAATAAGCAAGATATTAGCCATTTTGTCCTGTTGAGCTTGAAAATGAGGTCAAAAGTCAAATTCAAGGTCACTAGAATATTCAGCATATATCATTTCCTATATGTTCACAATTGATTCCTAAGCTGTAAAGTCGCTAAGAAGCAAAATATTGGCCATTTTGTCCTGTGACCTTGAAAATGAGGTCAAAGGTCAAATTCAAGGTCACGAGAATATTCAGCATATATCATTTCCTATATGTTCACAATTGATTCCTAAGCTGTAAAGTCGATAATAAGAGAGATATTAGCAATTTTGTCCTGTGACCTTGGAAATGAGGTCAAAGGTCAAATTCAAGGTCACGAGAATATTCAGCATATATCATTTCCTATATGCCCACAATTGATTCCTAAGCTGTAAAGTCGATAATAAGTGAGATATTAGCCATTTTGTCCTGTGACCTTGAAATGAGGTCAAAGGTCAAATTCAAGGTCATGACAATAATCTGCATATATCATTTCCTATATGTTCATAATTGATTGATAAGCTGTAAAGTCGATAACAAGCGAGATATTAGCCATTTTGTCCTGTGACCTTGAAAATGAGTTCGAAGATCAAATTAAAGGTCATCAGAATATTCAGCATATATCATTTCCTATATCTCCACAATTGATTCCTAAGCTGTAGAGTCGATAATAAGCGAGATATAAGCCATTTTGTGCTCTGACCTTGAAACTGAGGTCAGAGGTCAAATTCAAGGTCATGAGAATATTCAGCATATATTATTTCCTATATGTCCACAATTGATTCCTAAGCTGTAGAGTCGATAATAAGCGAGATATAAGCCATTTTGTGCTCTGACCTTGAAACTGAGGTCAGAGGTCAAATTCAAGGTCACGAGAATATTCAGCATATATTATTTCCTATATGTCCACAATTGATTCCTAAGCTGTAGAGTCGATAATAAGCGAGATATAAGCCATTTTGTGCTCTGACCTTGAAACTGAGGTCAGAGGTCAAATTCAAGGTCACGAGAATATTCAGCATATATCATTTCCTATATGTCCACAATTGATTCCTAGTCTCTAATCTCGATATCAAGTGAGATATTAGGCATAATGTGTCCCATTATAAAGCATAGGAGAATTTAACATGGGAAAGTCCTATTTGGGCCGAGTTTGGGCCAAAATGGCCCACTTCAAGCGATTCAAGCGCAACGAAATTTATAGACATCATAGAAGTACATATGAGGAGTCTTATGTATCAAAAAGAAAAAAAGTTACTGAACAGATTTTGAGAAAATGGCCGCCAAAGTCCAAAATCAGGCCTTTTTCGTCGAAAATGGCCGCCACTTTGAAGGAAAAGCGAAAATCAAAAAACTAAAAAATATCTCCTTCTTGAATTATTTTTAAGTATTTTTCTGCAAAATTTCAGAAAAATTCGCCCGTAAACAAAAAAGATAAAAATGTGGACGACGACGACGACGACGACGACGACGACGGACGACGGACGCCGGACGACGGACGCAACGCCATGCCAATAGGTTATCGGACCATAGGTCCGGTAACCTAATATGCTAGGAAGGTGAACGGTTTAATTTAGAGCGTAATAACGCTCTAAAATAGAGCGTTATAACGCTCTAAATTAGAGCGTTATAACGCTGTATTACAGCGTTATTACACTGTAATTAAAAATTTGCGGTCCTCTATGTGGCGAATATGAGCTTCCGTACATGAGCATGATGAATGAAAACAGGCAGTACATATTGTACATACAGCAGAAGAATCCCGCCTCTGCCAGCCTCTGCCTTTCTAGTAAGTCCCACGCTGTTTGTCCATTGAAGGACGAATACCGCGTCACCAAGCTGGAGAAGTCTGGGTGTCGTGGAAAACCTGGTGCCTGTAATAGTAATGAAAAAAACTAATAATAGCATGGTGATCAAAACTAGTGTTGGAACAATCATCGATTATAATTATATTATTTCAATTGTTCCAATTGTATGATTATTTTTTACATTTCTCAAAAATTAGCCCAATGGGCTAGAAAGGTTACCGGAGAAATATACAGAGTTAAGCCGAGAAAGTTGAAGGTCAAATTCAAGGTGACCACTGAAATCGTCATATCTCTAACCTTGAAAATGGGATCAAAGGTTAAATTCTAGATCACCAAACTATTCAGCATACATCATTTCCTATATGTTCACTATGGACCCCTAAGCTGTAAATTTGATAATAAGCGAGATATAAGTCATTTTGTAATCTGACTTTGAAAATAAAATGACTGACCTTGAAATTTAGGTCAAAGGTCAAATTCAATATCATTAAAATATTCAGAATATATCATTTCCTATATGTTCACAATTGATTCCTAAGCTATAAAGTCGATAATAAGCGAGATATTAGCCATTTTGTCCTGTTGACCTTGAAAATGAGGTCAAAAGTCAAATTCAAGGTCACTAGAATATTCAGCATATATCATTTCCTATATGTTCACAATTGATTTCTAAGCTGTAAAGGCGCTAATATAACATTAATATGTTTTTGGAGGGCGTAGTGATTATTTACGGCCCAGCTCAGATTATTTACAGCCCGACAAGGTTCATTATTACCTATAAATGGGCTGTTAACTAGTAGATTCTCGTTACTTTCCGAGGCGAAAATTCGGCAGTGGTCATGCGTTATGATTGAAACCCCAACACGCAAATATATTTACAGCCCGCATTTACGACGTAAATACTTCATAACAGCCCAGCAGTCACGTGATCGCGTATGCAGACGGCACGAGTTCAAAACTGAGTATAATTTGTTCAAAATGTTGTTAAAGAATCCTGACACTCTGATATAGCATAGCACATCAGGCAAGGATATTAATGAGGTTAGCAGTAAATATTGATTTGTACCAGTAATGTATGTGTGATGTGTTCTTGAAGTTATGTTTACCGGTAATTCTGGCCTCGTGATGTAACCTGGAAGGTAATAAATGATGTTTGTTGACTACTGTGTTTATCTCCTTGTAGACCAATTGATATAGGTAATAATAGTAATAATATGTTTTTGGCGGGCGTAGTGATTATTTACGGCCCAGCTCAGATTATTTACAGCTCTCCAAGGTTTTGCAGCCCTCGCAAGCTCGGGCTGCAAATGAACCTTGTCGGGCTGTAAATAATCTGAGCTGGGCCGTAAATAATCACTACGCCCTCCAAAAACATATTAATGTTATATTTGCAGCCCAAGCTTGCGAGGGCTGCAAAACCTTGGAGAGCTGTAAATAATCTGAGCTGGGCCGTAAATAATCACTACGCCCTCCAAAAACATATTAATGTTATATTTGCAGCCCAAGCTTGCGAGGGCTGCAAAACCTTGGAGAGCTGTAAATAATCTGAGCTGGGCCGTAAATAATCACTACGCCCGCCAAAAACATATTATTACTATTATTACCTATATCAATTGGTCTACAAGGAGATAAACACAGTAGTCAACAAACATCATTTATTACCTTCCAGGTTACATCACGAGGCCAGAATTACCGGTAAACATAACTTCAAGAACACATCACACATACATTGCTGGTACAAATCAATGTTTACTGCTAACCTCATTAATATCCTTGCCTGATGTGCTATGCTAAAGTGACAACAAAATTATCGTGCCGTCTGCAGACGCGATCACGTGACTGCTGGGCTGTTATGAAGTATTTACGTCGTAAATGCGGGCTGTAAATATATTTGCGTGTTGGGGTTTCAATCATAACGCATGACCACTGCCGAATTTTCGCCTCGGAAAGTAACGAGAATCTACTAGTTAACAGCCGATTTATAGGTACCGTATTCGCGCGCATACAGTCGCATGTGCGTTTATCCGAAATTTGCTTGTTTTAGGCCACTTATAATTTGGAAAATATTTCGTACATACGCACATGTGCGATCGTTTTCGATAAGAAGGGGTTGACTGCATATCCCTCTGATCAGGCTCAGATAGTTCTAGTTTGACAGTTATGCGAGGCCGACACGACTGTCAAAACGGCCCCGACTCGACAATTGCAATTACATGGTTTGGTGCACAAATGAATTCAGGCATCGGTACTTGTGTTGGTGTATGTGCATGATGTATAATCTATTGTTGTGTGAAGCTGTAGGGACTTCGGGAAACAAATAAAATTTGTTGTTTGGGTCGTTGCTATTTCAAAACAAATCCACATGTCACTTGAAAGAAGAAAGTGAAACAGGCTGCCTGATTGGTGGGGTTCTTTATGACGTCATATCTGGCCTTTCACCATTGGCTGATTCGTTTTGAAAGGTAACTTATGATTGGTTGGAATGTGAATCAGCTCATGAATATTGATGAGCACATGGAAGAAAAATAGCAACTTCCTGCTGGGCGGCAAACATCACAAACACGAACGAAACAAGGGCTTTTCAAGATGTTTTTTCCACACTCATGAACAGAAATGACACATCCTGATCATAGTATGTCAAACGAAATCTCAAGTGTCAGTTACACTCATCGTAATTAGGCAATCAACATCACAACTTATTTGACAGTTTGCAATCCATTGACCGCAGACACAGCTGCAATTGACATGAACTGACGAAGTCACGATTGCATGAAATTAGTCAAGCACATGACATGGAACCGATGATCTTACGATCAAAATTTTTTTACTGTCATTCTTGATTTTGATTTTTTTTCAATCACAAGCACATGTGCGTATATTCGAAATATACGCACACCTTCGACTATACGCACATGCGACAGTATGCGCGCGATTACGGTAATAATAAGCAAGATATTGGCCATTTTGTCCTGTGACCTTGAAAATGAGATCAAAGGTCAAATTCAAGGTCATGAGAATATTCAGTATATATCATTTCCTATATGTTCACAATTGATTCCTAAGCTGTAAAGTCGATAATAAGCGAGATATTAGCAATTTTGTCCTGTGACCTTGGAAATGAGGTCAAAGGTCAAATTCAAGGTCATGAGAATATTCAGCATATATCATTTCCTATCTGTTCACAATTGATTCCTAAGCTGTAAAGTCGATAATAAGCGAGATATTAGCCATTTTGTCATGTGACCTTGAAAATGAGGTCAAAGGTCAAATTCAAGGTCATGAGAATTTTCAGCATATATCATTTCCTATATGTTCACAATTGATTCCTAAGCTGTAAAGTCGCTTATAAGCAAGATATTGGCCGTTTTGTCCTGTGACCTTGAAAATGAGGTCAAAGGTCAAATTTAAGGCCACGAGAATATTCAGCATATATCATTTCCTATATGTTCACAATTGATTCGTAAGCTGTAAAGTCGATAATAAGCGAGATATTAACAATTTTGTCCTGCGACCTTGGAAATGAGGTCAAAGGTCAAATTCAAGGTCACGAAAATATTCAGCATATATCATTTCCTATATGTTCACAATTGATTCCTAAACTGTAAAGTCGATAATAAGCGAGATATTAGCCATTTTGTCATGTGACCTTGAAAATGAGGTCAAAGGTCAAATTCAAGGTCACAAGAATATTCAGCATATATCATTTCCTATATGTTCACAACTGATTCCTAAGCTGTAAAGTCGATAATAAGCGAGATATTAGCCATTTTGTCCTGTGACCTTGAAAATGAGGTCAAAAGTCAAATTCAAGGTCACGAGAATATTCAGCATATATCATTTCCTATATGTCCACAATTCATTCCTAGTCTCTAATTTCAATATTAAGTGAGATATTAGGCTTAATGTGTGCCATTATAAAGAATAGGAAAATTTAACATGGGAAAGTCACATTTGGGCGAGTTTGGGCCCAAAATGGCCCACTTCAAGCGATTCAAGCGCAACGAAATTTATACATGTCACAGGGGTACATATGAGGAGTGTTTTTCATCAATAAGAAAAAAAAGTTACTGAACAGATTTTGAGAAAACGACCGTCAAAGTCCAAAATTGGCCATTTTTCGACGAAAACGGCCGCTCTGACATTGAAACCAAGGTCAGAGGTCAAATTCAAGGTCACAACAATATTCAGCATATATCATTTCCTATATGTCCACAATTGATTCCTAGTCTCTAATCTCAATATTAAGTGAGATATTAGGCTTTAATGTGTCCCCTTATAAAGCATAGGAGAATATAACATGGGAAAGTCCCATTTGGGCAGAGTTTGGGCCCAAAATGGCCCACTTCGAGCGATTCAAGCGCAACGAAATTTATACATGTCACAGGGGTACATATGAGGAGTGTTATGCATCAATAAAAAAAAAAGTTACTGAACAGATTTTGAGAAAATGGCCGCCAAAGTCCAAAATCAGGCATTTTTCGTCGAAAACGGCCGCCATTTTGAAAAAAATGCGAAAATAAAAAAACTAAAAAATACCTCCCTCTCGAAATATTTTTAGGCATTTTTGTGCAAAATTTCAGAAAAATTCGATCGTAAACTTTAAAGATAAAATTGTTGACGGACGACGACGACGACGGACGACGATGCCGGACGCATCGCCATGCCAATAGGTTACGGACCAAAGGTCCGGTAGCCTAAAAACAATTCAAAACACCACACATGTAACTTCTCAGTTATTGGAAGTACTTGCGAATACTAACAAAGTTTACATGTACCTTGGTAACCTTTTTAGTTTCTAGGATTATACAAACATATCAAAATCATCTATATCTTAATTGATATGGTATTCATTCATCCCGCAATATGGCAACATAGTTGGGTCTGGCGCAACAAAAATCAATCAAAATCTGCTTTACCATGGAAACCATCGAAATTCGTGGTCCTGACACGCTCTTCAATCCGCCATACTCTCCTGACTTGACACCGTGAGATTCCTAGCTCTTCCCTAGATTGAAAGCTGAGTTATCATGGTTATAGGGCAAGCATTTCGAGAATGTGCCCGATCTGAAATCGGCAGTGCAAAGGAATCTTCAAAATCTGACAGCTAAGGCTTTCTGTGATGCGTTCTCAACTTGGGTGAACCGCAACCGTAAATACATATGTGTTGATTAATATAACAATAACGTTATTTTGGAGGGCGTCATAGAGTTTTGGAGGCCTGCCTTTGGTGGTTGCCGGCCCCACATAAGGCTCGGGCCGTCAATGATATGTCATGCGTTCGCCGTCTGCTAGAAGAAAGTAAACAAAGTCACGTGCTTGAAGTTTCGAGCCCGGCACTATTTGTCTGATCTCAAATACAGTGTTTTGTGGCTTGACCAAATGACCAATATCCTCTAGGTATTAGGTAACGCCCTCGTTAGTGATGGGATCAATCATCGATTGTCTTTGATGATTGATTGAAACTGTCTTCAATTAAATTATCGATTACGTTTTTGAAAAATCAATTATTCAAATCAAACATGACCATAACTTTTGTTATCATAACATCCTCTGATAACTTCGAGATCCAGGAAACTCTGTCTGTTTCCGTCTCTTTTCGATGGTGTTCATAACAAAGTACATGCATGCATGGTGGGCTTGATGACAGAAATCGATCAGGACAGAGAAAATGAAATTGTCGTTTATTTTTTTCTTGGACATCAGGACAAGCAAAATAATGTGACTGTACATACAATTAGGTTTCAAACAATAATCGATGATCAATTGAAGAAAAATTTCAATCATCAAACATGGTCAAAGATTTCAATTCCCAACACTAGCCCTCATTACTTATACATGTAATAATGGACAATATTTTGAAAAAGAATGAACATTGGTTCGCAGTAGTATACAGCTATTTCTCTGAAATAAATTAATGTACAGTTTATTGGGGACAATAATTTGTCATATCGAGCAATTTAACAGTTGATCCGCTCTATACACATGTATGTGTTGTCATAGTTACAATCGCAGGCACAATAATGCGCCCAATCTGCAATAATTTGCGCTCGAACTCAAAACTGTCTAGTGATAAAATATTTATGACATGCATATCCTTAAACTTTTTGAGCACTCCTCGTACTCACTGGTCACAAGTACATTCTGTGGTCATATGGAATCCGGGCCCAACAACCAGTTCCTACTTTCAGGTGGTATACCGGTACATGCGCCCGTGAAAAAAAAAACCTTTGACATCAAAAGGACATCCAAGGTCAAATTGAATGTATATTTTATAGCATATAATCATGATAATGGCCCAAGTATCATATCCTGCGCCTTCTTCTATTTTCAATAAGGATTAAAAAGGTGCGACACGGATTAATGGTATGTTTTCAGTGAATGAGTAGTATTAGCTACTGGTCCCATTGTTCTCCAGAGGTCGATAACTAACTTATTCACCCGCTAGCAGGTATATAACTAACAACAATAGAGCCAGTAGCTAAGTCAGATAATCACTTCGCGCTTCGGTGAATTAGAATATTATGAAACCTCGCGGCTCCGCCGCTCGGTCCATAATATTCTAATTCACCTCGCGCTCAGTGTATATCTATTACTTAAGGAGCAGTGTACGGTACTTGGGCCCATATAATTGACTCAATGTATAGGGTCTTTAAGACCCGTGCCGTCACGATGTGATTCTGGGGACCAACAAACATGCACCTCTTGTTCAATATAAGTAGAGCTCCAGTTAGAACTCAAACTACTCAGGTAACACAAAGGGTGTATGTTTGTTGGGTCCAATTATCATATCCTGCGCCTTCCTCTATATTCAATAAGGATTAAAAAGGTGGCAAACGGATTAAATGGCATTCATTTAGTGGATGAGTAGTATGGTACATGTACTTGGGCCGTTTGTTGGTCACCAGAATCACACCGTGACGGCACGAGAGTTACAGACCCTGTACTGGCTTTGATTCTAAATGTTCAAGTAATAAAGTCAATAGTCTGTAACAATCTGTCACGAAATTGTTTTGAATCCTCATTTCGATTTTTTTCTTGCTTAGTGGCCCATATATTCAACGTTGCAGAGATTGTAAATTGCCATGCCTATAGAGCGTGCAAGAGGGCGAACTCAGAGATCTAATATCATATATATTGCAAATACATACTGGACTAAGTTGCTCGAACATGTTGCCAGTGATTTCAGCAAATGCAGCTCCTATAGGTGGTAGACTTATTGCAGAAAAGTTCTCTTGTGCTCAGTGCTCGCGAGGTGGTTTCTATGAGAATTGAACAGTGCAGTTATGAAAAAGCAGAAAAAAAACTCAATTTGTTTCACAACTCATTAACATGCAACTTGACATAATACTTTCAAACATGTTTTTGATAAAAATTAGGGCCAAGAAAGGTTACCGGAGAAATTTACAGTGTTCAGCCACAAATGTTCACCAAAATTGCTGTTTTGACCTTATGACCTTGACGAATATATCGCTGATTACTCATTTCGTAGTGCTGCCACCTGGCGAGTTGTATGTTTTGGCAGCTGACAAGTTGATTTCGTTCGTTGTTTCAATCGAAATTTCGATAGTAAATTTGACTGTTCGAACTAAACGAGTCAATTTGAAAATTATTTTCTTGAATAATTTTTGGTGTTCGAATTATTAGAGTGTTCGAACTAATTGAATAAATACGGTAGACGACGGACATACATGTAATGCCATGGCATAGGTAATCGAACCACAGTCGAAACAGCAAAAAATTGGTAATTTTATCAATTACCAATGCTCATGAAATTATAATTTCATGAGGAAGTCTAAGTAGACTAGTTGGCCTCCCTCAGAGGGAGTATTCGTTTTCCCATCTACTTAGACTGACGATATTGAAACTACATGTTCGAAGCTACAAACAAAAAACAACAACACAAGCGACATTTGAACCTATGCAACAAGCTGCAAACATCAAGCAACCAACAACTTGCAAGCTACAAGCCAGTAGCACTATCGGAACCCGACTACCGTAACGCATGTTTGTCTGATCATGAAGATGGCGTAAGGTAAATCGATTCGTTTAATTGTCTGCTGTGTTCTTGCTAAAAAATAATATACTGACACGAACTAATCAACAGACATACAGTATAAGATATTTAGGATACATAAATTGTCATGCAGAATACGCTGTAACGGCATTTTCGGGAATAAAGTCGTTGATACGATTTGCTATTGACTACAGTAACGTTTCGGTCCGACTACCCTAACGTGATCGATCTGCGGCTTAGGACTACCGTAACGTCACTACTGTGATTTGGCAAATACGCACGTAAAATTAAACAACAATCATTTTCATCATTACAGAAATGGGTTTCAGATGCAGAGCAAACTAGACGTCAAGGCCTAAAGGCCTTGGAGGCATTTCAGGGAGAAGCATGAAAAAAACAAAATGCTGACTCAGCAAAAACATGATGAAGCTCCCAATGGGACCTATAAGACATTTGTGCAATCACATGTATGTGAAGGACAAACTCCATACGATTAAGACTATCTGTCTAATGTCTGTTTTGTTCTAAGTCGCACCGTTTCCGAGGAATCGATGAGTCCGAAAATAACTTCTGTTTCGCTCTACGACACACCGTTTCCGAGATATCGATGAAAACGAAAAATGCCGACTCAGAGAAAAAATTTAAGGTCAAGGTCAAAGGTCATCCATTATACCCTTAAGCATGTTTGTCTAGGGCGACGAGTCCGAAAATAATGTCTGTTTCGCTCTATGACGCACCGTTTCCGAGATATCGGCGAAAACGAAAAATGCCGACTCAGCGAAAAAAATTAAGGTCAAGGTCAAAGGTCATCCATAATACCTATTACACATGTTTGTCCAGGGCGACGAGTCCGAAAATAACGTCCGTTTCGCTCTACGACGCACCGTTTCCGAGATATCGACGAAAACAAAAAATGCCGACTCAGCGAAAAAATTTGAGGTCAAGGTCAAAGGTCATCCATAATACCCTTTAGACATGTTTGTCTAGGATGACGAGTCCGAAAATAATGTCCGTTTCGCTCTACGACGCACCATTTCCGAGATATGCATGAGAGCCTCAAGGATGACTCAGCTAAAATTATTCCGAGCCCTAGGTCAAAGGTCGCTTGACGGATCGGCCTCAAAATCAATAGGCTTCTGCCCTGGTGATATATATGAACCTCCGTGCAAAGTTTTAAAGTCATTGCCATAATACGTTTTGAGTTATCGTGCGGAAACCAAAAACATGAATTTCATCCTCGCGGACCTCACGGACCCCGGAGCCGGCTCAAAAACAATACACAACATTTCTGACCAGTGGTGAAAATTTGGCGAAGATACATCAAGGCAAACTGAAGTTATCGTGCGGAAACCAAAAAGTGAAAGAGAAAAAAAAAAAAGAAAAAAAAAAAAAAAAAAAATTTTTTTTGACAAAACCATAAAGGCATTTCTGCTGAAATGCCTTAATGAGAAAAAAATATATAACAAAATGGTATCTATATTCAAACCGTCCACTGTAAAAGTTGCTGCGATGATTTTCAAATCAAATTGACACACATGAAACCTATGCCTACTTTGGAGTAACATCTTGAAAATTCGGATGTTTGCGTATTCATTACACTAATACATTACGTTGACCATAACATTTCAAACTAGACGTCAAGGCCTAAAGATGCCTTGGAGGCATTTCGGTGTGAAGACTAATATATATATACTAGATATCGACGAAAATGAAAAATGTCGACTCAGCAAAAGACGAAAATGAAAAATGTCGACTCAGCAAAAAAAATTTCAGGTCAAGGTCAAAGTTCATCTATACACCCCTTAGACCATGTAGACATGTTTGTCTACAGCCACGAGTCCAAAAAAAACGTCCGTTTCGCTCTACGACGCACCGTTTCCGAGATATCGACGAAAACGAAAAATGCCGACTCGGCAAAAAAAATTTTGGGTCAAGGTCAAAGTTCATCCATAATACCCCTTAGACATGTTTGTCTAGGGCCACGAGTCCAAAAATATCATCCATTTCGATCTACGATGCACGGTTTCTGAGATATCGGCGAAAACGAAAAATGTCGACTCGGCAAAAAAATTTCGGGTCAAGGTCAAAGTTCATCCATAATACCCCTTAGACATGATTGTCTAGGGCCACGAGTCTTAAAATAACGTCCGTTTTGCTCACTGTTTCCGAGATATTGAAGAAAACGAAAAATGCCGACTTGGCAAAAAAATTCAAGGTCAAGGTCAAAGTTCATCCCTATTACCCCCTTAGACATGTTTGTCTAGGGCGATGAGTCCAAAATTAACGTCCGTTTCGCTCTACGACGCATGGTTTCCGAGATATCGGCGAAATCGAAAAATGTCGACTCGGCCAAAAAATTTCGGGTCAAGGTCAAAGTTCATCCATAATACCCCTTAGACATGATTGTCTAGGGCGACGAGTCTCAAAATAACGTCCGTTTTGCCCTACGACGCACCGATCCGAGATATTGACGAAAACGAAAAATGCTGACTCGGCTAAGAAATTTTGGGTCAGGGTCAAAGTTCATCCATAATACCCTTTAGACATGATTGTCTAGGGCCACGAGTCTTAAAATAACGTCCATTTTGCTCTACGACGCACTGTTTCCGAGATATTGAAGAAAACGAAAAATGCTGACTTGGCAAAAAATTAGCCCAAAGGCTAAGATAGGTTACCGGACAATATTGGTTTGGCCATGGCAGCATTGGCAGGTAACAGACCTTTACCAATCAAGGTTCGCAGTGTAAACATATGACCTTGGGATTTACCAATCAAGGTCATCCGTGTGAACTTCGATATTACCATTACATGTATGTGTGCGGCATTTGATATTCTATATGTTGGGTGGAATCGTTTAGGCCGCTCAGGTCAATTTACACATTCCAAGTCAGACATTTGGCACTCAGGGTCATCTGACGTCAAGTTCAAGGTCATCATTAGTTGTGCCATATATGTCTTCCTATATGTTCATAATGCAAACATGAGCTCTATCTGCAAGCATTCCATCTATAGAGGCAAATCTGGGTATTTTTTTACCCCAAAATGGCTGTTTTGACCTTTCAAGGTCATCGAAGGTCAAATTCAAGGTCACCACACAAGTCGCCATATATGACTTCCCATTTGAAAATGCCAATTTCTAAGCTCTATCTTCAAGCGTTCTATGAGTACAGTCCTGACAGCTCCCATTATGAAGGAAAAAAGTGCCGAGAATTTTCAGTCCAAAATTTTTTGCAAAGGGTGAAAAATTTTTTTTGCCTAGAAATGGCCCAAAATGGATAGTAATGCGATTTGGGGCGGAAACATTTTTTTTCGCCGACTCGTCAAAAATTCAAAATGGCCGCCACACGGAGATCAGCGATTCAAGGGCAACAAAACTTATACACGTCACAGAGGTATATAAGAGGAATCATTTTAAGCAAAAATCTCAAAACTGATCAGACAGTTTTTGAGAGAATACAGACCAGGTGCAAATTTGAGCATTTTTCGACCCAAAAATGGCTGTTTTGACCTTTCAAGGTCATCCAAGGTCAAACTCAAGGTCACCACACAAGTCGCCATACAGTGGATCCTGTGTTAAAGACCACCTGGTTTGAGAGACCACCCTGTGTTTTAGGACCGCTCCACTTGGTCCCAAGTGACCTTTTATGATGTAAATGAACCTGTCATGAGAGACCACCTGTCATTTAAGACCACCTTTTTGGGGTCCCTTGGGTGGTCTTAAAATACAGGATCCACTGTATATGACTTCCCATTTGAAAGTGCCAATTTCTAAGCTCTATCTTCAAGCGTTCTATGAGTACAGTCCAGACAGCTCCCATTATGAAGGAAAAAAGTGCCGAAAATTGTCCAAGTCCAAAATTTTTTTCAAAGGGTGAAAAAAATTTTTTACCCTAGAAATGGCCCAAAATGGATAGTAATGCGATTTGGGGAGAAAATTTTTTTTTTCGCCGACCCGCCAAAAATTCAAAATGGCCGCCACACGGAAACCGGCGAATTTAGGGCAACCAAACTTATACATATCACAGAGGTATATGAGGGGAATCTTTTGAAACCAAAAACTCAAAACTGATCACACAGTTTTTGAGAAAATGGCCGTCAAAGTCCAAAATTGAGCGTTTTTCGACAAAAACGGCCGCCATTTTGAAAAAAATGTGAAAATCAAAAAACAAAAAAATACCTCCTTCTCAAAATATTTTTAGGCATTTTTGTGCAAAATTTCAGAAAGATTTGATCGTTAACTTTAAAGATAAAAATGTTAACGCCGGACGGACGGACGACGGACGCAACGCCATGCCAATAGGTTATCGGACCAAAGGTCCGGTAACCTAAAAATTCAAGGTCAAGGTCAAAGTTCATCCCTATTACCCCCTTAGACATGTTTGTCTAGGGCGATGAGTCCAAAATTAACGTCCGTTTCGTTCTACGACGCACGGTTTCCGAGATATCGGCGAAATCGAAAAATGTCGACTCGGCCAAAAAATTTCGGGTCAAGGTCAAAGTTCATCCATAATACCCCTTAGACATGATTGTCTAGAGCGACGAGTCTCAAAATAACGTCCGTTTTGCCCTACGACGCACCGATCCGAGATATTGACGAAAACGAAAAATGCTGACTCGGCTAAGAAATTTTGGGTCAAGGTCAAAGTTCATCCATAATACCCTTTAGACATGTTTGTCTAGGGCGACGAGTCCAAAAATAACGTCCGTTTCGCTCTATGACGCACGGTTTCCGAGATATCGGCGAAAAACAAAAAATGCCGAATCGGCAAAAAAATTTCGGGTCAAGGTCAAAGTTCATCCATAATACCCCTTACACATGTTTGTCTGGACGAGGAGTCTCAAAATAATGTCCGTTTCGCTCTATGACGCACTGTTCCTGAGATATACAGGAAACCTCAAGGATGACTGGGTGAAAAATCTTCCGACCTCTAGGTCAAAGGTCGTTTGACGGATTGATCCCAAAATCGATAGGGTTTCTCCCCTGCTGATATATGAACCTCCATGCAGCCATGGAGCCATTGCCTGAATAGTTTTTGAGTTATCGCGCGGAAAAATAGTTTCAAAGTTATCTCACGGACCTCGGATCCGGCTTCGAAACTATACAGCACATCTACATAATATGTCTGAACAGTGGTGAAAATTTCAAGTCGATCCGTCGAGGCATTCTCGAGTGATTGCGCGGAAACGAAAACGGCGGAAGAAAAAAAAAGAAAAAAAAAAAGAAGAATTCTAACAAAACTGAAATGCCTTAACTACAAGAGCTATAACCAGATAACTGCTATAGATTCAACACAGTCAAGATGCGAAGCAGGCATAAATTCCAGGCAATCAAGTCCAAATCCGAATTCCGAGCTCCTGATCCATGAACATGTCAGTCAATGACAAACAAAGAGCTGTTACATAGAAGGTCTGTATAATTATTGATAAAGGGCTATATAATATTGTAACTATATATTGATAAAGGGCTATAGAGTGGTCCCTGTAAGATAAGACCTCACCTTTTGCAGGAAAAATGAAGTCTTATCTTACAGGATGTCTTATTTCACAGGTTCATTTACATGTTAAATTGACCTTTGGGGAATATAAAAAAGTCTTTACAGACAGGAAAGTCTTATTTCAGAGGGGTCTTATCTTACAGGGACCACTGTATAACATTGTAACTATATATCCATTGTTGATACGTTCGATATGCAATATGTGCCCTGCAATTAAATAGGATTATACATATAATTATTTGCAACAGTGGGACTGCCTATGTAGACATACATGAGCGATATAAAACTGGCAACAGGTACACAACCTGGCAGGTGTATAGCCACAAAAGAAAACAAGATATTTGTTGTGGAGAATTAGCATATAAAACAAAATAGCACATCAATGATCTGCGTGGTTTGTAACGTTACGGTAGTCGGCCGTTCGCGTTACGGTAGTCACTACTCTGATACTACAGTAAACTCCCGTTATACATGTTATAACAAAGTTGATGGGATCCATGAGAGCACTTCGTTATAAAAGAAGTTTGTAATAAAAGAAGTTATGTTGTTTCTAATTCATTTTTCTGTGTGGTTTATCTCAAAATAGTTAGTTTATATGAATAGTTTGTGGTTCAATAAATACATGTTTCCGTTTGGAAACCATCATGGCTTTTTATAAATTTCACAATTTGCCCTAATCTTAGCCCATTGTGCGCCTTGTAACAACGTGAACTAGACGTCAAGGCCTAAAGATGCCTTGGAGGCATTTCGGTGTGATGATTAATTTATAATATATACTAGATATCGACGAAAAAGAAAAATGCCGACTCGGCAAAAAAATTTCGGGTCAAGGTCAAAGTTCATCCATAATACCAATTAGACATGTTTGTCTAGGGCGACGAGTCCAAAAATAACGTCCGTTTCGCTCTACGAAGCATCGTTTCCGAGATATCGACGAAAACGAGAAATGCCGACTCGGCAAAATAATTTCGGGTCAAGGTCAAAGTGCATCCATAATACCCATTAGACATGTTTGTCTAGGGCGACGAGTCCGAAAATAACGTCCGTTTCGCTCTACGACGCACCGTTTCCGAGATATCGACGAAACCGAGAAATGCCGACTCGGCCAAAAAATTTCGGGTCAAGGTCAAAGTTCATCCATAATACCCTTAAGACATGTTTGTCTAGGGCGACGAGTCCGAAAATAACGTCCGTTTCGCTCTACGAAGCACCGTTTCCGAGATATCGACGAAAACGAAAAATGCTGACTCGGCAAAAAAATTTCGGGTCAAGGTCAAAGTTCATCCATAATACCCTTTAGACATGTTTGTCTAGTGCGACGAGTCCGAAAATAACGTCCGTTTCGCTCTACGAAGCACCGTTTTCGAGATATCGCCGAAAACGAAAAATGCCGTCTCGGCAAAAAAATTTCGGGTCAAGGTCAAAGTTCATCCATAACACCCCTTAGGCATGTTTGTCTAGGGCGACGAGTCCGAAAATAACGTCCGTTTCGCTCTACGACACACCGTTTCCGAGATATCGATGAAAACGAAAAATGCCGACTCGGCAAAAAAATTTCGGGTCAAGGTCAAAGTTCATCCATAATACCCCTCAGACATGTTTGTCTAGGGCGACGAGTCCGAAAATAACGTCCATTTCGCTCTACGACGCACCGTTTCCGAGATATCGACGAAAACGAAAAATGCCGACTCGGCAAAAAAAAATTGGGTCAAGGTCAATCTTCATCCATAATACCCTTAAGACATGTTTGTCTAGGGCGACGATTCCGAAAATAACGTCCGTTTCGCTCTACGAAGCACCGTTTCCGAGATATCGACGAAAACGAAAAATGCCGACTCGGCAAAAAAATTTCGGGTCAAGGCCAAAGTTCATCCATAATACCATCTAGACATGTTAGTCGAGGGCGACGAGTCCGAAAATAACGTCCGTTTCGCTCTACGACGCACCGTTTCCGAGATATCGACGAAAACGAAAAATGCCGACTCGGCAAAAAAATTCAAGGTCAAGGTCAAAGTTCATCCATAATACCCTTCAGACATGTTTGTCTAGGGCGACGAGTCCGAAAATAACGTCCGTTTCGCTCTACGACGCACCGTTTCCGAGATATCGACGAAAACGAAAAATGCCGACTCGGCAAAAAAATTCAAGGTCAAGGTCAAAGTTCATCCATAATACCCCTTAGACATGTTTGTCTAGGGCGACGAGTCCGAAAATAACGTCCGTTTCGCTCTACGACGCACCGTTTCCGAGATATGCAGGATGCCTCATGGATGACTCAGCAAAAAGTTATTTTGACCTCTAGGTCAAAGGTCGCTTGACGTATCGATCCCAAAATCAATAGGGTTCTTCCCTGTTGATATATAAACCTCCGTGCAAAATTCTGCAACTATTGCCTGAATACTTTTCGAGTTATCGTCCGGAAACCAAGTTTCAAGATCAGCCTCGATTTCATCCTCAAGGACCTCACGGACCTCGGAGCCGGATCAAAAAAATAATACACCCTAGAGATGTTTGTCTAGGGCGACGAGTCCGAAAATAACGTCCGTTTCGCTCTACGACGCACGGTTTCTGAGATATGCAGGAAGCCTCAAGGATGAATCAGCAAAAAATTATTTCGACCTCTAGGTCAAAGGTCGTTTGACGGATCGATCCCAAAATCAATAGGGTTCTTCCCTGGTGGCATATGAACCTCCATGCAGAGTTCTGCTAAAACCATAAAGGCATTTCTGCCGAAATGCCTTAATAACATACTATTGGTACATAATCTACTCCAATATGACAAAATCTGCTCGGCATCTTGTGAAAGGAAGACTGTAACTACATCGTGAAAGAACATTGCCTGCCTGATTGCAATCAACCAGTGACACGTGCAGACAGCCGACAACTAAAATCACAGCCTGCAATTCACCAATAGTCAATGTACATTTTGTATTTGGCCACAATTTGTTTCTGTGGGGTGACTGTCAACAACCAGTGGGGCGTGAAAATGACTGGCTTCGATGACTTCGTTTCACCGTAGCAATTTCAATGAATTTGAGGGGATTGGGACCAGCTCATGTGTTTGATATAAGCGAAATTTCGATATATATCCATTTCGTTATATCCGGCGTCGTTTGTAATGTAATTGAATGGGGACTGGGCTGGACCACCAGCCTGCTTCGTTTTAAGTGGGTACTTCGATATATCTGACTTTGAAATAATGGGAGTTTACTGTACTTGACGTTACGGTAGTCGTCACTGTTTTCTTATCGAATGAATCACACGTACACTCACTGCTCTGGCTACTTTAATGGACCTGATAACTTCATACATTATGTGGCTTCAAAATTGTTCTAATTTGATACTGTATCGTACAACTATCAAGAAAAATTGATAGGAAACAAAACGAATCGACATACCTTTCGCCATCTTAATGACTACCGTAACGTGACGTTACGGTAGTCGGGGTTCCGACAGTGAGTAGGTTGAAAAAACATTTCTCTGTCTTACCTGTAGACTCACCTGTGGTGCTAACAAGTTTCAGCAGCTATACAGGCAGCACGAAATGAATGAACAGCAGCTGCTGAATCATCAGATTATTCACTTATGGCATCCCCTGTAGTGTATCCATCCTTTTTGCATGATTTATACCAGAAGTTCTGAATTTTAAATGTACATGTAGTCAATCAAGTCCAGCAGTGTGCGATGCTAGCAGTTTGTTTGCTCAATCTGGGCTGGGTGTTGGTAAATCCCAGTATATTTCTTGAACAATACGTTCCTCTTCCGTTGAGTGGATCCAGAAGGAAAATCGGGATATGTCAAATGTGCTGAAAGCCTCTCTCATGGAATCACTTTTGGAAAGTAATGGCCTCGGAATTTCACTCATCGTAGTCTGTATGAGTAACAATTATCATGCTGATGCTCAAATAAGGTAGATTGTAAAAGCAGTTCCTCCGGATATATATCCAAAGTACACCAGTTTCAGGAGTCAGTAGTCCTAGTCTCACTCAGTGCATCTACGGTAGTCCAGTATGGCCCTGCTGATGAAACCTGGTCAATACAAGGAAGAAGAAATTGAAAATATTGGATGGATGATAAATATACATGTATGATACTAACATTAAATACCACACTCTGTGACACTCATGATACATGTACATGTATTATCATGTTATGTTGTGTGAGAAACTGATGTCAAGATTGTGCATTCTATTAGCAATGATTAGGTATAATCATTGTCAACAAAATATTACTGTTCCGAGGAGACCGAAAGCAGCTCGAAATGAGCCCAAAATGAGGACCCGAAACAAGCAGACCAAGCCCATTACAGCTGGGGGTATGGGGCAAGCCAGAGCCTTTTTTATATGTTATGTCATAGTTCCTCAGCCTCTCCTGGGTCTAAATTCCACACAAACTCACTCAATTACCCTGTTTTCGAAACCCTTCCCCCTCCCCCACCATCCGTCTCTGTATGGCCTAACATGCACGCCCCCATAACAAGCGGCTCACAATAATATCAGTACATGATCAGTTTCTAGATGTATATTAAAGACCTAGTAGCATGCCGATGAAAGTGCTTTTCATTTTTTTTTTTTTTTTTTTTTTTTTTATTTAAACGTAATTTATTTTCCGAGGATTGTTACACGCAGAATATGCACAAAGGTAACGTTGCTTTTCATTTAGTTCATTATGAATAGTTATCTGTAAATTCGAACGAATTTTACGAATACAATCAATGGGTTTCGAGATATTGAATCAAATAGGCACTCCTTCCGTAAATTGCCGAAGATTTTGATCACGATTTTAGTATGGATCACGTGGTTTGTGACGTCATTTGAGGCAGTACTGAAAGTACATGTAGCCAGCAAGATAAACTGCATGTCGCATATTCATTCTCGTTGTGTATGTTTGACAATTCAAGTGAATGGGTGAGATGGTGGGAATACGGCAGTTCTTGTCTTGATATTTAGAATCAGTACTATTTATTCTCCCAGAAGGGAGGTTTGTTGAACTGCAAGATGTCCAGTATTTGTTGGTTTTCACGTGTTTTCTTTTGAATCTCATGCATTTTGGAGTGGTTTTCTATCTTTGAGCTGACCGCCCAAATTACGTGTTTTACGTTTTTGGCCAGCCATCAAAGCACATTTTGCCTCAACTGACGTCACGATTACGGAAACTGCCGAAGCTATTTTTATTATCGGCATGAGAAGGCGATTGCAATACTGGCTCAATATACTCGATTATATGTCGCAGTTATTAATTACCAATTACCGCGAACATCTTTTTTATCACCAAATGTCCAAAATGCCTTCATCTGAACAGGAATAAAACCATATAATGGTACCTTGCTACTATGACTTTAACCTGTTCCACATGCATGTCACATCTATCCACTGCGTAGTACAGCTTGCCATGTACATTTACATGTATATTTTGTTATTACTAGTAATCTAATTCCACATGCACTTGCACTTGCATTCCCAGAATGCAATTCCACATGTTATTTACCAGATTACTGTCTGCACAGTACAACATGGCTTGTATATCTTCAAGTGCCAAACAACTGGGCACATGGAGTAAAAGTAAGTTGGGAAGAGGTGACGGCCATCCAATGTTTGGAAAGAAAATGATTTTGTCAACGTACAAGCACCAAAGTATAAAGCCACTTTAAACATGTTAAAGGGGTCTGGAGGCATGCCCCCAAGGAATTTCTCAAACACACCTAATAAATGGTGGTATGTCTGGACAGGTGGCCTATGATTTTTTTGACATTAGAGCGTTGGGGGCGAAGCCCCCAACTCTCTACATGTCTATGTGCTGACTTTTTTATGGAAGTTTCATACCAACCTATCGACGCCCGTATTGGCATGTAATCCTTTGTACACCTACTTCAAATAAGGATTTTCTTCGTCCTTGACATAAAATCTCTCGATTTGATGGCAGCTTTGAATATTCCACAGATATATAATGCATAAATCGATGTGTTAGGTTTGAGAAAATTACGCAAAATGGTCAGCTCGTCTGAAAAAGTCAAAATGGCGGAGCCGATGGAAATTCACGTTCCCAGAATGCAATGCAAACTTTACCGCAATGACGCGTACTTTGGAACGAACAATTTTCTGTGCAGCATTTTGTGCATGCATGTACAGGTAAAGCCTCGTGCCGATATCCACAAACTCTTGTCCATACATGTGCCGATATCCGATACCCCATCATATAACCTCTATATCTAGATGGGAACGCTAGAAAAGGAGGATTTTGATGGTATTACTGTACTATGACATAATTGTATAACTTCATTCCCGTTTCAATGCACATTACCAACTTGTGTGATATTCTGTATCAATTGTCCATACATACCACTAACCACATTCGTGTACAGTTGTCCACCGCCGTTCTTGCTGCATATTGTATATCAGGATGCTAACAGTAGCACCCCCGCCCCAAATACTATTACTGTAGTTAGGGCTGGCTATCGGTACCGAGATTTATATCGATTATCGTCAGCATAGTATCGATAGTATATCGATAGTATATCGGTTTTTTTTTGTCATTTCCAATATCCAGCTAATCCCAAGAGTGCGGTCAATAAATGAGCTGGCAATTTGTTGCTCTCCCTCAGGCACGCTATTGACGCTGAGTGTATGATCAATCAGTTTGCAAATTGACGTGATTAACATCCATAATCTCATTAATCTATGTGTTCAAACTTTATATCATACATCAATCAAGCGACGTGCGTTGCTTGGGTTGATCGTACATGCAAGATTTGCGCATGTGTGTGTACAACAATGGCTATTGGTGAATTTCAAACTGCGAAAATATTGTGTTATCAACTTATCATGATGATTGTGATTTGTGATCTCGCTGAAATTATGCAACGAATAATTTACATTTAAGCCCTACATGTATGTGTATTGAAGATATTCACAGTTCACAAATGCTAAATACTTCCTGCACTGTCGCGACAACAAAATATGTGTATCAAGTGCTTATTCAGGTGATAAACTTTACGTAATTGTCATGAACTATGAAGTATCATCGCTATTTTTAACTACGATATTGACTATCGATATTTTGACTTTCATATCGATAATCGTTTTTCCCGTATGTATCGATAGATATATTGATATTTCGATATATCGTGCCAGCCCTAACTGTAGTAATAGCCCCCAAACTACATATAGGTCTAGGCTGTGTATCTTTTATACAATGCGATAGCATATTACGAATAATACTCACTGTCATTGATATTTGTTAGAAAATAAACTATAACCAATTTATAGACTATAACCAATTTCGGATACAAGACATTTGGTACACTAAACACTGATTGGCAATGAAATATATACATGTACACTATTTGTCTCATCGCAAATCATGGTTGACGAGCATTTCTGCAAAGCGAAGCCTAAAACCTCACAAATATTGCCCAACAATAGTAATCCCGTTGGATTACAACTCAACCCTGTTGAGCTGAAATCCGGAGGGAGAACATGTGGCAATTTCTCAATTGTGATGTTCATTCTGTTATGAATCTGTGTATGACACTTTAGGTAAACACGTCAACTGACATTACGAATATATCGTAATTACTTTTTCCCATTTTGCAGATAGAGTTAGGTCACATTATGGTTTATGCATAATATAACATTCTGAGTAGGCCTATATAAAATATCCACTGATGACAAGAAGTATGGGGGACATGCATTCACTGGGAGTGCAGCGTGGTGTTGCAGCCTAGAGTATCTTGAGCTGAACTGGTCTATACCACATGACTACAGGCGAGTTTTATATCAATTTGCGGCACTGTGTGAGTGACAGGGACGGATTTAGGGGGAGGCCTATGGGGCCCGGGCCCCCCCCCCCCCCTAGACCCCTGAAAAATTTTTTTTTTAATAATTATTTCTCCATTATGAACTCCAAAGGACCCTTAAAATACACACCAGAAGTGCTATGAGCAGAAGTGCGGCATTTTTTTTCCCGGGGGCCTATGGACCCCCAGACCAGAATGATCTCTCGCTTCACACGATCGCTCGAGTCAGTATTGCCATATCTGCCTGGGCCCCCCCAACACATCTTCCTGGATCCGCCCCTGGTGAGCGAAGCTCTTTGGAGCAAACGCCGAGGGCAGCCGAACCTAGCCGTTGGTACTTTGGAAATGTTCAGTAATGTCACGGGTGCAGTACCACATGGACACATGCGGTACAGTTGCCGACATATATTTTTTAATCACTTTGGTCTCCTTAAATACCATTAGTCCAGCTTTAAACACTACCCTGAGCGAACACACACTAGCGTATGTTACTTACATGCGTACATGATCTACATATAGCCTAGATCCCACGTGCACTTAGTCATTTACTGCCTACCATGTACATGATCAGGCTTCTGGCATATTTACATGATGTAGGCCTACCACTCCCACATGATGATGACATGTACGTCATGCCGGCTGACGGTGTGGCATGCGGTGACAATATGCGAGTTACATGTACTTCGACTCTAATTTGGTCAGTCAGTAGTCGGTAGATTCTATATAGATCCAGTCAAAGGATAGTTATCATATTATCAAGTCGGTACCCTGGTACCTGATAGCCAAGTGGATTCGAATCACTGACGAACTAATTGTGACTATTCACCGATGAGAGTCATGAGACCATGTGAATCAGAAGAGTGTTTCCCGCCCTCGCACCACCAACGGGCACCTGCTGTCACGTGACTACACCACTCAGCATCGTGTATGGCAAGTCAACGGCAAAATCGAGCTTTTAGGCCAATCGTCCACTGGAACATCAATGCTTCCTGTGCATTGTAAATCGAGTTGAAAACACACTGATGGCAGATGGATTGTTGATGTTTATTTATTCCATCAGTACTGTCGATATATATTTAATACTACCACCTTACAAACGGTTACAAAGCTGTAACTGTTACTGTAAAAAAAAACTCATTTGGCTTGTCATACCGGACGTTGTGGTTTTAGGTGGTTAGGTGGTTCTACGTAGTTGTCTGGTTGTGACACCCAGGTAAAATCGAACGAACGAAAACAACTAAAACAAATCTGTAGAGATTTAGATCTGGTTCTGCAAATTGATTTTTGTTTAAGTAACTTACATGTAGATTATGAGCGCGATGTTCGAAACTTTCCTCCGGTCCGTGGTACACCCAGATCTATCTCGCTGCACTGTCTGAGGGCCGAGACTGATGAGTCATCTGATGTTTGGGAAATCCCATTGGAAAAACCTACGTGTTTACAGTGGTTTTCTGTGTTGTCAACGCTTCAAATTTTCCTTGTACCTGCGTGCACCCAGACTCGGGCAATTATTTTCTGTGAAGAAGGCGTGGGATTCCCTGGATTCCGGCTGAATGTTGATCAATTATATTTGACTCATATTCTCCGTGATGGACTCTATATATTTCTTAGTGTGGTATATTTGATACTACAATATGTGAAAAGTGCCAGTGGCTGAGTTAGTGTCGCAAAAGTTGTCAATATAAAGGTGAATAAATCATTTATAAAATACCAGGATTGTTATGTTTGTCCCAAGTGACGGAATTGAGATGTGATGGTCTTTTTACGTGAGTAGAATCCGTTTGCACAGATTATTTTTCTATATTATAGATATCTGTACATGTTTTCTAGCCCCGAATAGCCTAAAACAGCTGTAGACATTGTACAATGCACAACAATCGGGCCCCTATACCCCCCACACCGATTGTCCTTGACAAGGGGAGGGGGGGGGGGGGGGGAATTGCCTTTTGCAGGAACCTAATCCTTGTGTCTTGTATTCAGGGTCATATATTTTGTGGTAGAAATAAAACTGATGTCTACTGTATATCATGGCCTAGAATGCCTTGGAGACATTTTAGTTAGATCTATAGCTTGAAGTTCTGTTCTTTTTTTAAAGGGCCACTGTATGGGATTCGGCTTTCAGGGGATTTCCAAGATTTTTCTCCCGACGCTTCTATTTTTAGAACAAAACGTCAGATGACGTTTTTGAGCTAGGATATCTGCCGAGCCCACCTAGCTGATCTGAGCATTGGCTCGGCAGAGATCATGGGTCAAAAACGTAATCTGACCTTTTGTTCTATAAATAGAAGCGTCAGGAGAAAAATCTTGGAAATCCCCTAAAAGCCGAATCCCATACAGTGGCCCTTTAACATGAAGACAAAAGTAGATTTAGTCGTTGACAAATGTTTGGAATGGCATACCCTGACCAGCCATAACTGTAAAGGCCGGTCTGCTTGTTCTTGGTGAAAAGTTCGGAAATACTGCATCTGTTTCTTTGTACAGTGCACCATATATTGGAAATTGATTTATGGCTTAACATCGGATATCTGACACCAAAAAAATTCTTCTGAAACTCCACATATATATATAGAACTATCAAACGGAGTCTATTTTGTTTCCAGGATCCAAGGCTCTGCGTGATACAATTTCCGAGATTATCAAGTGAAGAAAAAAGTTTGGCAATAAAGCTTTTGAGTCCTGAGTTAATCATGTTAATAGTCATTCAATGGATTGACCCCCAAAATCGGTATTAATGGAAATTTAATCATGGTAATCTCTGGACTAATCCCCATGTAACATATCCTGCTAAAACCATGAAAGGCTCTGACCATAGAACTATAGGACTATATCCCTACAATTCTATGCTCTGACGCTGTGTCAGATTTTATTGGATACTGCTCACTTGATAAAGTTAGAAATAATAAATGTCGCTTCGGTAGATATGGTAATAAAAAACTTTCAAAATATTAGATAGGCCTATATGTACTTACGTTGCACTTGCATCATGATATCATATCATGTTGAAATCTGTTGACATCACTATGTAAATGCTATCCTCATTCATTTTATACTATCTTTTATATTATCTCAAACCTATAATCACACCAAGTGACCTGTATCTGTGTATACATAGTACATGTATAAAACCACCAGCAAGTTCTATGCTTACTTCATCATGATTCAACCAGGAAGTGATGACTCCAGAAGTGAAAACGTTGAGATCATATTCTACTGTCATGATTGTTTCGCGTATGGGTGTTCAGAACTGGTAACAACATGAACAAGAGGAATACATTTTCTGTCTGTCCAATATTTAGCAATGAACTGATGTTCAGTTGAGGATATTCAGACACCATATCAAATGGTTTTCAACATTGTGTGCATTGTGTTTCCCGTTTACTCTATTTCAGTGTGTTGACAGAAGAAACATGGCTCTAAGATGTCTCAGAGTTCTGTGCTAACATTGGATGGTCCAGATGATAACACTGGCATTGATACAACAGATTCAAGCCTGGGATGGCAAGACTACTTTGATCACTGGATTTTCATTCCAGACTTTCCAGTATTGGCGTGGGAGCCATTTGAACTAGAATGTACACTTACTAGTTTTTGGCCATATGATTCCGAGGTACAGCTAACTGAGCTATTTTCAACGATATTGGATGTTGTAACAGAAGAGCCTGTAGAGCAATGTGAGCACAATACTTCAGAAGACCAGTCAAAAACTTTGCTGTATCGGCTGTACCGGCTAGCACAAAGACAGGCTGTCTTGAAACGCCTCACTTGGAAGGCAGTACAGAAAAGGTGCACTCCAATACACTCACCAGCGGTTGAGAAACGTGGGATTCATCGGAAAAGATTGAATTTTCGGACTTTCAGGTTACAAGTGCTGTGAATCACTAGTCAATACCAAGAGCAGAAAAGCTAGTCAATACCACTTTGATTCGTGTTGAAACAAAATCTTACCTAGTTGTTATCGTGATAGTCGTGATTTAAGTATCATGGCAGTCATGCAGTCACAATGCACCAACTCTCTCAATGAGTATACAAAGCGAACCACAGTGGGACCGGCATTCAAACCCACAGAGGAAATGAAGTTTGAAGTGTTACGTTTGGCATCTTTCACCAAGTGGCCAAACTGGGCTCCAAAGCGCCCCACGTGCTTGGCTGAGAACGGCTTTTATTACGTAGGTGATGGAGACAGGGTCCGATGCTTCTCTTGTAAAACTGAGATCAGCAACTGGACAGCAGAAGACAAAGTGACCGAGAAACATAGAACTCTGTCGCCCACATGTGACTTCATCAATGGCAGGGACACCAGCAACATCCCAATGTTAGTGTCAGATGGTGGTAACCATGGCAACACAATCTCATCTTCACCCACAAAAATTCATGCAGACTGTGCCAGAGACGACTTGAGACAGGATAGTGGGTATAATTCACTAGAGGAACTAGGTAGCCATGGTAACAGAAACCCAACAAAGCCCCCAGTACTGCTTGTGACGGGCAAAGAACATAACAACATCAAGGATGCAGATGAGCTCCTAGAGGAGCTGAGGTCTCTCAGCCCACCAACCTCGCATCATTCGAATGAACCAGAAGAGCAGGATGACACAGACAACCCATCCTCCGCCCCTGCTCCTGTCGACCTGGAGGAGGGCACTGGTCAGATTGACGAAGTTGACATGCAGTTTGTCAAGTATGAAAGCTATCGACTGCGCACTTTCTATGGCAAATGGCCAGAGAATTCTTTCATTGCACCAGCAGCACTGGCTAAGGCGGGCTTTTACTTCGTAAGTACGCCTGATCGAGTCCAATGCGCCTTCTGCAAAGGTAGACTTCTCAACTGGAACCCAACTGACAGCCCAATGACTGAGCACAGAAAACACTTCTCAAGTTGCCCTTTCGTCAGAGATCGGAACGTTGGCAATATTCCAATTGAACAGTCTCAGAGCAGTGTACAAGTTCCAAAACAGTGGGTGAGTAACTGAGTAGTACTTATATTTGCTTAGACCGACAGACTTGACACAATATTGACAAGAATATATGTGCGGAGCTCAGGTTTGAAGCAGAGTTGATTATTCCCTGTGGAATGGAGAAACTAAATTTATTCTGATTTCTCCAATAGCAACAGAAAAAGGAACCATCCACATCAGAGCGGCTCGGAATCATGATGGACAAACCCAAGCACCCAGAATATGCCATTGAAAGTACCAGACTTGATTCGTTTCGTACTTGGCCTAAGAAGACAACGATTCAACCTTCAGAGTTGGCAACTGCAGGTTTCTTCTATGTTGGTAAGCTGCTGAGAAACTGTAGATACAACAGACCTGACAAAATCACGAAGGGACAAGTTCCCTCGTATTCTCCCCTCTACAATAATTGAAATCTAGTCATGATACTTTATTGCGACCTTACTGGTGTATATATGTTTTACGACAGGTTACTCTGACAACGTCAAGTGTTTTTTCTGCGACGGTGGCCTGAGGAACTGGGAGCGCGGAGACGTGCCCTGGAGGGAGCATGCTCAGTGGTTCTCACGATGTGGCTTCCTCAAACTCAAGATGGGTGACGACTTCATCAGCAAAGTCCTTGCTGAAACCAAACAAGGGGTCAGTATCATATGGTTACTGATTTGGCATGTTTATAACTCTTTGACTTGGATTCAGAAGTGAGAGGTAGGAAAACCTGTATGACATTATAACAGATATACCACATATAATCTTTATATCTAATATGATCATTTATTTAACAGAAAAAGACAGGTCACAATATTCAGCAGACTTTCGGGGACCAGGTGGTCGCTCGTGGAAGCCCACCAGGTGAGTTACATGTACTAGCTAATAGCTATAAGATCTTGTATATTTACATGTACATGCTAAGTCAATAGAAAATAGTTAAATGAAAAATGCTACTGCTAGGATTCATTTAGCTCAGATATCTGTGAGGATCCAATTTAGCTTGCTGTAGAAATGTATACATTCACCTGACAATGTACACCCACCTGTGCTCTGGTCCACAGGACAGATTTATACATGTAGATAGTGTTGAATCTCTGCTATGTACCGGTACACTCTGAGAAGGCCATTAAAAAAAAACGATATCACTTATAAATGACAGTATGATGTGTATGTAAAACCAGTCTATTTGTGGCTTGCAGCTCCTTTAGACCCGCGGGCGGTGAAAGCTCGTATGGACACGCCGATGGTCCGCACCGTCATAGACATGGGGTTCAGTCGGGAACTTGTTCAGAAAGTGCTCGACACAAAACTCAAACGTGAAGGTCAGTTGGCTTTAATAGTATGACTTTAAACTAATTCATGTATTGAATACAAGAATGATATGTGTAAAAGTAATAGTGTAAAGGAAAAATTCAAAATAAATAGAGCTAAATAGAACTTGAGGACTATGTACATGTAATCCATGATAATTTTGATCGATAGAAATTGTGATTCTTTTGGAAATAATGTTGATACCTATGGTGATGATATACTACAGGTGATGATTTTGTGAATGCGGAGGAACTGTTACAAGCCGTCTTTGAGGAACAAGAAGCAGAACAGAAAGAGAAGAACCATGCAGAGAAAGTGGACAAGGAGGCAGTTGCTGAAGACGCCCAGGCACCCTCACCCAAACCTGCTACCAGTACGTTAGACAGACAGTATTTAATTAAAGGCTGAAATTGACTCCGAAATAAGCTGACAGTAATCAACTTGGCGGGTTGGAATTAACTGAATTGAGAAACGAGAGCTTCAGTTAACTTAGAAAGGGGCTGAAATAGAAATAGAGACTGGTGACTTTTCTACTCCAGTATAGTACATGTATTTTGTATGATAGTAAATGATGATCGAAAGATTTTTAAGATGGAGTTCTACTGACATCTATAGTAAATCGAACATCTACAGAAAATTATCCAGCAGGAAGGCTGCTGTTGGAGCTGTATTTGAGGTACATGCCGCTTGATTTGTGCAGGTCGTCGTAAGAAGAAGAACAGGAACAAGAGGAAGAAGAAGAATGATGCGAACACAGCGGAGGCGGGTGCTGAGGGGGCCGTCGCAGGCGCCGAGGGGGGTGCGGAAACTGACTCGGCAGAGGAAGTCCCAGAACAACCACTCATCACAGACGCGGACGTACAACAGGACAAAGGTATGTCACCATGGATACTCGTTGAATGTGCATTAGTGATTCTGCCTCATGTGTACCGGAGATGGTCAAGATCTAAGATTCAAATTTTGTAGTCAATGTGAATTAATTCATTTAAAAATTGAATATTGTGCTGACCAGTTATTGAAAATTGTGGATAGAAAAGTATAATACCATTTAGCATGTTTACATTAACTTTTAAATTAACTGGACCTTTTCTAATTTGATGATAACTTGAATCTGTATTTGCAGAAGTACAAGTGTTGGTGAAGCAGTACCATCGTATCAAAGATGAGAGAACCTGTAAGATTTGCATGGATGAAGAGTGTACAATTGTTTTCCTGCCATGCGGCCATCTGGTATGCTGTGCAAACTGTGCACCAGCCCTCAGAAACTGTCCCATCTGTCGCACCACCATCAAGGGATCTGTCCGCGTCTACACAACTTAAGTCAAAATCCTCTTATAATTTCAGCATCAGGTCGTGTTTTGTAGGATTCTCTCCTCTCTTTTCAAAACTCGTCTACCTATAATGCTTGCCGAATTATGTTTTAAATATCATATAATATTGTGTACACCAGTATGTATCTACTTTTTCATGCAGAGCAATTTTTCAGTGTAAGGTTATTTGAGATGAACTCACATATAAAATGCTGAAATTAGAAGAGGATTCTGACTTAAAAACACTGTGTGCTTACATCAACCACGTGGTGGACAAGTATCCCTGATAAGTGGCTTAAACTATGCACATGTCAATATATTGACACCCCATGAGAATAACAATTAATGATTGTTTATGCGAGTCCTGCTTAGTGTCTGTCATTGTACTGTGATGTCACAATTATTCTTCAGGGCTGAAAGTACAAGACTGTACATGACTTTTGGTTCACAGTTACATAACATGAACCACATGTCTATACATAAAATGTCATATATTTATCTGGATAACCAGAGCATCTCTTTGATGTTGGAACCTAAAGTTGCCTCGTGACATACAGAACCAAGTGTTTTTGATGCCGGGAACACTGTTTTGTTCTTGTGATCGCAGAAATAGGTCCGTTGACAAATTACTCTCTATAAGCTCTGGTTTTCTTGTAAATATTTTTTGACTTCGAGTGTTTTAAATTCAAGATACATTGTAGCAACATCTTATCTACTAGTATATTGTACTGATATTTATTGCATAATTTCTGAACATACAGTTGAACTTTTGTTGTTGCAAAAAAAATTGTGACTGAGTATGTAGTGGGAGATGATACATTTGTTTTATTATGAAATATTTAAGATATGCTTGGCAAAATGTTTGTAATGTAGAATGCTTATACCTCACATACCAGTAAGCAGAATGCACATTTGAATATATACATTGCTAGGGGTGCATCGTGTGTGGTTGGGAGTAACATATTGTTGTAAGTCAATACATGCCTGTGTATAAGTTCGGGTCAAATCTTGATGTAGTGTCTCCAGATTTTCCCAGCAAGGCAGTGGTCCAATGGACTGTCGAGTAATTCAAGAGTTGAAATTTTGCGAGACTCATGGTTTCATATACTATTTCGATCTTAATTTTGGAGAATCAGGCCATTTGGCGAGAATGCGCGAGAATTGGATTCTCACTGAAATTTCATCATTCTATCCATAAGTTTTGTGTGTATTACACAATGGGAAAAAGAATTTTTTCACATGTTTCGTGTATGTACACACACATATTTGTTTGAAAATGTCACAGAAATATTTATGAATGTGTCAACTGAATGTTTGGAGGCACACAACTTGAAAATATTATATATATTCAATGTGCAAACGATATATTTTGTCAACAATGAATGCCTTGTTTTGCAAATCGTATAAGAGCACGTTACACTGTACTACGTAATATTACATGAATATTGTTTACTCAGTGCAAGTTGCCTTTTTTTGACGTGAGGTTTTTTGACGCACATGTATTTGGAGCACTGAAGTTTTCATGGTTTTCGTTTTAACATTTTGGATTGTGTTTGATATTTGTTATTTACAAAAGCGTGTCCTCCAGCAATGACAGAAGCTGTGAAATCTGAGATAGGACTCGTTCAAATGAACATACAGCACTACTCACCAAGACGGATATGGGATTTCATGGATATTATATTACTGCCCAAGACAGGGTTGTCAACTATGTGAAGGATTTGTCAATGAAAGTGAGAAAGAAACGGTTTATCATTTACTGGAAGCCACTACTGACTTTTTGTTTTTGGAAGTACTGAAAGGAGCAAAAACTTTATTTTCACAACTGAGGACCATATAATATAATTTTCACATATGACAACTGGGCTGAACTACTTCCAAACACACGTGCGTGATCAGAATGCCATTGTTTTATGATTACTACTCGAACCACTGACTGTGGAGTGGGCGGCTTGAAGTAGTGTGACATGATCAGATGATACTAGTATGTTTGCTTTATGGGAAAATGGAAACTTGCTTGACCGAATGTTTGTTATTTAGAATACACAGATACCAGTTTGCAGAATGCACATTTATATACTCTATAGATATATTGCTATGGGTGCATCATTGGTGGCGAAATTGTGAGACATAATATATGTTCATAAAGGTGTAGTGCTTCTCCAAGCCTTCATGCAAAAGCAGTGGTCAACTAGACTGTTGAGTAAACTGTGAATGTGTGCAAAATGGGGGAAAGATTTGTTTTCTCCCATGTGGCATGCATACACACAGATTTGTATGAAAACATGGAAATGTTCTGGGAATGTTTTGACTGAACGTTTGGAGAGACACTGCATTTAAATATCATATACTCAAACTGCATGTTGCATATTTTGTCAGAGAGAACATAATTTTGTGCTATATTCATTTTACGAGCTCATTACATTGTGCTTGTTGCTGTTTGAAGTAGAGCGCACAACAACAATTAAAGAAACTGCAAAAACTGAGATATGGACTCTTTGAGATGAAGATGCAGCACCCATGATAAAGGGAGATTTCATGGATTATGATACAGCACATCTAACAAAGACATTTACATGAGATTTCATGGATTACGTGATTTCATGGATTACGTGATTTCATGGATTACGTGATTTTGTGGATTATGTGCTACTGTCCAGAATGGAGTTGACAATTTTGTGATGTGTTTATTCACTGATGGCACAAACGTTTTGTTTCTGAAAGTATTCATAAAGGATCACAGACTTCATTGAAACTGTGGACTATGCTGATGATGGAAAGTTGTGACAGCAGATATTTCTCTAATGTCTTGTGGATAATGTTACTCGATAGCCGAATGAGGATCGTAATACATGTACAATTATCACATATGATAATTGGATTCAGAGGCTCAACAGCCTCCAAGGACAAATGCATGACAAGAATACCAATGTTGTATGGTTACAACTTGAATCACTGACGGTGAAGTGTGCGGCTTGAAGCCACAACTCTAGGCACCAGCTGGTCTCGCCACCAGCCAGACAGGATCATGTCCGACTGTGTTTGGGCTGGACTGTGTCTCCAGAATATACTTTTGGTTATCCCACGTTTGTTCACATAATACGAAATCATATCTATATCTAGCTGTCTGTATCCCAGACGGCGAATGGGATACAGACAGTCGGACCTAGATATTATGCTGTATTTCGTTGAACAGACATGGGGTGACGAATTTATCACTGACTGAAAACGAGACTCACAAGGGATACGGGAACTTGTATCGAAGGTGGCGTTATCGAATCCATTTGATATTCAGGATACGGTTTTATAACATCGTTGTGATTGACCAATCACAGTCTCTGATTTTTTTTTCAGTCAGTGATAAATGTTTGCACTGTACAATACATAGTGTATAATAATAGTTAGTGCAGTTATATTGGTTATGGTGTTTTATTTGTTCAAGTTGGAATACATACCTGTATACCAGACACATTTGTGTAAATATGTTTGATTAACAGTTATACATTAGAAAAATGCAGGTGAAATGTACCCCCAATAATTGGGTAGCTTCACGTGGCGATGGCGTCCTGGGACTATTGTAGTATAACTGAACACTACTAACACAATACTGTTTAAATAAATATCAACTACTTGAATTTAACATTGTAAGATGAACCCATTGTATCTATTGTTCCATGCACAAGTACTAATTTTGTATAGCCAATATGTAATCAAGCAGTAGTGGCAACACTGCAAGCCCAGGATAGTGGTACAACGTGAGTTATTATCAGAGAGTAATGAATTTTTGTGTGTAATGAACGTGGAATGACCTTTATTGAAAAAAATGCTCAAGCTGTGTTGACTAGTTATTGTATCCCCCGAACAAAGTTTGGCGGATACTATGGATTTTTAATGAACGTGGAATGACCTTTATTGAAAAAAATGCTCAAGCTGTGTTGACTAGTTATTGTATCCCCCGAACAAAGTTTGGCGGATACTATGGATTTGGCTTCGTCGTCCGCGCCCGCGTCCGCAGAGATTTTCTTGTGAACGCGCTACAGGCCGCAATTCTCACCCGATCACCATTATTTTTTGCAGGCACATATATAATGGTAAGATCCCGACACCAATCGATTTTGGTTGCCGTGGCAACTGAATTGGTCGTTTGGGGACACATTTTGCATTGAAAACAGCCTGTTTGAGACACATGGCTTGTGAACGCACTACAGGCCGCAATTCTCACCCGATCACCATTATTTTTTGCAGGCACATATATTATGGTAAGATCCCGACACCAATCGATTTTGGTTGCCATGGCAACTGAATTGGTCGTTTGGGGACACATTTTGCATTGAAAACAGCCTGTTTGAGACACATGGCTTGTGAACGCTCTACAGATGGCAATTTTTGACGAATCTCGATAATATTTGGAAGTGTTGTTGGGAAGGGCTGTCTCACGAAACTAATCGTTTTTTAGAATGATCATATAAATATTAATATGTTAACAGCCTAACTTATTACAGAATTTTGAAATATCCATTTTGACATGTACGATCATTCCAATAGCCTGTACAATGGAAGGTAATGACACTGGTTTCTTGTTCAGAATGGAGAACTGAAGTTTTCAGTGAAAACAGGACAATATTACTGAATAAGTTAACATTAGTTTTACTAGTTAGTCTATTATTGTCCACAATAAAAATAGTTAAGACGAGAAACATTTATTATTAAGCTCAACAAGGTAAAGGTTTTGTCCAGTACAGATTTCATGGGTGTAACTGAATAAGTTAACATTATTTTTAATAGTTGAGTGTATTATTGACCACAATAAAAATAGTTAAGAAAAGGAATATTTATTATTAACCTCAACAAGGTAAATGTTTTGTCCAGTACAAATTTCATTGGTGTAACCGAATAAGTTATTTTCACTATTATTTTCACTAGTTAAGTCTATTATTGACCACAATAAAAATAGTTAAGTCTATCATTGACCACAATAAAAATGAGAAATATTTATTATTAAGCTCAACAAGGTGAAAGTATGTCCAGTACAGATTTCATGGGTGTACTGAATAAGTTAACATTATTTTTACTAGTTTAGTCTATTATTGACCACAATAAAAATAGTTAAGACAAGAAATATTTATTATTGGGCTCAACAAGGTAAAGATTCTGTCCAGTAGACATTTTATGTCTGTAACCAAATAAGTTAACATTTTTTTTGCTAGTTAAGTCTATTATTGACCTCAATAAAAATAGTTAAGATGAGAAACAATTATTATTGAGCTCAACAAGGTTAAGGTTTTGTCCGGTAGAAATTTCTGGGTGTAACCGAATAAGTTAACTTTATTTTTACATGTTAAGTCTATTATTGACCACAATGAAAATAGTTAAGACAAGAAATATTTATTAAAATTCGATCTGGCTCCAATTTCGTCATCTTGAAATGCAGTTTTGATCAACTTTTACTTTGAATTTCAACTTGAAAGCATGTTTGGCACATATTATAAGTCGAAATATAACTTATGGTGAGAAGTTCAATCTGGCTCCAATTTCGTCATCTTGAAATGCAGTTTTGGTCAATTTTTAGTTTGAATTTCAACTTGAAACCAAGTTTGGCACATATTATGAGTTAAAATATATCTTATGATGAAAAGTTCGATCTGGCTCCAATTTCTTCATCTTGAAATGCAGTTTTGGTAAACTTTTAGCTTGAATTTCAACTTGAAACCAAGTTTGGCACATATTATGAGTTAAAATATAACTTATGACGAAAAGTTCTATCTGGCTCCAATTTCATCATCTTGAAATGCAGTTTTGGTCAACTTTTACATTGAATTTCAACTTGATACCAAGTTTGGCACATATTATGAGTTGAAATATAACTCATGGCGAAAAGTTTGATCTGGCTCCAATTTCGTCATCTTGAAATGCAGTTTTGGTCAACTTTAATTTGAATTTCAACTTGAAATCAAGTTGGGCAGGTATTATGAGTTAAAATATAACTCATGATGAAAAGTTTGATCTGGCTCCAATTTTGTCATCTTGAAATGCAGTTTTGATTAAATTTTACTTTGAATTTCAACTTGAAACCATGTTTGGCACATACATGTATTATGAATCGAAATATAACTTATGGTGAGAAGTTCAATCTGGCTCCAATTTTGTCATCTTGAAATGCATTTTTGGTCAAATTTTACTTTGAATTTCAACTTGGAACCAAGTTTGTAAAATATTCTGAGTTGAAATATAAATAGGTGAAAAGATTGATCTATCTGTGTTTTCGTTATTTTATCAAACATGTCGAATGGAAATTCATATAAAGAGATTTCAGTGGTGATTTTGAATTCGACCTTCAATAACAGCAATGCAGCAATTTTGGTGGGGAAAAGAAAACAGCTGTGACTTGAGATTTAACATTTCTCTGGTAATCTTTTTTAGCCCTTGCTCTAGTTTTTCACACTTGACAGTGATATATTTGGGGCAACAGAGATGATAGGGCTACGGGGGATACACCCAAGCGGTCGTAGGCGACCGGAAGCGTCTAGTTATTATTTTCCTTCCATCATGTCCATTGGCATCACCATACACTACCTGTAAGCATATACTGGTCGATTACAATTTTTTTTACAAATTGTATTCAGACTATATACATTCAAGAAAAATAAACGGAGGTTGATTGCAGACAAACTATTATAGTAAATGAAGGCACTCCTGGACACATGTGAAACTTTTTCTTCTGTGTGTGGTACAATGGTTTTTTTGTACAATATTGTATAATTAAGGCATTTCGGCAGAAATGCCTTTATGGTTTTAGCAGAATTTTTTTTTTTTTTTTTTTTTTTCTTCTTCCGCCACTTTTGGTTTCCGGACGATAACTTTAGATTGCCTTGACGGATCCTCGTCAAATTTTCACCACAAGTCAGAAATGATATGTGGAAGAACCCTATTCTTTTGGAGCCGGATCCGAGGTCCGTGAGGTCCGTGAGGATGAAATCAAGGCTAATTTTGAGACTTGGTTTCCGGACGATAACTGGAAAAATATTTATGCAATAGTTGCAGAACTCTGCATGGAGGTTCATATGCCACCAGGGAAGAACCCTATTGATTTTGGGATCGATCCGTCAAACGACCTTTGACCTAGAGGTCGAAATAATTTTTTTGCTGATTCATCCTTGAGGCTTCCTGCATATCTCAGAAACCGTGCATCGTAGAGCGAAACGGACGTTATTTTCGGACTCGTCGCCCTAGAGTGTATTATTTTTTTTGATCCGGCTCCGAGGTCCGTGAGGTCCTTGAGGATGAAATCGAGGCTGATCTTGAAACTTGGTTTCCGGACGATAACTCGAGAAATATTCAGGCAATAGTTGCAGAATTTTGCACGGAGATTTATATATCAACAGGGAAGAACCCTATTGATTTTGGGATCGATACGTCAAACGACCTTTGACCTAGAGGTCGAAATAATTTTTTGCTGAGTCATCCTTGAGGCATCCTGCATATCTCGGAAACGGTGCGTCGTAGAGCGAAACGGACGTTATTTTCGGACTCGTCGCCCTAGACAAACATGTCTAAGGGGTATTATGGATGAACTTTGACCTTGACCCCAAATTTTTTTGCCGAGTCGGCATTTTTCGTTTTCGTCGATATCTCGGAAACGGTGCTTCGTAGAGCGAAACGGACGTTATTTTCGGACTCGTCGCCCTAGACAAACATGTCTTAAGGGTATTATGGATGAACTTTCACCTTGACACGAAATTTTTTTGCCCAGTCGGCATTTTTCGTTTTCGTCGATATCTCGGAAACGGTGCTTCGTAGAGCGAAACGGACGTTATTTTCGGACTCGTCGCCCTAGACAAACATGTCTAAGGGGTATTATGGATGAACTTTGACCTTGACCCGAAATTTTTTTGCCGAGTCAGCATTTTTCGTTTTCGTCGATATCTCGGAAACGGTGCGTCGTAGAGCGAAACGGACGTTATTTTCGGACTCGTCGCCCTAGACAAACATGTCTAAGGGGTATTACGGATGAACTTTGACCTTGACCCCCAATTTTTTTGCCGAGTCGGCATTTTTCGTTTTCGTCGATATCTCGGGAACGGTGTGTCGTAGAGCGAAACGGACGTTATTTTCGGACTCGTCGCCCTAGACAAACATGTCTAAGGGGTATTATTTTAATGGTAAATTTTTTTGCGGAGTCGACATTTTTCATTTTCGTCGATATCTAGTATAAATTAATCATCACACCGAAATGCCTCCAAGGCATCTTTAGGCCTTGACGTCTAGTTGGAATGCTAAAATGTGAGTGTATATTGTATATCATTATTATTTGGTGTGACACAAATCCTTAGAATTTGTAGATATACAGCTGTAGCCATAACAAGGCATCAAACTCTGCAGTTTGAAACCGCTGGAAAATTTTACTGAAAAAGTTTGTTGTGGAAAAAAGTCTATCGATATACAGTATCCATCATTATTATATTTCAAATCCAAGCTGTACACAGGTTATCAGGTATAATATGATATATATCCATGGAATCACCGGCACCAATACTGCAATGTTTGTTAGTTTTCCTGAAAATGTGTCAATTATGTACTTGCCTCTTCAGTATTCTCATTGGTACCTGGACGTTTCCTCACAGAGCATAATGCGCTTTGCTGTCAGTGGCCTATTGGCCTGTTGTAGGGTATTGCCCTCGAAAACATGGGATCCTGAATGAAGGAGCTCACGTACTGAATGGGACAACAGTTACAGTGTAATCAGAACGACAATAATGTTTCGTGGGGTTTTTGTAGGGTATTGTACCTCAAATTTGGTTATACATCTGCCTGGTTGTTTAAATATTGTATATTTCCTGCAGAATCAAAGTGCATACCAGTACATGTAATTGTCAAATCGGTAAGATTTTAAATTGTTATTCCAAGCATAGGCCTACAGTGTTGGTGATTGTAATTGCTGTGCATTATTCTCTTTGTGGTAATTGTTCCAATTAAGCCAAATATTATTTATCTCTATCATTATATTCGTATCCTTTTTGATGACCATCCAACGGAACCTTGGAAATTTGTCCTTTGTTCCTGTTATATTTTCTTTGTATTGTACATTGTGTATTATTGCCAATATTTAGTCTTCAATAAATGTGTACGAAAAATTTGCCTAAAGGTTACCAGACAATATATGTTTTATATTTTAATAGGTTTTAGCAGAATTTATTTTTTTATTTTTTTCTTCTTCCGCCGTTTTGGTTTCCGGACGATAACTTTAGATTGCCTTGATGGATCCTTATCAATTTTTCACCACTAGTCAGTGAAAAATTGATATGTGGAAGAACCCTATTCTTTTTGAGCCGTCTCCGAGGTCCGTGAGGATGAAATCAAGGTTTTTGGTTTCCGGACGATAACTCGAAAAATATTCAGGCAATAGATGCAGAACTCTGCATGGAGGTTCATATACCACCAGGGAAGAACCCTATTGATTTTGGGATCAATCCGTCAAATGACCTTTGACCTAGAGGTCGAAATAATTTTTTGCTGATTCATCCTTGAGGCTTCCTGCATATCTCAGAAACGGTGCGTCGTAGAGTGAAACGGACATTATTTTTGGACTCGTCGCCATAGACAAACGGTGCGTTGTAGAGCGAAACGGACGTTATTTCCGGACGATAACTCGAAAAATATTCAGGCAATAGATGCAGAACTCTGCATGGAGGTTCATATACCACCAGGGAAGAACCCTATTGATTTTGGGATCAATCCGTCAAATGACCTTTGACCTAGAGGTCGAAATAATTTTTTGCTGATTCATCCTTGAGGCTTCCTGCATATCTCAGAAACGGTGCGTCGTAGAGTGAAACGGACATTATTTTCGGACTCGTCGCCATAGACAAACATGTCTATGGGGTATTTTCTTTTTTGATTCGACTCTGAGGTCCGTGAGGATGAAATCAAGACCGATTATGAGACTTGGTTTCCGGACGATAACTCAAAAATTATTCAGGCAATAGTTGCAGAACTTTGCATGGAGGTTTATATACCACCAGGGAAGAACCCTATCGATTTTGGGATTGATCCGTCAAACGACCTTGACCCAAAATTTTTTTGCCGAGTCGACATTTCTCGTTTTCGTCGATATCTCGGAAACGGTGCGTCGTAGAGCGAAACGGACGTTATTTTCGGACTCGTTGCCCTAGACAAACATGTCTAAAGGGTATGATAGATGAACTTTGACCTTGACCCGAAACTTTTTTGCCGAGTCGACATTTTTCGTTTTCGTTGATATCTCGGAAACGGTGCGTCGTAGAGCGAAACGGAGTATAATGGATGAACTTTGTCCTTGACCCGAAATTTTTGTTTCGTCGATATCTCGGAAATGGTGAGTCGTAGAGCGAAACGGACATTATTTTCGGACTCGTCGTCCTAGACAAACATGTCTGAGGGGTATTATGAATGAACTTTGACCTTGACCCGTATTTTTTTGCCGGGTCGGCATTTTATTTTTTCGTCGATATCTTGGAAACGGTGCGTTGTAGAGCGAAACGGACGTTATTTTCGGACTCGTCGCCCTAGACAAACAGGTCTTAAAGGTATTATGAATGAACTTTGACCTTGACCCGAATTTTTCTTCGCTGAGTCGTCATTTTCGTCAATATCTAGCAAACGGTGCGTCATAGAGCCCGTGGCAAACATGTTTTAAATATTACGAATTAGTCCTAACACCGAAATGCCTCCAAGGCATCTTTAGGCCTTGACGTCTAGTTATTAACCATTTTGTCTCGTGACCTTGAAAATTGAGGTCATTGGTCAAATTCAAGGTAACACGGATTTTCAGCATATATTATTTCCTGTATGTCCACAATTGATTCTCAAGTTGTAAAGTCGATAAGCGAGATATAAGCCATTTTGTGCTCTGACCTTGAAAATTAGTTCAAGTTCAATGTCACGAGAATTTATTTCCTATATGTCCACAACCGATTCCTAATCTCAATATTGAGGGAGATGTTAGGGAAAATGTGCTCCATTATAAAGCATAGCAGAATTCACTCGTCGAAAAAATTAAAATGGCCATCACATGCAGACCATCGATTCAAGGGTAGCAAAACTTAAACACGTATCACAGAGTTATATGGTGGGAATTTTTGGAAACAACAATCTCAAATCTGATCAGTCATTTTTAAAGAATGGCCGCAAAAGTCCAAATATGGGCATTTTTCAACAGAAACGGCTGCCGTTTTGGAAAAAACTAGACGTCAAGGCCTAAAGGCCTTGGAGGCATTTCAGGGTGAAGCTATTGCTGAAAATGAAAAATACTCGGTGAAACATTTTCAGGTCAAGTCAAAGTTCATCCCTGATACCCCTCAGATATGTTTGTCTAGGACCACGAGTCCGAAAATAATTTCCGTTTCGCTCTACGATGCACAGTTTCCGAGATATCTACGAAAATGAAAATGACGACTCGGCAAAAAAATTTCAGGTCAAGGTCAAAGTTTATCTCTAGTACACCTCAGATATGTTTGTCTAGGGCCACAAGTCCAAAATTAATGCCTGTTACGCTCTACGATGCACCGTTTCTGAGATATCGATGAAAACGAAAAATGCCGACTTCGCGAAAAAATTTAAGGTCAAGGTCAAAGTTCATCCCTAGTACCCCTTAGATATGATTGCCGAGAGCCACGAGTCCGAAAATAACGTCCGTTTCGCTCTATGATGCACCGTTTCTGAGATATCGATGAAAGCAAAAAATGCCGACTCAGCAAAAAAAATTAAGGTCAAGGTGAAAGGTCATCCATAATACCATTAAGATATGTTTATCTACGGCGACGAGTCCGAAAATAACGTCCGTTTTGCTCCATGACGCACTGTTTCCGAGATATCGACGAAAACAGAAAATGACGACTCAGCGAAAAAACTTAAGGTCAAGGTCAAAGGTCATCCCTAATACCCTTTAGACATGTCTGTCTAGGGCGTCAAGTCCGAAAAAAAAGTCTGTTATGCTCTACGACGCACCTTTTCCGAGATATCGACGAGAACGGAAAATGCCGACTCAGCGAAAAAATTTAAGGTCAAGGTCAAAGGTCATCCCTAAAACCCTTTAGACATGTCTGTCTAGGGCGACGAGTCTGAAAATAACGTCCGTTTCGCTCTACGACGCACCGTTTCCGAGATATCGACGAGAACGGAAAATGCTGACTCCGCGAAAAAATTTAAGATCAAGGTCAAAGGTCATCCACAATACCCCCAAGACATGTTTGTCTAGGGCGACGAGTCCGAAAATAACGTCTGTTTCGCTCTACGACGCACCGTTTCCGAGATATCGACGAAAACGAAAAATGCCCACTCAGCGAAAAAATTTAAGGTCAAGGTCAAAGTTCATCCATAATATCTTAGACATGTTTGTCTAGGGCGACGAGTCCGAAAATAACGTCCGTTTCGCTCTACGACGCACCGTTTCCGAGATATCGGCGAAAACTAAAAATGCCGACTCAGCAAAAAAATTTAAGGTCAAGGTCAAAGGTCATCCATAATACCCCTTAGACATGTTTGTCTAATATGACGAGTCCGAAAATAACGTCCGTTTCGCTCTAGGACGCACCGTTTCCGAGATATGCATGAGAGCCTCAAGGATGACTCAGCTAAAATTATTTCATCAAAGGTCGTTTGATGAATCGGCCTCAAAATCAATAGGCTTCTTCCCTGGTGATATATGAACCTCCATGCAAAGCTCCACAGTCATTGCCATAATACTTTTCGAGTTATCGTGCGGAAACCAGAAACATTGATTTCATCCTCACGGACCTCACGGACCCCGGAGCCGGCTCAAAAACAATAGGCTTCTTCCACACAACATTTCTGACCAGCAGTGAAAATTTGGCGAAGATACACCAAGGCAAACTGAAGTTATCGTGCGGAAACCAAAAAGTGAAAAGAAAAAAAAAAGAAAAAAAAAATTAGCCCAATGGGCTAGAAAGGTTACCGGAGAAATATACAGAGTTAAGCCGAGAAAGTTGAAGGTCAAATTCAAGGTGACCACTGAAATCGCCATATCTCTAACCTTGAAAATGGGATCAAAGGTTAAATTCTAGATCACCAAACTATTCAGCATACATCATTTCCTAAATGTTCACTATGGACCCATAAGCTGTAAATTTGATAATAAGCGAGATATAAGCCATTTTGTAATCTGACTTTGAAAATAAAATGACTGACCTTGAAATTTAGGTCAAAGGTCAAATTCAATATCATTAAAATATTCAGAATATATCATTTCCTATATGTTCACAATTGATTCCTAAGCTGTAAAGTCGATAACAAGCGAGATACTAGCCATTTCGTCCTGTGACCTTGAAAATGAGGTCAAAGGTCAAATTCAAGGTCATGAGAATATTCAGCATATATCATTTCCTATATGTTCACAATTGATTCCTAAGCTGTAAAGTCGATAATAAGCGAGATATTAGCAATTTTGTCATGTGACCTTGAAAATGAGGTCAAAGGTCAAATTCAAGGTCATGAGAATTTTCAACATATATCATTTCCTATATGTTCACAATTGATTCCTAAGCTGTAAAGTCGCTAATAAGCAAGATATTGGCCATTTTGTCCTGTGACCTTGAAAATGAGGTCAAAAGTCAAATTCAAGGTCACGAGAATATTCAGCATATATCATTTCCTATATGTCCACAATTGATTCCTAAGCTGTAAAGTCGATAATAAGCGAGATATTAGCCATTTTGTCATGTGACCTTGAAAATGAGGCCAAAGGTCAAATTCAAGGTCACGAGAATATTCAGCATATATCATTTCCTATATGTTCACAATTGATTCCTAAGCTGTAAAGTCGATAATAAGCGAGATATTAGCAATTCAAGGTCATGAGAATTTTCAACATATATCATTTCCTATATGTTCACAATTGATTCCTAAGCTGTAAAGTCGCTAATAAGCAAGATATTGGCCATTTTGTCCTGTGACCTTGAAAATGAGGTCAAAAGTCAAATTCAAGGTCACGAGAATATTCAGCATATATCATTTCCTATATGTCCACAATTCATTCCTAGTCTCTAATTTCAATATTAAGTGACATATTAGGCTTAATGTGTGCCATTATAAAGCATAGGAAAATTTAACATGGGAAAGTCACATTTGGGCCGAGTTTGGGCCCAAAATGGCCCACTTCAAGCGATTCAAGTGCAACGAAATTTATACATGTCACAGGGGTACATATGAGGAGTGTTTTTCATCAATAAGAAAAAGAAGTTACTGAACAGGTTTTGAGAAAACGACCGTCGAAGTCCAAAATTGGCCATTTTTCGACGAAAACGGCCGCTCTGACCTTGAAACCAAGGTCAGAGGTCAAATTCAAGGTCACGACAATATTCAGCATATATCATTCCCTATATGTCCACAATTGATTCCTAGTCTCTAATCTCAATATTAAGTGAGATATTAGGCTTTAATGTGTCCCATTATAAAGCATAGGAGAATTTAACATGGGAAAGTCCCATTTGGGCCGAGTTTGGGCCCAAAATGGCCCACTTCGAGCGATTCAAGTGCAACGAAATTTATACATGTCACAGGGGTACATATGAGGAGTGTTATGCATCAATAAAAAAAAAAGTTACTGAACAGATTTTGAGAAATTAGGCCGAGGGCCAAAGATAGGTTAACGGACAATGTTTTAATATTTTAGATGTTAGCCAGGCCACTGGTTCAATTCAAGGTCAAGAGAATATTCAGCATATAATATTAAGCATATATATCATGTCCACAATTGATTGCTAAGCTGTAAATTCAATAATCAAAGAGATATTAGCAATTTTGTGCTGTGGCCTTGAAAATAAAGGCAAAGGTCAAATTCAAGGTCATCAAAATATTCAGTGTATATCATTTTCTATATGTCACAATTGATTCCCAAGACATACAGTCAATAGAGGAGCAAGATATGAGCCATTTTGTCCGGTGACCTTGATAATGAGGTCAGAGGTCAAATTCAAGGTCACGAGAATATTCAGCATATATCATTTCCTATATGTCCACAATTGATTCCTAAGCTGTAAAATCGATAATAAGTGAGATATTAGCCACTTTGTCCTGTGACCTTGAAAATGAGGTCAAAGGTCAAATTCAAGGTCACGACAATAATTTGCATATATCATTTCCTATATGTTCAGAACTGATTCGTAAGCCGTAAAGTCGATGACAAGCAAGATATTAGCTATTTTGTCCTATGACCTTGAAAATGGGGTCAAAGGTCAAATTTAAGGTCATCAGAATAATCAGCATATATCATTTCCTATATGTCCACAATTGATTCCTAAGATGTAGAATCAATAATAAGCGAGATATAAGCCATTTTGTCCTATGACCTTGAAAATGGGGTCAAAGGTCAAATTCATAGTCATCAGAATAATCAGCATATATCATTTCCTATATGTCCACAATTGATTCCTAAGCTGTAGAGTCAATAATAAGCAAGATATAAGCCATTTTGTGCTCTGACCTTGAAACTGAGGTCAGAGGTCAAATTCAAGGTCACGAGAATATTCAGGATATATAATTTCCTATATGTCCACAATTGATTCCTAGTCTCTAATCTCAATATTAAGTGAGATATTAGGCATAATGTGTCCCATTATGAGGCATAGGAGAATTTAACATGGGAAAGTCCCATTTGGGCCGAGTTTGGGCCCACTTCGAGCGATTCAAGCGCAACGAAATTTATAGACATCATAGAAGTACATATGAAGAGTGTTATGTATCAAAAAGAAAAAAAGTTACTGAACAGATTTTGAGAAAATGGCCACCAAAGTCCAAAATCAGGCATTTTTCGTCGAAAACGGCCGCCATTTTGAAAAAAATGCGAAAATCAAAAAACTAAAAAATACCTCCTTCTTGAATTATTTTTAAGTATTTTTGTGCAAAATTTCAGAAATATTCGCCTGTAAACAAAAAAGATAAAAATGTGGACGACGACGGACGACGACGGACGACGACGGACGACGACGGACGACGGACGCAACGCCATGCCAATAGGTTATCGGACCATAGGTCCGGTAACCTAAAAAAAGAAAAAAAAAATTAGCCCAAGGGCTAAGATAGGTTACCGGACAATTTTGGTTTCAAGCATTGTAGGTGACATATGATTTTGAGATTTACCAGTCAAATTCATCTTTGTGAATCTCAATGTCACCATTAGGTATGCTGCATATGACTTCGTATGTTTATAATACAAACATATAAGTTTTATCAACAAGTATTTCGTGTGTATAGGCCAATTTCAGATTTTGAGATTCGCCCTTCAAAGTTAAGGTCAAGTTCAAGGTCACCAAAAAATGTGCCATTTATACATGACTTTTTTTACAGGCTTATACACAATCCTAACCTGTATGTGCAAAAGTTTATGCTTCAGAGGCCACTTTCAAGATTTCAAGTCAGACATTTAGCACTCAAGGTCATCCAAGGTCAAAATCAAGGTCATCATTAGTTGTTCCATATATGACTTCTTATATGTTCATAATGCAAACTGAAGCTCTATCTAAATGCATTTCATCTGTAGAGGCAAATTTGGGCATTTTTTCACTCAAAAATGGCTGTTTTGACCTTTCAAGGTCATCAAAGGTCAAATTCAAGGTCCCCTCCCAACTCGCTATATATGACTTCCTATTTGAAAGTGCCAATATCTAAGCTCTATCTTCAAGCGTACTATGAGTACAGTTCTGGCAGCTCCCATTATGAAGGAAAAAAGTGCCGAAAATTTTCCAAGTCTGAAATTTTTTTCAAAGGGTGAAAATTTTTTTTTTTGTCTAGAAATGACCCAAAATGAATAGTAACGCGATTTGGGGCAAACAAAATTTTTTTCGCCGACCCTTCAAAAATTCAAAATTGCCGCCACACGGAGACCGGCGATTCAAGGGCAACAAAACTTATAAACATCATAAAGGTACATAAGGAGAATATTTTGAAACAATAATCTCAAAACTGATCAGACAGTTTTCGAGAAAAGACAGGCCAGGTGCAAATTCGAGCATTTCTCGACCCAAAAATGGCTGTTTTGACCTTTCAAGGTCATCCAAGGTCAAATTCAAGGTCACCACACAAGTCGCCATATATGACTTTCCATTTGAAAGTGCCAATATCTAAGCTCTATCTTCAAGCGTTCTATGAGTACAGTCCCGGCAGCTCTCATTATGAAGGAAAAAAGTGCCGAAAATTTTCTAAGTCCAAAATTTTTTTCAAAGGGTGAAAAAAATTTTTTTGTCTAGAAATGAGCCAAAATGGATAGTAACGCGATTTGGGACAAAAAAATTTTTTTTCGCCAACCCGTCAAAAATTCAAAATGGCCGCCACACGAAGACCGGCGATTCAAGGGCAACAAAACTTATACACATCATAAAGGTACATAAGGGGAATCTTTTGAAACAAAAATCTCAAAACTGATCAGACAGTTTTTGAGAAAATGGCCGCCAAAGTCCAAAATTGGCCATTTTTCGTCAAAAATGGCCGCCATTTTAAGAAAAATGCGAAAATCAAAAAACTAAAAAATAACCCCGTCTTGAAATATTTTTAGGCAACTTTGTGCAAAATTTCAGGAAAATCCGCCTGTAAACTTTAAAGATAAAAATGTGGACGGACGACGGACGACGGACGACGGACGGACGCAACGCGACGGCAATAGGTTATCGGACCATAGGTCCGGTAACCTAAAAACCATAAAGGCATTTCTGCTGAAATGCCTTAATACCAGACAAATATGGTTTTAACAATGCAGGTGACATATGATCTTCAGATTCACCTTTGTGAACTCCAATGTCACCATTAGGAGTGCTGCATATGACTCTCTATTATGGTCATAATGCAAACATTTATAAGCTCTATCAACAAGTATTTTGCTTGTAGAGGCCAATTTACACATTTCAGGTCAGGCGAGACTAAGGTTTAGCCTTCAAGGTCTTCTAAGTTCGTCAAGTTCAATATCATGGAAAGATGTGCCATTTATATATACATGTAACTTGTTATAAGATTATAATACAATCCTATCCTCCAGGTGCAAGCGTTTTAAGCCTCAGCGGCCATTTTACATATTCCACAATAGCTCAAGGTCATCTGAAGTCAAGGTCAATTTTTTCTTCCCGGCAGGGGCGGGTATAGGATTTTGTGGAGGGCAAACCCTTGACCGATATAGCAGTTAGCAAAGCCAGCCCCTCTAGGCCGGGGGCCCGCTGAAGAGATATCGATGAAAACGAAAAAATTAGCCCAATGGGCTAGAAAGGTTACCGGAGAAACATACAGAGTTAAGCCGAGAAAGTTGAAGGTCAAATTCAAGGTGACCACTGAAATCGTCATATCTCTAACCTTGAAAATGGGATCAAAGGTTAAATTCTAGATCACCAAACTATTCAGCATACATCATTTCCTATATGTTCACTATGGACCCCTAAGCTGTAAATTTGATAATAAGCGAGATATAAGCCATTTTGTAATCTGACTTTGAAAATAAAATGACTGACCTTGAAATTTAGGTCAAAGGTCAAATTCAATATCATTAAAATATTCAGAATATATCATTTCCTATATGTTCACAATTGATTCCTAAGCTGTAAAGTCGATAATAAGCGAGATATTAGCCATTTTGTCCTGTTGACCTTGAAAATGAGGTCAAAAGTCAAATTCAAGGTCACTAGAATATTCAGCATATATCATTTAATATATGTTCACATTGATTTCTAAGCTGTAAAGGCGCTTATAAGCAAGATATTGGCCATTTTGTCCTGTGACCTTGAAAATGAGGTCAAAGGTCAAATTCAAGGTCATGAGAATATTCAGCATATATCATTTCCTATATGTTCACAATTGATTCCTAAGCTGTAAAGTCGATAATAAGCGAGATATTAGCAATTTTGTCCTGTGACCTTGGAAATGAGGTCAAAAGTCAAATTCAAGGTCATGAGAATATTCAGCATAAATGTTCACAATTGATTCCTAAGCTGTAAAGTCGATAATAAGCGAGATATTAGCCATTTTGGTCATGTGACCTTGAAAATGAGGTCAAAGGTCAAATTCAAGGTCATGAGAATTTTCAGCATATATCATTTCCTATATGTTCACAATTGATTCCTAAGCTGTAAAGTCGCTAATAAGCAAGATATTGGCCGTTTTGTCCTGTGACCTTGAAAATGAGGTCAAAGGTCAAATTCAAGGTCACGAGAAGTTTCAGCATATATCATTTCCTATATGTTCACAATCGAATCCCTAAGCTGTAAAGTCGCTAATAAGCAAGATATTGGCCATTTTGTCCTGTGACCTTGAATTCAGCATATATCATTTCCTATATGTCCACAATTGATTCCTAGTCTCTAATCTCAATATTAAGTGAGATATTAGGCTTTAATGTGTCCCATTATAAAGCATAGGAGAATTTAACATGGGAAAGTCCCATTTGGGCCGAGTTGGGCCCAAAATGGCCCACTTCGAGCGATTCAAGCGCAACGAAATTTATACATGTCACAGGGGTACATATGAGGAGTGTTATGCATCAATAAAAAAAAAAAGTTATTGAACAGATTTTGAGAAAATGGCCGCCAAAGTCCAAAATCAGGCATTTTTCGTCGAAAACGGCCGCCATTTTGAAAAAAATGCGAAAATCAAAAAACTAAAAAAATACCTCCCTCTCAAAATATTTTTAGGCATTTTTGTGCAAAATTTCAGAAAAATTCGATCGTAAACTTTAAAGATAAAATTGTTGACGGACGACGACGGACGCATCGCCATGCCAATAGGTTACGGACCATAGGTCCGGTAACCTAAAAAGTTACTGAACAGATTTTGAGTAAACGACCATCAATTCCAAAATTGGCCATTTTTAGACGAAAACGGCCGCTCTGGACCTTGAAACCGAGGTCAGAGGTCAAATTCAAGGTCACGAGAATATTCAGCATATATCATTTCCTATATGTCCACAATTGAATCTTAGTCTCTAATTTCAATTTTAATTGAGATATTAGGCTTAATGTGTCCCATTATAAAGCATAAGAGAAATTAACATGGGAAAGTCCCATTTGGGCCGAGTTTGGGCCCAAAATGGCCCACTTCGAGCGATTCAAGGGCAACGAAATTTATAGATGTCACAGGGGTACATAGGAGGAGTGTCATGCATCAATAAGAAAAAAAGTTACTGAACAGATTTTGAGAAAACGACCGTCAAAGTCCAAAATTGGCCATTTTTCGACGAAAACGGCCGCCATTTTGAAAAAATGCGAAAATCAAAAAACTAAAAAATACCTCCCTCTCAAAATATTTTTAGGCATTTTTGTGCAAAATTTCAGAAAAATTCGATCGTAAACTTTAAAGATAAAATTGTTGACGGACGACGACGGACGACGACGGACGCATCGCCATGCCAATAGGTTACGGACCATAGGTCCGGTAACCTAAAAAGTTACTGAACAGATTTTGAGTAAACGACCATCAATTCCAAAATTGGCCATTTTTAGACGAAAACGGCCGCTCTGACCTTGAAACCGAGGTCAGAGGTCAAATTCAAGGTCACGAGAATATTCAGCATATATCATTTCCTATATGTCCACAATTGAATCTTAGTCTCTAATTTCAATTTTAATTGAGATATTAGGCTTAATGTGTCCCATTATAAAGCATAAGAGAAATTAACATGGGAAAGTCCCATTTGGGCCGAGTTTGGCCCAAAATGGCCCACTTCGAGCGATTCAAGGGCAACGAAATTTATAGATGTCACAGGGGTACATAGGAGCAGTGTCATGCATCAATAAGAAAAAAAGTTACTGAACAGATTTTGAGAAAACGACCGTCAAAGTCCAAAATTGGCCATTTTTCGACGAAAACGGCCGCCATTTTGAAAAAAATGCGAAAATCAAAAAACTAAAAAAACCTTTTCCTGGCAATATTTTTAGGTATTTTGTGCAAAATTTCAGAAATATTCGACTGTAAACTTTAATGATAAAAATGTGGACCGGGACGGACGACGGACGACGGACGCAAAACGCCACGGCAATAGGTTATCGGACCAAAGGTCCGGTAACCTAAAAAAAAGTTACTGAACAGATTTTGAGAAAACGACCATCGAAGTCCAAAATTGGCCATTTTTCGACGAAAACGGCCGCTCTGACCTTGAAACCAAGATCAGAGGTCAAATTCAAGGTCACGACAATATTCAGCATATATCATTTCCTATATGTCCACAATTGATTCCTAGTCTCTAATCTCAATATTAAGTGAGATATTAGGCTTTAATGTGTCCCATTATAAAGCATAGGAGAATTTAACATGGGAAAGTCCCATTTGGGCCGAGTTTGGGCCCAAAATGGCCCACTTCGAGCGATTCAAGCGCAACGAAATTTATACATGTCACAGGGGTACATATGAGGAGTGTTATGCATCAATAAGGAAAAAAGTTACTGAACAGATTTTGAGAAAACGACCGTCAAAGTCCCAAATTGGCCATTTTTCGACGAAAACGGCCGCCATTTTGAAAAAAATGTGAAAATCAAAAAACTAAAAAAAACCTTTCCTGGAAATATTTTTAGGTATTTTTGTGCAAAATTTCAGAAATATTTGACTGTAAACTTTAATGATAAAAATGTGGACGGACGGACGGACGACGGACGCAACGCCACGGCAATAGGTTATCGGACCAAAGGTCCGGTAACCTAAAATGCCGACTCAGCGAAAAAATTAAAGGTCAAGGTCAAAGTTCATCCCTAGTACCCCTTAGATAGGTTTCTGTAGGGCCACGAGTCCAAAAATAATGTCCATTTCCCTCTACGACGCACCGTTTCTGAGATATTGATGAAAACGAAAAATGGCGACTCAGCGAAAAAATTTAAGGTCAAGGTCAAAGGTCATCCCTAATACCCTTAAGACATGTTTGTCTAGGGCGACGAGTCTGAAAATAACGTCCGTTTCGCTCTATGAAGCACCGTTTCCGAGATATCAACGAAAAGGAAAAATGCAGACTCAGCGAAGCAATTTGAGGTCAAGGTCAAAGGTCATCCATAATACCCCTTAGACATGTTTGTCTAGGATACCAATTCCGAAAATAACGTCCGTTTCGCTCTACGATGCACCGTTTCCAAGATATCGACGAAAACGAAAAATGCCTACTCAGCGGAGAAATTTCAGGTCAAGGTCAAAGGTCATCCCTAATACCCTTAATGACCTCAGGGCCGGGTCAAAAAAAAAAAACCCTCAGAGATGTTTGTCTAGGGCGACGAGTCTGAAAATAATGTCCGTTTCGCTCTACGATGCACGGTTTCTGAGATATCGAAGAAAACGAAAAATGCCGACTGAATAAAAAAATTTCGGGTCAAGGCATAATACCCCTAAGACATGTTTGTCTAGGTCAACGAGTCCGAAAATAACGTCCGTTTCGCTCTCACTGCACTGTTTCCGAGATATCGAAGAAAACGGAAAATGCCGACTCGGCAAAAAAAATTCGGGTCGAGGTCAAAGTTCATCCATAATACCACATGTTTGTCTAAGGCGACAAGTCTGAAAATAAAGTCTATTTCGCTATACGCCGCACTGTTTCCGAGATATCGAAGAATCAGAAAATGCCGACTCGGCAAAAAAATTTCGGGTCAAGGTCAAAGTTCATCCATAATACCGCTTAGACATGTTTGTCTATGTCGACGAGTCCGAAAATAACGTCCGTTTAGCGCTACGACGCACCGTATCCGAGATATGCAGGATGACTCAAGGATGACTCAGCAAAAATTAGCCCAAGGGCTAAGATAGGTTACCGGACAATTTTGGTTCAAGCCCAACAGGTGAATCAAGGTCGTCTTTCTGTACATACGTCAATGTCACCATTACGTGTGCTGTATATAATTTTGTATACAACATATATTCATAATACAAATATTATGTCTATCTACAAGTATTTTGTCCGTAAAGGCCAATTTACACATTTCAGATCAGGCATGACCTTGAGATTAGGCCTTCACGGTTAACGTCCCTTTAGGTCACCCACCAAAAGATGGTGACCTTCTGCTCTTCTGACTATATGCTAATAATGCAATCCTAACCTGTATGTGCAATGGTTTTAGCCCCACAAGCCAATTTACATTTCTTTATTAGATCTGACATTGAGATTTAGTACTCAAGGTCATCTGAGGTCAGAAACAAGGTCACCAAAAGACTTCCTAAATGCTCATAATATAAACAACATAGAGCCGTAGGGCTCTGCGCTTACCGGACCCAAGATATATGTTTCAGTTATATGTAAGCTGAAAGCGATGTCATGAAGTCATGAGAATAATTGCACATCATTCATGCCTAAAACTTGCTCTACGAAAGTCGTAAGTCGATCATGTTAGAGCGTAATATACAATGATATAAAACTAGAATGGAACTGACTAGTACTGTCAAAGATATTCTTTGCTTTTGTATCGGTTTCAGTTTATTGAGGTCAAAGGTCAAATTTAAGCTCACGAGAATATTCCGCATATATAATTTCCTATATGTCCTCAATTGATGCCTAAGCTGTAAAGTTGATAATAAGCAAGATATTAGCGATTTTGTGCTCTGACCTTGAAAACGAGGTCAAGTGTCAGGTTCAAGGTCATCGAAATGTTCGGCATACATCATTTCCTATATGTTCACAATTGATTCCCAAGTTGTAAAGTCGATAATAAGCGAGACATTAGCCATTTTGTGCTGTGACCTTGAAAATTAGGTCGAAGGTCAAATTCAAGGTCACAAGAATAATCGAAATATAATTTCCTATATGTGCACAATCGATTCCTAATGTCTAATCCCAATATTAAGTGAGATATTAGAAGAAATTTGTCCCCATTATAAAGCATAGGCTAATTTAACATGGGAAAGTCCTATCTGGGACCGGTCGAAAAAATCAAAATGGCCGCCACACGCAGACCGACGATTCAAGGGCAACAAAACTTATACACAGCACAAAGGTATATCAGGGGAATCTTTTGAAACAAAAATCTCAAAACTGATCAGACAGTTTTTGAGAAAATGGCCGCCATTTTGGAAAAAAACGATTCAATCGACGAAAAAAAAAAAATGGTCCGGGGATATGGGCCCATAGAACATATTTTGTGAATTACAGCAATATTCATCGAACAGATTTTTCCCAGCGTTTGACAACGCCGACGCCGACGCCGACACCGACGCCGACACCGACGCGGACGCTGAAGGACGGACGCCGGACGCAACCTGACGGCAATAGCTTATCGGACCATAGGTCCGGTAAGCTAATAACCTATCTACAAGCATTTTGTCTACAGAGGCCAATTTACACATTTCATGTACCAGTGACCTTGAGATTCAGCCTCCAAGGTCATCTGAGGTCAACCTCAAGGTCACAAAAAGATGCACCATATATGACTTTCTATATGCTTATTATACAAACCTTAGCCCTATGTACAAGCGTTTTTGCCCTATATGGCAATTTGTAAATATCGGCCTGTTTAGGCCTCTCCAGCCCACAGATTGAGCTTTTCAGCAATTCAAGGCACTTCTCTTTATAAACAATGTCAAGGACCCCTATTAGCATGTTTTGAAACAAAAATCTCAAAACTGATCAGTTTTCGAGAAATCAACCAAAAAATAAATTTTGAGCCTTTTTGGGCCATAATTTTGGCCCTTTCGATCGATTCAAGGCACTCCATCTTTATAAACAATGTCAAGGACATCAATTAGCATGTTTTGAAACAAAAATCTCAAAAGCGATCAGACAGTTTTCGAGAAAAGACAGACAAGTTGCAAATTTGGGCATTTTTCGACCCAAAAATGGCTGCTTTGACCTCTCAAGGTCATCCACGGTCAAATTCAAGGTCACCACACAAGCCCCACTATATGACTTCCCATTTGAAAGTGCCAATTTCTAAGCTCTATCTTCAAGTGTTCTTTCTATGAGTACAGTCCTGACAGCTCCCATTGTGAAGGAAAAAAGTCCAAAATCTTTTTGAAAGGGTGAAAATTTTTTTTTGCCTGGAGATGGCCCAAAATGGATAGTAATGCGATTTGGGGCCAAAAATTTTTTTTTCGTCGACCCGTCAAAAATTCAAAATGGCCGCCACAAGGAGATCGGCGATTCAAGGGCAACAAAACTTATACACGTCACAAAGGTATATAAGAGGAATGTTTTTAAACAAAAATCTCAAAACTGATCAGACAGTTTTTGAGAAAATGGCCGCCAAAGTCCAAAATTGACCATTTTTCGTCAAAAATGGCCGCCATTTTGAGAAAAATGCGAAAATCAAAAAACTAAAAAATAACCCCCTCTTGAAATATTTTTAGGCAAGTTTGTGCAAAATTTCAGGAAAATCCGCCTGTAACCTTTAAAGATAAAAATGTGGACGGACGACGGACGACGGACGGACGACGGACGCAACGCGACGGCAATAGGTTATCGGACCATAGGTCCGGTAACCTAAAAACTAAAAAATACCTCCCTCTCGAAATATTTTTAGGCATTTTTGTGCAAAATTTCAGAAAAATTCGATCGTAAACTTTAAAGATAAAATTGTTGACGGACGACGACGGACGACGACACCGGACGCATCGCCATGCCAATAGGTTACGGACCATAGGTCCGGTAACCTAAAAATGTGGACGGACGGACGGACGACGGACGCAACTTGACGGCAATAGGTTATCGGACCATAGGTCCGGTAACCTAAAAATTATCTCGACCTCTAGGTCAAAGGTCGTTTGAAGAATCGATCCCAAAATCAATAGGGTTCTTCCCTGGTGGTATATAACCCTCCATGCAAAGTTCTGCAACTATTGCCTGAATATTTTTCGAGTTATTGTCCAGAAACCAAGTCTCAAAATCAGCCTTGATTTCATCCTCACGGACCTCAGGGCCGGATCAAAAAAAATAATACCCCTTAGAGATGTTTGTCTAGGTCGACGAGTCCGAAAATAACGTCCGTTTTGCTCTACGCTGCACTGTTTCCGAGATATAGAAGAAAACGAAAAATGCCGACTCGGCAAAAGTCCGAAAATAACGTCCGTTTCGCTCTACGCTGCACTGTTTCCGAGATATAGAAGAAAATGAAAAATGCCGACTCGGCGAAAAAATTTCGGGTCAAGGTCAAAGTTCATCCATAATACCCCTTAGACATGTTTGACATGTTTGTCTAAGGCGACAAGTCCGAAAATAAAGTCCGTTTCGCTATATGCCGCACCATTTCCGAGATATCGAAGAAAAGGAAAAATGCCGACTCGGCAAAAAATTTCGGGTCAAGGTCAAAGTTCATTCATAATACCCCTTAGAGAGGTTTGTCTAGGGCGACGAGTCCGAAAATAATGTCCGTTTCGCTCTACGACGCACGGTTTCTGAGATATGCAGGAAGCCTCAAGGATGAATCAGCAAAAAATTATTTTGACCTCTAGGTCAAAGGTCGTTTGACGGTTCAATCCCAAAATCAATAGGTTTCTTTCCTGGTGGCATATGAACCTCCATGCAGAGTTCTGCAACTATTGCGTAAGTATCTTTCAAGTTATCATCCGGAAACCAAGTCTCAAAATTAGCCCTGATTTCATCCTCTCAGACCTCGCGCCGGCTCAAAAAGAATAGGGTTCTTCCACATATTATTTCTGACTAGTGGTGAAAATTTGACAAGGATCCATCAAGGCAATCTAGTTAGCGTCCGGAAACCAAAACGGCGAAGAAAAAAAAAAATTCTGCTAAAACCATAAAGGCATTTCTGCCAAAATACCTTAATTATATTTATTGGTTATCAAATGATGCAACATACCTGAAGCTTTCACCAGGACGTGCCTCGAGAGACAACATTGTTGTGGTAGACGTAACTTTGGCTTTTAGCACTCAAATGTATCTGTGTTCAAGATTTTTTTCAAATGCTCATCACCTAACATTACCGGTACTTAATTTTGCCTTTTTTTGCTATTCAAGCCACACTATCTTTCAAATCATGACAAACTTACAGTACAACAAATTTGAAAATAATCTTCAAATTTGAAGTACGGGAAACGGGACATTTTTTTGAAAATTCATCAGGTCAAAGCCACATCGTAAAATGAGAGACTGCTGAATGATGGATGGAAATGTGACAATGTGAAGGGGGAAACATCAGCATCAGGGGGTGTAAATAAAGAGACAAACTACAAAAATATTTGCATGTGACACGATTTATTAATCACGTTTTTGGGGGGATCAAGCAACTTTAAAATGCAGAACTAATGTATTGAGTTGTAAGTAAGAACACCTGAATGAGAAGTATATTTCAGTTTTTGAAAATAATTAACCTTGAATTCACTGATATTTATGCCAAGACAAAATTGTCATTTTTAACAACATTACAAGATTAATAATATTTCACTGTACATCTGGGATACAATGTAGTACACAATTTTCACTTTAACTACATGTGTAATGTACAAACATTAGGAATCAAGACCTCTTCACTTCTAAACATCACCAAGCTTGGCGCTAGATTTCTTGAATAAACACAGTAGCATGCTAGTAAATACCTGTAGCATAATTATACTCATCACAAAATATCATTTCAAGAATGTTTTTATGTGGGTACCAATAGTAATACAATTACATTCTTCTACAAGAAGCTGGATTATACATATTTTTGCTGATGTTCAACATTTACATGTAAAATGTAGTTGTATACTTGTGGAATTTTTTTTTATATCACTATAGAATATACAGGGGGATATACTAGCCCATGTTACCTTTAATTACTGTCTTAAAAATTTCTGTAACAATTGTATATCCTTTGTAACCATATCAAGATTTCACAGTAGACTATCATATTCACATAAAAACTTGAATGGTACACATCTAAAACATTTGTACATGTAAGGTATAATGTTTGCCACAAAAACACCATTTCACGTACAACACAATAATAATATGTGAACTTTTTGCCAATTTTTTTACATATTGTATCGTGCACAGAAAACAGGTATACACATATTGTGACCACATGGTACATGTATATATCAATGGACATAATCATGCCTGTGAATTTTACGGCCACTGAATAAACAATTTTCCCCGTATTTAGAGCTTTTAGTGCTGGAATGTAGCTTTACGCTGAGAGCCGGAACTACGAACTGTATCACAGGGAACTCGCACTTCTACGTAACACAGGTCAGCGACCAATCACCACAGAGTCCTGTTAATGCAATTGGTCAATTTATTCAAAGAAAAAAAATGAAAACTTTGGAAATTTTAGTTTTCAGCAACAGCTTTTCGAATTTTATTTCCCGAAATATTTGTCAGTATACACAAGCACCTATACCAAATGTGGCAATAGGATGCCATGGTAATTGGTCGCCAATGAGTACACACCACAAGCTTGTCCGACCCTTACATCCCAACTATGTACACAATCAGGAAACACGGCAAATCACAGGCATCGTGAGCAAGGATCAATTCAAATGTCAAACAATTACTACTCGCACGGAATTGGCGCCTCAATACAACAAGTAGCTGCATTACAAAAATACTTTCCGCATTTTCATTTCAAGTGTTGTAAGTCACAGATCCATGTCGAGCATAACAATGCCGCTCTTGCTATATATTCCATAAAAAAGTATGAAAATTTTTTAATAACGTACTCAAGGATATCAACATGGTCTAGGATATAACATGGAATGTGCAGTATAATATTGGGAGAAAGCGAATGAGCAAGCTGGCAAAACATGGAAACGTCTATTGAGGTTTACGCAACAAAATATGTCGTGTATTCATCGAGACACATCTAATATTTCATTCTGTGTACCTTTTAATTGGGCAGTTTGGCACAGTGATACATTATTTGGTCGTACATAAAACACAGAAATGTGCATGTGAGCGACATTACATGTACCTATCTATGGAGCGATAGATGACTGACTTTACAGAGAGTATGAATTTACAGCATCCATCGGCATTATACATGTATATAATTCTGATTACAAAGCCTATCAACAATCACATGGAAATAAAACATACTGTACATATAAATACAACGAATCCAGAGTCATCCACAGGTTATAGGTGCATATTTCAATCTATTTAGCAAGGTGGAGAAGCAAATAAGTTGTACAATCTCAGTTATAAAACATTTGGAACAGTTGCGCAAGCGACAAATAACAGCACTGAAGCATGGACTCAGATATACAGAATTAGGTGACTATGTAAGCCATAAGCCTTAAGCTTCAAACATTCTTCCACCTATCTGTAACATGTCAGATCTAAGTTTACTAATCTCGCCACAACATAAAAAAAATGAACTAGATGAACCGATTCTGTGACTTCACATAATCCCTAACAAAAACAAAGTTCACCAATTAGGACACGACTTTTCTGATACTTTGTGGAAAAACAACAAGAACAACAGTTCTTACCAATGCAACAATTAAATCTTAATCCAGTCAATATCTGAAACAATGACTCCAAGTAAACAATATCTCGATAGAATAATTTTCGAAAGTGAAAAAAGCCTTGACCTGTAAGATTCTGATTGCAACATGGAATGACAACTGTTGTAATGTGAACAGAACGAACCCAAATATATATGTATACAACAATTCCAAACTCAAAACACACTGTATTTACATTTAAAATTCATTCACACAATGGCATACTATTTTTGTTCTAATTATCTAGATCCATTTGTGACTAAAATTGCTCCAAGAATACTGCAGGTTTTTTCACACTGAGCCACAGAGATCTGATCCAATGTGCACAGTACCCGCCCGCTACAGTAACCATGGTAACTGTTAGACGGCTGTATACCTTATAAATCTCATTGTGGTACTTTTAGTTATCAAAATTTTTAGTTATCAAATTCTTGTTCACATTGCCTTTTCTTGGAGATTAGGACATTTCTACAACAGAGACATTTCCATATGATCAGTGTGACGATTCAAATTGAGAGACCCTCAAAAGTATACATTTACATGTACAATAAAGTAAGCTATGTCGGTGAATTATGGTTGACCGGGACGCCTCGATGATTGAAGATTTTTGCTGACTGAGCCACTACTGTGACCGGTCCATCCTCCCTAGAACTGTCGGTACCGCTACCTCCTCCCTAGAACTGTCGGTACCGGTTCTCCGTCTTGGATTTGTAGTACTTGCATGCGAAGAAGATGATGCCAAGGACGCCTCCCATCAGCACCATGCCGCCGACGAACGATGCGGCGTCGAACTTGCGCCCGCCGCCGCTCTTTGCCTTCTCCGTGGTGGTGGGCGCCGCTATGGACGTGGTCATTGCCTCTGTCAACAGAAGGGTAGAGTTAGCTGTAGTATAAATGATATAATGATAACAATCGTTGCTCGCTATTACTGATGTTAGTAAGGCGATTGTTTACATCTTGTTAGTTGGTAAATAGTCGTGCAAGTCTGATTTATGTGCAACAAGCGAGGAATTGTTAACTACTGTTAGACGTACTTGATTAGTCATCGAATGAGTAATTGTCATGGATTCAGGCATGAGCTGACTGTTATCTTACATATATTACAGAGGGAAGTAGGGAACATGTGCAAAGTGACTTATAGCAGTGGTTATGGAGATATCTAGTTACATATTTATTATGTACAGTACATCTTTTTTGTGACTTGTACGCTGTCATCAGATGAACAAAACTACACACATCGAATGTTTAATGGTATAAGACTGTGGGATACTGATACCTTGGTACATGTCCTACTGAAGTATTCCCAAGTGACTTCACTGCAGGCATAGTGAACATAGTTCAGAAGAAACTTTGTGTCTCTAAGTAATGTAGACAGTTAACTTTCATGCAACATGTGAAAAACAGAGTTTCTTGTTATATTTTTCCCCCGACGAAGAGCACTGCTATATATATATATATATACATGTATAAACAACAATGCTCTTTCGAATAAAAAAGACTTAAAACAACAACAGATCTACTGAACATAACAGTATATTTGACATGTAGATATAATCATGTAATATATTTAATACACATACATAATTTATATATGATTAGATGAAACTAAATTATATATACATCGTATATTGTATATATATACATCATTTATCGTTTATGACAATGTTCAAATATCCTAGCAATATTAAGAATTTCGACAATTATATCTGAAATAATTTTGCTGATCATTCAATTAACACATTAAGCTTGATGGTACGGCACATTTTCGCAGTTATCACAAACATGTACCACACTGAAAGGAACTTGGTTTTATGAAACAGCCAAAAAGAGCAATAAACACTGTCTGAACACCCTAAGAAAGATCTCTGCCAGAGAGTCAAAGAGCCTTGAACTGCAGACATAACTTTTGATTGTCAATTCAGTATGAATATGATTACATACGTGTAAAGACTGAAAAACAAATATTCATATACAAATATAATTGGCAAGCCTTCATTAGGTAGTTAAAGGGGCACTACCCGGTATATGGGATTCTGTTTTTAGGGGATTTCCAAGATTTTTCTCCCAATGCTTCTATTTATAGAACGAAATGTAACGTTTTTGTCCCAGGATTATGTGTTTGTCCCAATTGTCAGATCAGCCAGGTCGGCTTGGCAGATATCCTAGGTAAAAAACGTCATCTGATGTTTTGTTCTATAAAAAGAAGCGTCGGGAGAAAAATCTTAGAATCCCCTAAAGACAGAATCCCATATAGTGCCCCTTATGAAATAGAGAAACCCTGGATAACAGGGGGTTATTCAACATGGTCGAGGGCGGCAGCCCGAGACTATGTTGAATAACTCCATGTTACTCGAGGGGTTTCTCTGCTCCAAATCATACAGAAAATTATTCAGCTGTGACCAGTTGTGATTTCGCCAACATACAGCATTGAAAGAGACAACTCGAGAGAACAATGCAAGTACGCTCTAAAGTGACAAATATCACAAGGCATTTGGTTCATGTATTTTTAGAACCCAAATATCCGATATAACTAATATGATATATATCACACTTGATTCAGGCACTTATTTGTTATCGTCACTGATAGCTTGTTTGACATTACAATTTTTTTTTCGTCTCGCACAAGCACACCACTCCCCAAGTTCCCACTGTTCATTCCCCCCCCCCCCCCCCCTCAATGGCTCTCACAATGGTATGCTGTAGTGCGAACCAAGTAATAATTGTGACCAAGTTGAAATAGAACAAAAATAATGAACTTTGGCTTTTCGCTGATTACCAAAATGTTTAGAACAGTGACATTTTGGGGGAACACTTTCTTCTGTAGAAAACAAGACCAATATAGTATCTTAAATTTATGTTGCATACAATTATTGTTTCATGGTTCATAAACACAGGACCCAAGAACATGCGGCCTCTCACGGCAACTTGACATCTTTATGTTGCAAATAAACAGGAAGTTATGAGCAAAGTTAGCACATGAATCAGTTTTGACTCCATGCAGTATACACCCATGTTCTCGTGACGGTCTATATTTATATATATATATATTACTACCTCAGTCTACCTGACCTGGCTGACGATGTTAAAGTCAACCAATAAGTCAAAGTCATGCTTTCCAGTTCACCTAATTTAGCTCACCTTGCTTACAGTACACTAGCACATGTATAGCACAAAAAAAGTTACAACATGTATCACTGACAGTGTGTTCACATGTACCATGACTGTGAAGTTAGATGCAATTATCATCATCACTAAATGAAGCAAAAGTGGAAGAATGTACAATAGAAATTTGGCATTTATCCAAAGAAAACAATATCAATATGACCACCCTGTAGAAATCATAGCCTAATACATGTAAACTAAGTGATTGACAAAGAAATCACAATGATCCATAGCTGTGTTCCTGCCTTGACTTGACGTATTTGTAAATGAAGCCAGCGATGGCAGTCAGTCCGGCGATGAACACCATCCCTCCGACGAATGACGCGGCGTCAAATGACCGTTCTCCATCACTGACAGACTGACCGGGCGTGGTGGTCTGGGTGTCCGTCGGTTGATAGGTGCTGGGCGGTCTGGTGGTCGACGGTCGGATGGTTGTCGACTGTTGCTGGGTTGTTGGAAGTACGGTCGCTGTGGAATTGTCATCTATCATGCAGCCAAAGCGAGGGCAGATGGAGAGCAAAGACACGCAGAGTTACGGCATTAGTGAGATTAGTGTTTGCAGGTCAAATTGTATGAGAGGCAACAAGATCATGTCAGATTGTAATTAGTTATATACAGTAGATTTGTAGCATTATATATTACATGTTATATGATTATACAGAAATCACTAGTCTTGTAAGGTTTGAATGATGCTAAAATTATGGCATTGATTTATTCCTTGTCTTTAGTGTATACAGCGATAAAATTGAAGTTCAAACTTCAATTGATCACCAGTGTGGCAATCAACAACAACCATGGTTACCTGTTGCAAAGAAACATGGGAAATAACATTAAAGATTGAGACAGGCAACTACAGTACTTGTCTAAGGTATATATTGGTAGAGTAGGTCTGAAAGCAGTAGTCAAAACAAAGCTAAGTAGATCTATCTATATACATGATATATTAGAGATTATTATGATAGATAATATCTATGGTGGGATATACACACTATCACTACATACAACTATAAATCAGTCAGTTATTCATTTTGCAAGCAGATCACTGTAAAAGCAGGTTAATGCACCAATGAGCACTGGAAGTATATTATGCAGAATGATCAACAATATATCATCATCATCATGCTAGACAACTCAACTTCCTTCATACATATCAACATGTAAACAGGTGTTTAAACTGCACATGGGATTCGCTTACGTGCTTGTTTTAACTGTAAGTCAAGGTCTGGTGAGTTTGGTAAGGCCAAAAAAAAAAATTAGGCCAAGGGCCGAAGATAGGTTACCGGACAATGTTTAATATTTTAGATGTTAGCCAGGTCACTGGTTGAATTCGAGGTCAAGAGAATATTCAGCATATATAACATTAAGCATATATCATGTCCACAGTTGATTGCTAAGCTGTAAATTCAACTAGACATAAAAGCCTATAGGCTTTGTGGCATCCCCCAATTTTTCTTTTCTTTTCTAATGGTGAAACTTGACTGTTATTATAATACATATACCAGGATTATTGAACACAGGTGGGAGTGAGAGTTCAAATTATAGCAGTTGCTCACTAGACAAATGTCCATCAGATATTTGTTTTAATCTCAATAGGTATTAAATGTACAGACATGACAGACATTCATAATACAAGCAAAAAGGAAATTATTCTGGGTTCTGACTAAGTAAAACAATGATAATTTGGTCACTGCATGTGAAATACAGCTAGAAAACAAAACAATGCATGTAGTTTCATCCAGATAAACACAGTGCTGTTTTAACTGAATACAATGAACAATTGACCGGCAAGCAAGGCCCAGGCAGACCTTCAAAGCTGTTATCTTCAGTTTGGGTCATCATTATATAACCACCTATTGTTTTCTTTAGAAAGGGAAGGAGGGCATTGTTCCAACTTGTTGGTGTTAGTATAGTAAACTGGGGTGAGGGGACAGGAGAGGGGGGGGGGGGGGGAAGAGGGGCAGTGCATACAAGTCACTGATACATTGCTACATTCATATGCAGATTAGACTGGCTGACAGTGGAGGTGGGGGAGGGAGAGGGGGGGGGGGGGGGGGTATTGCCTTATCACAGGCATTACTGAGCAGGGCTCTCATATACTGCACTGGCTGAGAGGGCAGAGCCTAGCCTCATGCTGGACATGCAGGCTGCAGTCAGTGAATACAGTAGCATGGCTCAGTCACAGTATTACATCTGCATGGGGGCAGGTGAGGGAAAAATTCCAAGTCCAAAAAAAAATACACCCAAAAAATTTTTTCCCCCTGGAAATTGCCTGAATCAAATTATGACATTGACAGGAATCGCCCGATTTTTTTTTCCAAAATGGCCGCTGGCGGCCATCTTGGATTTCGGGTCTCGACGAAAAACAATAGGGGTTAGGAGCAAAGTATTTCGGATGAGCTGTGAAAATTTCGGAAAGACAGATTAAGGCGTTCAAGAGTTATGATCCGGAAACCGAACGGCGGAAGAAAAAAAAAAAAAAAAAAAAAAAAAAAAAAAAAAAAAAAGAAAAAAAAAAAAAAAAAAACAGACAAAAACATAAGGCCTCCCGATTTTCAATCGGGATGCCTAAAAAAAAAAAAAAAAAAAAAAAAAAAAAAAAAAAAAAAAAAAAAGAAAAAAAAAAAAAAAAAAACAGACAAAAACATAAGGCCTCCCGATTTTCAATCGGGATGCCTAATAATCAGAGAGATATTAGCAATTTTGTGCTGTGGCCTTGAAAATGAAGGGGCAAAGGTCAAATTCAAGGTCATCAAAATATTCAATGTATATCATTTTCTATATCATGCCCACAATTGATTCCCAAGCCATACAGTCAATAGAGATATGAGCCAGTTTGTCCTTGGACCTTGAAAATGAGGTCAGAGGTCAAATTCAAGGTCACGAGAATATTCAGCATATATCATTTCCTATATGTCCACAATTGATTCCTAAGCTGTAAAATCGATAATAAGTGAGATATTAGCCTGTTTGTCCTGTGACCTTGAACATGAGGTCGAAGGTCAAATTCAAGGTCATCAGAATAATCAGCATATATCATTTCCTATATGTCCACAATTGATTCCTAAGCTGTAGAGTCGATAATAAGCGAGATATAAGCCATTTTGTGCTCTGACCTTGAAACTGAGGTCAGAGGTCAAATTCAAGGTCACGAGAATATTCAGCATATATTATTTCCTATATGACCACAATTGATTCCTAAGCTGTTGAGTCAATAATAAGCGAGATATAAGCCATTTTGTGCTCTGACCTAGAAACTGAGGTCAGAGGTCAAATTCAAGGTCACGAGAATATTCAGCATATATCATTTCCTATATGTACACAATTGATTCCTAATCTCTAATCTCAATATTAAGTGAGATATTAGGCATAATGTGTCCCATTATAAAGCATAGGAGAATTTAACATGGGAAAGTCCCATTTGGGCCGAGTTTGGGCCAAAATGGCCCACTTCGAGCGATTCAAGCGCAACGAAATTTATAGACATCATAGGAGTACATATGAAGAGTCTTATGTATCAGAAAGAAAAAAAGTTACTGAACAGATTTTGAGAAAATGGCCGCCAAAGTCCAAAATCAGGCATTTTTCGTCGAAAACGACCGCCATTTTGAAAAAAATGCGAAAATCAAAAAACTAAAAAATACCTCCTTCTTGAATTATTTTTAAGTATTTTTGTGCAAAATTTCAGAAAAATTCGCCCGTAAACAAAAAAGATAAAAATGTGGACGACGACGACGACGGACGACGACGACGACGACGACGGACGACGGACGACGGACGCAACGCCATGCCAATAGGTTATCGGACCATAGGTCCGGTAACCTAAAAAGTGTGGTTCAGGCAAACCCGACCGACCCTAGCAAATCAGGGCCGACCCTAACGTTTTTTTCTTCAAAGTTATTATTTTTTTTTACTAAAAATTAGCCCAAGGGCTAAGATAGGTTACCGGATAAATTTGTCATGTAACTATTTTCTTGTCATGTAACTATTTTTATTGTGGTCAATAATAGACTTAACTAGTAAAACTAATGATAACCTATTCGGTTAGTCATGACTGGATAGAACTTTTTAGGGCCCGAGTGAGTCGGAAATTTCCGAACCGGGTACCTGTGTCGTCTGACCCGACCCGTCCAAATATATAGCAAAATTTGAATGATACTCACTGAAGCAATTTGTAACACGTAAACGCCAGACATTGATCTTTGACACATATTATTTGTTTCGTCAGTAATTACCAGTATTTTCAAGTTTGAGAAAGATCACAATGTCATGACCTCATAAAACTATCGTTTTTTTTCCTGATGATTTCCTTGTCATTCTTGTGATTTTACTAGTGTTTATCACAAATATTCAAAACTATATCTTTATTTGTTCTCAAATACGAGTAACAAAATTCCGATCCAGGTAATTGTATGACCCGCCCCGAATTTGGGTACCTGTCGACTCGTCTGGGCCCCAGAACCTTTACATTGTTGAACCCAATAATAAATGTTTCTAGTAATAATTATTATTATTGTGGCCAATAAGACTTAATCAATAAAACTAATGTTACTTATTCCCTTACAGCCATGAAATCTCTACAAGTCAGAAGCTTTACCTTGTTGAACACGTTTAAAAATCACCCGACTATTTTTGGGACCAATGTGTAAGATTTTCAAGGTTCTGATTATGTTTTTCTGATTTAGGAGGCACAATGTTTTTTGAGCTTTAGTCTTAGATTTAAATTTATTTATGGATTTTTTTTCAGTGTTTTGATTTGTACTGCAGAGACATTTCAGTAACTTGTCTGCATTTCCAATAATTCATGACATGTATGAAAGCTTTTTTCATCAATGCGATCATGTTTCTCCTTGCCCAAATGTTGGTTTGAAGATCAGCGTACATGTTGTGTCAGTGTGCAGTGTGTAGTGTCAGCTGCCAAATACTGAAGTAGCCCAGGCACACCCCCCCCCCACCCCGAATCGCCGCTCGTGTGACTGCTATCAAAATCAGCACTGACAATTCTCGTCGGCAATATGAAACTATCATAAACATGATAAAAGTGCTAGATCTAGTATCCATTTGTTTCTGCTTATTTTAGGAGGAAACTAAGTTTTTTCCCGTGTAAAAGCTCCGCAAATCTGCCAAGTTTTGTTTGTTTGTTTCCGACTGTTCCTTTTAGTCAAATCTCGTTGAAATCTCGCTTCACTTCAATGGCATTTTTTATTAAATTCCCCCATAAACAAGCTTTCGGTGGTGATATTTTTATGAAGTATTACCAGTGAAGTAGGAAAGAGTCATAGAAGACCATTTATTTGGGTCGTAACAAGTATTTCCACAAATACCGCACTCAGTTGGGAGTTCTATGGTTGGACGATCTCTTGGCGGCTGGCATTTTGACCTTGACCCTGCAGCAATTTTTTGGGGCAGTACGCTAATTGGCGGGACTCGCTCACGTGATCATTTGCATATCATTATATCCACGTGTATTTCATAAACATGTGGGTGTGTCCGCCAAGACAGCTTCCCGATTGGACAATTCAGTGACTCTCTGGCTGGCGGGCCGACTGCCGTGACTGCTTATCGGGGCCACACGAGAATTGAATTTGACCACTGGAATATGGAATACCACCACTAACACATAATTATTATGTTGCCGTATCAACTTGTCTTTCATTGTTGCAATACCATACTGTATCTATATATTGAGCGGAATGTATATCCAAAACTTTGAGTGCATATGATTGCAAGAAAGCACTGTTCCAGTGGAGATCAAAACGGGAGTGGTGATGGGTATGAAACGGTGACATACAAAAAAAAAAACGGTCGGAACACACGTCTCCTGGGATTATTATCGCTAATAACTTATTACATTAACCATGATTAGGTACACGGGCGTCATTTTCCTCCCAACGGGCCCCGGGCCCTCCCAATTAGCCACAGTTGAATAGCCTGTTGTGGTTCCAAGTGGCACTTTCAAGAATGTAAACAAAAGAAAAAATTCAAAAATCCAAAAAAAACCAACATCATAGAGGAAGAGCCCTGCTCTTCCTAAAAAACGTGCCGAAAATTTTCCAAGTCCAAATTTTTTTTCGAAGGGTGAAAATTTTTTTTTGCCTGGAAATGGCCCAAAATGGATAGTAATGGGAATTGGGGCGAAAAAAATTTCTTTTACCGACTCGTCAAAAATTCAAAATGGCCACCACACCAAGATCGGCGATTCAAGGGCAACAAAACTTATACACATCACAAAGGTATATACGAAAGAGAAATGTTTTTAAACAAAAATCCCAAAACTGATCAGGCAGTTTTTGAGAAAATGGCCGCCAACGTTAAAACATAGGCCCAAGGGACCTGTAGCTTACCGGCTAGCCAATAGGTGATCAAACCGATGGTCTGGTAACTTCAAGGTTACAAGTATATTCAGCATATATCATTTCCTATATGTCCACATTTGATTGTTAAGATGTAAAGTCGATAATAGGCAAGATAAAAGCCATTTTGTGCTTTGACCTTGAAAATTAGGTCAAAGGTCAATTTCAAGGTCATCAGAGTATTCGACATGTATCATTTCCTATATGTCCGCAATTGATTCCTAAGCTGTAAAGTCGATAATAAGCGAGATATTAGCCATTTTGTGCTCTGACCTTGAAAATAAGGTCAAAGGTCACATTCAAGGTCATGAGAATATTTAGCTTATATCATTTCTTATATGTCCACAATTGATTCAAAAAGCAGTAAAGTCAATAATAAGCGAGATATTAGTGATTTTGTGCTCTGACCTTGAAAATGAGGTCAAAGGTCGAATTCAAGGTCATCAAAATATTCGGCATATATCATTTCCTATATGGTCACAATATATTTCTAAGCTGTAAAGTCGATAATAAGCGAGATATTAGCCATTTTGTGCTCTGACCTTGAAAATGAGGTCAAAGGTGAAATTCAAGGTCACGAGAATATCCAGCATGTATCATTTCCTATATGTCCACAATTGATTCCTAAGCTGTAAAGTCAATAATAAGCGAGATATTGGCCATTTTGTGCTCTGACCTTGAAAATGAGGTTAAAGGTCAAATTCAAGGTCATGAGAATATTCAGCATATATCATTTCCTATATGTCCACAATTGATTCCAAGTCTCTAATCTCAATATTAAATGAGATATCAAGAACATTGTGGCCCATTATAAAGCATAGGAGAATTTAACATGGGAAAGTCCTATTTGGGCCCCGCAGTTGAACATCAAAATCAAAAGTTTTAAATTAAGTTTTATTTTTATACTATGCATACTTACCTCTGACTATGGGGTCGTGTAATTGGCGAGCCCTCATTCGCCAACCACACATGAAATATGGGTGAAAAAGCTAAAACGAAGTTAGCTGGTCCGTTTAGACCCTGCGTTAGTAATGGTAGTTACCTGAGCAGTTCACCCTCCGTGTGGTCATATGACGTTCCGGTCCACTGCCTCCCAGTTCACTTTTGTTCTGTAGAATCTTGATCACTGAAGGTTATCTTCTGAAAAGAGAAGAAGATAATCAGTGGGGAGGTGGGAGGGACCATCCAGCGTCAGAGGTAAGTATGCATCTTCCTAAAAATAAACGTTAATTTAAAACTTTTGATTTGTTATGCTAAGCGATACTTACCTCTGACTATAAGGAATGGCCTGCCGGTGGTGGGCCCCTCAGAGAGCAAGTATGCCTGCACAGGATCATCCTCTGAAAAGAGAAGAATGATAACTATGCATAATACCAGTGACTATAATTACTGTATAAAGGATAAGGAACCTGCTCCTTTCCTATAGTAATTATAATACTAATTAACCACAGAGTAGCTCGGAAGTTAATAGTATATTTGAGAAAAAGGTATATTGTAATCCAGAAGAACTGAGATTACATACCTGACGACGAGTCCCTTGTGAGGCGATGAGCCGTAGCTAGGTGTTGACACGGCGCTCCCCCCCCCCTCCCCCCCCCCCCCCCGGACTCTTGGCAGACGAAGCAGTAGGACGGACAATGACTTGCGCTGCGACGATGGGACCCAGGTGATACAGATCGTCCGCGAGCAGAGAGACATCCCGTAGATAGAACGAGGAGAACGTAGTGTGCGACCTCCAAGTAGCTGCCTTCATGAGATCAGGAAAAGACATGTTGTGGGCAAAAGACCATGACGTGGAGATGGCACGAACCTCGTGAGCCGTACGACCATGAAGGCGATGGAGGTCGCGACGATCCTGGCGGTAGGCACGAGTGACGACAGTCTTGATCCACAGCGGAATCGTGTTCTTGGAGACATGAAATCGTGTTCCGAAAATGGGAGGAATAGACGTGAGTCACTCGGTCGTGAAGTTCTAGTCCTCTTCAGGTACAGACGTAGAGCAGGACCAGACACAGGGACAGATCCCCACAGTCAGTCGCCAATTGAGACAAGGCAGGGACAGAGAACGTTCGCATCCCGGCCACCAGGGCAGAAGGAGTTTCGGTCTTGGCAAGAAACCCCAGATGGTACTGAAGGGTAACAGAAGACCAATCTTCCGGGTGTAAGACCTCCGCAGACAGTCCCTGAAGCTCACTGACCCGCTTCGCGGAAGCAAGGGCCAACAGGAACACAGTCTTATGGGTGAGAAAACGAAGCTCCGCTTCCTCGAGAGGCTCATATGGAGATTCATTGAGACTTGAAAGGACCAAAGACAAGTTCTACTTTGGTGCGAGGGAGACTGGAGGCAAATCCTGAGCGAAGGATCTAAACAGAGCCGAAATCTCCCGCGAAGATGAAATATCCAAACCGTGAGAAGCCAACACATTCGTCAACGCCGCACGGTACCCCTTCACAGTAGTGAGAGCACGCTTGCGCTTGTCCCTCAACCAGACAAAGAAATCCGCTACCGTAGGGAGAGGGGGGCGGCGTGGATCAACTTGCCGTCGACTAAACCAAGAAGAGAAGACTCTCCACTTGGCTTGATACAGGCGCTCTGAGGATGACCTAACTGTCCTGGACATCCGTCTGGCAGCGTTCTTCGAAAACCCAGCCTTTCTGAATGAACGCCTGATAATCTCCACGCGTGAAGATGAAGGACGTCGAGATGTTCGTGGAACTGACGACCCTGACGAAGAAGGCTGGGGATCCGTGGCAGAAACCGAGGCAGATCCACCAGCAACTCCAGAAGCTCCGGGAACCAAGCCTTGGCGGGCCCATTGGGAGCCACTAGGACGATCTGAGCGGTGCTTGATCGAATCCTCAGCAGAACCACGGGAATCAGAGAGAACGGTGGAAAAGCGTACGCCCAAAGGGTGGACCAGTCCTGAGCGAAGGCGTCGACCGCCCAAGCATGAGGGTCCGGGAACGGGGACACATAGAGAGGCAGACGATTGTTCTGGAACGTGGCGAACAGGTCCAAGTGAGGTTGACCCCAAAGCCGCCACAGGTGACTGCAAACCTGGGGATTCAGAGACCAGTTCAAGGAGATCGGACCCTTCCGAGAGAGGGCGTCGGCGATGGTGTTCATGGAGCCGGGAATGTGACGGGCTAGAAGGCTGACATCCTGCGACTCTGCCCATTCCAAAATTTTCCGAGTCAAGTTGCTCAATTCCCTTGACCGTGTCCCCCCCTGGTTTTTGATATAGCCGACGACCGTTGTGTTGTCGGTCATGGCCAGGACCGTGGACCCGACAACCATCCGTTGAAAATGGAGCAGGCCCAACCAGACGGCCCTGAGCTCCAACCAGTTGATGTGATGGCGAAGATCCGCCGCCGACCAGCGACCGCAGACCTGATCCTCGCCGAGGTGAGCCCCCCACCCGAGGCGAGAGGCGTCGGAAAACAGGAGAAAGTCGGGCTCCAACTCGTGAATAGGATGACCTCGTAGTAGGTTGACCGGATCGGACCACCAACAGAGATCTGGCTGCAGCGCCGCCACCACCGGCACCAGGGTCGACAGATCCTGGTCGGAGTTCCAGTGGTCCCTCAAATGAAATTGAATCGTCCGCATGCGGAGCCGTGCGCCCGGGACGATCTTCTCCAGCCACACCATATGGCCCAGGAGCCGTAGAAAAACTACCGCGGCGACAGGAACCCCGGTGGAGAAACACCGTAGTACACCGCTCAAGCGCTGAATACGGTCTGCCGTCGGACGGGTCAGGAAGGACTGCGTGTCGATGTCCATCCCGAGGTAGGTGACACGTTGGGAGGGAACCAAGTCGGACTTCTTGAAATTGATGACGAGACCGACCCTCTGACAAAGCTGCACTATCAAGTCCGTGTGAGAGGCCACCATCTGCTGGTCTGTGGCCGTAATCAGCCAATCGTCCAGATACCTCGTGAGGCGAATACCCCTGCGGTGAGCCCACGCCGACACCGGCTGAAACACCCGGGTGAACAGGTAAGGGGCGGTGGAGAGGCCGAAACACAGAGCGCGGAACTGGTAGACCACGTTGCCCCTCTGGAAACGAAGGTAGGGCCGTGACGAGGGATGAATCGGGATGTGAAAGTAGGCGTCTTTCAGATCTATGGAAGTCATCCAGTCCCCTCTGCGAAGAGACAGGAGAACAGTCCGTGGGCACTCCATGGAGAAACTTTCCTTGGAGACGAATTTGTTCAAGGGGCTGAGATCGATAATCGGCCTCCAGCCGCCCGTGAGCTTGGGGACGACAAACAGCCGACTGTAGAAGCCCGGAGAGTTCCCTATCACCTTCTCCGTGGCTTGCTTGAGGAGCATCTCGGACACGAGGGCGTCCAGGACCGCAAACTTCTCCGACCCTGGGGCATAGGATGCGAATGCTATCGGAAGGGGAGAGAGAGGAGGCGCCTGACTGAAGGGAATCCGATACCCGTGTCGTAGTGTGGCCGTAACCAGAGAGTCTTCGAATTCCGTATCCCAAACTGGCCAAAAGGCCTGAAGACGAGCTCCCACGGGGGATACATCCGAATCTTGGTTCCGTGGGAGCGTCTGGGGCACATCAGGAGCGGGGCTGAGGCTTGGCAGAAGACGAGGATCCACTGCCGCCGCGATCTCCACGCGAAGAGTTGGAAGACTTCTTGGCCTTGTCGAACTTGGAGCCCTTGGAGAACTGAGCTGACTGTGACTGCTGCTTCGACTCAGGAGCCTTGACCTTCGGAATCTTGAATGACGAGGAGGAAGACGACACAGGCTTCTTCTCCTGACGCTCCACTAATTTAACAAGGTTAAATTTACTGAGCAGATCCGCCTCCTGAGCAACCGCCTGACCAGCCTTGGCCAGCTTCGACTTAAAAGGGTCCGATAACTTAGAAGTAGACCTCTTGAGGTAGGCGTCCCGACGCCTAAGAACAACGTTGGCCCATTCGACGTGCGACTCCTTCGTAATCTGGCCCACACACTTGTTCACGGAGGAAAGAGTCCTCTTCATCCGGAGAAGCTCGGACACGGGAACTTGGACGGTGTCATCAGTCTCCAGATCAGTGTCCGCTGGGATGGAACCGGGCGCCAGGCGCTCCATCTGCACGCTGAGAAGCCCCGAGAGCCAGTCGAGGGTGTTGGCTACGAGTTGCACCCGACGCGGGTAAGACTCCCAGGTCTTGAGATCCGAATCCGAGAGTGTGGCGGTAACACTCGAGGACTTGAGCCCAGGGGCGATGACTGACAGGTTGTCATTCACCGCCGCTGCCTCCAGAGTGCTAACGCGATCCGTTGTCTGATAGTGTTTCAACTGTCCTTGAAAACACGAGGCAAACCTGCTGGCTCTAAGAGGCTGTCCATTGACGGGGGTGATCTTCTCCTCTACTAGCGAACGCACGGACGAGATCCCCTCGGACCACGGAAAGCGCACGTCCGGCTCAGGCTGTTGACGGGAGTGCAGGACTCAGTCACCCACCGACGTAAAGGAGGTCTCCTTGGCCGCTGGCAACCTGATCTCGTCGGGGAAGGCCTCCTGAACCCAAAGACGGACCTGGGCAAAAGTGTCATCATCTGACTTGGAGGACGAAGGCTTGGCTGTACCGGGCGTAACCGAGGTGTCTGTGGACCTAGCCGGGCTAGCCACTCGCGGCTTCTTGGCTTGAGGTTCATCCGGGACCTGGTCTGCCGGGGGGGGGGGGGGGGGGGGGGGGGGGCAGAGAGACTGGAGGCTCCGAAACAGGAACAGAGGAAGACTCCGACGCGGCCTGCCCACATTCAGACCTAGGGACACAGTCTGAAGACGAACGCTTGGGCTCCCTATCACGGTCGAAGTCCGAGCGCGAACCCTTATCCCCACGGCTACCGCGAGAATCCCTGGCGGAGTAGTCCCTGCGGTCTGCACGCTCCCGACGGTAGTAGTAGTCCCTCTCGTCACGGGAAGAACGGCCGGAGCGGTAATAACGGTCCAACTCTTCATGGTAATAACGGTCAAAGTCATAGTCACGACGATGATCATAGACCCAATCACAGAAACGATCCGCATGGCTGGAGGATGGGCGATCCCAATCGCCGGAACGGTGGTGCTCCACAGGCCGGGCTGGACGGTGGCGGCGGTCAGGCGAGGACGGACGGCACACCGCCGGAGTAACACTATCCGCCGTGGCTGTTGACCCGCGGTGAGAATCCCCACTGGATGAAGACGAGCGGCGGTCTGCACACTGACGGACGGACGGTGGCTGGTCGCGGGGTAGAACGCTGGGCTGAGAGACCCGCGGGCTGGCCACCGGTGGCTGCTGATCACGGTCACGGTCGGGTGAGCACCCGCGCGGCACCGCGGCGGCTGTAGAAGATGAACCCTGGGCAGTAGAGACGTCACGGTGCTGAACACGGCCCGGGCTGCCCGCGAGAGACTTGTCCACCGCGAGCACATCAACAGGGCCGTCGAAGAGCTGTATGGTGGAGTAGTCGGGGGGGGGGGGGGGGGTGGGGGGGGGGCCAGACTTGGCGCGACCGACGGGGCCCCTGCCTTCGCCAGACTGTTCCTCCAAGACCGACTCGCCGGTCTCGGCAGCCTAGGAACGGGAGTCCACCGTCGACGCGTCAGCTGCCTCCGAGAAGATCGGATCCAACGAAGGCAAACCCCAGGAACACGAAGGCTGATCGGCTGGGCTGTAGCTCGGGGGGTTGCCGCCGACAAACGGATCACCGGAGAGAAGCGGGGCCGGCACTTCATCCAGCGTGGGGGTGGCCGGTGTCGCTACTCCTTTCCCAACCAGCAACGATAACATCGCCGACATGGAAGCGATAGACGTCTGCAAATTCCCGACCGTCTGTTCCAAGGAATCCACTGATCGTTGATCCGCAGAGCGAGACCTCTTCTTCTCCCTGTCGATCCTGCGTTGATCAATCACGTCGAATCTCTCATCAGGCCAAGATTCACAGGTCTTGCAGCGCTGAGTCGCACAGCAAACGAACGGTCTGCAGGATGGACAGCGATCGTGAGGATCGAGATCGAAAGGCACCAAGAAGTGTCCACACTTGGTACATCTCCTGACAGACGAATCCATCGTAGAAAAACAGCAAAATCCAAACTTCAAAGGGCAATCGCGAGCGACGCAAAGTTGTTGTTGACAGGAGCTCGCCAAAAACAAAAGTGGACCGGAACGTCATATGACCACACGGAGGGTGAACTGCTCAGGTAACTACCATTACTAACGCAGGGTCTAAACGGACCAGCTAACTTCGTTTTAGCTTTTTCACCCATATTTCATGTGTGGTTGGCGAATGAGGGCTCGCCAATTACACGACCCCATAGTCAGAGGTAAGTATCGCTTAGCATAACAAATGGCCGCCACACGCAGACCGTCAATTCAAGAGCATCGAAACTTATACACATTATAAGGCTTATATCATTTCTTATATGTCCACAATTGATTCAAAAAGCAGTAAAGTCAATAATAAGCGAGATATTAGTGATTTTGTGCTCTGACCTTGAAAATGAGGTCAAAGGTCAAATTCAAGGTCATCAAAATATTCGGCATATATCATTTCCTATATGGTCACAATATATTTCTAAGCTGTAAAGTCGATAATAAGCAAGATATTAGCCATTTTGTGCTCTGACCTTGAAAATGAGGTCAAAGGTCAAATTCAAGGTCACGAGAATATCCAGCATGTATCATTTCCTATATGTCCACAATTGATTCCTAAGCTGTAAAGTCAATAATAAGCGAGATATTGGCCATTTTGTGCTCTGACCTTGAAAATGAGGTTAAAGGTCAAATTCAAGGTCATGAGAATATTCAGCATATATCATTTCCTATATGTCCACAATTGATTCCAAGTCTCTAATCTCAATATTAAATGAGATATCAAGAACATTGTGGCCCATTATAAAGCATAGGAGAATTTAACATGGGAAAGTCCTATTTGGGCCCCGCAGTTGAACATCAAAATGGCCGCCACACGCAGACCGTTGATTCAAGAGCATCGAAACTTATACACATTATAAGGATACATGAGGGGAACATTTTGAAACTAAAATCTCAAAACTGATCAGACAGTTTTTGAGAAACTAATTTTTAAAGTTGAAAACATGCAAAAACGGTCATTTTCGGCATAAAAATGGCCGCCAAAACTGCATAATCGATTCAATCAAAAAAATGAAAAAAACGTCTGGGGGTATTGACCCAATACATATTCACACAAATTTATGGAAAAATTCATCAGCCCGAAAAAAAGATAAAAATTAGCCCAAGGGCTAAGAAAGGTTACCGGACAATATACATTTTAGATATTAGCCTTTTGTCCAGTGACCTTGAAAATAATTTTTCAACAAATATATCATTTCTAGTATGTCCACAATAAATTCCTAAGCTGTAAAGTCGATAATAAGTGAGATATTAGCCATTCTGTGATCGGTGATGTGACCTAGAAAATGAGGTCAAAGTTCAAGTTCATGAAAAGATTCAGTATATATCATTCCTCTATTTTCGCAATTGATTCCTAAGCTGTAAAGATGATAATAAGCGACATATTAGCCATTTTGTTCTCTGACCTTGAAAATTGGATCAAAGGTCAAATTCTAGATCACCAAAATATTCAGCATACATCATTTCCTATATGTTCACTATGAACCCCTAAGCTGTGAATTTGATAATAAGAGAGACCATTTTGTATTCTGACCTTGAAAATAAAATGACTGGCCTTGAAATTTAGGTCAAAGGTCAAATTCAAGGTCATGAGAATATTCAGAATATATCATTTCCTATATGTTCACAATTGATTCCTAAGCTGTAAAGTTGATAATAAGCAAGATATTAGCCATTTTGTCCAGTTGACCTTGAAAATGAGGTCAAAAGTCAAATTCAAGGTCACTAGAATATTCAACATATATCATTTCCTATATGTTCACAATTGATTCATAAGGCGTAAAGTCACTAATAAGCAAGATATTGGCCATTTTGTCCTGTGACCTTGAAAATGAGGTCAAAGGTCAAATTCAAGGTCACAAAAATATTCAGCATATATCATTTCCTATATGTTCACAATTGATTCCTAAGCTGTAAAGTCGATAATAAGCGAGATATTAGCAATTTTGTCCTATGACCTTGGAAATGAGGTCAAGGTCAAATTCGAGGTCACGAGAAAATTCAGCATATATCATTTCCTATATGTTCACAATGTATTCCTAAGCTGTAAAGATGATAATAAGCGAGATATTAGCCATTTTGTCCTATGACCTTGAAAATGAGGACAAAGGTCAAATTCAAGGTCACGACAATATTCAGCATATATCATTTCCTATATGTCCACAATTGATTCCTAGTCTCTAATCTCAATATTAAGTGAGATATTAGGCTTAATGTGTCCCATTATAAAGCATAGGAGAATTTAACATGGAAAAATCCCATTTGGGCCGAGTTTGGGCCCAAAATGGCCCACTTTGAGCGATTCAAGGGCAACGAAATTTATACATGTCACAGAGGTACATATGAGGAGTGTTATGCATGAATAAGAAAAAAAGTTACTGAACAGATTTTGAGAAAACGACAGCCAAAGTCCAAAATTGGCCATTTTTCGACGAAAACGGCCGCCATTTTGAAAAAAATCCGAAAATCAAAAAACTAAAAAATACCTCCCTCTCGAAATATTTTTAGGCATTTTTGTGCAAAATTTCAGAAAGATTCGATCGTAAACTTTAAAGATAAAAATGTAGACGGACGACGACGGACGACGACGGACGACGACGACGACGGACGACGGACGCAACGCCACGGCAAAAGGTTATCGGACCAAAGGTCCGTTATCGGACCAAAGGTCCGGTAACCTAAAAATTAGCCCAATGGGCTAGAAAGGTTACCGGAGAAATATACAGAGTTAAGCCGAGAAAGTTGAAGGTCAAATTCAAGGTGACCACTGAAATCGCCATATCTCTAACCTTGAAAATGGGATCAAAGGTTAAATTCTAGATCACCAAACTATTCAGCATACATCATTTCCTATATGTTCACTATGGACCCCTAAGCTGTAAATTTGATAATAAAGCGAGATATAAGCCATTTTGTAGTCTGATTTTGAAAATAAAATGACTGACCTTGAAATTTAGGTCAAAGGTCAAACTCAATATCATTAAAATATTCAGAATATCTCATTTCCTATATGTTCACAATTGATTCCTAAGCTGTAAAGTCGATAATAAGCAAGATATTAGCCATTTTGTCCTGTTGAGCTTGAAAATGAGGTCAAAAGTCAAATTCAAGGTCACGAGAATATTCAGCATATATCATTTCCTATATGTTCACAATTGATTCCTAAGCTGTAAAGTCGATAATAAGCGAGATATTAGCAATTTTGTCCTGTGACCTTGGAAATGAGGTCAAAGGTCAAATTCAAGGTCACGAAAATATTCAGCATATATCCTTTCCTATATGTTCACAATTGATTCCTAAACTGTAAAGTCGACAATAAGCGAGATATTAGCCATTTTGTTATGTGACCTTGAAAATGAGGTCAAAGGTCAAATTCAAGGTCACGAGAATATTCAGCATATATCATTTCCTATATGTTCACAATTGATTCCTAAGCTGTAAAGTCGATAATAAGCGAGATATTAGTCATTTTGTCCTGTGACCTTGAAAATGAGGTCAAAGGTCAAATTCGAGGTCATGAGAATATTCAGCATATATCATTTCCTATATGTCCACAATTCATTCCTAGTCTCTAATTTCAATATTAAGTGAGATATTAGGCTTAATGTGTCCCATTATAAAGCATAGGAAAATTTAACATGGGAAAGTCACATTTGGGCCGAGTTTGGGCCCTAAATGGCCCACTTCAAGCGATTCAAGGGCAACGAAATTTATACATGTCACAGGGGTACATAATAAGAAAAAAAAGTTACTGAACAGATTTTGAGAAAATGGCCGCCAAAGTCCAAAATCAGGCATTTTTCGTCGAAAACGGCCGCCATTTTGCAAAATTAGCCCAAAGGCTAAGATAGGTTACCGGACAATTTTGGTTTGGCCATGGCAGCATTGGCAGGTAACAGACCTTGAGATTTACCAATCAAGGTTCGCAGTGTAAACATATGACCTTGAGATTTACCAATCAAGGTCATCCGTGTGAACTTCGATGTCACCATTACATGTATGTGTGCGGTATTTGATATTCTATATGTTCATACCGGGGTAATACAAATATATATCTGGGTGGAATCGTTTAGGCCGCTCAGGTCAATTTACACATTCCAAGTCAGACATTTGGCACTCAAGGTCATCTGACGTCAAGTTCAAGGTCATCATTAGTTGTGCCATATATGTCTTCCTATATGTTCATAATGCAAACATGAGCTCTATCTGCAAGCATTTCATCTATAGAGGCAAATCTGGGCATTTTTGACCCCCCAAATGGCTGTTTTGACTTTTCAAGGTCATCGAAGGTCAATTTCAAGGTCACACAAGTCGCCATATATGACTTCCCATTTGAAAGTGCCAATTTCTAAGCTCTATCTTCAAGCGTTCTATGAGTACAGTCCTGACAGCTCCCATTATGAAGGAAAAAAGTGCCGAAAATTTTCCAAGTCCAAAATTTTTTTCAAAGGATGTAAATTTTTTTTTGCCTAGAAATGGCCCAAAATGGATAGTAATGTTATTTGGGGCGAAAAAAATTTTTTTCGCCGACTCGTCAAAAATTCAAAATGGCCGCCACACTGAGATCGGCGATTCAAGGGCAACAAAACTTATCCACGTCACAGAGGTATATAAGAGGAATCTTTTTAAGCAAAAATCTCAAAACTGATCAGACAGTCTTTGAGAAAATACAGACCAGGTGCAAATTTGAGCGTTTTTCGACCCAAAAATGGCTGTTTTGACCTTTCAAGGTCATCCAAGGTCAAATTCAAGGTCACCACACAAGTCGCCATATATGACTTCCCATTTGAAAGTGCCAATTTCTAAGCTCTATCTTCAAGCGTTCTATGAGTACAGTCCGGACAGCTCCCATTATGAAGGGAAAAAGTGCCGAAAATTTTCTAAGTCCAAAAATTTTTTCAAAGGGTGAAAAAAATTTTTTGCCCTAGAAATGGCCCAAAATGGATAGTAATGCGATTTGGGGCGAAAAAAATTTTTTTTGCCGACCCGCCAAAAATTCAAAATGGCCGCCACACGGAAACCGGCAGATTTAGGGCAACCAAACTTATACATATCACAGAGGTATATGAGGGGAATCTTTTGAAACCAAAAACTCAAAACTGATCAGACAGTTTTTGAGAAAATGGCCGTCAAAGTCCAAAATTGAGCGTTTTTCGACAAAAACGGCCGCCATTTTGAAAAAAATGCGAAAATCAAAAAACAAAAAAATACCTCCTTCTCAAAATATTTTTAGGCATTTTTGTGCAAAATTTCAGAAAGATTCGATCGTTAACTTTAAAGATAAAAATGTTAACGCCGGACGGACGGACGGACGGACGGACGGACGGACGGACGACGGACGCAACGCCATGCCAATAGGTTATCGGACCAAAGGTCCGGTAACCTAAAAATTAGGCCAAGGGCCGAAGATAGGTTACCGGACAATGTTTAATATTTTAGATGTTAGCCAGGTCACTGGTTGAATTCAAGGTCAAGAGAATATTCATCATATATAACATTAAGCATATATCATGTCCACAGTTGATTGCAACGCTGTAAATTCAATAATCAGAGAGATATTAGCAATTTGTGCTGTGGCCTCGAAAATGAAGGGCCAAAGGTCAAATTCAAGGTCATCAAAATATTCAATGTATATCATTTTCTATATCATGTCCACAATTGATTCCCAAGCCATACATTCAATAGAGGAGCAAGATATGAGCCAGTTTGTCCTTGGACCTTGAAAATGAGGTCAGAGGTCAAATTCAAGGTCACGAGTATATTCAGCATATATCATTTCCTATATGTCCACAAGTGATTCCTAAGCTGTAAAATAGATAATAAGTGAGATATTAGCCTGTTTGTCCTGTGACCTTGAAAATGAGGTCCAAGGTCAAATTCAAGGTCATGACAATAATCTGCATATATCATTTCCTATATGTTCATAATTGATTGCTAAGCTGTAAAGTCGATAACAAGCGAGATATTAGCCATTTTGTCCTGTGACCTTGAAAATGAGGTCGTAGGTCAAATTCAAGGTCATCAGAATATTCAGCATATATCATTTCCTATATGTCCACAATTGATTCCTAAGCTGTAGAGTCGATAATAAGCGAGATATAAGCCATTTTGTGCTCTGACCTTGAAACTGAGGTCAGAGGTCAAATTCAAGGTCATGAGAATATTCAGCATATATCATTTCCTATATGTCCACAATTGATTCCTAGTCTCTAATCTCAATATCAAGTGAGATATTAGGCATAATGTGTCCCATTATAAAGCATAGGATAATTTAACATGGGAAAGTCCCATTTGGGCCGAGTTTAGGCCAAAATGGCCCACTTCGAGCGATTCAAGCGCAATGAAATTTATAGACATCATAGGAGTACATATGAGGAGTCTTATGTATCAAAAAGAAAAAAAGTTACTGAACAGATTTTGAGAAAATGGCCGCCAAAGTCCAAAATCAGGCATTTTTCGTCGAAAACGGCCGCCATTTTGAAAAAAAAGCGAAAATCAAAAAACTAAAAAATACCTCCTTCTTGAATTATTTTTAAGTATTTTTGTGCAAAATTTCAGAAAAATTCGCCCGTAAACAAAAAAGATAAAAATGTGGACGACGACGACGACGGACGACGACGACGACGACGACGACGACGACGGACGACGGACGACGGACGCAACGCCACGCCAATAGGTTATCGGACCATAGGTCCGGTAACCTAAAAATTAGCCCAAGGGCTAAGAAAGGTTACCGGACAAAATACATTTTAGATATTAGCCTTTTGTCCAGTGACCTTGAAAATAATTTTTCAACAAATATATCACTTCTAGTATGTCCACAATAAATTCCTGAGCTGTAAAGTCGATAATAAGTGAGATATTAGCCATTCTGTGATTGGTGATGTGACCTAGAAAATGAGGTCAAAGTTCAAGTTCATGAAAAGATTCAGTATATATCATTCCTCTATATTCGCAATTGATTCCTAAGCTGTAAAGATGATATTAAGCGACATATTAGCCATTTTGTTCTCTGACCTTGAAAATTGGATCAAAGGTCAAATTCTAGATCACCAAAATATTCAGCATACATCATTTCCTATATATTCACTATGGACCCCTAAGCTGTGAATTTGATAATAAAAGAGATATAAACCATTTTGTATTCTGACCTTGAAAATAAAATGACTGGCCTTGAAATTTAGGTCAAAGGTCAAATTCAAGGTCATGAGAATATTCAGAATATATCATTTCCTATATGTTCACAATTGATTCCTAAGCTGTAAAGTTGATAATAAGCAAGATATTAGCCATTTTGTCCTGTTGACCTTGAAAATGAGGTCAAAAGTCAAATTCAAGGTCACTAGAATATTCAGCATATATCATTTCCTATATGTTCACAATTGATTCATAAGGCGTAAAGTCACTAATAAGCAAGATATTGGCCATTTTGTCCTGTGACCTTGAAAATGAGGTCAAAGGTCAAATTCAAGGTCACAAAAATATTCAGCATATATCATTTCCTATATGTTCACAATTGATTCCTAAGCTGTAAAGTCGATAATAAGCGAGATATTAGCAATTTTGTCCTGTGACCTTGGAAATGAGGTCAAGGTCAAATTTGAGGTCACGAGAAAATTCAGCATATATCATTTCCTATATGTTCACAATGTATTCCTAAGCTGTAAAGTCGATAATAAGCGAGATATTAGCCATTTTTTCATGTGACCTTGAAAATGAGGTCAAAGGTCAAATTCAAGGTCATGAGAATATTCAGCATATATCATTTCCTATATGTTCACAATTGAATCCTAAGCTGTAAAGTCGATAATAAGCGAGATATTAGCCATTTTGTCCTGTGACCTTGAAAATGAGGTCAAAGGTCAAATTCGAGGTCACGACAATATTCAGCATATATCATTTCCTATATGTCCACAATTGATTCCTAGTCTCTAATCTCAATATTACGTGAGATATTAGGCTTAATGTGTCCCATTATAAAGCATAGGAGAATTTAACATGGGAAAGTCCCATTTGGGCCGAGTTTGGGCCCAAAATGGCCCACTTCGAGCGATTAAAGGGCAACAAACTTTATACATGTCACAGAGGTACATATGAGGAGTGTTATGCATGAATAAGAAAAAAAGTTACTGAACAGATTTTGAGAAAACGACAGCCAAAGTCCAAAATTGGCCATTTTTCGACGAAAACGGCCGCCATTTTGAAATAATTGCGAAAATCAAAAAACTAAAAAATACCTCCCTCTCGAAATATTTTTAGGCATTTTTGTGCAAAATTTCAGAAAGATTCGATCGTAAACTTTAAAGATAAAAATGTAGACGGACGACGACGGACGACGACGACGGACGACGGACGCAACGCCATGGCAATAGGTTATCGGACCAAAGGTCCGGTAACCTAAAAATGCGAAAATCAAAAAACTAAAAAATACCTCCCTCTCGAAATATTTTTACCACAGACACCTCGGTTACGCCCGACCGTCGAAGTCCAAAATTGGCCATTTTTCGACGAAAACGGCCGCTCTGACCTTGAAACCAAGGTCAGAGGTCAAATTCAAGGTCACGACAATATTCAGCATATATCATTTCCTATATGTCCACAATTGATTCCTAGTCTCTAATCTCAATATTAAGTGAGATATTAGGCATAATGTGTCCCATTATAAAGCATAGGAGAATTTAACATGGGAAAGTCCCATTTGGGCCGAGTTTGGGCCAAAATGGTCCACTTCGAGCGATTCAAGCGCAACGAAATTTATAGACATCATAGGAGTACATATCAGGAGTGTTATGTATCAAAAAGAAAAAAAGTTACTGAACAGATTTTGAGAAAATGGCCGCCAAAGTCCAAAATCAGGCATTTTTCGTCGAAAACGGCCGCCATTTTGAAAAAAATGCGAAAATCAAAAAACTAAAAAATACCTCCCTCTCGAAATATTTTTAGGCATTTTTTTGCAAAATTTCAGAAAAATTCGATCGTAAACTTTAAAGATAAAATTGTTGACGGACGACGACGACGGACGACGACGGACGACGCCGATGCCGGACGCATCGCCATGCCAATAGGTTACGGACCATAGGTCCGGTAACCTATAAATGTTAACAGGTAATGTGGCAGACGACGACAACGTCGACGGACGAAAAACCACGACAATAGCTTATCGGCCCTTATGGGCCGGTAAGCTAAAAAATTAGCCCAAGGGCTAAGAAAGGTTACCGGACAATATATATTTTAGATATTAGTATTTTGTCCCGTGACCTTTAAAAAACGTCATGGGTCAATTCAAGGACACGATAATATTCGGCATATGTCATTTCTAGTATGTCCACAATTAATTCCTAAGCTGTGAAGTCAATAATAAGCGAGATATTAGCCATTATGTCCTGTGACCTTGAAAATGAGGTCAAAGGTCGAATTCAAGGTCATAGCAATATTCAGCATATATCATTTCCTATATGTTCATAATTGATTCCTAAGCTGTAAAGTCCATAATGAGCAAGCTATTAGCCATTTTGTCCTGTGACCTTGGAAATTAGGTCAAAGGTGAAGTTCAAGGTCATGACAATGTTCAGAATATATCATTTTCTATATGTCCCCAATTGATTGCTAAGCTGTAAAGTCGATAAAAAGCGAGATATTACCCATTTCGTTCTCTGACCTTGAAAATGAGGTCAAAGGTCAAATTCAAGGTCATAGCAATATTCAGCATATATCATTTCCTATATGTTCATAATTGATTCCTAAGCTGTAAAATCGATAATAAGCGAGATATTAGCTATTTTGTCCTGCGACCTTGAAAAGGAGGTCAAAGGTCAAATTCAAGGTCATGACAATAATCTGCATATATCATTTCCTATAAGTTCATAATTGATTCCTACACTGTAAAGTCAATAATAAGCAAGATATTAGCCATTTTGTGCTTTGACCTTGAAACTGAGGTCAGAAGTCAAATTCAAGGTCACGAGAATATTCAGCATATATCATTTCCTATATGTCCACAATTGATCCCTAAGCTGTAGAATCGATAATAAGGGAGATATTAGCCATTCTGTGGTGTGACCTTGAAAATGAGGTCAAAGGTCAAATTCAAGGTCATCAGAATATTCGGCATATATCATTTCCTATATGTCCACAATTGGTTCCTAAGCTGTAAAGTCGTTAATAAGCAAGATATTAGACATTTTGTGCTCTGACCTTGAAACCGAGGTCAGAGGTCAAATTCAAGACCCTGAGAATATTCAGCATATATCATTTCCTATATGTGCACAATTGATTCCTAGTCTCTAATCTCAATATTAAGTGAGATATTAGGCTTAATGTGTCCCATTGTAAAGCATAGGAGAATTTAACATGGGAGAGTCCCATTTGGGCCGAGTTTGGGCCCAAAATGGCCTACTTCGAGCGATTCAAGGGCAACGAAATTTATACGTGTCACAGGGGTACATAAGAGGAGTGTTATGCATTGATAAGAAAAATAGTTACTGAACGGATTCTGAGAAAACGACCGTCAAAGTCCAAAATTGGCCATTTTTCGACGAAAATGGCCCTCTGACCTTGAAACCGAGGTCAGAGGTCAAATTCAAGGTCACCAGAATATTCAGGATATATCATTTCCTATATGTGCACAATTGATTCCTAGTCTCTAATCTCAATATTAAGTGAGATATTAGGCTTAATTTTGTCCCATTATAAAGCATAGGAGAATTTAACATGGGAGAGTCCCATTTGGGCCGAGTTTGGGCCCAAAATGGCCCACTTCGAGCGATTCAAGGGCAACGAAATTTATACATGTCACAGGGGCACATAAGAGGAGTGTTATGCATCAATAAGAAAAAAAGTTACTGATAAGATTTTGAGAAAATGACTGTCAAAGTCCAAAATTGGCCATTTTTCGACGAAAACGGCCGCCATTTTGAAAAAAATTGGAAAATCAGAAAACTAAAAAAAACCTTCCTTGGAAATATTTTTAGGTATTTTTGTGCAAAATTTCAGAAATATTCCATCATAAACTTTAAAGATAAAAATGTGAACGGACGGACGGACGGACGACGGACGACGGACGCCGGACGCAACGCCATGGCAATAGGTTATCGGACCAAAGGTCCGGTAACCTAAAATGAGTGTTTTTCGACGAAAATGGCCGCCATTTTGAGAAAAATTAAAAAATAATAAACTACAAAATAAGTCCTTCTTGAATTATTTTAAGGTATCTTTTCCCAAATTTTCAGAAACATTGGACCGTACACTTTAAAAATTAAAATGTGGACGGACAGACGGCTGTGCGAATGGATGAGCGTTACGGGCAGACCCAATGTTAAATTTCCTATCTCCTATGATAACTTATGTATTTGCCGCTGATTTTGGTATTGTATTCGACCGTCATGACCTTATAAAATCAAATTGGCCAGTTTAGCGGGAAAATAGGATCATTTAAATCAATTATAACCTGTTCTTTCCTCTGTTAACCTGTCTACATGTATATATCTAGGCCGTATGGGTAATTTCTGGTAGATGAACAATTCAATATGTATTCTGTGCCTTTTTTCACAGTAAATAGTTTAGAAATTTGTGAACGATTTTCAATGTGTCATGTTGAATTACATATCTTGTCATGTTTATGAATTTGTCTAAAATAACGCAAATTATTGCAGTATTATTGAGTAAAACTCCGAACTGTCCTGATGTATTCAGATGACTATAGTCGGAAATATAAACCTATGAGTTACAGAAGAATTGTCTATCGCAAGAAACTATTGGTTAAGTTCTGGAAAATTTCTGGTATTGAGATATATTCTGTTAAAATCATGTATATCAACATGTCATGCCAGGAAGACCCGCCCGGAGCTGTGCCAGCGGCCCAAAATGCTGATATTTTCCGCTCACAGTTGATTCTGTGCAGTAGTGGCACACAATGATTCAAACAGTTCCTCGGAAAATATCAATACTGGCTCTTTAAATGCAGTTTTTGACAACCATTTGGGTGGATGCAGACTGTGATTTTGATTTGGGGGCAAAAACTAAGTTGTCGATAGATTTTATTAGGTCAAAATAGGTGCGGCGATTTTTTTTACCGAAATTTTGAGAATGAATTTTTGGGGGCGGCGATTCCATAGACCAACTTTATAAATTGGTGTGGCCTTACCGGACAATTTTGGCTTTAAGCATTGCAAGTGACATATGACTTTGAGATCTACCAATCAAGGTCATCTTTGTGAACTGCAATATCACCATTAGGTATGCTGCATATGACTTCATATATGTTCATGATACACACATATAAGCTCTATCAACAAGTATATTGTCTGTAGAGGCCAATTTACACATGTCAGGTCAGGCAAGGTTGTAAGATTTGGATTTCAAGATCATACATAAGGTCAAATTCAAGGTCTCCAGGAGATGTGCTATAAATACATGACTTCTTGTAAGCTTATACACAATCTTAACCTGTATGTGCAAGTCTTTAAGCCTCGGTGGCTAATTTACACATTTCACATCGGACATTTAGCACTCAAGGTCATCTGAGGTCAAGGTCAAGGTCATCATCAGTTGTTCAATATATGACTTACTATATGCTCATAATGCAAATTTAAGGTCATCAAAGGTCAAATTCAAGGTCACCACACAAATCGCCATCTATGACTTCCCATTTGAAAGTGCCAATTTCTAAGCTCTATCTTCAAGCGTTCTATGAGCACAGTAGTGGCAGCTCCCATTATGAAGGAAAAAAGTCCAAAATTTTTTTCAAAGGGTGAAAATTTTTTTTTTGTCTAGAAATGACCCAAAATGGATAGTAATGCGATTTGGGCCGAAAATTTATTTTTTCGTCAAACGTAGAAAATTCAAAATGGCCGCCATACGCAGGCCGGCGATTCAAGGGCAACCAAACTTATACACATCACAGAGGTACATAACGAGAATCTTTTGAAACAAAAATCTCAAATCTAATCAGACAGTTTTTTAGAAAATGGCCGCCAAAGTTCAAAATTGACCGTTTTTCGACGAAAACGGCCGCCGTTTTGAAAAAAATAAAAAAATAAAAAAATACCTCCTTCTCAAATTTTTTTAAGCTATCTTTTCCCAAATTTTCAGAAAGATTGGACTGTAAACTTTAAAGATAAAAATTAGCCCAAAGGCTAAGATAGGTTTCCGGACAATTTGGTTTGGCCATGGCAGCAATGGCTGGTAACAGACCTTGAGATTCACCAATCAAGGTTCGCAGTGTGAACATATGACCTTGAGATTTACCAATCAAGGTCATCCGTGTGAACTTCGATGTCACCATTACATGTATGTGTGCGGCATTTGATATTCTATATGTTCATAATACAAAGATATATTTGGGTGGAATCGCTTAGGGCGCTCGGGTCAATTTACACATTCCGAGTCAGAAATTTGGCACTCATGGTCATCTGACGTCAAGTTCAAGGTAATCATTAGTTGTGCCATATATGTCTTCCTATATGTTCATAATGCAAACATGAGCTCTATCTACAAGCATTTCATCTATAGAGGCAAATCTAGGCATTTTTTGACCCCAAAATGGCTGTTTTGACCTTTCAAGGTCATCGAAGGTCAAATTCAAGGTCACCACACAAGTCGCCATATATGACTTCCCATTTGAAAGTACAGTCCTGACAGCTCCTATTATGAAGGAAAAAAGTGCTGAAAATTTTCCAAGTCCAAAAATTTTTTCAAAGGGTGAAATTTTTTTTTGCCTAGAAATGGCCCAAAATGGATAATAATGCGATTTGGGGCAAAAAAAAATTTTTTCGCCGACTCGTCAAAAATTCAAAATGGCCGCCACACGGAGACCGGCGATTCAAGGGCAACAAAACTTATACACAACATAAAGGTACATAAGGGGAATCTTTTGAAACAAAAATCTCAAAACTGATCAGACAGTTTTTGAGAAAATGGGCGCCAAAGTTCAAAATCGAGCGTTTTTCGACGAAAACGGCCGCCACTTTGAGAAAAATTGAAAAAATCAAAAAACTAAAAAATAGCTCCTTCTTGAATTATTTTGAGGTATCTTTTCCCAAATTTTCAGAAAGATTGGACCGTTCACTTTAAAGATAAACATAGCACCAAGGGTGCTGTAGCTTACCGGCAATCATGAGAAACGCAGAGTATTGATTTTCCAACATATAAATTGTTACACTGATCTTGAACTCTAATTGTCAAAACATGTTCGTAAATGTTGCTGGAAACACATTTTCTGTATGGACTATAGTACGAAATCAAATTACACATCACAAAGGTACATAAAGAGAATCTTATACATGATTTTGAGAAAAACTGTCTGAATAGATTTAGACAAAATGGCCACCAAAGACAAATTTCATCATTTTTGACCTTCCAAGGTCATTGAAGGTCAAATTCAAGGTCATCACTCAAACTGCATTATATGATTTCCCATTTCAATGTGCCAATACTTAGGCTCTATTTTGAAGTCTTCTATGAGTTTACTCAGCACAGCTCCCATTATGAAGGAAAAATTGGGTGAAATTTTCTAAGTCCAAAAAATTTCTCAATGGCCAAAAAAATTTTTTTTTTTTTGCTGGAAATGGCTCAAAACGTATAGTGACTTGATTTGGGACAAAAAAAAATTTTTTCGCCGACCCGTCAAAAAATCAAAATGGCCGCCACACGCAGACCGGCGATTCAAGGGCAACGAAACTTATACACATCATAAAGGTACATAAGAGGAATGTTTTGAAACAAAAATCTCAAAACTGATCGGACAGTTTTTGAGAAAATGGCCTCCAAAGTCCAAAATTGGCAATTTTTCGTCAAAAATGGCCACCAAATCGGCAAAAACGATTCAATCAAAAAAATTTAAAAAAAGTCTTTAGATACTGGCCCAAGGTATGTTCTGACAAATTTATAGGGAAATTCAAAAAAAGTTACAGACCCGGACGGACGACGGACGGACGACGGATGACGGACGACGGACGACGGACAACGGACAACGGACGAAATACCACGACAATAGCTTATCGGCCCAAAGGGCCGGTAAGCTAAAAATGTGGACGGACGACGGACGGACGGACGGACGACGGACGCAACGTGACGGCAATAGGTTATCGGACCATAGGTCCGGTAACCTAAAAATGTGGACGGACGACGACGACGACGGACGGACGGACGACGGACGCAACGCCACGGCAATAGGTTATCGGACCATAGGTCCGGTAACCTAAAAATCCCCGTAAGACCGCACTTTTGGCTTAAACTGTGGTTGTGGGGCATTTTCAGCTTCATTCCCCCTAAGAAATCCCCGTAAACCCTTCTGGTATGCCCGGACGGACGGACGGACGGCCAGGCGGCTAGACACCCGGACGGAAGGACGCAACGCCATGGCAATAGATTATCGGACCATATGTCCGGTAACCTAAAAACTAAAAAAATTTCATGCCTATTATTACCAATACTGTTGACCTAATTTACTTCTTCAAATGACCAGATCAGCCTGAACAATGACATTTAATCGGGAACAATACTGAACAGGGTTCTACTCTGTGCATAGTCTAAGTAATATGACCCCTGATGAATATTTGAAGAGGCTGTGTGAGAGGAAATTTGACCAACAATGCACTATATTCGATAATTCAAATTGCATTTCTTTTCTGAGATGTTGTTTAACTTACTTGGAGTAGTGGTGGCTGCCGTCGATGAAGCGGATGCATTAGTCGTAGTGGATGGAGTCGATGCAGTAGTCGTAGCGGATGCATTAGTCGTAGTGGATGGAGTCGATGCAGTAGTCGTAGCGGATGCATTAGTCGTAGTGGATGGAGTCGATGCAGTAGTCGTAGCGGATGCATTAGTCGTAGTGGATGGAGTCGATGCAGTAGTCGTAGCGGATGCATTAGTCGTAGTGGATGGAGTCGATGCAGTAGTCGTAGCAGATGCATTAGTCGTAGTGGATGGAGTCGATGCAGTCGTAGGAATGGCTGGTGTTCCGGAGGTGGTAACAGTTGTCGCGCCATTAGCTTCTGCTCCTTCGCCGTCACTCTGGACATTCACAGCACCACCTAGACATTTGGTTGGAAGCACAGGGTAGGAAGTATTGGGCAGGGAAGGTTCTACACATCACCATGGTGACAGGACACACCTCACCAAGTCTACAAACACCATCAGTTATGTTGAGTGCCATTCTTCTACAGAAATGGAGAAAAAAAAATCAAATACCGTAATGGTCCTAATAGTAGCATGGCGAGCCAAAGAAAGACCTCCTGCAGCAGCGCGCGCAAAAAAAAGGTCAAATTTAAGAAAATCACTGAATAATATACCTATAGCCTTCAATCCCCTTTATTTTGATTCAAATAACATGAATGTGTGGATTGGAACACTCCAAGGTCTTATTAGAAAGATATGAAGTGAACTAGACGCTTCCGGTCGCCTACGACCGCTTGGATGTATCCCCCGTAGCCCTATTATCCCTGTTGCTTTATATATATTACTGTTAGGTGTGAAAAAATAGAGCAGGGGCTAAAAAAGATTACCAGAGAAATACTGATGGGCCGATGATCGATTATTTTCGAAAGTCAGTTGGTTTGCCAAACTGATTTCGATGATCGATTATCGAATACTATAATCGATTATCTAAAAGTGGCAAAAGTTCTTTGTAATCCATGAAAAATCCACAAAGAATGTATTTCATAAATACATACCAATTTTTAATTGCAAATTTGTGAAATGTGAAGCTGTAAACTATAGTATTTACTTTGATACCACATCAAATCCCCTTTATAACATATATTCGGCCAGTAAAGATTGTGCAACACTTGATTATGATATCACGGTTAAACCGATTAATAATCGAAAGTCAGTTGGTTTGTCAAACCGATTATGAACCAATGATCGATTACGAAATTCAAACCAACTCCCATCACTACAGAGAAATGTTAAATCGTAAGCCACAACTGTTTTCCCCCACCAAAATTGCTGCATTGATCTTTCAAGGTTATTGAAGGTCGAATTCAAGTTATGTTTTGACTCATAATAAGTACGAAACATGGTTTCAAGTTGAAATTCAGAGTAAAAGTGGACCAAAACTGCATTTCAACATGACGAAATTGGAGCCAGATCAAACTTTTCGTCCACAAGTTATATTTCAACTCATAATATGTGCCAAACTTGGTTTCAAGATGAAATTCAAACTAAAAGTTGACCAAAACTGCATTTCAAGATGACAAATTTGAAGCCAGAACGAACCTTTTACCATAACTTATATTTTAACTCATGCTATGTGCCAAACTTGGTTTCAAGTTGAAATTCAAAGTAAAAATGGACCAAAACTGCATTTTAAGATGACGAAATTTGAGCCAGATCAAACTTTTCACCAAAAGTTATATTTTAACTAATAATATGTCCCATACATGGTTTCAAGTTGAAATTCAAAGTAAAAGTTGACCAAAACTGCATTTCAAGATGACAAAATTGCAGCTAGATCAACGTTTTCATAAAAAGCTCTATTTTCACCCCAAATATGTTCCAAATTATGTTCGAATGTGAAATTCCAATTACTTGGTTGAGCTCAGTATCATGTTTGTCGTCTTGATTATTTTTATTGTGGTCAATAATAGACTTAACTAGCAAAAATAATGTTAACTTATTTGGTACAGCCATAAAATCTCTACTGGACAAAACCTTTACCTTGTTGAGCCCAATAATAAATGTTTCTCGTCTTAACTATTTTTATTGTGGTTAATAATAGACTTAACTAGCAAAAATAAAGTTAACTTATTTGGTTACAGCCATGAAATCTCTACTGGACAAAAACCTTTACCTTGTTGAGCCCAATAATAAATATTTCTTGTTTTAACTATTTTATTTGTGGTCAATAATAAACTTAACTAGTAAAAATAATGCTAACTTATTCGGTTACACCCATGAAATCTGTACTGAACAAAATCTTTACCTTGTTGAGCTCAATAATACATGTTTTTCATCTTAACTATTTTTATTGTGGTCAATAATAGACTTAACTAGCAAAAATAATGTTAACTTATTTGGTACAGCGATAAAATCTCTACTGGACAAAACCTTTACCTTGTTGAGTCCAATAATAAATGTTTCTCGTCTTAACTATTTTTATTGTGGTCAATAATAGACTTAACTAGCAAAAATAACGTTAACTTATTTGGCTACAGCCATGAAATCTCTACTGGACAAAACCTTTACCTTGTTGAGCCCAATAATAAATGTTTCTCGTCTTAACTATTTTTTATTGTGGTCAATAATAGACTTAACTAGCAAAAATAATGTTAACTTATTTGGCTACAGCCATGAAATCTCTACTGGACAAAACCTTTACCTTGTTGAGCCCAATAATAAATGTTTCTCGTCTTAACTATTTTCATTGTGGTCAATAATAGACTTAACTATTTTTATTGTGGTCAATAATAGACTTAACTAGTAAAAATAATGTTAACTTATTCGGTTATACCCATGAAATTTGTACTGGACAAAACCTTTAAAGTCATAGTAGCAAGGTACCATTTTATGGTTTTATTCCTGTTCAGATGAGGGCATTGTGGACATTTGGTGATAAAAAAAGATGTTCGCGTTAATTGGTGATTAATAACAGCGACATATAATCGAGTATAATGAGCCAGTATTGCAATCGCCTCCTCATGCCGATGAAAAAAATAGCTTCGGCAGTTTCCGTAATCGTGACGTCAGTTGAGGCAAAATGTGCTTTGATGGCTGGCCAAAAACGTAAAACACGTAATTGGGCGGTCAGCTCAAAGATAGAAAACCACTCCAAAATACATGAGATTCAAAAGGAAACACGTGAAAACCAACAAATACTGGACATCTTGCAGTTCAACAAACCTCCCTTCTGGGAGAATGAATAGTACTGATTCTAAATATCAAGACAAGAAATGCCGTGTTCCAACCATCTCACCCGTTCACTTGAATTGTCAAACATACACAACGAGAATGAATATGCGACATGCAGTTTACCTTGCTGGCTACATGTACTTTCAGTACTGCCTCAAATGACGTCACAAACCACGTGACCCATACTAAAATCTTGATCAAAATCTTCGGCAATTTACGGAAGGAGTGCCTATTTGATTCAATATCTGGAAACCCATTGATTGTATTTGTAAAATTCGTTCGAATTTACAGATAACTATTCATAATGGACTAAATGAGAAGCACTTTCATCGGCATGCTACTAGGTCTTTAACTTTTTGAGCTTATTAATAAATGTTTCTCATCTTAACTATTTTTATTTTGGTCAATAATAGACTTAACTAGTAAAACTAACATTAACTTATTCAGTAATATTGTCCTGTTTTCACCAAAAACATCAGTTCTCCATTCTGAACAAGAAACCAGTGCCACTACCTTCCATAGTACAGGCTATTGGAATGATCATACACATCAAAATGGATATTTCACATTTCTGTAATAAGTTAGGCTGTTAACATATTAATATTTACAGTGGATCCTGTGTTAAAGACCACCTGGTTTGAGAGACCACCCTGTGTTTTAAGACTGCTACACTTGGTCCCAAGTGGCCTTTTATCATGTAAATGAACCTGTTATGAGAGACCACCTGTCATTTAAGACCACCTTTTTTGGGTCCCTTGGGTGGTCTTAAAACACAGGATCCACTGTATATGATCATTCTGAAAAACGATTGGTTTCGTGTGACAGCCCTTTCCAACAACATTTCCAAATATTATTGAGATTCATCGAAAATTGCCATCTGTAGAGCGTTCACAAGCCAAGTGTCTCAAACAGGCTGTTTTCAACGCAAATTGTGTCCCCAAATGACCAATTCAGTTGCCATGGCAACCAAAATCGATTGGTGTCGGGATCTTACCATTATATATGTGCCTGCAAAAAATAATGGTGATCGGGTGAGAATTGCGGCCTGTAGCGCGTTCACAAGAAAATCTCTGCGGACGCGGACGACGAAGCCAAATCCATAGTATCCGCCGAACTTTGTTCGGGGGATACAATTATAAGGTTACTAAAATCGAACATTTTTGGGCAAAAGAGGGAGGCGCTCTACTATTAGGGCACATGCCACTATTAGGACCAATACGGTATGTACAAAATTGTGTTCCAGCATGGAAATATAACTTATAGTTTAAGGAATTAATACCAGGGCGCTGGTACACCATGAACTACAGTCCTGTCTGCAGTTAGCCTCACTGAAATTCGCGTCCTCGTGTTACTGTGCAAATGTGGAATGAGTGCACAGTTTGCGTGTAGTCATAGCATGAGTGTGCTGCGTGTGAGTGGAAACGCGGTAACAGGGCACGCGTACATCATTTTGCACGGGAAATTTGAAACGCGAACATGCGGTTAACACGCGGTTAAGTTTTTCATCAATTGCTGACACGCGAATGTACCCTACACGTATCGTTTTCTTGCAGAATGTGTCACTACTGGGCGATAATTGGAGATTCGAAACTGAATACACATCATGGAATCCCAGAAGTGGGGTAGTGTAACAGTCTAACCGCAAGACAAGGTCAAGTGTATGGTCGTGGGTTCGCAGGTGTTTGTGTATGAATCTGATTTATTTAGTCTATTTTACCCCTTGTTTGTGGAGCGGTTTCGAAAGAAATGGGCCCGTTGAGATGTCAGACACCTTCTGCTACACTCGTTCCAACAACATGCGTAACAGGCAACACGCAAACTGACAAAACCTACCGAGTTTTCGAAAATGTTATGCGTGTTGTTGATTTTGTCATCTTCACCACTACTCCTGTGGGTCAAACAGAAACGTGTCCGTGATATCGGCAATTGCGGTGTTCAAAGTAAACGGCAAAATAGCTACCGCGGAACGATGTAGACGCAAAATGGACAAACGTCTACGCGAACAGGGGTGAGGCTATCCGCAGACAGGAGTGTAGATGATCTTCCGGTATATGTACACTCCTCAACCACAGGTTCCATTGAAATGATGAAGGCTTACCACCACCAAAATGTTCTTAAAATGTATTATTATTGCTGCTTGTTGTGACAAACCATGTATTTGCAAGTACTTTCTCAAAAAAGTGTTCTATTCAGCATTAATAATGTTCACAAATCTATATTTATTTGCACACTACATCATGCACATCAATACTTTGGATAAGCCCCCCCCCCCTCCCTAAACTTAACTACAGTGATATATGGTTTTGCTAACGTACATTTAAAAAAAAAATTCTGATGTTTTTCTGTTCTTCAATCTCCCATCATATTCCATGACATATCTACAAACATTTTCTAAGTGGATCTCTATCACATTACCCCTGTAAGCGCCCAGGGTGCAAAGCAGATTGGACTTCTATAGCCAAACCCCATCCATTCTATACGTAGGAGTCTGTTGAGACACAGTGTATTTCCATCGTTTACTTATGGCTCACCTTCCAGTTTTTCACATGCACTGGTAGCATTGGTACATTCAGGCGGCCAGCTGCTCCTTGTCGCGTTATTCAGACAATGGTCCTCATCTGTAAGGAATAGTTTGTGCTACACTATCATGATTATGTATATTCATGCATGCATATTCTTGTGAGATAAACCAGACACTAATTAAAACACATCTCAACAAAAAATTAGGCCAAGGGCCGAAGATAGGTTACCGGACAATGTTTAATATTTTAGATGTTAGCCAGGTCACTGGTTGAATTCAAGGTCAAGAGAATATTCAGCATATATAACATTAAGCATATATCATGTCCACAGTTGATTGCTAAGCTGTAGAGTCGATAATAAGCGAGATATAAGCCATTTTGTGCTCTGACCTTGAAACTGAGGTCAGAGGTCAAATTCAAGGTCACAAGCATATTCAGCATATATCATTTCCTATATGTCCACAATTGATTCCTAGTCTCTAATCTCAATATCAAGTGAGATATTAGGCATAATGTGTCCCATTATAAAGCATAGGAGAATTTAACATGGGAAAGTCCCATTTGGGCCGAGTTTGGGCCAAAATGGCCCACTTCGAGCGATTCAAGCGCAACGAAATTTATAGACATCATAGAAGTACATATGAGGAGTCTTATGTATCAAAAAGAAAAAAATTTACTGAACAGATTTTGAGAAAATGGCCGCCAAAGTCCAAAATCAGGCCTTTTTCGTCGAAAACGGCCGCCATTTTGAAGAAAAAGCAAAAAAAAAATACCTCCTTCTTGAATTATTTTTAAGTATTTTTCTGCAAAAGTGCAGAAAAATTCGCCCGTAAACAAAAAAGATAAAAATGTGGACGACGACGACGACGACGGACGCAACGCCATGCCAATAGGTTATCGGACCATAGGTCCGGTACCCTAAAAAGCTGTCTCTTGCTATACTCTAATAACATACACAACCCGACAAGTAACTTATGATATCAGAAATACATAATCTTTATGTATTTCTGATGATACGTACATGCAGGTACTGACATGTGGAGGAATATAACACATACTACAGTTTCTAGACTTTGTTGATGCATTTTATTCATACACATTTCATCACTGACACTGTCCCTGCTGATGTGTTTACATAGAGGAATTTTGTTGTGTTCAAGTGGCAAATTTGTGTTCTGGACCTGTCAACATTCTCATGAAAAAATTAGCCCAATGGGCTAGAAAGGTTACCGGAGAAATATACAGAGTTAAGCCGAGAAAGTTGAAGGTCAAATTCAAGGTGACCACTGAAATCGACATATCTTTAACCTTGAAAATGGGATCAAAGGTTAAATTCTAGATCACCAAACTATTCAGCATACATCATTTCCTATATGTTCACTATGGACCCCTAAGCTGTAAATTTGATAATAAGCGAGATAAAAGCCATTTTGTAATCTGACTTTGAAAATAAAATGACTGACCTTGAAATTTAGGTCAAAGGTCAAATTCAATATCATTAAAATATTCAGAATATATCATTTCCTATATTTTCACAATTGATTCCTAAGCTGTAAAGTCGATAATAAGCGAGATATTAGCCATTTTGTCCTGTTGACCTTGAAAATGAGGTCAAAGGTCAAATTCAAAGTCATGAGAATTTTCAGCATATATCATTTCCTATATGTTCACAATTGATTCCTAAGCTGTAAAGTCGCTAATAAGCAAGATATTGGCCGTTTTGTCCTGTGACCTTGAAAATGAGGTCAAAGGTCAAATTCAAGGTCATGAGAATATTCAGCATATATCATTTCCTATATGTTCACAATTGATTCCTAAGCTGTAAAGTCGATAATAAGCGAGATATTAGCCATTTTGTCATGTGACCTTGAAAATGAGGTCAAAGGTCAAATTCAAGGTCATGAGAATTTTCAGCATATGTCATTTCCTATATGTTCACAATTGATTCCTAAGCTGTAAAGTCGCTAATAAGCAAGATATTGGCCGTTTTGTCCTGTGACCTTGAAAATGAGGTCAAAGGTCAAATTCAAGGTCACGAGAATTTTCAGTATATATCATTTCCTATATGTTCACCATCGATTCCTAAAGCTGTAAAGTCGCTAATAAGCAAGATATTGGCCAGTTTGTCCTGTGACCTTGAAATTGAGGTCAAAGCTCAAATTCAAGGCCACGAGAATATTCAGCATATATCATTTCCTATATGTTCACAATTGATTCCTAAGCTGTAAAGTCGATAATAAGCGAGATATTAGCAATTTTGTCCTGCGACCTTGGAATTGAGGTCAAAGGTCAAATTCAAGGTCACGAAAATATTCAGCATATATCATTTCCTATATGTTCACAATTGATTCCTAAACTGTAAAGTCGATAATAAGCGAGATATTAGCCATTTTGTCATATGACCTTGAAAATGAGGTCAAAGGTCAAATTCAAGGTCACAAGAATATTCAGCATATATCATTTCCTATATGTTCACAACTGATTCCTAAGCTATAAAGTCGATAATAACCGAAATATTAGCCATTTTGTCCTGTGACCTTGAAAATGAGGGCAAAAGTCAAATTCAAGGTCACGAGAATATTCAGCATATATCATTTCCTATATGTCCACAATTCATTCCTAGTCTCTAATTTCAATATTAAGTGAGATATTAGGCTTAATGTGTGCCATTATAAAGCATAGGAAAATTTAACATGGGAAAGGCACATTTGGGCCGAGTTTGGGCCCAAAATGGACCTCTTCAAGCGATTCAAGCGCAACGAAATTTATACATGTCACAGGGGTGCATATGAGGAGTGTTTTTCATCAATAAGAAAAAATTAGCCCAAGGGCTAAGAAAGGTTACCGGACAATATACATTTTAGATATTAGCCTTTTGTCCAGTGACCTTGAAAATAATTTTGCAACAAATATATCACTTCTAGTATGTCCACAATAAATTCCTAAGCTGTAAAGTTGATAATAAGTGAGATATTAGCCATTCTGTGATCGGTGATGTGACCTAGAAAATGAGGTCAAAGTTCAAGTTCATGAAAAGATTCAGTATATATCATTCCTCTATATTCGCAATTGATTCCTAAGCTGTAAAGATGATAATAAGCGACATATTAGCCATTTTGTTCTCTGACCTTGAAAATTGGATCAAAGGTCAAATTCTAGATCACCAAAATATTCAGCATACATCATTTCCTATATGATCACTATGGACCCCTAAGCTGTGAATTTGATAATAAGAGAGATATAAGCCATTTTGTATTCTGACCTTGAAAATAAAATGACTGACCTTGAAATTAAGGTCAAAGGTCAAATTCAAGGTCATGAGAATATTCAGAATATATCGTTTCCTATATGTTCACAATTGATTACTAAGCTGTAATTACTAAAGTCGATAATAAGCGAGATATTAGCAATTTTGTCCTGTGACCTTGGAAATGAGGTCAAGGTCAAATTCGAGGTCACGAGAAAAATCAGCATATATCATTTCCTATATGTTCACAATGTATTTCTAAGCTGTAAAGTCGATAATAAGCGAGATATTAGCCATTTTGTCATGTGACCTTGAAAATGAGGTCAAAGGTCAAATTCAAAATCATGAGAATATTCAGCATATATCATTTCCTATATGTTCACAATTGAATCCTAAGCTGTAAAGTCGATAATAAGCGAGATATTAGCCATTTTGTCCTGTGACCTTGAAAATGAAGTCAAAGGTCAAATTCAAGGTCACGACAATATTCAGCAGATATCATTTCCTATATGTCCACAATTGATTCCTAGTCTCTAATCTCAATATTAAGTGAGATATTAGGCTTAGTGTGTCCCATTATAAAGCATAGGAGAATTTAACATGGGAAAGTCCCATTTGGGCCGAGTTTGGGCCCAAAATGGCCCACTTCGAGCGATTCAAGGGCAACGAAATTTATACATGTCACAGAGGTACATATGAGGAGTGTTATGCATGAATAAGAAAAAAAGTTACTGAACAGATTTTGAGAAAACGACAGCTAAAGTCCAAAATTGGCCATTTTTCGACGAAAACGGCCGCCATTTTTAAATAATTGCGAAAATCAAACAAGGGCCACTGGCCTCAAAGGAAGAGCTTTGAAAATGTTTGCACAGAACTATTAAAAAACCCTTGAATACTGTATTTGATTTGGCCATGTCTTAATTATTTTTACTGTGGCTAACTATATATCTAACTAGTAAAACTAACCTATTTGGTTACAGCTATGAATTCCCCACTGGGCAGAATATATACCTTGTTGAGCCCAAAAATAAATGATTCTTGTCATAACTATTTTATTGTGGCCAATAAGATTAGTAAAACTATAATTATTCCGATATATACATATATGAAATCTCTACAAGTCAGAAGCTTTACCATGTTGAGCCCGTATAAAAATCACCCGAGTATTATTTGGACCAATGTGTAAGATATTTTCAAGGTTCTGAATATTTTTTTTTTCTTATTTAGGTGGCAAAAAAAATTTCGAGCTAGTTCTAAATCCTTTTTCATAGATTTTTTTTCAGTGTTTCGATTTATACTGCAGAGACATTTCAGCAACTTGTCTAATGTCTGCATTTCCATCCATCACTTGCTCTGCAGTTCGCTAATTCTCGATTGCGGCCTGATTGCTTGGTGGCCTTATCGCCTGTACCCCTCAAAATCAGCACTGACAATTCTCGTCGGCAATATAAAACTATCATAAACATGATAACTGATATAGTATCCATTCGTTTCTGCTTATTTCAGGAGGAAACTAAGTTTTTTCCCCCGACAAAGTGTATTAGTTCGGCAAATCTGCCAAGTTTTGTTGCTTCCGACAGGTTCCTACTCAAATCTCGGGAAATCTCGCTTCACTTCAGTAGGCATTTCTTATCAGATTTCCCCATGAACAAGCTTTGTGTGGTGATATTTTCCTGAAGTATTACCAGTGAAGTAGGAAAGAGTCATAGAAAAAAACATTTATTTGGGTCGTAACAAGTATTTCCACAAATACCGCACCCAGTAGATTCCACGATCTCGTGGGAGCTTATGACCTTGACCCCAGTGCGTCAGTATTTATCACTAATTGGCGGGACTTGCTCACGTGATAATTTGCATATAATTATATCCACGTGTAGCTCATAAACATGTGGGTGTGTCCGTCAAGACAGCTTCCCGATTGGACAATTCAGTGACTATCTGGCTTGCGGGCCGACTGCCGTGACTGCTTATCGGGGCCACACGAGAATTGAATTTGCCTACTGGAATATGGAATACCACCACTAACACATAATTATTATGTTGCCGTTTCAACTTGTTTTTCATTTTTGCAATAGCATACTGTATCTATATATTGTGCGGAACGTATATATAAAAAATTTGAGTGCATATGTTTTCAAGAAAGCACTGTTTCAGTGAAGATCGAAACGGGATAGGTGATGGGTATGAAACGGTGACATACAAAAAAAAAAACGGTCGGAACACACGTCTCCTGGGATTATTATCGATAATAACTTATTACATTAACCATGATTAAGTATACGGGCGTCATTTTCCTCCCAAGGGGCCCCGGGCCCTCCCAATTAGCCACAGTTGAATGGCCTGTTGTGGTTCCAAGTGGCACTTTCAAGAATGTAAACAAAGGGAAAATTTCAAAAATCCAAAAAAAACCAACATCATAGAGGAAGAGCTCTGCTCTTCCTAAAAACTAAAAAATACCTCCCTCTCGAAATATTTTTAGGCATTTTTGTGCAAAATTTCAGAAAGATTCGATCGTAAACTTTAAAGATAAAAATGTAGACGGACGACGACGGACGACGACGGACGACGACGGACGACGACGGACGACGACGGACGACGACGGACGACGACGACGGACGCCGGACGCAACGCCACGGCAATAGGTTATCGGACCAAAGGTCCGGTAACCTAAAAAGTTACTGAACAGATTTTGAGAAAACGACCGTCGAAGTCCAAAATTGGCCATTTTTCGACGAAAACGGCCGCTCTGACCTTGAAACCAAGGTCAGAGGTCAAATTCAAGGTCACGACAATATTCAGCATATATCATTTCCTATATGTCCACAATTGATTCCTAGTCTCTAATCTCAATATTAAGTGAGATATTAGGCTTTAATGTGTCCCATTATAAAGCATAGGAGAATTTAACATGGGAAAGTCCCATTTGGGCTGAGTTTGGGCCCAAAATGGCCCACTTCGAGCGATTCAAGCGCAACGAAATTTATACATGTCAAAGCGGTACATATGAGGAGTGTTATGCATCAATAAAAAAAAAAGTTACTGAACAGATTTTGAGAAAATGGCCGCCAAAGTCCAAAATCAGGCATTTTTCGTCGAAAACGGCCGCCATTTTGAAAAAAATGCGAAAATCAAAAAACTCAAAAATACCTCCCTCTCGAAATATTTTTAGGCATTTTTGTGCAAAATTTCAGAAAAATTCGATCGTAAACTTTAAAGATAAAATTGTTGATGAACGACGACGGACGACGACGACGCCGGACGCATCGCCATGCCAATAGGTTACGGACCATAGGTCCGGTAACCTAAAAATGTCAAAACCAGCATTCGCGTCAGTGGTCGACTGACAAGGGGCAATATATTAGCCCTGTTCGTTTGAGGCTATGAGTATTCTGAACATTACATTCTAGAATGAATACGCTTGCACATATCAACAAGAATCATCCACCAATCGAACAGAACCGCAAATTCCAGAACTGTTATGCTAATTCCAGATTTGCGATTCTGCTCAATCCACTAAAAAGACCGAATAGAAGTATAACATTCTGTCAATTCGGGATGGATATTCCGATGCCAACATGGCCAATCGAGATTGGAAAGAACGAACAGGCTAAGTGATTTAAAACCTTTACCGGCAGTTGACTACTTATAAACATGATAAAGTTGATGTGATAATTTAATTTTTCCTTAGTTGACAATAGGGCTGGAAAGCGGAAGTATGATCGGTGGAAAACTCCAATGAAATATTCGTGAATAAGGCGTCGCCGGGGATAAACCAAATTATCGCCCATTTCTAACAACATCAGTAACTGCTGAAATAACATGTCTTGTGTCGAATAACTTTAGCGAAAGTACAAAGCAGGTATACTTGTGTCAAAATTCATTAGAATAACAGGCCGTCTGCCGGCAATTTTACTAGAGCAAGGCTTTATTCGATTGCCGATTTTTTTCAGTGCCTCTTCGAAGCTTGGATATGTTGTGAAATTGGACAATTTTTATCTTTCACAACAGTTTTTGTATATCTTCATCGTGTATGGATACTATAATACACTAAAGACGTTGTTTATATACTTAAAATCACCATATTAAATGCACCCCCATGTTAAAAGATAGGGAGGCGTCAGGTGCTTATCCCCAGTCCGAATAAATTCATTGGAATTTTTCATCGATCAGTACTTCCGCTTCCCAGCCCTATTATCATATCAGCTTTACGTTTATAAACAGTCAACTGCAGTGAAAAGATCATATTTAGGGCTAAAACAATACATCAATCGATTGAATTGATTTCGAATATATAAATATAACTGCTAAATATATTCAGAACAATGATATATTTTACCGAGGAGTGTCAAGAAAGATACGATCATGGCGAAAGTGAAACATACCGTTACACTCCATCCATATACAGCCGGTCACAGCACAACACTCTGCCACCACTCCTACTGCCGGGGGCTGGGAACACACGTCCAAACCTGTGCAGAAAGTCAACTCCACAGGTAACATTATACTCCACAAATATAACAGGATATTTTTCAGCATCCCACATGTACTATTGACATTCAGGGCCTTGCTTCACCCATTTTAATCCAAAGCAGGGGCTGGGAACACACGTCCAAACCTGTGCAGAAAGTCAACTCCGCAGGTAACATTATACTCCACAAATATAACAGGATATTTTTCAGCATCCCACATGTACTATTGACATTCAGGGCCTTGCTTCACCCATTTTAATCCAAAGCAGGGCTCACCCTACCCATTCGCCAATTCGACATTGACTACTAAATTTGGACAGTGGCTACAGATTGTCTGAATTAGCTAATCGCATGGCGAGAGCCATTTTCCAGTCTAGTTGACTAGTACTGCATGCTACGACCCCAGTCCCAGACCCGTGATGGCCCCGGAGGCCAATACGGCAATTTTGGCTCAACCCAATACTGCCATGTTGATCCGGGGACACCTGTGAAATCGTTTGGACGTTTTTGTTCCAATTTTTTTTTATCACTTGATATATTCAGTTTAAAAATGACACAGCACAAAATACAATGAAACACACCAACTGAGAGTAAAACGTCAATTTCCTGCCAAATAACTTCAGTCAACTCATATACATGACATAGGTATGCACAAACAACATCAGAAACAACATCAGAGCGTGGAATTGTGCATCATCAGTATGTTTGATTACTAGTAATCTGGGGTAAAAAGCACAAAATTTGAATGTTATTAAATTTGCATCGGAAAAAAGATTTGTGTGCAATATTGTTGGTGATTGGGTGTTGGTCAATATCAGTTTCATCGCAGCCAGTTATATTAAAGTGTTTCACCAGCACGAATTGGTCATATAGTAATGAATATGCTATTTAATTTGTCAGTAAAATTTTTCTATTTTACCAAAATAAACTTCTGATAGCCCACCTGTAATACACATATGTCTTCTTTCGAAGGCCTATTATGATGACATTCTCAGGGTGGTCTGAGATTTTTGGACCCCACTGTATTTCGGTTTCACAGCACTAGAGTAGCATTATCATAGAAACATAATATTATCTACTGGGGCCTAGAAGAGTCGACGGGTACCCGAATTCGGGGCGGGTCATACAATTACCCGGGTCGGAAAGAGATCAGAATTTTGTTATCCGTATCCTAGAACAAATGAAGATAGTTCAGTGCACTCGATAGCGTAGGAGAATGCGTAATTACGCACATCTTATGTCATTTCACGCAAAGATTTATATGTGAGTGTGTACGCTACGCATCGGGAAAATAACAAAGAAATAGCCATGAAACTTTATTTTCGCCGCCGAGAACAAACTTTGTGCCTACGTCATCAAAAGCGGTGCACAAGACCATACATGCAGCGTGACCTGGCGAATCAAACATATTCAGTATGCTATATTCGCTAGGTGTCACCTCAATCGCGATAATATTTTGGGCAAACTTGGCCCACATCATGAATGACAGACGGCATTGTCGATGTGTTTGTACGAAAAACAGCCGAGCTCCCGAAATCTGTTTCACTTTCACTTGTTCAGAAGTATATTTTCTTCTGTGAATAAACTTGTCAAACCACTTAATAAAACGTCCATGTATATAATACTTCATTGACCTGGCTGTAGCCTATTCGGTGACATGGACATGGTGTACTGACGCCACACGTGTGTTCTAATGCTCCATTCCCTGTTATTTGTATTACAAAATTCTACATGAATTTCAGAACCTACCCCTCTTTTTTCTAAGCCAAGGGGTACAGCAAAAATTTACCCATAAATTTTCTAATTTACCCCCTTTTTCCGAGACCAAGGGGTATGGTACTCCTTTCCGAAAATTCCTACCGAGTGCTCTGTTAAGTTTATATTTTGAATATTTGGGATTAACACTAGTAAAATCCCAAGAATGACAACAAAATCATTGGAAAAGAATCAAAGTAGTTTTATGAGGTCATGTGAACTCTTTTAAACCTGAAAATAAACACCGACGAAAAAAATAATATGTGTCAAAGATCGATGACTGACGTGTTACAAATTGCTCCAGCGAGTCCCGTTCAAATTTTGATATATATTGGACGGGTTACTGGGGCGGGTCGAGTCAGACCATACGCGTCAATACGCGTCGGAAATTTTTGAATCGTCCAGGCCCTAATATCTACTAGATCTAGTGATGAGAGTTGGTTTGAATTTCACAATCGATCATTGATTCATAATCGGCTTTACGAAGAACTTTTGCCACTTCTAGATACTTTCGATAATAATCGATCATCGGCCCATCAGTAATATACCAACATTCACCGGCACCAAACACCAGAAATACACACTCAATGAAGTTAGAGCACCAGTCCGGTGGTAAGGTAAGCGACCACTTAACCCCTGTAGGTCGGGCCCCCACCCACTGGGAAGTTACTTCACCAGCTGTTCACCTACTAGTCTAGAGAGTAGATCTACATGCAAGTTTAAGTAGACTATACGACTACTGACTGAGCAGCTGAGCCTGAGGTGAAACGTGTAGTCAGTAGAATTTACCTTCATCGGTGGAGTGACATATAACCACGAGGCATGCAATGACAACCCCTAAACAAACATGACATTCCATGGCATATAGCTATAGATGATCACCACAAACAAAAAACACTGAATGCCAATCAATTTTCCGGTTACAACTTTTCCGAAGTTTTCAACTTTTGACAGCGCAACAGGTGCGAGGGAGGGAATGACTGACTACGTCATCGAATAGCGCCGCATAGAATAAAAAAAAACACAATCGTGAACGACTTTTGTGAATGATACAGAATTAAATACTTACATTATGGAATTTATGCTTTCAAAATTTTTACTTTGAACTTCAATAGGCTATAAGCTTTGGTTTTTCTTCTAACAATTATAAATTAGTACACTAGTATTTTTATTTTATGGTATGGGCCGCCGAGGTTATCAAAACAGATCATGATTCATGACCTCATCGTCCTGAAAGGACTTGACTTGTTCATTTCATAGAACTTTTTACTTTGAACTTCAACAGCTGTTCAATAGGCTATGTCGTGCTCATTCTTGGGCATTTGGACATTCTCGGGGATGCCCAGTTTGCCCAGGACAATCTTGGAATATAAAATGTTTCTTATTAAACATTGGATGTAAACAGCAAAAAATATTTACACAATTTTCCTTCCAATTAAAATCGATGAATATAAATTCATAAAATTTTCCCACATGTTTATTCAATGATTAAATACAATTATATGGGAGTTTGTTTTATTTAAATTTATCAGTGAAATTCACGGTGTTTCCCTGCTTGTCAATTTTCTGCCATTTAATTAGGTTTGTATAATCCAACTTGGTTATGAAACATAAGTTCCATAATTTTTTTTTCCATATTGTCAAGAAATAAATCAAAATCATCTTAGTAAAGCACCGTTCCAAAATGGTCCAGGGCCATTTTGGAATGCTCAAGATTGCCCTGGACCTTCTCGAGATTGTCCAAATTTCCAAGAATGACCACAACAGCTATAAGCACATTGAACAGCTGGTTTTTCTTCTAATAATTATAAATTAGTACACTAGTATTTTTATTTTATGGTATGGGCCGCCGAGGTAATCAAAACAGATCATGAATCATGGCCTCATCATTCAGACGAGATGCCGACAGCTCCATAACCTCAATGGTTAGGGGGTGAACCCTTCATGCCGGCGCCCAATCTAGAGAATCCCAAACATATGGTGAAGTCAATAGCCGGCGGTCGTCCGGACCCGCCCGCGGACGGAGTCCAGATCCAGACAATCACCATAGAATGGCATATTGACCTTATCCAATGATGATGACAGGGATTAAAAACCACAAAGTATGCTACGCATGTAGAATACGACCCCCTTCTTGAAAGGAGGCCGGGGTTTCGGTCAATCGGCCGGACCGCGTTTTGTAAGGTGCGATCCGGACGAAAATGAGCGTCACCCGCTGCCGTGGCTGGTCTGCATGTGCAGACTTAACAGCGGGTCTATTAAAAATAATGGTAAAACGGTTTCCTGCCGTAAGAAACCTTATACTACTATAAAATTAATTACAGTAGTGGCGCACGGGTGATGACACACCGGAGTGTGTCACCCCAAAATATCTGGAGCGCCAGACGAGTCCCACGGACTAACCACGAACATCAATCCACACATCTGGACGCTATCCCCGCGTCCATTGCCAGTTCCGCATATCTGTGGGAAGGCGCTTCTCCTGTAGCGGATGTAAATCCCAACCTCAGTCTGGCCATATAAGAGGCTGTTCCAGGACCATCAGGCGTCCGGCAAATCCACAAAAGTGCTCCGCCTAGCTTAGGCATTGGGTTAACTACGCCAGACAAGAGTCCACATGATGCGGATAGGTCTGCCACACGTCCTTAGCACTAGAAACTTCGGGAGGCGGATGCACGGTGGTGGCGTTATGACGCAAAGTCGATCTGCTCACACATGCGGACCACCACAAAGTGGTGATTGCGGCGTTGGTCAGTCCGAACTCCTGCGGAGCGACCTAAAATCCATCCTTGTGGTGATAGATGGATACCACACTTACATCCGTACGTGCGGACCGTCAGTAACACCTGTCTGCGGATCTGCCAGTCGCGCCTAGAACACTGGAGCCGAGCTCCATGGGCAACACATGTTGCAACCCCGCAGGTTTCGACTCTACGTCAGGGGACGGAATCGAGGACGTCGGGGACATCTCCGCAGACTGGGACCTGTCCTGCAGGTCGTCCTGATTATTTCACCATCGGTGGGAGACCGGTGATCCAGAGGGTGTACACCCCCGAGTCATCAAGATCTTCCCCACCTGGACCCCCTATTGGAAGGCGCCCCGAGGCCTGACTGGCCTTTACCCGAACAGGGACAAGGAGCTCATGGCGTGAGCTCACCTGTCGTGCTCAGTCTCTGGACAACTCTGGCCACAAATCATGTGGACACAGTATTTATACTAGAGGTGAGAGCACGAGAGATGATGTAAACAGCCATTGTTCAGTACAGTGCTTCGAAGAGAAGCGTCCAAAACAAGGCTGAGAAACAAGCGTGTTTAAAAAGAATCACCTGCCACGATCTTTGGGCAAAATCGCCACATTATATTGTAACGGTTTTGGGGCGTACCCAAAAGTTTCCCCTAGGTAATTCTATTAGTGTTTTGTGATATTATGGTTGAATAACCGTTTATTAAAATGTATATGTGTTTAAAGGTTCATACGGTTCCGTATTGTTAATGTTTAAAAGGTTTTCCGTCTCGGAACTTGGTATATTTGTGATGTTGGTAAAGCCGGAGACGGAGCCGGAACCGGAGACGGAACCGGAGACGGAGTCGGAACAATGGAGTACAAAAACGTAATGACGTTATTTCCGGAAGGTCATGTGATCAGCCTCGTTTTCGGTTTAAAAGGTGACGTGTCAGCCACTGATTGGTTCTAGAGTGTTTTTAGAAATCCGGAAAATATCAGTGTTTTGGCGGACTATGACGTCACAATAGGTTGGTCACGTGACGTGGGTCTCAGGTCTATAAAAGCCCCCGCTTCACAGCGGACGGCGGAGTTGGTGTCCTGACGTCGACCTGTGCAGACCCCTTCTCCCATAGCAGAGTACTCCCTTGTTCCGGATAGAGTCATCCAGATGATAGCAGTTAAGTCTTCTGACTGTGCACTTGGAGAATAAACATGAAAACTTCAACCGAGTTGTTTTTCCGTGTTCGTTAGGGAACTGGAAGTTATAATAAAGTTAGTTCACCGGAAAAGAAAGTAATTTGGAGAAAAGGGAGATAAGTCCACAGTCGGTTAAGACCAAGTTGTAACGACGTCTTAGGGTGATCCAAGAACTCAGATCACCAAGGAAGGAGACGGAGACGGGGGTGGAATTCAACGGAGCAACTACGGAGGCGGTATCGGACGGAGCAGTTGCAGAGACGGGAACGACGAAGCAGTTGCAGAGGCGGTACCGGACGACGGAGTTGCAGAGGCAGTACCTGACGGAGCGGTTGCGGTAACCGGAAGTGAGAACACTTCCGAGATACTCCATTCCAGGTGCAGTCGCAGGTTGCGGTGAGGCGGAGCCAACCGCAGCAGTTTGCAGTGCGGCGGAACCTGGCAGAGCGGTTGCAGTATTCGGAAACGGCAACGTTCCCGGATTCTTTATTCCAGGTGCAGTCGCAGTTGCAGTAAGGCGGAAAACGACGGAGCTGTTGCAGTAAAGCGGTATCCCGATGGAGCAGTTGCAGTACCCGGAGACGGAAACGCCTCCGGATCCTTACTTTACAGGTGCAGTTGCAGATTAGCAGATGGACAACGGTTAAGAGGTCCATTCCAGACCACGCTACCAACCTTCAGAGACTTCTAGCCGGAGTTCAACCGTACAGCAGTAGCAGTTTCCCGGAGTTTTACCGTTTCAGCTCCGGTTAAATAACAACTCACCCACCTCCCAAGAAAACCGGTTCATCAAGACGTCACAGAAGGGTGAGAACCCGTTACAACTTTTTGGTGGCAGCGGTGGGATCATCTGCAGTATGACTACTAGACGGGGCAAATTGGCGGAACAGCAGCTGAAGACAGCCGTGTCGGACACGGAGCAGCCTGTAGGAGCAGTAGGAGCTGAGCCGTTGCAGATGCCGGTTGCGGAAAAGGAAGCAGTTCGTCCTGCTGAGCGAAAGCTGTTGCAGCCGGAAATGCAGAAAGCAGTTGCAGAAGAGCCCCTTCGGGTTCCTCAAGGAGTACAGCCTGCAGAGCAGTTAGCAGAGGCGGAAATTAATTTTCCGGACCAGGCTGGCGATCGGGAACCGGATGCGGAACCGGAAGGCGGAGAAAATTTAGTCGACAACCTGACCAGATTATTGGCGACCCAAATGGAGGTGTTTCAGCAGCATTTGGCAGTAACCGGAAAGCAGCAGCAGGCAGAAACAGTACAACAACCAGCACCAAGGGCAGGAGTAGCCAGATTAATGACATATGACGGAACTGATCCGTGGCCGGAGTATGAGGCTCACCTCCTTGAATACGCTCGGTACTACCGTTGGACAGCAGAGGAAAAGGCGCTGAACTTATGTGTCAGTTCGAGGGGTAACGCCCGCAGCATACTACTGGATCTGTCCGCGGAGCAGAGACGCAGCTTTGATACGGTTGTGGCGGCATTAAAACAGCAGTTTTGTCCGGGGGAAAAAACATTTGTTTTCCAGGTGGAATTGCAGACACGGAAATTGCAGCCGGAGGAGGAGCTGTCCGAGCTGGCCAGAGACATACGGAGCAAGACGCGGCTAGCTTACCCAAAAGCAGATCCGGCAACAACAGAAGTGCTCATGAAGATGCATTTCTGCAACAGTCTGACTAACCGAGATATGCGGTTGTCGGTATTGAAAAGCCACCCGGAAACGCTGTCGCAGGCCCTGGCTTTCGCATGAGAGTATGAGAGTATTATGAAGACGGACAACAGCAGACCAGCGGAGCGACACCAGACGAGGCAGCTGAACACGGAGCCGGAGTGGAGCCAGCAGGTGAACGAATTGCGGAAGCAAGCCGAGCAGACTCAGCAGCAGTTGGCGGATCTGATGACTCAGGTCAAGGAAGCGGTTAGCCGGCAGCAGCAGCAGCGCAGTTCCCGAGCGGATTTAGAATGCTTCAACTGTGGCCGGAAAGGGCATTTTGCCTGAGGCTGTAGGCAGCCGAAGCAGCAGCAGCAGCGGCGTCAACCACAACAGCAGCAGTCGCCGCGACAACAGCAGCAGCAGCAGCCGCAGCAGCAGCAACAACTGCAGCAGCCACGACAGCAGCAGCAGCAGTCGGAAAACTAGAGCGGGTCGCGGAAAAGGGGAAATCCGGGACCCGGAAGAGAGGACACCCCCATAACCGGCAGGTGGTTCACGGACCCGGTCCCAGGGGCGAGGTGGGCATGTGTGTGACAGCCAGAGTATGCGGAGAGCCAGTAACGCTGATAATCGACACCGGCAGCACTGTCACAATGCTCAACCTACAAACCTGGGAACGGATCCGGAAGCCCGGAATGAAGCTGAAGCGGTCGCCGATTCGTCTTTCAATGGTTGACAGAAGTAACATACGGACGCATGGCCGGAAAGAACTCCCACTCAACATCGCAGGAGTAGCTGAGACCATGACGTTCGAGACTACAGACTGTGAAGACGAAGGAATACTGGGAATGGATTTCATCCGTTCCCGGATATCCGGCATAAATTTCGACCGAATGACCATGCAGATGGGCAGCCAGGAGGTGTTCCTCACCATGTTCGAGCAGACCAGGGAGCCGTTTCCGATCAACGCTGTAGCAGATTACCAAATTCCGCCGGAAACGGAACAGCTGATAATAGGACAAGCAGAGAGTGTCCGTGAAGCAGAAGCAGTACTAGAAATGCCACAGGAGCCTACTGAAAAAAGACCTTGGCTGATCGGGAGAACTTTATCCCGGATAAAGCAAGGAACACTCCCGGTTCGAGTGATCAATGTGATGGCGGAGCCGGTAATCATCAAAAAAGGAGCGCAGTTGGCGACGATGACCACCTTAGCAGCCGGTTGCAGTGTTGTGCCGTTGGCGGAGTGGAGCAGGAAGGTGCAGATTTCCACGGAGTCGGAGGCCGGGCGGAATTGGAGCGGGTACGAGAAGCTGCGGCAGTTAGCAGAGCAGACCCAGGATGCAGTGCCAGGATACTAGAGGTGAGAGCACGAGAGATGATGTAAACAGCCATTGTTCAGTACAGTGCTTCGAAGAGAAGCGTCCAAAACAAGGCTGAGAAACAAGCATGTTTAAAAAGAATCACCTGCCACGATCTTTGGGCAAAATCGCCACATTATATTGTAACGGTTTTGGGGCGTACCCAAAAGTTTCCCCTAGGTAATTCTATTAGTGTTTTGTGATATTATGGTTGAATAACCGTTTATTAAAATGTATATGTGTTTAAAGGTTCATACGGTTCCGTATTGTTAATGTTTAAAAGGTTTTCCGTCTCGGAACTTGGTATATTTGTGATGTTGGTAAAGCCGGAGACGGAGCCGGAACCGGAGACGGAACCGGAGACGGAGTCGGAACAATGGAGTACAAAAACGTAATGACGTTATTTCCGGAAGGTCATGTGATCAGCCTCGTTTTCGGTTTAAAAGGTGACGTGTCAGCCACTGATTGGTTCTAGAGTGTTTTTAGAAATCCGGAAAATATCAGTGTTTTGGCGGACTATGACGTCACAATAGGTTGGTCACGTGACGTGGGTCTCAGGTCTATAAAAGCCCCCGCTTCACAGCGGACGGCGGAGTTGGTGTCCTGACGTCGACCTGTGCAGACCCCTTCTCCCATAGCAGAGTACTCCCTTGTTCCGGATAGAGTCATCCAGATGATAGCAGTTAAGTCTTCTGACTGTGCACTTGGAGAATAAACATGAAAACTTCAACCGAGTTGTTTTTCCGTGTTCGTTAGGGAACTGGAAGTTATAATAAAGTTAGTTCACCGGAAAAGAAAGTAATTTGGAGAAAAGGGAGATAAGTCCACAGTCGGTTAAGACCAAGTTGTAACGACGTCTTAGGGTGATCCAAGAACTCAGATCACCAAGGAAGGAGACGGAGACGGGGGTGGAATTCAACGGAGCAACTACGGAGGCGGTATCGGACGGAGCAGTTGCAGAGACGGGAACGACGAAGCAGTTGCAGAGGCGGTACCGGACGACGGAGTTGCAGAGGCAGTACCTGACGGAGCGGTTGCGGTAACCGGAAGTGAGAACACTTCCGAGATACTCCATTCCAGGTGCAGTCGCAGGTTGCGGTGAGGCGGAGCCAACCGGAGCAGTTTGCAGTGCGGCGGAACCTGGCAGAGCGGTTGCAGTATTCGGAAACGGCAACGTTCCCGGATTCTTTATTCCAGGTGCAGTCGCAGTTGCAGTAAGGCGGAAAACGACGGAGCTGTTGCAGTAAAGCGGTATCCCGATGGAGCAGTTGCAGTACCCGGAGACGGAAACGCCTCCGGATCCTTACTTTACAGGTGCAGTTGCAGATTAGCAGATGGACAACGGTTAAGAGGTCCATTCCAGACCACGCTACCAACCTTCAGAGACTTCTAGCCGGAGTTCAACCGTACAGCAGTAGCAGTTTCCCGGAGTTTTACCGTTTCAGCTCCGGTTAAATAACAACTCACCCACCTCCCAAGAAAACCGGTTCATCAAGACGTCACAGAAGGGTGAGAACCCGTTACAACTTTTTGGTGGCAGCGGTGGGATCATCTGCAGTATGACTACTAGACGGGGCAAATTGGCGGAACAGCAGCTGAAGACAGCCGTGTCGGACACGGAGCAGCCTGTAGGAGCAGTAGGAGCTGAGCCGTTGCAGATGCCGGTTGCGGAAAAGGAAGCAGTTCATCCTGCTGAGCGAAAGCTGTTGCAGCCGGAAATGCAGAAAGCAGTTGCAGAAGAGCCACTTCGGGTTCCTCAAGGAGTACAGCCTGCAGAGCAGTTAGCAGAGGCGGAAATTAATTTTCCGGACCAGGCTGGCGATCGGGAACCGGATGCGGAACCGGAAGGCGGAGAAAATTTAGTCGACAACCTGACCAGATTATTGGCGACCCAAATGGAGGTGTTTCAGCAGCATTTGGCAGTAACCGGAAAGCAGCAGCAGGCAGAAACAGTACAACAACCAGCACCAAGGGCAGGAGTAGCCAGATTAATGACATATGACGGAACTGATCCGTGGCCGGAGTATGAGGCTCACCTCCTTGAATACGCTCGGTACTACCGTTGGACAGCAGAGGAAAAGGCGCTGAACTTATGTGTCAGTTCGAGGGGTAACGCCCGCAGCATACTACTGGATCTGTCCGCGGAGCAGAGACGCAGCTTTGATACGGTTGTGGCGGCATTAAAACAGCAGTTTTGTCCGGGGGAAAAAACATTTGTTTTCCAGGTGGAATTGCAGACACGGAAATTGCAGCCGGAGGAGGAGCTGTCCGAGCTGGCCAGAGACATACGGAGCAAGACGCGGCTAGCTTACCCAAAAGCAGATCCGGCAACAACAGAAGTGCTCATGAAGATGCATTTCTGCAACAGTCTGACTAACCGAGATATGCGGTTGTCGGTATTGAAAAGCCACCCGGAAACGCTGTCGCAGGCCCTGGCTTTCGCATGAGAGTATGAGAGTATTATGAAGACGGACAACAGCAGACCAGCGGAGCGACACCAGACGAGGCAGCTGAACACGGAGCCGGAGTGGAGCCAGCAGGTGAACGAATTGCGGAAGCAAGCCGAGCAGACTCAGCAGCAGTTGGCGGATCTGATGACTCAGGTCAAGGAAGCGGTTAGCCGGCAGCAGCAGCAGCGCAGTTCCCGAGCGGATTTAGAATGCTTCAACTGTGGCCGGAAAGGGCATTTTGCCTGAGGCTGTAGGCAGCCGAAGCAGCAGCAGCAGCGGCGTCAACCACAACAGCAGCAGTCGCCGCGACAACAGCAGCAGCAGCAGCCGCAGCAGCAGCAACAACTGCAGCAGCCACGACAGCAGCAGCAGCAGTCGGAAAACTAGAGCGGGTCGCGGAAAAGGGGAAATCCGGGACCCGGAAGAGAGGACACCCCCATAACCGGCAGGTGGTTCACGGACCCGGTCCCAGGGGCGAGGTGGGCATGTGTGTGACAGCCAGAGTATGCGGAGAGCCAGTAACGCTGATAATCGACACCGGCAGCACTGTCACAATGCTCAACCTACAAACCTGGGAACGGATCCGGAAGCCCGGAATGAAGCTGAAGCGGTCGCCGATTCGTCTTTCAATGGTTGACAGAAGTAACATACGGACGCATGGCCGGAAAGAACTCCCACTCAACATCGCAGGAGTAGCTGAGACCATGACGTTCGAGACTACAGACTGTGAAGACGAAGGAATACTGGGAATGGATTTCATCCGTTCCCGGATATCCGGCATAAATTTCGACCGAATGACCATGCAGATGGGCAGCCAGGAGGTGTTCCTCACCATGTTCGAGCAGACCAGGGAGCCGTTTCCGATCAACGCTGTAGCAGATTACCAAATTCCGCCGGAAACGGAACAGCTGATAATAGGACAAGCAGAGAGTGTCCGTGAAGCAGAAGCAGTACTAGAAATGCCACAGGAGCCTACTGAAAAAAGACCTTGGCTGATCGGGAGAACTTTATCCCGGATAAAGCAAGGAACACTCCCGGTTCGAGTGATCAATGTGATGGCGGAGCCGGTAATCATCAAAAAAGGAGCGCAGTTGGCGACGATGACCACCTTAGCAGCCGGTTGCAGTGTTGTGCCGTTGGCGGAGTGGAGCAGGAAGGTGCAGATTTCCACGGAGTCGGAGGCCGGGCGGAATTGGAGCGGGTACGAGAAGCTGCGGCAGTTAGCAGAGCAGACCCAGGATGCAGTGCCGAGTCATTTCCGCGAGAGAGTAACCGACCTCCTATTTCGGAATAAGCCGACCTTCAGTAATGATGCCGGAGAACTGGGGCAGACCAATGAGGTACAACATCAGATAAACACGGGCAGTCACCGGCCGATTAAGCAGCCGACCAGACGAATTCCGCCAGACAAGAGAGAGCTGGTGAGCAGTCTGATTCAGGAGATGAAAGACAAGAACGTCATTGAAGAAAGTAGCAGTCCGTGGGCTTCCCCGATTGTTCTGGTGAAGAAGAAGGATGGGACCACCCGGTTCTGTGTCGACTACCGGCGGTTAAATGCAGTCACGGAGAAAGATGCTTAACCGTTGCCGAGAATAGACGACACCATAGCAGCCTGTGCAGACGCCAAATGGTTCTCCACTCTCGACCTGACCAGTGGATACTGGCAGGTCGGGATGGATGAAGACGCCCGGAAAAAGTCGGCCTTCTGTGTTCCTGGTGGCCTTTACCAGTTCAAAGTCATGAGTTTCGGCTTGTGCAATGCTCCGGGTACATTCGAGCGGTTGATGGAGAAGGTGTTAGGCAGACTGTCCTGGAAGACCTGCCTCATATATCTGGACGACATCATAGTCTACAGCAAGACCCTGGAGGATCACATCCGTGATCTTCAGGAGGTTTTCAACAAGCTGAGAGAGGCAGGCCTAAAAGTCAAACCGTCAAAATGCAAGTTCTTCCAGCCGGAGGTGTCTTTCCTAGGTCACATAGTCGGCAGAGACGGTATCCGCACCGACCCGGCAAAAACGGAGGCAGTACGGAAGTGGCGGACACCCACCAACCTGACGGAGCTGCGCAGTTTTCTGGGACTATGCTCCTATTACCGGAAGTTCGTGCCAAAGTTCTCCGAGATTGCAGCGCCGCTGAATCACTTGACGGAAAAAGGGGTGCAGTTCCGGTGGCAGACGGAGCAAGAGCAGGCATTTGCAGAGCTGAAGAACTGCCTAGTATCGGCACCGATACTCGGGTACCCAAGGGAGCAAGGCCGATATATCCTGGACACGGACGCCAGTGACACCGGGTTGGGAGCAGTACTGTCACAGAAGCAGGGCAACCAGGAGTGGGTGATAACCTACTTGAGCCGCAGCCTAACCAAAGAAGAACGGAGATACTGTGTCACCCGGAAGGAGCTCCTGGCGGTTGTGTTTGCGGTACAGAAGAATGAGCAGTACTTGCTGGGACGACACTTCCTTCTTTGCACAGATCATGGCAGTCTTACCTGGCTTATGAATTTCAAGGAGCCCCAGGGGCAGGTAGCCCGGTGGATTGAGCTCCTGAGTGAGTTTCATTTCGACATCGAACATCGTCCGGGGCGAATCCATAATAACGCGGATGCCTTGTCCAGATCCCCATGCAGCCAATGCGGAAAAATCGACTGGAAACAAGCCAAAATAGACGCCTGGAACTACGGAGAAAGGATCCGGCAGACACGAAGTGAAGAAACTCCTCAGCCCAAGCCAAGGAAGGGGGGACGCCGGAAGCGGTCACGAAGATCGGGCGGAGAAGCAGAACTGACAGAGGAAGCAGTCTCAAGGAAGGCGGTTGCGGTGACGGAGAAAGCAGCATCCCGGAAGCCGGTTGCGGTTGCGGTGACGGAGAAAGCAGCGTCCCGGAAGCCGGTTGCGGTGACGGAGAAAGCAGCATCCCGGAAGCCGGTTGCGGTTGCGGTGACGGAGAAAGCAGCGTCCCGGAAGCCGGTTGCCGTTGCGGTGACGGAGAAAGCAGCGTCCCGGAAGCCGGTTGCGGTTGCGGTGACGGAGAAGGCAGTTCCAGGAAAAGCGGATGCGGTTGCAGAGCAGATTAGGCTGGCGGAAAATGAGGACCAAGATACTGTGCTGGGGCAGAAATATCGACCAGATGATTTGCGGAGAATGCAGCAAGCAGAACCTTGGTACCCACTGGTGACGTCGCTGATCGACGGGAGCGGTACAGCTGGCAGTGCAGACTTTTCCAGCATGAGCAGCGAGGAGAAGGTGCTGTACGGGATGCGGAAGACCTTGCTGAAAGTCGACGGAGTAGTCTACCGGAAATGGAAAACGACAGAAGGAACCAGCCGAATGCAGTTAATAACCCTGAAGGAGCTGGCCCATCAGAGCCGGACGGGAGGACACCTCGGAAGCAGAAGGATGGCGGCTAGCATTCGTAGGCGGTATTTCTGGCCGGCTATGATGCGGGATATAAAGCAGTGGGTGCTGAGCTGTGACGAATGTGCATCAAGAAGTATGCAGAACTTGAAACGATCTCCGATGCAGAAATACCGGGTTGGAGCGCCCATGGAGAGGGTGGCAATGGACGTGATGGGTCCATTACCCAAATCCACCCGGGGGAACCGGTACATCTTAGTAATCGGTGATTACTTCACCAAGTGGGTAGAGGCCTACCCGATGCTGAATCAGGAAGCGGTGACGGTTGCGGACATATTCGTCAACCAGTTTGCAGCGCGGTACGGCATCCCGATGGAGATCCACACCGACCAAGGCAGAAATTTCGAGTCCGACTTGCTGAGAAATGTGTGCAGAATCCTGGGGATTCACAAGACACGGACAACCGCTTTCCGACCTCAGTCGGACGGTTTCATTGAGCGATTCAACCGGACGCTGCAGCAGATCCTGAGCCTGTACGTAAGCGAGCGGCAGACCAATTGGGATCAGCTAGTTCCGTTGGCGATGGCAGCTTACCGGAGTACCCCGCAGGAGACCGGGCAGAGTCCCAATTTGCTGATGCTGGGCAGAGAAGTCAACACTCCGGTGGAGTTACTGATTGGCAGGCCTCCGGGAGATTCGACAGCAGAAGTAACAGAGTATGGCAGTCAGCTCCGGGAGCGACTAGAAGCAGTATACAAGGCGGTTCGAGTGAAATCTGGCAGAGAGATGGAACCGCAGAAGAAGCTGTACGACCGGAGGAAGGTCGACAATCAGTTCCAGTCAGGAGACCGAGTGTGGATGGCGGTCAAAACACGGAAGAAGGGCAAGGCACCCAAGTTGCAGAGGAAGTGGAGCGGTCCAAAGCTAGTGCTGAGCAGATTTACCGAAGTGACCTACGAGATTGCAGAGAGTGAAACTCGGCAGAAGGTGGTTCACTTCGATTTGCTGAAACCGTATAATGGTGTCAAGCATCCGAGATGGATGAAGCGGAGAATGGCGGATTCCTGGAGGCAGACGGAGCCGCCGAAGCAGAGTAGTGTTCCGGAGACGGAACAGACGGTCTCTGAGTCAGATACGGACTCGGAGTAAAGCCGCAGAGGACGAAGAAATATGAGAAGACGGAGTGAGCTGTAGAGCAGGAGAAGGAGATAGCTGAGACCCTGGTAAAACGTTGAGTTCCGGCAGAAAGCGACCGCAAGAAGTTGGAACAGTGAGCAAGTGCTGGTTCCGGAAACAGGGCGGAGAAAGGAAGCAGAGCGGAAAGCGGTGCAGAGACCGGATAGAGACATCCTAGAGGTTCTGACTGGGTTGAGCGCATAGTCAACCAGTCCAGGGTAGCGGCCAGGGGTCCAGAAGAACCTGGGTTAGCGGTCTAGTATCTCCAGAGAAGCAGCTACACGTCTTCCGTATTCGGAGAATTAAGACGGAAAAGTTTTCCGGCTGTAGACATCCAACCGGAGTTTCCACTTAGCAGAGACAGTAAACCGGCTGCAGATAGACAGAAGCGGTGAAACATCATTCCACATAGGAAGGGCCATCCTGCTGGACAAGAATGTATGCAGTTTCCAGTGTCGACAAGCAGTAATACCAGTGAGCAGTTATGCAGCAGGCGGAGCTGTGCAAACGGCGAAAACGCCCAACAGGCAGTCTAGATGCACGTCTGACAGGCAGATTTATCTGGCTGAGACTCTATTCAACCCTCCTGATGGCAGAGATACTTCAAAATTGCGGATACTTCGCTCGGAGAAGCAGTTGAAAGGGAGCCGGAAAAACCCGGAGAAGCCGGTTGAGCCGGAGACGGACACCTCTCGGTTAACGGTTGAGTTTTTGCATAATTGTGACGTCACTCCTGAGGCAGTCAATCAGCGTGGAACTTTTCAAGTCACGTGAGCAGAAAGAGTATAAAAGGGCCTTAAAATCGGGCTCTGAGAGCAGTTGAAGAGCAGACCTCGAGCTGTGCACATCGCAGACAAAGTTTGGCGGAATCGAATCAAGTCCAGCATTTTCCGGCTGCGGCAGATTTTGCAGTGAAAAACGACTAAGTGTTTGCCGGAACACCATCAGTCCGGAGAAGCGGTGCAGCAGAGGCGGTGCAGTAGAAGCGGCGCAGTAACAGCGGTGCAGTAGACGCGGATTCGACTAGCAGCTTTTGTTTCCCGGCTTTTCCGGATGGCGTATGCGGCATTCCTAGGAAGACAAGGTGACGGACGGGGCGGAGCCGGAGGGAATCGAGAGAGTTGGAGTGGCGGATATGGCGGAAATGCAGAGCAGAGACGACGAGGAAGGCAGTTTCCGGAGTCCAGCTCCGAGAACGACTAGTAGTGGCAGAGCGGTGAGCAGCGTGATCGTCCGGCCCAGAGGCGGAGCAGAAAGCAGATCCAGCGGCCGAGCCGATAGCAGAGCAGATAGCAGAGCCGATAGCAGAGCAGATAGCAGAGCAGATAGCAGAGCAGATAGCCGAGCGGACAACAGACCCATTGGCAGATCCGGAGGCAGAGCGGAGACCAAAGCGGAAGGCGGAACCCGGAGCAGAGCTGTCAGTGAGACGGAGACCCGAGGATCCACGGAAAGAACTTTACCGGCAACCATTCAAGCAGTAGCCGGAAGCAGAACCAGTTCAGCGGCTAGGGATGACGGAATGGAGTCTTCCGCGTCTGACCGAGGCCATGCGGACGTGCAGAGAGCCCGGGGGAGTATCCTGGTGGATCAAGCCAGAGCTACACCCGGAATCCTGTCTCCGGTGGAAACCCGGCCTCGACAGTCTTCCAGTGAGCGGTCCGGAAGGAGCCAAGCCCGAGCACCAACCCAGAGTCCACCTTACACTTTCTACCCGTTTGGCGGTCATTCAACTCAACCGTGTCCGTCCCACTGTTTCCCGGTGAATATTGGAGGACGGAGTGCATCCGTCTTTGCACCTGCAGTCCCGGAGCATGCCAGATACTATGCAGTACGTTGGGGACCGGAGCAGTGGGGGCCAGCCGAGATGAGAGACTCCGGCGTCTACGTGGAGATCATCGAGCAGAGAGAGTCACCGTTTGGTCTCGTCCCGACCCGTCAGATCGTCCGGATTCCAGATTGGTCCATCCGGGACGAACGCCTCAGGAATGGGTTCTACGTCCCGCCCCAGTGGAGCCTCCATGATCCCGATCTTCTCCCGGTTGATGCCAGAGGAACAAGCTTCGGACGACCGTAGGTACCAAATACCATTCCACCTCGTCCGCCCCGTGATACTGGTGGGCAGTAGTCGTCGCAAGTCGCCGCAAGTCGTCGCAAGTCAAGTCGGCGCAAGGAGAAGAAAGAAGAACCGTTTCCCGGATTCTAGTATAATTAAGAGTTAAAAAGTGGGAAACGGAACAAGCAAGATATCCGGGTACAGTGACGGTAAACTAGTTAAGAGATACCAGTACCCGGATCACGGAAACAGTTGTGTTTGATTTTTCGGACAGTTTAACGGTTGACAAATTTGTATATATGTGATATTGATCTGTTCGGGACGAACAGAGTCTAAGGAAGGGGGAGTGTAACGGTTTTGGGGCGTACCCAAAAGTTTCCCCTAGGTAATTCTATTAGTGTTTTGTGATATTATGGTTGAATAACCGTTTATTAAAATGTATATGTGTTTAAAGGTTCATACGGTTCCGTATTGTTAATGTTTAAAAGGTTTTCCGTCTCGGAACTTGGTATATTTGTGATGTTGGTAAAGCCGGAGACGGAGCCGGAACCGGAGACGGAACCGGAGACGGAGTCGGAACAATGGAGTACAAAAACGTAATGACGTTATTTCCGGAAGGTCATGTGATCAGCCTCGTTTTCGGTTTAAAAGGTGACGTGTCAGCCACTGATTGGTTCTAGAGTGTTTTTAGAAATCCGGAAAATATCAGTGTTTTGGCGGACTATGACGTCACAATAGGTTGGTCACGTGACGTGGGTCTCAGGTCTATAAAAGCCCCCGCTTCACAGCGGACGGCGGAGTTGGTGTCCTGACGTCGACCTGTGCAGACCCCTTCTCCCATAGCAGAGTACTCCCTTGTTCCGGATAGAGTCATCCAGATGATAGCAGTTAAGTCTTCTGACTGTGCACTTGGAGAATAAACATGAAAACTTCAACCGAGTTGTTTTTCCGTGTTCGTTAGGGAACTGGAAGTTATAATAAAGTTAGTTCACCGGAAAAGAAAGTAATACGGAGAAAAGGGAGATAAGTCCACAGTCGGTTAAGACCAAGTTGTAATGACGTCTTAGGGTGATCCAAGAACCCGGATCACCAAGGAAGGAGACGGAGACGGGGGTGGAATTCAACGGAACAACTACGGAGGCGGTATCGGACGGAGCAGTTGCAGAGACGGGAACGACGAAGCAGTTGCAGAGGCGGTACCGGACGACGGAGTTGCAGAGGCAGTACCTGACGGAGCGGTTGCGGTAACCGGAAGTGAGAACACTTCCGAGATACTCCATTCCAGGTGCAGTCGCAGGTTGCGGTGAGGCGGAGCCAACCGGAGCAGTTTGCAGTGCGGCGGAACCTGGCAGAGCGGTTGCAGTATTCGCAAACGGCAACGTTCCCGGATTCTTTATTCCAGGTGCAGTCGCAGTTGCAGTAAGGCGGAAAACGACGGAGCTGTTGCAGTAAAGCGGTATCCCGACGGAGCAGTTGCAGTACCCGGAGATGGAAACGCCTCTGGATCCTTACTTTACAGGTGCAGTTGCAGATTAGCAGTCGGACAACGGTTAAGAGGTCCATTCCAGACCACGCTACCAACCTTCAGAGACTTCTAGCCGGAGTTCAACCGTACAGCAGTAGCAGTTTCCCGGAGTTTTACCGTTTCAGCTCCGGTTAAATAACAACTCACCCACCTCCCAAGAAAACCGGTTCAAGACGTCACAGAAGGGTGAGAACCCGTTACAATATTATACATCAGTTATATTAATGTAGCTGTATGCGGAGCCTGAGATGCCATGGGAGCGGCACCACAGAACTCGCGCGCGTGGGCATGTTGCTGGCCTGCCTTGCCGACGGCACTGCCGCAGGGATAGAACCCTGGACAGCCCGACGGTTTGCCAGAGCCTGTGTCGCACCATCCCAGGGCGAGAGACCGGTGATCACAGGGATGAGCCCTGGTTCAGCATGGTCCCCCTCCTGGGCTCCCGATTGGAAATCGACCCCAGGGCCTTACAGCCCACTTCTAGCCAGACAAAAGGGATGCGGAGCTCATGGCAGAGACCGAGACCGGTGATCACAGGGATGAGCCCTGGTTCAGCATGGTCCCCTTCCTGGGTTCCAGATTGGAAATCGTCCCCAGGGCCTTACAGCCCACTTCTAGCCGGACAAAAGGGACGTGGAGATTATGGCCGAGCTCACTCGTCATCCTCTCGCCTTCCTGGCTCTGAGACAACTCCGGCCGAGTAAGCAAAACGGGCTAGCAGTATTTATACCACCAGCACACGAGGGACAAGGGATGATGTAAGACCATTGTTCAGTATAGTGGAATGAGAGATTGACGGTGAGTCGCCATGACTACTCACGAGCTTTGAGCAGAAGCGGCCAAAACAATAATAGTGTTAACAACAAATCTCCTGCCGCGACCTTTGGGCAAAGTTTCTCAGATACTTTCAAGTCAAACAAAGACAAAATTCTATATAGGATAACCAAATTATTCTAGTTGATGCGTCTAATCAATACTCATGCCTGTTGTTTTTTTAGGGTAGTCCGCTCCAAACAGTGAGGGGAGGGAGGCAAAGAGTTTTTCAAAAATAAATAACTGTATCAACATAATCTAGAGCCTCAAAACGACATATTTTATAGAATAACTGATCTGCATCCTAAAACTGAAAAGAAAATAGGGGTCACCATATCCGTTTGCATGGTAAACACGATGCAAGATGTGAATATGGACAAAAAATGTGCAAAAATGCCATAATTTATGTCATTTTAGGTAAATGTTTGTGATTTGGATCGAATATATTGAAGAAACCAGCACGGTGACCATTATTTTCTTTTCAGTATTAGGATGCTGATCGGTTAGGTCTACGTTATAAAATAAGTCATTTTGAATTGATAATATTCAAGAAATGACTTTTGAATTTTGACTCTTCGTCACCACTCTGTTTGTAGCGGACTACGTTAATTCTACTCTCCTTTCTGATTTTATATGAGGATCTGAACGGAAATAAGTTATCCCTGGTATATTTATTTGGCTGTTGGGCAGTGGCCCGACAGCTGCACATCTGTTGGCCCAACGTTGGTCCACATATTGCCCACCATTGGGCCACTGTCGAGCCAATGTCGAATGGTTGGCTAGCCAATGTTGGGCCAACGTTGCAAGTATGATTCAGGGAATGCCAACAGAGATCCACTTATGGCACACCTTTGGGCAACCAGCAAACCAACAGTGCATGATTGGCTACCCAGCGTTGGACCAATGTCGTTCAGGTGGACAAAACACTATTGGGCTAACAATGGCTGGCCACTGTTGGTCCGACAGCTGCACACCTGTTGACCCAACGTCAGTCCAACAGCTCTGTGCTATTTGGGAGAATTTAAGTAGGTCTGAGCCAAAATAAACTTATTCGTGCAGGAACTCCGTTTGATATATAATAGGCCTATAGCTGTATTTTTTACCCTATATCAACTGGCTAAATGTTGAGGACATGGTTAACTTTCTCCAATTTTGTAATGGAAAAAAATAATATCCCACTTGTTCGATCATTCTCACAATATTTGATCCAGTTCGTGGTGTGTCACTTTAGTTTACTCCATGTTTCATTCTCAAATGGGCAAATATCGATAAGTGTGGAGCAGTTAATTGGAATTTTCCCATACAGAATGTCAGTCTCTCAGATACTTTCAAGTCAAAATACAAAATTATATAGGCCAACCATATTATTCTAGTCGATGTCTAACAAATACCGATGCGTGTTTTGACTCATGCGTGTTTTGACTCATTATAATTCAAACATTATTATTACATTATAATTCTACTCTCCTTTTTGATGTCATACATGGGACCCTCAACGGAAATATAATCCCCTTTTGTGAGTCACTTTGGTATATCCCTCTACGTGGACTAGCACGTATTCAGGTATTTTCCTTGTCATTCTTCATGTTATGTTTTTAAACTTATAATGCTATGCTATTTCATAGAGTCCTAGCTTTTTGACGTACACATTGTCTATGGATACTTGTAGAAGCTGTTTCGAATACTTGGAAACTGAATTGAACGATAGACTAAAAATCGACAGTTCGTATTTCGCGGAGACCAAATATTTGACAACAGGAAGTAAACATGTTTACTTTCGATTTGCCATTTTGTCAGGGTACGTGTGTTCCTTTCGTCCATAATTAGTAGATTCAACCTCTATTGTTGGGGAAAGTATTCGTTAAATATGCGATGTAAATTAGTTAGGAAAGCTATATATATATACAATGACCCTGGATAAGCCATGGCAGGTGACATGTAGCGCATACAGAAATATTGATCTTTAAAATATGCTGACACTGCTAAAACGCCATGACCCATTCTACACAACATGGATGGGTGACTCATATTGTCATAGCCCAGAAGTAGATCTATTCAGGTATTGCACCACAGTCACAGAACCGAGCAAACACGCCGGAAGAGAATCGGTCATTGAAGTATAAATAGGCATTACTGAATCTGCCACCTGAAAACGGCTGACGCTGGAAGTTTATGTGAGTTGCAGTTCGCGAATCTGTTTATAACTGGCATTCAGTCGATCAGTGGCAAACCTGTTCATTCTTTCACTGAGAAATTGTGGTTCAGTTGAACTCGGATTCAGATATTCACTGAACAATAGAGGGAGGGAGTCATAGTAACAGACTGCTGACTAAGTGCATGTTATGTTTATAGCTACCCCTGCAACTTACAAGGTTGGTCATTAATCGTCTGGTATATTTTGATAAAGAGAGTCCATTCATCAGGATAATACAATAGGTAAGTTCCAAAGAGTTGGGTTTCAAAGTAACATACCTTGCAGTAGATCTATGTGTGGCAGTTTTGCGTGCTCGAAAGGATAGGCCTACATATGTATAAACCTACCTTCTGGCTTGGTACTTGTAGCTAAGTTGTGTACTTAATTGAATTTAAATTATTTTCGACATCCATGTTACGAGCCATCCGTCCTAAATTCACCGCATCCCTAAGTTCGCCAACTGCATATTAGCAAAGCATAGAAGCTGTCTTTGTGAAAAACAAAATGATGGTAAATAGTCCTGATACCGGACTATCGAATAACAATTTTAATGGGTGTTTTGAAGGACATAAAAGAGCCCAAAAATGCTGTTGGCAAATTTGGGAATGCGGCGAATTTAGGACGGATGGCTTGTACCTATATAAAGTTAACAGAAACTGAGAAAATATTTATCATGTTCAATATAGTTATATTATTTTTAAGATACACAAAATAGATGAGGTTGGCATGAATAATGTTCGAACATGTTGAGCTCCAGGTCCGACCTAGTAAACCACTTTGTATCAAAGAATTCAATATTTTATTCCCCAGGTTCAATAAGTTACCCAATACACTGGTGGTGAGACTATAATTGAATAGCTGAATAGTAGAGTGAGGCAATGGCGGACACCATGGAAAGTGATAGCCCCAGAGCAGATCCCCCATCCTCAGCTACAGACACGCCCCCAGCCTCAGATACAGCCCCGGCTCGAGCCCCAGACGCAGCTACAGAGAGCCCTAAGGATGCAGCAAGCAGCTCCAGCACCGAGAGCAAAGTCAAAGAATGCCCTAAGTTCCTTGACCTGGCTTTTGCCATGGACTGTACGGGCAGCATGAGTTCTTACATTCACAATGCTCAGCAGGTTGGTTTATGGATACTTTATTTTGATTTTCATGGATGAATGATGTGGGTCCTATAAACTCATCTCAGCATATTTTCATCTCTCTCTCAAACAGAACATAAGGAACATCGTGGAGCAGATTGTCTCTCAGGAGAAGGCGGATGTTCGACTGGCGCTTGTCGAGTACCGAGATCATCCGCCACAAGACAATTCTTTCATCACACGTGTCCACGACTTCACCGGCTCTGTCAGGTCAATGAAACAGTGGCTCGATGCGTGCAGCGCACAGGGAGGTAGGATGTCTCACCTACACTTGTCAGGGTCTGAATATTGTCGTACTGGTGTTGCCTTCGTTGTTACCTTGAATTTTGATAAATCTGATATTTTATATTGCCAGTCGTACAAATGTAATACTGCTCTACAAGGACCAATAAAACAGAGTTCAGTAGGGCAGATTTAGTGTATGTACTTGTAGGTACATGTGGTAGCTCATAGATACTGGTACCTGTACTCTGGTAACTGGTACCTGTCATGTGCCTTCATCACCGTAGTCACTAAGTAGTCACCTCTCCCGGCTGTTGACAGGTGGGGACACACCAGAGGCTGTGGCCGATGCTCTACAGCAGGTGCTCAAGCTGAGCTGGAGGGACGAGGCCACAAAAGTCTGCGTATTCATTGCTGATGCTCCCCCACATGGCATTGGTTGTGGGCACGATGGATTCCCCAATGGTCAGTATCTATGGGGGTTTGATTATAATGAAAAAATGATAGTTGTTGTTCCAATTTGTGAGCTCGTGAGTTTCATCTCATAAATCTGGAATGCATTATCATGATTATGTACATGTTGTATATAGTGCACACTAAATTGAAAGGATATACATGAATGGATGTGCATCATAATGTAATCCTGGACATCATCTCCAGATTTGTCTTTTATACTAAACGGTATAACTACCAGTATCTGTGAGCCACACCCATTGAAACAGGTGTTTTTTATCTGCTGTGCTAGGCTGCCCACTGAACCTGGACCCGATGGATATCACCAATCAGCTGGCGGAGAAGCAGGTGTCGCTGTACATGGTGGGCTGTGAGCCAAGTATCGTGCCCTTCAGGGACTTCTTCATGGGCCTGTCACATCTGACGGGCGGGCAGTACGTGCCCCTCGGCTCTGCACACCTCCTCGCCAATGTGAGTCACACACACACAACGTAGCGGAACAGTGCTGTGGCGGTGATCATCAAGATATGTTCAGTATAAAAATATAACCAAAAAAAACTACTTGTCATAAGGTACATGTACCACTAATGCCCTTTTGCATATAATATATAATTATACACACACACAGTAGATGTGACAAATCAAGGTAGGGCATCTGTTTTTGGGGACCACACTTTCTGGATTTCCTCATAGGTTCATGAACATTGTTCTACTCATAACAATTCAAATCTCTATGTATCTGCACATATGTGACACTGACTGGATCGGCTTGTTGCTATGGTTACAGGTGATCACAGGTGGGGTGTTGGAGGAGATCTCCCTGCAGCAGATGATGCAGGATGTCAACCAAGAGGTTCTCGCTGAGTTTGGGACTGGAGCTGAAGCTGTTGATGAAGAGGAACTCACCAGAAAAGTACACACCAAACTCAAGTCCAAAGGTTCGTGATAATCAAATTATAGCTGTTACTTGTAGACTTCACATATTTCATAGAACGATGTGCACTCCAATTGTCTGTAACATTTCATTGTTCACCTATCTCGAACTGCATTAAATAAGTCTAAAATCATGTAAATCATTCATGTTTATTATTTTCTCATGTATACATTATTCGGCATGATTATATCACATGTTAAAAATCCTAGCTTTCCCCCTGAATGTCCTTAATTCTTTGCTCATATTATGAATACGGCTATGTGAAGGTCATGTTCTGTACACAGTGTATAATGCTGATATGGTGCAAGAAAGTGTGCACAAAAACACGAATAAACAGGGATGTGCACTGGTCATCATTGTACTTAACAGGAATGCGCGCTAAGAAACTCCAGAGGAATGCCGCTGACCTTCCTGAGGCGAGTGTGATGGCGCAGCAGATGTCAAAATGCACAAACATGGCAGAAGCAAGGAGTCATTATGGGTTAGTATACTAGTATTTAAAAATACTTATATTATTTTATTCTATTGTATTCAACAAAGAAAGATGTCCTTTTTACTGTGCGTTTTCTACCAATTGTTGACTTACAAAAATCATTGTTGCAGTCACAGTGCACCAGCCCCACCCCCGAGTGGCGGAGGTGGCGGCATTTCCGGATTCTTCGGTCGTATGTTTGGATCTGCCGATGCTTCTCGTGTCAATCGGCGGGCGGCTGGTCCCTCCAGAGGTGGTGTGCCTCCTCCTGGAGCCATGTCTGCGGCTCCTATGCCTGCCATGTCTGCCCCCACTATGGGCATGTCTGCAGCTCCCATGTCCGACGCTCCTATGTCCAGTGAGTCGGACATTTACGAGTGTGTCGAGGACGACATCAGCGAGGTCCAGGTCCAGCGAATGGTGCAAAAGTCCGTCTGGTCAAACAACCTCAAGGACCGCTACAACAAGAAACACTGAGAGGCCGGGAAATATTCAACTCGCGGAGAAGGTCTTCAACTGAACTGCTCTATTCCAGTTACTTTGATGCATGTGATATACAAACAAAATTATGCCAATTTTGTTTTGAAATGGTTCAAATCTTCGAGTTTATGATATGAGGAGATGAACATCTAGACCCACGTGTCTGTGAGAGAGGAACTCTGGTAACTTACTGGTGAGGTATACCAATTTTTCCGCAACAAATATCTCACAGATAACAATCTGTGGTTAGTTGAATTAGGATTAATAAGTTAAGATACTTTTGTACTTTCCTTCGGTAATTACAGTTTTCATAGATACCCAAATCATTGGAGTTCAATATTGTTTGAAACACAAATATGATCTACAGTGTATGTATTGGTCAAGTTGTCAACAGATAAGTAGCATTTATGACTAGGCTGAGTCCCGGAGGAAGTGTTGTTGGCGTACAACATAGTGTTATAATTATCCCATCATTGTTTATATCGTTATATATTAGTATGTTGTGGTACATACAGGGAAATGTTATTCTCATTTCTCACCATCATGCTTGTGTACATTATTTCTGTGATACTGACTGAGTCATGTCCGTGATATGAATGTATTCAGTTGTTCTTACATGTATTTTGTATGTGAAAATAGTTAAAAAATTTGGCATGTTAACTGTGCTTAAATACTCACAGGTGAAATTATATACATGTATACTGTTTTCAAGCACATATAATCATGAGTTTATAAAATCACTTAACACTGTGGTAGATCTATCAAAATTAGTTTGTTGACATGTTGAGGTCAATATCTGATATACTAATCACTTATCCTACATATAGCTTGTAGGGGGTATTATATTGTTGTGTTACGGCACATGTTTTTGCTGAAATGTGTTGTATTTTGTTGCTGCCAGAGTACACAAAGCACTACATATTGGAGGGTATGGCTTTTTCTGGTACATACTTCCTGTACATTATTTTATGCACATATTTTGTTAGATTATATATATTTACATGTTTGTTCAAGAAATAATATTTGGATGTACGTGTTCCAAATACTTGTTTTATTTTGAAGTGGACTATGACATACCATGTGAAAAACACCATTCTCCCACAGTTTCACTTACAGTATACAGTATACGTACTCTCACTTACCTATTTTATTTTGATATATTTACATAATAGTTGTTTGTTATGAGAAATAAAATTTGGATGTACACATGTACATGTTTTACACACTATTGTTTTATTTTGAAGTTGACTGTGACATCAACTGAAAAAAATCTGCCACAATTCCATTTAAAATGTACTATATGATTCACCTATATATCACAGAAAAGAATAGCACTGAAAGAAATATAAACTTAATGTGGCACTCGAGGAGGTGTTGATTTTCAGCAGAAAATGTTTTAGCAGAATTTGTTTAGCAGAAAGCAGAAATATTTGCATTGATGTATCTCTGTCTAATATTTTCTACCACTGGTCAGATATTTTAAAATTGATCAAATAGTTTTCGAGAAAACAGTCAAAAACTTAATTTTGGGCCCTTTGAGCTAGATTACGGTACTTTCGAATGATTCAAGGCCCTCAATCTTTATGAACAACGTAAAAGACTCCAATTAGCATGTGTTTTTTTACAGAATTTTATTCAGAAAATGGTCGTCAAAGTTCAAAGTTCGTTTTTATTTGAAAAACAATGATAACCCCCCCCCCCCCCCCCCCCTCCTGGAATAGTTCTGTGCAAAACTCCAGAAAATTTGACCCTAAACTTCAAAAATAAAAATGTGGACGACAACGGACGACAGACCCAAAGCCATATGCCAATTGACTATCACACCTTTGGGCCAGTAAACTAGAAACAAAAAGGTCCATGGTATTAACCATAACCTCAGGTAATAACGTGAGATCATATATTAAGCATATTTGGATAGGTTTTAGCTAAGTAGTATGTAATAGTTTTTAACGTGTGAACAATGGAAACCAAATAATGTGACCTTTTTATTTGAGATGCAATTAAGGCATATCAGCAGAAATGCCTTTATGGTTTTGTCCAAATTTTTTTTTCTTTCACTTTTTGGTTTCTGCACGATAACTTTAGTTAGGGCATTTCGGCACGAAATGCCCTTATGGTTTTGTCAGAATTTTTTTTTTTTTTTTTTTCACTTTTCGGTTTCCGGACGATAACTCAAGAACGCCTTGACGAATCTTCGAGAAATTTTCACCAGTTATCACATATATTACATAGATGAACCCTATTGTTTCGGAGCCGGCTCCGAGGTCCGGTTAGTCCGTGAGGATGAATTTTGTGTCAAATGGTTTCCGGATGATAACTCGAAAAGTACTTGTGCTACCATTTTGAAACTTGACATATATGTTGATATAGTGTCGCAGAGGAGCCCTATCGATTACGGGGTCAAACCCTCAAACGACCTTTGACCCAGGGGCCAAAAACAATTTTGATGAGTCATCCTTGAGGCTCATTGCATATCTTGGAAATGGTGCGTCGTAGAGCGAAACGGACGTTATTTTCGGACTCGTCACCCTAGACAAACATGTTTAATGGGTATTATGGATGAACTTTGACCTTGACCCGAAATTTTTTTGCCGAGTCGGGTTTTTTTTCGTCTTCTTTGATATCTCGGAAACGGTGCGTCGTAGAGCGAAACGGACGTTATTTTCGGACTCATCGACCTAGACAAACATGTCTAAGGGGTATTATGGATGAACTTTGACCTTGACCCAAATTTTTCTCGCTGAGTAAGCATTTTTCGTTTTCGTCGATATCTCAGAAACGGTGCATCGTAGAGCGAAACGGACGTCATTTTCGGACTCGTCGACCTAGACAAACATGCCTTAGGGGTATTATGGATGAACCTTGACCTTGACCCAGATTTTTTTCGCCGAGTCAGCATTTTTCGTTTTTGTCACTATCTCAGAAATGGTGCGTCGTTGAGCGAAACGGACGTTATTTTCGGACTCATCACCCGAGACAAACATGTCTAAGGGGTATTATGGATGAACTTTGACCTTGACCCGAAATTTTTTTGCCGACTCGGCATTTTTCGATTTCTTCGATATCTCGGAATCGGTGTGCCGTAGAGCGAAACGGACATTATTTTCGGACTCGTCATCTAGACAAACATGTCGAAGGGGTATTATGGATGAACTTTGACCTTGACCCAAATTTTTTTCGCCATGTCGACGTTTTTCGTTTTCGTCGATATCTCAGAAACGGTGTGTCGTAGAGCGAAACGAACGTTATTTTCGGACTCGTCGACCTAGACAAACATGTCTAAGGGGTATTATGGATGAACTTTGACCTTGACCCAAATTTTTTTCGCCGAGTCAGCATTTTTCGTTTTCGTCAATATCTCAGAAATGGTGCGTCGTAGAGCGAAACGGACGTTATTTTCGGACTCGTCACCCTAGACAAACATGTCTAAGGGGTATTATGGATGAACTTTGACCTTGACCCGAATTTTTTTTGCCGACTCGGCATTTTTCGATTTCTTCGATATCTCGGAATCGGTGCGCCGTAGAGCGAAACGGACATTATTTTCGGACTCGTCATCCTAGACAAACATGTCAAAGGGGTATTATGGATGAACTTTGACCTTGACCCAAATTTTTTTCGCCATGTCGGCGTTTTTCGTTTTCGTCGATATCTCAGAAATGGTGCGTCGTAGAGCGAAACGAACATTATTTTCGGACTCGTCGACCTAGACAAACATGCCTTAGGGTATTATGGATGAACCTTGACCCAAATTTTTTTCGCCGAGTCGGCCTTTTTCCGTTTCCATCAATATAAACGGACATTATTTTCGGACTCGTCACCCTAGACCAACATGTCTAAAGGGTATTATGGATGAACTTTGACCTTGACCCAAAATTTTTTTGCCGAGTCGGCATTTTTCGCTTTCTTTGATATCTCGGAAACGGTGCATCGTAGAGCGAAACGGACGTTATTTTCGGACTCGTCAACCTAGACAAACATGTCTTAAGGGTATTAGGGATGACCTTTGACCTTGACCTTGAATTTTTCTGCCGAGTCGGCATTTTTCGTTTTCGTCGATATCTCGGAAACGGTGCGTCATAGAGCGAAACGGACGTCATTTTCGGACTCGTCACCCTAGACAAACAAGTCTTAGGGGTATTATGGATGAACTTTTTTACCGAGTCGGCATTTTTCATTTTCTTCGATATCTCGGAAACGGTGCGTTATAGAGCGAAACGGACGTTATTTTCGGACTCGTCGACCTAGACAAACATGTCTTAAGGGTATTAGGGATGACCTTTGACCTTGACCTTGAATTTTTCTGCCGAGTCGGCATTTCTCGTTTTCGTCGATATCTCGGAAACAGTGCATCGTAGAGCGAAACGGACGTCATTTTCGGACTCGTCACCCTAGACAAACATGTCTTAGGGGTATTATGGTCTTTATGGATGAACTTTGACCTTGACCCGAAATTTTTTTATCGAGTCGGCATTTTTCATTTTCTTCGATATCTCGGAAACGGTGCGTCGTAGAGCGAAACGGACGTCATTTCGAACTCGTCACCCTAGACAAACATGTCTTAGGGGTATTATGGATGAACTTTGACCTTGACCCGAAATTTTTTTATCGAGTCGCCATTTTTCATTTTCTTCGATATCTCGGAAACCGTGCGTCGTAGAGCGAAACGGACGTCATTTTCGGACTCGTCGACCTAGACAAACCTGTCTAAGGGATATTATGGATGAACTTTGAGCTTGACCCGAATTTTTTTTCGCCGAGTCGGCATTTTTCGTTTTCGTCGATATCTCGGAAACGGTGTGTCATAGAGCAAAACGAACGTTATTTTCGGACTCTTCACCCTAGACAAATACGTCTAAAGGGTTTCATGGATGAACTTTGCCCTTGACCCGAAATTTTTTTGCCGAGTCGGCATTTTTCGTTTTCGTCGATATCTCAGAAACGGTGCGTCGTAGAGCAAACGGACGTCATTTTCGGACTCGTCGACCTAGACAAACATGTCTTAAGGGTATTAGGGATGACCTTTGACCTTGACCTTGAATTTTTTTTGCCGACTCGGCATTTTTCGATTTCTTCGATATCTCGGAATCGGTGCGCCGTAGAGCGAAACGGACATTATTTTCGGACTCGTCATCCTAGACAAACATGTCAAAGGGGTATTATGGATGAACTTTGACCTTGACCCAAATTTTTTTCGCCATGTCGGCGTTTTTCGTTTTCGTCGATATCTCAGAAATGGTGCATTTTTCGCTTTCTTTGATATCTCGGAAACGGTGCATCGTAGAGCGAAACGGACGTTATTTTCGGACTCGTCAACCTAGACAAACATGTCTTAAGGGTATTAGGGATGACCTTTGACCTTGACCTTGAATTTTTCTGCCGAGTCGGCATTTTTCGTTTTCGTCGATATCTCGGAAACGGTGCGTCATAGAGCGAAACGGACGTCATTTTCGGACTCGTCACCCTAGACAAACAAGTCTTAGGGGTATTATGGATGAACTTTTTTACCGAGTCGGCATTTTTCATTTTCTTCGATATCTCGGAAACGGTGCGTTATAGAGCGAAACGGACGTTATTTTCGGACTCGTCGACCTAGACAAACATGTCTTAAGGGTATTAGGGATGACCTTTGACCTTGACCTTGAATTTTTCTGCCGAGTCGGCATTTCTCGTTTTCGTCGATATCTCGGAAACAGTGCATCGTAGAGCGAAACGGACGTCATTTTCGGACTCGTCACCCTAGACAAACATGTCTTAGGGGTATTATGGTCTTTATGGATGAACTTTGACCTTGACCCGAAATTTTTTTATCGAGTCGGCATTTTTCATTTTCTTCGATATCTCGGAAACGGTGCGTCGTAGAGCGAAACGGACGTCATTTCGAACTCGTCACCCTAGACAAACATGTCTTAGGGGTATTATGTATGAACTTTGACCTTGACCCGAAATTTTTTTATCGAGTCGCCATTTTTCATTTTCTTCGATATCTCGGAAACCGTGCGTCGTAGAGCGAAACGGACGTCATTTTCGGACTCGTCGACCTAGACAAACCTGTCTAAGGGATATTATGGATGAACTTTGAGCTTGACCCGAATTTTTTTTCGCCGAGTCGGCATTTTTCGTTTTCGTCGATATCTCGGAAACGGTGTGTCATAGAGCAAAACGAACGTTATTTTCGGACTCTTCACCCTAGACAAACACGTCTAAAGGGTTTCATGGATGAACTTTGCCCTTGACCCGAAATTTTTTTGCCGAGTCGGCATTTTTCGTTTTCGTCGATATCTCAGAAACGGTGCTTCGTAGAGCAAACGGACGTCATTTTCGGACTCGTCGACCTAGACAAACATGTCTTAAGGGTATTAGGGATGACCTTTGACCTTGACCTTGAATTTTTCTGCCGAGTCGGCATTTTTCGTTTTCGTCGATATCTCGGAAACGGTGCGTCGTAGAGCGAAACAGACGTCATTTTCGGACTCGTCGACCTAGACGAACATGTCTTAGGGGTATTATGGATGAACGTCGACCTTGACACGAAGTTTTTTTGCTGAAGCGGCATTTTTCGTTTTCGTCGATATCTCGGAAACGGTGCGTCGTAGAGCGAAACGGACATTATTTTCAGACTCGTGATACTAGACAAACATGTCTGAGGGGTATGTTGGGTGAACTTGGTCCTGAGCCAAATTTTTTTTTGCTGAGTCAGCGTATTTCATTTTCAGCCATATCTCGGAAACAGTGCATCGTAGAGCGAAACGGACGTTATTTTCGGACTCGTGACACTAGGCAAATGATGATGATGATGATGTTTATTCGGGAAATGCCAAAATTTACAAAACAATATTCCAATATATACAACATTATATCCGTGAATACATAAAAGGCAAAACCCGTTGCTGAGTCAGCGTATTTCATTTTCAGCCATATCTCGGAAACAGTGCATCGTAGAGCGAAACGGACGTTATTTTCGGACTCGTGACACTAGGCAAATGATGATGATGATGATGTTTATTCGGGAAATGCCAAAATTTACAAAACAATATTCCAATATATACAACATTATATCCGTGAATACATAAAAGGCAAAACCCGGGGTGACTGCAAAGACAATTTGTCTGTAGCCGTGTGAACGGTGCAGCCACCCCTCCTACTGCATCGCCACAACATAATGAGTGTACCGAACGTGCGAACATGAAATAACATATAAATATAATATAGTCATCATGTTGAGTAGAGACCTATTTAACGACGGAATGTATGAAGTAATCTTATGGTTATACAAAATGAGTGTATTTAGACAAAAAGGGCTAGTATTCGGCCTTATAAAACTGTGATATTCTTTTTAAAAAGACATTTTTTGATCGGGCTTTCTTCATTTCAGGATTTGTATGGAGCCATAATTTGGGTCCCTGGCACAGGAAGCTTCGGTACATAAGATCAGTATTGGCCTTTGGTGGTTTGGGGTCGCCGCTGTGCCTAGTTTCATACTCGTGGTCATTTCCGAGTGTTGGGAATACATTCAGTAGTGGGGAAGGCAAAGTCTTATTTTCAAAGTCATACATAAATTTCAGGACTTCGATAGTGTACATATCCCTAGATTATGTTCAATTGTTTGTATAGAGGACCCATGGAATCATTATACTTTGCGCCAGTTATTGCTCTTATAGCCCTATTTTGGATAACTTCAAGTTTGTGAATATATTTCTTAAAAGTATTACCCCACAACCTTAATCCGTACAATAAATATGGGTGCACCAGGCTGTAATATAGGATTTTCAGATGACTCCTTGATAGCGAGTATTTGGATCTATTTATGGCGTAAACTCCAGCAGAAATTTTGCGACAACAAGTTGCGATGTGCTGGTCCCAGTAAAGATGTTGGTCAATACTTAGTCCGAGGAATTTTGTACTTGCAACTTTTTCCAATTTAACGGTTTCGATATAGAGATCAGCATTATCATGATCTGATTTACCCTTGGGCGAAAATACAATATATTTAGTTTTGGAGGGGTTAACAGATAACTTATTGGCCTTGAACCAATCATTCAGTCGGGACAGGTCGGTGTTTACATCCGTATACATTTTGTTTAAATCAGAGCCAGTGATGTACACAGTAGTGTCATCAGCAAATAGAATGGATTTACAATTGCTTAAACACCGTGGTAGGTCATTAGAATAAAGGATAAATAGTAGCGGGCCCAGAACAGATCCCTGTGGTACCCCATATTCAATGTTCAATACATTGGAACATGTCCCGCCATAGCTGACATATTGGGTTCTCTGAGTCAGGTAACTTCTGAACCACTCCAAAGCCCTACCTCTAATCCCATAATATTCTAGTTTTGCCAATAAAAGATTGTGATTTATGGTATCGAAGGCTTTGGAGAGGTCCAGAAACACCGAGATACAATTTTCCTTGCTATCCAAGGAAGGCAAAATGTCCGCAACGAAATCGGTGACGGCGTCTGTGGTAGATCGCTTGGGTCTGAAACCGTACTGTTTATCATACAAAATATCGCATTGCACGAGGAAATGATACAATCTTTTGTGCACCACCTTTTCTAATATCTTTGATATACTAGTCAATAAGGAAATTGGGCGATAATTGTTAAATAAATTTTTAGGTTTAGCCTTATGAATGGGAATAACTTTAGCAAGTTTCATTGCATTCGGCACAATGCCATGCTCGAGTGATAAATTAACAATTTTTGCAATTGGGACACTGATAGATTTTCAAATTGATTTTATTAACTTGATGCTTATCCCGTCATCACCGGAGCTTTTTTTAGGTTTACAACTTTTAATTATTTTGCAGATCTCGTAAGGGTCAGAAGGAGTAAGAAACAGAGAGATCTGATTCGGTGAATTTCCCAAATAATGGTTCGCTGACTTAATGGGCGGTGGGATAGACTCCGCATAATTCTTCCCAATATTGGTAAAAAATGAACAAAATTCGCCAGATATAAGCTTGGGATCAGTTATTTTCTCCCCGTTAAGTAGAAAGATGTCTGTTAATGAGTGTTTGTCTCGGGCTCGGCCAGTGAGGGTATTTAATACATTCCAAGTTTTCCGAATATCGTTTTCATAAGTCCTCAACAATTCCCCATAATACATATCTTTGGCAAGTCTTTTGAGCTTATTATATGTGTTTCTATATTTAATAAATTTGTTGTATGAGTTGGGCAATTCACGATGGGTGATATAATAACGATATAACTTATTGCATTTTTATCGTCATATTTATATAACGATATAAATATGTCTTAGGGGTATGTTGGGTCAACTTGATCCTGGGCCAATTTTTTTTTGCTTTTTCATTTTTCATTTTTGGCCTCGGAAATCTCGGAAACGATACATCGTTGAATGAAATCTATGTTATTTTTGGACTCGTGGTACTAGACAAAGATATCTTAGGGGTATGTTGGGGAAATTGTGCCTGGGCCAATTTTTTTTTTCTGCTGAGTCGGCATATTTCATTTTCGGCCATATCTCGTTTATTTTCATTTATATCTCAGAAACCGTGGTCTTGGATTGAAATGGATGTATCTACATAATCATTTTGGTTGCAGAGTTGTCAGTAATTAACAGTTCACCTGTGATTGTGTTGTGTATCGAAATGCCCCAAGGCCTCTAGGCCTTTACGTCTAGTTTGCCTCGATGTATCTTCGCCAAATTTTCACCGCTGGTCAAAAATGTTGCGTAGAAGAAGCCTATTGTTTTTGAGCCGGCTCTGGGGTCCGTGAGGTCCGTGAGGATGAAATCAATGTTTCTGGTTCCCGCACGATAACTCAAAAAGTATTATGGCAATGACTGTCGAACTTTGCATGGAGGTTCATATATCATCAGGGAAGAAGCCTATTGATTTTGAGGCCGATCCGTCAAACGACCTTTGATCTAGGGACCGAAATAATTTTAACTGAGTCATCCTTGAGGCTCTCATGCATATCTCGGAAACGGTGCGTTGTAGAGCGAAACGGACGCTAATTTCGGACTCGTCATCCTAGACAAACATGTCTAAGGGGTATTATGGATGACCTTTGACCTTGACCTTAAATTTTCTCGCTGAGTCGGCATTGTTCGTTTTCGTCGATATCTCGGAAACGGTGCGTCGTAGAGCGAAACGGACGTTATTTTCGGACTCGTCGCCCTAGACAAACATGTCTTAAGGGTATTAGGGATGACCTTTGACCTTGACCTTAATTTTTTTCGCTGAGTCGGCATCTTTCGCTTTTGTCGATATCTCAGAAACGATGCGTCATAGAGCGAAACGGACGTTATTTTCGGACTCGTGGCGCTTGACAAACATGTCTCACGGGTATTAGGGATGACCTTTGACCTTGACCCGAAAGTTTTTCGCTGAGTCGGCATTTTTCGTTTTCGTCGATATCTCGGAAACCGTGTATCGTAGAGCGAAACGGATATTATTTTCGGACTCGTCGCTCTAGACAAACATGTCTTAAGGGTATTAGGGATGACCTTTGACCTTGACCTTAATTTTTTTCGCTGAGTCGGCATTTTTCGCTTTTGTCGATATCTCAGAAATGATGCGTCATAGAGGAAAACAGACATTAGACAGATAGTCGTAGGTGTATGAAGTTTGTCCCTCACATACATGTAATTGCACAAATGTCTTATAGGTCTCATTGGGAGCTTCATCATGTTTTTGCTGAGTCAGCATTTTGTTTTTTTCATGCTTCTCCCTGAAATGCCTCCAAGGCCTTTAGGCCTTGACGTCTAGTTTCCCCAGCATTTGGTGAAAACATACCCACGAAACTTCTGAAAGTTATGTCACATTCTACTGGGATCCCATCTCCTCATTTAACTTACATAAGTGAGTGACATAACACTTGTATTATATGCTATAAAAGATATGGACGTAGAAGTTTGTGCTGCAGTAGTCGGACATGGCCTCAGGGAACAAAAATAGTGCTATGCCCTTGGATGATGAGGGAGCGATGGAGAAAGACTGACAATACAGATTGTGGATACGGGTGATCATTCTGAGCACCCCATCGTGCTCATGGACAGTGATGTGGAAGAATCAAGCGTGCTTAACACGGAAAACCCAGCCGTCGCCGATCCCCCACGGGCCGAGCTGATGTACGAACAGGTGACACGGCGCTTCGCCGAACATGGAGCACGCCATAACTCTATAGTCTGACTCATGAAGATGATTTCAGCTTTAGCGCACCCCAGATAGAACGACTGACTGATGGTGACGAGATCGTGGAGCGTGCCATCTTGACTCAACAGAAAGTAGCCGCTGCTGCTTCTTGGCCAGTTGAAGTTGTCGCGTCACCACCTGCTGCTGTCCTGGAGCAACAGCCAACACTCGAGCCTGCCCAATATTCCACTTTGCTTCTGCCAGCCAGCGTACACGCTCCTAGGCCATCTGCACCAGCAGCTGCGCCCCGCGAATCCTCTCGTGCCTCATCACCAGCATCGTCAGGGTCATCCCGGTCAGCCACCACTCTCGTGCCTCATCTCAACGTTCAGTTGACAGGTGAATGAACCGTTGGTGTTAGTACGACGACCGGTCATGCCAGTCAGAACAGCCGCCATTCCGTGGGATGATATTCCCCACAATCAGCACAACAGGAACAACAGCTCCTGGCCAGAACATGATTACAAAGGGCCTTCGACTTTGTCGGAGAACCAACTTCTACAACTGTTGCTACTCCAGCATGCTGACTGAATGTTCGCTCTTCGTTCTGTACTGGAGAAGAAGACAATGGGAGTCACCAATGGCCGACGGTCAAACGTTATGGGCCGTTCAGAATGGCAGAGAGCCTGGATGCACATGTGTTAGCATATCACATTCCCTCAGTGCGCTTTTTCGTGTGCCCAGTCCTTGACGGTTACATGACCAGATATGATCTGGTACATGTTGGAAGCCACATGTGTGCATGTGTCAGACTTCCCGATTTATGAACGGGGCCTTCTAGTCACAGCCCCACTAATGATGATGAGGTTTGCGATGCACTGTGGGGTTGACATGCAGCCCAACACAAATTACCGACCACCACACCTGCCTGCCCACCTGCCGATCTACAGGAAACACGAGGATGTGGTGCTAACCTTCGGGATTTGGCCCGTGCCGTCGGAGTTGCTATAGCAACACCTTCCAAACCTCGATCCCGCCATGCCATTAGTAATGTAGAGAATGGAGTACATTCGTGGAGGAATGGAACAAGATGAGGAGTTTAGCCAGCGATTAGCCAGCGGGGTTCGGGGGTTGAATCCGGAAGTGCAATTCAGCCATCCTTGCATGATCTACTTCGAGCAGTCAATCATTCACAGAACCTCTGCCATGTGAGTCCCAATACCTAGTCACGCCTCATCAAACACTGCGCCAGCCAGCGCCCAGAACCCTACACCCACCAGGGAGCGACCGTCGGACATGGTCCCCAGGAAGCTGATCGTGGAGCGACCGACGGCTTCCAATGTTACGGACTACCAGGTCCGGAAGGTCTTGTACCTTTACCCGGTGAGTATCCGCTGCTGCACAGTCACTCTGGACCAGGAGAAGACCGCACCACCCGCGAGGTCCAGGACACCCCAAGCCCAAAGACACCTTCGGCAAGGAAGTTGGACCTCTCACCTTCTCTTCGAGAAGAAAGTTGGATGAGGGAGCTCCTCTCCATGGATCGGGCGTGTTTGGTGCTGATCACCAGTTTTTGCGCCAGAATTTGACGGACTATTAGCGGTGTGAAAGGAATCGCCATAATCGAGCCATCATTATCATTTGTGCCTTGAAGTTGTGACGTGCCAATAAAGAACTTGTGCCATTAACATAGCGCTTCAGTCTTATACAATCGTGAAATAGGTTTGGTGGAGCCTGACGGAATCCACCCTTGTCACAGTAGGCAGGTGCAGTATGTGATGTTTGGCGAACACGAAACCCGCCACGCTCTTACCGGGCAGTGCGATCAGAGTACACAAAAGGCCATAGTAGTATGCGAGGTATAACGTATCCGACAGCTTGGACTGTGTCGTGACGGGAAGTGACGTGCTGACTGCAGGATCGTTCCGATATCGTAATCCCTCCAACAAGTGTGTTTGATGAGAGATTAACACACAAAAACGCATCAAATTACTCATTGGAATCAGTACAGTGAGAAATATTTCAAATCCTTCGTTTCGCCTCGTGTTACTAGTATCACACTATTGTGTCACACTATTGCAAACCGGGGTCCAAATTTTTGAGGTACCTCAACCGGAAGAGTAACAGGACAAATCATATACCAAAATGACCGGGAAAGCCTCTAGTTTCAGGAAATGTCTGAAATACTTTTAAACTCCAATGGCAATCTGAGAAATTCGGGGTTTAGTAACATGTGTCTGTTTCACCGAATTCAAGCTTTTAGCTATGCGAATATCGAGATCATATTAGGCATTGCAGACATCTAGGAATAAATACATAAGAAATTTTGACAAAAACGCCATTTTTTGTGAAATGCTACAAGTCTGATAAAACAAATATATTTTGACATGAATAAGATGAATTCTGAATGCGTCGTTGCCATGGCAACCAAGGTGACTATGGCAAGGACGAAACATTTAGTATAGTAAGAGACTGATGATAAATTCCATGAGCTAGGTAGATCACTGTGCACCTCCACAAGACGATATGAGGACTTGTTTTCGCTTTTTTTTACAACCTTCCCCCCAAATGGGTGTCGCCCTAATAAAATAAGATGAAATAGCTGTGTGACATCATTTTCAAAATGGCCGCCACCAAATTCGTGAAACCACGTTTTGATCTATAACTCAGATTCTATGGCAGATAGAGAGGAGATTTCGGTGGCTACACCCATGTTTTCCATGACAAGGAATCTAATGCTGACACTGCCGATTCTCTATGACTGTTTGTTCGCTTGGCTACTTCAGAAATCAAAATAGTTGCCATCAAAACTCGGAAAAATCAATTTTTTTTAATGAAGTCGTTCTCGAAATGAGTGCCAAAATTTGTGAAATCCTGTTTTGAGCTATAAATCTGCTTCTACTGCAGACAGAGACAAGATTTCCGTGTCTACACCCATAATTTAGATGTCAATGGAATCATTGATAGTATCGTTGAGGCACTCTGACTGTTGTTTGTCTCTCAATTAAAAATGGCTGTCATCGAAACCTGCAAAAATCACCATTTTTCTTTGGCGGAACATACTTGTGTGAATATCATGGGGAATTGACACTTTTTCAACCAATCACTTCAATCAGCACTTTACTTGGCCCTCTCCAACAATAGAGGTGCAGATGCCCCCATCACCGTTTGACCTATCGCCAAAGCCCCCAAAAGTTGTCCGAGTTTCACAAATTACGTCCGGAAAATTCTCTTTGGCCAATAATAACGTTTTGCAGAATGCGTCGTGAATGGCGTAAAAAGACTCGGACAAATGGGTTTGGCGATAGGTCAATTGTGGAAGTACAACCTGTGTGACATCTTTTTCATCATGGCCGTCAAAATTCCTGAAATCTCGTTTTGGGCTATAATCTGGCTTCTATGGCAGATATGAAAAAATATTGGTGTCTACACCCATGTCGTTGGTGACGAATAATCTACTGGTGATATTGTTGCGTTTCTCTGGCTGTTGACCGACTTGAGGTTTCAAAGGTTGCAATCAATAGCAGCTGAAGAAAACCAATCAGGGATTGCAGATCCTCACCCCTTCAGATTTAGTTATATAAGGGTTACCCTGATGACCCTTGCATTTTCGACCTAGGCGATATCGGGGATTTGGGTCGTACGACTATTTGTAATACTTCAAATCGTGAGGAATTGGCAATAGAATAACACAAAAATCATTGTGCGGTTCATGCGATTTTTATTTTATTTTGACCATATTCTCGATCAGGAAATGATTTCTTGACACTGTCCTCCCAAACTTCGAAAATTATCTGAGATTCATACAGCATACTATATGTTCAATATTCTATTGGATATCGTCAGGGTTTTGAAATTACATGTACTACTACTTGAAATATTACGAATCAGTGATTCCAACTGGTGCACTTTACATTTTGGACCTTGGGCGATAATTGATTTTCAATCGTACTACCATCGGTCATATAGCATATATGATGGGGAATTGACCATAGAAAAAATACGAAATTAAAGGGAAAAATTATCAAGAGTTATTGCAATTTTTTGATTTTGACCTTTTCTGCGATCTTGACCTTGTCGGTCAATATTGAGCTGTAAAAACTTCTGAGCATTGTTTCGATTAATATCAAGGCATATCTCCTGAATGGAAACGGTTTAAACTGATTGAAAACATGAATCATATCAGAACACTCAAAAGTCGTAAAATCGTTACCCCCAAATTGTCGACCTTGGACTATAATGGGGAATTAATAATACACTACTAAGTTCTATTTACAAGAGTAACGTCTGCACAAGCCAATTTCCACAGTTCAGGCCAGACGTGACCTCGAGGTTTACCACTCAAGGTCATCAGATGTAAATTTCAACGACACCACATGATCAACTTTATACGACTTTCTGAATGCTCATAATAGAAAACTTAGCACTGTGTTGATGAATTCTGTCCCGAGAGACCAATGTGCACTTGAGTCCATTTTGGGCATTTTGAGCCTATGTTTCCAGCCGTCTGAGCAATTCAAGGTTTACCATTTTATACACAATACAAATACATTAAAATCATGACTGTACAGAATTAAATAGTTAACTTGTCAATTGTGAGAATATTTATTTTTTGAAGATTGAAATATTGTCGCATCAAAATGGCCACCAAAATGGCCACCAAATGGCCAAAGAAACATTTCAATAGAAAATTAAATTTCATAAATTAGTCCTCTTACAAACTAAACAATAATATAGTCCCACTTGTGTTCGTTAGGGGTGAAAAGTTGCATTGAGCGGCATTGTAACAAAAGGACCATCGTATTATTCTGCATTGCCAGAGCTCACAAATAGTCGTTCATGAAAAAATACATGCCTTCTTTATCACAATAATTGCATAATTAATCAGGATAACAAACGGACTATCTGTAGACAGACAGACTATATTTGTGTAGGGAGACAAACCCAAATATTTTAGATCAGGGGCGGATCCAAGAAATCTGATAGAAGGGGGGGGGGGGGGGGGGGGCAAAGAACCTAAAAGCGGTCTGGGGGTTGGTGGCGCCGTTACCCCTCTAAGAAAATTTAGCAATTTGGTGTTTTCTGAGAACACTTGGGGTGCTTTCTGGAGACTTTCCTGAAAATATTGGAGGCCTATTTCGTGTGCTAAATAGAAGCGAATATATGCACAAGATTCTCGGTTCCATGATGTGGGTGGCTACTGCGCCTAAGACAAAATTTTGGATTTTGATGTTCTCTGAGAGCACTTGGGATGCATTCTGGAGATTGTTGCATTTTGTTATTTTCTGGCATTTTGGTGTTATTCTGAGAGAACTTGGGATCAATTTCTGGAGACTTGCATTTTGATGTTTTTTGGTGTTTTCTGGATACTTATGAGAATATAGAATATAGGGTGTATAGAATTCTTGGTTCCATGGTGTGAGTAGCGTTGATCGACAATATAATCAATTATAGACGCCCGCCAGCAGAAATACATAAGAGATTTCTGCCGCCAGTGTGCGGTCATTCAGTATCATAGTAGTATGTGCAGCCGCCAAAGCTAAATATCTGAGCCGATCCGTGATTGTGGTTAGGCAAAAGCTAAAATTAAATTAAATAACAGCCATAGGACTGTACCTAAATCAACATTTTATTTAGCCTTTTATTTAGCTCTTTACCTCAGATAATACTTCCATATTATCAAGATAACATAATATATTTTCCCCTCTTTCTCTTTCTCTCTCTCTCTCTCTCTCTCTCTCTCTCTCTCTCTTATTCTTTTCTCTCATTTTAGGGGGAAGGGGGTGGCTCAGAACGGGTGAGCCCCACCGCCCTGGATCCGCCACTGTAAATATATATTTATATATTTTTATATATCAAATATATAATAGCATGGTCAAATATGTATCAGAAGTACAGTAAATAAACCGGACCGCGAATACAAAAATAACGACTAAATCAACAGGCAATATTATAATTCATAACTATGAAATTGATTTTATACTTTGACAAAGTCGACAATCTTTAAGAGTTGGGCCTGAACAGGAGTATATTTACCATGATATCAAAAATTTTGACAGATTCGTGGGTTATTTGCATTATATACTTGATTACAAGTATAAAACACGCGACTAATAATGTACTTACAATCAGAGTAATAAAAAATCTAATGAAATGAAACCCAATCGATGACGTCACGCATAACTAATGAATTGCCTCGAGGACTCCCAGAGGAGCAAAACAAACATGGTCATAACTTCGGAACAAATCAAGATATTTTGGTTCTGTAAGAAGCATCGGAGTCCTTGAAAACAGATCTTTCATACTGTCAAAAAAAAATCTGCTTCGCTTCCCCTTCAAAATGACTTTGTAGATTGTTTTATATATCTACTTTTAGAACTTTTTCCGAACTACCTGAACATAGTATTGCTGAATAATGCGAAATGAAGCCTGATGATAGAAAATATATCATACTCATATTCATACTCATGTATCTGGTCACCATGGCAACCATACTCTACTTACGGCCCATAGCAAACTACAGTTGATTCGATGTTGGTTGCTATGGGTTTCAGTTTCATTTTTCCACAACTCAATATGATCATTGGGCTCCTGGCAACAATGATTACTATGGGATATGTCTCATTCAAGAGTATTTACCTTGGAAACCAATTCTAGTTGAAAATATGGTTGAAAGATAACTTGTTCTACCCTCGTGATGTCATTAGCACTCGTAATGTTAATTGAGTAGACTATTAGAACTGTAAAATATAATTGTTATATTAATATTATATGCTGTAAAAACTATCAATAACATTAACCTCTCTATTTGTCAAAATAAGTTTTTTTTAGCTGGACTTTGAACCTAAACGGACACGTTGCTTATTCACAATTGCACTGAAAAGGATGATACAGATTTACTGATGACATCGAAAATGTCCATTGTGGTTGCTATGGAAACAACAATATATTTACAATTAATGCTAAATTATCGTATATATGCCATCAAATATTATTTATTAGGATATTTGCCGTATTTTTTGTGAGGTAGACGGACTACAAGACTGGTTCCATGTGCGGATTAATAAGTTCAGACATTTGTCATACAACAGTTGGCTGCCATGGTAACATGTAATAGATTTAACTTTTATTGTGATAAGTATCATTTAATGTAATCATATTATCTTTCAACTTGAATATCAACTTGAATTGATTTATGAAAGCCATTAATGAGGACAATTCCTTACACATTTTGTGGTGGGAATTCTGCAGAAGTTCATGTGGGTTCCATTTGCTAATCATTACTATGGTAACTGCATACACGATATCACCCGCCGTAAGAGCATACTAGTAATTGCGAATGCATGTAATGTTGTTTAGGTTCATTTTATATAAGTTCATGGAGCACAAGGTAAAATATTTGGAATAATTCAAACCGGAATCGTACATTTTGTGTATACGCATTCTAAAAAAAGACACCAAAAAACTCAAATTCGATGAAACATACACATGTTACTTAAACCCGAATTTCTCAAATTGCCATTGGAGTTGAAAAGTATTTCAGACATTTCCGGAAACTAGAGATTTTCCCGGTCATTTTGGTATATGACTCGTCCTGTTACTCTTCCGGTTGATGTATCTTCATTGCTAAGCCTCTTTTGGGCCTCCGTTTGCAGGACTATATACATGTAGCTAAAAAGTGTTAACACCTCGTGTTACTAGTATCACACTATACATGTAGCTAAAAAGTGTTAACAATCGTCGCACTGGGACCTTCTTCCACAAGTGTCATCAAGAGAGCGTAATGGACCGACTGTTGCCTCAAGATATAACATCTGTTCCTCTCCGTCTAAAAAAGGTATTCTTCCAAGAGGTGATATATGTGTCCCAAAAAGATTATGGCCACTGAGCTTGACAGTGCACTAAAAGACCGCTAATACCTCAATAGGTGCATCCGTGAGACCACTGGTGTATGAATACACCAGGTAAGCTCGATAGTACATGTACTTATTCATGTTTACCTCTTATTACCAGTTGTTCGCTGTATTATCCGTCCTATAAAGGATCAGAATACACACAGCTATTTCCCGTTGCAAATTCATCAAATCGCTCAATGAGATTGTCATAATCTGCAGATAGAATAAAACTTGTCATACCATAGTCCATACGTTAATTTACCCATGGCATTAGATCGATTGAAATAACAGAACTATAGGCTTACCATGCACTGGAACATTTATCGCTTATGTAATGGCAAAAGATATATTGTCACAAAGCCCACCATTGTCGATATGGAGCTTGATATTTTCCGACCAAGTCTCTGTGCACACCTCCAAACCACTGAAGAAAAGTAAGAAAGAAGCTATTCTATTCATTACATGTCTTGTTCTCAATGACATTGCTAGGTATCGCAGATTTCGTGCGATTGTGTGGATCTCCGAATGTTATCAACCTCATGTGATGCCTAAAACACACAAAGACAGTTGGTCGCCACAAGGAGAAGATGTATTTTTTCCCAGGAAGTGATGCGGGCCGAGCGGTTTGACGACAGAGATTCTAGACCATGGTGTGCAGTTACAATGGTGATGACGTTCAGGAAATAGTGCACTTGCGAGGTGGTAAACAATAGCAGGGAGTAGAATTACAAGGATTATCTTATTTCTTCAATGCCGGCAAAGGCAATCGTTATACTTCATTGCCCCTAATTGCCACCCCAAGTTTATGGGTTCCATTATCATTCAGGAGAAGTATTCAAAGAGAAGAGAAACATTTCTACCGTATATAAAACAGGTATATAAAGCAAACACGCTGGTAAAAGCTGCCGAGATCACTGCGCTTAGGCTATTTTGACTATAACGATTTTGTTTCCCTTCATTAAAGAAACTAGAAAATCCTAATCATTGCCCTCCCCCCCCAACCCCCACCCCGCCCCGCGCTCTTGTTTACCACCTCGCAAGTGCAATATTTTCTGAACGTCAACATCCGTGTTCCTTCACACCATGGTCTAGTATCTCTGTCGTCACAATTCTCGGCCCGCTCCGCTTCCTGTAAAGAAAGGGACACTCAACTGTTTTGTTTTCGGTCTCACATGAGGTTGATAATAAACATTCCGAGATCCACACGATCGCACAAAATCTGAGCTACCTAGTAATGTCATTGAGAATGAGACATGTAGTGAATATAGAATTGGTTCGTTCTTACTTTCCTTCAGTGGTTTGGAGGTGTGCAAATGGACTTGGTCGGGAAATATCAAGCTCCGTATCGACAATGGTGGATTTTGTGGCAATTCATTTTTTTGGCCATTACATTAGCGGATAAATGTTTCAGTGCATGATATGCCTATAGTTTTGTTACTTCGATCGATCTAAAGCCATGGGAAAATTAATGTATGGACTATGGTATGACAAGTTTTGTTCCTTCTGCAGACTATGATCATCTCATTGATGAAATAGCTGTGTCTATTCTGATCCAAGTAGGACGGTTACAAGCGGATTATACACCGAACAACTAACAGGTAAACATTAGAACGTATGATCTGTCCGATGGTGGTCTCACGGATATACCTATTGAGGTATTAGCGGTCTTTTAGTGCACTGTTAAACCATAGAACTTCTGCTGTAGTTCTATGGTTAAACTCAGTGGTCATAATCTTTTTGGGACACGTATATCACGTCTTGGAAGATGACATTTCTCAGTCGGAGAGGAATAGATGTTTTGAGGCAACAGTCGGTCCATTACGCTCTCTTGGTAACACTTGTGGGAGAAGGTCCCAAATGCGACGATTGTTTGCACTCCTTAGCAATCGTGTGATAACACGAGGCGAAACAATTGATTTGAAATATTTCTCACTCATTTCAATGAGTAATTTTGTGCATTTTCATGTGAGATAATCTCTGACCAAACACACTTGCTGGATGGATTACGATAACGAAACAATCCTGGATCACGCAGTCAGTACATCGCTTCCCGTCACGACACAGTCCAAGCTGTCGGATACGTTTTACCTCGCATACTACTATGGCCTTTTGTGTACTCTATCTGTGATCGCACTGCTCGGTAACAGCGTCACAGTTTTCGTCTTCGCCAAACATCACACACTGCGCGTGCCCGGAAACTACTTCCTACTGAGTTTGTGTGTGTGTGATATGACACTAAACATCGTCTACATCGTGTACAATGTCAGCCACATTGACAATGACAGGATTGCTAATATATTGGGTAGGAATTCATGAAATTATTGATAAGCCTATATATATGTATTAATATTAATTCCAAATTTATTTATAAAGTTCTTTAATTTGGTTGTGCATTTCTTGTCTTTAGTTCTGACTCTTCTGAGCCAAATTATCCATAATCATGTTATCGTATATACTGCTGTTGCATTTTGTGTTATTCAAGATTTGCAAATATACCATAATATACCCCTGGGCTCCCATCCACTGCTAGGAGGCTGGCCGTTCTGTACAGTGTGGCTGACTCTGACCATTACCCTGCTCTCGGTGTCCGCCTACAGTTTGGTCGGGATCACGTGTGTGCGCTACCTCTCCATCCGGGAACCGCTGCAGTTCGGCACCACGTGGACGCATGCGCGAGCAGTTACTTCCTGTGTCGTGCTATGGGTCGTCATGTTCGCGCTCAGCTCGTCCCTTTTCCTCCGACAACACGCAACTGGTCAGGGAATACACGTACATAGTTGCATGAGCATGCGACGCAATCTTGATTTAGTTTGAATTAATTCAGAATGAACAAGATTTGTGATATGTCCTCCAAAATGTAATGGTAACATGGTAGAAAGGAGATTATGCCGGTGACCGGTTGAATATCATTTCATCATGGATATAATTGGTCACTATAATCACATCAAATATAGAGGATCTCCTGGACTCGAAAGGATCACTCAAAATCAAATGAAACCAAATCAATGGTCAATGTGCACAACTCGTGGGAAACACTAATTTTGCGCTTGGTCACTTAATGTCAGACGAGGTCGCCCGAACTTATCTACAGGCAGAAGCCTGATCTGTATCTAAAGGTTGATTATCACATTTTGATGTAAACACGTTCTGGACTCGAACCACCCAATGGTATCTAAACTCAACTTCAATGTCATCGAAAGATAATTGTAAATAAGAGGATTGAAAGATAATTATTCAGAGTATTTTAAGCAGTTATGCCTCCAATGGAGTATTTTTGCGTTCAAGGAAACGATATTTTGAGATTGACACTTGAATGTCATCTGAGATCAAGTTAAACAATCCAAGTAACAACATCATGTGACAAGATATCATGTGGTGTGTGGTGTCTTATCACTTATCTAGTATACTTCGGACATTTTTGTCCGGCATAAAATTTGGTCGTGCATAAAAAAAAGCTCAACCGATATGTAATTCATGTTACAATCGATATGAAACCAGTCAATATGTTAAGCCCCCAACTCAGCTTCAACAAGAAACTTTTCATATCACCCAATCAATGATTTGTCATATTTACCTCTTTCTCGTCGGTATATGAAAACGATTGGAATACCAAGCAAGGAATAAACACCATTCACGTGTCATTGAGCGCACAGCATTGCAGGTACATAATATGTACACCTAGGAAACCAGATCAGCACAATGTGTCCCTCTCGACGGCTGATTCCATCTCAAACTAAAAATAACACCCAGGACATTTGCAATTTCTCATAGGGCGGTTTTATTTCCGTTTATGGGATGGATGGGCTGTTAGAAGTGATTTGTCTGGTAGCAAATCACCAGTGCTTCGCTTTCCAACTTCTAAGTGCAGAGCAAGAAACAGACGTGTAATTTACTAAATGCGTTCAGCACAAGACGCGTTCAACGATGCCGCATTGCAAGATTTACCTGTCGTCATGCCTCTACCTGGAATAGTTGTATTAACTATACATGTATGTCGAAAATAACACATTTTTTCCTATTGCATACATTATAGAAAATGGTAGTCGATGCCTTTGGTGCTTTATTTACGCATCTGTTTTTTCCTCACTCCGACAGAAAACTACACGGGAGTCTGCCGTCTGGAGCTGTTTGTGGGAATCACTCACGTCCTCTACATCACCGTCTTTCTCTTCATCTGTCCGTTTATTATAATGACAGCATTATACGTCCTAATGGCCCGGGAAGCCAGGCGACACGTGAGTTATACCTCTCATAGTACGTCCTGATAGCCTGGAAAGCCAGGCAACATGTGAGTTATACTTCTTTAGTACGTCCTGAAGGCCCGAGATGTCCAACGATATGTGAGTAATACTTCTCACAGTACGTCCTGATTGACCAGAAGGCAAAGCCACATGTGAGTTATACATCTTATAGTACGTCCTGATCGCCCAAGTCGAATGTGAGTAATATTTCTTATAGTTCGTCCTGAAGACCCGAGAGGACATAAGATATTTATGTGAGATGTACTTCTTATGGTACGTCCTGATGATTTGTTTTTCCCATAAACCATGGGACAATTCAGAAAACGCCTCATTGGGTATGAGCCTCTTGAACATGATGTATCAATGAACTTGTTTTTGTGTTCAAAATAAAAATATAAATACTTTAACTAATTTGGCCTTTGAACTGTGTTTGAAATTGGCTAATGGCTGCAACTGCTTGCAGGTGTCTGCCATTGCCGATCAACAAACAGCAAACAGCGCCTTGACGAATGGGCTGCCAGGAAAACGTCACGTGATCAAACACGAGCTGCACATGTTCAAGATGGTGGGCATGTTGCTAGGGTACTTCATAATTGCGTGGACCCCTTTCGTGGTCTTCGAATTTATCAGCATATCTTGCCCAAATCACTGTGATATCAACCGATACATAAGGTAGGCCTATATATGGCATAGAGCTCACGCAGTGTACGTATTTATAATTTATGCATGGTCCATAATTTTTTCTCTCTGCACTGAGAAAAATTACAGTTACTCAAAAAAGACAAGTAACTGTTCCCAGTAATGATGAATGAATATAATTGAGAATCTATATAGAATAGAATGTATTGAATTTGACGAGTATATTTAGGTTACTGGGCGTTTTGTAATGAATGTTTTGTCTGATAACCTATTGGCATGGCATTGCGTCCCACATTTTTATTTTTAAAAATTTACTCAGAAATATTTCGAGAAGATATATTTTAAGGTTTTGGTTCTCGCATTTGTTTTTTTTTTTCAAATTGGCAGCCATTCCCCTCTAAAAATGAGAAATTTTGGAATAATGACGTCCATTTCCAAGCTAGGAGTGGAATCCCAAGATATTGTGTTGATAGAAGAATTAAATCAACCTGTTTCACTGTTGTTTGTTGACAGAGCGACAGTACGGATCCTGCTGCACTCCAACACGGCAGCTAATCTGTTCGTGTACGCGTACCGACTTCCGGAGGTACGAGTAACAATCAAACGTCTGCTGCGGTGTCGTGGCTCCGTCCACGTGGTTCAGGAGATGTCCAGCCAACTGCCTCATATCACTGTGTCCCTGCCAGTGTCCTCGTCGTCACAGCAACAATCGTCGTCACAGCAACACCAGCTATGACTGGCGCGTCATGAGCATCTGTACCCATCATCACAGCAACATGTGCTATGACGTACTGACATGTTATATTGGCAAGCTACGGACCTGCACTGACCCGCACCTATCCACCCAAACTGCCAACATCTATGAGGAAATGGAATTATGAAATTAGTGAAAGATGGAATACTATTTCCAACGAATTACCACGCATATGGACGCTTGTTCAGGGAAAGAAAATTATTTTGCTTAGATAATACATATAAGTAATATATATACTTATATAATATATATATATATATATATAAATAATATATATAAGTAACATATATATATATAGCAATTGTACGAAGGTGCACTTATGCAAATATATATGTTAGTTAATATAGCGCAGGATTCTCATGAGGTTTGAAAAAGCTATATGTTTTTAAAGTTTTATCGTCGAAGTTAGATGTCATTGAACGAAAAAAAATCAATGGACTGCATATCATCTATGAAATGAATAAATGAAGTCTATCAGTTTCCATCCTATAATAATGCATATATCGATCAATATGATCCATTGCAATAGGCCTACTCATCAATCATAGTTCTGGAAAAGCATCAACAACAACATTCATATTATTCATATCACATATGACATAATTTTAAAAAGCTCTATATACAGATGTACCATATGTAATTTCCTGAATGTCCATAATGCAAAGCTTTTGATATCTAAGAATCACAGGTTGGTGCACCATATATGGCTTCCCACATAATCATAATGAAACCTTAGCTCCGCCTCCAAGTGTTTTGTCTCCTGAAACGAGTTTGTGAAGTCAGACATGACCTTGATATTGGCCACTCGAGGTCATCCAAATGTCAAGTTCGAAGTCATCAGAGTGAAGCCTATATTAGGTTGCCTATTCCTCCCTAATATAAACTTCACTTGTATCTGTAACCATTTAGACTGCAAACAGTGCAAAGCCTTCTACATAGGCCTACATAACATTGCATGCCCTCTCCTATCACAAGTGAACAGAATTCATGAGAAGTTGTGAAAAGCGATTTTGATTCTGAATGGTTTGTGGAGTTTATGCTAGGCTACAATAACAACATATGAAGTCTCTAAAGATTCCATTGTGTGGTTTCGAAGGTGAATGCATGACGTCAAAAGCACTAAGGTCGGCACTAGTATTTAGCTGGTGAGCTGTTGTTGTTTACAGTATCCCTGAAACCACGTCATTCTTGCCAACAATGTTTTAACAGATACTTCAAGAGATGTATACTCTGTATGTACATACAAGTTTGAGTGCCCCTACTCTCTGTTTCAATCTAATTTATTATTTGTTACGTGTTTATCAATCATTTACTCGATACTTTTCATGGCGAAATAATTTCATTGAAACCACATATTTCTGCCATGAACCTCTTTCAAGACACAAAGACAAAGCCATATTAAAGAAAAGACTCGATCGTGAGCCAGTGGGCTAAAAATCAGATGAGTAAACAATGTTCGGGTGAATGATCAATTTGATGATTAGCTTTCTAGCCTCCCAATGTGGACTCTTCAAGCTACTAGGTATGATTATCTACATCCATTGTCCGTCCAGCAAATACATTTACCTGACAAATGTTCCTGTAGATCTTATAGTTGGATACCAATTGTGTGGGCTGTTTTATCGACTACTTGGCAGCCGGTACTTAGGTAACTTGTTGAAAAAGAACACTTTCGATGTTTGCCAAGTTTGAAGTTTGTCTCTCAGAATTTGTTCAGTGATTAAATATAATATCCGTACACGATGGAGAACTACACGATGGGGGATCTTTTCACGGAGATGAAACACGTGTGAAATATATATGCAGTTTAAAATCATTCGATTTGTGTCTTGGGTATCATTTCACGTTCTTAGTTCCACTCCGACAAGAATTTGTTCTGTGAAAGACGATATCGATATGTTCAAACCCCGAGTTTGCTATGAACTGCCCAGTCCGTTTGACGTCACTAAAGTAAGTGCCTGTTTTTGTCTTTCTCAAAGGAATAATGCGTAATGCGTTTTATGAATTACGCTTTCCGACTCACGGTTATGAGGACATGTACGGTATGATGTAATCCACGTATGGAACGCGCGAAGCGACATTACGACTTACGAGTTACGTTTTATGAGTTACGTTTTACCATATGGTTTTACGAATTACGAGTTACGACTTACCTTTACGTGTTTTATCCGTACATGTACGGTACGATGTAATCCACGAATTGCATTTTACGACTAACACTGCCCAGACCTCTAAATCACTGCCCAGACCTCTAAACTTAATGTGCGGCCTATGGCCGCACTATTATATCACAGAACGAAATACTAGTTCCGTTGTTGGCGACTCAATTTAGAAGTCTGGGCAGTGATTGCACCAAATGCAATCAGAATGCACACCGTTTTAAAGACATTACAGTGATCATAATCGTGGTCCCACGTGAGAGAATAATTAACAGGCGTGTTATGATTTATACGAATATAATATATTTATTATATAAACCTTCATAAGTATATCATTAGCTTCGAGATAAGTAGTCATGTGTGTCGAAACGGCTGATTTCGTCACAAAAACGTAACACCACTTTGTGAATTTTGTTGCCATAGATAGTTGTCGTGCTCTCACCATAATGTTCATATAAAATTTTATCAGGATCTGGTCATATTTGTAACCTGTTCACAAGAAAATCTGTACGGCGGCGGCGGCGGCGGCGCGACAGATGCAACTCCATAGTATCCGCCAAATTTTGTGCGGGGGAAACGAATATTAGTAAACATAACTAAAAAATCGTAAGTCGTAAAACGTAGGTTGTAACTCGTAAAATGTAACTCGTAATTAAGGTGGCTTCCTAATGAGGAATAATGAATATTGTTGTAATTCATGACCGCATAATTCATAAGTCGTAAAATGCAACAGGTAAATCGTAATTCGTAAAGCGTAACTCATAAAGTCGCTTCGCGCGTTCCACAATAAACAGTACACCCATAGTTTATGAGGGTAATGACCCTAACAATATTATCATGTTTGCTTTGAATACGGGATTAATGAAAATTATGCTTTGTTTTCGTTGTGAACACGTCATCATGAGGATGTTTGTAAAGCTCATGGATATTATATTGGGGTGGTAATTAGGGGCAATGGATAATAACGATTGAGTTTCCCTGCATTAAAGAAACTAGAAAATCTTAATCATCGTCTTCCCTGCTCTTGTTTACCACCTCGCAAGTGCACTATTTCCTGAACGTCAACACCCGTGTAACTTCACACCATGGTCTAGAATCTGTGTCGTCACAAATCTCGGCCAGCATTGCTGCCTGAGAAGGAAGACATCTTACAGTGCCCAGCTGTTTTGTTTTCGGCATCACAGGAGGTTAAAACCAAACATTCAGAGATCCACACACTCGCACAAAATCTGAGCTATCTAGCAATGTCATTGAGTGCTTTTCCCCAGTGGTTTGGAGGTTTGCAAAAGGACTATATAGTATGTAGATATCCAGCTTCATATTATTATTATTATTATTATTATTATTATTATTATTATTATAATAATGATGATATAAATTGGTCGGACATACCCCAAAAATGGGGTAAGTCAGGCGCAGACATACCCCATAATGGGGTATGTCGTGCTTACTTAGTAACATCACTAAAATAGCGGGATTCATTTCTATGGGTCTGGGTGTCCTAGTATTATTATACACGTTCTTTTTTTTACAGTTTCAGAGCACTCCACATATGAAAAATGTAAAAAATGAAAAAAAAAACAACGTATCAGGACATCAGACTACATGATGGAATGAAACAAAACACTGATGCGTGTATACGACTGGAAAATGAAACCTGGTATTGATATTCTGACAACTGTAGATTTTGAAACAATCCATTTTTGTCATTACATTTAGAGATAAATGTTTCAGCGCATGATAGATCTATGTGTGTAGTTTTGTCATTTCAATCGCTCTAGAGCCACGGATATTTTAATGTTTGGTATATCACGATTCGTTCTTTTTTTGTTGGCTATGATCATTGGTTGAGTGATTGGAGGAACTTGCGTCGGATAATAGCTGTTTCTATTTGGAACCAAAGAGGAAGGCTACAAGCAAATAATACATCTAACGCTTGTTCTAAACACGTAGACATAATTTATACGTATTGTGCGTCCGCAGTAACCTCGTATTTTCATACACTGGCGGTCTCACGGATGTACCTATTGAGGTATTAGCAGGCTTTTTACTGTGCTCTTAAGCTCAGTGGTCTTACTCTTTTTGAGACACGTATATCACGTCTTGGAAGGTGACCTTTATTAGTCGTAGAGGAGCAGATGTTGTATCTTGAGGCAACAGTCGGTCCATTACGCTCTTACGATGACACTTGTGGAAAAATGTCCCATTGCGACGTTTGTGTGCACTGCTCGCTGTTAGCAATCGTGTGATAACACAACGTGAATCAGATGATTTGAAATATTTCTCCCTGACTCCAATGAGTAATTTTATGCGTTTTGTGTTAATCTTTGATGGAACACACGTGCAGGATGGATAACGACAACGAAACAATCCTGGATCACGCAGTCAGTACATCGCTTCCCGTCACGACACAGTCCAAGCTGTCGGATACGTTATACCTAGCATACTACTATGGCCTTTTGTGTACTCTATCTGTGATTGCACTACTCGGTAACAGCGTGACGGTTTTCGTGTTCGCCAAACATCACACACTGCGCGTGCCCGGAAACTACTTTCTGCTGAGTTTGTGTGTGTGTGATATGACATTAAACATCGTCTACATCGTGTACAATGTCAGTCACATTGACAATGTCAGGATTGCTAATGCAATGGGTAAGAAGTCAACAATATGCTAAATATCAGTTCCAAATAAATTTCTGGAGTTCATTCATTTGGTTTTTGGTTTGCGAAGTTTTGTGTTTGGTCCTGAACTTAACGTTACATGTATACATATCTAGTCATCGCAAATTGTTTGATAAATCACGATTTTCAAATATGTATTATTTGTTTCCCTAACCCCATGCATCCACTGCTAGGAGGCTGGCCGTTCTGTACAGTGTGGCTGACTCTGACCATTACCCTGCTCTCGGTGTCCGCCTACAGTCTGGTCGGGATCACGTGTGTGCGCTACTTCTCCATCCGGGAACCGCTGCAGTTCGGCACCACGTGGACGCATGCGCGAGCAGTTACTTCCTGTGTCGTGTTATGGGTCGTCATGTTCGCGCTCAGCTCGTCTCTTTTCCTCCGACAACACGCAACAGGTCAGGATATATAAGCACGTGACGCAATATCGATTCATGCATCACTTTTTAATTTGAATGTATTTGAGATGAACAGAGATGAATCTGTGATATTTTCCCTGAAAAGTAATGATAACATGATTATGTTCTGTAGTCGGCAGGCATATTCTTAATTCCATCTCGGATATATCTGGCCATCTTAATCAAAATGACCTGATCAAGGTCACCAGAACGCGATATGACCACCAATTGGAGCCAAATCAATGGCCAGTATGCACATTTTGTGGAAACAATTCAAGGTTTTTGACCACTCAATGTCAGTTATGATCAAGTGCAAGGTCACCAAAAATCATCTGCACGTATAATGTAAACCTTTGAACGTATAAATTTGTCTCCAATGGCTAAATAATATATTCTAGGGATATACATTCTAGAGTGCTAACAGTCAGAGCCATCTATGTTGAAGTTCAAGGTCATTGAACGATATTATATTCATGATATATTCGTGATCTAAAAATAATCAGTGTACTTTTAACACCTATGCCCTCGATGGTCAATTTTGGCACCTGAGGAAACAATACATTGAAAACGAGCTTTTAATGTCATAAGTAACATTAGACGTCGGTGTATTTTGGGCAGTTTGTTTTTACGTTTGCAGTGTAAAATTGGTTATCTACCCGAATACGTTGTGGTAAAATTATGAGGAAAATAATCACTTCATCATGTTAAAAATGCACAGTATTAATGTCGTCTATATCATTTGGAAGTATCGTTTGTCTGTCATAACTCATCTTTCTCATCGCCATAATGAAGATGATTGGAATGCGGAGCGTAAATTAACACATACAAGTAACCTATAGTGGAGAGAATTATTTTTTATGGGCAGCGGAAATATGTTGGGATGGGAAGTTTGTGTGATTAATAACCTTAATTAGATAGATTAAATTGCTCATTATTCTCCATATAATAAAAAAAGAAGAACATATCTATAAACGTATATATTCGAGTTCAGACCTTCAATGGTTTTTATGTTGCTCAATGTTTTGGATAAAATTGATAGTTTATGCGTCTATTTTGATGTAAAAACCATATTTTTCATCACATTTTATTATTTATATGTCGGAAATTATAGTTGGCAATCTTTCGTACTTGTTCTGACAACATCAGAAATGCAGCTAAAAAATTTTTTGCGCTACTTTATGCGTATGTATTACGGTAAACCAATATCGGCGGCTTTTTCCATGTAATTTATGCTAATGATTCCCGGTAATTTTGACAGTGCTTTGCCTGTATACACATCGTAGGCGAGTTCTTATGTTTTTTTTGCAGCCTACTCTTACACTATTTGGCTCCACCATGACGTTTATAGCAAAATAACACACGTTCTCATCCAATATAATTCAGGAGCGTCAATGATCCTCCGAATACTTCAGGTACTCTTGACCCCCGTGGAGTCGGGTCAAAAAATATCGTAAAGCTCTCACAGTATTTGCGTTTATTCACAAGATTAGAATGTGAAACCTCATTGAAAATCAGAAATATTATTTTTGAAATTGCTGTGATCCTTTTGCTGAGATTACTATATATTTGAAACAAATGATAGCAGGACCGGGGCAGCCCATGCTTACCCTCCGTGGGCCTGTTTTTACTTAAACTTAGACGACCAGTGCGACGCGCTGGCCAATCACAAATGAGGACACGTCATTGTGCGGCGTTAGCCGTACTATATCTGTTAGTGTAATTTTGACCCCATGGTACTACTGGTGAGGAGTTTGTCCATGCGTGGACTTATTGCTACCGAATTAAGTCAGCGATGACATTATCCATATTTTATGTCATAATCTCAGATTACAACAAAGTTAAGTAGCAAATATTGAACAAAGAAAACACACACCTTGGTCATTCGTGGAAAGTGCAACTAAAACACATTTTGGCAAGAATAATGGACGAATCGACAAACAAATGCGAGTAACAATCAATTTTCGCATGGACAAGCTCGGCACCAGTATTGGAGGTACTATGGTAGTGTAAGACCATCTACGAGAATTGTTCTCTGTGAGAGGGAAGTAGAGAGTTATTACAATACGAGTTCGAGTTACAATACGATTCGAGTTCATTGTTTCATATTGTTATCAAAGCGGACATCTTTGTTGTTATCAAACTAATCAATAGGCTTAAGTTGATTTCCAAATATTGAGCAAGGGAAACACACACCATAGTCCTTTGTGGAAAGTTCAACCAAAACACATTTGGGCAAGAATAATGGGCAACTCAACAAAAGAGCAGGTGAGAATCCATTTACGCATGGACATCAAAATATTCGACAGGTTGTCATAACGTTCAGGTTCACAAGTAGAATTTTCATATCACATAGAAACAAGACCCACAATATTTTGTTTGGTTGTTTAACCAAGAAATGTGTTTCGTGTCTACTTATCCTTGATTTTTTTTCGTGTTCACTCAGCCTCGAGTACTGGTTCTACTCTCCTTTGTCCCTGTGGCCGCACACGTAACCTCAAGTTCTGCTGTTGTGATGCTTGTTACATATTGTATTTGTGCACCCAGGGACACGGGATCAGCACCTCGTATCCTCTCCGAGGACGCTATCAGATATCATCTGAAAAAAAATCCCACCCGAGGACATGTTCAGCTCCTCAAAGGGCGGTTTCATTTCCGTGTGTTGTTTGAAGTGATTTGCCTGGTAGCCGTACCTGTTTTGGATCGAGGCACTTGTCCACAATTTAAGAAATGAGTTCATTCCAAGATGCATCCATCGATTTTGCATAGTTGTTCTTGTTAATATCTGTTGGAGCTAGATTATTTTCTACGAAAGGGCAGAATGGCCATCTAGTAATTTTTAGGCTTATTTTTTTTTGTTCAGTTATTTTTTTTTCAAACTCCTGATAAATATTTTCGAATTTTTGATTTTTCGAGTTAATTTTTTTGGGTCAATTTTTTATTTCCTTCATTTTACCTTTTTTTTTACTTTGCGAATTTTCGATTTTTTGACTTTTTTAATTCTCGAATTTTCGTGTTTTTTTTCGCATTTTTGAATTTTCCTTTTCGTATTTTCGACTTTTTGAATTTTTTGCATACAACGAAAAGTCAAAAAGTTAAAAAAAAAACCCTGAAAAGTAAAAAAAAACCCCGAATATTTGAAAAAAACACACGAAAAGTTCGATAGAAAGAGAAGTAAAACATTCGAAAAAAACGAAAACACAAAAAGTTGAAAAATGAAAAATAAGAAAAACGAAAAGTCGTACATTCGAAAAAACGATAAGTCAAAAAGTCGAATGTTTGAAAATTTGGAAAAAAATTGAATCGAAATTGAATTTTTTTTCAAATATTCTTTTTAGGATTTTGAAAAAAAAATAACTGGACAAAAAACAAAATCTAAAAAATGATCCAAATTGATTCCTAAGCTGTAAAGTCGATAATGAGGGAGATATTAGCCATTTTGTGCTCTGGTTATTCAAGGTCATCGGAATATCCAGCGTATATCATTTCCTATATGTCCACAATTGTTCCCCAAACTATGAATTCATTAGAGAAGCAAGATATTAGCCATTTTGTCCTGTGACCTGTGATGAGGTCAAATTCAAGATCATGGCAATATTCAGCATACATCATTTTTTATATGTGCACAATTGATTCCTAGGCTGAAACGTCGGTTATAAACGAGATAATAGTTATTTCATAGTTAGGTCAAAGGTCAAATTCAAGGTCACGAGAATAATATGTATATCCCTATATGTTCACGATTGATTCCAACGCTGTAAAGTCAATAGGAAGCGACATATTAGCCATTTTGTCCTGTGACCTTGAAAATTAGGTCAAAGGTCAAATTCAAGGTCATGACAATAGTCAGTCAATAACATTTCCTATATGTTCCCAATTGATTCCTAAGCTGTAAAGTCAATAATAAGCGACATATTAGCCCTTTTGTCCCGTGACCTTGAAAATTAGGTAAAAGGTCAAATTTAAGGTCACGACAATATTCAGAATTTATCATTTCCTATATGTCCACAATTGATTCCTAATCTGTAATCTCAATATTAAGTGAGATATTTGGAAAAAAGTGTCCCATTATAAAGCATAGGAGAATTTAAACACGGGTTTGGGCTCAAAATGGCTCACTTCAAGCGATTCAAGGAAAACAAAACTCATACATGTCACAGGGGTACATATGAGGAGTACAATGCATCAATAAGAAAAAAAGATTACTAAACAGATTTTGCGAAAACGACCGTCAAAGTCCAAAATTGGCCGTTTTTCGTCCAAAATGGCCGCTATTTTGAAAAAAATTGCGAAAATTCCAAAACTAAAAAATAACTCCTTCTCGAAATATTTTTTCAGGCATTTTTGTGCAAAATTTCAGAAAGATTCGATTGTAAACTTTAAAGATAAAAATGTAGACGGACGACAACGATGACGACGACAACGGACGACGGACGCAACACCACGGCAATAGGATATCGGTTCGGTAACCTAAAAATACTAGGGGGCCGTTCTGGGCTCCCGCAATGTTCCTACTGCAAATGAGGAAAGAAAATCGTACTTTTAACTTTCAAGAGGTATATCATGCGTCTGTTCTTCCTCCGATAGATAATTACACGGGAGTCTGCCGTCTGGAGCTGTTTTGGGGAATCACTCACGTGCTCTACATCACCGTGTTTCTCTTCATCTTTCCTCTCATCGTAATGACGGCTTTATACGTCTTGATGGCCCGAGAGGCCAGACGACATGTGAGTTATACCCCTATTAGTACGTCCTGATGGCTCAGGAGGCCAGGCGACACGTGAGTTATACCCCTACTAGTACGTCCTTATAGCCCAGGAGGCCAGGCGACACGTGAGTTATACCCCTACTAGTACGTCCTGATGGCCCAGGAGGCCAGGTGACATGTGAGTTATACCTCTCATTTTACGTCCTGATCGCCCGTGAAGCCAGGTGACATGTGAGTTATACCTCTCATATTACGTCTTGATGGCCCGTGAAGCCAGGCGACATGTGAGTTATTTCTCTCATATTACGTCCTGATGACCCGTGAAGCCAGGTAACATGTGCGTTATACTTCTCAACTCGTTACTTGCCAATATAACAATAACGATGGTTTGCCAGGCGGTGTGGCGGTTTGAAGGCCCGACTTGGTCTATTGGACGCCTGACAGTCATTGTCTGCCCGAGCCTTGGCGAGGGCAGACAATGTCTGAAAGGCGTTCAATGACCCAAGGAGGGCCTTCGAACCGCCACACCGCCTGGAAAACCATCGTTATTACTATTATTATCATTTTCATAGTCTGACTAGAACTTGAAACACTTGATATGGACAGTAAACCTGTGTAGCATTTGACGGACGACTCAATTTTGCATTTTGTGTTTGACTGTTCCGATTGCTCTGATCCTCACTCTGGTCATAGCACGCTCCCTCCGACGCACTATCGTAACGTATCTATCATAAGGTATCAGTTGCAAATAAAAAAAAAACAGTCGTTTGAACTAGTTTCACAAGACGCGGGCGTCGAATGAAAGACCCTGGCGTCGAATGAAGAGCAGTTTCATTCGAGGCCCGCGTCTTGTGTTGGGTAGCCGAAAACGTTATTTGATGTCATCGGTTGCGTGAATAACATGCGTGTATTGTTTCGTTAAGGGACAGCAGCGCCCGCAAAAATGATAATAATGTACGTTCTGGTAGCCCATTAGGCCATCTTCAACAAAGTCCTGTACATGTTTTGACTTAGATACTATCTTGTTGGTTTGCATTGTGTTTTGATCATGTCGAACATTCAACTGAGGAAATGCAGAAAGATGGTGTGTGTCAAATAACATTCTATGGAGTTTAAACTGTCAAATTACTAGAAATTAGAACATATAATTATTTCGCCGTATGGACATTATCCATTGGATAATGGTTCAAACTGGCCAATTGCTTGAACTGCTTGCAGGTGTCTGCCATTGCTGACCAACAAACGGCCAACAGTGCATTGACCAATGGGCTGTCAGGAAAACGTCACGTGATCAAGCACGAGCTGCACATGTTCAAGATGGTGGGGATGTTGCTAGGCTACTTCATCATTGCGTGGACCCCTTTCGTCGTCTTCGAATTTATCAGCATCTCCTGCCATTGTAATATCAACCGATACATAAGGTATGTTTGACTGAGTTTACGCAGTGTGTGGTAAAATATTTTTCTCGGAGATAAATATTCGAACATGTTTCAGTGCCGTTGATCCAGCATGTCTTATTAGTGGCACACCGATTACCTGCCTTTTATTTGCCAACAGAAACAGACAGTTTGCTTATACATTAAAACTTATTACCCATTGAATCACCGATACACAGATAATCAGACAAACGGTTCCTCTATGTGTTTTTAGAATCCCGATCATTATAGAACCTGGAACATATTAATGTTCAGTGATATTCAGATCGATATTAATGGACAGCGAAAAGCACAAATCACTGCTACATATCAAGTATACGTATGTATACACGTATGGATGCATAAAGATACCCCATAGGATAATCCTATGGGGTATCTTTATGCATCCATAATGTTGATGTAAAATTGATTTATGCCATATACTTTCGAATTACATACCCACCCACGTGTATTTGTGGTTTAGATTAATGGGATAAAACTCTGATACAAAAATATGTATGACAATATCACCCAGGTGTAATCAAGATATGTATAGAATAGGCCTATGACTTTCATTGACATCGCAACAAGTCATGCATATTTTTAATAATCTCGGCAACATACGTGATTTTTTTCATCAATGTCATCACGATCCTAACCCACTCTTGTCTCAAATCGTATCGATAAAAATTCTAGATTAACATATATCACTATTGTTTATTGACAGAGCGACAGTACGGATCCTGCTGCACTCCAACACGGCAGCCAATCTGTTCGTGTACGCGTACCGGCTTCCGGAGGTACGGGTAACAATCAAACGTCTGATGCGGTGCCGGGAGTCCGTCCACGTGGTCCAGGTGTCCAGTCAACTGCCCCAGGTCACTGTGTCCCTGCCAGCGTCCTCGTCGTCACAGCAACAGGCGATGCCATTACAGTAATACGTGCTGTGACTGGCACGTCATGTCCTCACTGAAGTCCACCCCCTTCGTTGCAACAACAGTACACGCACAATGACTGGAAGATTATGACGTCATTACATGTCTCTCATGCCGTCATGGTCCGACCATATAAATATATAACATTTCTATGGTATGACTGACGCACTGAGGCATCATCACCACCCAGTAGGCCTATCCGCGCTCACGTGCGCATGGTACGGGCACAGCTATAACTAGCTATAACCGGCCCGTCATGGCGTCATCGTGTCAAAGCCAACGCCCTTGTCGTCATAGCAACACGCGCTATGATTGGCACGTCATGACGTTACCGTGTCCCAGCCCGTTCATCCATCGACACAGGGACGCGCTATGACTTGCCGATACTGGTACATTATGAGTACAAGCTACGGACCTGCACTAACCCGATATCTATCTGAGCTAGAATCATGGAATTTGTGATCGGTGTACCAGAAAGATGATTATGTCCAACCAATTACCTCGTGCACGGTGTGCGATCGAATATCTGTTTGAGTAGATTAAAGTGACATTGGCAGAAAAAAACTATTTGTTCCAAATCAACTACAGATATGCCTGTGGCCCCAGAAAAATAAGTTACTAAACAAACTATGCTTGATGAGGTGGATAAATCAAGCATATGACAGTACTAGCAGCGACACTTTTGTTTTGTGCGCCACTCAGAGTTACATGAATCGAACATATACGAGTAAGCTGATATCGCATTGCATCAAGGAATACAAAGCACTGAGAATGGCGGTAATGTCATCAAACTCAAACTGTCTCCACCAGAAACTCACAACGAAATCAATGAGAAGAGGGAATTTGTTTGGGCATGCAAGTGCAGATGTATGATTATTATGTTTTCTCCGTTCGATCGGAAATGTATGGCAAAATGCATAGCTTTGTGCCAATGTCACTTTAATTGATTATAGATCAAATTCAAGGTAGCAAGATGAGGCGGACGAAGGCATGAATATAATATTGGTATAATAATAGTGATAGTGATTGCCCATAAATGATGTGGAGTTTTTGCATTTTTAATGGATCTTGCTTTGTTTCTTCGTAACGCCACACACCAATTTTCATGGAAACACGTTTGTTGAACCCACAAATGTTAAAACGCCCACAAATGTGAAAACCCATAAATGTGAAAACAAATTTTGTAAATCACCGTGGTCCGTCGTCGTCCGTCTACATTTTTATCTTTAAAGTTTTCGATCGAATCTTTCGGAAATTTTGCCCCAAAATGCCTAAAATATTTCGATAAGGACGTATTTTTAGGTTTTTGAATTTTCACAATTTTTTTTCAAAATGGCGGCCATTTGTGACGAAAAACGGCCAAGTTTGGACTTTGACGGTCGTTTTCTAAAAATCTGTTCAGTAACTTATTTTCTTATTGATGCATAATATTCCTCATATGTACCCCTGTAACGGGTATAAGTTTTGTTTCCCTTGAATCGCTCGAAGTGGGCCATTTTGGGCCCAAACTCGGCCCAAATGGGACTTTTAAATTCTCGTATGCTTTATAATGGGACATATTTTCCCGAATATCTCACTTAGTATTGAGATTAGAGATTAGGAATCAATTGTGGACATGTAGGAAATGATATGTGCTGAATATTCTCACGGCCTTGAGTTTGACCTTTGACCTGATTTTCAAGGCCACAGGACAAAATGGCCAATATCTCGCTTCTCATCGACTTTACAGCTTAGGAATCAATTGTGGACATAGAGGAAATGATATATTCTGAATATTGTCGTGATCTTGAATTTGACCTTTGACCTAACTTGGAAAATCACAGGACAAAATGACTAATATCTCACTTATCACTGACTTTACAGCTTACGAATTATTGGGAACAGATAGGAAATGGTATTGACTGAATATTGTCATGCCCTTGAATTTGACCTTTAACCTCATTTTCAAGGACATAGGATAAACTGGCTAATGTCTCGCTTCTTATTGACTTTACAGCTCTGGAATCAGTTGTGAACATATAGGAAATGATAAATACAGATTATTCTCGTGACCTTGAATTTGACCTTTGAAATAAATTTCGAGGTCACAGGATAGAATAACCATTATCTCGCTTATTATCGACCTTACAGCTTAGGAATCAATTCTGCACAGATAGAGAATGATGTATGCTGAATATTGCCATCACCTTGAATTTGACCTCATTTTCAAGGTCACAGGACAAAATGGCTAATATCTTGTTTCTGTATTGGCCTTATAGCTTTGGATCCAGTTGTGGACCTTTAGGAAATGATATACGCTTAATATTCTGATGACCTTGAATTTGATCCTTGACCTTATTTTCAAGGTCGGAGCACAAAATGGCTAATATCTCGCCTATTATCGACTTTACAGCTTAAGAATCAATTGTGCACACATAGGAAGTGATATATGCTGGATATTGTCATGACCTTAAATTTGACTTATTTTCAAGGTCAGAGCGGCTAATATTTTGCTCATCATTATCTTTTCAACTCAGGAATCAATTGTGCAAATGTACGGAGTGATGTGTGCCGAATATGTAGATGCCTTTGAATTGGACCATTGACCTCATAAGGCAAATTTGCTAATATCTTCCTTGTTATTGAATTTACAGCTTAGCAATCAATTGTGGATATATGGGGTATGATATACATCATGCACATATATGCTGGATATTCTCGTGAGCTTGAATTCGACCAGAGACCTTATCTTCAAGGTCACAGGACAAAGTGGCTAATATCTAAAATATGAAACATATATTGTCCGGTAACCTGTCTTAGCCTTTGGGCTATTTTGTTCGTCATGTATGATTTTATTAATTTTCATCACATTTCACTTCATAATTTGTGTCACCTTGAAAATGTCTCCCAGTACTGCATATTTTGTGTGTTTATTGTGGAATTTCTATCGTATATTACTGATAAATGTTGTTATCAATTGTACACATGCCATTTGACAGGTTTATTGCACATGGTCGAGTTAATTATTCATTTCACAGCACCCAAAAATAAAGTTAGAACTGTAAGCCCTACAAATTCATTCGACCTCCACATCTCACCTCAATTCCCGTCGAGGTGCCAAGTTGTGTGGGACTTTCTTTCGCACCATTTCTGCCGCCAGTCAGCAAATTGTGTTCACTCTATCGTCACTGTGTATCAGGGAAGCCGTTTTCACTAATTCCTTCTGCGCTCTATTTATTGCCACCAAACAAACTGTCAGTTTGCTCACCAACTTACGCCGAGAAAAGCGACAGTTCTGGTCCTGTGTGACCAGCACCATTGGCCACACCGGTCAAGTGTCCATGTGTGATAGATCGAGGCTTATTGCTCGATTCCTGGTTTATTATCGGTCACAATGTCTATAGGGGGCACTCTGCGTGTTTATCCGTCAGAGATGAATATCAGATTTATGATGATCAGTTGGTGACAGACATAGAAACATGTAGCACGGTCCGAATAAACATAATTATCTCAATACCAGAAAGGAAATTGGAGGGTCGTGGTTGCACGTTTGTGCGGAATAGAACACTACATTATGCCAGTGAGCTAAGCTGATTCATTTGTGAAATTTTCATTTTGTAAAGGACTATGTGTAGGCTGATTGATACTTTTAAGAGACTTTATTTAAGACCAAATCCTGCGCTGCACGATATATGTGATATTTTTGTCTGGAATTCAAACTCTCGAATACTATTCTAATTCCGATGGCGGAAGGTTACAACGGAAGTGGCAGTAATACGGTTCACAACGGAAGCGAGGGTCACGTGACACTAACGGAGACTTGTGGCGTGTTTTCACTGGTGGTTTCAGGCGTTTCGGTGGTAGCTTGCTGTGGAGTATGTTACTTGGGCAACGCCCTGTCGCTCGTGACGTTTAGCCGAACGAGACACGCGCGCCGCTCGCCGACAATCATACTGCTTCGGGCCCTGGCCATGGTGGATGTCCTGTTGCTTATCCCGCCACTGTTCGTGGACGCGGTGCCCGAGATCTGCACGTACACGGACCGCTGCACGTGGTACGTCCGCGTGCTATTGCCGCACCTGGTCGTGTACCTCTGGCCCCTCAGTACTATGGGACACGTGGGCTCAATCTGGATCACGGTACTGGTGACCGTACACCGGTACTGGGCCGTGTGCCGCCCACTGGACAAGTACACGTCTGCAGACCGGATACGCCGTGTATACGTCCAGATAGGATTCGTCCTTGGCATGTCCGTACTGTACAACATCCCGCGCTTCATGGAGTACACTGTATACTGTAGGCCGGCTGTCAATACCAGTGCATACTGTGACTACGTGGATACTACGATGTTTAAGAGTGAGATATATCAACTGTGGTATCGGAATATCAGCTTTTTCGCTCTGATGAACGTTGTTCCGCTCTTAATTCTCTCAGTGTTGACTTGTCGGCTTGTTTCGGAGCTGCGCAGAGCGGCACGTGACCGACATGGCATGACGTCACGCCGCGGTTGTCAAAGAGACCATGATAGAGCGCTGACGCAGACGCTGGTTGTCGTGGTGTTGGTGTTCCTGGTTTGTCAGACACCGGCTGCTCTCACGCGCATGCTCAGTCTGGTCCTGGACATGCACAAACGACGAGAATGTGGTCAGTTCCTCTTCTTCTTCCCGAAAGTCAGCAACCTTCTCGTCTTTGTCAATTCGTCCGTCAACTTTTTCGTCTACTGTTTGTGTAGTCGATCATTTCGCCGTGATCTGTGCAGAGTTATCCGCTGTTAAAAGCAGGAGTCATTGTCCACGACAATCTTCGTGCATTCAGAACGCGGACATCGACTGCACGCTCGGTCTGGTACAACTGTATGACTCGTACGTGTAGTGATCGAGTGAACAGTCAATATACATAGGGCTACCATTCTTCGGTAATTGGGATGACAAACCAGTTGCTGTCTGGAAAATGCTTTCAGGAAAAAGTATTTGGTCGTGGATTAGGAATACACATTTTCAATGACTACCAACTTTTTCAAATTTCCAGACAGAAGTCTGAAAATTGGTGAATAATTATTGTGGTTTTATGCCAAATGGAAACATAAAATTTCAAATTGATCGGATTATCCGCAACAAAATTATGGCCAAAAATCACTTGAGGTTGTGTGTTGAATCTAATTTTATCATACTTTACTCCAGTATCTAATTTACTGTTCATAGGCTATTCAAAACATTGCAAATAATTAATCAAGTAAATATCGATGAAATGAAATTTTTTATAAATAATTAATCATTTATTTATGCGGGTTTTTTTTACACAAATTACTAAATTTACTGCAAAAGTGTACATAAATTTTCTGCTGTGTTTTCACGTCACTGTTTAAGTTCACAGAAATAGCCTACTTATGAATAGAATGTTTTAACAATCTGCTTTGAAACGATGATTTGTAGCCTATTTTTTACACGTGAAATGAATGAAAAGCCTTCTTCGAGGTTACGGAGCATTGTTAAAGTATTGAATATCAGAACAGTTTCATTAGGTACAGTATCATTCAAAGTTTGACAGTCCATTGAATCTATGCATACCATCTAATTATCTTCGTGTCAAAACATCTACAACCATATACGTTGAATTATGTCTAAACGCACGCTTATAATCTTCACAATAGCAGGGGTTCATAGGGTGGTCATAAGCCACGGAGTTCCGTTAACGTGGTGCTGGAATATCATGAAACGCACGAGCACGAGTCCTCTGTGGTTGGTTTGAATTGACGGAAAAACCCGACGGTTACCGAATATTCATTGTCTCCGGGACGCCTCTGTGGAATGGTCGATCTATGACAAACAACCACCTGACCCACAACAAATTGCAACAAATGGCTTTACAGTTGTCTTTAATCCCTACTGGGTATACTGACTAACAGAAAAAAGTCTACCAAAATCTGACATATAATTCGAGGTTACTTTATTAGCAAAAAGCCACCGTAACTTCATATAACCACTAAAACCGGAAGTGACGTCATAAAACCACCAAAAGCATGGGTTTTCCCCATTTTTTCAACAAAGATCTCAATCCGGGTCCTTGCTGCTGCAATCGTCTGTTCACATCAATCCCTCGACTTCATTTACGACAAAACTGTAATATATAGACACCTTATGACACCACTACATGAAATATGTTATTCCTTCATGAAACGAAAATGTGGTGTTTATTTTCACATTCTCATGAGTATTAAAAAATTGAATATATACATCAAATATTCAAACAAAATGTTCCATACATACATATATAGCGTCCACGGTCACTTTCATGATGCCATACAGTCGACAGTAAAAAATTTCAAGGGTTTCGTTATTTCTTTTTTATATTCATTGTTCACCATACCAAGCTTAGGTGTACACACACTGGGCATATATATTTGATGATGCCATACGGTCGACAGTGTATTTTCATTGTTCATTGTTCAGCACACCAAGCTTAGGTGTACACACACTGGGCATATATATTTGATGATGCCATGCGGTCGACAGTGTATTTTCATTGTTCATTGTTCACCACACCAAGCTTAGGTGTACACACACTGGGCATATATATTTGATGATGCCATACGGTCGACAGTAAAAAATTTCAAGGGTTTCGTTATTTCCTTTTTATATTCATTGTTCACCATACCAAGCTTAGGTGTACACACACTGGGCATATATATTTGATGATGCCATACGGTCAACAGTGGTATTTTCATTGTTCATTGTTCACCACACCAAGCTTAGGTGTACACACACTGGGCATATATATTTGATGATGCCATACGGTCGACTGTAAATTTTCAAGGGTTTTGTTATTTCTTTTTTATATTCATTGTTCACCACACCAAGCTTAGGTGTACACACACTGGGCATATATATTTGATGATGCCATACGGTCAACAGTGTAAATTTTCAAGGGTTTCGTTATTTCGTTTTTATATTTATAGTTCACCACACCAAGCTTAGGTGTACACACACTGGGCATATATATTTGATGATGCCATGCGGTCGACAGTGTAAAATTTCAAGGGTTTCGTTATTTCTTTTTTATATTCATTGTTCACCACACCAAGCTTAGGTGTACACACACTGGGCATATAATAAAAGTGGCAGACCCTGCATCATGAGCAAAATTGCAAGACTTTCAAACCCATCTGATTTTTGAACTCATCTGATCAAATGAAATAAAATTAGTATTTATCTCCTTATATAAATGTAATAATGTCTGATATTGTTTGCCGAGAAAGCCTGAATATCATTGCACGCGTTCATCATTGTTGTATATATTGGTGTCCATTTACTTTGATAAAATGACAGTTTGCTATGTGGATACGATCATACAATGTTTATGCCAGAAGTTCTTGAGCTGTACCCTGTACTACGCAGCTAGAGCAAGTCCTCCGGCGATCAGCAACGTTTTTGTTTACATCGCCACTGACTGATGCTCCGGTCTGTTCTTGTCGTTTTACAGCTGTCGAAGTTAATAACACTCTCGTTGTTCATTCTCCGGATGCATCGGAATATTTGGTCTGAGGACTTTAAGACTAAACTTAAGAGGACATAGTGAGGATTTGGCAGGCGGAGGGAACAATTCCCCCAATGCTTTTGTGTTTATGAATGTGTATAAACCAATGACCACCGATACAGCCAGATTTTGATGATCCCAAAAGTAAACCTAAAATACAGCATTTTTGGGGATAATAATACGGGTGTCATCAGGGGCCGACAGTGTGTTAAATATATATAGTTGTGTCTACTGTAACTTGATGAAATTAGCATACAACTGCAACGGACAATGTACTTAAATAATATAGAAATCAGTTCCATGCAACAGGTGTACGACAAGTACATTACTCAAGCAAAAGCCAAACAGCTACTAAGTTATGTCTGGACGTATTAACACATATTTTGCATTAAAATGCACGGTGTTAGTTTGGGAGAGCTATAAATGGTTCGGGTAGTTGCTAGGTGTTACTAGTATATTCCATCCAAATAACGAACATTAATGTGTCTGGGTGAATAAATTATGGTTCGCCATCACTCGGATTTACACGACTGGTGTCACGTTAACCATACTGATGTGAGCGGAAACGGGAGAGAGTTTTTATGGATAATATCTATATCATATATCATGATGTCTTGGTCGCGGGTTTGACCTTATTCACAGTGAAATTTTTGACAGACGATTTCGTGAAACTGAGGGCAAGCTTTTTATAACATGTACACCTCATATAAATACTAAACATCGAATTCACTTCGATGGGTAGTTAAGTACTCGCACCATATATGCTGGGCAGTGAATTCACTCAGCTGAGCTAAGGCTTAGCATAATACAGCATTCATGGATGCCCTAATGGATAAATTGGTAATATATGTTTTTTTAATATTTTGAATCATTTATTAGAGTGACCTAGGCACACACAAATACAATGACAATATAACAATTCAATACATTTGATACCTCCAGCCACACAGGGCTTATTAGTCACTATAAAAACACGTGTATATAGACATGGTGAAGAAATAAGCACAAAATTGAAAATAAATCACTACAAATATTGATATTCTATTGATATAAAATGGATTTACGATGTTTCAATGAATCACAGAGATATTTGGCTAAATATTTTTGACATTTTTTAAACGATATTTACGAACTTATCATGATCATTGTATTCCTCAAAATTTGGCAAACTATTTTTTAACACAGTTATACAATGCAGATCTGAAGGTTGCATAAGCGGGACAAGATATTATCAAATGAAATTCATCCTCAATCTCTTTAAGGTTACACACATTGCATATTCTATTTTCTAAAGGGGTGTTGTTATATCTGCCAGTTTCAATTTCTAGTGGTAAAATTCCTAATCTAAATTGAGCAACTATGGAACGGTTTCTTTTATTCATGTAATAATTAATGTAATCTTCTGTGCACATGTTAGATTTAAATGACATATATGTACGTAATTTCGGTTTCTTTCTTATCGCTAATTTCCAGTTTTCCTCATTCAATTTCATAAATTTGTCTTTGATCTCAGTCATATTACATATGTTCCTGTTTATAAATACATCATTCATGTCTAAAATTGAAAAAAATCTTTTAGTTCGGAGCACCAATTTTTGTTACATAATTCATAGTCATAGTTAAACAATTTTTTCAAAATCCTCTCATCATCCATACAAACTAATTTGTTCCAATATCTCAACATTGACATAAATCTTTTATAATTACAACATAACCACCCGAAGTCACCATCCATACCAGAAATAGGAGCACATTTATGAACACCAAGATAATATCGCATTGATCTATTTTGTACATTGTTACTGAATGAAAACTGTTTAAAACCATTCACTTCACTTGCATAATCATGTATAGGGATAATTGCAGCATTGTACATTTTCTCATATGTATGAAATCCAGTTTTTTTAATACTTTTAAATATGGGACTCTGGGCAAAAAATTAGCCCAAAGGCTAAGACAGGTTACCGGACAATTTTGGTTTGGCCATGGCAGCATTGGCAGGTAACAGACCTTGAGATTTACCAATCAAGGTTCGCAGTGTGAACAAATGACCTTGAGATTTACCAATCAAGGTCATCTGTGTGAACTTCGATGTCACCATTACATGTATGTGTGCGGCATTTGATATTCTATATGTTCATAATACAAAGATATATCTGGCTGGAATCGTTTAGGCCGCTCAGGTCAATTTACACATTACGAGTCAGACATTTGGCACTCAAAGTCATCTGACGTCAAGATCAAGGTCACCGTTAGTTGTGCCATATATGTCTTGCTATATGTTCATAATGCAAACATGAGTTCTATATGCAAGCATTTCATCTATAGAGGCAAATCGGGGCATTTTTTGACCTCAAAATGGCTGTTCCGACCTTTCAAGGTCATCGAAGGTCAAATTCAAGGTCACCACACAAATCGCCATATATGACTTCCCATTTGAAAGTACCAATTTCTAAGCTGTATCTTCAAGTGTTCTATGAGACCAGTCCTGACAGCTCCCATTATGAAGGAAAAAAGTGCCGAAAAATTTCTAAGTCCAAGTTTTTTTCAAAGGGTGAAAAAATTTTTTTGCCTAGAAATGGCCCAAAATGGATAATAATGCGATTTGGGGCGAAAAAATTTTTTTTCGCCGACTCGTCAAAAATTCAAAATGGCCGCCACACGGAGATCGGCGATTCAAGGGCAACAAAAATTATACACATCATAAATGTACATAAGGGGAATCTTTTGAAACAAAAATCTCAAAACTGATCAGACAGTTTTCGAGATAAGACAGACAAGGTGCAAATTTGGGCATTTTTCGACCCAAAAATGGCTGTTTTGACCTTTCAAGGTCATCCAAGGTCAAATTCAAGGTCACCACACAAGTCGCCACATATGACTTTCCATTTGAAAGTGCCAATTTCTAAGCTCTATCTTCAGGCGTTCTAGGAGTACAGTCCCCTGGCAGCTCCCATTATGAAGGAAAAAAGGGCCGAAAATCTTCTAAGTCCAAAATTTTTTTCAAAGATTGAAAAAATTTTTTTTGTCTAGAAATGGCCCAAAATGGATAGTAATGCGATTTGGGCCGGAAATTTTTTTTTTCGTCGACCCGTCAAAAATTCAAAATGGCCGCCATACGCAGACCGGCGATTCAAGGGCAACCAAACTTATACACATCACAGAGGTACATAAGGAGAATCTTTTGAAACAAAAATCTCAAATCTGATCAGACAGTTTTCGAGAAAACGACCGTCAAAGTCCAAAATTAGCTGTTTTTCGTCAAAAATGGCCGCCATTTTGAAAATAATTCGAAAATCAAAAAACTAAAAAATACCTCCCTCTCGAAATATTTTTAAGCATTTTTGTGCAAAATTTCAGGATGATTCGATCATAAGCTTTAAAGATATGAATGTTGACGGACACCGGACGATGGACGACGGACGCCGGACGACGACGCCGGACGCAACGCCACAGCAATAGGTTATCGGACCAAAGGTCCGGTAACCTAAAAAGTTACTGAACAGATTTTGAGAAAATGGCCGCCAAAGTCCAAAATCAGGCATTTTTCGTCGAAAACGGCCGCCATTTTGAAAAAAATGCGAAAATCAAAAAACTAAAAAATACCTCTTTCTTGAATTATTTTTAAGTATTTTTCTGCAAAATTTCAGAAAAATTCGCCCGTAAACAAAAAAGATAAAAATGTGGACGACGACGACGGACGACGACGGACGACGGACGCAACGCCATGCCAATAGGTTATCGGACCATAGGTCCGGTAACCTAAAAAAAAGTTACTGAACAGATTTTGAGAAAATGGCCGCCAAAGTCCAAAATCAGGGATTTTTCGTCGAAAACGGCCGCCATTTTGAAAAAATGCGAAAATCAAAAAACTAAAAAATACCTCCCTCTCGAAATATTTTTAGGCATTTTTGTGCAAAATTTCAGAAAAATTCGATCGTAAACTTTAAAGATAAAATTGTTGACGGACGACGACAACGACGGACGACGACGCCGGACGCATCGCCATGCCAATAGGTTACGGACCATAGGTCTGGTAACCTAAAAACGTCATTGGTCAATTCAAGGACACGATAATATTCGGCATATGTCATTTCTAGTATGTCCACAATTAATTCCTAAGCTGTGAAGTCAATAATAAGCGAGATATTAGCCATTATGTCCTGTGACCTTGAAAATGAGGTCAAAGGTCGAAATCAAGGTCATAGCAATATTCAGCATATATCATTTCCTATATGTTCATAATTGATTCCTAAGCTGTAAAGTCCATAATGAGCAAGCTATTAGCCATTTTGTCCTGTGACCTTGGAAATTAGGTCAAAGGTGAAGTTCAAGGTCATGACAATGTTCAGAATATATCATTTTCTATATGTCCCCAATTGATTGCTACGCTGTAAAGTCGATAAAAAGCGAGATATTACCCATTTCGTTCTCTGACGTTGAAAATGAGGTCAAAGGTCAAATTCAAGGTCATAGCAATATTCAGCATATATCATTTCCTATATTTTCATAATTGATTCCTAAGCTGTAAAATCGATAATAAGCGAGATATTAGCTATTTTGTCCTGCGACCTTGAAAAGGAGGTCAAAGGTCAAATTCAAGGTCATGACAATAATCTGCATATATCATTTCCTATAAGTTCATAATTGATTCCTACACTGTAAAGTCAATAATAAGCAAGATATTAGCCATTTTGTGCTCTGACCTTGAAACTGAGGTCAGAAGTCAAATTCAAGGTCACGAGAATATTCAGCATATATCATTTCCTATATGTCCACAATTGATCCCTAAGCTGTAAACTCGATAATAAGGGAGATATTAGCCATTCTGTGGTGTGACCTTGAAAATGAGGTCAAAGGTCAAATTCAAGGTCATCAGAATATTCGGCATATATCATTTCCTATATGTCCACAATTGGTTCCTAAGCTGTAAAGTCGTTAATAAGCAAGATATTAGACATTTTGTGCTCTGACCTTGAAACCGAGGTCAGAGGTCAAATTCAAGACCCTGAGAATATTCAGCATATATCATTTCCTATATGTGCACAATTGATTCCTAGTCTCTAATCTCAATATTAAGTGAGATATTAGGCTTAATGTGTCCCATTGTAAAGCATAAGAGAATTTAACAAGGGAAAGTCCCATTTGGGCCGAGTTTGGGCCCAAAATGGCCTACTTCGAGCGATTCAAGGGCAACGAAATTTATACGTGTCACAGGGGTACATATGAGGAGTGTTATGCATTGATAAGAAAAATAGTTACTGAACGGATTCTGAGAAAACGACCGTCAAAGTCCAAAATTGGCCATTTTTCGACGAAAATGGCCCTCTGACCTTGAAACCAAGGTCAGAGGTCAAATTCAAGGTCACCAGAATATTCAGGATATATCATTTCCTATATGTGCACAATTGATTCCTAGTCTCTAATCTCAATATTAAGTGAGATATTAGGCTTAATTTTGTCCCATTAAAAAGCATAGGAGAATTTAACATGGGAGAGTCCCATTTGGGCCGAGTTTGGGCCCAAAATGGCCCACTTCGAGCGATTCAAGGGCAACGAAATTTATACATGTCACAGGGGCACATAAGAGGAGTGTTATGCATCAATAAGAAAAAAAGTTACTGATAAGATTTCGAGAAAATGACTGTCAAAGTCCAAAATTGGCCATTTTTCGACGAAAACGGCCGCCATTTTGAAAAAAATTGGAAAATCAGAAAACTAAAAAAACCCTTCCTTGGAAATATTTTTAGGTATTTTTGTGCAAAATTTCAGAAATATTCCATCATAAACTTTAAAGATAAAAATGTGAACGGACGGACGACGGACGACGGACGCCGGACGCAATGCCATGGCAATAGGTTATCGGACCAAAGGTCCGGTAACCTAAAAACCGAGTTGTGCTACAATAAAGGTTGTGTGGGTGGTAGGATCTCCGTCATCTTCTATCCCTGAGGGATTGGCCTAGAAACTCAACACACTCTAGCTCCATATAACTTCGTTGTGTTGTTTGATATTAATACCTTCCAAGCCTTCCAGGCATATTCGTTTAAGTTCTTTCAACTCATCGAATATTACCTTGCAAGAGATTGATGCTATTTCTAGGCAGTCGTGTGGATTTAGCAATGAATGTTTGACCAACTTTGATGGTTTCCATTCGAAACGCCACGTGATATTTTGCATAAAAAACATTTAACCGCTGATGTCGTGTACTTTTATCTCCTTATTTTAGTTTTTCGTCGTAATTCACACAAGACCCCTGAAGATCATATCCAATTATAATTTACAAAAAAAAACATGTAGGACTGTTGTAGAATATTATTGAAATGGGCCATGTACTCGCCTCGTAGTATAAAAAACAGCGTATTTATTTGCAAAAGTAGAAATAGACAAATTCATACCCCAAGACCGAGTCCATTGACGAATTTTACAAAATCATTGTAAGTGGTCAAATCCGAGTGATACTAAAGTATCAAAGTCAAAGCCATGTGAATAACACAGACATCCAGCCTGCTGAGTGTGGGATCAACTGCTCCGGAAGAGTGAGCATCTCCCGCTCCGCAAGCGACACCCACAGTGATATTCACATTGGCATATACACAAAACTACAAGGATGGGAATATATATCTTCCATCACAAGTATGACATGCTCGGCGTAACCTTCATCCAGATCATAGGAACCACCACAGTCACAAAACTTTTTGAAGGTCGACCTCAGTCTAGACATTACGTATTTAGTTTGGAAGACTATAACTATGACTTCCTGGTAAGATGAGCATGCTCTAGCAATGTGTATGCCAAGTTGCGGGAGTATGTCATTGGCATCGTGAAGGTACACTGACTATTTTGCACAATACTAGTCTTGCAGTCACGTGATCAATACATACTGTTGGACACCACACAACGCCAGATGCTAGAGCGTTATAGAACACCTCTAGGGAGAAAAAAATGCTAATGCAATGATTCCCGTACACTTGAGTGAAACCTCACGGCAGTCAGGTGTCATCGCTCCGACAAATAGGATTGGTCAGTACCGGGTAAGTGCTCCAAAGGAGCATACTATCCACCTTTTCCACACGTGAATGATGACATAGCCCACAGAAGACAATGCATTTCCAGGATAAAAAAATACTCATTCAGACACGTAACTAATTCACGTAAAAGTGGTACAGTCATCTTGTTCAAACACACATTGGAAGGATATTTGCCAGACGGAACGTGATTTTTCCCGGGTGTCACATTTTCAGAGACAGGGTACAATAATTATCACATAGCAGACATGAGAATACTGCATTCAGCTCAAACTCGACTGTAAATTAAAGTGGCTTGTCATTTTACGGTCACCATGTACTTTTCAAAGATCTTCTGCATGTCACTCTCTATTTCTCCTCTCAAGTCTTACTACTTGTACGATTAGGGGCTCAGCCAGAGGACCACCAGTTTCATCATCACATGTGCTTTTCACACTCCTCTTCGTCTTCCCTCCATTCTCTGGAACTATGATGGATGAGTCTGAAAAAGATTCTTAAAAAATCTTGAAGAAATTTACAAGCAACATTCACTGATGTAAACAAACACCATTATCCATTTTCTACAATATTACACAAGGTGGCCTTTGGTATTAATATAGAAAATCAAATAGTAGGATAACGATAACGACAACAAATTAATGTAGAATATTTATGACTGTTAGCGGCCCGAAACCCTCCCTCACACTTTATCCCACTCGACATACACGGCACAGATTCATCACATGACTTCGTACTCACGAGAACCGACGCACACCGTCCAAGACATGTAAACAACTCCACAAATGACGTCACACAGAACACCAATCACAATCACAACACCACCAATCACAACATTTCCAGACACCTAACCACGCCCACACAGACGTTACATCACATTCAGCAAATCACATGAACTCCTGTTCCACGACGCGGGAAAAACCAGACACCCACCGCGCTTTTCGGATTCGAGTAGAGAGATTTTGGAAAGTATAGTTGTACTTCTGAATATCCAAGAAATTGTGTATTAATTATAGAAGAAATATCTGTGATATAACATTTCAAGTGTCGGACATTTCAAGTGTGAAAGAGGCCGTGATCGTGCCATCGGACTTATCATCCAAATAAACTTGGATTAATCGATATCGGACTGTTTTGTGATATTTCAAGCACAACGCTACGAACATTATACGCTAGTAAAAGGGCTGATCGGACCCTGAAGAATTCCGATTTTGTAACATTAATGAGTATGACATAGCAAAATACAATGCCTGGTATATTTGTCTGAACTGATTATGCCAGAAATTGACTCTGCTAGGACATAATCCGGACAGGATGATTGTCCGGATTAGTAGATATTTTTATGGCCCAAGTATCATCTTAATATGAAGTGCAACAATCGGGTGTCAAGTACATATAACATGTCATACGTATCTACTTATCCTGTCTGGTAACTTTTGCCATGAAGAGTCAGTAAATATTCTCGTATCTGATAATGGATACAATTCACAAACTTTATCTATCTATTTTATTGATCTATCTATAAAGATTTATGCTACGTATATCATGGTAATGGAAGGTAATTAAATGGGTACAGTAGGTCATGAAGAGCCCTAGGTTTTCTGCAGCCCACCATATAATGCACCCATCAGAAATGATGACGTTTTCTTCAAGGTCACAACTTGTTGGGATTATTGGATTTCATGGTTATATACCACGTGGTGATTTTACGTGACCTTCAAAAGCTTTTCAGATTGATTTAAGATTAAGCTAGCCATCAACTCCAGCATTTCAGCCATGACATCTACCGAGATATCCCGTCATTGTACAATATATTAGGACTTTCAGAACATTACGTCATCACGAATCAATATGCAAGATGTTTAACATAAATATTATGTAAATGTATCATGATAGTGACATCACATCCGGTTATTGATCGATGAATCTTTACTTCATCCACCATTTAACATATCTGAGTGAAGGAGTGAATGGGAAAAAGAAAGCTTGGCAGTAATTTATCATTCGAACAATCCTTGTCCCAAGCTGGAATAATTCATAAATGAGTTGTCATCTGAGAGAGAGAGAGAGAGAGAGAGAGAGAGAGAGAGAGAGAAAAGGATTATGAGCACACACATACGCATGTTGACTTTACAGGGAGATAATGATTGAATATTATCTGATTACCGTTGCGTGAAAAAAACACCAGTGTAAGTATTTTACTTATTTTACGCGCTGGAATCGATAAATCAACGAAAGTTAATATTTGCTGTTCCAGGATAGAAATGTTAATTGTATTAATATGCAGCTTTCACCAGCCGCTTGTTCAGATCAGTACACGTTGATTTCCACATCTAATTGAACATACATGTATGTAGTACTTACAATAAAATGGCAAATAACATGGGTTTTCTTAGTCAAAACCTCGGTTTCGTTTGAAAACTACTCCAGAAATCCGTGCTGAAAGCCATTTACGTTTTCGTGTCATGACCGCGACACTCAATGAACACCGCATGCAACAAATTACAATCGAAAACATAGTAACAAAAGTTTTCTCGAGTAACTATATTTCCAAAATCTCAAGATTATGAGAGACACGAATCAAGAAAGAACTTGCACAGAAATGTATATTCCCACAACCTCTCAGATATAGTGAAGGCCAACACATACCGGCACTGGAGAGTGTGGCAGGGGATGGAAGATTAGTTAGCACCTTTGGATGTTTTAATGTGTAGGCCAAAGAATTCTTTCTCCCCCCTTGTCTTGTCTGAGGACTGCGATAGACATGTCCATGGTACTACAGACTGGTGTCGTCTCCCGTGAAATTTCCTGAAAGTTGTTAGATATCGATATGAACACGTCTTGTCAATTTCAGAGTAATATATGTAAGCTGCTACCAGTCTCCTGCCGTTGATATGTGTTCATGATTCAGCCTAGTTCATTACCACTCATTGCCTTTTTGTATATTTTCAGTACATGAAAACCTATTCATATCTTGACTCATATGAAGGACATTCATCGGATGTCAAGTACATCAAATACTCTATTGAGACAATTATTCCAGAATGGCTCGACCATTAGCTCTAAAGTGTATCAGTATAGCATGAGGGGTCATCTGAGTGTGGTGTTTATCATAATTGATCAATTTATATCAATGGAGATTTCCTCTTCCGTGGAGTAAAGCAGATTTTTCATATCAAAAAATACCCATGTAATCTCAGCTAAAAGCCAATCTCTTTCGCACTATGTCCACAACACTCATTGGATGAATTGCAAATTCACAATCTCAGATTCCATGAAATTGTATTGGGATGAAAAGAAGATAAAACATTATATAAAAATAAAAAATATATTCCTACAACTGTCAGCTATACATATAGCACAACATATTTGTCTGCACATGACCGAATACCTCTGTTATCTTTCCTCGTCTAATGAATTCTTCAAGATATACAAGAGGCTCTTCCACAGCATTCTGGGCCGGTATACTGTACATTTCCGTGATTTCCTGAAGGTTACCAGATACCACAATAAATGCCCCTTGTTCTATCCCCGTCCTGTCATCCATTGGCTCCAGAGTGCTAGAACATTCCCCCACGAGGGGTCATTCGAGTGTGATGGTTCCCTTTTGAAACTAACTGAGTAAAATAAAGAACATACTGAAGAGTGTCTGAAGAAAATAGTAACTGGTCGTTTTGTTCCAAGTAGTTGTGGCCCTGGAGTCCACTCTTTAAAACACTCATCAGTATTGACTGTCTTCTCTAATGCCAAGGGCACGATTTGTTGAATAGGTTTATGGACATGGACGAAATTATTGGCAATGTACATTTGCAGGTTGTCTTGTTATAAAATGGTGATTAAATATCATACTTGTTTTGTTGTACCAGAACACAAGAATATATTTCGGATCACGACATCGATGGAGAACATACAGTAACTCATATGGCAGATGAAGGCTAGCCTTTACCCATCCATTGGTCAGAGTAATGTGTGTACGTGGTTCATGTAGTATTCAAATTAAAATCCACGGCTAATAACAAAAGTTTACCTCCGCCATTTCATGGAGTAAAGTAAAGTTATTTTTGTTCATGTCGTGTGAATATCATTCAGGAATTCTTGCTACAAACCAATTATTTTCGCCATATGCCCACGAGATTCACTAGATGGGTGTCAACTTACACAGAGAATTACTGATTGCTCAAGGGTATTCCCATATTTGAAGACATTCTTACGAGAGCAAATCGAAGAACAAATGGCACATAAATGAGTATCCCACAACCTATCAGAGATAGATGCATCAAGACCAGGAAGATGAACGCCGCTGGAGAATAAAGAGGCTCTCCAACTAAATAGCATAACAAGCCAGGGTTGAGTTCCGTAAACCGACTTCCGTTAACAAGTGTTCATGGCTCCTCTCAGTTAACGTTCATCACCATTGGTTACTGGTAATTTTGGTGAGTCACCGGAGTGTGCTGATGGGAATTAGAGGCGTGGAATGAAGAATATTGTATTTTGCATACGCTCATACATTATACTTGCCCCCAAAAATATTGAGCTGTACCCCGTAGCCAGAACAAGTCCTCCAGGGGAACATTTTGACTTCTTGCGCCAATCCCACGTGTTAAGATTTGTTTCAGGATAAATGACCCCATTCGCAATCTCCGGGACTGTTCGAGCTGGTGGCCAGGGGCTCGGATAGGTTGGGGTTATCCCATAAACATCAATATACTTATCAATATACTTAGGCCTACCTTAGTATTTTGTTTAACTTTGTTGACAAAAATAATTAGCAATGTAAGAAAAGTTGATTGTAAAGCCCTCGATTCAACCAGAAATTATCTGCATTTGTATACTTATTTTCGAAAAATAATCCAACTCTTTTTTTTTCATGGCACCTATGTGCTATTAGTTGTGGAGAGCTATAAACGGTTCTGATAGTTGCTAGGTTTCATATTCCATCCAAACAACTTACATCAATGTGTCTGGGTGAATAAATTACAGCCCATCATCAATTGCGGAGGGTGTCACCTTCTCCCATACTGATGTGAGCAGAAACGGAATAAAGTAATCATGGATAATATTCACAAAAATATCGTGATGCAATGGGCGCGGTTTTACCTCACAGTGAAATATGATTTCGTCAAATTATGGGCAAGGTTTTCACAATATTTACGCCTCGTAGATCATCGGAGTCACCCAAAGAGTACACTCTTTGGTCACCCTGCTAGATATATAAGCTCTTACACCAAATTATAGTACCGACAGTAATGTTTACAAATTCGACCTAACAAATACCACCATAGCACTCATGGGTGCCTAGTGGAGACGTTGATAATCTACTGGATTATGAACCATAATCGATTAATGTTGTTGTGTTTGTGTGTGTGTGTGTGTGTGTGGGGGGGGGGGGGGTATTGGTCAGCTGATTCCCTGATCATAGCATTTTTGTTTTTGATATCAATACCTCGAACCTTCACATCTTCTACGTCATCCAATGTTATATAACTAGAGATTACTTCTAGGCAGTCGTATGGATTTAGAAATGATTATTTGACCGACTTTGACTGCTTTCCTGCAAATCAACACGTGTCATTTTACATCGAAAAAATATTCTTGCATTATGTATTGTGTTTTTCTGCAACCTCATTTCAGTTTTTTGTACTCACTGGTGGAACTACCTTGTAGATTAAAAATATCCAATTATTATTGTTCCAAATACATGTGCATGCGCCTTAGAATATCGCGGGAGATAAGCCATGCAATTTAAACAGTATTTATCTTTCTTCTGGCATTTTCTTAATCATGCTTTCCAGTTGATTTGAAAGCTAGTAATCAAATTCAATCCGACTTCCAACTTTAGGAATCCTCTGCTTGTGAAATGAATTCGAAATTAGCCAATATAAGCAGGGATCTGGTTCGCTTAGTAGATTTTTGAAAATAATTGCCCTGAAGTGGATCCAATAAAAAAAAATTAGCCCAAAGGCTAATAGGTTACCGGACAATTTTGGTTTGGATAATGGAATGTAACAGACCTTGAGATTTATCAATCAAGGTTATCAGTGTGAACATTATGACCATGAGATTTACCAATCAAGGTCATCCATGTGAACTTCAATGTCACCATTACATGTACGGGTGCGGTATTTGATTTTCTATATGTTCATAATACAAAGATACGTCTGGGTGCAAGTGTATAGGCCGCTCAGGCCAATGTACACATTCTCAGTCAGACATTTGGCACTCAAGGTCATCTGAGGTCAAGTTCAAGGTCATCATTAGTTGTGCCATATATGTCTTCCTATATGTTCATAATGCAAACATAAGCCTTATCTGCAAGCATTTCATCTATAGAGGCAAATCTGGGCATTTTTTGACACAGAAATGGCTGTTTTGACCTTTTAAGGTCATCCAAGGTCAAATTCAAGGTCACCACACAAGTCGCCATATATGACTTTCCAATTGAAAGTGCCAATTTCTAAGCTCTATCTTCAAGCGTTCTATGAGTACAGTTCTGGCAGCTCTCATTATGAAGGAAAAAATTGCCAAAAATTTTTTCAAAGGGCGAAAATTTTTTTTACCGCTGGTAATGGCCCAAAATGGATAGTAATGCGATTTGGGGCGAAAAAATTGTTTTTTGCCGTCTCGTCAAAAATTCAAAATGGCCGCCCCACGGAGACCGGCGATTCAAGGGCAACCAAACTTATACACATCACAGAGGTCCATAAGGGGAATCTTTTGAAATAAAAATCTCAAAACTGTCTGAACAGTTTTTGAGAAAATGGCCGTCAAATTTCAGAAAGATTCGACCGTAAACTTTAAAGATAAAAATGTGGACGGACGACGGACGGCCGGACGCCGGACACAACGCCATGCCAATAGGTTATCGGACCATAGGTCCGGTAACCTAATAAAAGACACAGATAAAGGGAATGGCATTTGTTGCGGATTCTGTCCCCGAACCTAACAATTACATGTAGGTTTGTCAGACATTTGGAGAGATTCGTGTGATCCCCCCTCCCCCCTCTGAATAATAGAACCCCGACCAGATTGATGGATAACAGAATGAATGCTCCTAGACAGGCCATCCTCAACAACGCAGCTGCAAAACTGACAGTGGATATACTTAGCACACATCGCCGACATAGTTGATCATGAAAAATAACCAAAGAAATAATTGGATGGCGACATTGATTCCTAGCATCAAACTTATTTGGGACTTATTGGGGCAGTGTAGATTTCTCGAGGATTTTCCCGCTCCGCATTGCCTAACAACGAGAACTGATGCTGATGTTGTTTGTTGCGAGAGCGCGGAGCATGCGTGGTGGTGACATTGGGCGTGAGTGGCCTAAATCCCTCTGCGTCGATCCGTGTATCACTCCGCACGCCTTGCCACCTTTGTGACGTCCAGACAGCTGCTTCCGTCGCGATCTTCAATGGTCTTCGATGAAATTTTGTCAACTGCATCTCTACACTTCACACGGTATGATATAAATCCAGAGATTAAATCAGTGGGATATATGTACTAATGATGAGGTGTCATATATGCCGTATGCAGAAATACATGATGCAGTTTAGCGACGTAGGTTTATCCGATATTGGGGAATTCCAGATTGGAGGTGCCGCAGGGTGACTGTATAGTCATCCACTGCTGAAGTAGCCAGGACATCAGACATTTCATATTTTTTATGTGCTCTCCATTTCGTATACTTTACTGTATTATTTTTGACATTATACCATACATATAGTCATTGAAGAATATCTGCAAGTCTTACCACTAATTACTAGTAATAATAGACTTACACCTCTCTGTTGACAAAACCAAGCTACGACTGAAACTCTATGGGTGATATGTTTCTACAATGGATGCAACAATCAACAAGGGATCGATTTTGCTGTTTCTGATTTGGAAGATGCTTCTGATATCGTAAAAATCTATGGTATTGACTGATACTGTGTTCTAAATTGTTCCGCACGATCATTTAGTAGATGTCGCACGTGGACTATTTACTTAGTGGAACAGTTTCATTTCTGATCAGTTAAAAGGCTGTGTCACAGAAAACAGAGGTGAAGGGACAAGTGGAAACCCAAATGAGCTTCAGCAAAGCTGCGTAATTAGAATGTTATGTTCATAACGGAAAAGTTCATATCTTATCAAAGATTTATGTGGTATAGACGTTCTTGTTGGTATATGCGGTGCACTAATTCGCCATTCTACATGGCGCACAAGCAGTAACATATTATTGGTGTTATGACGTTACATTACTCAGTCTATACGATATATACATCTTTACCATTATGTATGGTACCATCACCATTAAGTATGGTAATTTTGGCAAGTCACCGGAGTGTGCCCATGGGAATTAAAGGGGTGAAATGAAGAAAACTGTATCCTGCATACGATCATACATTATACTTGCCCCAAAAGGTATTGAGCTGTACCCTGTACTACGTAGCCAGAACAAGTCCTCCAGGGATCGAAGACGTTTGTGTTTATATCGCCACCGAGTGATACTTCGGACTTTTTCTGTCTGCTTTCTTCGAGGGACATTTTGACTTCTTGCGCCAATCCCACGTGTTAAGATTTGATTCAGGATAAATGACCCCATTCGCAATCTCATGAGACACAGATAAAGGGAATGACATTTACTGCGGATTCTGTCCCCGAACCCAACAATTACATCTAGGTTTGTCAGACATTTGGAGAGACTCGTGTGACCCCCCCCCCCCACCCCCATCCCCCCTCTGAATGACAGAACCCCGACCAGATTTATGGATAGCAGAATGAATGCTCCTAGACAGGCCATCATCAACAACGCAGCTGCAAAACTTGGAGTGGATATACTTATCACGCATCGCCGACACAGTTGGTCATAAAAAATAACCAAAGAAATAATTGGATGGCGACACTGATTCCTAACATCACACTTGCTTGGGCAGTGTACATATCTCGGGTATTTTCCGGCTCCGCATTGCCTAACAACGAGAACTGATGCTGATGTTGTTTGTTGCGAGAGCGCGGCTCGACGCGTGGTGGTGACATTGGGCGTGAGTGGCCTAAATCCCTCTGCGTCGATCCGTGTATCACTCCGCACGCCCAGCCACCTTTGTGACGTCCAGACAACTGGCGTCTGACTTCCGTCGCGACCTTCAATGGTCTTCCATGAAATTTAACAGGGCCGTCACCTGCATCTCTGCACTTCACACGATATGATATAAATCCAGAGATTAAATCAGTGTGATATATGTACTGGTCAATGATCAGGCGTCATATATCACAGATATATGCCGTATGCACAAATACATGATGCAGTTTAGCGATGTATGTTTATCCGATAATGGGGAATTCCAGATTGGAGGTGCCGCATGGTGACTGTAGTCATTGACTGCTGAAGTAGCCAGGACATCAGGCATCTCATATTTTTATGTGTATTTTTATGTCTCCACTCGTATACTTTTCTGTATTATTTTTGGCATTATACCATACATATAGTCATTGAAGAATATCTGCAAGGGTTACCACTAATCACTAATAATAATGGTCTACCAACCTCTCTGTTGACAAAACCAAGCCACGACTGAAACTTTATGAGTGATATGCTTCCACAATGGATGCTAGCGCTCGCAAAAATCAACAAGGGATCGATTTTGCTGTTTCTGATTTGAAAGATGCTTCTGGTATAGTACAAATCTATGGTATTGACTGATACCGTGTTTATATTGTCCTGCACGGTCATTCAGTAGATGTCGTACGTGGGAGTATTTACATAGAGGAACAGTTTCATTTCTGATCAGTTAAAAGGCTGCGTCACAGATTACAGAGGTGAAGGGACAAGTGGAAATCCAAATGACATTCAGCACAACTGCGTAATTAGAATGTTATGTGCATAACAGAACAGTTCATATCTTATCAAAGATTTATTGTGGTACAGACTTTCTTATTGGTATATTCGGCGCACTGATTTGCCATTTTACATGGCGCACAAGCAGTAACATGTTATTGGTGTCATGACATTACATTACTCAGTCTATACGATATATACATCTTGCAATCACTAATCAATACATATAATTGGACACCTCGCAATGTCAGATGCTTGTACAAGCACATCCAGCACAGCAAATGTTTATGTAATGCATCGATTCGCGTATTTTTTTTCGTGGGTAATGTCTCAGCCCAATCAGCAGTTACCACTCTGAGAATTGGTCTGTCAATAAGTCTTTTAGTTTTACTCGAGAGTGTCTCGAGTTTTTGGAGTTTTCGTGAAACGAGTGTTATAACTAGCCTCTTCCACGCGCGAAGGTTGACACAAATAATACGGTACATTTCCATGGTAAAAAATACTCATTTGAACACAAACCAATGCTGCCATCTATAGGATGTCCATCTTCAATATACCTCCAATATAATTCAGACAATCAGAAGTAGATATTGGAATGATTCAGACTGCACACAAAAATACACTAAAAATGTTCCCCACTTCTCCAAAACTCGCCACAAACTCTTGGTTATTCGCCGCTGATTTGAGGGATCTTACATTTTATGGTATTTACGGTTCTTAATCTGTTAATGTTTGTCCGTCTATGACACTAATTGTGTGGCTTCCCTGGAACAAGTCACAGAAATCTGAGTGAACTCATCACGAATCCACTAGGACACTCTTCAGCGCATCTATCTAATGACTACTAATATGCTATTCTGAATATAAATAGCTGCATCGAATGGGAATATTTGTTTCTAGTATATTGCAACTGCAACTCGTTGCACTACAGGTACATAAAAATGACAGAATGACTGAGGTCTCCTAATGCTATTGTGCTAGTTGATATGGTTCCACTGGATAAATTTGGACAAACTGGAATCCTCTGCTTTTTTCCATATTTGCTTGGATATTTATGAGAAAATGAAAACATTCAAACACGGAGCTTTTAAGAAGTCAGACTTGTGTGGATAAAAAAGACTAGGATAAAAAAAATTATGTGTCGCTTATAGCCATATATCATTCATCATAAAGCCGGGAGATACACCAGAATGCTTAGATCAATATAGATCTTACGGAGGCCTGGCGTCCGGCTTACTTCCGAGAGTGTACTTTGTAAGCAGTGTCTTAAAGGCCATGTTGAATAGTAACAACGCACGAGGAAATGGCCAGGTAAATAGTGCAGACGACAGACAGAATCGATCTTGGAAGTAAGTAATTGAACATCATGTACATATTGATCCGGGGCATGGTTTTCAGAGATACTTGTTAGAGATACATAATCTACATTTTCAGTTACGTCCGTCAAACTACGTCATTCAAGTTTTTCATGCTTATATCCGGCACACGTGGGTGTACTCTTTCCCAATTTTTTTCTGCAAGAGTGTGATAGATACTACATTAGCTACATATTAATAAAGAATGCAATTCTACCTGTATCTACACACACATTGTATGAGGTACAGTTCACGTTACCACTTTGAACCACACTTGCTACCCCACTTAATTAGTACACGTCGACTGAAATGTTGTGTTGAATGTAAAGGAGACCTGAAATAAAATGAAAAGAACGGTTAATTAATGAATACTATCTGTAAGTTATTCTATGATGTGGCTAACATTGTGAACCAGTCATTCCCGTCATTCCAGCGATGAAACGGTTTACGCCTCCATGTAATTTACAGTGTGTCGTCCTCTGGCTTCTCAAACCGCCCGGACTGTGCACCGCAAGTTCCTGAGGAGATTCAGAAAAGTGTCCTGGGTGATGCTTGCCTAATTTTCACGCAGACTTGATGAGATGGATTTCCTCAGACTCCACTAGACCAGAAACCCTGGGTTTTCTGACTAGACCTATCGCACCATCGTATACAAACTGAAGAGCTGCGTGATTTCACAATGAGCGAGTGGTTTTGTACACGTAAATATGCGCGCGTTATCTGTGTCAGTGTGCAAGTACGGAAAGTGTTTGAACATGCATCATGTATCTGGGGCCAGAGTACATGTGGGGGAGGGTTATGTGCCGTCAGTGTCCTAAGATTATACTACACTTGTTTCAAGAGCTGTCAATGTGTCTGGAGGCCCCTGTAACACCGCCTTACCGAAGTTTGAGAACATAGATGGGGTTCATATCTGGACATTGAGCTGACCACTTCAGAGTACACATGTCCCTTACGTGTTGAACCTAAACTTTTGGTGCTTGGTGTATTTTGGTATCATATTTTTTTTTGCAAAGAGGATGTGAGAACACATACGGATCGAAACAGTTCCATTGTCAATGGGCATCATTCCACGCCACAGTGGATGATGGCTCTATAGGAACACCTGGGCAATATTGGAGCATTGATGACCATGTCTTGTTTCACTTGCATGTGTTTTGGGCTGTTGGTAGATGTTTCTCTAATATCTGGTCGAGTTGGTAATGTAATTTCAGGAGGACCTGAAAAAGGTATTAGTTGTGAACGTGGATTATGTTCTAGCACATCAAGTGCTCGAACCATTAGCTCTAAGAGAGAGAAAAGAAGATAAATCATTTCCTCACACGACAGGTGCTAGTTGTAGACTAGGATTACTTCCCAGTATGGTGGCACATCAAGTGATCGAGCCATTAGCTCCGAGAGAGAGAGCATAGAAGATAATCCTCTCGTCACACGACAGGTTCTAATTGTGGACAAGGCCCCTGAGTGACTTCGCACTGCAAATATGAGGCAGGAAATTGATCTGTCCTTAATTGTGTCTTCGTAATCATCTTGGAAGAACTCTTATTGATAGAGTATGTCACAACATCTCTCGTGAACAACGTCTCATTTCTGGAGTATGGGTAGACTTGCATATCCAATGTTTCAGGTGAGCCAAGCTCTGGTCGACATGTATTCAAAGTGTTATCTCAAAGCATTATAACACTTCAGTGACAGCTCTCCAACGTTTATGTTTTCAACAATCAAAACTAGTATTTTTGAATGTCTTATTTCAGGTGATTTATTTTGGTCTGGGATAGTATTAGGTCCTTTATTTTATATCACTGTCATTCCATCGGTAATCTACACCATATTTTCTTTCTTGTTGTCAGTGACTTTTAGTACTACCAACAATACATCGTCCATTTCTGTCTACCAAACTTGTTGTTTATCGCAAAATAGCACATTTTTTGGTTGCATCATATAGTTTGTAACTATTTATTGGTTTTTGTTGTGTAATTTTACGATTTTATTCGTCCAACATGTGTAACAATAAAGTATCTATCTATACATACATATCCCCATCTAATATCGAGACACACGAGAATGCTTCTGTCACAATCTTTTCTGTCACATATTTTGTTATCAGTTTATTATGATTTTGTATTCTGTATTTCATCAAAACTCTCACCATAACATCGTTATTGCCCCTCAGTGATGACATGAGTAAGTGGTAATCTTTGAAAATTGCATGACACGTTTGTGGTATGAGTTCATTATAGGAAGTGTCAGTAGCCTTACTGTAGCCTACGGGATCAACCTGCTTTTCCCCTCATATTCTCTTCATTGAAAGCTTCCAGATGTGTCAGCATGATTTTGCCAGGCAAAGCCGACTGACCATGTAGACATTACTTTTAAAAGCTCAGACAAATTAGTTGAATGTGCTCCATAAACTTATACGAGTCCATTGATGTTCTCGGTTTGAGTCTGTAGCCTGTGGCATACTTTACCGAGCAATTATGATATATCGCAACTATTCATGATTACTTTAATGGGGGGCCTGTTCCAGTTCTTGGATCACCATCGCCATCTTGTTGTTATGTCAAAGAATCCAAAGTCTATAGTGACTTACTGTTTTGAACCTGCAGTTGAGGTACTTAGTTCCGACATACGACATCTTGAAGGTTTATTTTCACTGGCAGGGATGAACACTCGATACAGTAGTCGACTCAGATATGAATGTTGTTGTTGTTGTTTGGGCTTGGCAAACAGATAAAGCATACCTATTGTCCCAATCGGTTATAGCAAAATCGATTGGCCCATTGAGAACAATTCTGAGAACAATCCAAGCAGAACGTTTTCTTGGATTAGGCTTAACATCATTGGTTATATACATTTACATGCCTGGCACATTTCTAGTGAAATGCCACAACGGTGTGGGTAATTAAGATATCGGAGGAGACTGTGAGGACCGGATTTCTGATAGGGAGTGATCCATGACAGATCAGCTCGCCTCTCATCGACAGCTGCTGGCTGACGGTGCGGGTTATGTCCCATTGTCATAAGGTGCAGGCACAGCTCGCCTCTCACCGACAGGTGCTGGCTGTCTGCGCGGGTTATTTCCCGATGTCACAAGGTGCAGGCACAACAGTCTTGTTTATATCAAATTACATGAAACACGAAGTGGCATCAACACTCAACAAACAGGTAATAATGTGTGATGAAGTAAGAGGAAAACATGATCTTATTTTTATTCATGGATATATTCAAATCACATTGCTTAGATTTGTAATTTATTATTATTATGTCGTCATTATACCCATTTGATCATCTGATTACCCTTGAAATCTTGTATCATGTTGCTCTATGCATTGGATTCTTACTCATTATATTATTAGCTTTTTGTTTTATGAGGTACTTCAACGGAGGCCACATTTTTAAAAACCTTTCTGTACTTCGGCAGGACTGGCCGTATATGGACATTCATACTTCTTCAAAAGTTATCATGTCTGACCATAATCATTCCATATTCATTGTAGCTGACAATTGATGACCAGTGCGGAGACCAAATTATATGAACACTTCTCGCATGCAAAAGACATGGCTATTGTCCATACGGAAGACATACAAAGTCATAATGTTCATTTTATGTAAAACTGGTTTATTCTGTGTGATCAAGTATGGTCCGAGATGAACTTGAATTAGCATCGTCACACCAAAATGCAGTAGTTTGCATTGAGTGGACGATGATGTAGTTTGAACATGATTGACATGATGTCAACGAACTTGTACATTTGCTCATCATTTGCTCAACATAATCTGGCGAGCCAAGCAAGATCCGTTGATTCGTATGATAACTATAAGAATATACCACATATGCACATGTAACCTTTGGCGTGACCCAAGAGCGTTGGTTAATGAGTTATCAATATAATCTTTATATTGGTTTTGGATCAAATATTGCGATGGTCGTAGGGTTGTACGATCGTCTTACAATCAAGTAGGCCTAGTCATTGTGTTAGATCAAGCTAAGTGTGTACATCATTGAATATTATCATTCAGTAAGTGTTTTTCTTTGTAACTTCTCAGTTCTAATGATCACGATCCAAATTACAAGTATGAAAAAATCGTTCTATACTGTACCCATAAACACAAACGTTACACGACCATAAGACATGAGCTGCTTCCATTACGATATTTGATCTCATTGTGACGTAAGGAAATAACGACAGGAAGGAAATGGGAGAGACAATTGCTTGCAACAACACAAAAACGTCGGAAACAAAAAATACCATTGACCATTTGCAGACAACTGAAATGGTGCCAACTTGCACTAAACGTGTGCTAAAACAAGAAGTAACTTTAACCCCAGTCTTCAACAGTCATGTTTCGTTGGATAAGTGGATGAAAAATAATTCGTTGGTCTTGATAGCAGTTAGAGTCAGATACAACATAATTATACGGACAATTCACACTACCTCGGCAAACATTGCCTCTTTAGGATATTGCTTGCCCATGGACTCAATTCTCCTGTTACAACGTTGAGTGATCATAGAGAATGGTTCAGCCAGTGAATGATATACACATTCCATAAGTTTATAAACATTGATGGCATTACTGCCACGATAGTTATGGTTTTATAATAATGATGCGATGTACTAATTATTCCTGGTGATTCAGTGATATGCATGTACATGCCAATTTGCTGCCACGCAATATGGAATATTGTAATACATGTATGCATAAGAGAAATGACATAGATTTGTTCCCGGCATAGATTTGTCATGCATGTACGCCCACTGGCCACAACCCTATAACATCACGGAGTCCGCATCTGTATTCCTGAAAAGATGTTCATGTTACTGAATATATGTAACTATTCTGAAAGCTGTTATCAGTCACAGCTCTTGGATGTGTATTTGGCACAATAAAAATTCAACATCTCAGATCACAGACTGTATTCATTTCTACTCATCTCAAATCCACTTGAATCACGTCTCAACTGTTCCCTGGACAATCAGGAATGTGTTTCTTTATGTGTTTTGTGATGTATCACTGGTGATATGTCTTATGGGGGAACACATAGGTGTATTGCATCGATATTAGTTTTATGACCATACCTGATACAAATATGGATTGATCAATGTTATTTTGGTGCTTTGTAGTTTATCATACATCGTTAAGCATGGCAGATTATAATCACCCATCAATAAGTGTATGTATATTTGAGGTTCTAGCCATTCATTGGTGTAATCGTTTATAAAATCATTTCGGATGTCACAGTTGGAATGCAAACTGTATATTTATACCTATCGTGAATAACTGATTATTAATCTAATTAGATGTTACCATATACTGTGAACGTTGAGGAAAGTGATGCAAACGGTGCCAACAATACAGTGTATGTATAAAGATTGATGAGGCAGGAATGGATTTCATTCTGACAGTCGCATGGAGCAAGGGATCAATTAGAACCGCAATACATATGTTTTATGGATCTAGAAAACATTTGAGGAGCAAGCCTCGCTAGCTCCATTCAGTACCACGGAATCTCATTGACCCAGTAACAACTTGGATGGAAACGCTCGCTCGGATTAGGCTGTCTGCGCGGGTTATTTCCCGATGTCACAAGGTGCAGGCACAACAGTGACTCTTGTTTATATCAAATTACATGAAACACGAAGTGGCATCAACACTCAACAAACAGGTAATAATGTGTGATGAAGTAAGAGGAAAACATGATCTTATTTTTATTCATGGATATATTCAAATCACATTGCTTAGATTTGTAATTTATTATTATTATGTCGTCATTATACCCATTTGATCATCTGATTACCCTTGAAATCTTGTATCATGTTGCTCTATGCATTGGATTCTTACTCATTATATTATTAGCTTTTTGTTTTATGAGGTACTTCAACGGAGGCCACATTTTTAAAAACCTTTCTGTACTTCGGCAGGACTGGCTGTATATGGACATTCATACTTCTTCAAAAGTTATCATGTCTGACCATAAGCATTCCATATTCATTGTAGCTGACAATTGATGACCAGTGCGGAGACCAAATTATATGAACACATCTCGCATGCAAAAGACATGGCTATTGTCCATACGGAAGACATACAAAGTCATAATGTTCATTTTACGCAAAACTGGTTTATTATGTGTGATCAAGTATGGTCCGAGATGAAATTGAATTAGCATCGTCACACCTAAATGCAGTAGTTTGCATTGAGTGGACGATGATGTAATTTGAACATGATTGACATGAAGTCAATGAACTTGTACATTTGCTCATCATTTGCTCAACATAATCTGGCGAGCCAAGCAAGATCCGTTGATTTGTATGATAACTATAAGAATATACCACATATGCACATGTAACCTTTGGCGTGACCCAAGAGCGTTGGTTAATGAGTTATCAATATAATCTTTATATTGGTTGTGGATCAAATATTGCGATGGTCGAAGGGTTGTACGATCGTCTTACAATCGACGGCCTAGTCATTATGTTATATCCAGCTAAGTTTGTACACCATCAAATATTATCATTCAGTTAGTGTTTTTCTTTGTAACTTCTCAGTTCTAATGATTACGATCCAAATTACAAGTATGAAAAAATCGTTCTATACTGTACCCATAAACACAAACGTTACACGACCATAAGACATGAATAGCTTCCATTACGATATTTGATCTCATTATAATGTAACGAATCAACAACAGGAAGGAAATGGGAGAGACAATTGCTTGCAACATCACAAAACATCGGAAACAAAATACACTTTACCAGTTGCAGACAATTGAAATGGTGCCAACTAAACGTGTGCTAAAACAACGAGTGACAGTATCCATCAGCCTCCAATAGTCATGTTTCGTTGGATTTGAGTGGAAAAAAACATCATTGGTCTTGATAGCGGTTATAGTCAGATACAGCATAATCAAATGGACAATTTACACTACCTCGGCAAACATTGCCTCTTTAGGATTTGCTTGCCCGTGGACTCCGTGCTCCGCTTGCACTGTTGAGTAATCACAGAGAATGGTTCAGCCAGTGAATATATTCACAATATTCCCATTCCACAAGTTTATGAACATTGATGGCATTATTACCACGATAGGTATGCCTTTATAATATGACAATGATGCGATGTACTAATTATTCCTATGATTTCCATGAATCCGGGGTGATTCAGTGATATGCATGTACATACCAATTCACAACCACGCAGTATGGAATATTGTAATACATGTAAGCATGAGAGAAATGGCATAGGTTTGTTCTTGACATAGACTTTTTCATGCATGTATGTTCACTGACCATAGCTCTATAACATCACGGAGTCCGCATCTGTATTCCTGAAAAGATGTTCATGTTACTGAATATATGTAACTATTCTGAAAGCTGTTATCAGTCACAGCTCTTGGATGTGTATTTGGGCACAATGAAATTTAACGTCACAGATCACAGAATGTATTCATTTCTACTCATCTCAAATCCACTTGAATCACGTCTCAGCTGTTCCCTGGACAATCAGGAATGTGTTTCTTTATGTGTTTTGTGGTATATCACTGGTGATATGTCTTTTGGGGGAACACATAGGTGTATTGCATCGATGTTAGTTTCATGATAACCATACCTGATACAAATATGGTTGGATCAATGTTATTTTGGTGCTTTGTAGTTCATCATACATCGTTAAGCATGGTAGATTATAATCACCCATCAATAAGTGTATGTATATTTGAGGTTCTAGCTATTCATTGGTGTAATCGTTTATAAAACCATTTCGGATATCACAGTTGGATTGCAAACTGTATATTTATACCTATCGTGAATAACTGATTATTAATCTAATTAGATGTTACCATATACTGTGAACGTTGAGGAAAGGCTGGTAATAATGCTTCGATCGAACGCCTGTGATGCAAACGGTGCCAACAATACAGTGTATGTATAAAGATTGATGAGGCAGGAATGGATTTCATTCTGACAGTCGCATGGAGCAAGGGATCAATTAGAACCGCAATACATATGTTTTATGGATCTAGAAAACATTTGAGGAGCAAGCCTCGCTAGCTCCATTCAGTACCACGGAATCTCATTGACCCAGTAACAACTTGGATGGAAACGCTCGCTCGGATTAGGCTCGACAGTATCGATTGTGCAATGGCCTGGCAGATATCTAGTATGCGGTAGAATCTGTGGCTACTACTTTTCTCTCGAAGCGAGCCTGAGTTCCCTAGGGGAGTTTGTGAGGACTCGTGCTGGGGATTTCTGACAGGTAGTGAGCCACGGCAGATTGGAGCTCGCCTCTCACACGACAGGTGCTGGCTGTGGGTGCGGATTATATCCGAGTGTCTTGGGGGATCATACAAATTAAACACGTGATTCACCATGTGATATTGGAAGATCTTAGATTGCAAGATCATCACATCTTGAGAGACACTGGTACTGATAAACGCAATGACATAAAATGTGAATTTGTTTTTGTCATGTTACGTAGTAGGCTCAACTGAAACATTTGGAGTTAAGATGGCATATAAGGTAAGGTAAGTTCAAATCATGTTTACAATACTTGTTTCACTTATACATTTTTAGTCTCTACGTTTCCAGAGTCACAACAGAAGAAGCCATATAAAATGACCTGTTAAAATAGCAGATCATGTATTTATTTGCTGTCTCAGGCATTGACATGATGTTTGTGTCTTTGAAAGGAGAATGAAGAGATGAAGCCACAGGTGGGGTGGTGTCACCAGATAGGACTCCCTACCCATTTTCTAGATATTGATATAAAAGCATAAATTTTGCTTCCATGCTTTTCCAATGAATACCTGATAAGAATCAGACATCACGCGTACTCAAACTATTGATATTTACGATTTGAGATTATTGATGATTCCCACGTTAAGATAAAGAAACCAGATGACCTTCGGAGATATGAGTGGGGGTGGCAGAAAATGGGGGAATCTTCGATCACATCTGGTTTCACATTCTCGTGCAGTTTCGAGAATTTCAAGAATAACTCGATTGTTTTGTTTGATTTTCTTGTGGTATTTGGTTTTATAGTGTTGTTATGGACAAACCCATTTGTACGACTATCCAATGTGTTGTTGCTAGGGCGTAGTTATCAACGTCATCATGTGTTGTATTCATGGAATTCAACAGCCGCAGCAAGTATGGCCCTGGTTGCAGGGATGACAATACCAAATTTTACAGGGGCTGAAATTTGGCCATCGCACTGTCCAAAGCCGTGAGTAGTGTCGAAAATAGGGGAACTGACTATGGTGGGGAGACCAATGAATTAACAATAAAATGGCCCAAAATTCCGTTATAGGAGCAATATGACTTTCAGGAAGTCATTGATGCCGATTTATGATGCATGTAGTCATACATGTATCCCTGGTGATTTCTCCTCCTTGACCTGTTATCAGTCTCGGCCACTCTGTCTTCCAACAAACACAAATATGTACCCCTCTTTTTTCAGAGTCAGCGTCATCACTCATCACCTTCTTTTGTTTTCTACCGGTTCGTGGTAAAAGGACTATACATTGTTTTCCGTTCCTCCCCCTCGTATATGACTCCTTATCAGAATTCCTTGGAATCAGAGAATATCCATCACCGGCATTACATTAGAGACATCGCTAATGTTGTCCATATTGTGTGGGTGTTATGAAAGTCGGCGACATTATCGGATTAGCGAGCATGGATTTGATATCCATCTTCATTTATTAGACGTCATGACCCTAGTACCGTACACTGCTCCTCAATACTACTCGTTCACTGAAAACATACCATTTAATCCGTCTCGCACTTTTTGAATCCTCATTGAAAATAGAAGACGGCGCAGGATATGATACTTGGGCCGACGTCATTTTGATATCGACTTCTTTAATTTTGAGGAAAAAAAATACGTTGTTCGAAGAACTATTCTCGGGTGTTATGATTTCATTGTGACAGGCACCTTCGACAAGTGTTCACTCAACAATGGCGCCAAAAATATAGGGATTATTGAGTACAACAATGGAACCCACTTGAGTCGGAAGTACTTGTGTTTATGAAAATGAAAATGGGTCAAAAACATCTATCAAGTCATTCAGTACGATTAATTCCGATGTCCCACTAAGAGCAGTTTTGTTGAAAATGCTTGGCTTTCGCTCCACCAACAGGCAGTGTGCATTGACCAGCAGCTATCGGGTAGGACGCGAAAAAACGAGTTCATAGAAAAATGAAGATATAAGCCTACAGGAATAGTTACCTCACACATATTATCCAGATAAGTTAAAACTCATCATATTGCCCAAAACAACAACAGGTGAACCCAACCTATGTGGCATATTAAAAAAGAATATTATGTTCAGAATTTGCGCAAATTCTCAGAAATTTATTTGCGGTGAATATTCCAGATATTTCCCTTATTCCCATATTTTGGTATTTACAAATGAGATTGCTGACGATTCTTACTCTTCAATATAAAACAATACAGATGAGTCTCCAGTTGATTGACTTTCAAACGTGTACATATCACGCATCTACTAATATGCATCAGCGCAATTATTCCTGTCAATCGTTATGAGATGGACTATATCTGATATGTACTTTTAACCAGGGATCTCTAATCAGGGCTTAAAAATGTTGAGGACTTGCATAAACATATGGAACCCACTTGAGTCTGAAAATTCTTGTTTGTTCTCTGGCGACTGGGTCGAGGACCTCTATCGAACTATTCAGTAGTCTGGCAAACCCTCACGGCCCAGTTAGTACAGTGCGAGTAGGATTCAGCAAGAGCTTCTGTCACAAACTTCTCCCGCAGTACGCGAGAGATCTCGGTGGAGGGATTTCTGACAAGGGGTGAGCCACGACAGATTGGAGCTCGCCTCTCACACGACAGATGGTGGTTGTGGGCGTGGATTATATCCCAGTATCACGATGGGTCACACGATATTGAAATGTTCTTAAATCCGTGACGTAGAACATCTTGGACTGTGTGAAGATTATCACTTCCTTCATTTATAACTCGAAGCACCATTATTTGGGAATTGCAATTTTATGGCACCTTTGCATGATACAATATGGAGTAGTAAAAGATCGAACACTTGAGAGTTAATTAGAAGGTAAGTCAAGAACCCAATCCTCCTCGGCTCGTCCACATAAATATTTAATCGTTGTTTTGATACGTATCTGGATATAAAATGTCAGCACATGTTCAATACTTGAAAAATTCAGAACAACAAAAGGTATGTCAACAGTTTGTGCCCCCTCACAATACTCGAGCCTCTCCTTGTCAGGGAATACAAAGTTCTCAAACCATATGTTCTATGCAATATCTTAAGCTTCAGGCAAAGTTTGCATATTTCCCTGAACTAATGTCTGTATCCTTGGTCGCCGCATCAGCGGCGGCCTATATCAAATACAAAGTTACTTTAACTTCCGGTGCCGCTTAGCACAGTGCACCTTTTTCTACCTGCCGCTCAGCGCACGAACTGATTTTATAGCACAAACATCATCCAATTTTATTAGTTTATTTGACTGACGATCTCACAGCAAGAATTTTGGCCAACGCATTTGTTTCATGCGGCGACCACTTTTGCTACTCTGGATCCCTGACGTTTACTTGTTGTTTATTACATGACGATTCCTGAGTTATTTATTTCGTTGTAAGACGTATGTGAGTTTCGTGACTGCTTGGATGGCAAATGTTCTGACCAGCTGTGTTCTTCAACTATTTGAATGTACATCTGGCGATTGCTGAAGATTTTTACTTTTAAATATGGGACAACACGAGGAAATGTGATGATTTAGAAGCATAGGAAATGTGGAAATATTTCTATATCGTCTGGTTTCACACCCACATCCAAAGGGTCTGCGAATATTGCCTGATGTTTTGCCTTCAGCTGTAGTGTGCGAATTAATTTTATCTATCTGGAATATCTTGTGTTTTCATCTTGTGTTTTTTTTGGAATGAGAACAAAGCATGGCCGATTATATAAATTTCCATACTGATGCTATCAGATGGCAAATAGTGTATAGTTGTATATACCATTCATGTAATGGAATAATTATACAACTGCTAAACAATAAAAGTGATTAGAGGCTTAAAACATTGCCAGTACGCAAATGACAATAATACCAAGAAGGATGCTGATTTGATTTGATGAGGACAGTGTCACTTTTATATTTAATATTTGTACACCACCTGATCAAAGTTTGGGAGGATAGGTGATATCATATCTGGCACATTCAAGAGACCTCCTGTACTGTGGTAGAGCACCTTGTTATCTTTGGTGATGAGATAATGGGTACTTGTACCGGACACGGCCCAAACCATATAATGTGTTTCATTCAGCTCTCATATCTACCGTGCCTGTCGGTCGGGTTCCTTTGAAACCATTAGTAGCCATGACAAAACTTGTATTATACTTTTCTAAAAAAAAGGCACCAGACCCCATATAATGAGCACTGTATTGATGTTCCGAAAATAACCATTGGATAGAAAATACGGTTTTCACATTCGAAAGAACAAGATATTTCACCACGGGTACACTTTGCACAATGGCAGAGAACTTGAGTGATTTTATTCCGCTTTATTGTGCTTATACCTGGTTGAACTTCATCTATTAAAAAACATCTATTAATACTCAGGGCCAATGGAAGACAGTTCATTAAACAATTGTTTGTTTAGGTGATTGGTCGTTGATTAGAAGCTGCTGACGCACAAGACGCTCGCTGGTGCAGTTGTAAATAGTTCGTCAGCTCCAACGTTATTGGGGTGGTAACAATATTTTCGACACAACCATGAATGGATCTGGTGTTAGCACTGCTGCACTAGGTGTTGTCACGTGTTGTTGAGAAAATAGTAACAATATTCATCTAATATAGCCAGAGTAGTACGTGAATTAGAGCTACATGATATACATTTTTGCTATGTGCTGATTTGGTTGCTTCACCTGCCTGAAAAACTGATTGCCTGTTGTTTGATTTCACTTGGGCTGACTTTGCAACTACACCAGATGTACGCCAAACAGGCATACACAAACACGAAAACTATGGTGATCGCCATCAATTTCAATATGAATGCAATGCATTATTTTGATTAATGGATTGGGAAAGGATCATCGTTTTTATCCGTACTGACACTAGTTAACGCATATTCTCCGTTAATCTGTATGATGTTAAAAGCCTTTAGAGATGGTGGCGAATCACCATGTGGTGTGTAGATACGGCACCGTACATTACCATAATTGACACTTTTTCTGAATGAATGAAAAATGCGTATAATATCGTTCATGTACATGTCACCTGATGGCTGCACTATGTAGTAGTCAGCAGACTTTTTTATTACACAAAAAGACAAGCGTGAATCAACAATAACAGTGAACATACAGAGATGGATAGCAAACTAGAAATAACGCTTCGAAATGGAAAAGTGGATAACCGCTCAGAACTAACCCTGTATATATACAAACAAGCCCAGTAGAATATACTACACTTTACTCTATATTATCTCACTGTCATCATGTAATGAATATTGTCCATGTTCTGTGAAAGTGTGATGTCGGGGATAATCACGCTCCATTTGCTGAATATCTCTTCAATGTTTAACTCAACGAGTTGACTACCACTTACACGTGCATTTGTTGCGTTTTCAAAGGAATGTCTTCATTGTAGAACTGGACGGTGTTTTGTGCCTACCTCCGCGGGTGAAACACGGTAATTGGAACATTTGTTGCGAGGAAACTTGAGACATTTTCGAGTAAATTACTTATTGACCCACTTTTGCCAGTTTCATGACAGCGGAATATTCATAAAAAAATATACGTAAACAAAGCATTATGTAAGTTTTGTTGTCCGTCAAAGTGCTCAACACCACTTTAGCATGAGAGGTTTGAGGTGTCCAGTTCTATCCATTGATCGCATGAAATGAACAAGTAACTCAATGATACTAATATTAAACACGTGTACTGTGTCACTGGAAATAAAACAGGTTTGTTTCGGTTTGATTTGACTTGTAGTGGCATGCAAAGTTTAAAATTAGTACAATGCAGAACATTGGAAGTATAGTCTCTAGATATATTATAATAAGACTTTTTATGGGCTGAGAAAAGTTTTATACCAATCCTTTAGTAGAGCTGAAGGTCACTTGGTTTCTCGCTTGATCGTTCACCTCTGTGATATGTGACTCAGCTTTCGGTGCAGGAAATCGTTCCGCTATGTAAATAGTCCCAGGACATCTGTCCAATGAGCGCATTGTAAAGGTTCTGTTTACGTAGGAACAATACCACGGTAACTAGTCAATACCATAGATTTTGACTACACCAGAAACAACTGGGCCCAAAACAGCAGAATCAATTTCCTATTGATTTTCGTGTGAGCTCTCGCCGAGTGAAAAGACACCACCAACCACGAGGGTTAAGTCGTAGATTGGTTTTGTCAACTTAGAGGTGTAGGACCATTATTATTTGCATTGGAACATTCGCGGATATTCCTGACTCAATTTGAACAAATCTTAATACATAACTTTTATGTAAAAATATACCATATAAAAAGCATTATAATGGCATTATAATGTCTAACTAAAATGTTCAATATCGTGTCCACTTTCAGATCCGGAAGACCATCTATAGTTAACCTGCGACACCTCGGACCTGAACATCACAACATGACCCACTGAATAGCCTACCGCTGAACGTCATTATGTGTTTGTGATTTTCGAAATAGCTTTGAAGTGCGTGGCACTACATTATCCCTGGATCTAATCATTCGAGTTGATAAACCATAGGGACACGCTCATAGTTCTGTCATATCTAGGCATTAGCCATGCAGTTGACAGCTCCGTCGGACTTTATCGAAGACCATTGGACAACGACTGATTCCGGGCATTTGCTAACTGGACATCACAAAAGTGAACTGACAGTGCGGAGTGATACACGGATCCACGCGGAGGGATTTCCTCTACTCAAGCCTAATGTCACCACCACGCATGCGCCGCGCGCACGTGATCAGCAACATCAGCATCAGTCCTCATTGCTAGGCGACGCAGAGCGGGAAAATCTCCGAGATATGTACACTGCCCAAACAGGTGTGATATTGAAAATCACTTTCACTGTCAGATGTTTTTTTTCTCAGTACATGTATTTTCAATAACTGAATATGCCATCCACGTGTGGAAGATGTGTCCACTTCATATTTTTCAGCTGTGTTGTTGAGCGTGGCATGTCTGGGAGCATTCATTCTGCTCTCCATCAATCTGGTCGGGGTTCTTTTCTTCAAAGGGTAAGTCACAGAGTTATTCACGTGTCTGACAGATCTAATTGTTAGGTTTGGGGGATTAAATTTGCAGTAGGCGCCATTCAGTATGTCTATGAAATATTTTCATTTTTTTTCATCAGATATACTTCTGAGCTTTCCCTTTCTAAGACCTCTTAGGCCCATTTTGATTCCATTTTGCAAGTTTTGGACTTTTCAGAGTTCATAATATTCAAAGAATTGTGATTGAATCTGATCACCGGCTCTCAAATCGACAGGAGTGCATTTACAAATGAGAGAGAGAGAGAGAGAGAGAGAGAGAGAGAGAGATTCTTATATTTTTTACAGTAGCCTACGTGAATATGTTCTTCTGGGATGATGCGTTAGTGACAACTATTACATGTAACCAAGATAAGGAGTAAACGCACACATTGTCACCGGATAATGTCAGATTTCTAAAATGTGAAATAGCTCGTGCTTTTTCAAAGGAATGCCAGTTGGTGAAATATTCATCCCTGAATCAGTATGACTGCCTTGGAGTACGTCAATATTTATCAAGAAATTTTTCGATGATGCGCAAGAGTTGAAACGAATATACCTCGAAGGCTTCCAGCGTCTGTACCGTGGTATTGATAACAAACACAACACAGTTCTGGGAAAGGGAAAACTCCGAAGTTTCGGAGCAGAATTGTATCGAGTTTCAAGGCCAATATCTCAGGGATAGAAGGTCACGGGGATACTTTTCCCCACATAATCGTTATCGCAACCCAACTCAGTTACTGCCCATACTGCTGTGAATCAACTACTTATCCATCAGAACATCCATAGATGCTGAAGAGGTAGACTTTAGCTCAGCTATGTGAATATTACTGTCAATTTTCCATGCAAGAGCTTATTTGCCCATCAAGGTCAAAATCATTTGTCTCAAAACAAGTAAACTGAATCTTTATTTCAGTATATGAATCATATTTCCAGAAAAATTAGAAAATATGATCTCATTCACCAAGTGAAAATTTTCTCACCACCAAATCAAAGTTTTCTCATCTGAGAAAATTTTTACTTTGTGAGTGAGATAATATTTTCTAATTTTTCCGGAAATATGAATTATATACTGAAATAAAAATTTAGTTTACTTGTTTTGAGGAATAACACTATCTTGGGAGAATAGCAAGTAAATAACATCTTGTTATGATATATTCAAGAAAAATATTTTTTACTGTGCGGTGTTCTCGTGACCAACCGAAAGAGGTGGCAAAGATGCCTGAATACCTCAGCGGCGGCCGGAACATCGGCGAAATTCACCGGTATCCCCACATCAACCGGCGACTGGCACAAATACTTAATCATTCTGACCTGATTCATTACACTTTGAATTTGGCATATATTTTTTTTTCACCACTGTCCATCTGGTTTTCAACACCGTTAAACAAGATAACAAGTAGGCCCCATTCTTCTGTCATTCATTTTTCAGTATCCTTTTTGAACTACGCTTAATAAGATACGAAGTATATTAAGTGTTAATACGCCTAAGTATATTAATGTGCGGGAATTACTCGGGATCTTTTTAATTGATAATTGATTAACCCTAATTTGCATGTTTGCAGGTACTTTCGGAGGAGGGCTAAGCCTATGACGCCACCATGTATGCACCTGCATTCTCTGTCACACACTCGGCGCTGTCGGTACTCGACCTTGCTCCGGCGGTTTTCCCTGCAGACCCACAGCCTGCCCGAGCCCCTAACTACGAGCTCGGACAGTCAGAGCTACGAGCACAGCTCCGGATACGACCACGAGTACAACACCAGCCGCACGAGGGCCGGCTACGCCTGCAGTGACAGCGTCCATGGCAACGGCGACTGTCTGTACGTCACAAGCTACGCGCCTGCAAAGGCACGCACCGTGTTGTTTATGGAGCGCGAACGGGGTCAGTATCAAGAGACGGATCTCAGCACCCGGGAATGGCGCAAGAAAAAGTGCAAATGTGCCTCGAAGAAAGGAGACAAAAAAGATCGGAGTATCACTCGGTGGCGATGTAAACACAAACGTTCCCGATCGCTGGAGGACTTGTTCTGGTTACGTAGTACAGGGTACAGCTCAAGAACTTCTGGGATACATATTGTGTGATCGTACAGGGTACAATCTGGATATATCAAAGACTATCACAGAACAATGCCTTGAGATTCTACGCTATATGAGCTGTATGACTGCTTGCTTTAAGTAACCAAACCATAGACGCTATCAAGCTATATACATGTAGGCTACATTACAAATTATGTTTGAATACTTTATGTATGTTCTCAATTGAGTATGATTCCAGAGAGCATGAGGCTGAATACAATCTTTGTTTTACCTGGCAGAGTAACCGATTACGGAATGTAACTTTGTGTTATGGGTAATGTTGCGCCCATCGTCCAATGTATATCTAAAATGATTCCCAATGACATACAATGGCAAGATGAGGTCACAAAATACCATAATACACTGCAGAGTGCAGTAATAGTTCAGTAGATTTCAATGGCTCGAATGATGCTTAGATCAATCTGAAGATGTAATGTAAAGATTCCAATGTAAAGATTCCATAGAGGTGTCAACGAGTCACCATGTAGTATAGCCATGTAACCTAATAATCCCAACAAGTGTGATCTCGGTATTAGAGAACATCATCACCATTGAGAGCGGACTACACAGTAGTACTTGGGCCAAACTACCAGTAAAGATTTGAAGCATTTAATTCATTTCCATCAACATAAATTGGCTATTATGGAATAACAATTTACACTACGGTGACCCATCATTGCATGTTATCATACTTAAGCTAATCAAATAAACAAGTTTAGAATAATAAGGTACACAATGGTAATTCACGTCAACTAGGAAAAACCATGAACACATTAACCAAAGGAGGTAGATGGCATTTCAATATAGATAAGAGGTGTTCACTGCGATATCTGACAACTTTCAATTAAATATACAAAACTCAACGCTGGCTTGTTATCAGGTCACGCAGCTGGAGAATCGATTGTATCCCTTGTTGAGTTCATCAGACTATAGGGAAGGGTTACTCCACGTTTACACAAATAGACCTATAGTATGTTATCCAGGCATTCAACATTCACCACACAAGTATATCTGATAGGTTGTGGGAGTACACACTTATGTTCCATTTCCTCTTTGATATGTGTCTCGCATAAGAGTGTCTTCAAGTCTCGGAAAACTCAGTAATGTTCTATGGACGTTGATAATCTGTTAACAATCTAATGTGTGCTTTGGGCATATTATAAAGATAATTGGCGCTCAACACGATTTTCAAAAGTAATATTCGCACGACATGAAAATCCTATCTTTGATATCTTTACCCATGCAATCACGGAGGGATACTCGATTACCTGGATCTCGGTACGACTTCCACCACGTGTATCATCTTCATGCACTATTCATGCTCATATTTCCCCATCATTTTGATACAAGCTGCTCCATGTTTCCCATTGATCAGCATCATCCAAAATATTCTTCTGTGCTGGAACAAGAAAGAATAACAGACAGGTATGATAATCCTTCAGTCGGATGGCAACCTGTGCATACGTATGGTATTGAGATCTCTCTCTCTCTCTTTCTTCCTCTCAACCACTATTGTCTGCAAGAGGCAAATCCACTGGACTCCGAAAAGCTTTCTTCGTTGGGAGCCAAAAATATGTGCACAATTTATACTGAAGAACCATGGTCAATCACAGCTAGCCCTGTGCTATGGTTGGCGCAGTAAATCCAGTCAATTCTAAATTATATATCACACATCTTGCATGTTGACGAAGAAATCAAGAATTTGCCCTACTACATTGGATTTCCATAGCTAGGATTGATGGATGAATGGATCTTCAATCAATGTAAAAGGCTTTTAGTGTTGGTGGCCATGTGGTCACCATGTGGTATGTAGACACGACACCCAATAAATCCAAACAAGTTTTAATAGAGAACACAATCTTTGCCAATATTTGATAGCAGAGAATATTGTCATTATACAATAGTGCAGGATAATATTTGGACTAAAGCTATTGGCTCATGTAGCGCACTCTACTCTTCTGATATTACTCACCCACTGAATGGATGTCATTTAATCCGTCTTGCACATTCATAATCTTTATTAAATTTGAATTATTATGTAACCTGCGATACATGGGCCAAACTACTAGGCTTTTTTTTTCACTAAGAGACATGAAATCTTCAGTATTTATTCCTAATTCTACCAAGGATCCTGATTCTATCAATTTATTTCACTTCCCATGAACACATATTCCCCCATTATGAAAAACTTCACTACATTTTGGTGAATTTTGAGGCATTTTATCACACAGTTTAGCTACATGTATTTAATGTACTTGGCTTCTGATGTACTCCATATGAGTCAGCAACATACCCTCTTTGACAAAATGCTGAGGAACATCAACTAGTATTAACCATGAACACATATGAAGGAAACGAGATGGAAACAGTCTAGAAATAACACTTAAAATGTACTATATGAGAGGTATTCACTGCGATATCTGGCAGCCTCAAGATAATTTAGGAAAGTCAACACCAACCTGTAGTACTACTGCAGAAAATCTTGTTGCAGTCCTTGAAGAGTTCATCAGACAAGGGAAGATAACGCGTAGCCATTCAGTCTGTACAAGAACAACCTCTGAGGTATGTGATTCATACAACTTCACCTACTTCTTGGTGTTGATACTTTATATCTGAGAGTTGTGGGAATATACATTTTTTTTTTTATCTTATTTCTCTCTTTGTTTTGAGTCTCCCATAAGAGTTTCTTGGAACATGAAATACTCAGAAAAAAACCAGTGACTCACTGAGAGTATGTTTTTGTCCATCTAATGAGTGTTGTGGTGTGGACATGTTGCAAGAGTAATTGGCTTTTAGGTCGGATTTCAAGTAACTTTCACACGACATGAAAAACAAACTTAATTAACTTTGATGGAAGAGGCGGAAGACTCTGTTATTTGATGTGGGTTAACTACGAGTAATACCTGTATCATTCACATGTATTATTTTTTTAAATGGATTCATTAAAGCTAACCTATTTTATCATATTAATAATGTGGACAATTCACTTCATTTTCTCCATGGATCTATCTGAGATACTTAAATCCTTATAGTAGAACAAAAAATAATGATAGTAGATGGTTTAACTTTGTAACCATCATTCTGCAACCTGCGAAAACATGTGCTAATAATATATGTCCCTCTAAGGTAAATTCTAATTGATCATAAACGACGACTGTCCTTTTACCATGTTTCTTCCCAAGGACATGCAGTAAGCTTTACTGAGCTCGTCCATCATTTGATTCCGTTCGTCTTCTTTTGTTCTAATTTATCACCAGTTACACGTGTCAAATTGGAATGAATGTTGAGATTCGTCCATTCATAATACGAACATTTATATATAATTATATACATTTATATATATTTATCGAAGTTTAGCTAGTCTCTAAACTGCTGCGACAAGGATTTGTTTTACCAAGTCTTATAGCTGCCTATAAGAAATTCTATGGACGTCATCATGATCTGGTTGATAAATACACCAAATCCATGACTGCCATGCAACTAGAACTATTTATTTGTTAATTTTGGGGAATTCGTGACGGGTGCCATTAATGGGGCAGGAAATGCTCACTCTTTCCGGAACACTTGATTTCACCTCCTAATGGCTATTTTTGGGGGTTCATGAGTTTCCCTGTAAATTTTGTTTTCTCTCACTTCGTATACCTGATATGACTTTCTGTCCCCGGATTATGAGATTGGATAAACGGCCCCTGTATTGTTCGCTCGGAATACTTAATACTGGGTTTTGATTCCACGTCTATCCTACATACTTTTTGAAATGTGCATTCAATCTGATTGCATTGTATTAATAATGTCGAGTAAGTGACGTACGACATCGTGTGGTATGTAGCCACGAAAACCAACAGTTCCAGCAAGTTGTGACCTTAGTATTTGAGGAATATACCTACTGATGAATACCGAGAGCTGGGCTGAAGAGTGGGTCTAAACCATTAGTAAAGAAATTAATGCAACACACGGACATGACCTATTTTATACCCAATCAATTCACTTGCATCAACTTAACAGGATGTTACCAAAAATAGTGGATAAATTTCACCCGTCATGACAAACGCATCATCCGCTGATATTTCATGACATGTTGACACGCTTTTAGGCTAATGGAACGATCAGTATGGATGAGCAATGCGTATGACATTTCCACGTATTGGACATGCGATCGCTGCACGTCAAATACATGTATTGTCCCATGTATTGAAATATTACAAACTTGAAGTGACTATCAAGCAATATTACAACGAACTGACCAGGAAAGAGGTGGAGATTCGAGATCAATACACAAATATGGCTTTGAAATGGACGATGGGTATTGGTCTTGTGACCTTCTTCCGGATTTCATAGTTTGTTCATTCGACAAGGGAAGATAACAGGGCTACTCGGTCCGTACATAAAAAATCCCACAGTATATGCTCTCCACTCACATTGCGTACATGCTTGCTTCTCCAATACATACCTTCTAATTTATTCAATCATACTGAGAAAAAATGTATGGCGTTAGCATATACACTGTAAAAAGCATTGATATTGTGCGCCTCTGATTTGAAACTGTACACAAGTATTTAGCTTGAGGAAATTTAAAGCAGCTGCCTTCGAATCCAGTCAATATTTTTTTGAAAATTATATTTCATATTAAAAATGCTAAACTAACTGAATGAAACATACTCACATCAATTGTAATGAAAATAACCGGTCCTCAGGGAAATTTTGCTCCTTTGCACAGGCGGTTTTCACGTAAATACAGGAACTGTCATCATCACACGCAATTGTAAACAAAGCATAGAAGTGCGAGACTTACAATTCCACGCACATCATGGTATATAACTGATTATTTCTTCACAACTACACTATATAATGCACATCCGAACTGGAAAAGGTACTCGATGTGGACTTTTAAGCGCGATTTTAGCATTTGTTTACATTCGGGATTGATGGATACACTTCGTTTGTTTATTTACAAAACCGGTACAAAATGCGCACTAAAACGGATGAAAAGACAACTCAGACGGACTGTAATCGTCAAACTCATTGAGCTCACCTTTTGTTATATTGCATTAGATGTGTTTAACAAAAAATTGATTTTGAAAAAAAATATTGCATACATTCGAAGGAGGCAGCTTTAAAAATGTGATTTTTTTTTTAGAAAACCATTTTTCCATCTATATGGCAATGAGCCTGCACAGCTAAAGATATCTTTGGTTGCATGTTTTAGACACGGAATCAGAAATATGTCTGGCAGATTTTATTTTCCTGTAATACATGCTGAATTGTTCCATCATTCTGTATGACTGAGACGATCATTTGATTAGATAATTTTGGTCACAACAATTGTTGAATTACTGACGAGCTACAACAGTGAATGTTCCAGTAATTATAGTTCAGATTTTTTCCATATTGTTGACGAAACTGTTCAGTTCCTCATTGTTGCATAAAGAGATGAGATTGGAAAGATGGGTCAAAACACGAATGCGCTGGTGGAATTTACTGTTTCATAGTTGGTCCTCCAATTGTGTGAGGAATCAAGCTTGAGAGTAGAAATAAAATGTGACACGTAGGAGATGTATCAATGCACATAGTGACAGCAGATGTCAAAACCCACTTAAAATCACAGTCCGATCTAAATAGTATGTCCTTTTCATGTTCTGGCGTGTAATGATTATTGTAAATATTCTCCATGTTCCATTTGGTAAATATCCCTCTAATGTGTAATTGACCACTTTTACGGACACTCGTTGCGTGTCTAAATGAGTGTCTCTCATACTGGAATTGTACCTTCTTTTGTGTGTCAACCTTTTAGCGTGAAACATGGTAATTAGAACACTCGATTCTCACAACTCCAGACATTTCTCGAGTAAATTACTTATTGACTGATCCCAGTTGTCAAGGTGATGACAGATGACTGGTGTGAAGTGTTACCCACTCACAAAAATCAATCCAAATCAATGTATTTTCCGGTAAAGGTTAGCAACAACACTTTATCATTGTGAAGTGTCTAGTCATATTTATTGGTCACGCGGAAGATTTACATTACACTAGATGTAGATGCACACTGATATAACTTATTCATGAGGGGTATCACATGTGAGGCAGGAAATGCTCAATCTTTCCGGAACACTCGATTTCACCCCTTTATGGCCATACACCTTCGAATTGATAAGACAACATACGTTCCGCTCCGCACATAGCATTCTATTTATTTAGTTGTGCTGAAGGTTTGGGCTCTCTATTGTTCCAGCACCTCTGTGATCTGTGACCCAGCCTTTCAACTGATCAGAACGGAAATTCTTCCCCTATGTAAATAGTCCCAACACGTCGTCTGCTTGGTACGGAGGAACAACACCGATGTCAATAGTCAATGCCATAGATTTTTACCATACCAAAAAAATCAACGTCTCGGCCTCAACCAGAATAATCGAGTTCTTACTGAGCTTTCTTGTGAGCTCTCACCCAGCAAAAGAACATTCCAAACACGAGGTTTTGTCAACTGAGAGGTGTACCGTGAATATAGCAATGGAACATTTGCCGATATCCCCTAATCAATGTGGACATTGTCTAATGTGAGAAATAATAGAGTGGAATATGTAGCATATAAAACAACGTATCTGTTGTCCTCAGTCATTACGTCACAAAAACCATTCACTTCAACGGGTAAGTACAGACTCCATCCTCGTGCCTGACAAACCAAAATGCCGTAGATGCCACTCAAGTTCGTCTCTGGCGTCTGCTGCTCGCTCTTGGCCCTCTTTTGCTAAATTTTGAATTGATATCACATGTATAGGGTTCCTGATATCGGAGAAAAAAATATTGGTTGGAATGGACCACCAGCTTCTGAATCAACTGCGGTGCATAAATTTGGAAGAATCCATTAAAAAATTTGCATTTCAGCAGATACATGTATCATGCAGAGAAATGACAGATAGTACAATGTCATGGTTTAATTTTCATAATTAGTTCATAATCATTAATTACGGGACTTCTCGCACCTAAAGCGAGCTTCCTACACATAGATTCTGCTGCACGTGTAATAAGCATTGCGAATGGATATAATTTTACTTTTTTACTCCGTAAGTGACGACAGACAACCATGATAAGGAGGTAGAAGAACACTTTGTGAATAATGGCAGATCATTTTTAATGCGATGTGACATATGCCGTGACTGAGGGAATCTATCAGAGCTGGTCATATATCAATTGCTAAAACCACAGGACTACCTAGAAGTAACGTCAATCTCCACCTAACCAGGGAATACTCGATGAATTAAAGGCTTCCATTGGCTTGTTCCGAGGTATTGATATCAAACACAACAACGTTATGGGGAGAGGACAAATTCTGAATTTACCTGACACGATTGTATCGAGTTCCTAGGCCAAAGTCTCCGGGGCAGCAGATGACGGGAAACCTTCACCGATACAGCCCTTTTGCAACACAACTTGATTATGGTCCGTATTCTCGTAGGTTATCAAATTATCTACCACGTTACTATGGTTGCTATTACTGATGGTATGTTATCAGCTCGGCGCTGTGAACATCACTGCCGATCCTACGTGTAATAGCGCAACAAACCATCCAGATGAATTTCATGTTCCATTTTTATGAGGTGTATACGTTATAAACAGCTTGCCCATACCTGGGTGAAATCATTATCATATGATGTTGGACATTGTCCTGGCACGAGCCACAATGAAAAGCAATACTTAATGCATCACGACATCTGATATGTAGATAATATCCATGATTAGTTTCTTCCATTCCCGCTCACTTCAATACAGTAGAAGGTGACACCATCAGTGTACATCTGAGAGATGACATACCGTTTATTCTTCACCCAGATACGTTTTTGTAGGTCGTTTGGACGGTATTCGGAGTAACCACCCGAATAGATATAGTGCTCGCAATGTTTTTTTTTGCACTCACCAAATTGGTAAGTTTTTATTATATTGTGTTTCAGGCCTACCTGTGATGCTTTTTAAAGGTTTAATCTTTCTAATTTCCGTATTTTTCACAATTTTCTCATTCAAATGTCAAGTTGAGCCTAAGGTTTATATGCAAGAAATCTTCGGGAACCCTTTTTATGGAATACGTTGTATTATTTTATTCATAAACCATAACTCTGTGCGGTTGCAGGTACTTCCTGAGGAAGGCCAAGTATATGACACCAGCATGTATGCACCTGCATTCTCTGTCACACACTCGGCGCTGTCGGTACTCGACCTTGCTCTGGCGGTTCTCTATGCAGACCCACAGCCTGCCCGAGCCACTGAATACCAGTTCGGATAGTCAGAGCTACGAGCACAGCTCCGGATACTAACAAGAATACTTCATCATCTTGAACATATATGAAGAATCCATACTCTGCCTTCTGGAAAACATTCACTAGCAAACCATGGCCAATAACAGAATAAAGCACGAGCTATGGGTAATGTGATCTTAGTGACTTACTATAACACGATGATGAAACGAAGGAGCTGTCCTAATTAACTGTTAAATAAAGGAATCATACCATGAATAGCTATGACTAGATCAGCGCTGTTGATGGCCACGTAAATCTTAAATCAATGTAAAAAGCTTTTAGGGGTGTCAATGAGTCACCATGTGGTCCGTTGCCACGAAACCCTATAATCCCAACGAGTCGTGACCTTGGTATTAGAGTACACCATTTATACTTATGGTGTGTTGGGGTGGGCTGTAGAGTAATAGTTGGGCCAAACCACTAGTAAGGATTTTCATCGAAGGACATGAACTCTTCAGCGTATTCTTAAATCCATCAACTGACTTCCCTTCCCATGACATAAACTGTCCCATTATAGAAAATTTCACACCTAGTTGACCCTCTCATGACATATTAACACGCTTTCAATTTAATGGTCGAACCATTCTGGTAGTATGTACTTGATGTCCGAATAATGTGACAGGGGTACATATGAGGAGTCTTATGCATCCAATCAAATTTGTCTCCAATCAAGTCACTACACGTTTTCAGCCGTTGCTAATAAAAAAAACGTTTCGCCCTTGTATGTTCCCATTCAATTTAATTTCTATTAACCTAATCGATGTAACATAAAAGTTGTAGACAGACAAGTGGTCTGAAGTGTCATGAACATGATAAATTGCACCCATTATGAGAAACGTATATTTACTGACCCCTCATGGCATCAATAACCAGTCTGGATGATTATTACGTCTGGCATGTTACTCGTACTTGACGTCCCCCCCCCCCCCACTTGGCTGCACTTCCTTAGTTTGTTTGATGTCATGGAACTGGAACTGGAACATAAATAATAGAAATAACATTTTACAATAGACAAGAGGTTCCCTTGAGACTATCTGGCGAGCTTCGGGGTTATTTCATGTCCTGTAGTACTGTGGATGGGGTTCTTGTGGTCCTTGACGAGTTCTTCAGACAAAGAGAGATAACGCGGGGAAGCTTGATATGTACACAAACAAACTTCGAGTCTCAGACAGCAGTTATGAGGGGTTTTTTGCAGATTGTGCTTAGTCCACAATATAACCTACACGAAATAACCAATAATGAAGTAGGTTTTCACAATCTATGCTGAATTTGTTTTGGGTGGCTGAGCTGATCGTCACTTTGTTAGTAATTGATCTTTTTTCATCAGAAAATTATTTGATAATAGATACAATAAACATGTAATTGTTACTGAAGAGCCTCACCATCCCTCACAGATGTTTGTTTATAGCTTCTATTATAAAGGACTATTGATTTGGAGAAAAACTATATCCTGGCAGAACAAATGATTGGAGTGGGTGATCGAGTCAGTCATACCCAACACTGATTATGCCCTGTTGAACTAATTGATTTATTTACGTGTCCATGTTTTTGTTGATGGTTTGGCTGCATCTATGCCCCCCCCCCCACCAAAGACCCCAATAATATCCTCATGTTCTTGTTCATAGTTTGGCTACATTCATAATATATGCAGTTCATTATACTATCGTTTGTTCATTATGATGAGTGATGTTGTTAAATTGATTCCTGCCTCATGAAAACACTGTTTCATGATTTTTCATCATAGCTCTTTAGAAGAGGGAAAAGAAGAGCATGAATCCAACAGCACGTGCGTTGGTAAAAATCATATTGATAGAGTAGACCCGGTGTAAATGGAATATATGTCCCATGTATTTAGGTCCCCCGGACATATATTCCTAGAGGAAATAGTCTGCCTGGACATGAGTGCCAGGGAAATATGTCCCTGGACATGTTTTCCTAGGGAATTAGGTCCGTTGGACATATATTACTGAGACTATTGTCCCATTGGAAAATAATTCCTGGGATTATTTATCTGTGGGACCTATTTTACGTAGAACGTAAATTTCTCTCACACCGGTCATGTGGAAGATGTACACATGAACAAGGTGAATGTGAAATTGACTAGCCAACCTAAATCACAATCGTTTCTGTTGTGCCACATCCCTGCTCCTGTCGAATGACAATTGTTGTCCATTGTGACCTCGGGAACTCTCACAGCGCATTAGGTAAATACAACTCCAATGTGTAATTGAGCGAGTTGACTACCATTTTGCATGCGTTTCTCAACGAGTACCTTTTATGCTCGAAACGTACCTTCTTTTGTATGTCAAACTCCACGCGTGAAACACGGTAATTAGAACACTCGTTTTGAGAACACTCATTTTTTGTTCAGACAATCCCGAGTAAAAGACTTATTGACTGACCCAGTTCTTGGAGTGATGAAATCTGACTGGTCGTGTGGTTTCAGTTGTACTGAAGGTCGCTTGCTTTCTCTCTTGTTGCTTGACCTCTATAGTATGTGACCCAGCCTTTTAACTGATCTGGACATGAAATCGTTCCGCTATGTAAATGGTCCCACAACGTCTGCTCAATGATTACATAGTAAGGGGTTCGTTTACCCAGAAACAACACGACGGTAGATAGTCAATACCATAGATTCTGACTATACTAGAATAAAGTTGTGGGTTCTAAGCAGAAAAAAACCCAAAGTAGTACCTTGTTTTTTTTCTATTTGAGAGGTGTACCAATAATTGTGAGCCCGATCTAATGTCTAACATGCTACAATATATATATACTACATTGTATATATTGTCCAGATCAAGTTAATCATAATCAAACATATAAACATAATCATGAAACTATATAAACTATATAATGAAATGTCTCTCGTCATGTATACTTCTATACACAGACGACCTAAGTTATCCCACATAACCTCCAACCTTTTTCTCCACAAGATTCGATGCACGAAGCTTAATTGTATTATATGTATTTGTGAAAATATACGTACATGTGAAATGTGGAACTGCATCATCCTTGTGTGTGGCTATTGGCACAGATATATCATATTACTGATGTCGCCACCGATGAGATCCCCAGTTGTTTTTCTAAAGCCTAAATCTGTCGTCCATATGTGCTGAGGATATCCACTTCCCGTTTTGGATATTGTTGAGTGTTACGTGTATGAGAGCATTCATTTTGCTATCGATCAATCTGGTCGAGGTTTCTTCCTTCAAAGAGTGAGTCGCAAAGACTTGTCTGACAAACCTGATTATCAGGGTTCAGAAACAGAGATGGCCAGAGACACTTCCCAGTCCGGACTTTTCCAGTCTTCTGTGGATCTACTTCGTAGATTTTTCTTCTACGGTCAATTGTGTATCGATTTCACATGCAAAGCGTTCCAAATATTGCAGACTTGTGGTTGACACTAGGTTCCAATTCAACTGGAGCACATAAGTAAGCTAAGCAAAATAACATATATATATATATATATAAAAAAAAAAGATATTTCATGCAGATGATGTGGCAAAAGAGGATACTCATTTTCAACAATATCCTACAGAACATGTGTATGAGAACAACGATTTAATTTGATATTTACAGGAATGGCATAAGTGATGCAAGATAATTAAAATAAGAAAGTTCGCGTACACAACATTGAACGAAAAATGGTGTGAAATGAAACGTGCCGTTTAAAAGAGAAACCGCCAAAGTTGGTCAAATATTCATTACTAAATCCACACGACTGCTTAGAACTAACATCAATCTTCATCAGGGAATATCCAGTGAAGTAGACGAGTTGAAACTAGTATATGCTTCGAAGGCTTCCAGCGGTTTGTTCCGAGATTATTGAGTTCCCGGACAGGAATCTATCAAATTTCTAGGCCAATATCTCAGAGATGAAAGATGAGGGAGATACTGTGCCCCACATGACGGTGCTAACTCGATTTTTTTGCTCATTTTCCCATGATTGTCCATCCGGGCATCCAAAACAGCTATAATGGTACGTCTTAGCTCCGCCATGTGACAATTACTGCCAGTATACAGTGCGAGAGCTTATCTTTCCATCAAGGTGACTTATTGGATGCTCAGATGTTGTTATATAAGCAGCTGTACATGTTGTTATCAGCTTTCCATAGCTTGCGAAAATTGTCTGGTGTCAGAAATTTCACTGTGAATAAGGTATAACATGCATACAGTGCATCACCAATACCTAACAACTCCTCGAGCCGCGTTTGTAATGTTTCCAACTTAACACATTGCATGTCGAACACATTACGATCATTGTTTGGACACCTACATATTTGTGGGCCACATCCTATTTCTGTACAAATAAGACTCCTATGAATAATTGGAAAGCACGGGCTTGTACACTGGTATCTCAAACACTGTGTCTGATCCCCATTCTCGGAATATATCGTCAGTATTTTATAGAAGAATTATTTTATTCACCATGCGTTGGTATCAACTTCCAAAACGTTAGCCTTACAGTGTTGACAATAATATAACCAGAGCCATAAACAAAAGAACTAGGTCCGTCAACACTCTGTGTTATTTGCCCGGGTGTCCATCCGCCTGCAAATCCTCGCTATGCCAATGTACTTAATCCAAGAAATCCTTGATATTATCACCACCACTGGTTGGCGCTCGCGTCTCACACAGCAGATGCTGGTTCTGAGCCAGAATCACCTTTTGCAAAGAAGAATGTCATGGCATAATGCACACTTCACATGCATGGAGTACAAAACACATTCGTTGTTCAGTACAAATACATACATATCACCTGGAACGTTTTGACATGTTTTCATCCCACATATGATATTCATTGTGATCGCATCTCCATGATATGGTGAAAAACACCATGGGCCTCCGGCGCCAAACCTATTAATGTTAGGTTTCTGGACTATTTTCCTATTTCAGAATTTCAAGCCGTTAAACAAGTAATCGGGTCTGTTGTCACTATTATGGCAATTAATAGAAATCTTCTTGTAATACATTCTGATTGTCCACTACGAACACTGGTACGATCAGGTTGGGTAATAATTATGTAGGCCCCTAGTACTCAGTACGAGCAATATATGCTCATGATGTACGTGTACTAATCAGCAGAGTACATGTCCTCATAGGAAGTCGAGAGTATTTACACCGACGAATCTGACCTAATAACAGCATTTATATAAAGAAACTTCAGAAAACTTGTCCCTTACCTTCATTCATATGTCTTTTTCATCCACTCCATCATTAATGAGACATGCGAGCACTATATTCTGTGGCCTCACTGATAGGACAAGTGAATGTATGTTCAAATTCTTGTAGCTTGATTCGTAATAACGTACTTTTGCAACTGTCAAACATTCTACAAACATTGTACATATGACGGAATCATGGCTGAAATGGCGGGTTTGATGTCTAATTGGGTCAGAAATCAATCTGGAAGGTTTTCGGAGATGACCTCGATGATGGAACCCGATAATCTCGACAAGTTGTGACCTTGATATTGGATGGTATCGTCGATACTGATGGGCGCATTACAAGATGACCCACAATAAAGCATTGGGCCAAAACTACCAGTAAATAACTTTGATTACAAATCATGAACTCTCCAGGACCTATTATGTACCCATTTAATCGACTTCCATTAAACTTATATATGTATTATAGAGTTGTATAAAGTATAAAGTTAAAGTTAATAATGTGCCCCCATTCTGAGAAACGCATATTGAATACCCTTCATGTCATGAATTACCAGTCCCGCTGCACTTCTCAGTTTGTTTGATGTCACAGATCGTTACAAAATGAAAAGGAGAGGCTAACAATATGAAGAATGGAAATAATAGAAATGCCACTTTACAATGGACAAGAGGTAATCCTTGAGACTATCTGGCGAGCTTCAGGGTTATTTCATGGGCCTGTAGCACGTGGATAGGCCTCTTGTATTACTTGATCAAATCACCCGAGGGGGATAACAAAGTTACTCGAGCTATACACAGACAAACCTCTCGTCCACGTCATGCAATGTGTTTGCTGGATTGGGGTATATTGTTCCTCCATATTCCCCTCCCTTTGATCCGAATGAGGATGTACTGGCCAGAAAGTAGGAATATCGTACATTCCAAATCTGATACTGTATGCAATTATTTCGGTGAAGGAATTTAGTAATTTGAAACGCTTTTGATATCTTAACCAAAGATATCTTTGGTTTCATGTTTCAGACAAGAAAAATTAAATATGTCTGGCAATCACGTTTTGTCAATCTATGCTTGATTTGTTCCACCGTTCTTTATAACTGAGCTGATCTTCGCTTCGTTGCTTACTGATGTTTTTATTTGATAACAGAGACAATTATCAAGTAATTGTTACCGACGAGCTATAACAACCCTCGCAGATGTTGTTTTGCAGGTTTATTTGACGCTTGTGTAATGGATGTCTATTGATCTGCCGAAAAACTGTGTCTTGGCAGAACAAACGATTGAAGTGGATGGTTTAGTCTGGCATATATACCTAGACACTGCCTTTATGCCCTGCTAAACTAATCGATTTATTTACCAATCCATGTTCTTGTGGATAGTTTGGCTGTATTTATACCCCCAATAGACTCATTATTGCATTTACTATTATCATGTTCCTGTTCATCGTTTGGCCAGGGATGCCATATGGTTTGACTACATATATGTCCCCAACAGACTCAAATAATTAACACACTCACACCAGTGCCAGCATTTCTCGTTTGTTTATCACGATGACTGTTGTTGGTAAATTGATTCCTGACTCGTGATAACACTGTTTCAGAATTTTCATTCATAGCTTCAGAGAAGAGGGAAAAGAAGAGCATGAATTCAACAGCACGTGCATTGGTGAGAAGCATATTCGTAGAGTAGACCTGCCATGTAGCAGATGTACAAATGAACAAGGTAACTGTCGTTTCTGTTGTGCCACATTCATGCTTCTGTCGAGTGACAATTATTGTCCATTGTGACCTCAGGGACTCTCACATGGCATTAGGTAAATACAACTCCAATGTGTAATTCAGCGATCTTTTAGTCTCGAAACGTACCTTCTTGTGTATGGCAAATTTCACGCGTGGAACACTCGTTTCGAGAAAACTTCATAATCTTCGAAAAAATCCGAGTAAAAAACATACTGACCGACCCAGTTCTTAGAGCGATGAAATCTGACTGGTGTTTAGGTTTTATCTACAAAAAAATAATCTATATATATGCCCCGTTCTCACCTTCACGAATTTCTATGCGAATGCCATGCGACAATGGAATTTTGCAATTTTCGTGTGGCTATGCGAATCCGACACGACTCTGTCATGTTTTAGCCCGCTAGGTCTCACCTTAACGATTGCCACACGAATGCCATGCGTCTCTCATGCGTAAGTCACCAGAATACTACACGACTTCCATGCGACTCTATGCGAATTCCACACGACACCAGTGAGACTCCCATGCGTCCTATGCACATGCCGGGCGACACCCACGCGACCATACACGAATGTCACACGACTCCCGTGAGACTTTCCTTGAACTGGTCGATTGATATAAAAGGAGGTGTATCGGGGTTGATTCACTCATATTCATCTTGATACCGTCATGAAATTATGATTTCTGTGATGCTGATACCTACTTTTATATGGTTTTGGAGGGATGGAATGGGGGTACAATGGCAGTCGTGTGGCTGTCGCATCGTGTTCTTGGAACATCGAATGGGAGACGCATGAGTCGTGTGGCTATCGCATGGCATTCCTGTAGGTCGTGTGGTAGTCTCACGGGTGTCTGCTGGCTGTCGCATGACAGTCGAGTGGGTGTCGTGTGACTGGCCATGCGAATCAGATCAGAATCAGACACGACTGCCGTGCGACCAATAATAATACCACACGACTGTCACACGAACCCCACTCGACTCCCATGCGACTCCCACACGACCCTGAAGTTACACGAATGCCACACGACCATTTTGGTCAGACCAAAATGGTCGTGTGGGCATGCGAATTTACACGAATTGTGCCGACTGCCACACGACATTGTGCGAATTGTACACGGAATCCATGCGACTCCATACGACTCCCACACGACTCCCACACAACTCCCACACGACTATTCAAAATCATGAGTCGTGTGGCATTCGCATAGAAATTCGTGAAGGTGAGAACGGGGTATAACGGAATCAATACATTACGTACACATTTTTGTTTGTGCTTGACAATTCTGCCTAACAACACTGTGTAAGGCGTCAGACGTCGAATGCTTTCTCTCTTGTTGCCTGATCTCTGTTTTTTTTCTCCCACTCACCCTTTCAACTGATCAAGACAGGAAATCGTCCCGCTATGTAAAAAGTCCCACGACGTCTGCTCACTATGGAAGCCCATAGGTGACATGTGCGGGGGAAAAAATTGGTGTTTTTTCTAGTAAAAACCTTGCACGTTCGAACGTAGAAAGTTCGAAGCTACCACGTTCACACGTGGAAGCATTTATACCTTTCCACGTTCGCACGTAGAAAGATTTAGGTTTCTACGTTCCTACGTAGAAAGATTCAAAGCTACCACGTTCACACGTGAAAGCATTTGATGGTACCACACCCAAATCTTTGCACGTGCGAACGTGGTAGCTCGTGAAATTTCCACGTGCGAACGTGGAAGCGTTAAATGCTTCCACGTGTGAACGTGGTAACCCAGGACTTTCCACGTTTGAACGCAATAGCCTAAACTTCCACGTGCGAACGTGATAGTGTTAAATGCTTCCACGTTCGAACGTGCTAGGTTTTTGGTGGAAAAGACATAGAATTTTTTTACGCGCATATCACCTATGGGCTTCCGTAGCTCACTGACCACATAGTAAGGAATTTGTTTACCTAGGGACAATACGACGGTAGATATAGTCAATACCATAGATTTTGACTATACCAGAAGCAAGTTGTGGGCTCAAAGCAGCAAAGTTTATTCCTTGTTAATACTGATCTCACTCACCGAAAAGACATCACCAACCACAAATTTCAAGTCGTGCCTTGAAGCGGAATAATCGGTTATTTATTTTCCGCTTGAAAGTGATCAATAGCTGTCCTTAGATCAGCTGTACAATGCTAAAGTTCCAATGCGCAAACGATTTGTCTAGATTTGGTATTGAAAATCGGAATTTAAAAATAGTTATTTGCAAAAGTACGGATGATTGAGCCAAGGTAAAACTATATATCAACGGATAAGGGTAGATTATGTGTCACTGCGAAACGACATGTGCCGTTTAAAGGGAATCCACCGAAGTTGGTCGAATACAAGTATGCGTTTTTGAATCCACACGCAACTGTCTGAAAGTAATGCCAATCTCTGGCAAGGTATTATTCAATGACGCAGAAGAGCTGAAATGAATATACCCTGAAGACTTCCAGATACTTGTTCGGACGTTTTGATATCAAACACAACAAAACTGTGGGACAAAATCTATGGGGAGGGGAATACTCTGAAGTGATGGGACAGGATTGTATCGAGTTTCTAGGCCAATATCTGCAGCACAGACTGCAACTCAACAACGGTCCATATTCTTGCTATTATTTGGTTTCCCCGACGATGCTTCACTACTGAGACTTCGGAGTCTGAAATTCACTAACATGACTAGACTATCACTGAGATTGTCACATTTAAGAGTAATTATTAATTGATAATTATAGTAGCTTATAGTGGGGTTTCAAAATGTGGGATTTATCACCCTTTTGTGTCATTTTGAAGGTCAGGGTAAGCAGGGTAGTAATTTTGGTCCTACCGGAAATCGAGCTGCCCAGTATTGACCACGTGTGACGTAGTTTTCAAAATGGCCGCCATCCAAATTTCCTAAACTAGGTTTTGGACTATTAATCAACTTCTATGATCGATAGATACACGGTGTTGGTGTTCACTGTTGGTTGCCTCGATATCAAAATGGCAGCTATCAAAATTTTCACGTCCTGGGTTATAACTTGGTGAAGTAACTGAGTATATACTAGAGACTCACTATGTTTTAGGTCACTATGACAACCATACTATACATACGGCCCATAGCAACGTGGTTGCTAAAGGCTTTAATTTGGGAGTGATATGCACAATTAATTCTAAAATTATTGAATGGATTTGAAAAGAGGCTTTCGTATACATTTTTGTTGCACTTGTGGCACATAGATTGATCGAGTTTATTTGCATATTTCAAGTAAAATACATTTTGTATAAATACAAAATGTTTATGATACTTTAAAGTAAACAGGGTAAAACAAGGAAGCGAAAAATCTATTGTTTACATTGTGGCCCATAATTCAATATTTACGTGTATGGGGTTTGGGCCTCTAGCAAACATCTATAGGCCGCTATGGGACATATCTCAATTATTGTTACCTTGGCAACCAATTCTGGAAAATGAACAGTATTTGCTAACTAAAATATAAATTGCAATCATATATGGTTGAGAGTAGAAGGTAAATGCACCCAAATATTGAGTCATATGAGCAACTCCATTCGTGCCGTGGTGTTCACTAGGAATTAACTCACAGTAAACAATATTCACCCATATGTTGGTTTGTCTCCAGAATCACACCATATTGACTTTACATCCCTATGCTGAACCTGGTCGATACTTGGATTTTACGTTGTCGTCATTCTGAAGGGCATTTGACAGACCCCAGTAGAAATTATTGATCTGAAATCCACCTCGATGCTTCTATGGCGATGGATGCAATGTCACATAAAAGTGGACGTATTGTATCCCAGTCTGTTTTGAGATACACACGTCCAGCTTCTTGAGAAATCTGTGAACTGGAGCGACAACTCGCTTTGATTACTGAACAACTGACAAATTACTCGGGTCTTGAAACCGCGTCTAACAAAGTCACTGGTTCATGAACACAGAGCAGATAACGCGTGGGGTTCGGGCACACCGTAATGGGGGTAAATTGAAAAGGGATGTGCCCTTTGTTAGAAAGGTGCACAGTGGACACAAGGACTGATATTGTGCCCCACCTTCAAGTCCTGTAAAACTACTAGCAAATGTTTGGATGTAACGCGTCGTGGGGTGGAATGTAGAACATCCAAGGTCATTGGGATAATGTACGATTGACAGCTACTAAATCAACCGCGAATAAACCAAATGTTAACCCAACATTCCCTAGCATGGTAGTAAACCCAAGACAGAAATAATGCACTACAATACTATAGAATGAAAAATATACACGGCTACATAAATTGGCCGTTTTAAATCTTTTTAGATTCTGCTCAGATCATATTGTGGAAATTTTATTGTGCGACTTTTTGTGTCAATTGATGACTCAAGTGTTCAATACCCCGTTTTAAATCTTTTTAGATTCTGCTCAGATCATATTGTGGAAATTTTATTTTGCGACTTTTTGTGTCAATTGATGACTCAAGTGTTCAATACCCCATTCAAACTAAACATGTCAAAATGCAGGCAACGAAATTATTATAACTAAAATAATGTTACCGCACCGTCAAATGTACCATGTATGTTCTAGTATATGATGTGCTGATGAACTTGTACATTTGCGTTGCCTAAATGCGATTGCCAACACCGAATTCGGCCTGTGTAAAGTTGTTTTCTGGAGCACGCGTGAAACAGTACAGGTGGTACTCACGCGATTCTGGTATATAATTGTATCCCCCGAACAAAGTTCGGCGGATACTATGAATTTGCGATCGTCGTCCGCGTCCGCGTCCGCAGAGATTTTCTTGTGAATGCGTTACAGGCCGCAATTGTCACCCGATCACCATTTTTTTGCGGGCATATATATGATGGTAAGATCCCGACACCAATCGATTTTGGTTGTCGTGGCAACTGAACTGGTCGTTTGGGGAGACATTTTGCATTGAAAACAGCCTGTTTGAGACACATGGCTTGTGAACGCTCTACAGATGGCAGTTTTTGACGAATCTCAATAGTTTTTGGAAGTGTTGTTAGGAAGGGCTGTCACACAAAACCAGTCGTTTTTTTTAGAATGATCATATAAATATTAATATGGTAACAGCCTAACATAGTACAGAATTGTGAATTATCCATTTTGACATGTATGATCATTCCAATAGCCTGTATTATGGAAGGTAAAGACACTAGTTTCTTGTTCAGAATGGAGAACTGATGTTTTCAGTGAAAACAGGACAATTTTACCGAATAAGTTAACATTAGTTTTACTAGTTAAGTCTATCATTGACCACAATAATAATAGTTAAGATGAGAAACGTTTATTATTAAGCTCAACAAGGTAAAGGTTTTGTCCAGTACAGATTTCATGGGTGTAACCGAATAAGTTAACATTTTTTTCACTAGTTAAGTCTATTTTTGACCACAATAAAAATAGTTAAGTCTATTATTGACCACAATAAAAATAGTGAAGATGAGAAATATCTATTATTAGGCTCAACAAGGTGAAGGTTTTGTCCAGTACAGATTTCATGGGTGTATTCGAATAAGGTAACATTATTTTCACTAGTTTAGTCTATTATTGACCACAATTAAAATAGTTAAGACAAGAAATATTTATTATTGGGCTCAACAAGGTAAAGGTTCTATCCAGCAGAGATTTTATGTCTGTAACCAAATAAGTCAACATTTTTTTTGCTAGTGAAGTCTATTATTGACCTCAATAAAGATAGTTAAGATGAGAAATATTTATTATTAAGCTCAACAAGGTTTTGTCCGGTAGACATTTCTAGGTTTAACCGAATAATTGAACATTATTTTTACATGTTAAGTCTATTATTGACAATAATAATAGTTAAGACAAGAAATATTTATTATTGAGCTCAACAAGGTGAAGGCTCTGTCCAGTAGAGATTTTATGGCTGTGATCAAATAAGTTCCCATTATTTTTTGCTAGTTAAGTCTATTATTGACCACAATCGCTTTCTATGAAAACATTGATCTGGCTCCGATGTTGTCATCTTGAAATGCAGTTTTGGTCAACTTTTACTTTGAATTTCAACTTGAAACCATGTTTGGCACATATTATGAATCGAAATATAACTTATGGTGAAAAGTTCGATCTGGCTTCAATTTCGTCATCTTGAAATGCTGTTTTGGTCAAATTTTAGTTCGAATTTCAACTTGAAACCAAGTTTGGTACATATTATGAGTTAAAATATAACTTATGATGAAAAGTTCGATCTGGCTCCAATTTCGTCATCTTCAAATGCAGTTTTGGACAATTTTTGCATTGAAGTTCAACTAAAAAAAAACAAGTTTGGCACATATTATGAGTTAAGATATAACTCATGGCGAAAAGTTCGATCTGGCTCCAATTCCTTCATCTTGAAATGAAATATTGGTGAACTTTTAGTTTGAATTTCAACTTGAAACCAAGTTGGGCACATATTATAAGTTAAAATATAATTTATGATGAAGAGTTTGATCCGGCTCCAATTTCGTCATTTTGAAATGCAGTTTTGGTCAACTTTTTTTTAAATTTCAACTTGAAACCATGTTTGGCACATATTATGAGTCGAAGTAACTTATGGTGAAAAGTTCGATCTGGCTCCAATTTCGTCATCTTCAAATGCAGTTTTGGACAACTTTTGCATTGAAGTTAAAAAAGAAACAAGTTTGGCACATATTATGAGTTAAGATACAACTCATGGCGAAAAGTTCGATCTGGCTCCAATTTCTTCATCTTGAAATGAAATTTTCGTGAACTTTTAGTTTGAATTTCAACTTGAAACCAAGTTGGGCACATATTATAAGCTAAAATATAACTTATGGTTAAGAGTTTGATCCGGCTCCGATTTCGTCATTTTGAAATGCAGTTTTAGTCAACTTTTTTTTAAATTTCAACTTGAAACCATGTTTGGCACATATTGTGAGTCGAAATATAACTTATGGTGAAAAGTTCGATCTGGCTCCAATTTCGTCATCTTCAAATGCAGTTTTGGCCAACTTTTACTTTGAATTTCAACTTGGAACCAAGTTTGTAAAATATTCTGAGTTGAAATATGATTAGGTGAAAAGAATGATCTGTCTGTATTTCCATTATTTTATCAAACATGTCGAAATGGAAATTCATATGCAGTGATTTCAGTGGTGATTTTGAATTCGACCTTCAATAACCTCGGAAGATCAGTGTAGCAATTCTGGTGGGGAAAGAACTACAGTTGTGGCTTGAGATTTAACATTTCTCTGGTAATTTTTTTTGGCCCTTGCTCTAGTTTTTCACACTTAACAGTAATGTATTTGGGGCAACAAGGATGATAGGGCTACGGGGGATACACCCAAGCGGTCGTAGGCGACCGGATGCATCTAGTTATGTAAATATATCTACTAGTAATTCCGTAGTGTGTGATTTCATTCGGTCTCGGATATTGTGATACAAACATTATACTTTTTTTTAATAGGGACCTACTAGTAGTTTGAAAATCGTTTAGAAATATTCCAAAACCTTGGACACCAGACTGCACTTCGTTGCTGTACATGAGACTCAACATGATGATATAGGACAAAATCTGATAATTAAAGTGGTTTATTACACAAACTGATAACACAATTTTTCTTGTAATAATACATGTTATGATATATGCAAGTGAAACGAGGTTGAACATTTATGAACCATTATCCATGCTTTAGAAAACTGTTAGAACCACTACAATTACCGACTGAGTACTAGTATGTTCGTAATTTGCACTAGAAGAATTATAACTTTTGCATTCAAAACTTTTACATGATGTTAACTTTGAGGATGACTTTCATGATGAATAGCTCAACAGAGAAACTGGTTTTCTAGGAGTACTAGAGAGTAAATATGTACATGAAATTGCCAACAAAATACAAAGTTGCAAAAACCAAACAGTTGTCTTTCACTCTATGATAAACAAACAGCTTTTCTCTATAACAAAGAGGTCATACATTTATTCTTAACAAAGTACTAAGTACTATTTACGATATACGATCATGATACTTGACAAATACAAACAAACAATATATCATACAGCTTGTACAGGGGAGACTGCTCGGCGATCCGGTGATACCACCGCAGGCTCTTGCTTACCCCGATCGCCTTTTCCCGCGGGGGTGGACGTGTGAGCCCCCGTGACGGGCCGGTCGCTGTCAGGTGACGAGTCTCCTCCTCGGCCGTCCACGCCGTCTGCTCCACGTGTGCTGCCTGACGAGGCCCGCTGTGCCCGTCCCCTGCTCGCCCGGGAGCTCGCCCGCCTAGACGTCGCCGGCTGGTCCACGGACGACACGTCCCCCTGGTCCCGGCTTCTCTGAACGTGTTCTTTCATCGTACGGTACAGGAACCGGTACTGCTCCTGGTCACAAATTGGAAGTTGTCACACATATGAGGTACATGACTTATGGTCAGACAATAGTGACGATGAATTCGATAATTTGGCACAGTTCGAATAGAGAGAGTAGGTAGTGATCTGTTGAAATGTATGCAGAAGCATTTAACAACGACAGTCGTACGTTTGGTAACTGAGCTACAATTGCGCCCACAATGCACATCTACTGAATACACAGAAAACTGATAACCGAAGACACTGACCAAGCTGGTGACGGCCCGTGGTATGAAGTGATGCATGTATTTGGTGGATGTGTAGATATCTACCAGCCACTCGTCCTCCAGTCTCTCACTCATCGTCCACACCAGAGCGAACAGCGCAGCCCGACTCACGTGGCAGCCAAGGATGAACGTGGCCGTCCTCTGCGTCATCTTGTCGTTCCAGTTGCGAACCGCTTTCACCAGGTTCAGCAGCCCCGAGATGGATGGGATGTTTTTGTCGCTGGGCCAGCCATGCCACTGGAAGAGGCGGATCGTCCAGAGAGCAGTGGACGTCTTCGATATCGGGTTCACGTGGTTCAATGTGACCTCCTTCATGCTGCTCGACTCGAATGGATTGGCCGTCTGACTCATCAGCGTGACGCAGTAGGTGCCGTCTAGGATTGGCTCGTTCTCCGCTGGGAAGTATTCGGGCAGTGGTGAGGATCCAAACTCGCTGTTGATGTCAACCACACAGCGGACATTGTTACTGATGATGAACTTCCAGAACACGTCCACTTGGCAAGGCAGATTAGGATGCTGGGAGACAGCAATGCTCTTCTTTCTCCTGAAGACATCTAGGATGATGGGCTTACAATAGGCATCAGACAAAAGATCTTCCTCGTGGTCTGTTTCGAGGTCAACCAACATCGGCAGTTGCAGCGTTGCATCTGGCTGGATGTTAATTCCCCTCTTCTTAGGACTTTGGAACATTGTAGTATCAGCTGTTGTGCAAGATGCTGAAAGCGCCAGTTTCTTGTTTTGCAGGTGCAGTCTTCTTTTCCTCAAGCTCTCATACTCGTTTGACAGTGCAGACATCTTCTGGGGTGAGAGCACCACGAGTTGGTTATCAAATGCATACTCAAAGCGTTCTCCATTGATGCGACACTCGGGGTGGTCGAAGGCTTCTGCCAGACACTCATAAACCAGCCGATACTGCTTGTACGTCTTCACCAGGTTCGGTCTTTCCAACCTCAGCATCGTCACGCACTTCTGGACGTCCACCTTGCCAGTCTGCTTGCCCTGGTTGAGAAGAGAGTCAACCGCAATGAAGACGCCACTCCGACCTCCCCCAGCATGGCAGTGAACCAGCGTTAGCAGGTTACGATCTCGTTCTTCTTGGACACGTCGGACGAAGTCAACGTATGGGATGGCATGCGAAGGCAGCCCACCTCGATTCCAGGAGATGAACTGGAACTGCGTGATCTCCTTCTCATAGCCGCTAGACTGTTGGGTGATGCGGAGGTCTCGGATCTTGTAGTGTGCTGTGTATTCCTGATTTATCAGCTGGATCTGGAGTTCTCCGAGAACTAGGGGCTCTTTCTTGTTCGGCCAGTACTGTTCACAATCTGGTTTACCTGATTCTTTGAGCGACATCAGCATGACGATACATCCGACCTCCTGCTCCCATACCATCCTCCAGAAGTCGCCGATGGTGGTACTCATCGGCACTTGGGTGACAACGTACATGGACTTGTCGATGGATTTGACTTGGCTCGCGTTGATGTACGGCGAGTCTCCAGGCGAGTTCTTTACCATCTTCACCCTGTTCTTGTCGTAGGGTATCACTTCCATCGACCGGTTCTTGAGAGAATTTTGTGGCATGCAGGCCACATTGACAGCATCCACAAACTTATTAGGCAGGCTTCGAAACTCGTCAGCCATTGAATAGTCCATGTCTTCTTGTAGGTATTTATACAACTCCCTGACTGGCAGAGTGTTCGTTTGCTTTATCACGAAGAAATTCTCCAGCACATCCTGTTGTTGGGCTTTTACTGTTGGCACCTCTTTTAATGTGTCAATTGGATCACACGACCGGTAAAGTCTACCAGTGTTGCTGCTCATGGTGCTTTTCTTGGTGAAATATTTACTGATGTTTGTTGAGAAGCTGGCATAGATTCGACTTCTCGGTTCGCGGCGACCTGTGTAAAAGATGTATTTCTTTCGGTATTTTTTTCGCAAGAGAATGAACAAGACGACTAGGACGAGAGGGATGATGACTAGTACACAAACGAGGATGACTGTCAGCATCCAGTGGGAATTTTCCTCTGTCTTGGGCATTGACAACAGTAGCCACTCAGTATTGTTCATGGTTCTCACTGGGAAAGGGACCTTCGTGAATGATCGTCGTGTTGCTCTTCCTAGTGTGGACGATGCGGCTACCCATATCACATACTCTGTGCCGGGTTGAAGAGCCCGGTTCCTGAAAAGTCCGTACAACTTGTCATCTCCAATAATGAAGGTTTCATTGCATGTCTCATTGCCGGGCAAGACAGCGGTCACGTAGAAATTGGTGGTGTCATTGAATGTCCATGGCTCCCGTCCCACTACATGCAAATCTCGTTTTTCTCTCCGTCCAGGATCACCAACAAGAATCAACCACTCATCCTCCACCTCAGCCGTGAACTCAAGCTCCTCCCTCACCATCTCAAACGTGATGGCAGCGTCACACTGCACGTCCTCCACAATGACTTCGTAGGATTCCAGAGGAGTCTTGCCAGAGATGGCCTCTTCATTGAGAGGATACAAGACGATCTTGATGGTTTCGTTCGTGACACTGCTGACACCTGGCGTAGGAGGTTCAGGGGGTTTGAGAGGTGGCGTCCAGAACGTGCCCTTGACAGGGACCATCGGGTCCTCGCTGACAGACGAGAACAGCTCGAAGGAATACTCAGTGCCGGGAGGCAGAAAGCCGATCTCCCCGGAGTCGCCACTCAGCTCAAGACGTGTACGCTCTGGTTGGTATGTCTTGTCGTACGACTGGATGGGCGTCAGAACCACCTGATGCAGGCACAAACTCTCAGGTTGACATGGTAAAATATACTACTTTGCTGAGATATTTCAATGAGTAACCTACTGACTATCAGCTGGGAAGACTAGGGAGTTACAATTAAGGAGCTGCGTGCCACGAGACCATATCTTACCGATATCGTCCCTGTGACCACTGTCGTAGCTTGATGCTGAACTTTAACGCTAACCTGGTTCTCGTCATCGAACGCTAGAGTCACCGGCAGTGGGAGCGCCTTCGGGCCTGTCTCGTGGTCGATGGGCTCTTGGCTGGGGGTGGGGACTGACGTAGTGACTGGCGGCTCCTTGGAGCGGGTTTTGGTCGTCGGGGACGTTACCACGGCAGATTTGGTCATCTCGGGTGTGGTAACTGGATATCGTCGTCCAGGTTTTGACGGTACTTTGGAGGTTATCGTTGTGGTCGCAGTATCTGAAACTGCATGCGACATGTTTTGAGATTTCTAAATGTGCTATGATACAAGAACTGAGATTAATCATTACATATGTATACATGTCATCTGTTGTGTGAGCACATGATATGATATTGGCAACTTGCACGTTTCAGTTTGACATTTACTTGGACATGTGGGCACTACATATGGCGAGGCTGGTCCGGGTATGGACAGCTTGGGCTTGCCAGAGGAGTCCATATAGATGATCAACCTGAAGACGTGCTGCTGGTTGGCGTGATCGCTGGAGATTTGATGGAGGTACTTGTACAAATTCTTGCCGTGTTTAAACACGTCGTCATCATACCATTCTCCGCCGCCAATTTTATACTGTACCAATGGAAATGTTTTAGGTAAACATCAGACATAATATTTGGTTTATATCATGTAATTCTGAAAACTCACCTATTCACGAGGAAATGATAGATCATGTAAACTGTAACTATTTTCCTGATATTAACACGTCTTTTCCAGCACGTTGGTATAAATCACCTGAAGAAGGTAAGAATGTATGGAGCCGGTTCCAATGTCTCTGTCTGTGTTCCACGGTAACCATGTCACTATGACACCACACGGGCGGAGCTGAACCTGTGTGTCTGGAGGCAGGCGCATCACCGGCTGCTCTGTGAAACAACAGTTAAAACATATCTTATTTGATGCTAATCATTTAGATTGATCAAACTCTGACAAAACAAGCCAAACAAATAAGAAATACAAAGACCGGAGTAAATGCAAATGTACACCTAGACTTCTGGTAGGATTCAATATTATTGATAATTTTTGTGAGATTTATACCAGTTATTTTTTTCACAGTATGCACTGTAGATATAATGATAGCGCCCGCCTCTGACAGTGAGGGTAGGAGTGAAAGTACCTATTTGACAGGAGGGTCCGGTCCAGGCACGGTTGCACAAGCCGTCCGCACATAGTCCGGTGACAGGGTCACACAGAACACCATAGCGACAGTGGCAGTCTCCGGAGCAATCAGCGCCAAACTTGTACGGCGGACAGCCTGCAACAACACGGATTGAAACAACAACGTGCGAGAGTGCCAGTCATATTGTCAGACACAAGATCATTCGCTTGTATTATACATGTACAGTGTTCAGAAACTATTCGACTGATCTGCGACCTCTAAAAAGGCTTGAACTGTTCAGACAATTTTCGATGTCGTCTGATCCAGTTGTATCTGTGAAAAACAAAGTAATTCATACATATATAGCAATAATTCTCCTTAAAGCTTCGAATGATCTAATCATATTCCAATTTACACAATGTGCAAGTGTTAAATCTTCGTTGTGGTCGTTGTGGTCGCAGTATCTGAAACTGCATGTGACATGTTTTGAGATTTCTAAATGTGGTATGATACAAGAACTGAGATTAATCATTACACATGTATACATGTCATCTTTTGTGTGAGCACATGATGTGATATTGGTAACTTGCACGTTTCAGTTTGACATTTACTTGGACATGTGGGCACCACATATGGCGAGGCTGGTCCGGGTATGGACAGCTTGGGCTTGCCAGAGGAGTCCATATAGATGATCAACCTGAAGACGTGCTGCTGGTTGGCGTGATCGCTGGAGATTTGATGGAGGTAATTGTACAAATTCTTGCCGTGTTTAAACACGTCGTCATCATACCAATCTCCGCCGCCAATTTTATACTGTACCAATGGAAACATTTTAGGTAAACATCAGACAGAATATTAGGCTTATGTCATGTAATTCTGAAAACTCACCTATTCATGAGGAAATGATAGGTCATGTAAACTGTAACTATTTTCCTAATATTAACACGTCTTTTCCAGCAAGTTGGTAAAAATCACCTGAAGAAGGTAAGAATGTATAGAGCCGGTTCCAATGTCTCTGTCTGTGTTCCACGGTAACCATGTCACTATGACACCACACGGGCGGAGCTGAACCTGTGTGTCTGGAGGCAGGCGCATCACCGGCTGCTCTGTGAAACAACAGTTAAAACATATCTTATTTGATGCTAATCATTTAGATTGATCAAACTCTGACAAAACAAGCCAAACAAATAAGAAATACAAAGGCCGGAGTAAATGCAAATGTACACCTAGACTTCTGGTAGGATTTAATATTGTTGATAATTTTTGTGAGATTTATACCAAAGTTATTTTTTTCACAGTATGCATTGTAGATATAATGATAGCGCCCGCCTCTGACAGTGAGGGTAGGAGTGAATGTACCTATTTGACAGGAGGGTCCGGTCCAGGCACGGTTGCACAAGCCGTCCGCACATAGTCCGTTGACAGGGTCACACAGAACACCATAGCGACAGTGGCAGTCTCCGGAGCAATCAGCGCCAAACTTGTACGGCGGACAGCCTGCAACAACACGGATTGAAACAACAACGTGCGAGAGTGCCAGCCACATTGTCAGACACAAGATCATTCGCTTGTATTTTACATGTACAGTGTTCAGAAACTATTCGACTGATCTGCGACCTCTAAAAAGGCTTGAACTGTTCAGACAATTTTCGATGTCGTCTGATCCAGTTGTATCTGTGAAAAACAAAGTAATTCATACATATATAGCAATAATTCTCCTTAAAGCTTCGAATGATCTAATCATATTCCAATTTACACAATGTGCAAGTGTTAAATCTTCGTTTGAAGTCACTTTCATTCATGAATGTTCGGGTCAGCTCACAAGCAAGTACTACGTATGCTTTTCAAAGGTCTTACTGAGATCAGAGATATTGAAATTCAAGCAGATCGCTTGGAGATATTGAATTCTAGCGAATTGATTGGCTTTTAATGTTATAATGAGTATTCATTAGGTCACACTGCGTTAAATTAGGTTCGCTTTGAAAATAATCTCACGTGCAATGTCAGGCATGATAGAAAATCAGCCTAATGGTTACTAGTAAGATAGGTTACCAGAGGACTACTAGTAAAATAGGTTACCAGACACTGGTAAATTCAAGAATTCTTCAGCTAATTGACCATTTTCAGGTTTCATTTGGAGATCCCATTTGAAGATCAGTTTGTAGCGACTACCGTTTTGCCTCGATTAAGCGCATGTCCTATAAAGAGCGCATCCCTCGCATGAGCGCCGGGGGCTACGAAGTAAAAAGCGCCTCCCTTGAAAAGCACGTCTCTCCAATCATCGCCGGCATTGCACAAGAAATATCGTTTATATTGGTGATTCATGCCGCTTGTTTCAATTACACTTTTCTTAGCTTTAAGTCATGAAGGTAATTTACTCGGAAACAGTACAATTTTAAAAATACTGGTAAAATTTACAGTAATACTAACTGCCAAGTGCGAGTGAAATGTCAAATTTACAATCGGTAATATGCCGTAGGGTTCCCCTATTGGACATGCTCGATTTCTATGCAATAAGAACTTTGTGACTAGAATAACACTAGGCCTACTAGCGATCAATACCAGTGATACCGGGGTAGTTATGAAAAATGAATCGAGGATGCACAGTGTTTGTGACATTTTTCTGGCACTCGACAGCCCAGTATTGTATAAATATATTACTGCAAAATTTCTTACCGCACTCCGATGCAATCACATTTTTAAATTGACAATCAACTGATTAGTTTGATATTGGATGTGGTATGCTAATTGCAAATATCACCCATTATAGACCTGGATATTGGCATTGACCGGCAACATATACATGTAGATCTTAGTTTCAACCTGGAAAAGTTTGTTGTCAAATAAGCGCCTCCCTTGAATAAGCGCCTGTCTTGAAAGAACACCGGGGATAAAAATTTATTGTCAAATAAGCGCCCCGGCGCTTAATACCAATACACAAAGTTTCAAAAGATTAAAAAATTCCCATTTTGAGTAAAATAATATATGAAATAATTTGCCAAAAAAATGAAGGAGAAAGTCAAACTTCTAAAAAGATCCGTTTGTGGGGATCCCAAAATAGCCCAAAGGCTAAGGGAGGTTACCGAAAAAAGTTTTAGTGTTGAACCACAACTGCTTTTTTTTTTTTTATCAAAATTGCCGTTTTGACCTTTCAAAATCACTGAAGGTCAATTTAAAGGTCACCACAGAAGTCATTACGTGTACATGTGACTTCCCATCTGAATGTGCCAATATTTAAGATCTATCTTGGAAGTGTTGTTGGCTTTTACTCCACACAGTTCCCATAAATGAAAATGACGATGAAGCAAGGCTACCAAAAGAACCACCTGCTGTGACTGCCTATTTTCTCATAATACAAACCTAAGCTTCATCTGCAAACATTCTGTCTACATCAATCCATGTTACCTCAAAAACTACCACTCAAGGTCATCTTAGGTCAAGTTCAAGGTCACCAAAAGATGCCCGATATCAGATGTCCTGTATGCTTATATTCAAAACCTGAGGTCTATGTACAGATGTTCCAGCCCCAGAGGCCAATTTGTGCATATCATGTCTTTTGGACCGTTCTGGACTATATATGGGGTCTTATGAGAAAGTTAAGACACCCGTGCAACATCCAGCATTTATTGCAACATCCAGCATCCCAATTGGCATGTTCTGAAATAAAATCTCGAAAATGGTCAGGTAGTTTTTGAGAAAAGACAGACAATTGTGAATTTGGGCATTTCTTGACCCAGACATGGCTATTTTGACCTTTCACTGTCATCGAAAGTCAAATTCAAGGTCACCACACAAATTGCCATATATGACTCGCCATTTGAAAGTGCTAACATCTAAGCTCTATCTTCAGACGTTCTAGGAGTACAGATGTGGCAGCTCATGTTATGAAAGGGAAAATTTGCCGAGAAATGTCCAATATTTTTTTGCTGGAAATGGCTCAAAACCAATAGTATAAACCTGGATTGGGACACAAAATTTTTTTGGCGATCAGTCAAAACATCAAAATGGCCCCTCATGCAGAACAACGATTCGAGAGCAACAGAAATGCTAGAATGGACGGAAAATTTACTGAACAGATTTTGAGAAAATGGCTGCCAAAGTCCAAAAATGTGCGTTTTTTTTTTTTAACAAAATGTCCGCTTCGATCTTTCAAGGTCACCAAAGGTCAAATCCAAGGTCAGCATACAAATTGCCATACATGACTTCCCATTCGAAAGTGCCAATATCTAAGCCTTATCTTCAGGCGTTCTAGGAGTACAGTTGTGGCAGCTCCCATCATGAAGGAAAAAGTTGCAGTATATTTTCTGAGACCAAAATTTTTTTCAAAGGAGGAAAGGTTCTTTTTTCTTTGGCTGGAAATGGCTCAAAACGAATAATTACGTGATTTGGGACAAACATTTTTTGGCGACCTGTCGAAAAATCAAAATGGCCGTCACACGCAGACACAGACCATATCACAAAGGTACATTTAAGGGGAATATTTTGAAGAAAAATCTCAAAAGTGGTCTTACAAATTTTGAGAAATGACCACCAAAGTTCAAAGTTGGCCGTTTTTCTTCGAAAATGGCCGCCATTTTAAAAATAATGAGAAAATAAAAAAATAGATCTAGATCTACCTCCCTCTTGAAATATTTTTTAGGCATAGTGATAGTCTACACGGGGTCAAGCGTACCTGAATTATTCGAGGAACATTGTCGCCCCTGAATTATTGGGAGTGGGGGTGTGAGATATTCGGAGGAAAACGTGAAAGTAGGTTGCTAAAAGCCGCAAATAACTCGCCTACGATGTGTGAACAGACAAAGCAATGCCACCATGGGATATATTAGTATGGTATGGGATATAGTTATGTATTTGTTGACACATATATCAGTTCATTAGCTTCCCTAGTTCATTCACAGCTATGTTCACCGATTCTGAACACCGATATAAATGAACCCGACAGGACTAATAGCACATGGAATTAATCTGGTTATGCTTCAGGCAACACTCAAAAGTACCCTATCTCTGAAGTAAGGTGATACTAGAACATCGGCATACAACTGTAAGGCGTTTTATTGTGTATTTGTTTCATCCAAGTCATATCTATTTGTTTTTTGGCTGGGGCATGATTTATCGGGAGGAGGTACATGAATGTTTCGGAGATTCATGAAAAATAAACCTAACCTTCCTTCCTGAATACCTCGTTTCTCCATCAGTGCGTGCCCTGAGGATTATGTATTCATTGAAGTGAGACACCGAAGAGCCTTTTACTGTTTACACCACAACATAACACGAGGCCGCAGACCGAGTGGGATATGCTGACTGAAGGCAGATATCATGCCGCATTGGGGTCTGAAGTCCATGGTAACTATTTTATCATTGGATTATAGCCTATGGAACTCTCCAAAACGTCATTCCGTATTAGCCGCCTGAAGCCCACGATACAGAAAATATCGTGGGGTTGTTTCACAGCTCTACAAATACGGCGTGGTATTGTCGGGGAATTGACCAATCAGGATCGCGCATTTTCAGCTATCCGATGATAAAGAACTAGGCCTATATCCCATACTCTATGGTGGCATTGGTTTGTCTCGTCACGTTTTCCTCCAAAGATCTCACGCCCCAACTCCCAATAATTCAGTGGCGCCAATAATTCAGGTTCGCTTGACCCTCGTGTCCTACTTTCTTAACTTTGTATTTGTGCTGAATTTCAGAAACATTCAGATATTATGCACCTCTGTCGATAAATATTTTTTAGTAGGCCTAGATCTAGATCTAGATCTATTTTGTGCAAAATTTCTGAAATTTTGCCCGTAAACTTGTAAACAAAAAAAATTGGATCATGGATGCTACACCATGCCAATGTTACAACAAGAAAATGCAACTAACTGCGGGAGACGACATTAGAGCTCGAGCACACCATCAGCACCACGAGACCTGAATATATCTTACACCCCCCCCCCCCCCCTTACAAAAAAAGAAAATTGAAACATATCATGTCCCACATGATTCCAATTCATTAGCGTATATTATGATGAAACACATAGGCCTACTTCAATCATATTCCTAATGAGTAAACATTTATTTTGAACTCAATGAAACAGATACGCCTGATAAAATGATATTGAACCTCAATAAAATATCCTTAAAATATTGGAAACTATGAGGAATATCTGCATCTGATATCATGATATAGATAACACATGCATACTGAGCAAATTAAAAAGACCAGTTTAAAATAAAAAGGTTTCGCAACCCAGCATGGAACACCTTGTCATGTGATAAAATAGGTCAAATTACGGTAAATGTAGTCGTGGTACCGTAGACGAATCGTTGTGTTTACTTCATTACGCCAAAGAAGGCCGCACGCAAGGTTACATATACATGCATGCACAAAATGCTGCACAGAAAATTGTACGCTACAAAGTACGCGTCATTGCGGTAAAATTTGCTTTGCATTCTGGGAACGTGAATTTCCATCGGCTCCGCCATTTTGACGTTTTCCAGACGAGCTGACCATTTTGCGTAATTTTCTCAAACCTAACACATCGATTTATGCATTATATATTTGTGGAATATTCAAAGCTTGCCATCAAATCGAGAGATTTTATGTCAAGGACGAAGAAAATACTCATTTGAAGTAGGTGTACAAAGTTTGCATGCGAAAACGGGCGTCGATAGGTTGGCATGAAACCTCCATAAAAAAAGTCAGCACATAGACATGTAGAGAGTTGGGGGCTTCGCCCCCAACGCTCTAATGTCAAAAAGGTCTGGTCACCCCAAAACACATCGTATCGATGAGAAATACACGGCCAGGGGCGGATGTAGAAAATGTGGAAGGAGGGGTTTAGAACCGAAAATAAATTTAGTAGGCCTAGATTCTACATGTGATCAGAAAGCCTTGTATATGACGTCTAAAATATAATTTCTAAAATCAGCAATAGGTACTGCACCCCTCTCTCCCCCGACCCTGGCCGGGCCTGGCCCTGGGACAGCAAAATCCTGGATCCGCCCCGGTTCCCGTACGGACGTCTCCGCACAGGTAGATCTAACTTTGAACAGTTTCAAACATGTTATTATGCTTACCCGCTTCAATAGTTATTGTGATTACAACTACACTAAGTGCAAATAGAGATACAAATCGGTAATTTGCTTTGTAAATAACCATAATAAACATGATAAATGTTTGACATGCCAAAACAGACTCATGAGTCATGTGAACCGCGCTGTCATTAATGTATGGCGCGCCACATTGGACAAAATATGGTGGGATCATTATGTATCCAGAAGATAGATGTGTGTAGGCCTACATAATAGATTATTAGCCTACAGTAATCATTCAAACATCTTCTAGCTCACTGTGAAATGGAATTTCGAGGTGACATGTTGGACATTCAGCCCAAATTATGAACACAAGAGGTGTAGGCCTACCGTATCGACCGTATTTTTCATGAATCACCAGATTCTGCAGTACCTATTTTGTTTTAATATTAGGGAAAATCCCGAGCACATCCTGGTTTGCTCATAATTATTGTACAGTCTCCTTTATGTAACCAGGCACCCGCCGTATCCCCCCCCCCCTCCCCCCCGCCCACTCCGCATGGGTCCGCCAACTGGCGCGTGTAGGCCATGTTAAATCAGTAATACCACCCGATATTGTTTTTTTCGGATGTAGGATACCATGAGCCACATGATAACCTGGTGTAGATCTTCACATAAAACCCAAGCTGAGATTCATGAAATCGATGAAAATATCAGGCATACACGGTAGGCTTACACCAACAGAGATGTTTTCGGATTAGAAATGAAAATCACCAATAGGCCATGCACTAGTCTATAAAAACCCACTATACAATGTAGTTACAATTTGAAGGACACGTAGAACCTTTAAGATATGGAATTCTGCCAACTTTTTCTTCACTTCAATTTATTTCAACATCAACACATAATATAAACGCAAAATACAGCTGTACATCACAGGAATACGGATGTTGAAAGGGGAATGCAGGGAAGCCGAAGCTCTATAGCGTATATTTGCTATTGTCCAACTAAAAATTTAAAATTTATAATAATAAATTTTAATAGCCTTCCCATCCCACCCAGAGAAGTAAATAAATATACAAATAATAAAAAAACAAAACAAACAAAAAACACTAAAATGGAAAAAAAAATACTGACCAATTAGATTATTAAAAAATATTTAAAAAAAAAAAACACATACAAAACTGGATCCATGCAGTAGGCTTAGATTTGTTGAAAAATCGTCTTTTTGGAAAACTTCTGGGGTTATCTTTATTGGGAGCGCTATCAACCGGATGGTATTTCTCAGAATACCATTTCTCAAAATACCAGTGGCGGATCCAGGAACATAACATAACGTGCAGTTCAGATATTTTTGAGTTGTGAAAAATCGCGAGCGAAACTCCTCCCGTTCTGGGGGCGCCGTATCAAGCCCCCACGGACCCCACTCTTCGATAAAATTATGGCATCTGTATTTCAGACTATTTCTGAGCTGTATTTTACGTTGTAGCTATAGGTTCCTGTCTGTGGGATTTGGATATTTCAAAATTTATGGACACTCGCGAGCAAGTGCTGTGAGCACGCCTGGATATAGGCTAGGAGCGCCATATCTATAGGCCTACTCCTACGGAATTGTAATGTTTGGATTTGTAATATTTCAGATTTGTTTGACCGGGGACAGTGAAAATTTCAGATGATTTCTGAGCAATTAGGCCTAAAGCTGTATTTATGCTGTTGTTTGGAGATTCCCGGCCCCCGAGGAAATTTTGGGATATATTTGTAGTTGGCCTATTTTAGAGGAGGTGTATTTCACAAATTTACAGTGGGCCCATGCAGGGCCCACAATTTCGAGATTATGCCTATTTTGACACTTTTTTGACACTCGGAGCTGCACGTATTTATAGTGGGTGGGGCCTAACCCAGCTGACAGTAGGCCTACACGACAGCCGCTAAAATTTTTGTTTTGGCCTGAGTGACTGTGGACTATCTTATAGAAAATCTTTTGACGACAGGCAGGAGACATATCGTGGTATTTTGTCGAAGCATATTCTAGTTTCCAAATGGCGGGCCGAAGAAAAGTCACAACGTTATTCTCTGTTTCTGAATCTTTGACCACAAAAGGATGTCAGTCCTTGTTCAATGTATCATCGACAGAACTGTGTATCATAATAACTCGCAACCATTTGAAAATATTCGGCAACCAAAAGCTGAGGGTAGGTTGGTGGTTGTTTGATGGGCGATAATAGGTGAAAACATAGGCAGATGTGGAGTGCCAACGCTTGCAAAACGCTTTCATTCACTTTCGTTCGTAAAAAAAATCAGGATCTATAATTATGCATCCCGATTAAAAATCGGGAGTCCTTATGTTTTCTTTTGTTTTTTTTCCGCAGTTTGGTTTCCGATAGAGTAAACCATACAGTTTTCGGACACTTAAAGACCTAGTAGTATGCTGATGAAAGTGCTTCTCTGTTCTCATTCAGTGTGGCGAATTTGCCCAAAGATCGCGGCAGGTGATTCTTTGTTAAACACGCTTGTTTCTGGCCTTTGTTTTGGAAGCTTCTGTTCGAAGCACGCGCTGCTTAGCAACGCCCTCAACGCTAAGGCCCTCGCGGGCCCCTGGGGACAATTTCGATGGGGGCCCAGGTGGGGAAGACCTTGATGACTCGGGGGTGCTCGGGGGTGTACGCCCTCTGGATCACCGGTCTCACACCTGGGATGCTGCGACACAGGCTCTGCAGCCCGTCGGGCTGTCCAAGGTTCCATCCCCTGCGGCGGACCGGGGCGAGCCGGCCTTACAGTTAACACCACGGTGATGATCCTGTATCTGAGTGGTGTCCGTATGTCTGGGCTCGCTGGGCGGGCTGCTACCTGGTTAACGCTCTGATGATAGAGTAGGCACTGCGCCCGCAGTGACCCGTGGTGAGCGGACTATCCGCGAGGATCCGAGGATAGCGGGCATGCGTCCGCCGTGACCCGTGGTGAGAGGACTATCCTCGTGGATCCCGGATAGCGGACGACGTTCAAACTTTACACTTAGTCTATTATGAATAGATTTCATTGAATTCAAACGAATTTTACAGATACAATCAATGGATTTCGAGATATTGAATTAGATAGGCATTCCTTCCATAATTGCCAAAGATTTTGATCACGATTTTAGTATGGGTCACATGGTCAGTGACGTCAGTTGAGGCAGAACTGAAAGTACATGTAGCCAGCAAGGTAAACAGCATGTCGCATATTCATTCCTGTGGTGTATGTTTGACAAATCAAGTGAAAGGGTGAGATGGGGGGAATACGGCATTTCTTGTATTGATATTTAGAATCAGTACTACTTATTCACCCGGAACGGAGATTTGTTGAACTGCAAGATGTCCAATATTTGCTGGTTTTAGCGTGTTTCTTTTGAAAATCGAATGCATTTCGGAGTGATTTTCCATCTTTGAACTGCCCACCAAATTACGTATTTTACGTTTTTGGCGAGCCATCAAAGCACATTTTGCCTCAACTGACGTCATGATTACGGAAACTGCTGAAGCTGGTTTTTTCATTGGCATGAGAAGGCGACTGTAACACTGGCTCAATTTACTCGATTATAGGTCGCTGTTATTAACTACCAATTACCGCGAATATATTTTATTTTAAACTAAATGTTCACAATGTCTTTATCTGAACAGGAATAAAACAATATAATGGTAACTTGCTACCATGACTTTAAGGTGATATCTCAATGACAACTGTAGTGAAATATGCTAAATGATTTATTTTCCATGCAAGGAGATATGCATGTAAATGTGGTAGAAGTTAATATAAAGTCGTATGGAAATATTATTTTGTTCTCACTTCAAAAATGGTGAATTACGAACTGTGAGTTCAAATGACAGTAATCGGACACCCCAGACAGAAATCGGACACCTCTTGTGTCTTTGAAAATAATAGCTATATCATTATAATTTTAGGCTTTATACATGGAGCAGTCAATCGGTAGTTGTTGCAAGGCTGAGTTATGAAAGAAAAATAAGCATCCCTGAGGACAGGAAGATCACATAGGGTACACCGTACAGTTTTCGGACACTAACACTTACAGGGAAGCTAACATTGTGGAACTTATCAAACTAGATACCTCTGGTAGTATTTTGCAGAAATTTCTTTGAACCAGCAAAGACCACAGACACTTCACTTGGTTCAATGCTTGAGAAAACTTGTTTGCTACAATTATAACTGATATAGATAATTGGTGGTAAATCATGAAGTGTCCGTTTTCTGATGGTGTCCGAAATTAGGCTGGTTTACTCTAACTCTTGAATGCCCTAATCAATTATTCCGAAATTTTCACAGCTCATCCGAAATACTTTGCTGCAGCCCCCTGTTGTTTTTTGTTGACATCTGAAATCCAAGATGGCCACCAGTGGTCGTTTTGGAAAAGAAAATTTGGGCGATTCCTTCAATGTCATATTTTGATTCAGGCAATTTCCAGCAAAAAAAATTTTTTGTGTGTATTTTTGTGTGGACTTTTTGACTTGAATTTTTTCTTCTTCCGCCGTTTCCTTTCCAGATCAAACTCTTGAATGCCCTGATCAATCATTCCGAAACTTTCACAGCTCATCCGAAATTATACTTTGCTACAGCCTCCTATTGTTTTTCTCATCTGAAATCCAAGATGGCTGCCAGAATTTGGGGGATTCCTGTCAACGTCATAATTTGATTCAGGCAATTTCCAGCAAAAAAAAATATTGTAAGCGGTTAGAACGTGAACATAATTTGCAACCTCGTAATTCAGCCTCAAACACAAATGTAAACAATTGATTACATTTACCTTCATGTTTCATTTTGACAGGGACAGACCTGCTTCACAGGCACAATCATTGACTCATGTTTTGCAACTTGCAAAGCAGTAGATTCATGCTACATTCTGCTTGAGCATGGTGTTTCGAAAGTGGAAATCCCCAAACTACTGGAAACAGATGATGGGTCAACCTCCAGGTAAGTTTTCACATATCATAATTTGTTGTAGATATACAACACGGCATGCTAGGAAACACACAGTTGTGGTTGGTAAAGTCTTTACAATACTCCTGTGATAATGTGCACACCATGTAGACATATACCCAAGATGAATAGTTTGTGTAATCAGGATATGTAATATTTGATTCATTCACTTTATCTTCACTCCTCTGATCGATTCTTCCAGAGAATCTGGTGACAGGAAAGACATGGATATATTCGCGGAACTCTGTGATATCAAATCTGTTAATCAAGCCTCAAAAGGAACAACTGGTTCGAGTTCCGGAGTGTGCCCAGGACAACAACTTGTACAAACTCCGTCGGAGGCTGGGCATGCCGTGCTTATTGTGGGGCGGTGTTTGTTACTTCTGGTACAGGAGTCATGTGACTGGCAGCTCTGGGTTTACACGGATGTGGAGCAGCAGTCGAGGGGCAAGTCAGGGAGAGCGTCCGTCAGAAGTGTACCATCGTTTGTCATCCCACTCGGGACATGGACGGCGAGCACCTACCACCGGACTTTACACGCAGGAGCTAGCCTAGAACACAGGGCACAGCTGTATACTTTCATGTTGCCCAGCTGTAAAACATCTGGTGTGACCAGTCAGAAGAATATTAGGATCTCTCCTGAACTGTGCGAGTATTTACTCGGTACGGATTTGCGCCCAGCACAGAATCCCGTGGCAGTTGTGGCAACCCCAGGCGGTGTTGTACTCTCGGTGAATCTGGGGCAAACACTCAGCACAAAATACACAGTGATGATGGACTTTGGAGAAACAATCCTGACAATGATAGGTTTGAGAGTACAAGCTACTAGCCTCAAGGGGGAGCCACATGTCACAGTGTCGACACACTTGGATAGGATGTGCCTTGATGCCGACAGACCAGCAAACTGTCTGCTCGTGGTTGGAGTCAGCGGCAAGGTGCAGTTGCTGCTCGCTCCCGATGGACCAAATCAGTCATCAAAAGAAGCTCACCAACCAGTAACATACACAACCACTATTCCTGGTCCTGTTGTGTGTACGTCTGTCCACAAAAACCTACTGCTTCACTCCACAGCCAGGGAACTCTATGTCACTGACTGTGGGCCGCTCTACATGAGTTTTTTGTATGAAAAGAAGGCAGAGATCCGTAATTCAGTTTCTCCTGTGAGCAAACCACTCGGAATGTGCAATGTCATCGCACTGACCATCCAGAACCCTGCAAAACACAACGAAGGTTGGTTACTAAACTTACCATGTACAGTTATGGCTCAAAGAACATCTTTTTTTATTTTTTTGAAAATATTATGCACCAGATGCTTGTGTCTTCTAATCAATTATTCCCGGTAGTAATCTACACTTAATTTCATCCCACATTGCCTATAACTATCACTGGTATTTGGGAATGTAGAGTTTATGCTTTGAACGTGTTTGTTCCAAATAATATGTACAGATTGATGATATGAAATCTAAACTAAAAAATTTTCTCAAAGGACATAACTTTTCCACTGAATCGTTTCAGACTTGGCTGAGGAAGTGGCGCTGTACGCACTGACCACCAGGGGTAGAGTGCTGCACCTTACAGCGAGCCTCAGGCTAGAGTCTGAGACACCGGTCGGCGTTCTCAACCAAACAACAGGGGCCGCCAGGATCAGGGACCTCTTGACAGGTATCGGAAACGTGTCGACAGTGATGGAGGACGTCAGGAGGACCCTAGCGGCACAGGATGACACTCTGCAGTCGCTGCATGTGGCGAGTATCCTTGCAGGATTTGTCCGTGATAGAACACCGAGGAAGCCTGGAGTGATCATTGGGGGTAGCATTTCGCCATTGCTTGTGTCTTGGAGTGTTGATGTGAGCTCCGGTTGTCACGCTGACGTGAGCCACATTGTGAAGGTGAAGGCCGAAACAAAGGTGACTTTACAGGGAGGGTGGTATCTTACGGTAACCATAGCAACAATGCAAAACACTCAGAAGTCTGCCGCTCTGGGGACTCCACATGACACACTGACAAGGAGTCAATACATTGGACACTTAAAGCCAGGGACTCCACAGGAGGTGAGTCTGGAATGCGGAGATCTAGTCAAGTGTGTCTCAGCGTTCCCACTGACACTCAGCTGCTGTGTTGTCTATGCTCCTCGGACCATTGATGGCATCTCCCGGGGAGAAACACACCAAAATAAACTATGCATTCCTCTTCCGTCCGTCACTCTGGACATCTCGTACTTTGTACGGGAAGCTCAAGTATCGGACCACAACGTGACCAACTCAGGAGTAACCATGGTGACTCACGTGTTGCGAGAGATCACAAAATCTCGCAGTGGTTCCACCTCTTGCCACATGGGGGAGCCACCTGACGGGCGAATGTCAGTGACAGCTGACGACAAGCTGGTGATATGTGTCACTAAAGCACAGCTTGGCAAACTGGGATTTGGCAAAGGTTCGTATACCCTCTACATGTAAACAAAGCAGAAAACAAAATTGACGGAGTACATAAAAAGTTAAACTATTTGGTCAGATTTCATTCACTAATCCATGGTTATGATTCACAACTTACAGGAGACAAGACAGAGAAGTTGCTGGAGCTGATATTTAAGGGTAACAAGCATGTCTGTGTGAGCGGCTCCTCTATCACCATAGCTACTCCTAGTGGCCATCAGGTGTCACTCTCGGTTGTCACGGCGACCGGGTCCTCAGTCTGTGAGATTCAAGTCCAGTCACAGAATCTCTGTCTACTCTCACAGTTTGAAACTGTAATAAAACAAAAGTTACAGGTATGGAATTTGAGCGGTGATGTTGGGTTCTGTTATGCTGGTAGTACATACTCTTCATGAATTTACATGTCTATATGAGATAATTTTTTTTCATTAATTTAGGGTTAAAATTTTTGTTAATCAATTGAATCACAGCAGTGTTGGTTTGTTCACTAGTGAAATCTGTGATACCAGCTACTTGAATTCCATTATGTCCTAACATTTTGCTGGTGTTTGTGTATTGATAGTGTTCTGTCATGTACAGGTTCACCAGCCGTGTGACTTGGAGGAACTTCCCAGTGGCAATGACGTCAGGAAAGCACATGTTCAAGTACAGGTTTGTGTTGGTATCAAGATAATTATTCACATACCATCGGGCAACAGAGTTATAGTCATAATGAATTTGAAGTACATGAACTATATATGTATATTATTACCAAAAGATACATATTTTCAAAAAGATATTTAGAGAGATAATGTAGTGTCCAGTATATTGTGACCTTCAATGCTGAGTATAGGACATGGGTAAAATCATGAAATAGTTATATTATCATGTACTTGTAAAATAACTTATGTAGATTAGTTACAGATAACATTAGTGAGCAAGCATACCTACCTTCCAGACCCTGAGGAAGGAACTACAAGCTATCCAGGAAGATCTGGGTTGTGGTGTCGCTGGGGTACAAAGTTCCACTCGCCAGGCTGTGTCCATACACGGGAGTCTACAAAACCTGGGACTATAGGAATATATCAGAGAATATTACATGTACATGTATCCAAATATTTTGAAATATCTGTAGAGAATGAAATACAATCTATGCAGTTGAACTTGGATATTGATGTACATGTATAGCTAAATACAATCTGGGTAATATGGCCGTTCTTGTTGTTGATAGTAATACGTAGTTAAATGAAATACATATTTTCACCAATAAACATCACTCGTTGGTAGTAGAACATGTAGAAGATGACTTTCTACATGTTGGAATGTAGAAATGTTCCGTTATGATTGACATATTTGGACGCAATATGACGCGTACTAAGTATTATATAAAGTTTCCCGTTAAATGTGTGCTCCATGATGTGAAGTTTGGACGCATTATGATTTGATCCGCACACGGGTTTTCTATTAAAGCAGTGCATCATGATGCGAAGAGGAATAAACCGCTTGATGTGAATTTGGTATCGATATTTCAATGTTATGATTCCTGCAAACTTTACCTTACCAATAAATACATACATACCAACAGTTTTGCATGTACTTTATCATTCACCTTAATGAAGAAAACCTTAGCTAAGACCTAAGTGGAGGCATTTGTATTCACTGGGTCATTCAGCTTCTCAATTTAATTTTCTCCTACCGGTATCACGAAATATTCCCAATTTGATCATTATGTCGCTTATAGAAACAACACTTATATATACACTTGGCCATATTTGATGACATTTATTTAGTGGAACATGCAATGGGCCTCTAGCAACCACAATGGCTGAAATTGTCATGTCTTATTGACATGTTATAATTACTATGATAATCCACAAGAATAACTCAAATATCTATCAGCGATAGGTTGGTCATTTGGGAGGATCTGCCTGACGTTAGGAGTTCTGTCAATTTTGTTTTAGCATCTGTTGAACTAGAATTTGACCTATTATAATATCCAGTGCTAGAACTCAAGGTCGTATCTACGCAGAAATTGTTCTTGGCTCTTGGTTTTTTTGTGTGAATTCACCCGAGTATCAACCAATGAATCAGCTAGACGCACTTCCAATAGAAGCAGGAATGCGTAGTATTGCGCATGTTTTCAGATGAAACTGTTCTAAGAATAAGAAAAAAAAAATTAGTGGGAAATAAGAAGTAAGGAGAAAATCTAATGTTTTGAGCGTACAGCAGATAAATTAGTTTCAGATCAGGAACAATCACAATGTGACCCATACACATTGTATGGGTGTCTGACTTTTTATATCGACGTTAAATAAAATTTTATCTACACAAAGCTCTGAAACTGGAGAAAACGAAAACTATGCGAATCAGCTGTTTACATTATTGAAAAGTGTAAACCATTCGTTCGCTTTCGGTAATCTAGTCCTATGTCTAAACTTCCTATACTGTCACTATAAGGATGCTGATTGGATCAAATATATGCTCAATTGATGGATGACAAAGCTAGCGAGCAGATTGGTCCGCATAGAGCTATGTGCTTGATCTGGTGATATGATCCTGACAAAAATGTCTCGGGGCATCTTCTGATGACCTTGAACTCAAAATTATATATTAAAATGTTATATGCAACTCTCCTCTAACCCCGACACACTGCAAAACCCAAGGACGCCATAATTCTTTAGGTTACGTTGTGAGACAAATCCATGTATCTTCATCGAGAATCATTGGACAAAGCGAAGACATTTCCGTTTTTTGCGCTCGACGTTCCCGCGTAAATCGTGGGTTGTGTCGACACATTTATCTGCAATAAATGCTGCTGTGATGATGTCTATATTCTGCCTTGTGTCTGACGTTGGAGTTATGTCTCCGTTACCTACGTGAACTCACACATACATGTGTTTACTGTTTTAGTGCAAATTCTACTATTCGCAGACATCCTGTTTTGTATAAATATGGCCCCACCATCCCTGGGAACTTGGGACGTAGAAGACGGGTTCGAAATAACAACGAAAGGAATTAATTAGATGTCTACTTTTCAAAAGTAATTGAACAGAATAACGCGCACGCGCCCCCAAATAACTTTCCCATGCTCGTAAATGATTAATCACCAACCGCCCACGTACTCCATGTCTTACTTAGCCTGAAAACACTAATCGTCATATCAACTCTCACATCTGATTGCCTGGTTAATATACAAGAAATCGATATAATTCAGGTTAGATCAATTTGACTTTCAATGCAGGCAATAACATAGCGAATTTGATTTTTTTATTTGATTCATTTGGCAATAATAAAAATACATAAAGATTTGCATGGCAACTTTGACTTATACAATACAGGTTAAAAACAGTAATGACTGGTTTGGCTCCAAAAGCTTCAAATTATCAGCATTTATAATTTCTGTCCCAAAATTTATTTGCTGTTAGTATCTCTTCATTCATACCATGATATGTATTTTATGATTGAATTATGTTATTTAATTTTGTTACAGTTATGTAACTATTGGCCATATTATAGCGTATTCTCCTAATCTGATTGTATCTGTTTACCAAATAGCAACAACATAGCGGATATCGCCATGATGGATGAGGTTTCTACCCCTTCCGATTCTGTAAAATGCCAAGCAGATTCGCTTATCATGTTCCATGCCCTAGACTCATGGTATGTTTTATATCAGACAATTCCTCGACAGGCAAAACACACACATAAATTGTACCCACATTCAAAACATATTTTTTCGGTATTCGATTCTTGTAAAGAAAAGATGTCCCCATAACCTTTTCAGCATGTGAGGGATCATCGGGTCATAAAAACATACAGACGTTCAGTAGATCCTCGTTCGTGGGTCGTTTTCCTATGTACATGTATTTTTGTTTGTCTATGGATGTTTTAAAATTAGATAGATCAATAAGCAGCGTGGTTGTATTTTTGTGCATTTTGTATGGTCTTTCAAAGCAGAATCAAGTCATGAATCAATATACTATATAATTCACCGCGATATCACGCCTAAAGGATGATATGCTTGATATGTGTTGTATCATCTCATTGTCCCACGCGGTTTCTCGGACTGGTTTAGCCTAAACTGTGCACAAAACTGCACATTCATTTTCTTTGGTCACGCATATTCTCTTTCTTTTTCGAACCAAAGTCCTCTTAGCAGCGGAAGAACACTGATTGTTGTGTGCGCCATAAATTACTGATATAAACCAATTTCCTTTATTGAGTAAGAAGGCCAGTGATCTGTTGGGACACTTCGCTGGTTTTGTAGATCTGTTTGGTTTTATGAACCTTTTCACATGCAAATTGAATGTACGCCACATTGTTTTGGATTTCTTTTTTCCGGGGGATAAAATATTGAATATGTCTGTGCAAATACAGAGGGAAGATTGGGCTATTTCTTGTCTATATGAAACAATGCAAACTCGTTCACCAATGCCACATACACAGATCTGGGATCTCCACCTCTGGGAATGTGGGTGAAGTGTCTGACCAATAGAACGCCAAAGATAACACAACTAGGTTTATGCTTCAAATTTTGTGTGTACACACGAATAACCCCGCGTATTTATATGATTCTTCTACAGACATTTAAATTTGATTTTTTTTTCGTGCAATAGGCCTGTTGAACAAAAACACATTATATTCAGAAATAACACGTCATAATTATATATAATCCTATCATGACAATATATGTACAATTTGGAACAAAAAAAATGTCTAATCAAATTGTCACAATAAAATATGCAATCGAGAATGTATTTCCGTTAAATGAACCTCCTACGGTGGCTGATTGTTGTCATGTTTAAGTTTTCCATAGTAGCAATTTATTTCTCTGAATGATACTATTAAGTTTTCGAATTATCCATTTAGATTTCGGAATTACCAATTTAGTTGCTGAAATTATCAATTTATGTTTGGGTATTATAATATTTATAATTATTTCTAGTTATTCAAATAGCTTAAGGAATTATCCGATTATTTTGTTTGAATTTAAGACCAGTATTTTCGATTGCACAAATAATTGGATCAGTTTTAAAATGATCAAAAATCAAATGAATTGTAAATTTCAGCCTCTCCGATTAGGTCCATGACTAGAATTTGACATTGATTTACCAATATGTCAATGTATCCATCCACCAGTAACGCCGTCATTAGCGAATATTTAATGGCGTTTTTCTAAGGAGCCAAATGTCGGTGTCCTCCCTGGGGCTTGGGGATGTTTACACCTTCCTTTGTATGAAATTCGCGTTTCCAAGAAAAGCAGAAACTGATACTGCTGGTTCTGCCTACAATTTCCAATGGAGAAGAAAGACATCATTTGAAAAACAAAACAAAAAACAATGCTATGTTTTTGTCTTGCCGAGGGAAAACGAAAGCTCGTTCCTGGAATGTCATTCTTTACGTAAACGATCCTACGAAGCTTTCTAGGATTTCGGGGCTGTAGATATATCTAGGTTTTCTTAACATCATCACATAGGTGAGGCAAAATTCCACCCGAATATTTTTTGCGAAGTGAGGAATTGTTCATGAAAATGCCTCGTGAGGGATTTTCCTAATTCGAGCTTCTTCTCCATCTTCCACATAACACCTTATCAGTAGACTATTTTCAGCATTCGGTATGATACAAAAATCCGGCTTATTGCGCAAAATGATAATTGATCCTGATTTAGCACAGTTCCGACAACTTTCCGGCTGTCGCGACGCGTATGGTCTCCGAACAACCCCCCCCCACCCCCCCCCCCCCCCACACACACATAGACTAGATGGAATCCCCGTGTACGCCTCCCAACCCCTCAACCCTGGGTGGATCTGTACGGGGGTGGGGCCCAGTACTGAACAAGTCGAACCTCCAAGTGTTTTGTTCTTCTCGAAAAGTGTTTTTCCCTCCTTCAGGATATAAGCTAGGTTCCAGAAAATGTATGAATATGTATAAAACGCAGCTCGGCTGACGCAAGTGCACACTACAATAGCACGCAGTAATTGGGTGGTCAAGGACTAGTGAAACTATGTTAAAGAAGATAATAGTCAACTAGCACTAACTACAATAGTTTAGATGGAAAATATATGACCGGAAAAAGCTTGTCAAGAGTTTTGTCAGGCGGACTATAAGGAAACACTTTACTTCATTATCAAAAATATATGCATACGGGATAGTCTAATCACCTCAACTCCGAGAGCGATATTGGAAAGGCAAGAAGACTTCGAAAACGTGTCTGACGAAAGGAGCGGAGCTACATCGCGTTGGAGTGGGAACTTCGTGACTGGACGTCTTCACCATGGAAACTGTTTATCTCGTCACCCTCATCACGTCTCTCATTCTTGTGCTCAGCACACGGGCTTCGGGTAAGCAATATTTTAATTTACTCACAAAGTCTTCCTCGACGCAAAAGCCACAATTTGTATTCACATCTCAGTCTAGGCTTATGCAGACTAACAAAAAATATTTCATGTTACGTATTTTATGAGGTAAATTGCATTGTTGTTTCAATAAGAGTATTTTATGAAATATCACAAAACAAAGACCAGCGTACGGTTCCGTGACTGAAAATTGGAAAATATTCCCATCTAAATATTACCGAATGGCGTCATTTGCGAGTCTTGTCCGTTTTTTAGTGAAAGGATATTTATGATAATGAGGGGATAAGCCTGGGAGTTGTTATGATCTGAAACATTTTCACTGCAATATGAAAGTTGTTGATGATGTTTTTAACTACATTTTTGATCAGGCCTTTTTGGACCTACGCATGATAAAAACAAACAGATTAGGTCTTATCATTTCGGTGTATTTCAATGACTTTTTTTTAACTCGAATGTTGCAGTTTCTTTTTGTTTGATGCATTCGTCAAAACGGTGAAAAAGAGGAATATATATCATTGAGTTTTCTAATTTTCCCTACAAAATTTGCTTGTGGTATCTTTCACCACTTCCGTCTAATACTTTTTGCCCCCAGATGCCTGGATCAGGTGTGTAAACAAGAATCTTTTATACACATAGACTGATGTTGATCAATTACACGATGATAGTATACGTTAACAAGTGTTACTTTTGCAATATGGTGGGATGGTACAGCTATAAAACCATGTACAGTTGTATTTTGCTTGGATGAAAACGACCGATGCAAATGAAACAGCAGTGCATTATATTTCCTACATTTCTCTACTTATAAATACGAGATAAGATATCTTACATTTATAATATCAGACCAGAAAATGGCATATATTACAATATGGACCACATGACAATTGTGTAAATGACAAGCGAACTGGCAAGTAGGCAAAAAAAATTCTATGTTTCTGGTTATCGCGCGCATCACTTACAATCCCGCGCGTCACTTCGTTTTTTATATTCTTTTTTTGACCGCCGCCCTCGACGTTTGGTTATTGAATGATAAAAGAGCACATACAGTGTCATAGTCTACATGTTTTACATTCAGTAGCAGTCAATAGGTTAGGCAAATTTGTGAGTTGTGTTTGTGTTGAAGAATATAGGCCTACTAAAATTTCATCAATACATAAATGTAGCCGTGTTCGTGTTGTGTTGTGTGTCAGCTCAAATTTTTTATCACAAACGTTGATATTATTAACAATGTGGATTTAGTCAGTGCGGCGATCTGAAAGGAATAATAATGTCGAGTGAGTAACTGTGCGGTGTAATCGTCATCAGTCAAATGAGTGGCAAATCGCGGCTACGAACGGGTAACAAACTGCTTTAAACCATACTTAGGAATATATGTCCGGGGGGGGGGGGGCGGGGAGGGCTACAATACATGAGACATATATTCCATTTACACCGGCAATACTTGCCTGTTATCACACCCATGGGATGAATGGAATGCAGATTCAAATTGGTATGAATATGGACGAAAGGAATTAATAAAATACGGAAGAAACTCGGACAACCATTATGTACACAATGTTATATACTGGAAATTTAATATGGCTGTAATTAATATAATCAAGAATATACATGCTAAATAATAAGTTGAGTTCATTCTATAAATGAGAGTATCTGTAAATTATACCACCAATGACCAAGCAAGGGCATAGTAAAAAGGGAAGAAAAATCAATATGACACTGTCGGACGGCATCAGCCGAGCCGCGCCTGTTGAGGGGAAAGGACTGTTTATTAACGTAGTCCGCTACAAACAGTGAGGTAACGAAGAGTCACAATTTGAAAGTCATTTCTTGAATATTATCTCTTCAAAATGACCTATTTTATAGAGTAACTGGTCAGCATCCTAATAATGAAAAGAAAATAGGGGGGTCACCCTGCTCGTTTCTTCTACATATTCGATCAAAATCACAAACAATTAAAATGACATAAATTTTGGCATTTTTGTGCATTTTTTTTGGGTCCATATTCACATCTTGCATCGTGTTTTCCATGCGAACGAATACGGTGACCCCCTATTTTCTTTTCAGTTTTAGGATGCTGGACATTTACTCTGTAAAATATGTAATTTTGAAGCTCTAGATTATGTTGATACAGTTATTTATTTTAAAAAAACTCTTTGAGCCCTCCCCCCACTGTCTGGAGCGGACTACCTTAATTCTATGTACATGACATTATGGGGTGAACAAAAAGGGAAAGCGGGAAAGCTCGGGGTTACTTTTTGGGGTTACTTTTCATGTTACTTTTCGGGTTACTTTCGGATCTTGTATTGGAATTGCTATTCGGACCCTACAATATTTGAAAGGTTGTTATTCAACAAATAACATTGGACATCAATAAACTATATGGAAAATAAGTTGGTCTCCTATGGTGTGACATCTCACTTCATCCGGAGGCCGCGACATACGGTCCCGTCCCCCGGTAATGTGTCTTGATTAAACTCTGAAAAACAGACCATTGCAAAACATGCGTAATACTACAAAGCATCCAGACCACATACAGCTTAGTTAATAAAAATGTTTATAAAAGAATACAAATGTTTTGTTTAGAATATAAAAAAAACAGAAGGATGTTCTATGCACATATATAGAACACATAGATGTTTTACTGAGGCAAATGCAGCTTTCATGGCTTCGGCGAGCACGACTCGTGCTGATTTAGGAAAAAAAAATCGCATCACCGCATCACTCTTGGAAGACCATTGTAACCAGAAACATAGAATTTTTTCGGAGGGCCTTATTTCAGACTTTCCTATGCTATTACTAGTAACATTATTGCGGTGACAAATGAATAGTTTTCAGAGAAGTTCTGCTCCATCAGGACAAATGATCGCTGTGAATATTGGTGACATCACTCCAGAGCAAGTTGTCCGGATATTGTACCCTTCTCTGTGAAGTTCTACTAAGTTATTGTCTCACTAGTATATACTTCGCTTGGGTCTGCTCTGTTATCAGGCGGCTGCAGCGAAGGAGGTTGGATAAATTAGTCTCAAGGCCGACTTTTATGGCTTATTTATCTGTATCTATGGAGGTGGTTCATGGGTAACAACTCGGTTATTCAACCTGAAGTAAACAAGAGTTTGGGTAAACAAAACGTATGTAGATAATTCTGAATTTCAAGACCAGATGGTATGTTAATTTATGCCACTAAATAAATGAGAATTACGCTACGTCGAGGGATGTCGGATAATATAAACCTCATGCCGAGATGAAGGATTTGTTTCTGTTGGGAAGGCGCAGTCAAGCGATGTTGGTGGCGGGTAATGGTGGAAACATGTAGCCGTTGAGGGGCCTTGTGGTTTGTTTTTCATCGCTCGTAACTTATCTGACATCGGACACCGGGCATTTATTATTACATCAGTGGTAACATTTAGCCAGGGACACGATCGATCTCAGCGCCCGCCCGCGGGAGAACAACGATCCGTACAGTTAGTTCAGGGAAGCCATGGCTCCGGCGATCCACGGGTGGTGTATATAAGCTATCATTGTACCTCGCAACGCGAAACGGCATCACAAACAGACAGACCGACCTCTAGTCGCTCTTAGGTCATCGACTTGTACACTACACTTTCATGGTTAAAGGTTGACAAGAAGATTGATCGTATTTATTTGTTGTTGTAATCCCGGGCTCCAAGTGGAGGCCGAGTGTCTGCCCTTGGAGCTGGAGTGTTCTGTAGCGGGGTTTTTTCTGCCCGAGTTTCTCGGTGTCACAGTTCGGTAGATGTAAACAGGCATCGTTAGAATATATGCATTCATCACACAAATCACATTATTTGCAGATAGATGAAAAATGAAAAAAAAAAGATAATATGATTGATGGGAACAATTTGTCCTTGGGAAAATTAGCTCGCTATGTTCTACGAAAAAAGTGCACGTAGCTTCTCAACACTCACTAAACAAAAATATCATATAAACAAAAACATGAGAGACAACCGTGTATAAATCAAGCTGCATGCCTTTTTATGGCTACTACAGGGATGGATCTAGGAATTATGGTGCTAGAAATTATAGAGGTCGAGTAACATCCAGTGATAATCATATAGATAACCACATAAGGAACTTTGTACGTCCACGTCCATACACGCAGGCCCCTACAGACCAGGTGTAATTATAGGCCTATGGCCAGGCTTTATTGCAAAGGAGCAGGTGTTGTTGTCTGGTAATGCGAATTATCTTCCCACATCATCCATATCATATAAAGCATAGTGTTCTGGCAATTGAGACATGATGATTAGTATATGTCTCTAATCCTCGGCATTACCACACGGAGACCATTAATGTGTTACGGTTGCTCGAGATTAATGACATCAATATGTCTCCAGGGGCGTTAGCTTTATGGTAATATAGCGACAAAAATTGCTGAACACCATTTAGACCATTTACTGATGATAATTAATGTAGCTAGGAAGTTATTAATGTCACAGTTATGGTTTTTTTTTCAGTATAGACATACTATATTTGATATGTAAGATGAGCTCCTATTTGTTTTTGTTTGTGTTTCAAAGCAGTACATTTTCACAAAGGACGTGTTTATTTCATTATACTCTTGGCGCTGGAAGTCGTGGTGTGTACCCGCTTCTGTTCTTTGTACAGGTGAAAAACTGTATGTGTGAGTAATAGGCACTGAAACGTACATGAAACTGAAAAATTCAAAACATTAACTTTTAAACTCACATTTCAAACTCTTAACCACGTGACGTACAGGGGCATTACAACGTGAAACTACGGTAAGAAAGGAGATAATTCTGCAAAAACAGCGCAAGTTATGTTATGGTCTGTCTTCATAAAAGTTTATGGATCAAAGTTGGACACATGCTGGTATTTGTCTGTATTTTCCTAACGTTTATAGTGGAGAGGCACCTGGCGTATAAACATTAAAACGAAAAAATTGATGTAACAATCTTTTCCCCTGGGCAGCAGAAATCTTTTGGGTCCGCCTTGCCCACAAAACACACCACTGACAGTTATCAAACTCGATTTCTCACTCTGATTTAGCTTTTTTCCCCGCTGAAAACTTCAATGTATAAACATATTAAAGTGCAGTCGACCCTAGGGATATCTTTGTCAATCAAACTCTAGAATATTGTGCCTGTTCCTAACCCAGATAAATAATATAAGTGAGGCGCCTGGACGAATTTCTCGCAGCAGAAAAAAGAAGTATCGGTAACAACCAGTGGATGGTATATTTTGCATATTTTGCAAATCTTTGTCATCTATTTTCTGCCCTTAGTTTTAATTTTCTGAGTGAAAAAAATGTTGTTTGGTGTCTTCTTTTAAACCGGAAAATTATGTCAAAAACAAACCGCCGAACCACACTCACCCCAAGTTCCTGACAACATTATGTCTCCAGCTTTTCATATTTCCATATCATAAATGTACGTTTATGTCTCGATATTCCTCATCAGAATTAGAACGCGAAATTTGAAGTGTGTTTGACGAACTTTGCACGTGTCGGTACATAAATACAACGCTGATGGTAAATGTATAAATGTATATTTTCCATTCATATAAATATTATTTGTTATGTCATAACGGAATGGTTGGTTATTTATCGTTGAAAGAAGAATAACAGACAGAGGGTCAAATCGTTGCACGTTTTATTCTAATAGCCATACTGCTATTGACACAACTATATATCCAGATACCTTGTCCAGTTGTTTTGGTTTTGGCGGTTGAGACGGCTGTGTGGCGGTTGTGTGACTCTAGAGCTACTTTGCCTTTACGTTCAGTTTACCGTAGGAGTTTTGTAGGAGTTTTTCTCGTTGTCATCAAATCTATACCCAGTAATCTTCTCCCACAACCAGTTCGGAAATTATACAAAACCATGCCATACTCCGTAAATTGCGCAAAAACCAAAGGGATCACATTACACAAAACCATCCTTCAATCGTTTCGTTTTTACATCAATTTGTTTATAAAGATATGGGAAAGATAAATAGTCTTGTCAATCATGCTTGAAAACGCGTATATCATGGCCGAAAACTAGGTTAGGCCTAAATTTAGTTGACATGGTGAGGCCCAATTCTGAGAAAATGCTGAATTACTTCTGTCCTGTTCAACAAGAAAACACTTTTTACACTCCCACATGTATCGTCACAGGGGAGTTTTATTTGTGTCTGGACGATGTTTATATATTAGCTATATATGAAGTGCCTACCATATTGAATATCAGGTAATTATTGTTGACGTTTTGCATGATCGGCTGCTTAATAGTAGATTTCCCGTTTTACATGTAGTCATCATGATGTGCCTGTTTTATGCATGGGTTTACTTACACGAAACTTCAAAATTCTGTTGTCGATGGTTTTCTACAAAACTGCAGCTGCAAAACTAAACTATTTACAATCATTTTATATGAAACTGCTTTAGGAAACATGGGTTAACCATATGTGCATGCGATAATTAGAGTGCAATTCTGAATCATTCCTAATATTCCAGAGGTGTGTGAGGACTTGCCCACGATAACAACATCGGAAGCTTGGAACTCCTGCATCGGGAAATCTTACACGCACGCAAACTTCACGGAAATATTTCGGCTCGCCACGTGGGAGAGAATCTGCAGGTACAACACTATAAGCAGATAATGCACTGACCTAACCCTGACTGCCATATACCGTAACGGTATTCAGGGTTCGGCCAGTGATATGGCGAAAGGGGGAAGAGCAACTGTACTGAAAAAAAAGAGAGCCAATTTGCGTTGGTCGTTAATTTCTATTTTTTTATGAATGATTTTTTTATTCGTCAGAGCTGCGGCGTCTTTAGACAAGTGTATATCGGACGAGTTCAGCCGTTGTAATGAGACAGCCAAAGAGTATTTGACGAAAGACGCCAAGGCTTTCATGCTGAACCCGGGCAAGGTTGTGTGGTACCCCTCGAGTGCTGACGTCATCATCAGCGAGGTTTGCCAAGGAGACGAAGTCAAAAACGAACTTTCGTTAAGTTAGTTGATTATTTGCTCATTTTACCCTGCAACTTCAACTGATTTCAGAGAAAACATTTACACAATATAAAGTATTTAAATTTAAATTTGTTAAAAGTACAAATATCAGTGAATCAGGATCATAGTAGTCCTGTGTTTCCTAATTGCCATATTATCTTTGAATAAACCATTCGGTAGTACTAATGAAACCTAGCAGTCAGCTGAATGTAATTGTTTGTTTCATTCTACGTGTGACTTTGACCTTGACGATCACTCTAAAGGTCACTCGTATAAGTAATAAACTCGTGTATGACAGTGCTAAGCCTACCCACTATGTCACACTGTGTGGATGCCGAGCTTGGGGCGTCCATTACGGAGTGTGCACAGGACTGGCTGGCGGAGATGAATGCAGTGAGGAATACAGGATATCAACAACTCGGTCACGACAGGCAGATGTCACTACACAGGTGTCTAACTTCACAGCATATTCACGACAAATTTTCAGTGACGCTCCAATACACCCTGCTAAATGGCATAGAGCGTTGACCGACCTAGTTCTTTTGTTCAGGGGTCAGGTCATGTTATTGTCAACGCTGTAAGTCTAACTTTTTCTGAACTGATTACGACACATGGTGAGTAAAATATTTTTTTCTGTAAAATACTGACCATATAACTTTGGAACGAGCTGTCGATGCAGGGTGCGAGATACTAATGTACAATCTGTGCTGTCCAATTATCCATTGGAGTCTGATTTGTTAGAAAATAGGCCCTCGTCCACGGATGTGGCCCACAAATACGTAGTGTCCAAAGATTGATCGCAATATATTCGATACTGACGGCCCACCTACAGCAACACTGTATGAACTGGAGGTTTCAAATACTCTAAACTTCAATTGTGAGCAATATAAAGGCAAAACGTCATCTAAATAGGTCTCTAATAATTAAGGCATTTCGGCAGAAATGCCTTTATGGTTTTAGCAGAATTTTTTTTTTTTTTTTTTTTTTTTTTTTTTTTTCTTCTTCCGCCACTTTTGGTTTCCGGACGATAACTTTAGATTGCCTTGACGGATCCTCGTCAAATTTTCACCACAAGTCAGAAATGATATGTGGAAGAATCCTATTCTTTTTGAGCCGGATCCGAGGTCCGTGAGGTCCGTGAGGATGAAATCAAGGCTAATTTTGAGACTTGGTTTCCGGACGATAACTGGAAAAATATTTACGCAATGGTTGCAGAACTCTGCATGGAGGTTCAACCAGGAAAGAACCCTATTGATTTTGGGATCGATCCGTCAAACGACCTTTGACCTAGAGGTCAAAATGATTTTTTGCTGGTTCATCCTTGAGGCTTCCTGCATATCTCGGAAACTGTGCATCGTAGAGCGAAACGGACGTTATTTTCGGACTCGTCGCCCTAGACAAACATCTCTAGGGTGTATTATTTTTTTTGATCCGGCTCCGAGGTCCGTGAGGTCCTTGAGGATGAAATCGAGGCTGATCTTGAAACTTGGTTTCCGGACGATAACTCGAAAAATATTCAGGCAATAGTTGCAGAATTTTGCACACAGGTATATATATCAACAGGGAAGAACCCTATTGATTTTGGGATCGATACGTCAAACGACCTTTGACCTAGAGGTCGAAATAATTTTTTGCTGAGTCATCCTTGAGGCATCCTGCATATCTCGGAAACGGTGCGTCGTAGAGCGAAACGGACGTTATTTTCGGCCTCGTCGCCCTAGACAAACATGTCTAAGGGGTATTATGGATGAACTTTGACCTTGACCCGAAATTTTTTTCCCCGAGTCGGCATTTCTCGTTTTCGTCGATATCTCGGAAACGGTGCGTCGTAGAGCGAAACGGACGTTATTTTCGGACTCGTCGCCCTAGACAAACATGTCTAAAGGGTATTATGGATGAACTTTGACCTTGACCTTGAATTTTTTTGCCGAGTCGGCATTTTTCGTTTTCGTCGATATCTCGGAAACGGTGCGTCGTAGAGCGAAACGGACGTTATTTTCGGACTCGTCGCCCTATACTAACATGTCTAGATGGTATTATGGATGAACTTTGACCTTGACCCGAAATTTTTTTGCCGAGTCAGCATTTTTCGTTTTCGTCGATATCTCGGAAACGGTGCTTCGTAGAGCGAAACGGACGTTATTTTCGGAATCGTCGTCCTAGACAAACATGTCTAAGGGGTATTATGGATGAAGATTGACCTTGACCCAATTTTTTTTTGCCGAGTCGGCATTTTTCGTTTTCGTCGATATCTCGGAAACGGTGTGTCGTAGAGCGAAACGGACGTTATTTTCAGACTCGTCGCCCTAGACTAACATGTCTAAGGGGTATTATTGATGAACTTTGACCTTGACCCGAAATTTTTTTGCCGAGTCGGCATTTTTCGTTTTCGTCGATATGTCGGAAACGGTGTGTCGTAGAGCGAAACGGACGTTATTTTCGGACTCGTCGCCCTAGACAAACATGTCTAATGGGTATTATGGATGAACTTTGACCTTGACCCGAAAATTTTTCGTTTTCGTCGATATCTCGGAAACGGTGTGTCGTAGAGCGAAACGGACGTTATTTTCGGACTCGTCGCCCTAGACAAACATGTCTGAGGGGTATTATGGATGAACTTTGACTTGACCTTGAATTTTTTTGCCGAGTCGGCATTTTTCGTTTTCGTCGATATCTCGGAAACGGTGTGTCGTAGAGCGAAACGGACGTGATTTTCGGACTTGTCGCCCTAGACAAACATGTCTAAAGGGTATTATGGATGAACTTTGACCTTGACCTTGAATTTTTTTGCCGAGTCAGCATTTTTCGTTTTCGTCGATATCTCGTAAACGGTGTGTCGTAGAGCGAAACGGACGTTATTTTCGGACTCGTCGCCCTAGACAAACATGTCTGAGGGGTATTATGGATGAACTTTGACCTTGACCTTGAATTTTTTTGCCGAGTCGGCATTTTTCGTTTTCTTCGATATCTCGGAAACGGTGTGTCGTAGAGCGAAACGGACGTTATTTTCGGACTCGTCGCCCTAGACAAACATGTCTAGAGGGTATTATGGATGAACTTTGACCTTGACCCGAAATTTTTTTGCCGAGTCGGCATTTTTCGTTTTCGTCGATATCTCGGAAACGGTGCTTCGTAGAGTGAAACGGACATTATTTTCGGACTCGTCGCCCTAGACAAACATGTCTAGAGGGTATTATGGATGAACTTTGACCTTGACCCGAAATTTTTTTGCCGAGTCGGCATTTTTCTTTTTCGTCACATATTATAAATTAATCATCACACCGAAATGCCTCCAAGGCATCTTTAGGCCTTGACGTCTAGTTTATAATTGTAATGCTTATGGCGTGTCAACGCTCTGAGGACATGGCCAGCGCGTTAACGCTGCTTGGTCAAAGTTACATAGACCTTCTCCAGGAAGTATAAACAGGAATTATGGGAATGTCTTGTGGTTGTTTTGATGAACAAAGCTTTCTGGAGCTTTTTATGCAAAGTTTCAATGAACCAGTTTGGGATATTCCACCCAAAGACTACTCATTACTGCAAGCGAATCCAGACTGTTCACTTTGACCAGGCAGCTTTAGAGCGTACACCATGTCCTTAGAGCGTTGACACGCCACAAGCAATTCAACAATAAATCATTAGAGTCCTATTTATATGACGTTGGACCTTTATATTGCTCACAATTGAATTTTGAAGTATTTGAAACCTCCAGTTCATACATTGTTGTTGTATATGGGCCATAAGTTTTGAAAACATTGTGATCAATGTTTGGACACTACATATTTGTGAACAACATCTGTTGGTGAGGGCCTATTTCTGAACAAATCAGTCTCCAATGGATTATTGGACAGTACTGACTTGTCCATTGGTATCTCTTACACTGCATCGAATCCCCGACCTAAGGTAATATGGTCAGTATTCTACAGAAGAAATATTTTACTCCTCATGTGTCGGCATCAGCTGCCAAAAAGTTAGTATTACAGCGTTGACAACAACATGACGTGAATCCTAAACAAAAGAACTAGGCCGGACAACGTTCTATGCCATTTGGCAGGGTGAATATTGATTTGGTATTTTGTTTTGGTAATTGTGAATTAAGTGATGCACATTAACATTGCACAAAATTTGCAGGTTCGCCCGGAGTACATTCGCGTGTGTGCTGTCCAGTGTGTGGCTCCACCCCAACTGTTTGGAGGATGTCTCCAAAGGGTTAATGTATGCCCTTAACTTAACCCTTCCCGAACAGATGCGGTCGCATTTCCCGTTCGAGAAGATAGGAACACCTCTCACTGAATTGGTGAGATTTTATTGGCAATTATGTCACTAACAATTTTGGATTCGATTCCAATTGATTCATCCTAAAGTTCCTTCATTTTGTATATAGAATGACAATTTGCACAGAAATTGGTTTGGAATTATGTGTTATAACCTTAAGTTATCAAAACCAATATTCGAATTCAGGCCAAGCAGTCCCTCAATCATTTTTGTCTCCTTCTACTCGGTCCGCTTTGCTGGCGAGTTCTACACACAGTCTCATGACGTCATTGCTATTATAGTCGGGCATTTTTATTAGGTGTGCCTGCATCCCCCCCCCCCCCCGCCATGATCCTCCGAAACCAATTTTTTAAGTTAGTTTTTATCACATTATTGGATATTAGAGATGTTTCCGGAGGCCCATCCGTGGCAAAAATGGTTTTCTGGGCCTTCTTCAAAATGGCCGCTGTCGAAAATCCTGAAAATCATGTTTTGGGCTATAACTCAGCTTCCATTGCACATAGAGACATGATTTTGGTGTCTATACTATGTTTTTGATACTGGGGAATCCAATGGTTCATTGTCAGCCATTTTGAATTCTGAAACAACCAACAGTCCCAGGTACTCAGTAAGACACCATTGGATTCCCCAGTATCAATTTGGTACACCTTTTATACATGCCCGACTATCAGTCTTGATACTGTGGCAACCGGCAATGTCGACAAGCCGATCATTCTCTATCCAGTCTGTTCACGATTAGCCGTAAATTTACTAATTTCTAATTGTCATCGATTTTTGCATATTTCTTATGCTACTGACATTCCCGGCATGTACTTCTCGAAAATGTTCTAATTCAGGCTGATTTGAAAATTGGCTCCATTTTAATAGTATACCCAATGTATAGTTTTATAAATCCTGGCTATATACGCCACTGAAATAGCACTGAAATTCATTATTTCTGTTAGAGCGTACATTTTTGATTCTATATTTATTCTTCATCTAAACCTATGAAAATGTTTATTTGTTCTAAATTGGTTTAGGACACGCTGTCGACTGTTCGGGATACCGTAGGTGTTTGGGGAGATCCTCACTTACTCGTGCATGACGTCATATCTCCGGTCACGTGTTCATCTGAGGGAAGACATAAAGTCTATCTATCTAACCCGCTCGTGGAAATCTACGGCGATAATGAGAAGGTCCGCGCTAGTAATGCTACCATATTGACCAAGGTAAGTAACTGAATATACAAACAAATATACGAGACCATGCGCTACCCTTTGTAAAACATTAAACCGGAGCAACCATTACATGGTTCTGAAGTACTGTATTTATGCCTAATGTTAGCTCTTTGATCAATTCATAGACCTCCAGCAGTCTATGATTACTTTCATCACCGTCATCCTTCGAATGTTGCTGGTCTTGCAGTTGGAGGTGTTTTTCAAGCGGAATGGTCCCGAGTACGGACGATACGTCACAGAGCCCGGTGATCTACCTAGTCACTTCTATGGTCTGACGGAGCATACACCGCTCGGAAAAAGTCCGTCTCTTCAGTGTCTTTTTAATTTTGAAGATACTGGGGTAGCCTAAGTCAAATTTCTTTATTTTTAACAACTGAATAATACAGTCAAGCTCTGGGTTTTTTTTGTAGACTGTCAGTCAACGTCTGTCATAAAATCTAATTAAATCGACAATAAAATATTTTCCTTCCAGACAGATTCATGATTGACATCACGACGATAGAAGATGGCCGGAAGATTCTGCTGAACTCCACGGCTAGGGCATTCCAGATGTTGATCCAGAGACGGGACAGCGAATATTTCTTCTCCCTCCGGGTGGGGCGGGGTGTGCTAGAATCCTCCGGGGGTCTACTCGTCACGGGGTGCAGTTATCGCACCGGAGACGTCCTAAACACGAGTTCGGTCATTTCCGGCAAAGATCGGAAAAACTCGGTATCACGCTCGGACACTGACCCGGAGTGCGAGGACGCATGCGCATCACTTAACACAACTTCCGGTCTCCTGGATCTTGGATTATTGAGACAAGCTTGCTTGTACGACTGCAAAATCATGGGAGATGTCAAGGTAAGTAAGTGATCATTGGTGATGGTCAAAGGTTCATCTGGGCCTTGCGAATATATAATATAGTTGTTCTTGCCATCAAGAACAAATAATAAAAAATAATAATACAAATCAATTGCATGAATGATTACCGTGAAAATTCAAACATTGATGGATTGATCTATCATTTATTCGATCGATTGATTGATTGATTGATTGATTTTAATCAGTATGCGGAGATCGCGCGAAGTATAGTGGCGGATATGGAGGAGCTGGTTGTCCGTGACGACGAACTGACGTTAACGGCCCCGGACGTCAGCCCAGTGGTCAGCAGCTCGGGCCAGGCATCTAGCATCATCTCCATGGCAACCTACCTAGTGACGCTCATGCTCGTTCTCACCGGCCGGCTGTGAGTGGGGTGCGGCCTTTCTCCCTGGGTGACTGTCTGTTAGTGTATGATGCTCCTCAACTGGATCTCCCGCGCGATCATGACGATGTGGTTGGACATCACGCCAGCGGATTCATGACTGTTCAACCAAGAGCCCGACTGTGTGATCAAAAGCTTGCTTCAATCATTTTGGATAATGAGATGATAGCTTCCGCCTCAGGAGCCCTCAGCTGTAATTTGAAGCTTTATCTCAGTCAATCTCTTAAATTGACAGAATACAACGTGCATGTACATGTATGCATCCAGTGATCATTTTATCATTTGATTACTCGGTGAGAAAAAGTACGAACTTTGCATTTTCCCATTTTGAGGTTGCCGCACCTTTGGTTCGTATCAATACCTCTGGAGGTATTATTGGTATTTTTTTGCCCTTTTTTCCAATTTTGGATTTTAACGGCCATTCTCTAAAAAACTGTTTTATACAGTTTTTATATATTTTTTTTTTTAAAAAAAGAATCCCTTGTGTGCCTTTGTGATGTGTATAAGTTTCGTTGCCCTTGAATCACAGGTCCGTATGTTGCGGTCATTTTAATATTTCGACGGTTGGCAAAAACACTTTCTATCATCCCAAGTTAAGTTACTAATCGTTTCAAGCCATTTCTATAAAAACGAAAAAATATTTTCGCCACTGGAAATTTTTTATTGGACTTACTTTAGGAAATATTTTAGGAATTAGAAACTTGCACTCACTCTTTCCTTCACAATGGGAACTGCAAGGAGTAAGCTCCTAGAACACTTCACGATATATCTTAAATATTGGCAAAATCAAGTGGGATATCATATATTACGGGTTCAGTCGTGACCTTATGTTTGACCTTCAATGACCTTAAAAGGTCACAATGGCATTTTTTGTCAACAAGGATGATGTTTGATGGTTGGCCATTTTCTCGAAATATGTTAGCAACTTTTTCATCTGATTGATGCATAGGACTCCCCATATGGACCCCTGTGATGCATATAAATTTTGTTGCCCGTGAGTCGTCGGTCTGCATGTGGTTTCCATTTTTATGAGAAATTTCAGTCACAGATGAGCAGTGTGGACTGTACTGTTAGAATGCATGGAGATGAAACTTATTGGCACATCCAAATAGAAAGTCATTGGTGACCTTGAATTCGACATTTTACGACCTTGACAGGTCAAAACGGTCATTTTTGTTGAAAACAAATTTACCATTTCAGATTTTGACAGCTCAACGATGTACATTTTTCTGGTAGCATTTCTCAGCCCTTGGGCAAATTTTTAGAATGTTTTTTTATGTTACCGTACCTGTAGTCTGATAACCTATTGGCATTGCGTGGCGTCCGTCATCCGTCGTTTTTGGATTTTCGCCTTTTTTTGAATGACGGCCATTTTCGGCGAATGGGGGTTAGAGATTAGGAATCAGTGAATATAAGTATAGGAAATGCTATATGCTGAATATTGTCGTTGACCTAGTTTTCAAGGTCACATGACAAAATGGCTAATATCTCGCTTCTCATCGACTTCATAGCTTGGGAATCAATTGTGGACATATAGGTAATGATATATGTCGAATATTCTGATGACTTTGAAATTTACCTTGACCTCATTGTCAAGGTCAGGGGACAAAATGGCCAATATCTCACTTATTATCGACTTTACAGCTTATGATACAATTGTGAACATATAGGGAATGGTGTATGCCGAATATTTTGATTACCTTGAACTTGACCTTTGACCTTATTTTCAAGGTCAGATCCCGATATGGCTAATATCTCGCTCATAATTGACTTCACAGCTTGGGAATCAATTATGAACATATATAGAGAACAATGTTCCCCTTGGGCACATTGTCGAAAAATTGATATTCAGACTTTGAGAGCTTAGCAGTGTACATTTCTCTGAGAAACTTTCTCATCTTTTGGGCTATTTTTGTGCGCATCCAGAATGAAGTAAACATGTATGTTCGAACTGATAACATTTCATGAAATAAGCGTGTTTCCAAGCATGGTGTCGTAGTTTTTGGAATGGCTCCAATGAAAGCTTCACAAAACGTTTGTTAGGAAACTCTATATTCCCCTTTTGTGTTGGCAATAGTCATTTAAGGGAACAAAATAGACCTGAAATTCAGACATTGTCCAGACACCAACATCGCGGTTTTGTATTTGCTCTTGAAAGTTATCGCTTTTTTAAAAAAAAAAAAAGTGGAATTGCTACTATGACAGCTAAAAAAATTTGTGTGTGCAAAATCACGATCAGCAATATGTTTACCCGATCTGCAAAGGTCTCAAATATCACTGAAAACCTTTGGGGATCTATCCCTAATACCGGTAACAGGTTTAGTATATATTTTGAATGTGATATGTAGTAGTCCATGTCTGGTTATAAGGGTGTTCTCAGATTCACATGGGAACGTAGTCTGCTTGTATGTTTATAGTCAAAGGTGAGAGATGGTCCGTGGTTTGCAGTGATATGCGAATACCAACGTTATGATAGAAAGACAATCATAAATCCTTGACGATGACGATGAGAGTGTATTCCGTATTGGTTATGCGTATGTAGGTTCGTATTGGAACGTTTCGGTATATGTATTTCTCAAAGACTACCTGAAAATACCCTTTATCCACGCCATGTAAACACAAACAGGTTTTCCAGCAACACTTGCTGTTGTCCTATACACATCTTCAAATGTATGCAATGCATTATAATTAAAATGGGTGTACTTGCAATTCTGTAAGAAAAAGACTAATTGTGCACGTCTTATTATTTTAAGTTTACTGGACTTTTGGTCCGATAACTTATTGGCATGGCGTTGCGACCGTCGTCTGTCGTCGCCAACATTTTCATCTTCAAAGTTTATAGTCAGATTGCTCTGAAAATTTGCACACACGAGGGAGTTCTTTATTATTTTTTTTTTATTTTCGAGTTTTTATTTTCATTCTTTGACGCCATTTTCTGACTGGATCGCTCGAAGTGGAACATTCTGGCTCAAACTTGGCCCAAATGGGCTCAAACTTTCCCATGTTAAACTCTGCTATACTTCAAAATGGGACACATTTTTCCTATTATCTCACTTAAGGTTGAGACGAGTGATTAGGAATCAATTGTGGACATATAGGAAATGATATACACCGTGTGGTGACTATTCTCGTGAACTTGAATTTGACCTTTGAACTAATTTTCAAGGTCAGGACAAAATGGCTAATATCTCGCTTCTTATCAATTTACACCTTGGAAATAAATTGTGGACATATAGGAAATGATGTATGCCGAATGTTTTGATTACCTTGAATTTGAAATTTGGACTCGTTGAACTCAAATTGAGTTTGACCTTTGAAGTCATTTATATCCAGCACATATGATTTCTCGTTAATGATCGAATTTACAACACGAGAATCAAGAAACACACCCGAAATGATCTATGCAGAATATTCTGATGACCTTTAGTTTGACATTTGACTTCATTTTCAAGGTCACAGAACCTGGTAACCTTTCTCAGCCCATGGGCTAGTTTTTTTTATTGGGTTTTACTGTACCAAATTGATCTTTGATTAACTTCTTGTTTGGAATTAAGACTACATTAATGAAATGTGGCTCTCGTTCTCTGGTGTTGTGTGATGTTGACATGTCGTCTATTAAGGTAAATGCTATATAATGTGAATAAATGACATATGTTGTAAATAAATTGTGAATATGCATTTATTGTGCTTTTCGTGAATATTTGCATGTTGATAATACATCCAGTCTACACAACAACAACAACAACAACAACAACAACAACAACAACAACAACAACAGCAACAACAACAACAACAACAACAACAACAACAACAACAATGTGAAAAACGTTACATTACTTGAGTGACTCCACGTCGTGGTCACGGATGTGTTGAATCAACACACGCTGAAATCTTGGTACAGGTACATTATGGAAGGGGTGGCCACCTTGTATTTGTTGTGTTATTTCTGATATCAGTGAAATTGAATTTATTTTTGCACCTATCTGTTTTAACCTTCTTCTTCCGGTCAGGAAACTCTTTGATCACGCTGGTCAATCACGCTGGATTGACCATGTTCGTATGATTAGAGATGTCCACCTTATTTTTTATTTAGGGTTTTCCCTATCTGTTCTCACTTTCTTCTTCCAGTTGGGAAACTCTCTGACCACGATGGTCAATCATGACGCATCCGAACATGAATGACCGTGTTCATATCATTGAAGATTTCCACCTTATTTATTTAACAACTCTTGTTTAAACTACTGTTGTTTAAGTATTAGAGACACCTAATTCCCAGATAGCACGGTTAGGTTGGGCCAACGTTGGCGATAGGTTGGGGAGGTCGGCATTAGTAATACAACGTTGGTCCAACAGAGGGCCAGCGGAGTGCTGCCAACATCGTGATTACATTGGCAAAACCACGTTGGGCAAACGTTGGCAGTTTGTCGGAAATTCGACGTTGTACTCCACTGTAAATCCACTGAAGGGCCAATGTTACGTTGCCGATGTCTGACCGACGTTGTTCACCAACGTTGGACCAACGTATAAATACAACCAAGATCCAACAAATTCCTCCATTTTGTAAAATAAAAATTTTAATATGGTGAAATATTGGAGTTGACGAAGGGCGTCAATTATATGGAAGTATTTCTCAATGTTACACGATGAAGTGATTTTGTTTTTATTTTTTCACTATTATTCTTGCACAAGCAGTCAATTCTAAAATTTGAAATTTTATTGTTCCATGATCATTGGGCCAATGTTGGGCCGATGTTTTTTATAATGTTGGGCCGATGCTGACGAATAAGTGTGGGCCAACGTTGGCCCAATGAGCACCACGATGTAGGCTCCATATTGTGTGCCAACGTTGGCCCAATGAGCACCACGATGTAGGCTCCATATTGTGTGCCAACGTTGGCCCAATGAGCACCACGATGTAGGCTCCATATTGTGTGCCAACGTTGGCCCAATGAGCACCACGATGTAGGCTTCATATTGTGTGCCAACGTTGGCCCAATGAGCACCACGATATAGGCTCCATCTTATGTGCCAACTTTGGCCCAATGAGCACCACGATGTAGGCTCCATATTGTGTGCCAACGTTGGCCCAATGAGCACCACGATGTAGGCTCCATATTGTGTGCCAACGTTGGCCCAATGAGCACCACGATGTAGGCTCCATATTGTGTGCCAACGTTGGCCCAATGAGCACCACGATGTAGGCTCCATATTGTGTGCCAACGTTGGCCCAATGAGCACCACGATGTAGGCTCCATATTGTGTGCCAACGTTGGCCCAATGAGCACCACGATGTAGGCTCCATATTGTGTGCCAACGTTGGCCCAATGAGCACCACGATGTAGGCTCCATATTGTGTGCCAACGTTGGCCCAATGAGCACCACGATGTAGGCTCCATATTGTGTGCCAACGTTGGGCCAATTTTCATGTATACGTTGGTCCACTGTTGACTACTGGTCAGGTTTTACTTGACAATTATCATTCCTGAACTCGAATATTCAAATATTTATTTTAACAATATAGGAGTACTCGGTACATGCATGTTCTTGGCATTTCCCCGGATATATTTCAGCCTGCCCTGGATGTAGTGTTTTATTGTGTAGATCGAACTCTCTCCGCTCTGCCAGTTATCTGTAACGATCATGTCACTTGTTTTTTCTCCGATTATATACATATAGGCCTATATGATTACGTTTTATGATGTGACGTTTTTTGCTCTCTCATATATTAATAGGCCTACCTTACGTAGGCTCATTCAAATGTCATTTTACTTCACGCACGACTTTGCGGAACGGCTATGGCGAGGGGAATTTTTTATCTGGGACTCCCACATATCTTTTTCCGTTAGTCAGGACGTACGTCATGAACATAGATCACACCATTGCTTGTACGTTGTTACACACGCCCTACCACACGTAGACCCAACACCGATCAGCGTATGTTCTTAAAGTGCTCATGTAGATGTTATATACAACATCTGGGGAAAAAACGAGAAAAAGATACTATTATTATTATTATTATTATTATTATTATTATTATTATTATTATTTTGTGTATGATTGAATAAGTGCGCTGAACAGGATGCACATACCAGTACTGACGGCCGCGATATAGGGCCTGTGTCGGGGCAATGAATGAATGAATTATCGTCGTCTATAGATACCCGAGTCCGCGACCCCACACACCAGGAAGTCACTGACGACTGCTGTGTACATGTCAGTACTATACACGATAGCTAGACAGCATATAAGTGTGTTTACCCGGCTATAATCGTCGCCTAGCTAGCCCCACTAAATAGTGGGGACATAGAACATTAACATTTTTGGAGGTGGCTGGTTTCACGAGGCTACGTTAAATGTCATGAGCATATGACTAAGATAAGTTGCGCATTTACACAGTGGATATGTGAAAGGACATGAAGCCACCAGTACAAAGTGGGACACTTTCACCAGAGAAGCGACAGAAGTCGAAAGACATAGCCCCAGTGGCTATCAGGGCCTCTCGTAACTGGAGCGTAGCCGGTACGATTGAATGGTAGGCTTGGAGACGGGTACTTCTGAAACTCTGGCACCCACAGACAGGCATAACCTCACCCACCCCCTCATCTCGTCAACAGAACAACGAACCAATTCGCTATAAATCGCAGGGATCTAGATTTCTGTAAAATCGAAAGCAGAATCAATTCCCGGATAATTTCGTTATTTCCGGAACTTACGATGTGACCGACCTCTCTGCCAGCAGACCTCCACACGCGTACAGGGCAAGATGGAACAGGATAGCAGTGGATCGACCTTTGAGAAATCACATGACAGATATTTCCTGAAGATAGTCTACACTTGGCAGGTAAATGCCGTACCTATCAGCATACATGTACATACATTGGTATGCGCCCTGAGGGTTTGCATAAAAGAGCTATGTACTATACTCCTACTTGTACGTAGCGGTTAAAAGTGGTCATACATGTAAGTAAATGCTTGTTCCCTATACTGTGTTACTTGTGACACTCAGAGAGACTGTACGGAATCGATAAAAGTATATGAGTAATAACACAAGTCCTTTAAATTAAACCCTTACTCATCTCATAGATTTGTGTATGGTAAAATTCTTGCGGTTATAAAGTGACAGCACACATACATATCAAAAGGTATACATTTCTACTGAGAGTGATATGTGGGTTTATGCCCGAGGGTTTATAGATACAAACTCATTCGATGCATTGAGAGAATATAGTTCATTAAAGGATTCGATGGTTTGAAATGACAGTAATTATGAAAGGTAAGTCCGCTCGTGGCAATACCATCATGCTCAACTCAACACAAGTTTCTTGTGTCTGAACCCCCCCCCCCCCCCCCCCCCTACGGAGCCGCTGAAAGGACATGGAAGAAATATTTTTTGACATGCGGTTATTGCGTTCCCTCGCAATAATATTGCGTTCCCTCGCAATATTATCGCGTTCCCTCGCAATCCGGATCGCGTTCCCTCGCGATCTTATCGCGTTCCCTCGCAATCCGGATCGCGTTCCCTCGCGATATTATCGCGTTCCCTCGCGATAATATCGCGTTCCCTCGCAATCCGGATCGCGTTCCCTCGCGATCTTGTAGAATAACCTTCTCAGAAGTCATTGGCGTTAGCACAATGCGAGGGAACGCGATCCAGAATGCGAGGGAACGCAATAAGATCGCGAGGGAACGCGATAATATCGCGAGGGAACGCGATAATATCGCGAGGGAACGCGATCTGGATTGCGAGGGAACGCGATCCGGATTGCGAGGGAACGCAATAAGATCGCGAGGGAACGCGATCCGGAATGCGAGGGAACGCGATAATATTGCGAGGGAACGCGATAATATTGCGAGGGAACGCAATAACAATGTGCTAAAAATATTTCTTCCATGTCCTCTCAGAGGCTCCGTACCCCCCCCCCCCCCAAAATCATCATATATTAATAACTTAACCAAGACCTGGAGCAATCTGGACCACTTGTATGTTTTCATCACGCAAACCGGGCGATGTATCGAAGTTTACAAGTAATAGTCGCTCAGTGGTTTATTTCGCCATAAGTTCACATTTCGCTTTCCATCTGTTTCATAATTAAAATCATACGTATTTGCTCAGTTGTTTCCTCGTGAAATGTAATTAGACTATTGACTTATATGTAAAACGACCGTTCTTAGTTATAAACCGGGCCTCTATATGTAGTTCAGCGAATTACTTCGCAGCAGCGTTTGTTCCGCTTGAAAATTACATGGATGTCATACTAATATATGGGGTCATTGATGTGCCTACATCAAATAATAATATTCTTTTATTGGCATTTTTAAATTGCCAGAGCCAAAATGAATTATACACCATATAACCAGTCCTTGTTTTTGAGAGAATCACACAAAATACAGTGAACTGAATATGCATAAGTCGTCAGTAGAGGCCTATACATGTATTTAGGAAGTAACTACATGGCTATTAAGAGCTGCACTTTGACCAAACATGTACGTGTAATTGTCATCATTATGTACAAATACATCTCATTCTACATGCAATATGCTGATTATAATAATCGCCAAGCATAATATACAAGTGTTCACTGCAATGATATGACGCAGTTTATTTGAGCGAATGCATGAAATTGCCTATATTTACCCTATCAGAGTTTGTCGCGACTCCCGTGTGAGGCAACACTTCCTCGGTTATCACTGTCTCGTTGTTCTGTGTTGCGACAGTATCTGATTTCTGTCTTGTCTCACCGAGCTGTGATAAAATCTCACCGCAAGGAACCAATGTTCACAATAAACTGGGTGTTCAACTACAATTCCAAATATAATAGACTTCTGTGGATAAATTGTATGGGGTCTGAGTAGATACACAGGTGTATCGGATGGAAATATCCCGATATCAGGATATGGGGTTTGTGTAGTAGCTATGAGGTAGAAATGAATGGATATGGGGTCTCAGTAGATATGAGGTGGAAATAAAAGGATATGGGGTCTCGGTGGATATGAGGTGAAAATAAATGGATATTGGGTTTGGATAAATATTGAAGGTATATAGGGTGGGAAAAGGTTATTGTGTCTGAGAAGATAGATATAGGCAAGAAATATATGGATATAGGGTCTGATTAGAGTAGAGTCGCTGAGTCCAATATAGCTTTTCTAAATCCAGTAAATTATGTACTGGACGACCAGCTTTAAATCTTAGCTATATTTTTTTTATTGACAGCACGCTGTTTGTAATAACCACGCTGATTGGTTGCTATCGCAGCATCATCCGATATAGGTATGCTGATTGGTTGAGGCTACCGCGCTGTCCGAAGCACGAATGCAATATCCAGGATCCAGCATACATTACTGGATCCTGTGACACGTGGTACAAATAAACCAATCAGAGAATATTATTCGTGCCTTGTTAATAATGTAGGGATACAGGTTCTGGGTAGATAGCTATAGGGTGGAAATATATGGTTATAGGACCCGGATAGGTAGATATCGGGTGCATAATAGGCTCTTTGGTCTGGTTAGATCGATTAAGGGTGGAAATAAAAACGTTTGTGGGTCTGGATCGATGATGGATATATCATTCGTGGAATGAAGAAACGAACAATCCACCGGAATCGGAATAATTGTGACGAAATATAAGATAAGAAACAGTTTACAATTCATAGGAAACTATTTATCAGTTCCAGTATGTGGTGTTGGTACAAAAAACATGTATTTATTGCGGATTAAGCCGAAGTCACATGTATCACACAGGTGTGAGACGCTAGCTCGTCACAATGACCACCACAGGGCCTCCTGTTGGCAAGACGACGGCCACGTGGACGACGGGTGATGACGTCATCAGTCCGAGCGAGACGATACCCTCGACGACCCACGTCCACACTTCCGTTGCTCCTGATAACTCATCGGGACTTGGTCAATGTAAGTCACAGCACTCAACTGAATACATCATTCGAGTACATGTAGGAATAGATTGTATGACATATGTGGCATACGTTGTACCAGAAACGCATAAGAGTGAGAAGGGTTTCTGATTGTACACATTCTAAATTCCATATGAAAGGTTCACCTGGTTTTAAGCCATGTAGTTAGGATGCACATTTCCACTTGAACAAAATCAAGAACCAACAGCCCTGGAGTATTTTGCACCCTTTGCAAGGATATAATAATAGAGGATATTACACAGATATACAAATTACAGAAAATTAAAATTATCAATCTTTGTTTGAATTATTCCAATGTGCCACTACTCGAAAAGATGGACTGGAATCACACACTTTTCAAACTTCGAATTTTTAGATGCTATCAATCATGTTTGACAATAACTATTCATTGTATTGTTCATTTAACTATTTACTTATTACATTTGTAGCCAATAGCTGTATAATACACATATCTTGCCCTTTAACATTTATGCAATCTCTCCCCGCTTCCGTACAGCCGCCATCATTGGTATAGCTGTAGGGGGCTTCGTGTTTCTGGCTGCCACCGTCACCATCATAGTCTGCTGTCTCTGCAAAAACAGGTCAGTATACACCAGCTCTCGATCAAAAACATGCCAATCTAAAAAATGTAGCGAATTATATGACGATATATACGCCATAGCGATATAAAAAATATACGTGATGTGGAGGATATGAAATTGGAACATGAAATGAATACAAAATGAGAACAAGAACAAAGACGATGAACACCGAAGCACAACATATATGTATTCCAATAATTTATTGTTTACGTATATGCCTGAGTGCCACATGCCACCAGGGCAAAGGCCATAACCCGGTAGCCCCTCTGACACTCTGAGTGTTGTTGGTTGTTTGCAGGAGCAAGACGATACAGCGGATGCGGCGCAACACCAACAGTCAGATCGAGCGGGTCAAGAGCAAATTCCTGAGGCAAGCCAAGACCCCCTCCGGCCGGTCCATCTCAGAGAGCGATGGCGGCCCCGTGACCGACCTGCAGGACATAGAGGCCTCCGTGAAGACGCCAGCGATGGATCACGCGCCCGTCAAGTCGCTCGACCGAACCCCGGGTAACGCCAAGCTGACACAGAAGGTGTCCATGCTCCCACCACCACACACCATGAACCCAGAGTCGGATAAGGTACAAATAACCGAGCCTAGAGGATGGGGCAAAGAGGCACCACCGCCCCAGTGTAGCATCGCCATCAAGGGATACATGGACATGAAAAACAAGTCGAAATCTGGCAATAAGACCAAAGACACTCACGTTACGCCCGACAAACCTACTGGTCTGTCTGAACTTAATGTCGACGGTAGGACGGTACCACTGCCTCCGGGGATGTCTGACAACCCAGCACCACCTAGTCCGCACGTCAACCCCGGCAGAAAGCCTGAGTATGTAAACTCGGCAGTCAACCCGTCCGGGGAATCGAGGAAGGCCAGTATCCCGGAGGACCTGGAAGACTATGAGAACACGTCCGCATGGCACTCCATGCCCACCCTCAACCCGGCGTCTGGTAACGCCGCTGTCAGACGCCCGTCCCAGCCAGGGATCAAGTCCGCCAAGCCCAGTGTGCGACCAGAGGACCCCGCTGACTCGTACGACTTCTCGCCTGCTACGGCTCCTCAGCAGCCCAAACAAAAACTCAACCTAAAGGCCTCGGTGCCAGTGGCGGCTGCTCCAGACGAAATCTACGAGAATACAGACTTCGAGAGCGATACAGGCAAAAAGCCTGGCTACCAGAATGTGGCAGATAACAAGCTTGGATACCAAAATATGGGCGCCATATTGGAGCACGAGAGAAAACAAAATCAGGCCTCACTCAAAAGCGACACTAAAAAGACACACGGTTACCTTAACCTGCTAGAGATGACTGCAAACGAAAAGTAACCTGAATATAAATTATGTCTTGACGAGCAAGTCAACATTTGTTTTGACTTGCCGAATTTCAGATGGTAAAACTTTTGTATTTACTTACAAAAGAGTTTTTTTTCTAAGAGATCTTTCATTCTTCGTAGTTTGTATTATACTAGTAGATGCAACATTTGTATCTAAAGTGTTTGTGGCAACGATGAAAATTATGTATTAATGTTTCGTACAATCTGCTACGAATAGCAGGCATGCGGCCACATACATGCAAGATATCAACCACATTACCACAAAATCGAAGAAAAAAACCATGTGGCCATAAGAGGGAAATATAACTAATCTTTTATCCACATATGGAAATGAAAACAGACGGCAGAACAAATCACATGACCCTAGCCTGTTTCAATAAAACAAAACACGTGACAACAAACAAGCTATCAAACAAATCATGTGATATACAAGAGATCAAACAAAATACGTGATCACATACATGAAGTCAAACATACCACGTGACCACAGAAATCAAACAAAACACGTGATCACATACATGAGGTCCAACATAACACGTGACCACAGAAATCAAACAAAACACATGATCACATACATGTGGTCAAACATGGAAAGCACGTGACCACAGAAATCAAACAAAACACATGCAAATCAAACAAAACACATGTGATCACATGCAAGATATCAAACAAATCATGTGGTTTACAAGAGATCAAACAAAACACGTGATCAGAAAAAGGAGATCAAACAAAACACGCGACCACATACAGGAGATCAAACAAAACACGTGATCACATAAAAAAGAATGAACAACCCACGTCATCACATACCCCAGAATAAACAAATCACTTAACTACATTTAGGAGATCGAACAAAAACATACACGAGATATTATATCATATTAGACAAGGATCAGTTCTTCTGAGTTGTGTTTTCTCCTTCGATGTTGCTCATAGAGTATTTAAATTCTAATGACGAGATACCAATGTACCGCCCCCTCCACGCTGCCTCATTATATTATTCGACATCATACAGCTAGTATTACGTTGTTTGTTGTTTTGTTCATTGAGCACAGAAATCAAACTAAATATACGGGTTCACTTAACTGTGAACTTTATCGTATCATCGATAGGTTTCTTTGAAATTTGACACAATTGTCATTCGGAAAGTCCCTGTAAGCTGTAGTTGTCCGTTAATGTTATGAATATGAACTGACAACTATCACAAACACGTGGTAATTCTAAGAATTGAGTGCAGCAAAATCCCTGGCAATGATATAAATAACTGCAGTAATTCAGTTTCCATATACACGCCTCAACCAAGCAGACGAAGTCGGTGTAATTTAATTACAAACACAGTGGTGGTATATTGAATCTATATGTAATTTATATTACGGAATTAGATTTAAGATTGTAATATGTTTAGCACCGAGAACTATTTTCCCGACTTAATGTCTGTGAAAACTTGTTTACTAAGTTGAATAAATTACTTGTGTATGAATAATTTATTTTTCTGGTCATTTCCTGTTATCTTCCGTAATAGGAAGTGTAATAATGACAGTATGATAACACAGCATGGGATCAACTTACATACTGAAATACGTTGTTTACATAAACTAGACCGTTCGGTTGGTATCGACCATTTCACTGTATCCTCCGTCACTGTATCCTCTCTGTCGCTCACATCTCTGGTTGTATTTCACTGCACAGATAACTCACTGATTGCATTGAAACATAATGTCACATTCGCGGAATCTCTCTTAGGTTTTTCCCCACTGAAAAAGGATTATGCATCTGTTCCTGTTCTGTCTTGGGTGCGAGAAGATTTTCAGTCACCATTTATGAATGTACAGAATTATTCTGGTGAGCATAGTACCCCATCAAGTAGAGCAAAAATACGCGAACAATCGCCGAAATATGTGTAAGGAAGTAGCAGTTAGGAAGTAGCAGTGCTCTTACAACATTATACATATATAAAGATCTTACAAAATAATCTCACAATATGCAATAGCATTGGCCAATCCTTAGTAGCCTATCCACCGAACTTTCGTGGCATAAATATAAGTTCATGGGGGTCTTGGGTGCAGCTTCATTGAGGATGTACTAGAAAAAGGTTCTATGTGACACTTGAAATGATTAGGTTGCACCAACAGCATTATAGATTGTCCTGTTCATCTCTTAGATATAATGATTTTTCTGGTTCAGGAAAAGATTGGCACATGCATGTGAAAACATGAAAACAAAATGGTAAAATTGGTGTGAACTCGCCACATCATTTGGTAATCATAATGTTGCGAGATCTTGCAAACTACGAGGACTCGACATCTTCGTGATCATAACGCAATCATATTTCGGCATTCGCGTGAGAGAGAACAGGGTATTATTTCACATTATTACATCATGATGATTCTCTGTGCTGTTCAGTTTATTTTTATAGTGCAATATAATATATCCGAAATTCAGACAGTGTTTACAGGAATAACATTAATTTCAACATCACCAGAGATATTATTATATTAATAATATACCACAATAATTCATCACTTATTAGTAAATGCTATGACCATAAACTGGCTTGCCATTGGTCAGAAGCGGTCCATGAAGACCATATACCACTTTTAACTGCTTACAACCCTATCTGTAGAAGCCAATTGACCTCAAGGTCAGACACCTGAAAACGATGACTTTTCGAATGCACACAATACAATTCTGAGCAATGCCTACAGGGTGGGGTCTGCAGAAGCCAGTTCACATAGATCAGGTAAGACGTGACGGAGTTCAAGGCCACAACCTATATATGATTTGTAATTGGGTGTTTGACATACATGTATTTCACATGATTTGTTTAGATTTTTAAGGTACATAAGTTGTTTAGTAGTTGTGCTTTGATTCCATCTGGTGCACAGTAGAAGCAATTATATACAAGTGAGCAACCATTTAATGCGCTATACCAAATACTGCGAATTTTTCCTTCAAATCACAATCATTTTGTTATATCAATGCACACGTGCAGGCATTCAGTTCTGTTTATACAAACAAAGTCATTGCTACCCAATGGCTTCGTTGGTGATGTAAACAAAAATATGATATATTCAAGCAATTTTGCCGCCTATTCATATACTGTTTCATGGGTCATTTTTCGATCGAAATATATGATTATTCATTGTTCTGTTTGAACTAAAATAATACTATACTCTGATTTTTCTAACTCGTTTACACCGTTTTTTGTTGATATTTTAGTGATGCAGAAAGGTATCGTATTATAATTTGGTATACTTCATCTTGGTACCAAACGACAATCTTTTACCAAATTTCAGAGGTCTATCGCGAAAATTGAAAAAGTTGGCAATCTACCCCAATGTTAAATTTCAGCCCAAAATGGGAACCTGAGATATGAGCATATTCCCGTGTTTAGCCGTGTTTACATCCACGATGAATGGAAGTATCGTTATAATTTTTGAGCAAAAGACACATTGGAATGTATTCTATAGAAATTGGAAAGATTTGGAAAGATTGCCTGGCAACAAAAGTGACAAAATGCACAAAAGCGTGTGCAGACCGCGAAATTCCATGATTTGGCTAAATTTAACATTGGGGTAGATTGCCAACTTTGTCAATTTTCATGATAGAAATTTGAAATTCGATAGAAAATTGCCGTTTTACTCCCTGATGGAGTATGCCAAATTATAAAACAATACCATTCAGCATTGCAAAAATATCAGCAAAAAACGGTGTACACGGGTTAGAAAAATCAGAGTATAAATATGTGTTACACCATCGATGGTTCCCCAAACCACGGAAGATTAAGCTGTAAGCATACTGTCCGATCAACACGATTTTCCTGTGAACAAGGTCAAAGAGCCTGGTCAAGGTCATAGCGACATTCCCCATAATATACAAACCGTGCAATGAACAGAACATATTCGTGTACTATTTTGAGAAGAAGGATGCCAATAACTGTCATGTGAGGTATCGGCAGATTTCCGATGATTTACATCAATATTATATGGAACCGAACATAATAAATTTCGAAATTTGGTCGGAAATTTGGCGGGAAAAGTTGTTTGTCCCCAGGTTGACGAACTCCCGTTAATAACAGGACGTTTTAAATCTCACTGCCCAGCCCTATTTAAACACTGTCTGCCACTGATGACGCCAGTGTGGCCTCGGATAAGAATGTTTTGGTCCGGACTTCGTTCCTATTATGAAGTGTTTGATGCTAGGTTGTTTATTGTCATCACCAAATCATGTACTAGCGTTAATAGAACTGAACAGTCACATGACTATACGGTGTGATTTTGGAGATAAACAAATATACATGTACACCCTTTGTTGGCTTTGAGCGGTTTCACTGTAAACAATCCACAATGGCATGGATGGAGTTACTCATATGAAAGAATGGAAGTATATATATTCGTTTGTTTCCATAATCACACCGGGTCCATATAGCACTTTATCCTACATGTGCTCCTCTACGAGTGTTTTGTCTGCAGAGACAAATGTACACATTTCAGCTCAGACGTTTATCACTGAGTGTTGCATAGAGTCAAGTTCAAGGTCACAAAAGGATATATTTTTAATAATGCAAACCTAAACTCTAACTGCAAATATTCTGGCCCATTTCATTCATTTGGACGCACATTTATTGAATCAAGCCATACTACATGTATTTTGACACATATTGCAGAAAATGAGTTAGTCACATCGCCAGAAATTGGGTATGTTCTAGAATTGTCTCCACAGGTTTGTTCGGAGCAACGGTGTAATCAAAGATGTACACTCTTTGATGCAGTTTTGATATATGGAATATTTTTGTGACATTCGAATTACGGTGGGAAGTTTTCGGTGGGAATTTGGAGAAATTGGAATTTTTTTTAGGTAAAATGCATATACCCATGTTTCTCATTTGACACATATTGAAGGGACAATGGCGCCCCGTGTCATTCTGGACATTACTCTGTCTAACGAGAGTTGCATGAGTGATATGTGTCATAATCGTTCACTAATAAAAATGAGAGCAAACACATGCGGGTCTGATATCCGGTCATACGTATGCCTATACATGCGACACATTTAACCAACATGATAGCAGATATCGAGGAGTTGAATATACCCTTATCTGTATGAAAAACTTTGAAACTAATGCATCATGCGTTATTCAACACACATGTATCAAATGCTACAATATTGCTAATAACTGACGAAGATTCGCAGGTTATTATTAATATAAATACCACCCTGTTAGCATTTTTATTAGTACACTAAATATGAAGCATTCTCACAATATACATTGTCCACATTATCGTCTCAATAGTTCGAGGCAAACTAAAGAAATACATGAAGAGGTGTTATGTATTTCTGCACTTATTTAAACATGCGAGTTTGAACCAATAGTTCGTTTGATTTATCAGTTTATTTTAATTTGATACATGTACCGGCCCAAATTCTGACCCGTCATTGGGATAGGTTCATCGAACGTGTTCAAACAACGCTTTATGTATACTGAAGGGGGACTTCACCGCACGCTATACTTTCTCTGTGTTGTTTCAAGGAATACTTAAATTTTACGACATACTTTTCCATTTTATGATATACTTAGAGCATTGTCATGTATATATCTACTGGAGAGCAGTCTATGTGTCTTTACCTATAATAACACCTGAACAAAATTAGGGAAAAGTTATTTAAATAAAACTTTATACACCAGTTTTATTATGTCGTCATAATTCATTATTTTTTTTAAGCCACAATCACTTGTTAACGTTGTGGCCTCGTTCTGACATTCCAACGCTCTCGAATTTTTTCGCGGTCAATAAACATATAGAGCCAATAAAATCTAAATTTCAAATTGGATTTTATTGCCGAAAATTGATGTCAAGAATTACAGCCTCAGTCGTAATTCCCGGAAAATGTGACCTCGAGATCTAGGTTTTAAACTCTACACCGTGAAGCGACTCGGTAAAACTAAACAAATTTGCATTTCACAGTCAGAGTATCGACTTTTTCTCTGTCGATGTTGACTCTGTATCTGACTGACAAAGCACAACCAATCATCGATGGCGAGCGGGTCACGGTATAAAAACACGTGCTTCGTGTTGTGGATAAATAGATAGATAGATAGATAGATGGATTGATTTCAGTGTTGTGGTTTTGTGGACTATTTAATAACAGTGATACTGGGCCAGATTGTGTACAAAATGGGCTGCGTAATGATAGATTACTGGCGTGTCGGATGTCAACAACTATTTGAGAGCGAACAAGAGCTAATTATGTCAGATTTCCGCCACTGAGAGAGAGAGAGAGAGAGAGAGAGAGAGAGAGCAGAGGACACAGCACTACCCAGCCCGAGACAGGTTTGTTTTGAGGATTAAGGTGTATATATCTGTGTTGGATCGTATTTCTCATTGCAAACATGCATATCTATAAAATGTACACCTCCCTACAGAACGTAGCACACTGAAGCATACAGTAAGTTCACAAAGTGAATGTGATCACTCGATAGGGCCTTGAACGTGTCATGTTGTGAAAGTAACACAACATTAGAAATCAGTCCCCAGACAGGAAATGTGACACCACCATATGGATGTAAACATGTACTCTCCTCCAAGCACGAATCTCGACTGTCAACGTCTAAAAGCAAGGCATTTTAAATTTAGAGCGTTGTTATGTACGGTTTTGGGATGGCTTATCAAAGGAAATGTTCAGTTTTATTCGGTGAATGACATGCTTTTAAGGCGGATCGTTCTAGTCAGGTTAATTATAAACATGACATCTCGGAAGGTCATCATTGGAAAGGAAACTCAACGATGATGAGCAAAAAACAACGTGATGTGCAGATGTGAACAACGCGTTTAATTCCAAGTCGAATATCTCTGTTGACACAGAAAACAACACTAAACAACAAACCGGCAAGGTAAGACGTCCAACCTGACTCTGACCCTGAACCTATTTGTTTCACCATCCAGTATGGGGAACACACAAATACATCTAAGTTATGAAGAGAAAAAAATCACAGTACGCGAAATTACGACCACAGTAATGGAGCAAATATAACCAGAACATGTGTCACTGTCTGGTACAGGCGGACTTGCCGTGAAATAAATAATTCAATAAAGAAAAGAACAATGCTGGGATATATTAGTTGCTCGGCAGTTATTTTGACTGATATAAGCTGGTATATCATGTATCACGTCTATAGGAGGGAACAATGAGGTATTAGCTGACCCACATCCATATGTACACTTCAGGAATCGATCAGAGCGGCGGATTTTTTTCTCCTAATAGTATAGTGGATATACAATATTCATATACACAAGCACTGCAGAGAATAACAATGGGTGATATACATGGATGCAACACCTTCCGTCGACAGCCTTCATGTTATCGATATTTATGCAAGCAGGCACAGCTGTACTCCCAGAAATAACATTCACTGAACACAATACATCGGGCCATGTGTGTAAACATAGATGGGACTAGCCAGGGATGAGATTCTTTTGGCTAATATGATGGACTTGAGGCTTGGTTAGATTCATCATATCCTGCAAATGTGTGGCAAACTAGCAGAGGTTATTCAAACTCCATGTTACAATGATTTACTTCTTGGTATTACATGCTGAAGTTGTTTCAATTCCAGACACAATCTCATCGCACGTGCTGCCATAGAGCCGCGTATAGCCGCCACACTACCGTACCGCCGCGGATAGCCGCCTCGCTTGGCGCGCTGCGAGGCCACCATGTCGCAAGACACGGACGCGCCTCTCGCGGGCGATATCAATGGACTAATGACCGCATCGGGGGCAACAAACGATAGTTATTACATTCTCAACACTAATACGTCATCAAACATCAGTGCCGATGAGAATACGTCATGTCGTCAGGATATCCCACAATCCATCGCTCTTCTCAAGGGTGAGTAGCATGTTCCTTGTCTTGCAAATGAACCCTATTATTAACTTGATTTCTTTGAGCTGTATCATTTCATCCGACACAATTTGTATATCCACAATGTGATTTATGTACAGCGATCACATATCCACAATACAGAGACGCATTCACGTGTTCAGTTCCATAGTCGTATAGTTTCGAAAGAAAATCATTGTAAACGCTGATACTGACCATGCTGATGTTGTTTTATTTACTCGCTCAGTGCACGAATAGGCAGAATCGGTTACCTTGGTGTTGATGCTAGCGTTAATTTATATAATTGGCAGGCCAAGGCTACCTGGGCATTATCATGTTGGTGGTATGCCTGACCGCTCTTCTAGTGGTTCTGGTAATTTATATCGAGGAAATCAGGTTCTGCATCAAGTATTTCTCCGGCAAAACCAGAAAACGAAGAACAATTTACATCCTTGGACTATCGCCAGTAAGTGTTCCTGTTTCCGTGTTATGATTGTTTCGAAGATTGAATTATAGCCCTTTGATAAAATGCACTTTATGTTCGGTGCAGAATGATTGTATTATGATTTTTAGTGTGAAAAATTTCATAATAGTGGAATAATGATATCAGAGTAGTTTGAAAAGACTAAACTCAATACATGTTGTCAATTACTTAGTGCTGGAAATACGCAAATTTCCCAATTAAATATTATTTTGATGTGACATTGTGTGACCGAATGTTGTTAATACCTGTCCCCACACCTCGCGATGACTGTTGTCATTGGTTACAGGTGTTTGCCCTGTGCGCCACCCTCGGGGTAATCATGCCACGTGCCGGCACCCTCGTGGATTTCGTCTCCAACACGTGAGTAATTTGATACCATATCAACGCAGGTAATATGACGCGTTATATATACATGGTCGACGATCACCACTGAGCAGGATCTGAGGATACCACCTGCTTCTCAAGGACTGTAGATCTACACACTACAACAAAACACGAGCATGCTATTCCAATATTTCGATCATACGTACATAGTATCACTTTTTGGATAAGTGATTTGAAAAAAGGCTAGTGTACGTACAGCAAACGTAAACTTATCAATATTCCTGAGTAAACGTGTAAACAAAGCGCGGCCACACAAGTTAGTTGATTAAGCCGTGGGAGTGACCTCGGTTAGAAGCACGAGAGGCAGCAGTATCTCATGTCTTGCTGCGAGTTGCTGAGCTAACAAAGTCAGACCACGTCAAGGCCATGCATACCTGAGGGAAGTTTACTTTCTCTTACTTTCTCGCACACGGCCAAGCACTCGGTACCTGAGCTGTTACACATGCACGACGGTCCCATCCATCTTAGCTACGGGTCTGAACGTGTGGGTTCTCTTGGGAAAACCGCTCACCTGACATCGCTTGTCACACAATGTGTGTGCAAAGTGTTCGCTTTGAAATGGGGACCACTGTGCATCTGCTATGAGTTGCTGTGCCAGTTCCAAATACTACCATACACTTCATAGGTTTGTTCACCTATGTGTGAGCAATCTGTGTGCAAAATACTGGCCCCCTTTTGCCCATGGGCCGAACTGGGCTGCTCAATTTTCTTGTTCGTGTAGAACTCTGTCGGTCAATTATATGAAAAGCGCTTATATACAATACCCATATCGTTATTGCTGCATAAAAGTGACCATGAGAGTATGAGAATATGTCCGTGAGAACATACGAAAATATTTGGGATTTAGTGATTGATATAAGACACAACAAGTTTTACAATTTGACATACAACAAGGAATGTTATCTACGTTCCCGCTCTCTGAGGTGCTGTACTCACGGATTTTGTCTCATTCATGAAGCAAGATGTCTCGCTTTGACATATGGTGCTAGAAATAACAAATTGAAATTGAAGGTATATCGACACTGTTGCGGGTATTTTTGCCATGGTGCTAAAGAGTCTCATCTATGAACTCTTGCAGGTATTTTGCCATGGTGCTAAACAGTCTGATGTGCCTGATGGACGATTACATGGGTGGGCGGAGCATAGTGACGTCATCAGGTGTGACGTCAGTGTCTCTGAGGACGCCGCCGGCGTGCTGCTGCTGCCTCTGTCTACCTGACGTCAAGTTCAACAGGTCGGTACGAGAAGAACAGAGAATTGCACATATTCATATTAATGGACATGATACACTTTAGTGCTCAGTGATTGCCACGTTTTTCTCTCTGCAACCAGAATAGGTCGAGAAGAGTTGGAAATTGTGAACATAACTCTCTTCTAAGATGACATTCATAGTATATTTTGTTATTGTGTTTCGGTTGAACTACGGTTAAGCTTACATGTACTTGTACATCCATACAGAACCACCTATCGGATACTGCTGGCTCTCGTGTACCAAGTTACGATAGTCCGACCTCTCCTGATGTTCCTGGCTGCTGTACTGTGGTTGGACGGGGCTTACATCCCTGGCAAAGTAATACATGCATAACTACATGGAACTAACCTGAATACACTGGCTGACTTATCAGATATACATTGCAAAATACATGTACAAAATACATATGAATGAGGTATTCGGATTACATTCATGCGAAAATCTCAAACGTATTGACATTTACTTTCTACTCCCAGATATCCCCGAGAAGTGCCTACATTTACATATTCGTACCTAACGTGATATCGACCATGGTTGCGGTGTGGATCCTGGTCGTGATGCAGAAATCATTCCGACCCGTGCTGTCGCGGTTCCGTGTGCTGCCCAAGTTCCTGTACATCCAGCTCTGCCTGCTGGGGACAATCATCGGCAACATCACCATCGCTGTCCTGGTGTCCAAGGACGTGGTGCCTTGCAACGACTTCATTCCATCCCGCGCCAGAGCAAGCAGTGAGTATACATGTAATACCCACAGTAATTGGAATATAGTTGTCGTGGTGTAGGATGTGTATTAGGGCTACTAACAAAATCGGAAATGTATGTATTTTGGGGGGGGGGGAGCCTGGGAGATGGATGGATATTGAATATAATAAATAAATTGCATTGTGTGAACTGATATCAAACACGAGGATAGTACATAGTCGAATAACCTGCAAATGTTCAGCATGAAGGATTATTAATGCTATCGCCAACTTCCTTTCCTCACATAAATTTCCTTTCATAGACTATAAATATGCCTGGATTTCAGGATTGTACCACAGCTTTGTGATTCTCTGGATGTTTCTGGTGACGATCTGGGGTCGTTTCGCCTTCAGAAGGAAGGAGGACGGGGTCCGGACACTACACAGCGAGAGTCTCCGGGATAAGTCCGAGAAACAGGCGCTCCAGGCGGCGACACCAGCCGTCGAGCAGGAACAAAATACTCAGTCCGCTAACGGCCAGGGGAAAGTGCCGCTGGCCGAGTTGGACGCGTCCGTGTGATCAGATCTTACTTCTTGATGAGATCAGATGAGTTTTGTTGATCGTTTGATTTGTATATTCGAACAAATTTGTGATCTGTTATCTAAAGAAGTGCTCAATTTATATACTCGTTTAATAGATGTTTTGTATTTACTGGAACAAAACAGCAAGTGATGATTTTTGGGGGGATTTGCTGAGTGCATCTGCCCCAAAAATTAACCTAGTCAGTGTTGTACGCTGCTATTTCATCGCCTGCTATTCATCAGTGAAGTTTATCATACAATGAAAGAGCATACTGCACAAATAACATGACCGTACACATTCTGTACAATGGTTCGAAAATTATAAGGCAACATATATAAAGCGTCCGATCGTGGACAAATCGTGGAAATGGAAAAAATGGGTGTTTTTCATATGGACGTTTTGTAATACCTATCTTCATGTACAGATTGTACATATATATTTTCGGTTTAGTATGTGATCCATGTGTTTATTTTGTATTGTTTCATATTGATAATATATGATATTCCACTCATGATTATTTGGCCTATACATGTTGTGATATTTTCTAATGGCATTCTTTATTAGTTACATCATCATCGTTGAGTACATTGTAGTTCATTTGTTCGGCATGATAATTTAATAAATTTGAAATACAAATACTGCGTCAAGTGTACAATACATACAATGTATATGCGGGGCTGATGTCAATGAGTTCGTATCATTCGCAATATGGTTAAGGACCGGTATCGACTTTCCTTATATGGTCAAAACGGAGCATCAAGGTACTAGATTATCGAAAAAAATCCCAGTTTTTGTTTAAAATGTCTCGGTAATGATAAAGGAAGGCTCTTTTTAGTTTATATGCATGCAGAACATTCATTTCCCTACCTACATCCAGTTTTCAATATGAAATTAGTTTCCATTCGACCCTCTATTGTGATGTTTGTTTGTCGAGATATTCGTCAGTCAAGTGGTGGAAGCGAAGATATATTCCTGCAACATTTGCTGATTTTTACAATATTTTAGAAGTCATGTGCACGGCTTTCACATTCTAGATTTATTGGGATATTTAAACATTTAGAGAATGTTTCCAACAATACATCACAGAAGAAGTCATCGTAAATATGATTAGCAACCACATGTGACCAGTGTTGAGCCAACTCCCATACATTTCGTATGATTCGTCAACTATGTACACGTTATGATTTAAAATAAAAGCCTAACTATTTATCATAGAGTTGGCAAAATGCATTCGAGGGCAAACTATTTAGTTTTCGTGCCAATAAAATAATTATATGGATTTTATCATTCCACTCACTCAAATGGCGTTAAAGGAGGACTTCCTATCAAATTCAAACGCAATTTGGTAACATATGAGTTTCACGCACATGGAGTATTCATTCAGATGACTTCAAAATCGAAGAGATCATATTTTTAAAACTACTATCGAATGTAAAATCGAAAAGAAACTAAACTAGCGGGCCACGCCCTTCAACTGGGGAGAATGAATGAGTAGCAAACGATGACGTCATTGTTTTGATGATGCCTCGGGCAACGAATCACTTCCAGCATCTTTGGTTCCATTGAAATGAGCCGCCTGTCGAGGCTTCTATCAAAAAAGTGACGTCACAGAAATTTACGTCAGGTATGCTGTTTCTGTCAGCCATGTACTGCCGAGTGGAAAAAACTTGTAGATTTTCGGTGTTTTTTGATGTTATATCCTCCGTACGATTTGTTTGTACTGAACAAATATATACATATTCCATATGTGAACGAAGAGTCTAATCCTTTCAAATGCATTGAGATATATTTGCTATATGGAAGTTTTAACCGTAAAATCATTGGTCGAAGCCAGTACACATTGATAGGAAGTCTTCCTTTAAACACCACTTATGAGTTGATAATGTTAGTTGAAATATCACAATGGTACAATCCTCTTAAAACATTGCCGAATCGTACCAGTCAGAATCGACACTATCACAGTGCGCAATCAGTTTGAAGATTTGGTCACTGGAGGTGGTGCTCTTCTGCAAATTTCGCGGAAAACAGGCAAGGTAAATTTAAGGCTGTTCAGTTTGGTGATGCAAATGCATAATAAATCCGGAGAACTACTGAATACAATACTGTAGTTTCGTTCAATATTATAGATTTTGTTAAAATCAGAGAAACCCCCATGTTTCTAGCGTGTGCTTACGATAAAGTGTTGAATCGCTAATCTAATGTCAAATTTGATGCGTGACACAGACAAATATAACGGAGCAATTGATACGTTTGGGTGTGAAATGGGTGATAAATGGGGGAATGTTTACATTGTGCTCGCTCTGCATCAAAAAATATATGCTGTCGTGTTGTTCAATCGCCGCTAATAATCAGTTTTTAGTGTATTGAACGTAACTACAGTATTCTATTGAGTAGTTCTCCGATTTTAGTATGCTTTACATCACCAAACTCAACAGCCTAAAATTGGACTTGCCTGTTTTCCATGAAATTTGCAGAAAAGGACCACCTCCAGTGACCAAATCTTCAAACTGATTGCGCACTGTGACTATAATTATTGAATAAAAAATTCGGTGAACGGTATAATAAACAATTACGATGAATGAACAAGATTAAGTTACTGTCTTTCAAAATGATTTGAAGAGAATTGTGTATGATCACTTTACTCTCCATTCTTTACATCTATCACAATTTCCAGAAGATGAGACAGAAAGAAAAATTGTGGTATCCTTGATAAAAAGTTGTGAAATCCTGTGCTTTTTTTCAGCTACACTTTGCTTACATTCACATACATGTAGGTTTTCAGGAAGCAGCTCTGTCATTCCACATCTTAAGAGCAACCTGTACCTTATAATGTTCGCATTTGACCAAACACTGTCCACACATTGGTTTATTTTTTCATATTCATGGATGTTTTTTTGTCTGTAGTCAAGATCCAACCTTCGAGTCATTAATCTGATATCAGTCTCCGGTTAATCAAAGTTCTTGTTCATGAAGGCCCCTAGCGTATGCTTGTCTGTCCGCAGTTTGACATTCCAATGTGGCTGAATTTGAGGACAGTATCCGAGGCGAAGACGTGCATACTTGCATCCGCGATTTATAATTCGCTGCTATGGAAATACGCAAGAGGCAACATTGAGATTTACTCGGTCTCATTACGCTATAATGAAATTTGCAACAATATATTATTACATTTCTGCATATTTATCAGTGGAGTTCTCTGTAGATATGGTATGAGCTCATTAGGCCACTGACTGCGGGTTTCCAGCACATTGCTTGTCATTCAATACGGTAGAGCTACAGTACCCCGTATTCACCAGTCGAACTGTATTGACCGAAAACAATTGCATTTTGCGTAGACATCGTTGATATACATAAGTATAATTTCAAAACCAAACCCCTTTTACAGTAAACGAAATCATAATAAAAAGAAAATAGATGTATGACGTAGAAAATAATGAAATTGATAACTGCCAGATAAGTAGAAAATGGAAAATGGAAATTACCATAAAGGCACCAAATAATAATTGTCAGATAGTGTCATATAATAATTACGGGTTAAGTGGCAAATGATAACTGCTCAGGTAAGCACTAAATGATGAATGACAGATAAGTAGCAAAAGATAACCATAAAAGCTGCACGGAAAGGTAAATTTGATATACCTATTACTTTTGCACTTGTCGTGGTCTTTTTCTTTGTTTATGATGTAGGTCTATGTCCATTTTTCGCCACGCTGTGAACAATACATCATTCAACAGGGTGAATATTGACAGGTTGCCACGGAAATATTTTAGCCTTGGGCAAACAAAATCAGTCTTGGGTGTGTTACATCATTTCCCTTCCACGAGCACAAATAGATGGCCTGTCTACCAATAGAATTGAATCCATCAGCCAAAATGAACTATAGGATTTCGGTGGTATTGATTTTGACATACATTTTGTTCACATCGATGCATCATATGTAATGAAACCAAGAGAGAGGAAGGCTTCAAAGAATGATTGGTGTAAGATAAAATACAGTTAGTAAACTGTAATAAACTGTAGGGTTTTTTTTTTAGGAAAACGTATGATATCAAATATGCATTATAAGATTAACGTTTTCTATAACTTAAGATTAACGTATGACTATAACTTGATTCCATCCAAGTGATGGACTGGGCCTTTTTCTGCCATTGCTATAAACGGTGACGTCACTGTCAGTAACAACATTTTAGTGTGTGTTTGATCTTCTATTTGAGAGCACAGACTTATGGTAACCAGATTTGACAGAGCAATTTGTGATGATTGATCTCAGTAAAACTAACTATACCCCAGGGCAGACATTTAGGACGATTTGATTGATGACAATTCTGAGGATTCGGAACTGAGGTCAAAGTTAGCTCACACATTCGAATAACTGAATATGAGTTTAGTTTACAAAATCTGTCATACGCCACACAACAATGTATGTCACAGTGAAATCCCACAAGTGCTATACAAGTGAAGTAACGTGTTATGAAGGGAATGTTCGATTTTAGAAATGATTCAATACACCCATTGCCTTGACATAATACGATGCCCTGTTGGTTCAACCGACCTAACTAATAGTTAGGGTAATAGCATGCCCCATGTTTACAATCCACATGCATTTTTCCTAGTTTGATAATATTCGGATGTCAGCTATCATCATATTTTTCGCCGTATCATCATTTAAACATACTTTTGAACGTGAGTTCATATACACGCCCAACAACTTATTAGAACAGAACATTCTAATCATTAGCGTAAAGTTACTCTGACCACAAGGTATAGTAAGACATACTACTTATCGAGTGAAGCTGGGGATGACCAGATGCTCACCATCAACAATACTTTATCGAAATATACGTCTTTGATAGCACGTCAATAATTGAAGTTTTTTTCGAGATAACTAAGATGTATGAATATTGTTTACAATTATGATCAATTAATATATTTGCTTATGTACAAACATGACCGACAAAAATAATTGTGGCGTTTACACCTATAAGTCGCTTCTGTGTATATGACAATATGCATTGCGACGAACACAATGAATGTCAAAAAATACAAATCTGCACGATCATGCACGCACGTACGCGAAAGTCGTTCCAAGGCTTCTCCGGTCATTTTTCCACCGCATGACTTTACTATGGGTGCAATCATTTCACACAACTCCACCAACGTTCCTCGTGATCAACAATGGCTTCCACGTTCTACACTTTACTGGAAGATGCTGTGTCGTTCTTGTGCCTCACTTCTCAAACCTTCTTTTCCTAGACATGCTGGGTGCCATGATGCATACAGAGTCAGCAATATGAGAAAAATCCAAGAAGCTTTAAATTTTGATCAGCTCGCAACACATCACAATCTACATTCTCGTAATCTCGTAGTACATTATGACACTGACTCCACTAAACGAGTAATGTGAATAATGAGTCCATTGTTCAATCTCAGTGTTGGCAAAAATCAGGACATTTTGAAGAAACATGTGAAACTCAATGCGGAGGGGAAATAGGGTGATCCCATGATCGAAAGCACTTACAGTTTCACTTAAATTTCTTCGGGACAATCATAACTAATATCTGAGCCCCGGCTAGTTCTTGAATGCCAAGTGTTGGGGGTCGTGATGACATTGGCATTTGAAGGGAGTGAAGTTCCAGAACAACGTATACTAGATGCAGTTGTGGATAGTCATGTCTTAATATATTATAGAACTCAATGATCAGTATGAAATCGCGGAGATTCAGGGAAAAACAAATATAAACATGTTCTACAGTTAATAGGTCACAACTTCATCGAAAAACATCCTCAGCATGAAATCATGCGCGTACCAACTACAGCCATGAAAAGCTACAAACTACAGCCTTGAAAACATCCTCCTGTGTACCTAGCAGAGAATGTGTTCTATTTTGTATCTAATAAATTGAAGTAAGGGTTCTTGACTGACATTTCCAAGATATCCAAATCTATTTCGACCTACGAGAGAGATTGTGTGAACAACTGAGATTCACACAGTATCAGCGGGTCACACCACCTAATTTTCTCATCATACTTAAATGTGATGCCAATTTATCAAACTGCAAACATGCAGTTGTAGGACAGGCTACATTTATGGGTAAAACCCCGTGCCAATGAGAATAATATATGAGCAGATATCATATGAGCATTACTCATGGGTGCGGTTTTAAATTTCGCAGCGAAATATAATCCTCACTTGATATTACTGCACATTGTGATACGCAAAGATCCGAAACAGCAAAAAACACTTGATCGCTTACATTTCACTAATTGCTACAATATAAACTTGAAGTTTATCTAATACCCCTGCTCCTGAACAGTGAACCAACAGCTCGACTCATATTCTTAAGATTAATTTTCACAACAATACACGATAATCATGCAATTGAATACTAGATGTTCTGTTTATGTGACTTGATGGTAAAGTTCGTTCATGGTCTTTATCAAATATTTGGCACATTATACATCAGCCAAGCTATTAATAAGATATAGTGAGTTTTTTTATCATGCCAGACAGCAGGCAGAATACAAAAATTATCAAAGAAGTCTTAACCATGAACGATGCGTTTGCAAAAAATGAAGGGGATACGTTGATAAGCGAAGATGTTTGTTCGGATCAAATCGATACTGAAGATGCACTAATACTTGCCCAAATGATCATGGTTCGTGTGAAAGAAGTTCCAAATATTGTAGCTCGGGAAGAAATACGTTGGAATAATACGTGTATAGATCTACAAAATATATTTATTCTGCTAGCACACAGTATCTAGATAAAATTTATCTATTTAAATTGTAGTTCCCCTAAAAATTTACTCGAACTCGGTCGCCTGAAAATCAAGAAATTTCCCAAGAAGTAAAATGACTTCTTGTGAAAATGTCAAAGCGTAGAAGCACTTTAGAGTAAGTCTTTCGATGAGTTTGCCATTGATATCTGGTATATGTATCTTGGAGCCTCAGTGATCTTTTCGGCAGTTTCGTTACCATCTTGGTCCCGACGGAAAGATGACAGTCACTCGACCAACGAGAATATCAAAGATTTATTGCTTGATCAGTGTTTGGTCACACGTATACGGCGGCTCATTACTGCCAAACAAAAAAAAGTTTCCCACCACGTTCACTTTCTGCCACCTTCACTTTCCGCCTGGGCGATAACCTTTGTGCCTAGGCAATAACCTTTGTGCCTAGGCGAAAACCTTCCCGCCTGGGCGAAAACTTTTGTGCCTAGGCGAAAACCTTCCCGCTTGGGCGAAAACCTTCCCGCCTGGGCGATAACCTTTGTGCCTAGGCGAAAACCTTCCCGCCTGGGCGATAATTTTCCCGCCTGGGCGAAAACCTTCCCGCCTGGGCGAAAACCTTAAATACGGATACACTATCCCAGTTGTTCCTCAGACATCTAGATGTCGAAATGTCCAGTTGTTCCTCAGGCCTCTAGACATCAGTCTAGGAACATGTAGTTCCGCATATATATGCCTAAGACTATCAGGATTTAGTGGGGCCGTTCGCAATGTGTTTTATGTGGGAGGTTTATGTGGGTGCCAACACTCGCTTTGGTCCGTCAGTACACTTCACATAGTGGAGCCAAATTAGGCTTGTAATCACGTTAACAGTAGTTTTGATTCATCCAAATATCAAAATGGAAGTAAATCGTTTTTGACAGCTATGTTGTAAACTACTGTCGTCCACCATGCTTGACTTTTTTTCTGTGAATATTCTGGTCATTATGTATCCATAAGTACGTGTGATCGTCAGTGGAAATATATCATCACATTGGAATGCAAAAAAAAAATCCTTTGAAAAAAGTTCATATATGTATTAGAGCAATCAAACATCCAAGGTAGAAAATACGTATCAATATCCCCACTGCAAAACTCCAACGAGACATTTTAATTTATAAAAGAATACATTCGTACATAATTATGTAACATTTCTTGGAGACAAAATTTCAATGAGCAAATCGATTCGGTGTGGCCTACTGGTGCAGTCAGAGATGCGTCTGTCTTCTTAGACCACGACAATTAGCTACCGTAAGTACATGTATAGGTTACAAACTATGAAACCCAGATGTATAATCACAACCTGCTAATTATAACTCAAGAATCAGGCCGACTACAGGCGTATAGTTTGTACTAATTGCCCATGCCAATTTCTGTTTCTATGTAAACAATGTCTTGTGTATCGATATCATCCAAATTCACACAAAAAATTGTGTTAAATTTACAGTAGAGAAAGAATGAGTGAGCTGGAGAAATTCTACCTGAAAGATAATTTGAGTAAATATAACTTTGTTACTAACAAATTCAGCCAGGTTTACGCAGGCAATTTAGCCTAGGTGAGACCGTAACGACGCTACATCGTGTGAGAATTTGAGTTAATGTTGATTGGTAGTGTACCTTCACTGGCATTGCGATATGTAGAAAAAAATATGTGGCGTATATTAACATAGTGTAATGGGACCGAGTAAATCTCCAAGTTACACCTCACGCATTTTTGACCTAGGAAGCCTTGGTCCATAAATCTGAGGAAGTATGTAAGCACAGCTTTGCTTGGTGTAGTGTCCTCATATTTGGTCACATGCAATGATAAAATGTTACCAGAGAATGCCAAGCACTAATATACACTCGGGACTTTGATGAGTAAAACCTATGATAAGTATGCAACTGACATTTGTCTGGAAAGTGACTGGCATTCCGGTTATCTCATTAATCCTGGTGCCGAACGGAAGACACATTTTAAAATATGAAATGGACAGTGTATGGTCAGATGAAGGGAGATGTTGTCTGAATTGGTCATTTTTTTTAGCTCCAAATTTATCGGTCGTCAATTAAAAAGTCCGATCCCTTATTATTCACGCACGTGCGGTATTTGATATTCTCTGATCGGACTTGTTCCTCTTACGACGAAAAAAAAAATGTTTTGGCGTCGTTGTTCCACATCAGCATCACATTTTCACAGCTCTCCCCCAATTCGGAGAATGCAACCATCAGCCACAGCTCTCCCCACCCCCCACCCCCGCCAAATAAAAAGAAGAAAATAAATCCATAACTGCTAACTGACAATTCCCAGAATATATATTTTTGAACAACTCATTTATCTCCTAGTGCAGGTGAAAGAATCTACTAGTATCTTGGTTTACTCATGTTTCGTCAACTATGTGCAAATGTGGTGGCATTTGTCTATTTTTTTCTTTAAAAAATACATCATTCGGCAGGATTGATATTGACAGCTTGTCGCGATCTTCGACTATTTTTCTAGGAAAAGATACATCATTTCACAGGGGTGATTTTGACATGTTGCTTTGGGAAACGCATTAGCTTTGGACAAACAAAATCAGTCTTGGGGATATTTCATCATTCCCCTCCAACTAGCACAAATGGGTTTGTTGGTTGGTTAGTTTGCGGGCAGTGTGTCAATTCGGAGAATGAATCCTCAGCCAAAATAAACTATCGGATTTTCATGGTATTGGGTTCGAGATTTACTGCGTCAACACAGATGCATCACTAGTTTTGGAAGAAAATATACAATATTACCATAATGAGGTAACACCGGTGTAAGTCAATCTAAAAAAAAACTACAGGTACTAGTAACTTAACGCTGTGTATATGAATTCAAATACATTATAACATGAAAGAATATTGATAACTACTCATTTACGTATAGTTCATTTTCCCACAACCATTATTGAATGTTCCGTTGCCATCGACGGCGTCGAAACTGTCAACAACTACATTATGGTGTATGTTTGATCTTCTATTTGAGAGCACAGACTTATTGTAACCAGATTTGAGAGAGCAATTTCTGATGATTGATTCCAGTAAAGCTGATTACTCTGGGCCAGACTTTAGGACCACTCTACCTTGGTTGGCCCAAGAAGCGCAACTTACTCTGTTAATACTACTCACCCACTGAATGTACACCATATTTAATCCGTCTGGCACATTTTTAATCTTCATTGAATTTAGAAGAAATAGTAAGCTGCGCTTCATGGGCCCCATGGTTTTCATTCCCCGAAGAGCAAAGATGTGAAACGGGACGTAATTTTAGCTCTCATATTCGAACAAAACCACATTAGAATGTTTTTGGAAATCTGTACCTAGCATGCATGACAGTAAGCTAATTTTGAGTAACTAATTTTGCGCACGTATGGAAAGGAAGCGTGATTCCATTGGCTTCGTCATCCATCCATTCCGTCACACGATTTACTATGGGTGCAATTAAATCACACCCATCTTTTGCTCGTCAAAAAAGCTGCCTTTTATACCAGATCGTTGTGTCTTGGAGGCCTTTAAAGAATGGACAAGGCAATGTTTTTCCCTATGACATGATGGTAGTCACGATGCTAAAATATCAACAAAATCAGGGAAATCCATGAAGACTGGAAATCTTCGATCAGCTCCAGACATTTGACATAGTTTCTTTCGGGTACAAAATGCATCTTAGCTTATGGGAACACTAATGTAATTTGCAGAGTCCATTATACAATCTCTGTGTTAGTAAATATCAGGATATTTTGAAGCAATTGGTGTGACGCCCGTGCAGGAGGAATCAGGTGCTCCTGAAAGTGTCATTTTCAGGCCCACGTGAATTTCGTTGGGACGATCTTACCTGAGCTGCAGCTGAGTTTGGCTTTCAGATCTGCTGTCGTTAATTTGGAATGCCATGTGTTTGGTTGACGGGAAACGGGTATCGTGCCTAATACCAGACAACAGAAAATATCTAATACTGTTGACGTAATTGTGGTTAATCGCATTTAAATATATCATTATATTGCGATACATCTTTGTAAAATAAACGATCAGTAGGAAGTCGTACAAGTTCAGAATACGTAAAAGTTTGAGATATGTGAATACATATACAGCTTATAATGTCACAAAGACATACACAAATTATTTTCAGGATGCTTTGAAAACACGTTACCTAATTTTCTCCTCAAACTTGTATGTTGGTCAAACTCCCAACATTTCTGGGTGGTGCCCCGTGCCCATCAGTCGTGCTATTCAAATTCCCAGCAAGATAATACCTCACTCGACACATTGCCTCAGAGAACAATCCTTGGCATTACATCACTTGCCGTCCCATTGTGAACTTGCAACCAATCAGACAAATTGGATTGTCTAACCTACAACAACAAACAAGACTGCAACAATGGTCTTTAAAAATACAGGTATATTCGAATGATAATATATAAAATATTTTTTGTGTTACTCGAGTATTTAGGATGCTCCTCAGACCTACAGGTGCGTTTTTCTTTTAATACTATTGAATCCATCACCCAGGATTACGAGCTGGTAGCAGGTCCATTATGCGATTTGGTGATTTGCGTCGGTATTATGTTTCAGCAAAAAAAGAAATTGATTAATCCAATTGCTGTAATTGCCGAGTCATATTCCTAGTCATCTTTGAACATGACATAGCTGGGAACAATCACGTTCAATGTGTTGACATCTTGACCGTCATGTCACACGTGCACTACTTTCATAAACTATTCTTGGTTTTTTTTCTATGAATGTTGTGTTATAGTATTGATACAGAATGAAAGTCTACTCAGCTTTGAGCACACACAATTAGTCATGAGATTCTGGCATCATTTCCAGTTTCACTGAGACAAATAAAAAGTGAGTAGATTTCCATGTCACTGTCAATCTTCAGGAAATAAGTCAATAGACTTTTCTTTTGGATGGTCTCCTCATATTTAGCCATAAGAAATAACAAACATGATGGCAGCGAATGTCAAACTACAAACAAACGAGCATACGTTCATGAACAAGACCTTTGATTAGTCTGCGACTAACATGTGACTCGACATCTGAATCATAACTGACCTTTCTCAACTTAATCCCATCTTTAGCTCAGACAGAAGACATGAGGGAACATGACAGTTATTGTGAATGGATAGTGTATATAGTCAGAGGTAATCATTATATTCGTAGTCCAAAATTCACAGCTCGTCCAATGAAAGGTTTGATATCATATTACCCACGCATGTACGGTAATTGATATTCTCTGATCGAATTGGGTTCTCTTACCAAGAACAGTAACATAATTAAAATTAATGTTCTGAGGTCATAGTTTTGAGGTCAATCGTTCACATGTCAACATCGCATTTAACACACCCACCCCTAAAAAAATAGAAAGTGTCACATCAAAATAAATAAATATCCTAACCTTGGTAATTACTAACCGGCATCAATTCCCAAACACTATATATGAAAATATACCGTACCTATTACTGGTGCAGTCGAAAGAATATGTTTTGATTTGTTCATATTTCGACAACCATACTGCAATTGTCTATCTGGAAAAAAAAACATCATTCGACAGGGTTAATATTGACAGGTTGCCTCGGAAAACGCTTTGGCTTTGGACAAACAAAATCAGTGTTGGGAGCATTACATCAGTTCCCGTCCAACTAGCACAAATGGTTTTAGCTGGCCAATTGGCGGGCAGAGAGTCAATTCAAAGGATAAATCCACCAGCCAAAATAAACTATCGGATTTTCCTGGTATTGGGTTCGAGATGAACAAAACTACAACATTACCATAGTGTGCGGTGTAAGACATCCATAATTTAACTGAACATTACTAGTGTGATAACATCAGTGTAAGACTTCCATAATTTAAGGACAGTTGAATTAAGAATGTGTACAAAATATCAAACCGGCCTACGGTATAATATGAACGAGTATCGATAACTACTCAGCTACGTTCGAATAATTGCCTTTTAATGATATATGGTTCCTCACCCTCTCGCAAACATGACTGAATGCGTAGTTGTCACGAACGACATTTTGGTGTATGTTTGATCTCCTATTTGAGAGCTCAGACTCATGGTAACCAGGTTCGAAATAGCAATTTCTGATGATTGATTCCAGTCAAGCTGTAAAGCTGATTACTCTGGGTCAGACTTTTTGACCACTTTTTCGTGGTGTTCATTCACCGAAGGGCAAAGATTTGAAACGGGACTCAAGTTTTGCTGTCATATCCGAACACATTTACATTAGAATGTTTCTAAAAAAACTGTAACTAACATGCTTATTGCTCAAAAGATATGGATAGTCTTAAAAGACTATCAAAATGTTTTTATACATGTACTCCCATGAATCTGATATAATCCAATATCTACATAGAAGATGATATAGGAAGCGAACCAGTAGCTTTAATTTCACTCTCCAATACACAGAGTATGTATTGTCACTGAATATTCCTTAGTTTGGTGAATCACCAGCATATATGCATGGCGTGTTTGTCTCACAACCCATGCACTATTGCAGAGCTAGCTGTCGATACATGTATGACGACTCTGTTCACCGATGTTCCCAGCTAGTTGTTGCGACAGTGTTGCGACAAGGATATGTTTTACCAAGACTAATAGATGCTTTCCAGAAATTTTTGTGTACGTCAACCCAATCTGGTTAATAACTACACAAAATCTGACACCAGTGTGCAGCATGACCTGTTTGTATGATAATGTTTAAGAATTCATGACGGTGCCACATGTGGGGCAGGAAACAATTACCCACTCTTTCCAGAGCCCCTGATTCAACCTCCTTATGGCCATATAGTGGATGTCCATGGAGTTCCATACAATTTTATCGATTTTGCGTGACACTGGACTTCGGAATTGGATAACTTTGTGAATACCTTGTGCTTGGGGATTTGTTCCATGTTTATGCATGACGGTAAGCTAGTTTTGCGCACGTATGAAAAATGAAAAGGGAGTGTGATTCCATTGGCTTCGTCTTTTATTCATTCCGTCGTATGATTCACCATGGGTACAATCACATTTCACCCATCTATTCCTCGTCAACATAAATGGCTTCTGTACTAACACCTTGTTGAGCATGGTGTGTGTGTTGGAGATCCCTAAATAACGGACAAGACAAAGAGGCTTCATATTCAAAACGTGTTTTTATATACATGATGACAGTTATGATGTATAAAGAATCATCCGTGTGAGGAAAACCAATGGAAGATGGAAAACTGTGAGCAGCTCCAGACATTTTACATAGTTTCTTTGACGGTAACAATGGTCTTCAGAATATTCACAAAGTTGAATGATATCCTTCGACCATCGGTAGGAATAACCTACAACCTCACTCGATGTCTACCACTCATTCTATGACTACAAGCATGTATCGTTTCGTTTAATACGTTATTCTCTTCGAAGTACATATTTCAGGGAACCCGACCTTACCTAATGTTCAAAGCTTATCCTAGCTATTTTTTTTTCATCCGATAGTGTAATGTCAACCTTCACTAGCAATTTATGGCTGCCCGTACTTCCTCTAACGCTAGTGAAGGACTGTTTTTTTTTGACATAATTCAGCCAACTTCTGACATATACATGCTGTATGCATCTAAAATACGAAATATTTTAGAGCTTCAATATACACTGCAAGTCCTCAGAAGTCATATTCCCTATTATTTAACATCGCGATATCAATAAAAAATGAAAAAAAAAAATCCCTACGTACCCTACCTAATTTTTTAGGGCAGGTTCCGTGATACACGCTTTTTTTTAGGCCTAAGACCCATTTTCTTATGCATTTCTGGTGTGTCGAATGATAATATATAAAATATTCCCTTTGACCCCCTCCCCCCGTGATATGATGTCACTTACGTATGAACAGCGATTTCAGGGTCAATGGCCGTTTCAGTGTGTACTTGTGTCAACTGTACAAGGCCTGATGAAACTGATTTTCTGTTTCTCGCCCCGCCCGTCTGTGTTCAAAAGCAGCCTCCCGGGTTTTCTTTATCTGCAATTCTCAAATAAGAAATAAAAAGTGTTCCCGCCTCTATTTTGAGGAGAGTGAATGAACAAAACACCGAATCACTGCATGCAACTTAGACATATATATAACCTACCTCCTTGTTTTCGCTACCAGCTTTCAAAATCAGTTGCTCTATGTGGTTTCGTGCATGTAATAATAATATGTATACAACTGTGAGCACGAATTGATTTACCATATTTTCTCATGTATACTCCAATAGATGCATTAACTGATATAATGGTTTTCCACAAATACTCATCATTGAAACAACATATTATCAACTGATAGTTTTTGATAAAAAAAATATTACCAGCTGATTACTAGTGCACAATATCATCCCTTCTGTGCTGACTGCTGGGATGATGGCAAACCAATGGTGCAAAGGTGCCCAAGGGCCTTCAAGTTCAAGCCCAAATAAATCAGGCTTTCAGAGAAGGAATCATCAAAATAATGTCTTACACATGCTTTCAATTCTGAAGGCTTGATTTATTTTGGCTTCAGTGCCCTCTTGCGCGAGTGTTTCCTTATTTTATAGGACTATGTGTGAAATGTCATCTTGCAAAAAATAAAACTTACACAATTTTGAAAAAATAGGAGGAAGAGGAATTGAAAATTAATTCCTATAGGCCCAACACAAACCAGGACACCGGATTAGGCAGGGACATTCCCGGTGATATATTCTGATAGAATTTACCTCCTCAGGCTCGGCTTCAACGGTAAAATGCAGTGGTGTAAACGTAAGATAAGACGTTAATGGTATCTGATACCCCATGTTCCTGATAAGAAAACCAACGACTGGACTCAAATTTAGTTCCAAAACGACATAATTCACACATGCATGTGAATTCTGGTAGCTGTTTTGTTTATGTGACTTGATAGTAATGACTGCTTATGTTCTTTTCAAACGCTTGGTCAAATGACACACTAACCAGACTAATAATAAGATAGAGTGAATTTCTTGGATATATCATTCCAGAGTGACTGGCATTTAGTTGAATTAATCAGAAGGAGAACAAAATATCAAGAAAGTCATTGTCATGTAAATGCTATTGCAAAACATACATGTAGGAGGGAATATGATTTTAGTATAGTACTCGGTCACTTAAATATCAAGAATTTTGTGACGGAAAGTGACTACTTGCGGAAATGTCAAACCCCCGGGGCACTTCATGGGCAGTTTTTCTTATCAGTTTGCCACTGATATCTAGTATAGATAACTTGGCTTCCCGGCAGTTCCATTGACATCTTGGTATCCACTAAAAGATAAAAGTAACTCGACCAATGCTAGTATGGCATATTTATCTGCTGGATCAGTGTGTTGTCACACGTAAAGTATAGCTATAATGTCGGACCTCATTCATGTTCAATACAATCGAATCCGTTGGGGATTTTCCAGTGAATTTCACTCTATATTCGTATACGTTTATGCTCAAGATTTCAAACTGGTAGCTGGACTGTTAAACAATTTTGATGCTGACGATTCGCGACAGTTTTTGGTTCAAGTAGAACGTGGAATTGGATCGTAAAATTGCAAAAATAAATTCATATCCACAGTCATCGTAACAGTTGCTCTGATTCTTCTATACGCCCAGATGACATAGTTTGAAGTTGACACTTTGAGTTGTTCACACTTACATATCTCTGCAATATCCACTTTTGGCTATGACTCTTTCAGATGATTTTGTTTTGAAACACTATGGTAACTATTTATCCCAAAGTAGGGCAATGCGATTACACGCTGTGGAAAATACATCATTCGCAGGGTTTATACTGACAGGAAATTGCTTTAGCCCTCAGCACTCATGGGAGTATTACATCATTTCCCGTCCCACTTGGTCAAATATGTAGTCCTTTGGAATCCGACTTCCAAAGCAAAGTTTTATTTTTTTTATGCTATATAATTCCGCTGGAATGAAAAGTTCAATGCATATGTCAAATAATCACAAATGCAATGTGCATGTCCATTAAGTATTTCATTGTGAACTATTGGAGCCCGAATCACCGATCACTTTCAAAATAATTCCATACAACAAACATTTCAGTACAACTTTGATATTTTGAGAGCACACAATTATGATAACAATTATGAGGTTTTGACCAATCAATGGTTGTTGATTGATTCTTACAAAAGTTTATTTCCCCAGGCAAGACATTTATTGTATACGATTTAGGGCCATGAGCCCATTTGTAAACAACAAACAAGTGATCGATTTCAGCGCGTCACTGTGAACAATACTTAAAATATAACTTCGAATATACTTTAAAAAACCGTACTTCAAATGCAGGATATATATGAAACAGGAGAGGCGTTTGAGACTAGGAATATCAAATGTGAACATCAATTTGACAAAGTTGTGTTCACTCCTGATATCTGAGAGTTCTTCTTCATAGTTCCGTTTACCAAGGACCAAGGAAAATGGAATTAGACAGACAGACAGATGGCAACAAGGGGGCCCAGAATGTGAGAAACGGGTGTTCGAAGACAATAGTGATTCAGCAGGGTAGACAATATGGTTCAGCAGCAGTGTTCAGAACTTCGACAGAAGTACTCAGTTATAGCGAGACAGAAACTTTCTTGTATCCTAAATCAGCCAGCGTATTAAGCAGACCTTATTTTGTGTTCTCAGAGATGTTGTTGGGAACTCTTTTAGAATTCATAACGGGTTATCACTATCTCCGGAGTCATTCCGATTATTAATAAATTGTTATTAATATATAAGTTATTAATAAGTTATTAATAAATTGTGCCTCGAATATTACCCATTACATTAACTGGTTGCACATCAACACCATAACGTTGGTAGCTTCATGTATTTTCGGCCTGTGCGGAGTGTTAATAATCTCGCACCACAGACAGACGAGCTTTCACTAGAAGCATTTAGCAATAAATCTCTTGAATACTTTGCGACTGGTGTCTGACTCCATTCGACGGCTTGGAGCCGAACAGATTTTTTTGGCAGCTTCGTTATCGTCTTAGCCCCGAGTAAACCATAAAGCTCACTGGAGCAATGGTCACTTGAAGTAACTAGAGACACTTTCAGGGCTGTTCCGCAATTGTGTGCATTTGTGTGTCATAATCAGTTTGAACCAGTAGATTTGAGAATTCCGATGTAAAAATCTAAAAACGGCTCGACCAGGGAATTGTATATTTTGAGAAAAAAAAATGTATTTGACCGTAAACATGTTGAATGGACATATTAACAAAACATCCAAACATATTATTACATAATAATTTCACCAAACTTGGAACATAGTTTCTGCAACCCTTATAATTAAAGCCCATGGCAATAGAATGATGATTTGTTCGAATACACAGTGAATATATATATTGGATTATAACTGATGGAAAACTAGGTACTGATGGACAAATATACCTGCATGCTTCGTAGTGGAGCTTTCAGGAGAGTGGGGGAATGACGTTCGAAAACCGGAAGCGTAGCTGCTTTGATGTTAAATTGTCATTTTTGGCCAATTTGCATTCAATATTGTGGTTCAAAGCTGTTTTAATTGGTTGTGCTACCGTTGTATATTACGTGAGTCAGTGGTTCCTCAGACACATTTACATTTCGGACAATGTCTACACTTGATGTCGCCAGTGCGGCTTTCAACATAAATGGCTGGGCGACCCTTTCTTCACTTTAAACATATTTTTATTTGAAAATAAATAAGCATTGATCAACAGGGCGAAATCAAGTTTGAGACCTCTGCTAGTGAACCATCCACGAGAAACCTCCAAGGGTTTTTATTCTAGGAATGTTCAATTACATGTCATGTATTCCAGAAATGTTCATTGTCATGTTTTCGAGCCATCTTCAAATTCGTGATGTAATGGTGGTCATAACTCGATTTGTGAATGTCACATATTCAGCAGTGGCCTGGACAGATAGTTGTTTCATAGACCAATGCCTCGGGACCGCTGATGCCATCGGAGATTAACAGTTATATTACATGACCAAACAAATTGCCGTCCCTTTTACCCATCATGCTTAACGATGTTACATCTACCAATATAATGTATTGAATGTGTCCATATATTCTGACCTGAAAATCCCTACCCCCCCCCCCCCCCCTCAAGAGATATATACGTTTCATGACTAGCAGATATGGTATCAGGACCGTTTCACTTGTTTATACCAGAAATACACCATTTGACAGGGTTTGCCACTGACCGGTTTCCTCGAGAACGGCCTGACTGAAAGCAAACAAAGTCACCCGAAATCATCCCTGGGGTGTTATCTCAACAGCTGCTGTAATCAAGCTAGTGAATTCTGAAAAACCAATCAACCATATTGCATAATTGTTCTTTGTATGTTTGGGTGCATTACATGTATGTGTACAGAGACAGGTTTCCACCTTGAAATAATACGAGAAATAGACTGCTATTATAGCCAGCATCAGAAACAACACCAAATTAGATAATGACGATCTCCGCAGATTTGAAACATATGGGGATGTCTCCGAAATCTGTAATATATATTTCAAATTATCATGATGGGCTCGTTCTCTGGAGCAGGAACTTTTCATTGTGACCTGCTTATAGGTGGGTGTATGTCTGACACTGGACATTGAGATACAATTATACAGTGACACGCCCAACTGCGGTCAAGCCCCAATTACAGTCAAAGCCTGTATTGAAGCCAACATTCTCGGTCCTAAACTCATTATCATCAATATCTATTGTGTGCAAAACCCTCAATTACGGTCACGCCTGTAGTCCAGTATACGGTCAGGTAATCTGGTCCACGGCAGCGATCGACTACATCAACAACGGCCAATCAGAAGGCGTAAACAGCGATTAACAGTGGTCGCATTTGGAATTTATGTGTGGGATTTCATTTCAATCTCCAACCTCAGAAGAAAATATATGGTCCCCCTATCGAGAAAATTATGTTCGCCGATTCCCTTTAACGATAATCAACATCCTCACGCCAACAACCGAACGGTTGTGAAATGAAAAGTTTTCTTTCATGTGTACACTGAGAACGAATAAACTCAAATCGATTATGCACACAATTAAAATGATTTAGTCATGTATATTGGAAATTGTACCTTTCCTATCCATGATGCACAGTTACCCTGACAGGAGAAAGACAAGTACATAGAAATACTTCTGATATATTACGAAGTACTTCAGAGAAAGTCACTAGCTATATGAACGTAATCTCGAGCCCCTGGACTGACTGGGAAACTACGTGTCAAATCTCGCCTCCACTAAAACCAGGGAATGAGACGTCACGATACAGGATGATTGATGAAGTAAATTGATTTCTTGGTATACATATTTTGGCAATACCTTAGCTTGTGGTGTTTCTATTATCTTCAATATCGACGGAAATTGAACAGTACAGCGCACCAAGATTGTAGCTATGCAACCACAGTTCAAGTTTATTATCACAGAGAGGGTATTATGTCAATATTCCAAGCATGACTGGTATTGCTAAAAACAATAGTAGTATTGTTTATGTATGTGTACTCAATAGCAGTTCATAATATCTGTATGAATACAGGTGACAAATACTCATCAAGACGGTAAATGTATCAAATGACACCTGCAAAGTTCGATATTTGCAATTGCATTTTATGAAAATTCACCAGACGCTGCTAATCAAGATTGATCCTTCCCCTGCTGATATCGCACTAGTCCGGCTCATCAGTTATCATTACATCCCTGCACACTATAATGCATATTTAATAGGTCAGTTACACGAGCCCGGCAATCTCATAAAAATAGAAAATAAGTGTTCAATTTTTAGGATAGTGTCAAGAATTTGTATACCTCCTCAAAATCAATATCGTTTGCCGTCGGTGAAATTAAGAGTTTTTCAATAGCAAAAACAGAATGGCTCAACACTGTTCAGGAGTATTTGGTTATTTTAGTTTAAATTTGTTTATGTGACTTGATAGTTATGCTTGTTCGTGTTCTTTTCACACGTTTGCTGATAATAAGATTCAGTGAATTTCTTGGATATACATATCATTCCAGACTGACTGACATTTAGTTGAACTCATCAGAAGGAGAACAAAATATCAAAGAATTCATTGTCATGTAAATGATATTGCAACAATACTTGTAGAAGGGAATATGTGGATAAATGCATATGTTTATTCCTATTCAACCAAAAGTGAAAATGCACATGTCGCTGCCCAAGTGATCGTCGTTCATAAAAGGAGTTCAAAAAAGAAATTCAAAATTTAGCTTTGGAAACAAAAACTCGGCAGTGTGTGGGTGTATAAATAATATACTGACACACATGAGCTAGATATACAGTCACACCTTCATTTCCTACATCGATGGTACCTATGCAATTAAGGTGGGAAGACGATTTCATCAGACTAATGAATTTGACATTTTGGCTTTGTCATTGGCTCTGTATCATAGTTATTCTAGAAATTTAACTATTGCACTGGGTCACTTAAATATCAAGAAGTGTCTGACGAAAAGTGACTGCTCGTGAAAATGTCAAACCCCCGAGGCACTCCATGAGCAGTCTTTTGATCAGTTTGCCACTGATATCTTGTATGAGACTTGGAGCCTCGGTGATCTGTTCGGCAGTTTCGTTACCATCTTGTCTCCACTGAAAGATAAAAGTCACTCGTCCAACGCGAGTTTGGCATATTTATATGCTGGGTCAGTGTGTTGTCACACGTAGGGTACAACTATAATGTCGGACCTCTTTTTCTATTCAGTGCTATCGAATTCTTCCTATTCTGAAAGTTTTTGATATTAATTTTTTTATTGGCATCATTAAAATTTGGTTATCAGCGGTAATAGGTTGATACATACATTATACTCAGGATTACACACTTGTTAGGCATGTTTTATGCTGAAAATTCGCGGCAGTAAATGTACTCATGTTAGGTCAAATGTGAAATTGGATCTTAAATTGGAAAGAATCAGGTCATATGCACAGTCATGGTAACAGTTGCTCTGATTCTTTTATACGCCCAGATGACATAGTTTAAAGTTGGCACTTTGAGTTGTTCACACTTACACATCTCTACAATATCCATTTATTTCTATGACTTAGATGATTTTGTTTTGAAACACTAAGGCAACTATTTATCCCAAAGTAGAGCAATGCAATTACATGCTGTGGAAAATACGTCATTCGCAGGGTTTATATACTGACAGGAAATTGCTTTAGCCCTCAGCACTCATGGGAGTATTACATCATTTCCCGTCCCACTTGATCAAATATGTAGTCTTTTGGAATCCGACTTCCAAAGCAAAGTTTCGCTTTTTATGCTATATAATTCCGCTGGAATGAAAAGTTCAATGCATATGTAAAAAAATCACAAATGCTATGTGATTGATTGATTGATTGATTGATTGATAATACTGACGTAACCCTGTAAGGGAACTTGCCTCACCACCATCCGACCAACTTTGGTCCGCGATATTTGGTGGCGCGTCGCCGCGGTGCAGCGCATGGCATATTTTTGGTTCCCGTGTATGTATGTAGTGTATGAACGGGATTTTCTGGTGTACTGCATTGATCGGTATTTGTAGCGCGCCCATGACAGATCCGGGTACGCCTAGAGAACTAGGTTTCTGCCCCTTCACCACCGCCGATACACCGAGTGCAGCAGTCTACAATGTATCACCTGGTCACCATATTAGTGTCTGCTCCAGGCCGACAGATAAGAAGTGAGGGTAACCCTTGATTGTCCATTGTGCATGGCCATTAAGTATTTCACTGTAAACAATTGGAGCCCGAATCACCGATCACTTTCAATTATTCCATACAATAAATATTTCAGTACAACTTTGTTATTTTGAGAGCACACAAATATGGCAACGAGGTTTGACAATTCAATGTTTGTTGATTGATTCTTACAAAAGTTGATTTCCCCAGGCCAGACATTTACTGTATACGATTTAAGGCCATGAGCCCTTTTGTAAAAAACAAACAAGTGATTGATGTCAGCGCGTCACTGTGAACAATACTTAAAATATAACTTCGAATATATTTTAAATAACCCTAGTTCAAATGCATGATATATATGAAACAGGATAGACGATTGAGACTAGGAGTATCAGATGTGAACATCAATTTGACAAAGTTGTCCTGATATCTTATTGTTCTTCCTCATTGTTCCGTTTAAGTACTTAAGTTTAAGTACCAAGTAAAATAGAATCAGACAAGACAGACAGATGGCAACAAGGGTCCTCAGAATCATGTGAGAAACCGGTGTTCGAAGACAATAGTGAGGATTTGTAAAGACAATATGATTCAGCAGCATTGTTCAGGACTTCGAAAGAAGTACTCAGTTTTAGCGAGACACCACATTTCTTGTATCCCAAATCAGTCAATTTATTAAACAGACCTTATGTTGTGTTCTCAGAGATGTTGTTGGAACTCTTTTGAAATTCATAACGGGTTACCACTATCTCCGGAGTCATTCCGGTTATTAATAAATTGTTATTAATATATAAGTCATTAATAAATTAAAACATTTTATGAAAACTTGGGGTAGTCTTCCGATTAAACTATGCCTTGATTTGTTTGATAAAACTATTGTACCGATATTGTTATATGGTTCCGAAATATGGGGTGTACAAACTCGTGATCAAATAGAAAAGGTTCAACGTAAATTTTGTAGATATGTATTGTCGGTGTCGCAAAATACCACAAATGAGGCGGTGTTAGGAGAACTAGGTAGAAGACCATTGGCGGTTAGGTATAAATACAACTGTATAAAATATTGGTTAAAAATTGTACAAGCCAATAGCATAAGGGTAAGAAATTCATTATACGTGATGATGAAAATTCATGACGATAATGGTGGATATAAATGGGCATCTGAAATTTGAATCTTATTATGTAGTAACGGTTTTGGGGATGGCTTCAGCAGGTTGTGGGTAATGCTGATTTATTCTTAATCAATTTCAAACAACGATTAGTAGACATAAGTTCACAGATTTGGCATGATGAATTTCAGAATGTTCCAAACTTTCCTCATATAGTACATATAAAACCAACTTGGAATTCGAAAACTACCTATCTGCAGATTTGTATTGGAAACACCGTATAGCCTTAACACGATTCAGATGTTCAAATCACGGCCTATCAATAGAGAAACTTAGAAGGCATAGGACGGATAGAAATGAACGTTGGTGTAAATACTGTAGCGATCATGATTTGAAAGTGGTGGAGGATGAAATACACTTTTTATTGTCCTGTCCATTATTTGAATCATTAAGGTGTATATATATTAAACATTATTTTGTTAAGACCCAAAATCTTTCAACAACTTTCGCAAATTTGATGTCGTCGACACAGCCCCAAATTATTCGGTCTTTGTCAGCTTTCATTTATCATGCTTTTAAACTACACTCAGATTATAATGCAAATTTGTAAATGGCACTTTTGTTGTATAAGTAAACGAAATTGTACTGCACTACGTTGTAAGCGCACATGAGCCAAAGGCTTTCGTGAATAAAGAAAGAATATATATATATGAAAATTATTAATAAAATGTGCCTCGAATATTACCCATTACATTATCTGGTTGCACATCAACACCATAAAGTTGGTAGCTTCATGTATTTTCGGCGTGTGAGGAGTGTTAATAATCTCAAACTGCAGACAGACGAGCAATCCACGAGAGGCATTTAGCAATAAATCTTTTGAATACTTTGCGACTGGTGTCTGACTCCATTCGACGGCTTGGAGCCGAAAAGATCTTTTTTGGCAGCTTCATTATCGTCTTGGCCCCGAGTAAACCATAAAACTTACTGAAGCAATGGTCACTTGAAATAACAAGAGACACTTTCAGGGCTGTTCCGCAACATCTGTATGTATTTGTGTGTCATAATCAGTTCGAAATGGCAGATATGAGAATTCCAATGCATTAATCTCAAAACGACTCGACCAGGAAATTGCAATTTTTTTCTAGGAAAGACAGGTATTTGACCTTAAACATATTGAATTGACATATTAACAAAACACCAAAAACGTATTATTACATAATATATTAACCAAACTTGGAACATTTCTGCAATCCTTGCAATTAAAGCCCATGGCAATAGAATGCTGATTTGTTCGAATACGCAGTGAATACAGATTTTGGATTATAACGGATGGACAACTAGGTACATGAATATATACCTGTATGCTTCATAGTGGAGCTTTCGGGAGAGTGGGAAAATGCTATTCGAAAACCGGAAGCGTAGCTGCTTTGATGTTAGATTGAATGTTATTATTCGCTAATTTGTATTAAATATTGTGGTTCAAAATTGTTTTAATTGGTTGTGGTGCCGTTGTATATTACGTCAGTCAGTGGTTCCTCACGCACGTTTACATTTTCGACAATGTCTACACTTGATGTCGCCAGTGCGGCTTTCAATATAAATGTTTGGGCGGCCTTTGCTTCGGTTCAAATATATTTTTTTTCCTGAAAATAAATAAGTATTGCTCAACAATTTCAAGAACTCTGCTAGTGAACCATCCAAGAGAAACCTCCAAGGGTTTTTATTCCAGAAATGTTCAATGTCATAGACCAATGCCTCGGGACCGCTGATGCCATCAGAGATTAACAGTGATATTACATGGCCAAACAAATTGCCGTCCCTTTTACCTATCATGCTTAACGATGTTACATCTACCAATATAATATATTGAATGTGTCCATATATTCTGACCTGAATGTCCCACCCCCCTCCCCAGATACATACTTTTCATGACTAGCAGTTATGGCATCAGGACCGTTTCCCTTGTTTATTCAAGAAATACACCATTTGACAGGGTTTGCCACTGATAGGTTTCCTCGAGAACGGCCTGACTGAAAGCAAACAAAGTCACCCGAAAGTCATTCCTGGGGTGTTATCTCAACAGAACCTATTTTAACAAATGGCTGCTGTAATCAAGCTAGTGGACTCTGAAACCAATCAACCATATTGCATTATTGTTCTTTGTGTGTTTGGGTGCATTACATGTATGTGTACAGAGACAGGGTTCCATCTTGAAATAATACGAGAAATAGAATGTTATTATAGCCAGCATCAAAAACAACACCAAATTAGGTAATGACGATCTCCGCAGAATTGAAGCATATAGGGATGTCTCCGAAATCTGTAATAAAATTTTCAAACTATCATGATGGGCTCCTTGTCTGGACCAGGAAGTTTTCATTGTGACCTGTCTATAGGTGGGTGTATGTCTGACACTGGACATTGAGGTACAACTATACAGTGACACGCCCAACTGTGGTCAAGCCCCAACTGCAGTCAAAGCCTGTACTGAGGCCAACAATCTCAGTCCTAAACTCATTATCATCAATACCTATTGTGTGCAAAACCCTCAATTACGGTCACGCGTGTTGTCCGGTTTATGGTCAGGTAGTCTGGTCCACGGCCAATCCGAAAGCGTAAACTTTTTTTGCGGTGCGCTGATTGGCTGCTTACATCATGACAGAGATTAAGTGGTCACACTTGGAATTGATATGTGAAATTTAATTTGATCTCCAACCACAGTAAAAAGTATATATGATCCCCTTATCCAGGAAATTAGGCTCCCCGATTCCCTCTAACGATAATCAACATCCTCACGCCAGGAACCGAACCGTTGTGAAATGAAAAGTTTTCTTTCATGTGTACACTGAGATCGAATAAACTCAATTCGATCATGCATACAATTAAAATGATTCAGTCATATATATTGGAAATTGTACCTTCCTTATCCATGATGCACAGTTACCCTGACAGGAGAAAGACAAGTACACAGCAATGTGTCAAATTTCGCCTCCACTAAGACCAGGGAATGAGACGTCACCATATAGGATGATTGATGACGTAAATTGATTTCTTGGTATACATATTTTTTTGCAATACCTTAGCTTGTGGTGTTTCTGTTTTCTTCAATATCGACGAAAATTGAACAGTAAAGCGTACCAAGATTGTAGCTATGCAACCACGGTTCAAGTTTAATATCATAGAGAAGGTATTATGTTAGTGTTCCAATCGGGATAAATGAGCATTGGTATTGCTGAAAACAATAGTAGTATTGTTTCTGTATGTGTACTCAATAGCAGTTTATAATAACTGTATGGATTCTCTGACATATAGCAGATCAAACTGTGAATATTTGGGCGCCATTTATTCCATGAATGTTAAATTTCCCAGTTTTATTTGCATCACCAAAAATCACATAGCTTGCACTGACCGATGCGTATCAAGAAAATTATAAACGCTTAATTCGCTATAAATGCTCCCAGAGATAATATGCGGTGATTAAATGTCCAACTGAAAAATGCAAGTGTTTGACACGAACTAGCTAACTCAAACATGGTAAATACTAATGTAGGTATCAATCTATTACCACAAATACAGTAGATTTTGATGATGACAATAACAAACGTAAAACACAACATTTTGCAATAGAAACAAAGCCCGACCAAATAGTTACTAAGTCATGTTACATCTGCCGCTACACCATTGATATTGATTGTGTCCATTTATTTTGATCTGAATATTGCCCCCAAATGCATAAGTTACACATCAGCTGCGATGGAATCGAGACCTTTTTCCTTGTTTACCCAAGAGTGAGGCTTTTTGGAAGTATACATCATCGGACAGGGTTACGACTAACAGGGCGCATCGCGAACCGCCTGCCTGAAAGCAAACAACGTTTGCCCTCGGGTATTAATATTGCGAAACAATATTTCGCTTTTACCATCAGAAAATGAAATGATAGTTTGCCTGCAACAGAAACAACACACAATTTTTAGATAATAACGAACTCCTAAAAATGAAACATATGTGGATGTCTCAGAAATTTGGTCGACAAATCCTACTTTTTTAAAAGAACAAAATCATTATCGGCACGTTCGGTGCAGACGTTTTTCAGTTTTATCCACATATGGGGGGTTCATGGGTCTGAATAAAATTTTCTGAATATGTATGGCAATCGATACTGAGATAAAAAATACTATATTTGATGTTTTGTATAGAGCGTTTTTTTCTTTTCCATATAATAATTGATACCAAAAACTTTTGAATACGGAAACCTTTCTGTCCATTAAGTGCCCTCATATGATGGACACGTATACCGTTATTGGAATTTAAATATGACATGATGCCCTCATTACAACTAGATTTTCATGATGCCGATAGAAAACCTATAATGTAACATTTTCGGAAAGACAAAGGCCGGCAATTTACTACTAAAACAATTTGGAAATCCAAAACAAACCCCATGACATATAATAGGTGTAGGCGTATAGGTGTATAATAGGTGTATTACATAAGTATACAATCAGAAACCAAAAGGATACCGAGTTAATGGTATGGTGAATCTACAAACGGACGGTTCAAGTTCTTCGAGGGCACGGCGAGGGAGCCCACGCTTTTTGTTATGTGATGCCTGTCCAAGTCACCAATAGGGCTGAAACTTCACTTATACAGGCGCGTCGCACGTAATTGTTATTCCCAACCTACACAGAAAGTATTGAGACATATATTTTCTTCCTGCAATAGTCACCACTTCACAGAATACAACTCTGACAACTGGAAATGGTGTAAGTCATGTACTTGTATTTACTAAAGTCAAGTTCATCTGTCATTGAAACACGCTTTTTAGCCAAATTTGTGGTTTGAAAAATTGGATTAACTTCAAATGCTGTGTTTCTTAACTGGGTGTCATGTCGCAATTTCTCAACAAATTTCAGAATGCTATGTAAAAAATGTAAAAAGCTTGCATTCAACCCCAGTGTTAAATTCCAGTACAAACGGTATCAAATAAATTCCGTCAAATTCAGGACCTCAGGACAATACATAACTCAAACATCGAATAAAAGTTACTGTTCTTGTGGCTGACTCTGAAATTCCATGTTGGGACTGAAATTTAACATTGGGGTAGATTGCCAACCTTTTCCATTTTTCCGAGATAGACTTCAGAAATTTGGTAAACAAAAAATTGTAGCATGATACACCAAATTTCAAGTTGATACTATGATCCAAAACAAAAATATGGCCGAAAAGTTTGTTAACCTGACAGATGAACTTGAGATTCAACGTAGTAGACACACCAAAGTGCAAATGTTCTTCGGTATTATGTCTTCAGGGACCTCATCTCCCTCGGTATAATGTCTTCAGGGACCTCACTTTTCTTTTGAAATGTCTTCAAAGACCCCCATCTCCTTCAGTATATTGTCTTCAGGGACCTCACTTTTCTTTTGAAATGTCTTCAAAGACCCCCATCTCCTTTGGTATAATGCCTTCAAGAACCTCATCTCCATCGGTATAAGGTCTTCAGGGAACTCACCTCCTTCAGCTCAAAGTCTTCAAGGACCTCATCTCCTTCAGTATAGTGTCTTCGGGGATCTCACCTCCTCCAAGAATGTCTTCAGGGAGCTCGCCTCTTTCGAGAGTAACATCTTCATATCTCTGAATTCCTTTTGTGCGGATCAGATCCCTTATGAATGGGTCTTTGATCGGGAGAATCGCGCGATCGATGGTGCTAATATGGTCGCCTTTTAGAAGTCAGTTCAGGTCAAGTTGCTTCAACTTTACTTTATTCCGTTCAATCAGATGTTTTTCCGACAGGTGCCGTCTCCTTTCACCTGAAAGTTAAAGTGCAGTTTGTACAAATAGCAAACATTTTGTGCTCTATGCACATTATTTTTTTTTCAGAAATGAAATTGATTATTGAGGCACTAAGTATTGGTTGAGATATATGAACACAAGTAAGCAGAACACAAACTGCACACTGAATGACTACTCAGACTATCATAAAATTAGTATGTGTGCATCTCCGACATAGAACATGTGGAACCAAAACCAGACCAATATGGAATATGGTGAACAAGTAGGATATATTACGCTAACGCTGGTCATTCCAGAAATAAAGTTGCACATTCGAATTGATACAAGGATGTTTGCCTAACGACCAAAATCATACTAATAATCTGAAAGACTTCTCTGTCTGGGCCCAGGAGTACAACCGTACGTTATGCAGCCATTGTCTGGATAGTTTATCAGTTATCGTCCGGAAACTAGTCTCTGGAGCAACATCGATTTCATCCCCACGGACCTCACGGTTCTTCTACAAGTGACATTTAGGCAAAAATACAAGATGATTGAGAGGAGTAAACTGATTTCTTCGTATACATGTATGTTTGCAATGCCCCAGCTTCCGGTGTTTCTTTTATTTTCACTATTGACGAAAATAATACACTACAATAAGAAACTATCAACCTTGTAGATGTTCAATAACGAATTAAGTGCAATATTATTTATAGTAGTATGCGATGAGGTAGTAGTCGTAATCAATGACAATGGTACATGTATAATTATTATTGCACAGTTGAATCAGTATGTGCGTTTGAAGTCACATTATGTACCTCAATCAGTTTAAAATCGAGTAGTTTATAAAAGCGGTGGGAAAACAGGTGATCAGTACTCATTAATTCAGCATTTCACCCGGTATTTTATACAATGACACCTGCAGAGCAGCATATATGCAAATGCACTTTATGAAGTTCCTCATCAGACGATGCTAATCAGGATTGATCCTTCCCCTGCTGCTATTGCACTAGTCCGACTCATTAGTTATCAGAGCTATCCTGCACACAATATGCATAATTTACAGGTCAGCTACATGAATCCCGCAATCTCGTAAAGTATAGCAACGCTCATATTTTTGTTTGGTGAAAAGTTAAAATTGATTATTTACATTACTATGGTCTGAAGTCTAAATTGCCGGAATTATCGTTATATATATACATTATAAACTTGTCCACAACGGAAAATAAATAGTACTAGGTGATGATATAAATCGAATATACCACAGCTTGGTCTGTGTTACCTAAACATCCCCATTTGTAAAAATCCTACTTGTTTTTGAAATGGTTGCCAAGCCTGACACTAGCCAGGGTTGTTCTCGCATGCCGGAAAAGAGTTTATTTGGCTTCCATCTTTCAATGTGGGGGCTTTCATATTGTCCAAATATAATCAACTTTTGTCCAAACATCATGTTCTTTGTCGGTTACAAACATAGAACAGAGCAATAAAAATGCACGTTAGTTTATGATGAATATGTTTAGAAAATGGTCGCATGTATCAACAAAATGAAATCTTCTCTGTTCTGATTTTTTTTCTGTGTTGATTTAGAGTTCAAGAAGTTCTCCTCTTCATCAATTAGCACACGAATATATTGAGCATAATCTTACACTTTCGATAATATATATCAGCTATCACGGTATGACATCTCAACAATGTCATGAGGTCATGAATATGCGTCTACAAAAGATCGGTGACTCGGCCTTGCAGTCATTGGCTGGGCTATAGGTTGATAACCTTTTGTTGTAGTGTTCGTCCGTCGGCGACGTCGGTGTTAATGTCCCCTTATTGTGATATCTGAAGGAAAATAGACTCATAGATTTTCCTTCTAGTTTGACAAGAGCGTATACTGGACTGACACATTCGTTTCCTATTAAATGACGGCCATCTTTGTGACAAAACTGACCATTTTCTTTTAGAAACTGATGATATAATCGGATCATATTGAATGATTTTTGTTCAGTTGGAAAGCTGACGCTGGATGAAAATGACACGCATTTTCATCAGAGAATATACAGTACGAAATGGACCATGTAGCCTGATTGAAAATGATCACTACCGGAATTCCAATTGGAGACTATTCGACGTCTATACTGGCTCATGCTCATGTCAATGTTCAAATCCTCAAAAAAATATTTTCCGGAATGAGTTCAAATTGAATATCTCATCCTGGGATGAAATGCCCAATTGACACAAAACGGTACCATATGCAAGTACGGTGTTACATACAGGTCATAATTTGCAAATTTCTCCCGCATTAAATAGCTAACGAGATCATCGCCCCACACAAAGTACTGTTATACGCTCATGAGATACACTATCCACATTCGATATTATTGAGCTGAATAGATTTAGTGAAATTCACAATGCACGTTTTTTTAATACATTGTGGATATTCAACCAAGTGTTCCTTGAATTTGAATATTGTCAATATCCAAAGGATTATGTGTGTTACATTTGTGGATTTAGTTGTCGAGCCCTATTTATCACCGGCAATTGAAAGGAGGCTATCCATTGCCGAAACTAGTAATCCCAACATTTCACGGTATGGCCAATCCATGTTAAATTCCCTCAGCGTAGTTAGGTGCACGAAGACAAAATATCAATTAACAAAAACATGGATACAGTATTTCGATTATAAAATGCTGCGGAAGATAGGTTATAGCCACTAACACTCGTGTGGTGTTGGTTATCATGTAGTTCCAATTAAGTATATTATCATGAAATTGCGTAATGGTGGAAAAGTGAATGACGCCCATGTGTAGGCGTATAGATCACTGCATCGAATGTGATCACTCGCTAATAAATAGATCAAACTGCTACTTTGTTCATTAGTGTATACGGAATATCCGATGACATGAGATAAGCCTTGCAGATATGGCTGTGAATATTTGGTCTGGTGTTATTTTTATTCCCAAAATAGATCGCTGCATCGAATGTTATCACTCGCTAATAAATTAAATCAAACTGCTATTTTGTTCATTAGTGTACATGGAATATCCGACATTTAGCTAATGACTTGAGATAAGCACGTTTAGGTGCCCAGTTAAAAAGCGAAGGTGTCTATATACTTCAGTGCACCAACAACAGCTAAAGCATCGTATCGCGTGCCACCTGACCATTTTCTATCGCGGACCAGAACCTGATTCAGCCTGGCAAATGTGAAACATAACAACATCGTGAGTTGTAGTGAGAAGAAGCTGTAATCGCGTATAACAACATTGCAATTGACCTCACGACAGTGTATGCTTTGAGTTGTTTGTCCGAGGGGATTACTATTGCTCGGCAATATTTGTCCGAGGTGTACGCTTCACAGAAAATGTGTTCAACCATGACAGTCGTAAGGTCAATTTAGCCAATGAAATCGTACAAGCTGTGGATGAAACTGCATGAAAGTGGACCTCGCGTGTGTAAGTACATGTATAAAGTTCTCCAAAGAAGAATTCCATATATGTGTATAAAAGAACAATATATATGTGTGTGTACAAATACATCCTGGATTGGTCGTAGACTATGATCCAAATGTATGTTTCAACCTTTTACTACCAACTCCACAATACCTTGACCAAAATGAACAACTGAGAAAAGGACACTTTGGGTTCAGAAATAAATACCGACCAAACACTTCGATCCAAAGACACTAGTGTAGGGGGAATGTAAAATGTACTTTTTCCTACTGTATACGTGATGTAATAATTATACAACTAAGCAACAACTGATAAAAAAATTCAGAAATTCACATCCCTACAATTCCCCGAATTCAGTCAAGGAAAATATTCACTACAAAGAGTTTCCAGACTAAGGAGCTGCACGTAGGATTGATTATGAACTATGGTGAACCAATACATGGGCTAGTTTGAACGATTACCAATGTGTACCATTGTGATAATTGAAATTGTTGTAACAAAGTAGTTCGTTATTGTTATCATCAATATATTGAAGTGTTGCAACATTGTAAATCCAAATATCGAACAATCCGGCACAGAGAAACCGTCCAAAGTGTATATTTAGCTCCTAAAGACGCAACAGCTGGACCCGCATTTCTAGCATCTGTGCCACCATCATCCACTTCCTCGAACTCACCGCCCCCAGGTCTCATATGTGTGGTCCGCAAGGAAATGAATCCCCCAAACACTAGGGGAACACGAAGTTCAGGTAGGCACAAAACTGCTGACTTGTTCCTATTCTTCCTAATTTGATGGTGAAGCAAATATTTACGTATATTTTCCATTGGTGTGATATTACGTCATGTTTTCAGTCAGTATAATGAGTCTGGAAACTTTTGATAAACTGCGCCATCTAGCATCGGATTTCACATATAGTAAAGTAGCGTTTTACCGAACAAAATAGTGTGGCCTTCTAGTGATTGTTGCGTCGTATTATAAACAATAATCAAAACAACAAGAAAACATTGCCAACTTCTGGCACCTGTGAAACTTTTTATCCAACCTATGAATCAACGACTGAACCATTCGACTTCCCTTGTTTGATTCAGCTCACAATGACATCAGTTCGATATAAATTTAGAGTGTATGTCCGATAATGATCGCTAAATGCGTATTACGACTACTACTACAGACAACAATATGATTGTGCAGGAATACATACAATATTTTAAACAAGAAAATGCAGCAAACTGCGGAAGACGACATTAGAGCTTGAGCACATCATCAGCACCACGACAGCTGAATGTATCTTACACAACGTTACCCCCCCCCCCCACCCCCAAAGAAAAAAAGAAGCCATAATTTTATCCCCTACATGATTCCAATTCATTTCCGTATACCAGGATGAAAAACATGGCCTACTTCATTCATATTACTAATAAGTAAACATTTATTTTAAAATCGATCAATGGAACAGATACGCCTGAACCTCATTAAAATATCCTCAAAACATTGGAAATTATAAGGAATATCTGCATCTGATATCATCAGATATAGCCTAACACATGCCTTTACTGGCCAAATTAAAATATCAGTTAAGACTTCGCAATCCAACACAGAACAGAACACCAGCTTAATTGTCATTTTATAAAATACTTCAAATTACGGTAAATGTAGCCGTGGCATCGCAGACGAATCGTAAATTGTGTTTACTTCATAACGCCAAAAATGTCCACACGCAGATGCCCACATGCATGTATGCATGCACGAATTGCTGAACAGAAATTGTGTTCCAAAATACGCGTGATTGTGGTAAAAGTTGCTTTGCATTCTGGGAACGTCAATTTCCATCGGCTCCGCTGTCTCCCTGTCCCTGTCCCTGTCTGTCTGTCTCGTGCCTAACTCAGAAAGAAATGGTAGGTATGGCAGTGGCTCGGTCATCCTCAAATTTTGTCAAAATCGGATAAAAACGGTTGCCATGGCAATGGAAAATGTGAAAATCACATAACTGGTTATAACTCCAGTTCTATTTGATATTAAGTTTTCAAAATATCTTTGTATTTTTTTGGCCAATTCCCGATCGTATGGTGTACGACCGTCGAAACTCTGCGTTATCGCTCGTTGTTGAAAAATTGGGAGGGGGGGGGGGGAGAGAGATAACAAGTTCGGTTATTTTTTGCCAGCGACGTTTCAGTGCAAATGTCAGCGCTCCTAATTCAAAGGCAAACGATCCGATCGATCTGAAATTTATAGAGATGAGTTAACTCTGGTTCTAATCAAAATTAAACTTTCAACTTTTTTTGGTATTTTTCCTTGGTCAATTCCTGATCATCTGGCTTATGACCGATGGCCTAAGACCAAAACTCCCAATTGTCGCCCTAGGTCGAAAATTGTGATTTTTTGTCTTGAGTGTTCTGAGAATCGAGACCATTTTGTAAAGCCAGTTATCAATCTTTCTAAACCTTTCTATCGACATCAGTTCGATATAAATTTAGAGTGTATGTCCGATAATGATCGCTAAATGCGTATTACGACTACTACTACTACAGACAACAATATGATTGTGCAGGAATACATACAATGTTTTAAAAAATAATGCCAGTTAGTACTATAATTGTAACAAACCGTATACTTACCAAGGTTTCGATTAGCCAGTATTAAGTCATATACCCGGAAGTCGTTGGATGTACATTTATTCCCAAAATACCTTTTGTTAATTACCCTCGCCCCGATAGGGGGGGGGGGGGGGGAGGGGGTTGCTTTTGGTTCTGTCTCCCTGTTTGTCCGTCTCGCTGTCTCCCTGTCTCGTGCCTAACTCAGAAAGAAATGGTCGGTATGGCAGTGGCTCGGTCATCCTCAAATTTTGTCAAAATCGGATAAAAACGGTTAATATGGCAATGGAAAATGTGAAAATCACATAACTGGTTATAACTCCAGTTCTATTTGATATTAATTTTTCAAAATATTTTTGTATTTTTTTGGCCAATTCCTGATCGTATGGTGTACACCGTCGAAACTCTGCGTTATTGCTCGTTGTTGAAAAATTGGGAGGGGGGGGGGGGGAGAGATCACAAGTTTGGTTATTTTTTGCCAGCGACGTTTCAGTGCAAATGTCAGCACTCATAACTCAAAGGCAAACGATCCGATCGATCTGAAATTTATAGAGCTGAGTTAACTCTGGTTCTAATCAAAATTAAACTTTCAACCTTTTTTGGTATTTTTCCTTGGTCAATTCCCGATCATATGGCTTATGACCGATGGCCTAAGACCAAAACTCCCAATTGTCGCCCTAGGTCGAAAATTTTGATTTTTTGTCTTGAGAGTTCTGAGAATCGAGACCATTTTGTAAAGCCAGTTATCAATCTTTCTAAACCGTTTTTATTCTAGATAATAGAAACATTACGGTGAAATTTTACAGCTCAATATTGAACGACAAGGTCACGGTCACGGAAGAGGTCAAAATCGAAAAGTTGCAATAATTCTGCTCGTATTCATGATTAATTTTCCCTGATAATTTCGTATTTTTCAGTGGTTTCTGTGGTAAAAAATTGCCCATTGTCGTCCGTGGTCGAGAATGTAAAAGTCATCATTTGAAATCACCGATTCGTTATATTTCCGTGATGATGGGCTGCCTTTAACCACCTCTGTGGCCGAGTGGATGGGACTGGTCGCTGCTCAGAGGCGGTAGGTGACGCGGGTTTGATCCCGTCACCGGCACAAAGTAGGTGGAGTTTTCATCCTGGCAACACAAAGGGGCCCAAGTAGCGCACCTTACTCTGTAAATACTACTCACCCACTGAATGTATACCATATTTAATCCGTCTGTCACATTTTTAATCTTCATTGAATTTAGAAGAAATAGTAAGCTGCGCTACATGGGCCCGCAAAGGTTTCTCCATTCGAATGTGCTTTCCAAATTCAAAATTGTCACTCGACGGGGGATGGGGAAGACAGGCAGGATTGCCTATCATCATGGACCGTCGTTAAAAAATCTTAATATTATATCATTATTATATATTATATTTCAAGTAGTAATAATTCAGAAACTACTTAGGATGTTAATAGAATATCACGCAGTAAAATTCTGAGTGAGCTTGCGAAGTTTGGAAGGTAAGTGTCAAGAATTCAGGTCGTGTTCGAGAATATGGTCTAAATAGAAATTTCGCATGAACTCTACCTTCATTAATGATTAGTCCTCCCATGATTTTTGTAGTTTTCTATGGCCAATTCCCGACCATTTGATATATGATCAATTATTGTATTATTGTATACCAAAATCCCCAATTATCGCCCACGTTCAAAATGTAAAGCTTTAATTCCAGTGACCAAATCTGAAGGGCGAGAGTCTGCAATCTCTGATTGTTTTGTTCTGAAATGATGTTGTTGGAAATGTTTCATATGGGCTCTTTTCTTCAAGTCTTTTGTCCTAGTGTTCCGACATCGGTGTCAATGTCCCCTTATTGTGATATCGGAAGAAAAATACTCAGCTTTTTCTTTCAGTTTGACAAGGGCGTGTCCTGGATCGATACATTCGTTTTCTATGAAATAACGGCCATCTATGTGACAAAACTTACTATTTTCTCTTAGAAAATTTTACCGAATTTTGTTCATTAACTTTATATCAATAAATTGGCTGATTATCGGATCGTATTAAAAGATTCTTGTTCAGTTGGACAGCTGACGCTGCATCGAGTCATTTTTAGCAGAGAATATTTAAATGGGGTCACGTAGCTTAAATGGTTATGGTTACGGTCTGAATTCTGATAGGAGACTATTCTACGTCTATACTGGATTTATACGAGATCCAAACCAAGGTCATGTTCATGTCAATGCCTAAACCCTAAAAAAAATACTATTTTTCTAAAATGAGTTCAAATGTGATAGCCCATATTGGAATGAAATGCCCAATTCACACAAAACGGTACCATATGCAATCATGGTGTTACTTCCAGTGTCATAATTTGCATATTTCGCACCAAACCAAGTATGTGTCATGGGTATACACTATCCACATTCGATATTAATGAGCTGAATAGATTTAGTGAAATTCACAATGCACGTTTTTTGTACTTTGTGGATATTTAACCAAGTGTTCTTTGAATTTGAATACTGTCAGTATCCAAAGGATTATGTGTGTTACATTTGTTGATTGAGTTGTCGAGCCCTATTTATCGCCGGCAAATGAATGGAGGCTATCCATTGCCGATACCAGTAATCCCAACATTTCACCATACGGCCAATAGATGGTAAATTCCGTCAGCGTAGTTAGGTGCACGAAGACAAAATATCAGTTAACAAAAACATGGATACAGTATTTCGAATATACATTATACAATGCTGCGGAAGGCAGGAAATAGTTAATATGGTGTTGGTGATCATCTAAGTTTCAATTAAGTATATTATCATATATTATCATAAAATTGCGTAAAATTGCGTATAGTTAATATGGTGTTGGTGATCATCTAAGTTTCAATTAAGTATATTATCATAAAATTGCGTAATGGTAATGAGGTGACATGAGATAAGCCTTGCACTTTCAGGTGCCTAGTTATAAAGCGAGGGTGTCTATATAACTTCAGTGCACCAACAACAAGCAAAGCATCGGTTCGCATGCAACCTGACTATTTTATAGCGCGGGCCAGAACCTACGCAGCTAGGCAAATGTGAAACATAACCACATCGTGAAGATGCAGTAATCAGTAGATATAACTGCGTATAACAACATTGTAATCCAGCCAATGAAATCGTACAAGCTGTAGATAAAACTGTGTGAAAGTGGACCTCACATATGTAAGTACATGTATAAAGTTCCTCAAAGTGGATAGTTTATATATTGAAAACAACAACATATGTATGTGTAAACAAATACATCTGGGCTTGGTCGTCTGAAACTCTGGTCCAAATGTATGTTTCAACCTCATACTACTAACACCACAATATTTTGAGATGATGAAAATGAAAAACTGAGAATGGGTCACTCAGAAATTCACACCCCTACAATTCCCCACATTGGGTCACGTAATAGGACATAAATTTTTAACAAACACTACAACGAGTTGCCAGAGTGTGGAGCTACACGTAGGATTTGGTTATGAATTATTGTGAATGAATACACGAGCTAGTTTGAACAATTACCTATGCATTGTGATAATTGAAACTGTTGTATTAAAACAGTTCGTTATTGTCATCATCAAAACATGGCTGTGTTGATAGGTTGATACTTTATGCTCACACCACTGTCACGCCGGTGTCACTGCTGGTGACGCTAAATCTATCCCGGAGAATAGCATAATCCCAGCAGCCTTTTGACTTGTGAATGTTTACTTATGTACAAATGTACTTGCCATACACATATCGGGTGGGTTTTTAGGTTGTTGGACAGCTGTATACTGATTCCAATCGAGTGTGTACAATAGCAACACCTATATTTAACACATTGTGTGCCCCCTCATGACACCAGTGTGGCTTTGGCTGTGAATATTTGATCTGGTGATACTTGTATTCCCACAATGTCGTATTTTAGGTTAATTCTTGTCATTATGAAAAATATGTTCGCGTTGGAGGTAGGTGGATACTTGCATTGAAACATTCCGTTCAATATAAGACAATTCCACGGCTACAGAAGAGTATGGCATATACAATATACATGTACACGTTTTTATCATACAATGTAACCGTTGCCAATAAGCAACAAAATGTGTCAAATCCCGATTATTCCAAAATTGTATTGATAATGGGTAATATATTGATAAAATTCAGTGCTGCAACCATACATCATTTCATTATTTCAATCTCAAATGTCCCGAATGATTGTTTTTCCAAAATGACTATGGTGTATCAAGTTGCCTCATACCCATATCCCCTTTCCTTTTCATTTGTTGACATTTTGAGTCATGGATGATGTTCAGCTACTCTTTTGTCTCGATTATTATCCAGCCCTTATTATCCAACACAGGCACAAAGGAAGACGTGACGTCAAACTGGCGATACCATTGTCAATGATTGTCATGATATCATTGTGATCTCTGGAATTGGATTGGATCATATCTGAATTTTCAATCACTCCATAAAGTAACTTTCTGACGTTTTTACACACCCTGTCTCTCCCTAAAGGCGCCAGTGTGGCTTGTTATAAAACTCGATAAGGTTTTGTTCGGAAAATATTGCTGTTACCTAAAATGGTGAACTTCAAAAGTGCTCTTCGTACCTAATCACATCTATGTATTAATGCACTTTCTCAAATATTATAGAGCCGTGGCTAATGAGGATTAATCTTCCCCCTGCAGATACTGCACTATTCTTGTTCATCAACTAATATCACTTGCAAAAAATATGCACAGCTGAAAGGTCACTTAACGTAGTGCGCTATAAACAGTGAGGTAACGAAGAGTCAAAATTCAAGTTATTTCTTGAATATTATCTCCTCAAAATGACCTATTTTATAGAGTAACTGATCAGCATTCTAATATCGAAAAGAAAATAGGGGGTGCTGGTTTCTTTGACATATTCGATCAAAATCACAAACATTTACCGGCATTTTTGCGCATTTCTTGCACATATTCACATCTTGCATTGTGGTATTCACGCGAACGGAAACGGTGACTCCCTATTTTCCTTTCAGTTTTAGGATACTGATCAGTTACTCTATAGAATATGTCGTTTTGAAGCTCTAGATTTTGTTGATATAGTTATTTATTATTTAAAGAAACTCTTTGACCCCTCCCCTCACTATTTGGAGCAGAATACCTTAATGAAACCCAGTCTCAAGAAGTAACAATAAACGGTCATTTATTGGAGCAGTTCAATGTAAAATTGTAACTGGATTTAATAGGTCAATGCCGTATAAATTGAATGAGCTATTATGTACTTTTTCACATAGCAAAATGTGTCATATTTGATTTTACAAAACAAAACTCAACAATTTGCACTCAACATCCATTTTTGAAATTTCTGCTCGTTTTTGAATGGTTTCCAAGACTGATACTAGCCAGAGATATTCTCCCATGTTGGAATACAGATTATCAGGCTTCTTCGTTGCAATGTGTGCTGTCATACTGTGAAAAGTATATCATATTCTCCATGTTGTTGCATCTTTCCCCGAGGTAGGTGGATGTGTTTTATCAAAGGTAAACAACCCAACCCATTTGTTAATATTTAATGCCTTGAAAATGGTGTTACACTCGCAGATTGAATAATTTTATCCTCACTTATTGCCGACTTTAGTAATTCCACCATTAATTCTTTTTTGAAAGATCAATTAAAAAGAGATACATTTCGAGTGAACTGTTTATGAATTATATGAATAAAAACGATATGCTGCGGGATAGATGTTAGTCTGTATCACACATAATAAAATATGTTGGCTTTCGTGCTGTAATAGCCCAGTAAATCATCCTAGAATTCTGTCAAGTAGGGGGAGTTGATTAACCCCCACCTGTATATATCACCACATCAAAGGTGATCACTTTCCAATTAAATTAGTCAGATCCAACTCCTATTGGGTTCATTAATGTCCCTGGGATATCAGATGTTCTGCTAATGACACGAGACAATCCTTGCACGTTGAAGTGTCCACTTACAAAGCGAGGGTGCTTAACTCCAGTGCACTATCAACTGCTATAGCATCGGCTCGCACGCCTAGAGTCGACACCTGCCCATTGTCTGGCGTGGGCTAGCACATTAAACAGCCTGACAAATGTGGAATATAGCCACATCATGGAGCAGAAGTAGACTTGATGCGCATTCTGTATTATTGAATACAACACTTGAATACGGCCCGTGAAGTGCTTCAGGTGTGGATAAAACTGGATAAGTGGGAGCTTCGCATGTGTAAGTATAATCTTATTCCGAGAAACTGATTTACAAACAAGACTGCGTGGATGAGAATATATCTTTGATTGGTTGTTTTAGACTACATATATGGTATGAACACACTTCGATGAAGTAACAAAAGCGTGGGAACACAATTTAGGCTTTTGGGATTGTGGGAAATATGTCAGTCAGTCGTTCTCTAATTTGCGATATACATATATTGCATGGGGTTTGTTTCTGAATTCTAAATGTTGTTCTGGTATGTTGCAGGGCAGTTGTATACCAGTTCCAAATGCAATAGAAACATCGCTAGTGTGGTTTTTGCTGTAAATATATATTTGGTTTTTTTTATTCTGAAAAAAATATTTTATGTTTGTTATTGTCACAATCAAAATTTAGTTCCGTTGGCGTTGATATGTAGGTAATACTTTGCCCCCTACTTGTGTGAAATCCACTGCGAATCTACTCAATTGGTTGTCGTTTATTGCACGTCGCCGTCATTGTATCCTCCGAACAAAGGTCTGCGGATGGATTTGGCGGCGTCCGCCGCCGCTGTGGAGATTTTTTCGTGAACCCCATAAAGGTTGCAAATCTGACACGTTTATTACAATATATTTTCGCATGATACACTAGCGTAAGGCAGGCAAACACCATATGCGGGCGACAAGGGACTGTTTTTTGCAGGAAAGGGAAAATAGATATCCCGCTTCTCATATGACCTGGAAGATACTAGTATGTAGAATCAACATATACTCGAAAAAAGGTGGGGGTTTATGTAATATTTGTAAAGGATCATTAATTGTGAGTTCTTTCTGATATATCACATGTAAACAGCCACTAAAATAAGATACTAATTACACATAATTATGGCGAAATCAGATACATGCAAATGTCATGAAAATTATCCATCGGGTTTATCTTTATAATCCCCAGAACATGCTCTCACCACATCGGTAGAAAAAAAATTATGGAATACTCAATTGCTTGTGATTGCTGTGATTGTTTGTTTTGAATTGCCGTGCCCGTATGTTCATCACGAATGACGGTCATTTGGTACAGTAGCGTGCTATGAAACCTAATCTTATGTTGAACCCACGAAGAACAATAGCATTAATTCAAGTGCTTCCATGTCTTGGATAAACAACTATCAGACAAAGCGTTACCCACAGCCCATTCCAGATCAATATCACTAATATCATTTGATATCATACCTAGGAAAATACAACAATAATATTTGGGCAGTTAAGGGAGATAAGGGAGTGGCTGGTGAATGTCATGAATCTTGGCAATATCTGCGATAGTCGTAAGGGCTTAAACAGAGGTGTTGATGCTACCAAAATCGCATAATAGCCTAAGTACAGACAATTTCGAATATGCAGGGAATTACTGCCCATAACCGGTCATTGTGATATATATAAAATATAAAATCTTTGCTATTAGAAATGGTTAGAAAACATTTGTGTTGACAAACCCTCAGTACATCTGTGGAAACAGTTGAAACTGTCCAACTTGGGCTCGGAAATGTTCCTGAATTATTCTGTTATCAATGCGCAAATAGAAGTGTGTCTTAATCGGAATAATATTGCATGTGTGGATAATTTTTGTGGGCTATAATATATGCTAACTTACATAGCTGTGCTCGAGCCCAGTGCATGTACGCCAGATAATATACTGGTATCATCACCGGATCAGTTATAATGTCTGTATGTACATATATTAAGTGGTAATGTAAATATTATCATGTGAATGCATATATAATTTGTACGTATAGATTACGCTATTAGCGAACCTGTCAGATCACCCACCAGTAAAGAATGAAAGAGTATTTCGTGTTTATCTGCGGTTTGGAATCCTAAATACGACCATTTAGGATCAACCGACAATTGCCAAGAAACGCTGCATGCATTGTCACCATTCAACATGTTCAATATCACATAAATTATACACTATTGATTTTAGTAGAATCTATCTGATACAATTACTGAATGAGTCTATGGATGTTGATTGTAATGAAAAATATGTTAACAATTCCTTGAATGGGTTTTAAAACAGTTGGCCCATGAGCATAATGTTGCATAGGTCACAACGTTTGATGTGTGGGTCGACTTCGAACCGAGGTGTAGACAATTGTAATGTACTGGTAACAAAAACTGACGGCAATTTGATCATATTTTTATTTGGAATCATAGGATACAAGTATCAGCTATGGTTTTATCTCACCGTTGACAATGAAGAGAACGAAATTCAACACAATGGCTCGCGGGTATTTTTGACACACTGGAAATCGAAAACAAAAGCGACTTTGCCTGGCACCAGAATAACAATGAATAACAACTCGGTTTTGTTCCCTCGGAATTCTTTATACTTAGGTATTGGTTCTATGTCCAAGTGCTATATACATCATATTCCCTGAGGCAGGAACGAACGTCGATGGACCTGGCACGAAAGTAGAATGAATTAGATTTGTGTTTGTTTGGGAGAAATTATATGATAGCATGTTCAACGGAAGTATGTTATACAAATTTGCATGAATTTGTATCATTTGTGGAAAATAATTTGTGAAACAGAAGTGCCCGTATGGTAAGGATGGTAAATTTGGAGATGTCATTAAATTTGCACATTTCAACTTGTGTGTTTTGGATTTTGATAAATCTTTCAGCTGTTGTTAGACAGCTGAATACAAACTAATCAATAAGACAATCTATATTTTACAAACATATTTGCATTTGATGACTCCAATACATGTTTGAATATTCATACATATACTGGATTTCGTTTCACCTCAGCTTTTGGAATAGGCTTCTTAATGGTGACACTTTGGAAGGATTCCTGAAAGGTTTTCAGTGTGGACTAGGGGTGAGGGACCAACCGACTCTCGATATATTCTCGGCGCTTTGTGCCGACCGATGACAAGCACACGAAGCCAATGAATCTCCTGAATTTTTCATCACAAATATTTCAAAGCTGACAAAGATAATACGTGATGAATTCTTCCCAGTTTCCCTGGAAAGGGTTCAGAATAATAAACACACAATGCTCAACCACTTTGTGTCCTTCCTCCACCGCACGGCATTACATGGCAAGAACACCAAGTTGTATTTTTTGGAGTTAAAAAGATACCTTTAAATACCAGAAGCAACAGAACGTCATATCTGCAGAACATCATTTGACATAATGGTAATTGATGGGTATTTTGATTGTGAGCGGCTGACGTAGATTATCATCTCCAGGATGTGACAGAATGGCGAGCCACTTACGAGAATCGAGAGCTGTTGTTCAGGTGGGACTCGCTGATTAAGAGATCATAATATACTCCACCGTGTTAGAACCCCTAACACCGAGCAGCATTTTGCTGAACGATCTTCTGCACAGTAATTTTCCAGGAAAATCCAAATGTTTTCGGTATCATGCGTTTGCGTTCTACCTGCTTTATGCAACATGTGATCTTATGGCATTATCAGATGTATACTATTCAGAGTCATTACTGATGAAGTATCAGTACCAGGTCTCTGGGTCACGTGTAGGTGGTGAGCTGGGAGATGAGATTGCTAACCAAAACAAAACATCTCACATCTGCAAAGAGCAAGTTCCGTGGAATGAACAAGTAACTTCGTTTTCCGATATCCAGATGGCGTACTGTCACTGAATATTCCTAACTTAGGTGATTATTTGGATTTCATTTATCCTGTGGAATTTGATTTTGAGACTATTACATACTCCTCAAAATTTCCCAGCTATCAACTATTACTTCTACCGTTGAATATTGATGAGGATACATCACTTGTCGAATTCCGTAGTCCATTTCTATTTTCTAAGTAGCGATATTCCTATGGCATATGGTGTTCCTGTTTCACAACTATTCCAGAGCTGGTTACAATGTAAGTATCAATCTATTACCACCGATACAACTAGGAACGAAGTGCCCCAAATAATGTTTAAACTGCTGCAAAAAGCATAACTTTCACCAGGATTGATAGCTGTCTCTAAGAAGTTCTATGGAAGACATTTCGACTTGGTAGACAAGTACACCAAATGTATGACAAATAAGCAGAAAAAAATACTTGGCTGCATAATGTTTTTGTTTTATATTCATTTATGTAGGACGCCACTGTTTGACGGAAAATGTCCACTCTTTCTGGAACGCGCGAGTTCGCCTCCTTCAACAAGTCCGTATTTGTAGGTTCAAGCGGTTCTATAAACATAAAACCTTCTCGATATACATGTACTATGGACTTTGAGATTGTATAAAGGAATCGGTTTCGTTCGCTCGGACTATTTATCCTCGGGTATTGGTTGTTTTAATACAAAATATCTGAAAATATATGTTTTATGCCTGGTGTAGTTTTCAATCTGGCAAATACAATAGTACATGTGTATTACATGTGTATATATTTGCTCCTGAACATATTGATCTCACACTTTGGGTTGAAGTGTCACTTTCATTGATTCCATTGATACACTGGATGCTTATATATATATTGGAGGATAAGTACTCAAACCATAGTGTAATGGTGTACATTTTGTGAAATGTTACACCCTCCACAGTGGATACTGTCATCACTGACTACTGCATGATGACGCATACTTCATCCTTCAAGCACACAAATATTGAAATATTATCCAAATACAGCCGGACTCTGATGATGTCCATCTGAAATACAACGTTGTCATAAAAACAATTACGCAAGCTTTGAGGCCTTTATTACCCTCCGATCCAACAGTAAATCTCAATTATTACACCAAAATGTGGCTTGACATGGTTTAAAACCTGAGCATATTTTTCTCTGTTGGGAGTGTCATTCAAATCACATTTAGTTTCCTTTGTTGCACAGTCTTTCTACCCAATTGGTATGTATTGCTATATGTATTACCGAGCACAAGGGATATGTCAACATTTGACCCAGGAACGAGAAAAACTAACCTCCACCACGACAAGTTGGCACGGAAACAAGCAGACCTTTTCATGACATTTATGAGGAAAAACGCTCTGATGCCGAAGAGAATATCCACCCACTGTACTCTATCATCATCCCCAGTAACTATCAAGCAGACAGTCTTGCATATATTGGAATGTATTGTTGTATCTGTTTTTCCAATCCAAGAAAATTAACTAGTATATTTCAAGTTTTTTGTTGGCCACCCAAATTCAGCACTACCACCAATATGTTGATACATTGTAAAGAAAGCGATATGTGTTTAACGAACACGGCCATTTTGATCTTTGAAGCTGTTTAGAGGTCAAATTCAAGGTCAGCACTAATAGACGTGGAATCAATACCCAGTATTAAGTATTCCGAGCAAACAAAACAGGGTCCGTTATCCAATCTCATAGTCCGGGGACAGAAAGTCATATCAGGCATACGAAGTGAGAGAAACAAAAATGACAGGGAAACTCATGAACCCCGTAAATGGCCATTAGGAGGTGAAATCAGGTGTTCCGGAAAGAGTGAGCATTTCCTGCCCCACTAGTGGCACCCGTCATGAATTCCCCAAAATTAACATGAAAATAGATCTAGTTGCATGGCAGACATGGATTTGCTGTATTTATCAACCAGATCATGATGACGTCCATAGAATTTCTTAAACGCAGCATATATTTCTTAGAACTCATAATTTATTTTCGTCATCTATTATTCCGGGTAACCGGCGATAATCCCCCACTTGCCCCAACTAAGACTGTAACAAAAACACTCCTTGTATCTACCATGTGATAGTTGAACTCTGTCTCCACTGACCTGACACAAGCACATTGGGTATATAAATCACCTGAAATAATCCAATCAAATCATGGAAAAGCCATCAAAATAATAACCGATAGACAATGACAGTTTCCCTTGAGAATATGTAGAAATTGCAACCCTATTGATACCACTTTTTGTCTTAGCATTGAAGGCAACTCCTAATGGTGGCGTATGACATGAACAACAATCAATAATCTTGCTTCTTTCAGTGAGTTCCAAATACCTGACGCAACAACTCTCTATCTGCAAAATCGTTATATGACAACATGGTAAGAAGGAACCTTGTGAGTGGTTCCAGTAGATTAAAGTCACCAGAGGGTAATAGAATAATACGTCACTTAACCACTTAGCAGGATCAGGAAATGTTGGTCAGATGGGAAGGACTGGTTGAGAGACAGCTGTGTAGTTGAGTAGAACAGGTGATCCTCCAGGGAAGGTCTTTTCCAGAGGCTTTTCGAAGACTAGAGAAACAACGTAGGTGGAAAACACCAAGTATCCTGAGATGCACCTGAGTCTTGGCGCTGGTAATTGGTTTCTAACTTTATTTTCGAACACGGTGACATTTATTGACAAGTAAACGTGAATCCCATATATCATTTACTGTCTTGTGGTCTTGTTTCCAACTACCATACATCATGTGTAGAGTGTTTCTTTGGTGTTTAATCGTTGTTCAGTGGAAGATTCGGCTGAGATCAGGTCGATATTTCTTAGATCAAATAAAATCTCAGGTCACTTAAGAATCACAACGTCCATGCACGTAATCTAATGCTGTTTATGTGGAGTTCCACAACTGTGCTATTCAAGAGTGTCTGTGTGACAGTTGTCCTTCAGTATGAAAATCACCAACTTCGCCCAAAAAATGTGACAGCAGTGGGGATAAGAGATAATAGAGATACCCGTCAGCAAAGAGTATCTGTGTGTTTTTATTTTCTCGCAAGTATACATGTACTTCAGTTGTGCGCTGACAGTCTCATTTTAGAAACAAGCATCTGCCTATTATTTATTCCTTACTGTGGGTATAATCTTGGCCAAACTCATAATCATTCACAATAATCTCATAAATCGTTGACAACCCGGAAGCTCTTATTATTCCATCACTTCATGTAGTTAACATTTAAAACTGCTAAATGAGCAAATAATTATTGCAAAAACGACACATCGACACATCACAAAACATTCGCCAACAGTACCGAGTACTGATACCAGTCTATTTCAGATTTTATCAGTATCCCCATGTGGAATACATGCACACATAAACGTAAGACACTGTATCATGTATTCGGATGCAACTCGGATGGGATTAAAGTTGGAATCAATTTTAAAATCAGCCAAATTTAGCGATATTGATTGTCACGCAAATTTGAAACTACATCTCGAGAGAGTCAGGAATATATAGGAAATAGGCACAGTTCGACAACAGATACTTAGAAAATTGCCGTTAATAGTGCATGAAAACAGTGGATAGAGAATGATCGGCCTGCCTACAGTGCCGGTTGCCACCGTATCTACACAAATACCAATGACGTCACGAGACTGTGTGTAGAAATCGCTCGCAAGGCGGGCCGCTTTGAGGAAAAAAATGATTTGAATCTTGATTTGACAACTCAATTTAGGCACGCAATACACATTTGCAGACCCAAATTTGTACGATTTCTCATTCTATAGACAAAATAAAGCTACCGCAGAATGAATAAATTTTGTCAATTCTAAAAGTGATTATAGCTTTAAATCTTGAAACTACACCCAGAATACTCACTCAATAGCCTGCGCTAAATTGGTTCTTTGTTACCGTACTGCCTCTGCAGCAAATCCCTGGATATTGTAGTTGGTTTGAGCATTGAGATGCAAAAACGACCATTGAGTTTGCCGGATACATGATTTTGTTTATCAGGGAAATATTAGAATGCACTTGTTCAATAAAACAAAAAAGCACAAAGACTGGGTCATAATACTAATGTGGGTGTAGTTTACACTTTTAATTCCACACGGTTGACAACAAAAATATTATGGCGAAAAAGTGCATATATATCGCCCAAACAGGTGCTTCATGATGGTTTCCACCGTGTAGTGTTGTGATGACAAAACAAACAACTTTACAGTATAACACTGTATACAATTTAAATTCACGTACCCTGTCATCAAACATATCATTCAGGAGCATCAACCAGAAATAACACTTCAAATTTGGCTTTCATTCAACAATAAATGTCAACCATAACGGCAGCATATACTTTCACATCATCCCAGTGGGCCACTGGGTTCGAAAACTGAGCGTTCGCTCTGTGAGGAGAGTCCGATCGTTTCGTTATATATCACCTGGTCATGTATTGATGTATCTATTGGCTCAGGATAAGAGCTATGATCAATAATTGAGACAAGAATTGCGGATCAGATTTCTACCTGGGATAAGTTGTAACGGAAATGACCACGATCAGAACCATGGCTGAACATAAAGTTTGCCAAACGGGACTTACCGTACTCACCTTCTCCTATCAAGCAAATAGTCGTGCAGAATATTATGTAGTATATTAGGGCTATGTTATATACATAGTATATTAGGGCTATGTATCGCAAAAACAGTTTTACATGTTTTATTGTGTCATCATCATAATCTGGTATGGTATGTTATCATATGTTGATAACATATGATAATTAATTCAATTCATTTTTCTCTAAAAAGGGACAACGTCGGTACCACTATATTGTAGTTAAATATAATACCGCTTATTTTGTTAAAGGCGACTCTGATGCCCCATACAAATATACTGAAATAGATGTGGTAAATATGGTTAATTTTCTGATTGATAATATTTTTGTGGAATTTGGTGGTCGAATATTTCAACAAACTATTGGTATTCCCATGGGTACAAACTGTGCACCATTATTGGCAGACCTGTTTTTATACTCATATGAATCAGATTTTATCCAACATTTACAAAGAGGAGGTTCTAAGAAACTAACATGTAATTTTAATTTCACTTTCCGATACATAGATGATGTATTGTCGCTAAATAATCCCAAGTTTGGTGATTATTTGGATGTCATATATCCTAAGGAACTTGAAATTAAGGATACTACAGAATCCGCTAATTTTTCCAACTATCTAGACCTGAGGTTGGAGATTGATAATGATTCTAACCTGTCAACTAGATTATATGACAAACGTGATGATTTCAATTTTTCCATAGTCAATTTCCCTTTTCTAAGCAGCAACATTCCTATGTCACCGGCATATGGTGTGTTTGTTTCTCAACTTATACGCTATTCCAGAGCTAGTTGCAAATATGAGGACTTTGTCTATCGAAGTGCCCAGCTAGTCTCTAAACTGCTACGACAAGGATATGTTTTACCAAGACTTATCGCTGCGTTTAAGAAATTCTATGGACGTCATCATGATCTGGTTGATAAATACAGTAAATCCATGTCTGCCATGCAACTAGATCTATTTTCATGTTAATTTTGGGGAATTCGTGACGGGTGCCACTAGTGGGGCAGGAAATGCTCACTCTTTCCGGAACACCTGATTTCACCTCCTGATGGCCATTTACGGGGGTTCATGAGTTTCCCTATCATTTTTGTTTTCTCTCACTTCGTATGCCTGATATGACTTTCTGTCCCCGGACTATGAGATTGGATAACGGACCCTGTTTTGTTTGCTCGGAATACTTGATACTGGGTATTGATTCCACGTCTATGAAACATTGTGACATGAAGAATTGAAAACGTTTCCATTGGTGTGAGAATGTGGAAGTCACAATTGTTTTCTTGGAAAATATTACAATATAGTATGTTTTCTTGTTCCAAATCGACCCTTGTTATTTGAGCCTTTCCCAGCTTGTTGAACGCATCGAACATAAAATATGAAGTGTTTGACTGACATCGAAGTATGTCCTCCTCCTCGTGGTGCCAAACAAGATATCTTTTGTCACCTATGGCATCGTATCTATCACAGTCAGATTCCCCAAGCTTTCTGACATTTGACTCGTGGATAAAATAAGCAGTGTCCTCTGCCTGATCATGGCGTTGTGGACGCATTTCTAACTTTCTATAAATGACAAATGCTTAGCGGTTAGATTGAACTGCACCTATCCGATTATGATTACGAGAGTGGCGAGCGGAACAACATGGTTTCTTCAGGTCGAGTTAACACTGTTCCCTACGCCTAGAGATTTGACCATGAAGTATTGTTACTTGTCTTAGCAGACGCGTTTGTGACCAATCAATGGATACCAGAAGCTAGACGACATCTGGTGAGCAATAAATTGCCATAACTTGCTTCTTTCTGTAAGGGAGGGTCTTGCTCCCCATTATAGTTGTCACTGGTTTCTTATGCCTCATTATAGCTTCATTCCGTGAGATAGTTCAACACAGGGATGTCAATGTAAATTTTTATTGTATTGTTCGTTTTTGTTAGCACATCCGCTGTAAGCCGTAGAGCTATTGGGATGGATTGACACGGTGTCTGTCGTGTCTGTCCCATGTTTTCCTGACCCAAATCTTTCAGAATCTTCTCCGCCGAAAGTGCTATTGCTATTGTACCCAAACTTGGCATACTGTTCGCCTATTGGGTGATCTCCAAAGTTAAGTATGCTTAGGTGAAAATTCCAAAAGTTTTCTGGAGAAATTTAACGATTAAACATTAATTTTACTATACATGTGCTCTTGTTTATACATAAGGGTTGTCGGTGGGAGGTCAGCGCATGCGCAGAGGGGACATTTCAATTGCAAATGGCGAATGTTTGTTTACCTTCGAACTTCCACCAAGAAACATGATTTATCGGGTCATAACAGTTCTGACAGAAGCAGATACCTGTGTTTTGTTTGAATCAGTTGTTATTACGTTTTAAATTCCACTGTAGTCCGTATGTCAAAGCATAACTATATCTGTTTTGCAGTGTTTAATGGAAGTACGGCCGGAAAATTTCCGATGTTGGTTAATTTATTTCCGTCAAACTTTCCGAATCTTTCCGACCAACGACGATTTAGCCTATCTACAGATCATGCAGATAGGTGTTTACATCCATATATCGACCAAGAAATGCGATTTGTCAGGTCATACTATCTTTGACAGGAGCAGATACCTGTACGTTTGGTGTATCAATTGTTACTATTTTCGAAAATCTACTGTGGTATCATATCAAAGCGTAAATATCTTAGTATTTGCCGTGTTATTCTCTATTGAATAATTCGTGACGTACTATAAGCTCATTGGTGGATAGCCACTGGATAGCCAATCAGTGGAGAGCCTAACCTTCGGCTATCGACGAAAATTTCCTAATATGGATCAACAGAATATGGCCGGCTGAGTTGTCGAAAAGAACCACGAACTGATGAAGACATATTCAGATAATACCGGACAAAATTCATGTGTTATTGTAGTGACAGCTGGTTTGCACAAACTTTCGTGAACAAATCGGTTTACACTAATTAGCAAACTTGGGAAATTTTATGGAGCGCCTAAGGCGAAATTCAAGTCTCATTGAAAATCATAACGTTCTCATCGTAACTTCCTATCTGTCATCCAAGAACTGTTGACTATTGTGCGTCATTCCTTTTCGCCTCACATTTTCTTATTGAATGAACAAAAAAAAACAGGTTGTGATCTGCACACATTTTGCCATGGAAAAGTACCAAGATACCGTACTGTAGCCTAATTAATTCATGAACATCAATACATACCATTAAAGTATGTGAAATAACACATAGTAAATAATTAATGAAATTTTGTAATTGAAATAACAATAAAACACACATGAGGGAGAGCACACTTTTATACTGATGCTCATCACTGGAATTTTATGTATATTGGCACGAGAAAATATTATAACACATGATAAAGTACACAGAACATCACATTTATTCCAATAAAGGTCTTTTGTAACACATTGGTGGCAAGACAAGTGGGGTGTTAGGAGGTACTGTAAATGGGTGAGTTTCGCGGGGGATAAAGTTTCTCGGATTTGGGTGTGAGACAGTTTCACGGGGAAAAATGTTGGATCACCTTGATATTTCAATATTGAGGTATAAATATAGTATGAATATTAATTGGGAAGTCACATAATTTATGCATGGTGCATCCTGGTGCATCCTTTAAAAAATGTGTAAATATAAGTGGGGTTTTTTTTGTAGAAAATCTTGAAAGCTGGATAGATATGGGGAATCATTATATTGCAAATTTTTTGGAAGATGGTCAAGGTTAAGTCCACATTGAATGTGGGAATTGATTCATAACGACACAACTTGAGGATAGAGCTTAGTATTTTATGATGAACATATGCTCATGTATATGATCATGAGATATATGCACCACATACACCTATCTATATCAGTTTGATGAAATATTCTGGTCGCCTGCCGATGAGCTACAGGGCCCTTGGCCCTATGTTTAAGAGTGGAATTATGAACGGTATAAACGTCAAAGGCAAGGATGCATGTGTGCTGCTTGGCGCAGTTAATCCAGTTCAAACCGATCTCCAGTTTCTTGCTCATTTATGAAATCTGGTGTGTAGAAACTTGTGAGTCATTCGTGCAATCTGCAAAATGTATTCAAATATGATTTCGAGGTAATCCAAATCATTCAGGTTGCAGAAATAAACCTGGTCTCTGATGGCCTCGGTGCGAATAATCTTGATGATCTCCAATGAGTTGGTTAATTTTGAACTTGTATTCGGCCATGCAAAGTTTGTGTATTTAACGCTACTTATTCGTGACCAACAAGTGCACACAATTTTACTTGGTGCAATTATTTGAATTTTCTGTCTGCAAGTTCTACTGCAATAATTGAGAAGTACCCTGTCATCCTCGAAGTGAGTGGGAATAATATCGATGAAAATAGGAATTTACGGTACATCAACTGAAACTTATTCACCCGGGAAAATTGTCGGTATCCACTAGTGGATTTTTGATGCAATGGAGGTGTTCCGAATAGCTGCAATCGCCAGCTGGTAGCACTGTTTCATGGTGTCTTTCTTGTGTTTTCAGTATAAGCGCAATTTCACCGTCACAATTTACGCAATTGGTGGTCACAGACGATATCCGTTAGTGATTTGGCACCAAAACTGACCCATATTACAATGCTGCCCCTTGATGAATGATTGCTGGAACATCCCCTATTAGGTCTGTGTCCCAAAGCCGTCACCTCCGAGAAACATGAGTCGTTTGGCTGGTAGCAATAGGACCCGAGTGTCGTTAACAGTCTGTGTGCGGGGAAGTCAAAGACAAGTGTAAGTGCCATTTACACATTTCATGTAGACCACATAAAATATATTAGATATCAAATTGAGCTGCACGATTATCTTTGTTTTGTTCACAGGACAGAAGTAAAATGGAGTAATAATAGGTTTTGTTATATGTAATAATCATGACAGTCGACACCCACGCGACTTGTTTGTGGCCATGTGAAACGGCCAGCACGTAATGATAGAACACTGATATATATCTGAATCATACCTTGGAACACGAGGAGTAATATAACTGTGAAAGGGATAAACTCCTCTTGATGATATCCACTTGACCGAACTGCAATTCACGTTGGATAATTGTTGAAATCAATCTACGTGTATTACCACTATGATAGGTTTATGATATGGGTGTTCTGTACACCCAGCAGAATTCTGATGACTGGACACAGGACACATCATCGTATTCTTCATATTCCAGTCCTCAAGCAAAAGAGTGAATTTTCGTGGTATGGACCGAGAATTTGAAAAGACGGACAAACGTCCCCTCTGACAAGAGCCCTACGGCCCCCGCCCCCAACCCCGAGGATAAAAGCCCTTCACAAATTTGCAAATATAAGACAAAAGAACCCCCCCCCCCTTCCCAACACCAAAAGTCATGTTGTGTTTTAGGCTGAAGTGCCACCTTTCCTATGTTTGAACTGTTGGCTAGAACACATTCTGAAAAAGTCACCCCCGGATCACCAGGAATAATACCACTGTTCATAGTCTTCAAAGCTGGTGTTCAAAGCATGTACATGTCAAAATAAGACTTATTGTTAATTGTACTAAAAAAATTTTTATTTACAATTGATATGCTCTTTTCAACTCACATTGTTCTTCAAAATTGAGAACTTCAAAGGCTGACCATCATCTACCATCATAACCATAGCACACTAGATCCGCTGACAATGGAATAGTCCCCGTTAATCGTCATGTGTAAGGGGGAAATACGGGGGGGGGGGGCTGTAAAGTCTGTAAAGGGTTTTATCCGGGGGAGGGGGCTTTGTCAGGGATGTCGGGGGGGGGGGACTTTTGTCAGTCATTCGTGTTCTATGGGGTGGGGTTTACGAGGGAAACCCCACGGACGGTAAAAAGTTTATTTATGTTGATTGTTTCAAGAGAGTACATCATGTATATTGTTACAGACTGTCATGCCCAGGGTCAACTCTCCACTTGCATGGATGATATTTAATGGCACGTTCCATTTGAAGGCCTTGATTAGATTGAAGATTATCCCCGGAGCTGAGTCCGCTCTATTTCCTGTCTTCCAATGATAGGGTGCAATGAATTATTGTTGCGGCCACAAGCGAATGTTCAAGCTCTGACAAATCTTGAGGGAGCCAGGATTCTGTCTTATCTTGGTAGGAATATTACATACGTAAACATGATATATATACACCATCGGCACTCCTTATGGTCATCTGAGTTCTGGAGACCATTTTGTGACAATCTCGTTGGAGACAACTGATGAAAAATATGAGAACGAGGAAGACATAGTTATGTTGACTTGTGTAGAGATGCGTGTAGATGAAAAATGCAGTTTATTCCAAACGATGTAGACCCTATTCCAACAGATGTGGTCTATTGAGATTTCAATATTCTTGACATTAAATTCCATTCAACAGAATGCAGAATTATATTGATTTTTATGTTCTTTCCTTATGTTGTTTCTAAAATATGTGCCTCGAGTCATTTACCCAATAGTGTGTTGATTCTATATCTCTGAATGATGGTCATTGCAAAAATCGTTTTTTTTACAAACATAGTCGTTTTGATATATAGTCAAATCATCGTCTATTTTCGATACATGTTATCCAGGCGATTCCGTCATCAATCTCCTCCTCCAACACAAGTGTGAAAATTCCAAGGACAATCTTTGTATCTAATGATAAGCTCATTAGGTATAATGATAAGCTCATTAGGTATATGAATCAAATTTCCACTTTTAGTTCAACACGGTTGACAACAAAAATATGACGAAAAAATGCATGTATATTGCCCAAACAGGTGCTTCATGATGGTTTCCACCGTGTAGTGTTGTGATGACAAAACAAACAATTTTACGGTATAACACTGTATACAATTTACATTCACGTACCCTGTCATCAAACATATCATTCAGGAATATCAACCAGAAATAACCCTTCAAACTTGGCTTTCATTCAACAATAAATGTCAACCATAACGGCAGCATATACTTTCACATCATCCCAGTGGGCCACTGGGTTCGAAACTGAGCGTTCGCTCTGTGAGGAGAGTCCAGTTCGTTTCGTTATATATCACCTGGTCATGTATTGATGTATCTATTGGCTCAGGATAAGAGCTATGATCAATAATTGAGCCAAGAATTGCGGATCAGATTTCTACCTGGGATAAGTTGTAACGGAAATGACCACGATCAGAACCATGGCTGAACATAAAGTTTGCCAAACGGAACTTACCGTACTCACCTTCTCCTATCAAGCAAATAGTCGTGCAGAATATTATGTAGTATATTAGGGCTATGTTCATATCGCAAAAACAGTTTTACATGTTTTATTGTGTCATCATCATAATCTGATATGGTATGTTATCATATGTTGAGACACATGAAACATTGTGACATGAAGAATTGAAAACGTTTCCATTGGTGTGAGAATGTGGAAGTCACAATTGTTTTCTTGGAAACTATTACAATATAGTATGTTTTCTTGTTCCAAATCGACCCTTGTTATTTGAGCCTTTCCCAGCTTGTTGAACGCATCGAAGATAAAGTATGAAGTGTTTGACTGACATCGAAGTATGTCCTCCTCCTCGTGGTGCCAAACAAGATATCTTTTGTCACCTATGGTATCGTATCTATCACAGTCAGATTCCCCAAGCTTTCTGACATTGGACTCGTGGATAAAATAAGCAGTGTCCTCTGCCTGATCCTGGCGTTGTGGACGCATTTCTAACTTTCTATAAATGACAAATGCTTAGCGGTTAGATTGAACTGCACCTATCCGATTATGTTTACGAGAGTGGCGAGCGGAACAACATGGTTTCTTCAGGTCGAGTTAACACTGTTCCCTACGCCTAGAGATTTGACCATGAAGTATTGTTACTTGTGACCAATCAATGGAGACCAGAAGCTAGACGACATCTGGCGAGCAATAAATTGCCACAACTTTCTTTCTGTAAGGGAGGGTCTTGCTCCCCAGTATAATTGTCACTGGTTTCTTATGCCTCATTATAGCTTCATTCCGTGAGATAGTTCAACACAGGTATATCAATGTAAATTTTTATTGTATAGTTCGTTTTTGTTAAGAGTGGAATTATGGACGGTATAAACGTCAAAGGCAAGGATGCATGTGTGCTGCTTGGCACAGTTAATCCAGTTCAAAGCGATCTCCAGTTTCTTGCTCATTTATCAAATCTGGTGTGTAGAAACTTGTGAGTCATTCGTGCAATCTGCAAATTGTATTCAAATATGATTTCGAGGTAATCCAAATCATTCAGGTTGCAGAAATAAACCTGGTCTCTGATGGCCTTGGTGCGAATAATCTTGATGATGTCCAATGAGTTGGTGAAGTTTGAACTTGTATTCGGCCATGCAATATAAGTTTGTATAGTTAACGCTACTTATTCATGACCAACAAGTGCACACAATTGTACTTGGTGCAATTATGTGAATTTTCTTTCTGCAAGTTCTACTGCAATAATTGAGAAGTACTGTGTCATCCTCGAAGTGAGTGGGAATAATATCGATGAAAATAGGAATTAACGGTACATCAACTGAAACTTATGCACCCGGGAAAATTGTCGGTATCCACTAGTGGATTTTTGATGCAATGGAGGTGTTCCGAATAGCTGCAATCGCCAGCTGGTAGCACTGTTTCATAGTGTCTTTCTTGTGTTTTCAGTATAAGCGCAATTTCACCGTCACAATTTACGCAATTGGTGGTCACAGACGATATCCGTTAGTGATTTGGCGCCAAAACTGACCCATATTACAATGCTGCCTCTTGATGAATGATTGCTGGAACATCCCCTATTAGGTCTGTGTCCCAAAGCCGTCACCTCCGAGAAACATGAGTCGTTTGGCTGGTAGCAATAGGACCCCAGTGTCCTTGACAGTCTGTGTGCGGGGAAGTCAAAGACAAGTGTAAGTGCCATTTACACAGTTCATGTAGACCACATAAAATATATTAGATATCAAATTGAGGTCGTGTCATTTTTTCAGCAAAGAACTGCACGATTATCTTTGTTTTGTTCACAGGACAGAAGTAAAATGGAGTAATAATAGGTTTTGTTACATGTAATAATCATGACAGTCGACACCCACGCGACTTGTTTGTGGCCATGTGAAACGGCCAGCACGTGATGATAGAACACTGATATATACCTGAATCATACCTACGAACACGAGGAGTAATATAACTGTGAAAGGGATAAACTTCTCTTGATGATATCCACTTGACCGAACTGCAATTCACGTTGGATAATTGTTGAAATCAATCTACGTGTATTACCACTATGATAGGTTTATGATATGAATGTTCTGAACACCCAGCAGGATTCTGATGACTGGACACAGGAAACATCATCGTATTCTTCATATTCCAGTCCTAAAGCAACAGAGTGAACATTTTCAAGGTATGGACCGATAATTTGAAAAGACGGACAAACGTCCCCTCTGACAAGAGCCCTACGGCCCCCGCCCCCAACCCCGAGGATAAAAGCCCTTCACAAATTTGCAAATATAAGAAAAAAGACCCCCCCCCCCCCTTCCCAACACCAAAAGTCATGTTGTGTTTTAGGCTAAAGTGCCACCTTTCTATGTTTGAACTGTTGGCTAGAACACATTCCGAAAAAGTCATCCCCCGGATCACCAGGAGTAATATCACTGTTCATAGTCTTGAAAGCTGGTGTTCAAAGCATGTACATGTCAAAATAAGACTTATTGTTAATTGTACTAAAAAAATATTTATTTACAATTGATATGCTCTTTTCAACTCACATTGTTCTTCAAAATTGAGAACTTCAAAGGCTGACCATCATCTACCATCATAACCATAGCACACTAGATCCGCTGACAATGGAATAGTCCCCGTTAATCGTCAAGTGTAAGGGGGAAATACGGGGGGGGGGGCTGTAAAGTCTGTAAAGGGTTTTATCCGGGGGAGGGGGCTTTGTCAGGGATGTCGGGGGGGGGGGGGGGGGGGGGCTTTTGTCAGTCATTCGTGTTCTATGTGGTGGGGTTTACGAGGGAAACCCCACGGACGGTAAAAAGGTTATTTATGTTGATTGTTTCAAGAGAGTACATCACGTATATTGTTACAGACTGTCATGCCCAGGGTCAACTCTCCACCTGCATGGATGATATTTAATGGCACGTTCCATTTGAAGGCCTTGATTAGATTGAAGATTATCCCCAGAGCTGAGTCCGCTCTATTTTCTGTCTTCCAGTGATAGGGTGCAATGAATTGTTGCTGCCACAAGCGAATGTTCAAGCTCTGACAAACCTTGAGAGATCCATGATTCTGTCTTATCTGGGTAGGAACATTACATACGTAAACATGATATCTATACACCATCGGCACTCCTTATTGTCATCTAAGTTCTGGATACCATTTTGTGACAATCTCGTTGAAAACAACTGATGAAAAATATGAGAATGAGGAAGACATAGTGATGTTGACTTGGGTAGAGATGCATGTAGATGGAAAATGCAGTTAATTCCAAACGATGTAGACCCTATACCAACAGATGTGGTCTATTGAGATTTCAATATTCTTGACATTGAATTCCATTCAACAGAATGCAGAATTATATTTATTTTTATGTTCTTTCCTAATGTTGTTTCTAAAATATGTGCCTCGAGTCATTTACCCTATTAGTGTGTTGATTCTATATCTTTGAATGATGGTCATTGCAAAAAACGTTTTTTTACAAACATAGTCGTTTTGATATATAGTCAAATCATCGTCTATTTTCGATATATGTTATCCAGGCGATTCCGTCATCAATCTCCTCCTCCAATACAAATGTGAAAATTCCAAGGATAATCCTTGTATCTACGGTGTAATAGTAGAACTCAGTCTACCCTGATAAGATGATAAGCTCATTAGGTATATGAATCAAATTTCCATATCAAATCCTAGAGAAGCTCGACATAATAATTGATGGACCCCAACGGTTTCCTTCGAGAATGTTTAGAAACCGCAAACCTTTGGATATTGTTTTCTAAACTGACATTCAATCCCTAACGGTGTTGTATGACAAGAACAAAGATCAATGGTCTTCGTTATTTCAGCATGCCCGAATATCTGACACAACAACAATTTTGCAGCTGCAAAAAAATGGTAAGAAAGAGTGTCCCATGTATCGCAGGTTATTTCATCTAAAATTAGTGAATATTAAAAAAGTTCCAGTCAGATTAAATGGCATCTATTCGGTGGGTGAATAGTAGTAGAGTAGAGTGCGCTACATTGTCTGACAGAATGGATTTATATTGTGAATGGTTGCGGCAGAACAGAATGTGTTAATGTAACAAGTCACTTAAATCATTCCACAGAATCAGAAAATGTTGCTCAGATAGAATTTGAATCTTTGCCTTTGTGATTGATTGCTAACCCTTTTCAAACAGCGTTATTTGTATTAGCAAGTAAATGTGAATCCACTATCACATTTACTGTGAAATATTATTTTAAAAAACTATATTGGTGGTAATAGATTGATTCTTACATTCACCTATTAAAGATCATGTTCATGATATTTCATTGGAGAGGAATCATTCGTAATTCACTGAAAGATTTGGCTGGGTATCTCACGGGATATTTCTTAGATCAAAGACAAGGTCAAGTCACTTTTGCACCACAACTACGACGTTCATGCATAGGAATTATCTGTATTGTTTGTCCAAGTTCAACAACTGTGCTATTCTATGAGCGTGTGTGTGTGTAACAATTGACCTTCAGTATGAATGATCACCAAGTTCGCTCAAAAGACGCGACAACTGTAAAGTTATATCTGATTAATGGATGCTGAGTTTTTTATTATCTCACAAGTATACCTAGTTTCACATTTGTTTTCTCTCCCTGCAGGTTGATCTCGCCATGCTTGTAGTAATTCAAAATCCTGTCATAAATCGTTGGGAACCGGGAAATATTAAAATATAAACACTATCTATGTAGATAAACCATTTAATCCTTCTGAATGAGGAAGACCTACATGTGACGTGTCTTTTTCCGAGCGGGGACTTAAACCCGAGCACCCCCCCCCCCACACACACACACACAGAATCGTTGTCGTTGATCGTACAAGGTGCAAGACATGACAAAACGATTGCATACAGTGCAAAGCTTAATGCATGCTACCACAACAACAGAATCAATGACGTAGACGACCGTACTAGGGGGTGCTCGGGTTCAAGTCCCCGCTCGGAAATAGGCGAAAACGAACATCACAAGACGTTTTCCATCAATAACGAAGACTGATACAAAGTGATTTCATATTTAACTGTCACCATAAGGCTCACGTACACACGCAAACGAGAGCACAGAAAATGTAACCCCGGATGGGATTGACTCTTGAGAATACGCATCCAAAATGATATATCGTCATCTATGACACCCTGTTTATCACGGTACGATTCACAGATCAGTAAGTATCAGCGAATTTTCCAAACTTCTGTTAAAGTCGACTCGTGAATACAATATTCACCGCCACTGGTTTACTATGGCATTGTGGTCGCCCTTCTCGCTTTCGATTAATATTTAATTTTTTTACCTGGGATATTGAATATCACTGACCTTTAGGTCGAGTTAAAACTATGCTTAGGGGGTGGACCATGAGGTCTGCTACTTGTCTAAGCAGACATTTTTACCAATCAATGGGAACCAAAAGCTAGACGACATCTAGTGAGCAAGACAAATGGCCACAAATTGCTTCTATAAGGGATTGTCACGTTCCCCGTTTATTGTTGTCGCTGGTTTCTTATGCATCATTACAACCACATTCTGTGAGGTAATTCAGCACGGGAAGCCACCGTATAGTTTTATTGTATAATTCGTTTTCGCAGAGTGGCACGATGGAAGACAGTACAAACATTAGAGGATGCGCAAGTGAATTATTGTGAATGTGTCAGTTCAACATATGTAGTCATGGTTGTATGTGAATATCCCATTATTTCTATCACACAAAGTTCGAGTGGGAATTCCCAGTGTGAATTCCCATCAAGAGAAATTGTGACTGGTACGTTGTGTTAACTCTCGATAACAACAATTCAATGGCATACAAATTATGCCACGATAATGTAATTGTGCTCAAACTGCCATTGTGGCTGGTACTTTGTGTTAACTCTCGATAACAACAATTCAGCGGGATACAAATTATGCCATGATAATGTAATTGTGCTGAACAACCTACAAACCTATAAATAGAATATAGATTCCTGAATGATGTAACGATACTGCAGTGTTATCGCTTCATGATACTCTGATGGCGACTTTGATTATGTCATTTATGTATCAATATGGTATTACTGTGGCACATAGTACTCTTCATACATGTATTGCTTTTATCAGGAATATGGTTCTTTTTCGGAACTTACAGATGTTTCTGGTAGCGTTTTCCTAGTGCAATCACTTTGATATTATAGATTGCACCTCCCACGATGGAGGTATAATAACGATGCATGTGTCTAAAGATGGGGTAAAATTCACTGCAAAACCGAGTTGACTCGACTGGGAATCAAACCATGGACCTACCGCTTCGTGGGCGCCTGCTCTAGCAGTTGAGACACCGAGGCTCCCCAATTTCCCACTGAAATTTGGGTGCATATAAATGGGCCAACTAGGTTCTCTAGCTAGTGTACAGGAATGACCATTCAGTCTTGATCTGGACACGCTAGTATGGTTTGCCTCATTTAGTCTGCTATGTTATATGTCTATATCATATAGATCACATTTCTGCTTTCACATTTTTGAAGGATGCCTGTGTGAGGGGCAAGTAAAACTTCATGCAGTCCAATTAGAATATCGAACTGAAACAGGTACGTCGAGTTTGTAAAACCTGAGTTCTTTTTAGTTTCTATTTTTCTCTTTCTAGCGCCAAATAACGATTAATCAGCTTGTTTTGCACATGTCGACTGCATGTCACGTACACGAAGGGATGGTAAGATGGTAATTTGACAGCCCTTGTCCTAATCGGGGTGTCAAATGTGAATATTTCATTCTTCTCTAGGGCTCATTCGTAATGCAAAAAAGATCTATCCAGTGTGGATAACACTATTTTGAATGGAAGACATCACAGAGCAGTACAATATCTCCTAGTATTTTTCATAGGTACACACTGCATGACTACCGAGTACGGTATACATTATCAGAAGCTTCAAACTATCTGTATCCTTCTTTAAGCAAATACGACTTGCCATTTAAGGATATTCTAAATGTCCAGGAGTTAATCAAGCATGGCTGGAATCAAGCATTATGCATAGGATTGATCCACGATGACCAATATGGTTTCCAAAATAATGACTCCCTGAAGAGGGTTTGAAAGGCAGGTCACTTCTGAACTAAACGACGCCAGCCAATTTGTTTCAAACAGTGATAATTTGTCAACTTTGACAACCTCTGTTTTACGTCCGGGAGTTGGAATGCATACAAACGCGTGCCACTTCCAAAAATGATATATGATAATGTCGTGGGGACTAGATCAATCTTTTGATAGGAATGGATTTAACCTTAAAATCAATTTAAGCCTGGTACATATATATATAGACATAGACGTAGAATCAATACCCAGTATTTCGTATTCAAAAGGAAATTCAAAAGGTTATATGATATTCAAAACGATTCGGGTCTTTTATGGCCTTGATATGAATAATCTTGGCAATCCTCGTTGATTTAGTCACCTTTTAGTTGGACATGCAATATAAATGTGTTTGACTGTCCTTACTTATTTGTGACCCAAAAAATGCTTACGTCTGTACTTAATGCAACTATATCTTGGCAAAATGTGAAACGTTCATTAATCTTTTCTTAACCACTTCTACTGCAATAACTGGGAAATACAATGTCATCCTCACAGTAAGCGGGAAATAACTGCGAAGTAAATTGCAATTTACTGAAATTTATACACTCATTCCACTAGTAGGCTTTCAATGCAATTATGTCTGTGTCCCAATGTCGTTACCTCAAAGAAACAAGATTCATTCGGCTGGTGGGAATAGGACCCCTGTGTCGTTGGAAGTCCGTGTGAGGGCAAGTCACTGGAAAAGTGTAAGTGCAATTTATGCAATTGAAGTAGACAACATAAAAGGTATCAAATCAACATAAAAAGTATGAAATTGAGGTCTTGTGATGTTTTTTTTCTTAGGGTAACACTGTATGATTATCTTTGTTCACAGGACAAGTGAGAGACATTTTTTCTATCACACTAGGCAATCATTGCGCATATGGGTATAACAGATGTGCATCTCTGTGAACAAAAATTGTACTCTCAATGCATACATAAAAATCACTTCAATACTTTCATATCAACATAGAGGAATCCAACTGTATTTTGTTTGTGAAAAGTTAACATATCACATATTCTACATACATCAGCTATTCTAATCGGCCAAAAGTTAATATCAACCTATTACTAATGAGATACGCTTATGATATAACCGTATCTGTCTGTCTGTGCTGCGCCATCATGATTCTCGTCCGTATGTGGTGAATGGATACAGTACACATCACGATATTGTCATCTTTCAAGTCTCAAGGAAACAGAGGTCCGTGGGATGAAGAACGAAAATTTGTCATGGAATCATACTTGTGAATTATTGTCAGGGGTGTGTTTTTACGCGGGAAGACGACGGACGATAAACAGGCGATTTATCTTGATTGTTTCAAGAGAGTACATCACACATATTTGGACAGACTGTCATCCCCAGGGTTATTTTTGAACACTTTCATGGATATTTAATGGTATACTCCATTTAGAAGCCTGGTTAGATTGAATAATATTGGAGTTGATTCCGCTCTTTCCTTTCTTCTTTCTTACTGCTGCCCCAAGCGAATGTTCAGACAGACCTGTAGAAAAATAACATACATAAACAAAATACTGCAGGACAAACGGCACTCCCTGATGGCCATCTCAGATCTGAGATCAATTTTGTGATAACCCCATATGCGTATGTGGTTGTTCGATTTTGAATGCCACGTTGAAAGTGGTAACTTCTTAGTGGAGTGGAGGGGGGAGGGGGGGGGGAGGAGCAGCGCAAAACATCTTTGGACGTTTGTTTAGAGATACACGTAAATAATAGGTATAGTTTGTTCCAAATTTTATAATACAACAGGTCTCAATTTCAATAATATTGTTTAAATTGTATTCAATAGAACATAGCTTTAACACGTTTTTTTGTGTGGCTCCAAATATTGTTTCAAAATACGGCTATAAAACAGTGGTGCTTCGAGACATTTTCTTTGATATTATGTTGATGTTATACCTCTGAAGGATGGTCGAATGATGCAATGATATGCAATCGCAAAGAATTTGGGGAATGTCTTATTACATTCATGAAATATCCAATTTTTGCATGTTGTCCAGCTATGAAATAATACAAGGATGATGTCTATATCCATGAAGGTGTCACCAGGCGCTGTTTATTTGAGCATTCACACATTACCAAGCAGCGACAGGTTCTGTAATTTGAGTGGGGTTTTATCGATGGGCTTGGTTCTTCGCAGAGTGGGCATTTTTTATATCTACCTAGTAAAGCTTGAGTAGCCACGTGTGTATATGTTACCAGCACGATTTACAGACATAAAGCACAACGTTTATTGAGAATCCCAAAATGTATACAACAGTAGACAGTAACACAGTTTCTCAGATGAGTGAACACAACATTACTCAGACTGACCGAGTTATACAATGACCCGTACTGAGTCAGGCCAATACAAATAACTACTATGTTACGAATAGCATAGCATTTAAAGCAACTCCCTTCGAATGTATGCAGTATGTTTTTTTAGTTAAATGTCAGTGCAACTCATCTAATACAAAACAAATATGTGCACATTGATTTTGACGATTACAGTCCATCCGAGTTGTCTTTCAATTCTTTTTAATACACATTCTATGCCGGCTTTGCCAAACGAAGTGTATCCATCAAACACGAATGCAAACATATGCCTAAATTGTTATTAAAAGTCCACATCGATTATATTTTCCAGTTTGTATCTGCATATATAGTGTTGTTATGAGAAAATGATCAGTGATATACTTTGAGTGTGTGTGGAATTGTGTGGAACAGACTAGTAATTGCTTACCAAGTTATATATCATCCATTTACGTTTGAAACTACTACACCAGTTATTAATATAACCACAATAGCATTACTTTAGATGCAACATTTTCGTCATCATAAATCCACTATGTATCGAGTTTTTCTCATCAAAACGACCACACGCTACTGCCAAAACCTATATGATGCAAAACAATGACAAACGGATTAGTAGCATAAATCAGCATGCACCTCACGAGAACTCATGACAGATGAGGCCATGGATTGCTGTTGTGACATGAGCTGTGATGGCAAACGTGATTATTTATTCATGTACTATTATTATAGTCGAGTGGCACCTTGCGTTATGATCAAACAGAGTGCTCACTCTCAATTGTTCAGAAAATGCAGTTACCATTTGAGTGTTATAAATGAGTTTTTGGTATTCAGTCGGTCACAACGATGCACTGCACGATTCTGATGTTTTTCCAGAGAGGGCAAACAAAATAGCATCACGTTCTTGGCTTTAGTGGTTGCTGAGTCCTTCGAGTGAACTGTTTCTGGCATTGGGGACCGACATCTCCTGATTAAACAGGACATATGTACCACTGAGTGCCTGTGAGTTCGATCCCCGTCACCGGCACAAAGTAGGTGGAGTTTTCATCCTGGCAATGCAAAGGTTTCTCCATACGAATGTGCTTTCCAAATTCTAAATTGTCACCCGAAGGGAGATGGGGAAGACAGGCAGAAATGCCTATCATCATGGACCGTCGTTAAATAAATCTGATTATTATTATTATATTATATATTATATATTTCATTTGTTCCAGTGAAATAACATGAGAATAACAGGCCAGCTCGAGATTTTATAAAATCGTATTTACGCCACATCAAAGAAGTCATGACCGGTGAAAGTAACCAACGGTATTATGTGAATGCTATCATGTCTCTATCCCAAAGTCGTTAACTGAGAAGAACGTGAAGGAGACTAGCGTAATACGACCCTTTCGTCACATGTTGGAGGGAGAGTCAATTACACGTGTATGTTCGATTTGTACAGTTGCATTGGACATCACAAAATATGTGTAGTAATGTTCCTGGTCGTATATAAATGAGTTTTTGGTATTCAGTCGGTCACAACGATGCACTGCACGATTCTGATGTTTTTCCAGAGAGGACAAACAAAATAGCATCACGTTCTTGGCTTTAGTGGTTGCTGAGTCCTTCGAGTGAACTGTTTCTGGCGTTGGGGACCGACATCTCCTGATTAAACAGGACATATGTACCACTGAGTGCCTGTGATGCATGTGAATATGGAATTGTTGTTATTTATACCGATATTATTTGTATGGATGACATTTATAGATAAGCCTGGCGAGCCAACTTCTGTTGATTGAATAATTCTGGCTGGCACTAAATGTAGTTATCCGACTTAATACCAATAACACAAGATTGTGGGGTGGGGTGGTGGGTATGGCGAAATAACCCATCCACCACAGAGCCAATTCCAGTTGATATTCTGGCTAGCAGTAAATGTAGATGTCGACTTATTACCCATAAAACGAGATTGTGAGGTTGGGTAGGTGGTGGGGGAAAAGACCCCCCTCCCCCACGAAACCTCTAATTGTGCTTTGAAAATACAGATACATTTCTCGAGAGGTGAGGGTGTCTTATGATCACCCCTGAGCACCCATAATTGCGAACTTGTACTGGCTTTGCCAACCTGAAAAGCCCCCTCCCGACCCTCCCTGTTTCGAAACCTCGGATCCGCTCCTGGAAGATTGAAACACTGGAAGTGTCTTCTCGCCCTGTCTGTTTGTGATTACATCAGGATTCCAACAAGCGCCTCATCCCTTCCACCCTCTAAAGGTGGACAGGGCACATCACGGCGGTGAAAGTCATCCAAGCGCTACAGCAACCGGGGGCATTACCTGGTTATGCAACGGCAATTTGTCATGGGAACGACTTTCAAGAGCGACTTGTGAGAGAACGTTATAAGGGCGATTTATATTGACTATTTCACGAGAGTACATTATGTGACTGTTCAATATGCCGAGGGTTGAGTTTAACACACTGCAGGCCTGGTTAGATTCAAGAATCTGGCTTCATTCTCAGACCGTTGTCCTTGTCATAAACGAGTTTTCAGCGCAGACAAACTTGTCGATGATATATGGTACTGTATTATCTGGGAAGGAAAGTTATATACAAATTATCAATAACCCATCGGCACACCTCTCGGCCATTTGGTAGCCAGACATTATGACATTATATGATCGCCTTTTATCTACATGTGGCTACTTGACTTTTCAGATTGTTTTATGAATATTACGAAGGGTATTGTAAATCAATGCATCTATGTGGTTATTTAACAAGACAGAATACTGGTACGATAAGGGAGCATAAATAATTATTCGGTCTAAACACACATGGATTCCAAATTCATGATTTTTTGTATTGAACTCAATTTTTAAATGAAAAACTCAGGTTCTGACATTCGCAAAACAACGAGAATGACCATAATCTCAAATTTTTATTTGCAAATACCTGTGCAAATGTCACTGCCAAATAGCACTGCCAATACTGGCCGCATACGAAGTGGTTAAAAGCAGAGTTTTGGCTTTGCTGTCAATTAGACGTTTCACCGCTCGTTGAGGTTTTTGTTGAAGAAAGTTTTGTATTGTTGAATTATTCGGGGTGCCCAGATCTAGTTCCATGATCAAAATTGATACATGTGTTACATTTTGGAACCATACCTGTACCTGATGCCAATGGTAGAATTGTATATTTTCAAGATTTTGTCATGTCTACAGAAATGACGTACTTGTAAGTGTAATTGCTTATCACATATGACCTAAGTTTTTTTATCGATATTTTTTTTCTCCAGTATCCTTCAGTAAGATATTTGTGTATTGATACTGTAGCGGAATTGGTTTTCATGCAGATAAAAAGTGCAGCTTGTTTTAGATGATGCTAATGATGTAGGCCGTGTTTTGGTCCACTGAGATATTTGATCCACTCAATATTCTTGAGCCTAAATTCTGTTAAATGGAATGCAGCACTCAAACCATCGTCTATTTTGTGGCCTCTGTTATCCTGGGCAACTCTGTGATCAATCCTCGCCTCCAATAAAAGTGTGAAAATTACAAGTACAATCTTTTTATCTACCATGTGATAGTGGACCTCTGTCTACACTGTCATAATGACAAGTTCAGGTATCTGAATCACACGAAAATACCCCATATAAAATTAATGCATTCTGTTCTTTTATCTCACAGTTATATCTTAGTTATGCTGCCTGCATCTTCTTAAGATTAGGCATCTGTTTTCCCTTTCTGGGGGTTGACCTTCGCCATGATGATAGTAAGTCAAAATCATGTCATAAATCGTTGGAAAACCGGAAAATCTTAAAATTTTATATATCTATTTAGATTACATCATTTAAATATGCTGCTGAATGAGGAAGACATAGTAATAATGACATATTTTTTTCTCTCGATTATTTGAGCGTTAATATCGCAAAGGAACATCACAAAAAAAATTGCATCAATAGCAAAAAATGGTACCAGTCGATTTTATGTTTTACCAGGGTCACCGTGTGGTTCACGTGCACACAAAAACGGAAGCACAGAAACTGTAACTCCGGTGAGATTGATTCTTGAAAATACACACACCGATTATCTTTTGTCGTGTATGATATCATGATTATTATGGTCTGGTTAACAGAAGTATAACCGTAAGTATAACAGTTAGTAAGTATAACCGAATTTCCCAAACTTCTGTGACATTCAACTCGTGAATACAATGATCACTGCCATTGGCTAGTTATGGCGTTGTGGTCGCACTTCTCGTTTTCGATAAATAACAAATGGTCAGAATTGACCTGGAAAATTGATTATCACTGACCTTGAGTTCGAGCTAAAATTAAAGTTATATACCATGAGGTATGCTACTTGTCTAAGCAGACGTCTAGCAATCAAACGAAACCAGAAGAAGGAATAATATCTGGTGAGCCATAAATTGCCACAACTTGCTTCTGTAAGCACGCTCCCCATTGATTGTCGTCACTGGTTTCTTATGCCTCGTTACAGCTACTTTCTGTGAAGTAATTCAACACCGGATGCCACTGCATAGTTTCAATGTATAATTCGTCTTCGCAAGGAGTGGAAAGATGGAAGACCGTACAAACATTAATATATACTCATGTGAATTATTGCAACTGTATCAGTTCAACATATGTAGTCATTGCTTTCAGTAAATATCGCTCTATATCTATCACACAAAATATTGCCAGCAACAACGCGAGTGTGAATTTCTATCAACAGAACTGTGATTGGTAGGTTGTGTTAACCCTAGATAACAACATTTCAGCTGGATAAAAATATGTCACGATAATGTAATTTAACAACCTCCAAGCTCATAAATAGGTTAAATAATTTAGACTCCTGAATGATAAAATGATACTGCAATTCTATCGTGCATGATACTATGATAGCGACTTTGATAATGATCTCATTTATGTATCAATATGGTAACATTGTGGCACCTAGTGCGCTCCATACATGTATTGCTTTTATCACAGAATATGGTTATTTTTCAGAACTGACATAAAATTTGTTGTTTCTAGTGTCGTTTATTCTAGTGTAATCACTTCCAAAAAATATATTGCGTCACCCACGATGGAAGTATAATAAGGTTTTGTTCTTGGATACATGTGTGTGTGTGGCAAGTAACACTTCATGTCCAATTAGAATATCGAACTGAAACAGATACGTCTGAGTTTTTTCCCAGTTTCTGTTGTTTTCTCTTTAGCGTCACACAACGAATTATGAGCTTGTTTTGCACATGTCACCTGCATGTCATCCACATGAAGGGCTGACAACAAGGTAATATGACAGCCCCTGTCCCTTTCAGGGTATCAAATGTGAATATTTCATTCTTCTTTGGGGCTCATTCTTAATGCAAAATTCATGAGCAAAAAAGATTCACTGTGGATAACACTATATTCAATAGAAGCCACTACAGAGCAGTACACTATCAGTAAAAGTAATTTTTATATGTACGAACTGCATGACTACCGAGAATAGTTTACATTATCGGAAGATTCAAACTATTTGTATCCTTCTGCATGTAGCTACGATGTTATTCTAAATGTGCATGAGTTAATCAGGCATGGCTGAAATCAAGCAATATGCACAGGAGCGGATCCACGCCGACCAGTAGACTGTCCAAGATAATGACTCGCTGAAGAGTGCCTGAAGTATAATTCAGTTCTCTAATGAGCGTCCCCAACCAATTTGTTTCAAACAGTGATATTTTGCTAACTTTAACAGTTACTGCTTTCCTTCTGGGTGTTGGAATACATGCAAACGGGTGACCAAACACGATGTATTACGACCGTCATACCAAACATAATGTATTACGATGTAGATCCTTGTGACTAGATCAAGCCTTTCAACAATCGTTGCGCATTCAAGCGTTGGTACATATAATATTCAAAACGCTTCTGGTCTTTGATGGCCTTGATAATCCCCAGTGAATTAGTACATTTTGACCTTTTAGTCGGCCATGCAATATAAATGTGTCTAGTTGTCTTCACTTATTTGTGACCTACCAATGCTTGTATATGATGCAATTATATCTTGGCAAAATGTGAAACTTTCATGAATCTTCTCTTTACGAGTTCTACTGGTATAACTGGGAAATACCATGTCATCCTCAAAGTAAGTGGGGGAATAACTGCGAAGGTAATTGCAATTACGCCAGATCAACTGGAAATTTATACACTCGTGAAAATTGTCCGATTCCACTAGCAGGATTTCAATGCAATTATGTCTGTGTCCCAATGTCGTTACCTCAAAGAAACAAGATTCATTCGGCTGGTGGGAATAGGACCCTAGCGTCGTTGGAAGTCCGTGTGAGGGCAAGTCACTGGAAAAGTGTAAGTGCAATTTATGCAATTGAAGTAGACAACATAAAAGGTGAAGTATCAAATTGAGGTCTTGTGATGTTTTTTTCTTAGGGTGACACTGTATGATTACCTCTGTTCACAGGACAGGTGAGAGACATTTTTTTATCACATTAAGCAATCATTGCGCATATGGGTATAATAGATGTGCATCTCTGTCAACAAAAATTATACTCTCAATGAATACATAAAAAAAAATTCTCCAATACTTTCAGATCAACATAGAGGAATCCGGTACAAATTGTTTGTCTTCCCGTAAATAGACCCACGTTGCCATATAAAGGCATTCCAATTTTCACAGTTTAATCATGCATGGCTAAAATTAATCGATATTCATATTACATGGTCGGTGCTGACCAGTAAGGCAACTAAAATTTGTCAACAATACTGACTTTGTTATGCATGGAAGGTTTCCCAGAAGAGGGCATTAAATGCAGCGTGGGTCTTTACTGAAAGACTTCAATGAATTTGCAATTAGCGTAGGTACCCCATTACGTTTACCAACTTTCCACTGAGCCCAACTCTAATTTGCACTACTGATACATCACATAATCGGCCAAAAGTTAATGTCAACCTATTACTAATGAGATACGCCTATGATATAACCGTATCTGTCTGTCTGTGCTGCTTCATCATGGTTCTCGTCCGGATGTGGTGAATGGATACACGGCACATCACGATATTCTTCATTTTCAAGTCTCAAGGAAACTTTGTAATGGAAACATAATGTGAATTATTCTAAGGGGTGTGTTTTCACGAGGGAAGACGACGGACGGTAAACAGGCGATTTATCTTGATTGTTTCAAGAGAGTACATCACACATATCGGGATAGACTGTCATCCCCAGGGTTATTTTTGAACACTTTCGTGGATACTTAATGGCATACTCCATTTAGAAGCCTGGATAGATTGAATAATATTGGAGTTGATTCTGCTCTTTTCTTTCTTACTGCTGCCCCAAGCGAATGTTCAGACAAACCTATAGAAAGATCTTATCAGGGTAGGAACGTTACATACATAAACATGATATTGCAACACAAACGGCACTCCCTGATGGCCATCTGAGATCTGGAGACAATTTTGTGATAACCCCATATGCGTATGTGGTTGCTCGATTTTGAATTCCACGTTGAAAGTGATAAATTCTTAGGGGGGTGGGGGGGGGAGGAGCAGCGCTAAACATGTTTGGACGTGTTTGTTTAGAGATACACGTGAATAAGAGGTGTAGTTTGTTAATAATTGTGCAATTCAACAGATCTGCCTAAATTTCAATATTCTTGAGTTTAAATCATATTCAATAGAACATAGCTTTAACACGATTTTGTGTATAGGTCAAGATGTTTCAAGATACGGCTATAAAACATTGTTGCCTAGAGACATTTACTCTGATATTATGTTAATGTTATACCTCTGAAGGATGGTCGAATGATGCAATGATCTGCAATCGCAAAGAATTTGGGGAATGTCTTATTACATTCATGAAATATCCAATTTTTGCATGTTGTCCAGCTATGAAATAATACAAGGATGATGTCTATATCCATAAAGGTGTCATCAGGCGCTGTTTATTTGAGCATTCACACATTACCAAGCAGCGACAGGTTCTGTAATTTGAGTGGGGTTTTATCGATGGGCTTGGTTCTTCGCAGAGTGGGCATTTTGTATATCTACCTAGTAAAGCTGGAGTAGCAACGTGTGTATATGTTACCAGCACGATTTACAGACATGAAGCACAACGTTTATTGAGCATCCCAAAATGTATACAACAGTAGACAGTAACACAGTTTCTCAGATGAGTGAACACAACATTACTCAGACTGACCGAGTTATACAATGACCCGTACTGAGGTCAGGCCAATACAAATAACTACTATATTCCGAATAGCATAGCATTTAAAGCAACTCACTTCGAATGTATGCAGTATGTTTTTTTAGTTAAATGTCAGTGCAACTCATCTAATACAAAACAAATATGTGTACATTGATTTTAACGATTACAGTCCATCCGAGTTGTCTTTCAATACTTTTTAATACACATTCTATGCCGGTTTTGCCAAACGAAGTGTATCCATCAAACACGAATGCAAACATATGCCTAAATTGTTATTAAAAGTCCACATCGATTATATTTTCCAGTTTGTATCTGCATATATAGTGTTGTTATGAGAAAATGATCAGTGATATACTTTGAGTGTGTGTGGAATTGTGTGGAACAGACTAGTAATTGCTTACCAAGTTATATATCATCCATTTACGTTTGAAACTACTACACCAGTTTTTAATATAACCACAATAGCATTACTTTAGATGCAACATTTTCTTCATCATAAATCCACTATGTATCGAGTTTTTCTCATCAAAACGACCACAAGCTACGGCCAAAACCTATATGATGCAAAACAATGACAAACTGATTAGTAGCATAAATCAGCATGCGCCTCACGAGAACTCATGAAAGATGAGGCGATACAGTGCTGTTGTGACATGAGCTGTGATGACAAACGTAATTATTTATTCATATACTATGATTACAATCGAGTGGAACCTTGCGGTATGATCAAACAGAGTGCTCACTCTCAATTGTTCAGAATTTGCAGTTACCATTTGGTATTGCAATTTCATTTGTTCCAGTGAAATAACATGAGAATAACAGGCCATCTCGAGATTTTATAAAATCGTATTTACGCCACATCAAAGAAGTCATGACCGGTGAAAGTAACCAACGGTATTATGTGGATGCTATTATGTCTCTATCCCAAAGTCGTTAACTGAGAAGAACGTGAAGGAGACTAGCGTAATACGACCCTTTCGTCGCCTGTTGGAGGGAGAGTCAATTACACGTGTATGTTCGATTTGTACAGTCGCATTGGATGTCACAAAATATGTGTTTTTCCAGAGAGGGCAAACAAAAAAGCATCACGTTCTTGGCTTTATTGGTTGCTGAGTCCTTTGAGTGAACTGTTTCTGGCATTGGGGACCGACATCTCCTGATTAAACAGGACATATGTATTTCTGAGTGCCTGTGATGCATGTGAAAATGGAATTGTTGTTATTTATACCGATATTATTTGTATGTATGACATTTATAGATAAGCCTGGCGAGCCAACTTCTGTTGATTGAATAATTCTGGCTGGCACTAAATGTAGTTATCCGACTTAGCACCAATAACACAAGATTGTGGGGTGGGGTGGTGGGTATGGCGAAGTAACCCACCCACCACAGAGCCAATTCCAGTTGATATTCTGGCTAGCAGTAAATGTAGATGTCGACTTAGTACCCATAAAACGAGATTGTGGGGTTGGGTAGGTGGTGGGGAAAAGACCCCCCTCCCCCACGAAACCTCTAATTGTGCTTTGAAAATACAGATACATTTCTCGAGAGGTGGGGGTGTCTTATGATCACCCCTGAACACCCATAATTGCGAACTTGTACTGGCTTTGTCAACCTGAAAAGCCCCCTCCCGACCCTCACTGTTTCGAAACCTCGGATCCGCTCCTGGACGATTGAAACATAAGTGTCTTCTCGCCCTGTCTGTTTGTGATTACATCAGGATTCCAACAAGCGCCTCATCCCTTCCACCCTCTAAAGGTGGACAGGGCACATCACGGCGGTGAAAGTCATCCAAGCGCTAGAGCAACCGGGGGCATTACCTGGTTATGCAACGGCAATTTGTCATGGGAACGACTTTTAAGAGCGACTTGTGAGAGAACGTTATATGGGCGATTTATGTTGACTATTACACGAGAGTACATTATGTGACTGTTCAATATGCCGAGGGTTGAGTTTAACACACTACAGGCCTGGTTAGATTCAAGAATCTGGCTTCACTCTCAGACTGTTGTCCTTGCCATAAACGAGTTTTCCAGCTCAGAAAAACCTATCGATGAATTATGAGACTGTCTTATCTGGGAAGGAAAGTTATATACACATTATCAATAACCCATCGGCACACCTCTCGGCCATTTCATAACTAGACATAATCATGTGATAGCCTTATATGTACATGTGGCTACTTGACTTTTTCAGATTGTTTCATGAATATTACGAACGGTATTATAAATCAATGTGCGGGATAATCAGACAATTATGTGGTTATTTAACATGACAGAATACTGGTACGATAAGTGAGCATAAATAATTATCCGGTTTACACACACATGGATTCCAAATTCATGATTTTATGTATTGAACTCAATTTTTAAATCAAAAACTCAGGTTTTGACATTCGCAGAACAACGAGAATGACCATAATCTCAAATTTTTATTTGCAAATACTTGTGCAAATGTCACTGCCAAATAGTGGCTTTGCTGTCAGTGAGACGTTTCACCGCTCGTTGAGGCTTTTGTTGAAGAAAGTTTTGTATTGTTGAATTTATCAGGGTGCCCAGATCTAGTTCCATGATCAAAATTGATACATGTGTTACATTTTGGAACCATACCTGTACCTGATGCCAATGGTAGAACTGTATATTTTCAAGATTTTGTCATGTCTACAGAAGGGAATGACGTACTTGTATATGCAATTGCTTATCACATATGACCTAAGTTTTTTTATCGATATTTTTTTTCTCCAGTATCCTTCAGTAAGATATTTGTGTATTGATACTGTAGCGGAATTGGTTTTCATGCAGATAAAAAGTGCAGCTTGTTTTAGATGATGCTAATGATGTAGGCCGTGTTTTGGTCCACTGAGATATTTGATCCACTCAATATTCTTGAGCCTAAATTCTGTTAAATGGAATGCAGCGCTCAAACCATCGTCTATTTTGTGGCCTCTGTTATCCTGGGCAACTCTGTGATCAATCCTCGCCTCCAATAAAAGTGTGAAAAATTACAAGTACAATCTTTGTATCTACCATGTGATAGTGGACCTCTGTCTACACTGTCATAATGACAAGTTCAGGTATCTGAATCACACGAAAATACCCCATATAAAATTAATGCATTCTGTTCTTTTATCTCACAATTATATCTTAGTTATGCTGCCTGCCTCTTCTTAAGATTAGGCATCTGTTTTCCCTTTCTGTGGGTTGACCTTCGCCATAATGATAGTAAGTCAAAATCATGTCATAAATCGTTGGAAAACCGGAAAATCTTAAAATTTTATATATCTGTTTAGATTACATCATTTAAATATGCTGCTGAATGAGGAAGACATAGTAATAATGACATATTTATTTTTTTCCCGATTATTTGAGCGTTAATATCGCAAAGGAACATCACAAAAACTTTTGCATCAATAGCCAAAAATGGTACCAGTCGATTTTATGTTTTACCAGGGTCACCATGTGGTTCACGTGCACACAAAAACGGAAGCACAGAAACTGTAACTCCGGTGAGATTGATTCTTGAAAATACACACACCGATTATCTTTTGTCGTGTATGATATCATGATTATTATGGTCTGGTTAACAGATTAGTAGGTATCAGCGAATTTCCCAAACTTCTGTGACATTCAACTCGTGAATACAATGATCACTGCCATTGGCTAGTTATGGCGTTGTGGTCGCACTTCTCGTTTTCGATAAATAACAAATGGTCAGCATTGACCTGGAAAATTGATTATCACTGACCTTGAGTTCGAGCTAAAATTATACTTACATACCATGAGGTATGCTACTTGTTGTCTAAGCAGACGTCTGGCAATCAAACGAAACCAGAAGATAGACTAATATCTGGTGAGCCATAAATTGCCACAACTTGCTTCTGTAAGCACGCTCCCCATTGATTGTCGTCACTGGTTTCTTATGCCTCGTTACAGCTACTTTCTGTGAAGTAATTCAACACCGGATGCCACTGCATAGTTTCAATGTATAATTCGTCTTCGCAAGGAGTGGAAAGATGGAAGACAGTACAAACATCAAAGTATACTCATGTGAATTATTGCAACTGTGTCAGTTCAACATATGTAGTCATTGCTTTCAGTAAATATCGCTCTATATCTATCACACAAAATATTGCCAGCAACAACGCGAGTGTGAATTTCTATCAACAGAACTTGTGATTGGTAGGTTGTGTTAACCCTAGATAACAACATTTCAGCTGGATACAAATTATGTCACGATAATGTAAGCTTATAAATAGGTTAAATCATTTAGACTCCTGAAGGATAAAATGATACTGCAATTTGCTCGTGCATGATACTATGATAGCGACTTTGATAATGAACTCATTTATGTACCAATATGGTAACATTGTGGCACCTAGTGCTCTCCATACATGTGTTGCTTTTATCACAGAATATGGTTATTTTTCAGAACTGGCATAAAATTTGTTGTTTCTAGTGTCGTTTATTCTAGTGTAATCACTTCCAAAAAATATATTGCACCACCCACGATGGAAGTATAATAAGGTCTTGTTCTGGGATACCTGTGTGTGTGGCAAGTAACACTTCATGCAGTCCAATTAGAATATCGAACTGAAAACAGATACGTCGAGTTTGTAACACGTGAGTTCTTTCCACTTCCTATTTTTCTCTATAACGCCACAACGGTTAATCAGCTTGTTTTGCACATGTCACCTGCATGCCATCCACATGACGGGCAGATAACAAGGTAAATTGACAGCCCCTGTCCCTTTCAGGGTGTCAAATGTGAATATTTCATTCTTCTCTGGCACTCATTCTTAATACAAAAAAAGATTCACTGTGGATAACACTATTTTCAATAGAAGCCACTACAGAGCTGTACAATATATCCTATTCTAACATGGTGACGTCAGACGGCTCTTAGCATTTCAGTCATTTCAAAAGGTGTTATATCAGTTGATATACGGCCCTAGGGCCTATATCAGATTTCGTTTCCAGGAGCAACGGCCTACAAAAACGTCATGACCGCAACAAACTTGTGTAGCCATGGTAACGTTTATTTCCTAACAATCATTTACCATGTTAGAATAGAAATAATGTATAGATTTGTTGTAATTGTCTGCAAAATAAACTTCTCGGGACAGGTGATATAGCCCTCGACGCCTTCGGCGTCTCGGGACCATATCACCTTGCCCTCGAAGTTTATTGTGCGACAATTACTCCAAATCTATACATTATTCCTTAAGTAATTGTCATATGTACGAACTGCATGACTACCGAGAATAGTTTACATTATCGGAAGATTCAAACTATTTGTATCCTTCTGCATGTAGCTACGATGTTATTCTAAATGTGCATGAGTTAATCAGGCATGGCTGAAATCAAGCAATATGCACAGGAGCGGATCCACGCCGACTAGTAGACTGTCCAAGATAATGACTCGCTGAAGAGTGCCTGAAGTATAATTCAGTTCTCTAATGAGCGTCCCCAACCAATTTGTTTCAAACAGTGATATTTTGCTAACTTTAACAGTTACTGCTTTCCTTCTGGGTGTTGGAACACCTGATTTCACCTCCTAATGGCCATTTTGGGGGGTTCATGAGTTTCCCTGTCATTTTTGTTTTCTCTCACTTCGTATGCCTGATATAACTTTCTGTCCCCGGACTATGAGATTGGATAACGGACCCTGTTTTGTTTGCTCGGAATACTTAATACTGGGTATTGATTCCACGTCTATGCAAATGGGTGACCAAACACGATGTATTACGACCATAATACCAAACATAATGTATTACGATGTAGATCCTTGTGACTAGATCAAGCCTTTCAACAATCGTTGCGCATTCAAGCGTCGGTACATATAATATTCAAAACGCTTCTGGTCTTTGATGGCCTTGATTATCCCCAGTGAATTAGTACATTTTGACCTTTTAGTCGGCCATGCAATATAAAAGTGTCTAGTTGTCCTCACTTATTTGTGACCTACCAATGCTTTTATATGATGCAATTATATCTTGGCAAAATGTGAAACTTTCATGAATCTTCTCTTTACGAGTTCTACTGGTATAACTGGGAAATACCATGTCATCCTCAAAGTAAGTGGGGGAATAACTGCGAAGGTAATTGCAATTTACGCCAGATCAATTGGAAATTTATACACTCGTGAAAATTGTCCGATTCCACTAGCAGGATTTCAATGCAATTATGTCTGTGTCCCAATGTCGTTACCTCAAAGAAACAAGATTCATTCGGCTGGTGGGAATAAGACCCCAGTGTCGTTGGAAGTCCGTGTGAGGGCAAGTCACTGGAAAAGTGTAAGTGCAATTTATGCATTTGAAGTAGACAACATAAAAGGTGAAGTATCAAATTGACGTCTTGTGATGGTTTTCTCAGGGTAACACTGTATGATTATCTTTGTTCACAGGACAGGTGAGAGACACTTTTTGACCACACTAAGCAATCATTGCGCACATGGGTATAACAGATGTGCATCCCTGTCAACAAAAATTATTCTCTCAATGCATACATAAAAAAAATTCTCCAATACTTTCATATCAACATAGAGGAATCCGATTGTATTTTGTTTGTGAAGAGTTAACGCTGGCAATTATATTTACCAAGTTCCACTGAGCCCAAATGTAATTTGCACTACTGATACGTCACGCACATAACCTATTCTGCATACATCACCTATTCTAATTGGATAAAAGTTCATATCAACTATTACTAATGAGATACGGTTATGATATAACCAAATCTGTCTGTGCTCCTCCATCATTGTTCTCGTCCGGATGTGGTAAATGGACACAGGGCACATCACGATATTATTTATCTTTCAAGTCTCAAGGAAACAGAGGTCCCTGCTAGGAATGAATGAATGAATGAATGAATCAATCAAATATTTATTGTCGTTTCAAATCAAATCAAAACTAAAGCTCACAAGCTATTGTACGACACGAAAACAACACGAACAACATCATATGGCGTCAGAGACATAAAACATGTACAAGAACATATGATTTATGGCGTCATCGTCATTTGTTATTAAAAGTTTAAAAATAAATTTCTTTGACATTTGGTTTTTCGCTAAGCCCTGCTTCAATTTGATATTTAAAGCGTTCAATTGATGCATTTTTAATATCAGCATTCAGGCCATTCCATAACTTCGCTCCTATATATGATAAACTATGGTAGCCATACCTTTTGGTATTGAATTTAGGTAGCTCATAATTATTAGTGTCTCATATCACAAATGGCACGTTACTCCATGTGAAGAGGTCCTTCATGTATGTCGGGCAATAGCCATGATTTATTTTGAACATCTCAATAGCCAGATTTTTCAACGACATTTTGAAAATATTCGGGGATCCTTTTTGTTCAAGTATTGCTTCGTAATCACTGGTGTAGTCATTATAGACCATTCTTAATGCTCGTGCATTAAGCTTGTCCAATTTATTCAAATTTGTACGCCCCGAGAACATCCATATTGTGCAGCAATAGTATATGTTAGCTACAATATAAGAGTTATAAATAGCTTTTCGACTGTCTATATCCAGATCACGTTTAATTCTGATCAATGCGTGAATTTGTTTCGACACCTTCTCACATATTAACTCAATATATTTTGACAATTTAAGATTTTCGTCTATGTCGATACCGAGAATGGTGATATCGGTAGAAGCAGGAACAATATTATTCCCAATTTCGATATTGTCCGATGTAGGTACATCTTTTCCAAGAAGCAAAACTTGAAATTTCTCGGGATTCGCCTTCATGCCATTTATTTTGAACCATTCTACTGCTTTTATAGCATCCGTTTGAACTTTATATTTTGCCGTCGGAAGGTCACTATCTATGCATACCATCGTATTGTCGTCGGCATAATTGTAAATAACCGACTCCATATCAATGAATAAGAGGTCATTTATAAAGACATTGAATAGTAGTGGTCCCTTGTGGTACCCCTTTGCTAATTGTTGCCCAAGCACTGGTACACAAGCCTATTTTAACCCGCTGCTTTCTATCCCTTAAGTACGATTTTATTATCTCGCATGTTTAGTAAAACGAAACTCTGTAAAGGAAACATAATGTGAATTATTCTAAGGGGTGTGTTTTTACGAGGGAACACAACGGACGGTAAACGGGCGATTTACCTTGATTGTTCCAAGAGTAAATAAAGATTCATCACACATATCGGGATAAGCTGTCATCCCCAGGCTAATTTTAAACACTCATGGGTATCTAATGGCATACTGCATTTAGGGGTCTGGTTAGATTGAATATTATCAGAGGTTTTTTTTGTATAAACAGTATTTATTTGGATTGACCAACAGGGAAAACCCTATACCAAGACCTCTCCAGTGAGAGGAACAACATGCAAAAACTATAGTGCAGCAAACATAATTACATCATCGAACAAATACAACAATAATACTATGTACAATGAAATTATATACAATATTTTTCAACCGTGTAGAACAGAGTTGATTCCGCTCTTCCTTTCTTCCAATGATACGATGCCATAACATACTGCTGCCCCAAGCGAATGTTCAGACAAGCCTAGAAAGTTCAAACCCTAGAAAGATCTCATCAGGGTAGGAACATTACATACATATACATAACACATCCCCATGGCCATCTGAGATCTGGAGACAATTTTTGGTAACCCCCTATGCGTGTGTGGTTGCTCGATTTTGAAATCCACGTTGACACTGATAAAATAAGGAGGGGAGGGGGGTGGAGCTGCGCAAAACAGCTTTGGAGGTGCATGTGTACAGATTTACGTAAATAAGAGGTACAGTTTGCTCTTAGTTATGTAATACAATATATTTCAATTATCTAGAGTTTAAATTATATTCAATAGAACATGGCTTTAACACGATTTTTGTGTGGCTCTGAATATTGTTTCAAAACACGGCTATGAAACATTGGTGCATCCAGACATTTACTCCGATATTATGTTAATGATATACCTCTGAAGGATGGTCGAATGATGCAGTGATCTGCAATCGCAAAGAATGTGGGGAATGTCTTATCACATTAATAAAATATCCAATTTTTGTATGTTGTCCAGCTATGAAATAATTATCCATAAATGTGTCACCAGGCGCTGTTTCTTTGAGCATTCACACATTGTGAAGCAGCGATAGGTTCTGTAATTTGAGTGTATTTTTATAAATGGGCTCAGTTCTTTGTTGAGTGGAATAAACTTGAAGGAGAAAATATGGCTCCACATAACGAATAGGAAATTGCAGTGTGCTCCCATTGAGGTCAAAATAATCACTAGTGTTATGCAGGCCCTCTCTCCTATACTTGGTAGATCTTGGCAGAGATACGTGTGCATATGAAAAGAGAACCGATACATGGTTTCAGAAATAATGTGATAGTTACTGTGAACAATATCTTATTGCTACACGCGTCACCAAAACTATAATAACAATAAATATATATATAATACCTGGGTCTATATTTTCTGTGAGAGGAATACGATGCATATATATATTTGTTACCTTTATAATGACGGCATATCCATTCCAATTTCAGGATCTCTAATGCAGTCCATCCTTGGGCCTGTGGATGTAGATAAACTAAAGCTAGCTCAGAAAATCTGCCCATAATTTATTCCGAACATGGCATATCATATTTCATTGTATCATATCCTGCTGAGTACTGAATATTTCCCCTTACAATTACAGGTGCTGACTTTTATCAACAAACTAGTAATTGCTTATCAAGTTATATATCATCCATTTACGTTTGAAATAACTGCACCAGTTATTAATATAACCACAATAGCATTACTTTAGATGCAACATTTTTTTCATACATCCACTATGTATTGATGCGAGTTTTATCTTCAAAACGACCACACGCTAGTACGGAAGCGTAGAAGGGCCACCCACAAAATTATTTTTTTTAATTACCGACTTAGTAACCCGATATTATCGACTTACTAACTGGGGAATTTGATAAAATAAATCTTCCTGTGCCTGATCCATTCTTGAATCGATATTATCGAGATACTAAGTCGATATTATCGAGTTACTAAGTCGGGAATTTTACAAAAATAATTTTCCTGGGTGTCCCGTCTACGCTTCCGTACGCTAGTGCCAAAACATATACGATGCAAAACAATGACAAAATGATTAGTAGCATGAATCCGCATGCGACTCACGAGAACTGAGAATGAAAGAGGAGACGATAGAGTGCTGTTGTGACATGAGCTGTGATGACAAACATGATTATTTATTCATGTAATTATTATTACAGTCGAGTGGCACCTTGCGTTATGATCAAACAGAGTGCCCACTCTCAATTCTCTAGAAAATGCAGTTACCATTTGTTATTCCAATTTCATTTGTTGCAGCGAAATAACTTGAAAATAACAGGCCATCTCGAGTTTTTTTTTTATGAAATTGTATTTACGCTACAGCAAAGAAAAGTTATGACTGGTGATCGTAACCAACTGTATTACGTGGATGCGATTAATTCTCTATCCCAAGGTCGTTACCTGAGATGAACGTGGAGGAGACTAGCGTAATACGACCCTTGTGTTGTTGATTGCCTGTTTTAGAGGGCGAGTCAGTTCACACGTGTATGTGCGATTTGTATAGTCCAATTGGTAGTAATATTCGTGGTCGTATATAAATTTTATTTTATAGTCTGATATATGCCCTCTTTTTAGCCGGTCTCAACGATGCACTGCACGATTATGATATTTCTCCAAAGAGGGTAAACAAAATATCATCACGTTCTTGGTTTTATTAGCTGCTCGGTCCTTCGAGTGATCTTGTTTCTGGCATTGGGGGACTGCCAGCTCATGATTATACGGATTCCGGAACCGATATATGACAGAGTGCCTGTGATGCATGTGCATAGGGAATTGATGTTATTCGTACCATTGTTATTTGTACGGATGACATTTATAGATAAACCTGACAAGTTAGCTTCTGTTGATTGAATAATTCTGGCTTGCAGTGAACGTAGATATCGACTCCGTACCACCAACACAAGATTCTGGTGTGGGGTGGGAGGTAGCGAGAAAGAACCCCTCCCCATGAAACCTCTACATGTAAATGTGCTTTGAAAAAGCAGATAAATTTCTCGGCAATTGGGGGTTGTCTTATGAACAAAATCAGAACCCCCAATATTCCAAAATTGTCAACCTATCCCCCCCCATCTGTCTCAAAACCTTGGATCCCCCCCCCGCCCCCCCCCCCCCCCTACCTCAAAACCTTGGATCCTCCCCTGCAAAATTACCTCTGAAGGTGGACAGGGTACATCACGGCGGTGAAAGTCTTCCAGGCGCCATAACAACCGGGGGCATTACCCTGGTATGCAATGGCAATTTGTCATGAAAACAACTTTTGAGAGTGACTTGTGAGGGAACGTTATATGGGCGATTTATGTTGACTATTTCAGGAGAGTACATTACGTTTATCGTGACTGTTTAATGTGCCGCGGGTTGAGGTGAACACTCTACAGGCCTGGTTATATTCAAGATCCTGGCTTCATTCTTAGGCTGTTGTCCTTGCCACAAGCGAGCTTTCCAGCTCAGAAAAACCTATCGGTGATTTATATCACTGTCTTATCTGGGAAGGAAAATTATATACACATTATCAATAATCCATCGGCACACCTCTCGGGCATTTGATAGCTAGACATAATTATGTGATAGCCTTATATGTACATGTGGCTACTTGACTTTCGGACTGTTCTATGATTATTACGAACGGTACAATCAATATGCGGGATAATCACACAAATATGTGGTTACTTAACAAAACATAATTTTGGTGCGATAAGTGAGCATAAATAATTATGCGGTCTAAACATGCATGGATTTTGTGAGATTCAACTCATGTCTTTATTTCCTTTTATTATTGAGAATGTTTTCGTTATGAGAACTTGAGATGACTCTTTTATAACATATAGATTGTATGTAGGTATTGTATCATTGACTGATGGTCGAATGTTCGAAAATTCTGCAGTCGGGGATCTGCGAAAATGGGGGAAAATTCCATGCTGCGTGGAGATTCCCGAATTTGTCATGTGTAAGGCAGGACAAAACATTTACACCGTTAGTATGCAACCAATCTGAAAACAAGAACTGACGCATGCATGTTTTCATGAATTTCATTCCTAAACGCAAATTCAATAATGTTGAGTTTGCATTGTGTAGATAGCTTTTTCTGCCATTGTCTGAGACATCCCATCGGCACCAAAATGGAATTGTCTGCTGCCTCCAAGCGAAATCATGTTTTTAAAATCATGCTGCCACTGATGAAGAAGTGAACATAGAAATTTAGGAAAATATACCAATAATGTGATCTGGTAAGGGCGTAATGATCATTTAAGCATAGTCAGAGTTTGCTTCGCTCGGGCATACATAATCTCTGACCATGCTCAAATGATCATTAGGCCCGATTTATCAATATTTAAGTCACAACGAACAAAGTAGAATACTAGTAATCAACAATCAGTTTCACCTCAATGAATGCATCTTCTGATTCACATTCCTTGTGTTCTAAAAAAAAATCCCTTTGAACAGTCGAATGCCAAGTTTCCATGTGCCAGAACGACCGTCATGCATGCACAAATCAGAACGGTCATTTAATCACGCAAAACGAAGTTTGCGGGCTTAAATGAGATATTTATACACGGTACGTCATTGTTTACTTTCCATACTCCTGTCGTTTATACATTGTTAACATTCAACCAATCATTGCAATGTTGATAAAAAGAATACTATTTTGTCAGCTACTTGAATATAATAAAATTGGTGATACACTATTTATGGTGGCAGGTGTTACATCATAGCATAACTTTCTCAATTATGTATGCCCATTATTACATGGAGCTGTGGCGCTTTCATCACTGCCCTGCAGGAAGCATTGGCGTCGGGAGACACTCGTGCTAATATAATTCCTGTTGGTTCTGCAGGATACACACACGGAATAGCTATTGGTGGTGGTGGCCTGTAATATATTGCTCGGGCAGCAAATAGACGAACTGTTTTGTTTTTCGCGCTGCCCTTGGGCCAGTGACTGATTCAATCTGTACGAAACTAATTCGGAGGCGAGAGTCTCGCATGTTTAATGGCATAATCAATGGTGGAATAGGGTAGAAGGCTGTTGCCAATTGCCGCAGGAATCGATAATATGTTATCATTGGTGAATGATACAACAGTAATCATGCTTTCGTGCATGACCGGAAGCTTGGAACCGAGTTCTTAGCATGCAAACGCCGGTTGAATCACACATGGCACGCTTGGGATTTGCCAGGAATCTGCAGTAGAGCGCCGGGAGCTGAGACTGCGACTTTACTTGTGCGAAAGCAGAGCAACATATCCTCGCGGTTTTTTTTTTTCAAACACCACAGCAGTTTTGAACTGTTTCAGATTGTGCGAGGTTTTTGTGTTTGTCCTGGTGGATGCCAGATCTTGACGACCGGAGTCCGTGAACAGGCGATCACAGAGGATAGTCGGTGCCCAGAGCACACGAAACGGGGACGTTTTTGCGCATTCTGAGTGAATAACTTGATAATTGGACACTTTACGAATATTCGAAAGGAAATTAGTTGCGTGTATAGAACTTGGCACAAAGGGAAATGGGGATAATAAGTTTTTGAAATGATGTACTACGTGGAATGATGCAAAAATTGCCGCAAGGTAAATTTTTTACTGAAAATAATGACACGAAAGTTTGATTATCTTCGATGTTTTACGAAATGATTTGAAAACCGTATGGATAAAAAATATGTTTTCCAAAGATGAAAACCTAAACCGTTTAATGTCCTTTCTGGTTTAAAGAATGTCTCAACTTCAAACACAGGAGGATTGTATCTGAATCCTAAATTGAAGTAACAGCTACATATTTTCCTTCACAGCATACAATTTACTCGACATAGTATATTCATTTCGAGATATCTTTAGCATAATTTATGCATACGTATGTTTTCCGCAAAAAACTTACATTGCAGTGAGCCAAATTTTCCTCTTTAGGTCACCGAAACTATTGGCATGCCGTGTTGTCCGTCGTCATCTGTGAGTTTGACCCAAACCCTGTACTTTTCTCTGATAAACTTTCTAGTACGTTATTACTATGTCTCGTATGAATTATTCACGAAACATAGTAAATCTTCATGAAAACTATGAGGAGGCCGCGGAATAATTGCAAATAAGAATACATTCACCAATGGCGCTGACATTCATACTTCCAGGTCATAATATGTATGGGGGTCCATACTTATCTTAATATACACGGTACCATGTTATGCCTTTGGCACCGTTGCTGGGCTTAAAGTAATTGGGTGGTAACAAAGATTTCTGGATGGTGTTGACATGTGAGAAGCCGTCGTGAAAGCTGAAGTCTGCGAACGTTATATATAACTTCGTTTTTGTCAGGTTTTATGACAAACAGCTAAAACTATATTATACTTGCGTAACTGTAGACCGATTCTTTCGAGGATATACACAGAGCTACGCCAGTGCAAACACATGAAAGCATGGTGTAAATCGCGTTAAAGAATGAACTTCTCGCATCCTCGAAACCATCAAGTGTTAACGACACACGAAATTCCTCGAGGACCCGAGAAAGCTTTCGTGATTTAAGAAGGAAATTAAATATGAACACGAGAATGCTTCTTGTGCAGGTGTCGCCCACAGCCAGGCGAATGATCAGCAAGGCCTGGGCTGGTTATCAGTCACTCTCTAGTAATTGGGGTGTTACCATGGTATTTACGGCCGGGAAGATGTTCGTGATATTGTCCAGTTATATCTAATTGCAATAAGCTATCACGAGACTTTGATAATACCCACGCTCTTTTTTGGTTGTTCTAAGAGCACCAAGGAAATCTCTTGCATCTTCCATGGAAATGTAGTTTTCTTTCCACCCAAACACTCGAACGATATTCGAATTATTCTCCACTCGCTCCCCACCGCCGTCTACATTTGCTGGATCGAGGAAATGCGGATGAGATTGATAAGGTTGTCGGAATCGCTTGCTGTGAAATTTGTCTGCGCTTCTACAGAAAGGGGTAAAAGCGTTCAAAAATTGGGTGCCACGCGAAGTGTTGGCAAGTGCATTTGGTCAAAACGATCAGACTTGCTTCCTCTTTGGCAGCAAAAAAATATATATATGTATTCCATCGAGCCAGAGAAAATTGAAACCTTCTAAATGGAATCTTGTTGCCATTTGTCAAGTGGGCGGATTTCATTTGCTGATGTCCGCCATTAATAATTTACCGATGTATTCCTTGTCGTGGGGCACTCTTTTGTCAAATGGCATTGCGGCTGACACAGCGTCGGTAATGACTAAGTAAGGATAAGCGTTACCAGGCAAAACGACGTCGAGTAGGGGACTTGGCTGTCTCCGAGTTAGAAATTAGCATTTCGATCCCAATGCAATGATTAATCGGGCCGCTTGCTAGCACTTGTGGAGCCATGCTCTTGGCGGTGCCCGTATAGAAGGTTGGACCATATAAGTAGGATTCAGAGGGAAAGTTGTGCAATAAACGAGGGTCGGAGAAGCCATTCCAATAACCCTGGAGTACTGTGTCCAAGCTAGTCGTCATTACTCATGCGAGCGAAACAACACGCGAGCGACATTGGTTTTTATCCTCGTGACTAAAAGTCTGAATTGCATGATCATTTCGTATAACGCTGAGACAATTGGAGCAGGTACTTGCGAGGGCAGCGTTCGCAACCCCATAATCAGAGTAATCGCATATCAAAGCAGTGTTCATCAACGTCATTATTCTTAGATTCCATGAAAGCCAATCACCTTTGTTATATGGATATTGCCAATAATAGCGGTCTTACTTTCATATCTGTGCCTTGTCTCTTGCAGATCGCTATCTGACAGCATAAGGAGATGGCATGCTCGGGAACAACGGAGCGGCCTGGAGCTGGAGTGACACGACACCGATAGCGTGAGGATTACCCGAGTGATTGCTGAGACAAGCTGCTGTCTGGAAACGGAATGAAAACAACGTGCTGTGAAAACCACTCAGGAGGTTGCCGCTTCACATAACAACCTTCCCCCTGAATACACGGTTTGGAAATTCAAGGACAATGGGTTCAAATAGGACGGAAACGATCGTTGAAATTCCAGAACTACTAGAAGGACACACCAAGTACGTCGTCCCCTTCGTTTTTCTCGTCATATTTGTTATCGGACTGGTCGGGAACTGTTCCCTAATTTTCATCGTGGCGAAACACAGGCGTCTGCGCAACATCCCCAACGTCTTGATACTTAGTCTCGCAGTGGGAGATCTCGTGTTGATCCTGGTGGCTGTCCCATTCAGCGCCACTGTATTCACTTTCTACTCCTGGCCGTACGGACTGATCTTGTGTAAATTGAACGAGTTCATGCAGACCTTGTCACTGGGAGTGTCAGTGTTCACGCTAGTGGCACTAAGCGTGGAGCGGTATATTGCCATCATCCGACCGATGAACACACACGTGCGCGCACCTGCACTGAAAACTTCAGTTGTCGCCGTCGGAATATGGATATTATCGGGCTCACTTGCTGCCATGGATCTCTTTCAAACCCAGATTGGGCAGATGCCTATAAACTCGAGTGACGAGGACGCATCCATGGGCAGCAATGCTTCTATCTACAAACCGTTATGCCTCGTTCAATCCAACGAGGACGATGACCCCTATGCCAGGTTTCGCACCATGTTCCGTTTCGTGGTTTACTTCGTTATTCCAGTGCTCGTGATCTGTACCTGCTACGTGATGATGTATCGGATCCTGATGATGAGTTCCCAGTCTGTGATTGGCGATACAACCTGTAACCAGGTGAGGCGACAACAGGAAGCTCGCCGGAAAGTGGCCAAGATCGTTCTCTCGCTCGTCATCATTTTCATCGTGTGCTGGTTGCCGTATCACGTCTACAGGATTTGGTTCTACTTCCTCCCGGGAGATTTCAACAACTTCTGGCTCGTCTTCAAGGTTGCCTCCTTCTGTCTGGCGTTCAGTAACTCGTGCGTGAATCCCTTCGCACTCTACTTCCTCAGCAAGCAGTTCCGTGGCTACTACGACCGCTACCTCTTCTGCCACTGCAAGTGCAATCGCCGGGCACAAGATTGTGAACGACCAACTACGTTGTACAAATTCAAGTATGGATTTCGCATGACGACGCCACAACAAATGACGTGACGTTAGAATAGTCTACGACTGTCAGCCCAATTTGAAAGAAAAGAAAAGTTGGAGCTCACCAACTATTCACCAGGCGTTATATATATATATATATATACCTCGTCACATGCTATAAACTGAAGTGTGTCCAGGTCCGTCGACGTATGTGTTTGTTATGTGGCAGTGTGTGGCAATGAGTTACCAACGAGTCTCCAGGATATTATTGAAATACAATATATACTGGGGACAGTCTCAAAATTGGCTGCCTTTACACACTCGCTCGTTAATTTGTTGTTCAGTGGATTTTTTTTTTTGCGCCATTCATTCACTCGACAAGAATGATATATAATTATGTATGTGAATGAAAATAAATGTTGTATGTATGTCTTTTCGTGTCTCGTATCTTTAGTTAAGAAATCTGCGTGTGATAGCTTTTGGAATGATTTTATTGATTAAATGGAACAAGTCATACTTTGTGGTAGATTCATACGAAAGTGTAATACCTTACTACTAACAATTAGCAGTGAACTAGTAATAAACACTATGGAATTAGGCGATGAAGAACAGGAAAAATATTTGTGCAAGGAGTATATGTAGTGGATAATGTCATGTACGTGGCACCAAAAGAAAACAATATCTGAAATACAGTGTATAAATTATTTTTTTCTTTCAGTTTGGTTTCTGAAAACAGATAGATATGAAGATAGGAACCGCCTCGTGACTGGTTTTGAGAAACTTGGAAACAAGGTTGTATGAATCTTGAAAACAAATCGAGGTAGAAAACTTGCAATATGAGATAAGCTAGACATTTCCAGAGTAGGGTACTAGATAGGTCAATGATACGAGATACTCTCCGTCCCGTAAATGAAAGTTTGTTGAATGTGCTAAGACAAATTGCTGTTTCGGATTGCTATATCCAACCATCTAGAATATGTAATCATCACCATTAAAACATTATGATGACGTCACACTATTGTGTGAAGTGTGGATTATTTTTGAGGAATCAACTAGAAGCTGGGGATTCTTAACGCACAATTTCCAACACTTTGAAAAGAATCAACGGTTAGTCATGGTACATGTTTATTTGCAGAGCTCACACATAATATTATTGGATAATTTCGAGTACATAACCAGTACATGTGATATTATATATTACATAACGGCATATTTCAAATTCAAGTTCAGAGTTATGTTGATTGGCAACTGGTCTTTGTTTCTGATGGGACATTCAGAGCTTGGATCTTCTGTAGCGCTACTAGTGCTTGAGATTGCTGCATTGATCTTCTTGCGCTTGGCGTCGGACACAATCGCTTGTACGAGCGGACAGCCAGAGAACGATGACCAGTAGTTTCACATATCAGCTGCTCATCCATATCTTGTTGAAACATACGCGAAGCGGCTGTGGCTCGTAAGGAATGATTTGTTCGATATCCATCTCATCAACTCATTCTCTCGTTATTACTTTACCAGATATGGTAATTTTCCAAATTTTTACAAGAATTTGCTAACATTGTCGTTAATGTCCATTATGCAAAGTAATCTTAGCTGTTCTGTTTAAATGTCGGCATTCCACTCTGAGATGCGCTATCCAACGAAGCCTCGATTTTCTGGCATGTTGACACGAGTTCGTCGTCTGAGATGTCAGAATATACAGGTCGATACGCCGGAAGAATAGGCCTAAAAAGATGCATCATAATTATTGTTAGTTTAATATATCAATTACCACAAAATGTCATCATAGAAATATTTAATCAGAAATACAGCAACTTCGAATAGTCTATACATACTGTTTCGCCACTCGTAGTCCGATATCCAATTCGGAGAGTGTTTTGTCACCAATATTTCCGAGCATCTGTGCTGCATCGAACGCTTGATCGCTGTCTACAGATGCATTCAAATGAAAACTGATTTCGCTCTGTGTTATGAAGATATCGTCATCGTCGCTTACTTGCGCCTGCATTTTGTCAGTGGGAATCCGAGTGATATTCTGGGCTTCGCGCAATTGTATTTATATCATGTCACTCGCAATGGTTCAGTGATTTGAAGAATCCACACTTTTTGTTTGCGCGCATGAAGAATTGAACGTTGGCTGAGAAGTGACTTTGTAAAAGAAACTTCTTTATTTTTCGGAGTAATCTTGTTCATGATTAAACAAGTTTTATGCAGAAATAACTTTATTTATGTTGAAAAAAACTTTATGTCCGCAGGAAAAAATGTTACTTATGCAGAAATAACTTTATTTGCATGTAAATAATATTATTACGTGGAAATAACGTTATTTACCCCAATGACCAATCGCATGTGTTAGTTGTATTTGATTATTATATCACACACGGCGGGAATGAATAATGTTATTTTTGAGTAAATAATGCTATTTGCAAGTAAATAATGTTATTCATGCATAAATAAAATTATTTCTGCATAAGTAACGTTGTTTCTGCATTAAATACATTTTGTTATGGGGAAATAAAATTATTTACGCGTAAATTATGTTATTCATAATTAGTTCGAGGAATAAATACTTTTACAATGTCACTTATCAGCCACCGTAGAATTGCAACGATTCAGTGAGTTAAACAATCCACACTTTCAGTCTATATGCATGACGCGCAAAGCATACTCACGTTTGTTATACTATTATATTGTATCTACACATGACTAGGCCTACACATGTTTTAAGTCGGAGAAAAGACTCAAAAGATGTGGATTCTTTGATTTCAATGCTCTCGGCCGCGAACTTTTTCGTCATTTCTCCTGGACTTAATTTGAGTTACTAAATCTGAAGGGGCGAGGTTCTGCAATCTCTGATTGTCTCCTTCCATCTTGAATATCATCGCATGCCGTCAGTCCTTATTTTATCGGATGTGTGGTTGTTTTGTAATGAAAACGAGATTTCGGGGTAGAATACTCTGTGGTTATGACGTGATTCAGCCACAAACATCGAAGACTTCAGTTGTGGAAGGACTCCAATTAAATTGCAGCGATATTGCATAATTGAAATGTCATATGCGGAAATATCGTGCAAAAACCACGTTTCAGTACATGGTAATGACTATAAAACTGATGTACACTAAATGTTCCACCATCATAACTTGCATAATCAATATAATTGCATGCGAACACAATCATGGTCATTGGTTTGATGAATTAGTTACGGAAGTTTTCATTAATATGGATCGTGCGGGGCCGGGGTATTCCACATTGAACTGTGGTTGTAAGAATTCATCAATTTGGAGTGATTACAAACGTCCGAAAACGACATGGAGATGTCCACATGTATCAAGTACCCACATCCTTGATGAAATTTGTCATACGGTCACACACGTGATAATGACGTCTTCATTGATCTCGATGACATGTCCATCTCATCACCACAATATACATCTACATCCTGTAGAGAGAAAAAGTGGTTCAGCTACTAAGATCCTTCCAGCTGTGACAACATAATGTACAGATTTTACGATGAAACCAACGACATTTGGCGACCTGTTAGAATTGATCAACTAATTCAATAATTGTTATTATCGTCAGCCAGGCGAGTTAGTGTCACGAAGCATCATTAAACGCAAGTGATTACTTCTATAAAATATGCAACATGTGCACTGCTCGGAGACGCTTATATCGATCTGTTTTCGACAATAATATTGAGATCTTGATAACAACGATAAAAAAAACCGGAAAGTGAATAATTCTATAACTGCACGTGTTTTTTTTTCTTTCCTTTGCAGTTTTATTCGGTAGAGGGGGATGTTATAAAAATCAACGGTTTGTACAAGAAGTGCACAAATTTACCGGATTTCAGCGACATAACAAACAAGAGTGAGGCTCGTTCGGCTGGATTTCTCGCCGATTATTTTCCGAATGGAAAGTTATTTGTCTTCTACGAAAAATAATATCCCGAATAGGGTCCAAGACAGTGAGAAATTTAGATTATTGAAATGCTAATGGAAAGTACTATAATACAACCTGAGCTGTCTGAATGATACATTCATTTAGAATACATTAATGAAATAAGACAGACCTCTAACAACTTTGCATATTGATTAGCAATTTGGAAAATTACTTCCAGTCTTTATCGTTGTCTGCGTTGTGCGATCGTTGACGCACGCGCGGTGTCTGCACATGTCCTTGTTGATCTATACAACTCGCCCAATAAGCATAATTGCAAATTAATAGTGTTACACATAGGGTGGATCAACCACATTTGTTAATCCGAAGTGCATAAACACAGGCTAGGTCACAGAACATGATCAGTTGCACCACGCCCAGTGCTTATCAAGGTACATTTACCCTCAATTATGTTCATTGGTAAACGGAACGTACATTATATGGTTGATATTCACCAGTTATGAAAGACACAGAGTAATAGTCTCCCTATGGATGAATGCAGTTGTACAGATATATCGTGTGTTCGCCATACCCTAATTATGTTCGTGGTCTATTCTATACGAAACCCACATCACACAAAGAAAGTCTCAAGTAGTAATAATACATGTAATATGAAGCCCATTCTCATACATATGAACTAATAAGTCACATGTATGTGATAATGCAGCCGTATAATAATAACATCACACCATGCAGGAATAATTAAATATTCCTATACAGGTGCCAGACCTATTACAGTGGTGTCCTATTACAGTGGATTGAATTTCACTGTCATTTTTCTCACACACAACTGCCGTAAATGGACAAAAACAATGAATAATTTATCAGAGGAACATGAAATCTTGATATTATTGTAGTCAATTTATTTCCAGAATTGGAATTTCTGTGAAAAAAATTACTGTGAAATTCAGTCCAATGTAATAGGACACCACTGTAATAGGTCTGGCACCTGTACAGTGCATTAAAAGGTTACAAGTTTCATGAGAGAATGGCGACGTGAGTGGACGTGGCTTTAGCTGAGCTGGCAGAAATTGAAAAAAATTCCTGTGCCAATATGTGTGTTCAAGAACTGTAAACTGGATCATAGCTGTGTGATATTATATGGATTATCTTTGGACATCTGGATGATCGATCAGGCCTGAAATGTGAGTGTTTCAAGTGAATTTTTGTCGACATTGTGTGGGCATTTCTAGTCAACATTTGAACATTTATCCACGCTTCGGTGATCGCTGACCACTCGTTGTTGGACTGGGTGGCCCTGCTTGTTGTCGTGACCCACTTACTCTGGTGCAGTCAGTCGTTTCATGCTTGATATTGCCCGTGTGTACTCTACTGCCAATACCCCACTCTGAACTCTAGATTTGTGACATCTTGGACTCTGAAAATAGAAAGACAGAACACCAATCATTGCTCCTCATATGTCATCAAAACGATATATGTCATCTGATAGTAGCTGCGACAGCTATGTCACTTCTCCTTCTATAGTAAAATCAACAAAACGTTCAAAAATGGATCAGTCTGGTGTCGTCACAAAAAGTACCGAGTTCAACTCTGATTTGGGCATTTCAGACAAATTAGACCAGCTTCTCAGAGGCATTACACAACTGCAAGTATCTGTTGACAAAAACACTGCTGAGATAGCAAATTTGTCTGCCCATTCCCACGTTCAAATCTCAGAGCTTCAATCTCGGGTTGAAACTATGGCTGAGGAAAATGCGACTTTGAAATTGGAACTTGATGCTCAAAAAATCGCTAACGACACCCTGAATGACCGAATTTTGAAAGTTGAGAGCTACATGAGACGTGACTGCCTGTTGTTCTGCGGAATACCTGAAAACTCCGGGGATGACTGTTGGTCAGCTGTGAGCTACGTTCTGAAATCCCTGGATATTCCATATGACAAGCGCATGTTCGTTCGCATCCACCGTTCCGGCAAGTTCCGCAAAAATCACACAAGGCCGATCATTGCGAAATTCCAACACTACCAGGATAGAGAACTGGTGTATTCCAAGCGCGGAGACTTACCTAAGCCACAATACATCAAATGCTGTTATCCTGAGGAGGTGGGTCGACGTCGACGCATTCTTCAAGCCATAGTTGATAAGGCACATTCAATGGACAAGTATCGTGGGACTGCTTACCTATCCAATGACAAGCTGATAGTCGACGGGTATCGTTACACGGTGGACACACTCCAGTCCCTCCCCAATGACTTGAAGGTCGCCACTGGCTCCAGCTCGGACAGAAAAACCACAGCCTTCTACGGCATCGAATGTCCCCTCTCAAATTTTTATCCAGCACAGTTTCAGTTAAATGGAGTTACTTTCAACTGCATCGAACAGTGTTACTATTTCCATAAGTGCAAACACTACGACAAACCCCTTGTTGCTCGTCAGATCATGGCCACGTCCGATCCAGTCAAACAAAAGGCTCTGGGGAAACCAGTTGACAAAAAGGATGCCGAATGGAACAAGTCTAAAGCCTGTTCCGACGTCATGTTGTCCGCTCTTCGTGCTAAGTTCACCCAGTCCAGCTACCTACGTTCCGTTCTAATCAACACCGGGATTCAAACCCTGGCTGAAGCGAACCCGTACGATGAATTTTGGGGCACTGGTGTTGGACTCGACAACTCGAAACTGGATGTGTTTGACCCTGCTACATGGACTGGTCACAATCACCTAGGCAAGATGCTGATGCAAATTCGTGATGAACTTATCTGACTTATGATCTAAACGAAAACCCATGTTAAATTGATCATGTTAGTAGTTGCATAATATTGCTCACACTTTGCTTTGCCGGTTGACATGCAAAAACACGAATATCTCTATGCAATGTTATGCTCATATTTTGTACACTGCATACTCGCTGGTTTTTTTGGTTTTTTTTACCTTGTCACCATTTCCTAACATATGTTTTGGACTCTTGAACTTTCGCTTACATTCATCTGCCTACACTCAGTTTCTCTATCGCCATTCCATGTACTATATACCGTTCTGTATAATTTGTGTATTTGCTGGAACACTTGCAACAGATGTACAACACAATGATTTTAGCGCAAATGTGCTAAATATTAGTCACGGTGTTTCCATATCTGTGCATATTGCACATAACAGTCAAAAACATTATGAAACTTGCTGTCTTGTTTTCGCTCTGAGGGGGGCGACTGTGTCCAGCATGATTTATTTCCCACACAGTTACCCACCATGATTTGCATAGGACAGTATCGGGCAGCGATAGGTCTGTGGCACTTGCACTGTTATCGAAATCCTAAAGTGCCCAATCCTGGACATCCTGCTTCACGGTCGGCATCAAAGGGAGCATCGATATTGCTTTCGAAATCAGTATTATTTCTGTTCCTCTTGTTGCTTACCGCAGGTGACGTACACCGAAATCCCGGCCCATGTGATTCTCCAAATCAACTGCGCGTCTGCCATATGAATGTTCGCAGCCTTGCATGCCGAGACGCTACTACAAAAGCGAATTTCAAATTGGATGAAATTGAAAGTTTTGTCCTCCAAAATAGATTTGACATAATATGCATGTGTGAGACGTGGCTTGATGATTCTATAACCAATACTGATATTTCCATCAGAGGCTTTTATCCTCTTCGTAAAGATAGAAATCGCCATGGCGGTGGTGTGATGATGTATATTTCTGATTATTTGGTAGCGAACAGAAGAGCAGATCTCGAGTCTGATATAGAGTGTCTCTGGGCTCAGCTGAATGTCGGACGGCAGCAGGTGTTATTTGCGGTTTGTTATAGACCTCCTACACCAGGTATGCGGTCCACAAATGGAGACGCACACTTTATTAACCAGTTACAGACCAGTATTGATGCAGCTCTATCGTTTGATCCGGACTGTATAATCATGATGGGAGATTTTAACGATCGTTGCTCTGACTGGAACGATATGCACTTTTCTAGTGATCTGAAACTGCAACTTGTTGATCTTGTGAATGCTAACAACCTGTTCCAGTTAGTATCCGAACCGACGAGGTATACGGAAACATGCGCTAATTTGCTCGATTTAATTATCACTGATTCGCCAGGCTACGTGTCGGACGTTTCAGTACATTCGCCTATTTCGAGCTTTGATCATTGTATTATTTCCTGTACACTAGCGTTTTCTCTATCTAGAGATCGGCCGTACCGCCGAAGTATCTGGGACTATTCTAACGCAAACTATGTTGGTCTGCGATCGGCTCTCACGGGGTTTGCATTTCAACCCGACAATAATATTGACGAGCATGCAGAGACCATTACCCGATTGATCATAGACAAGGCGAAAATGTTCATCCCGTATAAAGACGTTTGCATACGACCGAATGATAAACCATACTTCACTAGCGCCTGTCGTTATGCTGATAGTGTCCGGGATAGATGGCACAAACGCTATCGCCATTCCCGTAAGCCCGAACACTATGAAATATTTAAGGAAAAACGCCACAGGGCTAAAATGGTAAGAAGTATGGCTAAGCAGGAGTATAACAATAGAATGGTTACAAGATTAAGTAACATCAGTTCGCCTAAAGAATATTGGAAAATATGCAAAAGTTTGCTGGGCATGAAAGCTAAATCTGGTGTGCCAACATTACAGGACTCGGGCGTAGCTTACTGCACGGCAATTGAGAAAGCTACACTCCTGAATGAATATTTTGCCGAACAGTGTTCTATATTTGAAGAGCCAGGGGCTTTGCCTCCTCTGCGCTTCTGTACGCGATCACGTTTGGAAAATCTGAGTGTGTCAAGGGATGACGTTCACAAAATAATTTGTGCCTTGGACATTAGTAAAGCTAACGGGCCTGATGGAGTCAGTGCTAGATTGTTGAAAAATATTTCTCACCCGGTGAGTGAGTATTTGGCTGAATTGTACAACTTTTCCCTTTCGACGGGTACATTCCCGCAGAAATGGAAAATCGCCAATTTAACCCCATTATACAAAAAGGGTGATCATCAAATGAAGACCAACTATCGGCCAGTGTCTTTACTGTCTATAATGGGTAAAGTCTTGGAGCGCCTTGTTTTCAACCATCTGTATAGCTATTGCTGTGATAATCGGTTGCTAACGTGGCGAAACTCCGGCTTTAAGCCATTAGACTCCGCGATGAATCAGCTGCTCAGGATAACTCATAATATTCACAGAGCGCTTGAAGACAAACATGATATTTGCATGGTATATCTTGATATTTCCAAGGCTTTTGATAGAGTGTGGCACAAGGGACTAATACACAAGCTACAAAAGTTTGGTGTCCCTGGGCCTATGCTATCTTGGATCAATGATTACTTGTCCCATAGACAACATTGTGTGGTCATAAATGGGCAAAGTTCGACTTTATTGACTATCGATTCTGGAGTGCCTCAAGGCTCGATCCTGGGGCCGCTACTGTTTCTGATTTTTATAAATGACATTACCTTGGACATACACAGCGATATATACTTATATGCTGACGATACAACTTTAATGAAAGTGATCACAGATCCACAGCAAAGTATTGCTGAGATCAATCTTGATCTTCAAACCTTGAATAGTTGGGCAAAACAGTGGGCGGTATCATTCAGCCCGGCAAAATCAAAGATGATGATAATTACAAAGAAACAGTCACCTGAACAGTATGGACAAGTAATCTTTGACAGTAAGTTGATAAGTAGGGTCGACAAACATTGTCACCTTGGTGTAACATTTACCGACCGTCTGACCTGGGACATTCACATTCATGAGCGACTAAAAAAGGCTGGTCCGTCAATAAATATGCTGAAGCGCATGGCAAATATTTTGCCTAGAACTTGCAAGGAAAGAGTTTACAAAACATTTATCCAACCAGTTCTTGAATATGGTTGCCTTTTGTATGATAACTGTTCTATGAACATGATTGAATTGTTGGAGAAATGTCAGCGCTCAATCGCAATTACATGCACTGGAGCATATGCCTCAGTAAGCCATATCGCGCTCTTAGCTGATCTTGGGTGGCCCACATTGAAGATGCGACGCAAATATTACCAGCTGAATTTAATGTTCAAAATTTTGAATAACATGACGCCGCAGTACTTACGTGAGATCTGTCCAGGCTTTGTATCAAACACGCATGATTATAACGTTCGCAGTTCTGGTAATATACGGATACCACGAGCCAGAACGGCATCGTTCAAACGTTCTTTCTTTCCCTCTGCATCTAAAGCATGGAATGATTTAGATCAATCCATACGTTCTTCTACGTCATTACCTATGTTTAAAAAGAAGGTGAAGGACTCTCTATTTCCGGAGAGCAATCCGTTGCATTCGTATGGCACAGGGCGCGCCCCAGTTCATCAAGCCAGAATGCGTATGGGTCTCAGTGGCCTAAATGCACATAGAAGGAAATACAATTTTATACCTACGTCATCATGCGGTACCTGCGGATTTCGAACTGAAGACACGATTCATTATTTGTTCGACTGTCCGACCTATCAATCTGCCCGTCAGTCATTGCTCGACACATGTACCCCCCTCATGTCAATCGTAATTGATAACCTTATTGTAAATAACATCACACCAGCACAGAAGAAAACAATTGCAAATAGTCTGCTACACGGACATCAAGAACTTACCGTTGATCAAAACGTTGAACTGTTTGCTGCGTTGCACAGTTTTATCTTGAAAACAAAAAGGTTTGATTGAATGTCTTTTCGCTCGTTGTTGTGTTGTGCAGATGCTCCATCTGTTCTGGCCGAGGAGATTACCTCGTGCCGTATAGGCGTGTAAAATCCTCGCAAAATAAATTACGTTTAAATAAAAAAAAAAAAAAAAAAAAAAAGGTTATAATGTGATGTTTCGATGTGTCAGCTGTGATGATAATGCAAGCATTCGAGGCTATAAATTATTCACCCGACTCGAGTATGATAAGAAAAGGCATTTGTTTCTCTATTATACATATACTTTTATAAATGCTGCCTATTGCACGATAGTCTACAAAATGCGTCCATTATACTACATGACAACAATGTGAATTTCTGTATTCAACACATGCAATAACCATATAACAATTGCCGTCATTATGTTATATATACCACACTAAGGTCAACAGAAAACAATAGCATGGTTTTATAGGGCGTTAACATTTAAGTTGCCCGATATATGACTAGCGGCCCCACATGGTCATTATGCTGCGTTCAATCCAAGTTGTGAAGACGGTGCACACCGTCGGTGACGTCGACTGTCACAGGCGGTGAGTGTTGATATGAACGCAGCATCATTAACCACCGCCAGCTACTGACACTGGCGGTGAAAATGGGGGCACTTAAAAATGTCCCACTTCACCGCTAGTGGACACCGTTGGTAACGTGGCTTGAATTCAAATCACTAGAGGTGAACTGGGAAACACCGTCTTCACAAGTTGGTTTGAACGCAGCATCAGTCCCCGAGACTGGGTCGAGGGACGTTAGGATATGGAGGGTCGCTAATCATGGATGGAGGAAACACTAAAATGTATGATGCCCAACAAAAGCATGTGGTTACTATGATTTTATTCAATAAAGACACTTCAGCTTGCATTTTATTCAATAAAGACACTTCAGCTCGCCACTTTATATGGGCGGGCGATTTTGATCATTATGAGCCCGCCATGGCGAGCGGATAATAATTATTGACTCGTCACGTATTAACCATCATTAGGCTACACACGAAACAGTGATAAACCCTCAGTAATGCCCCACCAACTGATGATAATTGTTGTTGATTGGTTGACAGCACTTGTTCTTTATAACACCTCATAACCATATAACGCCCAGACAGGAATTCGGTCAGATGGGAAAGCTGATTTGCTGTGCCCAGCCAATTCGCAGTTGTGGCTTCACATTGGCTAGGACACTTCCGGATATTACTGACAGGTAACAATGTTATATATTACAACAATGTTATATATAGGTAACAATGTTATATATATTATATATTACATAACGGCATATTTCAAATTCAAGTTCAGAGTTATGTTGATTGGCAACTGGTCTTTGTTTCTGATGGGACATTCAGAGCTTGGATCTTCTGTAGCGCTACTAGTGCTTGAGATTGCTGCATTGATCTTCTTGCGCTTGGCGTCGGACACAATCGCTTGTACGAGCGGACAGCCAGAGAACGATGACCAGTAGTTTCACATATCAGCTGCTCATCCATATCTTGTTGAAACATACGCGAAGCGGCTGTGGCTCGTAAGGAATGATTTGTTCGATATCCATCTCATCAACTCATTCTCTCGTTATTACTTTACCAGATATGGTAATTTTCCAAATTTTTACAAGAATTTGCAACATTGTCGTTAATGTCCATTATGCAAAGTAATCTTAGCTGTTCTGTTTAAATGTCGGCATTCCACTCTGAGATGCGCTATCCAACGAAGCCTCGATTTTCTGGCATGTTGACACGAGTTCGTCGTCTGAGATGTCAGAATATACAGGTCGATACGCCGGAAGAATAGGCCTAAAAAGATGCATCATAATTATTGTTAGTTTAATATATCAATTACCACAAAATGTCATCATAGAAATCAGAAATACAGCAACTTCGAATAGTCTATACATACTGTTTCACCACTCGTAGTCCGATATCCAATTCGGAGAGTGTTTTGTCACCAATATTTCCGAGCATCTGTGCTGCATCGAACGCTTGATCGCTGTCTACAGATGCATTCAAATGAAAACTGATTTCGCTCTGTGTTATGAAGATATCGTCATCGTCGCTTACTTGCGCCTGCATTTTGTCAGTGGGAATCCGAGTGATATTCTGGGCTTCGCGCAATTGTATTTATATCATGTCACTCGCAATGGTTCAGTGATTTAAAGAATCCACACTTTTTGTTTGCGCGCATGAAGAATTGAACGTTGGCTGAGAAGTGACTTTGTAAAAGAAACTTCTTTATTTTTCGGAGTAATCTTGTTCATGATTAAACAAGTTTTATGCAGAAATAACTTTATTTATGTTGAAAAAAACTTTATGTCCGCAGGAAAAAATGTTACTTATGCAGAAATAACTTTATTTGCATGTAAATAATATTATTACGTGGAAATAACGTTATTTACCCCAATGACCAATCGCATGTGTTAGTTGTATTTGATTATTATATCACACACGGCGGGAATGAATAATGTTATTTTTGAGTAAATAATGCTATTTGCAAGTAAATAATGTTATTTATGCATAAATAAAATTATTTCTGCATAAGTAACGTTGTTTCTGCATTAAATACATTTTGTTATGGGGAAATAGAATTATTTACCCGTAAATTATGTTATTCATAATTAGTTCGAGGAATAAATACTTTTACAATGTCACTTATCAGTCACCGTAGAATTGCAACGATTCAGTGAGTTAAACAATCCACACTTTCAGTCTATATGCATGACGCGCAAAGCATACTCACGTTTGTTATACTATTATATTGTATCTACACATGACTAGGCCTACACATGTTTTAAGTCGGAGAAAAGACTCAAAAGATGTGGATTCTTTGATTTCAATGCTCTCGGCCGCGAACTTTTTCGTCATTTCTCCTGGACTTAATTTGAGTTACTAAATCTGAAGGGGCGAGGTTCTGCAATCTCTGATTGTCTCCTTCCATCTTGAATATCATCGCATGCCGTCAGTCCTTATTTTATCGGATGTGTGGTTGTTTTGTAATGAAAACGAGATTTCGGGGTAGAATATTATGTGGTTATGACGTGATTCAGCCACAAACATCGAAGACTTCAGTTGTGGAAGGACTCCAATTAAATTGCAGCGATATTGCATAATTGAAATGTCATATGCGGAAATATCGTGCAAAAACCACGTTTCAGTACATGGTAATGACTATAAAACTGATGTACACTAAACGTTCCACCATCATAACTTGCATAATCAATATAATTGCATGCGAACACATGGTCATTGGTTTGATGAATTAGTTACGGAAGTTTTCATTAATATGGATCGTGCGGGGCCGGGGTATTCCACATTGAACTGTGGTTGTAAGAATTCATCAATTTGGGTGATTACAAACGTCCGAAAACGACATGGAGATGTCCACATGTATCAAGTACCCACATCCTTGATGAAATTTGTCATACGGTCACACACGTGATAATGACGTCTTCATTGATCTCGATGACATGTCCATCTCATCACCACAATATACATCTACATCCTGTAGAGAGAAAAAGTGGTTCAGCTACTAAGATCCTTCCAGCTGTGACCACATAATGTACAGATTTTACGATGAAACCAACGACATTTGGCGACCTGTTAGAATTGATCAACTAATTCAATAATTGTTATTATCGTCAGCCAGGCGAGTTAGTGTCACGAAGCATCACTAAAGGCAAGTGATTACTTCTATAAAATATGCAACATGTGCACTGCTCGGAGACGCTTATATCGACCTGTTTTCGACAATAATATTGAGATCTTGATCACAACGATAAAAAAACCGGGAAGTGAATAATTCTATAACTGCACGTGTTTTTTTTCTTTTCTTTGCAGTTTTATTCGGTAGAGGGGGATGTTATAAAAATCAACGATACCTACATTAATGAAATAAGACAGACCTCTAACAACTTTTCATATTGATTAGCAATTTGGATAATTACTTCCAGTCTTTATCGTTGTCTGCGTTGTGCGATCGTTGACGCACGCGCGGTGTCTGCTATCACATGTCCTTGCTTGATCTCTACAACTCGCCCAATAAGCATAATTGCAAATTAATAGTGTTACACATAGGGTGGATCAACCAAATTTGTTAATCCGAAGTGCATAAACACAGGCTAGGTCACAGAACATGATCAGTTGCACCACGCCCAGTGCTTATCAAGCTACATTTACTCACAATTATATTCATTGGTAAATGGAACGTACATTATATGGTTGATATTCACCAGTAATGATAGACATAGAGTAATAGTCTCCCTATGGATGAATGCAATTGTACAGATATATCGTGTGTTCGTCATACCCTAATTATGTTCGTGGTCTATTATATACGAAATCCACATCACACCAAGAAAAGTCTTTCTCAAGTAGTAATAATACATGTAATATGAAGCCCATTCTCATACATATGAACTAATAAGTCACATATATGTCTTAATAATTCAGCCGTATAATAATAACATCACAACATGCAGGAATAATTAAATATTCATATACAGTGCATTGAAAGGTTATAATGTGATGTTTCGATGTGTCAGCTGTGATGATAATGCAAGCATTCGAGGCTATAAATTATTCACCCGACTCGAGTATGATAAGAAAAGGCATTTTTTTCTCTATTATACATATACTTTTATAAGTGCTGCTTATTGCACGATATATTATATATATTATACTACATGAAAACAATGTGAATTTCTGTATTCAACACATGCAATAACCATATAACAATTGTCATCATTATGTTATATACCACACTAAGGTCAACAGAAAATAATAGCATGGTTTTATAGGGCGTTAACATTTAAGTTGCCCGATATATGACTAGCGGCCCCACACGGTCATTATGCTGCGTTCAAACCAAGTTGTGAAGACGGTGCACACCGTCGGTGACGTCGACTGTCACAGGCGGTGAGTGTTGATATGAACGCAGCATCATTAACCACCGCCAGCTACTGACACTGGCGGTGAAAATGGAGGCACTAAAAATGTCTCGCTTCACCGCCAGTGGACACCGTTGGTAACGTGGCTTGAATTCAAATCACTGGTGGTGAACTGGGAAACACCGTCTTCACAAGTTGGATTGAACGCAGCATCAGTCCCCGAGACTGGGTCGAGGGACGCTAGGCTATGGAGAGTCGCTAATCATGGATGGAGGAAACACTAAAATGTATGATGCCCAACAAAAGCATGTGGTTACTATGATTTTATTCATAAAGACACTTCAGCTTGCATTTTATTCAATAAAGACACTTCAGCTCGCCACTTTATATGGGCGGGCGATTTTGATCATTATGAGCCCGCCATGGCGAGCGGATAATAATTATTGACTCGTCACGTATTAACCATCACTAGGCTACACACGAAACAGTGATAAACCCTCAGTAATGCCCCACCATCTGATGATAATTGTTGTTGATTGGTTGACAGCACATGTTCTTTATAACACCTCATAACCATATAACGCCCAGACAGGAATTCGGTCAGATGGGAAAGCTGATTTGCTGTGCCCAGCCAATTCGCAGTTGTGGCTTCACATTGGCTAGGACACTTCCGGATATTACTGACAGGTAACAATGTCGGTCCAGAAATGGATGGGCATGAATGATATACTTTAAAACGTCCAGCGCACATTAGCAAACGACAACCATTGTGATGAGATTATTTGTAGACACCTTTCTACATTATTATATACCCTTTCAGGTATAACATGAATCTTGCATGAGCAAGCCAACCTCGTTTTTTTTCGCTGTAGTTGTCGCAATAAAAAGTTTGTTCCAAACGTCAATTGCTTTGCTCTATAGATAAATCGTTTAGCATCAATACATGTATGGGTGAAAACAGTCGCAATATGTCTCAACATTTTGTTGAACAATGTGCCAAAAAATTATTACTTCGAATGGTCGATTTCAAAGTTTCCATGTGCCAGAACGACCGACGCGCATGGCCAAATCAGATCGGTAACTTTTTCACGCACAAGGATGTTTCCGAGCTTAAATGATAATATTTATATACAATCCTGTCGTTCATACGTTGTTAATACTCAACAAATCATTGCAGTTTTAATAAAAACTTCGAATTTTGCAATCAATCAACCAAACCAACCAATCATTTATACGTGAGATACAAACATGCAAGATAACAAAAAAAAACGTGTTTGTATGAGCTGAGCACACGTTATACCGTGTGATTGATATTCATAATATGTATGTTAATCTAAATTGGCATCCTAACGGGAGGTAATACGTATAATTTTCTCCAATCGGTCGGCCATTTGGTCAAATGTTCTCGACACGGCTAATACAGGTGATTGACTATACGTCCATGAGCTTGTATCTTCAATTTTTACCAGTAACAAAAATATCAAAGATGATCGATGAAAATCTGAGTTAGGTCAAGCAAGCACTTGCCATAGCAGTTTCATCATAACGTACGCCAATCCGGCATCGTTTGATGAAGAAGGATGCTGTTGCGTTATGGATGTAGTGCTAATGCAATTGACAACTTCTTGGTCAATACCAAAACAAAACGTTGTCGAAAGTGGGAATTAGCTCAAGATGAAGACCACGAGATAACAACGAAACTCTTCAGATCCAGGTACCGTATTTGTCCTAGTAGTAGCACGGCGTGCCAAAACAAGATGTCCTGCAGTAGCGCTAAAAAAACAGGTGGAATTTGAGGTCGAATTGAAGAAAATCACTGAATACCTATACCCATAAATCCCCTTCTGGACAGTATTATGATTCAGATAGTTATGATTGTGATTCAGAAGTGAAATACAAGTTTACAGAAATCGAACATTTTTGGAGAAAAGAGTGGGTCGTGCTACTATCAGGGCACGTGCCACTACTACGACCAATGTGATGTATACTTGTATCACAAGGTCGCACTCGTTCCAATGTACCATTAATGTACAACATATCCCGCTCACGTGTGTATTACCTTACGTCAAGGACACCGGAAATAATCAGTCATAATATCTACTTGAACATCGGAGGTGCGTTGATCAAAACGCCCACATGCGTCGCATTTACTGGAATCCATCATCAATTACACCAGTAGATCAAGCCCTTCTCGATACAGTGTGTTACAATGTCATATCAGTGAAATATTACCCCAAGATTTGTTTCCATCTACATATATAAAACAGTTCAATACACATTTATAAGCCAAGCAGCTATTAATTCGTATACACACCGAATCTTGACCGTTAAACACCAGTACCAGAGAAAGGAAATCTCTATTATCTTCGTTTTAGTTACTAAATCGTCAGTATGACCCCTAACCTATTACAGACCTATTATTTAGCATATTGGAAATATGTGCCGAAAAAGACCAATGTGGGAAGTGTCAGGATCGAATAACGTTCATTCGTGCACATGTTTGACATCGCATGGGAAATTAAACAAGTCATGTCATTTTGTGAACTGTGCTGTTGACTTTATTAGGCCTAAAAAAATAATTTTCTGTTTCTCGTCCTCCTATTTTTTCAAAACTGTGTAGGAAGGCACTTTTTATTTTTTATTTCGCAAAAAATACCGTCCTCAGCTCTTGGGAAAATTAGTTAGGAAGGCACTTTTTATTTTTTATTTTTTGGCGGGACATTTCACACTTATGAAATAAAAAGATGCTCGCGCACACAGGCATTCACACCAAAATAAATCAAGCCTTTAGAAAACATGTAACACATGACATTAATGATTTCATTTCTAGAGGCTGACAGACAGGATGATTCTGTGTACTAGTAGTATTATTATCAAAAACCCTCATTTGATAATTTGTTGTTTCAATGATGAGTAATTGTGGAAAACCGCTCTATCATTTAATACATCTATACATACATCTAACATATGAGGAAATATAATAAATCAATACGTGATCACAATTTTCCATGTACATACATGTAATCATATGGAATAACTGTTTTTGAAAACTGGTAGCGTCTTTGTCTCATTTGGCGGTGAGTGAAAACAAGGTGGTAAGTTAAATATATTCCTAAGTTGCATGCTGTAATTCGGTGTCTCGATCATTCACTATCCTCAAAATAGGGGCGGGAACACATTTTATTTTTTATTTGAGAATTGCAAATAAAAAAAATCCAGGAGGCTGCTTTTGAACACAGGCGGGCGGGGACGAGAAACAGAAAATTACTTTTATTAGGCCCTAGCGGCAGTATATTGCTTTGCATGGTGTCTCATTCCATACGGGTTTGTTTCAAATATACCAGTAATATCAGCTTCTGAAAGGTATCACCATATCTCAATTGGCAAGAAACGTTTGTTGTTGTTGAAAGAGGATTGGCTTTTAGTTTTCGTAATAAGTAAACATTTTTGTGTTACAGGGACGATGGAAAGATGTGCTTATTATCATTTCCACTAGATTTGTCACGTTGAGCAATGCCGTGGTTGAAATTAACGAATTTACTGTACGATTTTGATGGCCCTGGAGAATTCCAGAAAATCGTTCGGGATAGATCTTTTAGGCAGACTCCCTAGGCCAATGATATCTGATTTTGACAGATGTCTCCCAAGAGGGATGACCTGCCCAAAGATGTGTTCCCTCGATCGATGTTGACGAAAAGCACATTATATTTATGATGCAACGTACAGTCTGTTTCAAAGCAAACTTCAGTTGAACGGTCGAAACAATATCAAAATAGACGTGGAATCAATACCCAGTATCAAGTATTCCGAGCAAACAAAACAGGGTCCGTTATCCAATCTCATAGTCCGGGGACAGAAAGTCATATCAGGCATACGAAGTGAGAGAAAACAAAAATGACAGGGAAACTCATGAACCCCCGTAAATGGCCATCAGGAGGTGAAATCAGGTGTTCCGGAAAGAGTGAGCATTTCCTGCCCCACTAGTGGCACCCGTCATGAATTCCCCAAAATTAACATGAAAATAGATCTAGTTGCATGGCAGACATGGATTTGCTGTATTTATCAACCAGATCATGATGACGTCCATAGAATTTCTTAAACGCAGCGATAAGTCTTGGTAAAACATATCCTTGTCGTAGCAGTTTAGAGACTAGCTGGGCACTTCGATAGACAAAGTCCTCATATTTGCAACTAGCTCTGGAATAGCGTATAAGTTGAGAAACAAACACACCATATGCCGGTGACATAGGAATGTTGCTGCTTAGAAAAGGGAAATTGACTATGGAAAAATTGAAATCATCACGTTTGTCATATAATCTAGTTGACAGGTTAGAATCATTATCAATCTCCAACCTCAGGTCTAGATAGTTGGAAAAATTAGCGGATTCTGTAGTATCCTTAATTTCAAGTTCCTTAGGATATATGATATCCAAATAATCACCAAACTTGGGATTATTTAGCGACAATACATCATCTATGTATCGGAAAGTGAAATTAAAATTACATGTTAGTTTCTTAGAACCTCCTCTTTGTAAATGTTGGATAAAATCTGATTCATATGAGTATAAAAACAGGTCTGCCAATAATGGTGCACAGTTTGTACCCATGGGAATACCAATAGTTTGTTGAAATATTCGACCACCAAATTCCACAAAAATATTATCAATCAGAAAATTAACCATATTTACCACATCTATTTCAGTATATTTGTATGGGGCATCAGAGTCGCCTTTAACAAAATAAGCGGTATTATATTTAACAACAATATAGTGGTACCGACGTTGTCCCTTTTTAGAGAAAAATGAATTATTGATTAGATTTTTAAGCTGAGATTTCAGTTCAGAATGAGGTATAGTTGTGTACAAAGTGGAGAAATCAAATGTTTTGATAGACGTTACTTTTGAAAGTGTGTGCGCATGTAGATATTCCAATAAAGATTTGGAATTTTTTAATATCCACATTTGGTTTATACCACTTCTAGAATAGATGGTTTCAGAGTACTTTTGGAGACCCTGTTTAATTTTAGACAATATAGTAGTTAATATTTTAGAAAGGGCTTTGGTAGAACATGATGCTGAACCTGAAATATATCTTTGTTTGTGTGGATTTTTGTGCAACTTTGGGATCCAATATAAGTTCGGTAGATTAGAATCTTTACATGAGGTAGTAATACCAAACGAATGCAATACAGACAAATGATTTGATAAGATATCCTGTTTGGGCACGGTAATGGCTTGGTATGTACTATTGGGATTAGTATTGTTGGCAATACCCAGTTCGTCAAACAGACATTGTATATAGTATGCTTTACAAACAAAAACAACATTATTAGAAGCTTTATCTGCAGGGACAATGACGAACCTTTCTTGAAGTTTCAACAAACTATTAGTAACCACGGGATCATTGAAGACAGAGCTATATTTAGTACTAACTGACTTTGACAAAACATTGATGCGTTTGTTTACCAATGGCCTAATCTGTTTGACCCATTCTGACAGAGAATCAGTTTCTGCCTTTTCTCGCTTTGTCCATTTTCTGGCATGCTCCTCAACTGCATCCATGATTAACTTAAAATTGTATCTCCATGAAAACGACGTGGGCTCTCTATATTTGGGACCTTTGGACAAAATGTCTTTCAATGATTCATTCTCCACTATATTGAGGTCGCCTGAAATAACATGCCCAACTGGATCGTGTATGAACGGAGAGTTAATGCAAGTGCAGGAGGGTGGGTTATGTAAGAGATCATCAATATCCAAATCATTCAATGTTTGTTTGTAGTTGAAAATCTTGGAAGCAACAGATTTGGTATATGAGTAGGATACAGATGGAGCAGCCGTGTCAGTGAAGTATGATGGTACCTGGGACTGAACAGACTTATGATGTAATATATTACCGATGTTAATTGCATCAATACCTTTATTGGCAAATTTTATCTTCAGAAAAGACCGTTTGGGTGGTATATATTCGGAATTCTGTGTTGGCTTATAAAGCCGATGATAAACAATATCCATGATAATGGAATACAGACGAAATTCATAGCTATTGGTATTTCTGATATAGTGGGTAGGACATTGGTCCTCTAGTTCTTTAAGTTTAACATGCGGTATGGCAAATAATTTAGTGCGAACATAGTGCAGTCCAAGTGGTTGTTTCAATATTTCGAGTAGACCATCAAAGGAAATATTATGAATAGATGGTCGATTATAATGTCGTTGTCCATGGCTTCGTTTCCTACGTTTAAATGATGTAAATAAATTCATTACATTGACTGAACTACATCCTGGGCTTGTCAGGTTTCCCACTGAACTGATATTATCGTTACAGCCATAAGGTGTAGCTGTGCCTAGTTCACGTATCCAGTGTTCTTCTCGTTTCCTGCGGGTGGGTGTACTTAAGGTCATCATTGGCGATAAATGGTTATCACCATCATTTAACAATGTATGTAGTCAACCCTAAAGACATACATCTATCTATATACATGTCCAGCCATTGATATATATTATTTTAATGCCTTTGTATTCATGTAGTTGTGTTGAATACACAATCCACCATCTTTCCCCCAAAGAAGCACAAATTCCTGTTGCACGACCATCGGTAGCACAAAATGAATCCCAGGGCAATTAATTAGGTATGCATTTATTCAGATCTGAATGTGATCAGTTACGAGTGATCTGGACATACATGACGCTGGTGACAAGTGATGTAGCAGGTAGTAAGAGGCATTGATAAGACATGGGTCAGCAGATGCTAATGAAGCAAGGATGGTAAATTCTCGTGCAACGAATAACACGCTGTAAAACTATCCATATTGTTTCTTTGTAGTATTCTCGGTTATATTCAAGCACCACTTAATGTTCCATTGTCCTGAATAGACAATGGAGACACTACCGAATTTGCATGTTTATAAATCTTCCCAGGCAATCGAAGTTCGCATCGTCTAGATTGAACTATCCTCTGACACGACCATGGCACTGGTCACGTGCGTCCTCATTTGCACAGGAATTTGGGTCTGTGCTGACAAATGCTCTGCCCTCTCTTAAAGTTTTATCCACAGTCGATCTGCACTAGCAGATATGCTTTTCAGATAACCTCATCTGCCCTCTGAAAGATAATTCCCTGGCCTTATCGCCAGTCAACACGTGCTCAGTGGGATCAACCAGTGGGATCAACCGGTTCGTATGCCATTGCCGCTCAAATTTGTCGATGTCTGGCCATTCCCATAATACAAGAGATAGCAATTGTGGATATGCTTCGGTATTGCCGAAATTAAATGATATTTACCACTATAATGACGACCACGACTTAATCATGTCTTGTGCGAATGTAAGTATTACCACCGATACAAGTAGATTTTGGTCATGCCAATATCAAACGTAAACTACAACATTTTGCAATAGAAACAAAACCCGACCAATCCTAATTAATCGAACTAATACTAGATAAACTAGAACAATAAAAGAGCTCCACAATACCACACCCAATCAATAAAGTATAATCAAGTAGCAAATGACGTACTCACGTGATGCAAAAAACAACAACAACAATCAGTAGAATGCAAACAAAATTATAGTATACATTTCAACGAATTATCAACGATATATCGACGAAATCGTGTCAAATCATGATATGAATTGACATGTGTACCGGACAATCTTCATTGTAAGAATATCTCCGTTTGTCGTTATATCTGAGTTAGTTTATATAATACTTTTGATTTTTAAATATGTTTATGAAGGTCCATCCCTGGCAAAAATGGCTTTCTGGGCCTTTCTCAAAATGGTCGTCATTGACAAAATCCCAAATTATTTTATAGGCTACAACTCATCTTCTAATGCAGGTAGAGACATGATTTCGGTGTATATATCCATGTTCATTGATAACTGGGAATCCAATGATGTCATTGCTCAGTACCTGTGACCGTGAATGTGGGTTGCGAGAATTCGAAAAAAAAGGCTGACATTAAAATCAGCTATATTTTAAGTTAAGTTATATTTCTTGTCATGGTACGATTGAGATGTGTGCAAAACCTAAAGGGTACAGACTGATGATAAAAGCAGTGTCATTCCCGCATATCAAGCTCAGAATATGAGAATTAATACAATGCATGCGAAAATAATGTCAAGATCGATTCTATTGAATTCCTGGACAGATGAACCGAGGTTGAAATCGACACTCGCTTACGGTATGTCTAAAATATCACATGTTTTTGTCATTTATCCTAGTAAGAAGGTGAAAAATGCATAAAAACTATTCAACAAAGCAAACGAACAAATGAAGAAGGTCAAATGCTGCTAGCAGCTGACACATAACCACCGTTGTCTTCCTGCGACACCTCAACAAAAACAAGAAGAAGAAAATAGGTAGAAATAATATTATGAGTAAACTATTTATAGACACTGGAAGAATGCGACAAAAGGGAAATTATGATATCTGAATGGTCTATTATCGGATTGTTTAGTTTTATCATTATAATGAAGTATGTAAGGCCATAGTTATTTAATTCGCTGGTTTACGGATCCCCCCGACCCTATTTTTTTTCAAAATGGAAATAAATATAATTTGTTCCAAAGTACCAAATTATTTATCTTGCAACCGACCGTAGTGTCAAACTCTGAAAATATCAAAATTTTCTAGTGCTGGCATGCTATATATAAATTATCTGGCGCTAGCAGGCCTTTAGAGAATCTAAAGCTTCTAGATTCTTGAAAGATGATCATAAATAATTTTTATTTTGGGGCGACCGACTGGTTGAAGTGTCAAGTTACATTTATTTTTACCTTTATTTACTTTTATTTACTTTTATTTTCAAACTGTCAAATTATATATATTTTTATATTCTGACCCCCCGACCCAATTTTTTTTGTTAAAAATCCGTAAACCAGCGGATCAAATAACTACGGATCCCCCCGACCCTATTTTTTTCAAAATGGAAATAAATATAATTTGTTCCAAAGTACCAAATTATTTATCTTGCAACCGACCGTAGTGTCAAACTCTGAAAATATCAAAATTTTCTAGTGCTGGCATGCTATATATAAATTATCTTTCTGAAAACACATTCAGACCTTGCTCCCCTCTCAATGGTCACGGGCTCTTAGCAAGGGATCTCTATTAGTACACTATTGAATAGGGAAGTGTTTCTGTCTGAATTGTACCGACCAGGCCCCGGGTGTTAATACATGGTATTGTTCCCTCAAATGACCCCTTTCTAGGAATTCTCAATTGCATATTCCAAATTGAGACGTTTAGAACAATCCGGTTGATTTCGACGTTTACCGTTCTCTCAGGACATTTTCTGACCAAAATCTCATTTTTGCAGGTGTCTAATAGCCTGTACGTGTTTCGTGTACAAACCAGTTGCTCAAGCGTCAATTCCAAGTATTCTTGCTAGGTGACTTAAGTCGCAGTCTTAGCACGATTGACCTACCCAGCTCGGCTGACCGTCAGCGATTATAGTATCAACCAATCAATATATTCTGAAGGACACTGGACCGCAAACAATAACAGTGTCCACACAAATAGATCCAACCACTGTCCAAACAACTATATATATCGCAAGGTTCGATCTCAGCTGAATCAAATTTCTTTAGTACAACAATCCTTCGTACACCCATATATCATGTTCTTGAAATGATAAGTGTATCATGAAAGATATACAATGATTGACATGTGACTTCCGGACAACTGAAAGAGTTACATATCTATTACTCTATCCCAGATATGAAAACAATCAGAACACTGACGTTTGTTTTAGAGCTGTAAACTCACAGACCACTGGTGTTGTATTTTCCTGTAAACGTCTCACTCCTAATGGCATATATATCATTTGAGCATGAACACGTGACTGTGGAAGATATAGTATCGGTTGCCAATAATATTCATTAGAATCATGCATATCGGCATCAAAGTGCAAAGGACAAGTATCACTGATGCTAATGTAAACTCCATTTGGGTGGAAATATGCCTAATGTGCTCATTTGAGAACATATCCATTCTTCTACATGTAAAGTGTCTGAAATGATTGGGTTTCACACGGATTATGTTGATATGTATCATTACAATCAGACATTTGGTTAGCATAATATTGTTGATACGTTGTGTCAAATTGAGAACTGAGATCAATTAGTGTTCATATCGACGAAATCCGTACCGGATCAATATATATAATCAGGTAACCTCAGACATTGGGCCTCCAAATAGACATGGATTAAGATTATCATGTTTTGTAAGTTGAGACAAACCAGTGTTCATATCGGTGGATCCTTACGGGATCAGTATATAGAATCAGGTATCTTCAGACATTGGGCGTCCCAATACTCTTGTCTGTTGTGTGATCAAATGGTCATCTGATATTCCATGTGCGGTCAGGAGCAATGGTGTCATTTGATAATGATCAAAATATAATGATTGAGAGGAACCACTACAGTGAGCAGACCAACCAGAAAAGCAGTCTATGAGGGCTTATTCGATCTTCAAGAATAGGTAGAAGTGTTCCAAAACCAGTGGAGGTCATGGAGTGGTTAGAAGAAGCAAGATGGCGTTTCAGAATCATATGATTTTTTTCTATGAGGTGGTTTAAGTCATGCAATGAACTGACGGATTGATTATGAATGAAAATATCAATCAGTTCATGAATAAACTGCTTAATTCTGTTGTTGGATTGATGATTGATTTGTTTGACAAAAGGGACAGGTATGACATGTCTGACTCTACAGAGATTTCATCGCACTTATAGGAGGCCTACTTTGATTTGTCAAACTCGTTTACACCTTTTTTTGCAGATATTTTTACCAAGCTAAATGGTATGTGTCATAACTTGGCATACTCTACCTGGGGATAAACGGCATTTTTCTGCTCATGAAACTGTAAAATATAGCAAGCTACTCTAATGATAAATTTTCCCTGGAAAGCTGTCGTTTGCATGTTTTCGTTTGGAAAGTGATGGGTGATTTTGTTCGGATGACATTTCTTGCACACAATCATTTTGTTTCAGGCCACGTCATGTCTGTCCATTGGGACAAACTGACTAACAACTAAATTTCAAGGGAAAAAACAATATGTTTGGTAAAAACCGTTCACCTCGTTCACCTGTACGGGCTCCGCCATCTTGGAATACTAACTTCCACCAGCCCCCGACACAGGAGAGCGACTTATTCTGGTGGAGAGCTACCAAGTAAATATAATGGATCGGTAGAGATCCACCGGAGAGGTAGAGGTAAATCGAATGGATCCTTAGATGTTACCGATACGTCTAACAAAAACTTTATTGATTCGTTAACGTTATTGATTCAAAAACGTTATTGATTCGATAATTGCCTAATGTATACAAGGGAACCTGTAGGCTTGTAATATCAGCGAATATAAGTCATATTTGTTTTCGGGTCTGGTAACCGTGATCTGAGACGACCTGAGTGGTAAAGTTAGATAGCATTATTAAAATGTGTAAAATGACCGCTGCAGTCAGGTTTTATGATGATGAGTAGGAGTCGTCTGGTGACCCTGAACTAGACTTCAAGTCACTTTTAGTGGCAAGCCACAAGGTCACTTATAACATCTTATTGAAAGCATATAATATTATAGGCAATCATATTTCTAGTCTATTGTGGAGTATGCACTGGAGCAGGCTCTGCACACAAGCTCATCAGTTACGTTATGACCACAAAACACTTTTCTGTCGGTGCGCTGCGATGGCATCAATACAAAAAAACGCCGACATTGCCTGCTTTTATTGTTGCCATTTGTTTGCGTCTGCAGACTGGTGTCTGCAAAACACCATGAGCTGGAGACCCCCCGGATTTATTGTAGGTTTGGTTGAAGAAGCTCAATGATGAGATAAAGGCAATTAGACTTTTGTTTGTCCTCTCTTCAGGACCTTACCAAATGTCAACTGCAGGTTCGAATGAAAACAAAAGGGAAATCATTAATATCTGGATTGTCCTTTGATCATCTACATGACCCCTAACATATTTGGTGTCGCATATTATGAATATGCACCGGAACAAAGCAATATGGAAAGCGGGATCCGACGATCGAATAACTTTCATTTTTTTAGATGTTTGATACCACATGGGAAATAAAGCGTGTCATGTAGCTCAATATGTGATGTTGACTTTAATATCTACATACAACCGCGTAAGGTGGTATGTGTCAAGTAATCTCACTGGGTGTGGGTTGTTCTGAAAATACATGTACTATGAATATCGGTTGCTGTCAGGAGTTAGTTCCCACGGGATTGTGGTCTTCATTCCATGTATAAATGTGGTACAAGGATATCGCTTGTTAGCAGCATGGGTGATACAAATTATAGATATATATGTTTATGTTCAACACATACAGAAATAACCAGCACAACATGTATATCTTACAATATTTCAATAATAGTAACCTTTTGGTAGCTATACCAATTATTCAGGATCTACATGATGTTTGAGGATTTTTACCTCGTGTATTTACGAAATCTGAAGTTCAGGAACCCCAGCTTTCTAAAATAAAGGATCAATAAGATTACTATGAGACACACTGTCATAATAGCTCGTTTTTGCAATATTGTTAATTGTCAGTTGCAATGTTGTTAATTCGGGAATAAATGCAGGAATAATCATTTTTCCTAGCTACATACTTCATGATTGGATTGGTGGTCAATGAATACAAAATGCAGACAAAATTTAATATATCTACAGTATGACCATTTGTGATTTGCGATTACTTTCTCCAAGGTTAATTATATCCGAATCTGACAGATGTCTCCCAAGAGGGCTGACCTGTCGAGAAACCCAACCTTTTGATCGATGTCTGTGACAACATAACTTAGTTCTGATAGATGTGTTGCACTATCTAGTTTATCAGGAAAGTTTATCAGGAAACTTCGACTGAACGATTGAGAAATTGCCATTCATCATTATTGGCGTATATAATGATCTTCAATATTTGAATCAATATTTCCATAATCTTACTATATATTTAATTTCATCTGTACACTCACGATTGATATTCTAGTTTATTACTACATTATTTGTATTGATGCTTTCGTGCTGAAAACGAAATACACCCATCAGACCCCAAATTGTGCACAAATCACTGTCGCATGACCATGTGTAGTATAAAACGAATCCCAGACGTAGGTATTTTGGTATGTATTTAGTCAGGTGTCAGAAACTGAATGTGTCCAGTTATGAGGATTTTCACATAACATTCAATTATCGTTTAAAAACAATAATTGATGGGGAAGCGTAAGCAGTGAGGGGTGGTCATTTATGGGAGAAGCAATCGAAGAAGAGCTTGCGAAATCCCACATGTCTGATTTGTCGATTTGTCTGATATACCACATCATACATAACCCGCGCCTGAACCGACTGCATCAATTGGTTGGAAGTCAGCCAACTAATAAACTGAGGTACCGGGCAAACAGATGTGTAGTATTTATTATAATTTTTTTCATAAAACAAGAAAGAAACTCGACATCCAGTAAATATTCTTCGAAACATGCAACTAATTGTTTCAGGTAGGCACTAGAACCAACATCGAATATACATGTGGAGTTTTCCAGGCAATCGAGACCAAGTTTGCATCCTCCCATCGCTAGTAATCGAACTGTATATCGGACACACGTCATTGATCAATCACGTCATCATGTGCAAAGATTGGGATGTGGTTACCAAGTGGCGAGCCAACCTTGAAGTGCTATCCACAATTTATTTACACCCAGTAAATATGTTTTTCAGATAACCACAATTGTCCTCTGAAGCATAATTCCCCGGCCTTATCGCCAGTCAACACGTGCTTACGGGGATTAGCAAGTTCACATGTTATTTCCCTCTTTCTGTCAAATATCTGACCCCCATAACACACTCCAGGGGTATTCCTTATCTTTCCACGTGATAATGACCGGCACGATTACGACCTACGCATAATCATGTTTTGTTTGAAATAATATGAAACATAATCAGATAAGAAAAATAAAATACTAAAAATTCGCCATACACTCATATAAAATATACACGATATGAAATAGCACGGTGCAATCGGGTGCAAAACCCCCAGTAGAATAGAGGCATGATCATATTCATGAAGCAACAAAATTGTGGTTACACGCAGACACATCGATGTGTCTGGTTCGAGGGTGTTATTGTCATATATCTATTCCATGGGGTTTGTTTCAGATTTCTAAATTATTTTCATAGGTTGTTGGGCAGTTGTATACTAATTCCATCATGTGTACAGTAGAGCCAAACACACTGCCCCTGGTGGCGCCGGTGTGTCTTTGGATAAACTATTTGGTCGGGCTTTGTTTCTATTGCAAAATGTTGTATATTAGGTTTGTTATTGGCGTCATCAAGTTCTGACTGTTGGTGGTGATGGGTTGATACTTACATGATATGAAGTTCTGTGTATTTTCGCCATTATTTCAACACAAAAATGCTAACATGTGTGTTGACGAAAGAATATTCCACGACAAAACGTCGAATTAATATGTAGATGTCATAGCAAGCCCCTATAATCCAGCAATGAATTATATCATATTTAAGATCAGATATCTTATCTTACCTTACTTTACATAATCACACACTTGTACATTCTTAATATCTCTCACTCACGTTTCCTGGATGTGGCTCATTATCTTGGAAGATTGCATCTTGATCCTCGGGCAATATCTCAATACCTGTCTGCAAATAAAAATGCATCCACTTAATTACTTGTAGAAGGTTTCCACTAGATCTCGAAAAAAACCTAACCGATCATACTCATACCAGCTATTATGCATTTTTTGATACTAAGTAGTAATGTAATTATATTATGTAACTGCGCCTCTGATTAGATAAATTTCTTACACAATAGAAAGTACGCCATGATGGGAACAAAGTAGAAGAGGTAATATAATATGAATGGCCCTCAGAAATGACTTATCAATCACTCAGAAGAGACCTTTAGGAGAATCGTCTTGATTGTGACGTGCGCCAATCACTCATGATAGCCAATTAGATCATGCGATAAAAAATGAACATCATTCTCACTTGTGCAGGTGTCCGATAGCCTGTACATGATGCGGATATAACCCAGTTGATGGAGCGTCATTTCCAGGCGTTCTTATTCAGTGACTTGGTCCTATTGACCTTCGACTGGCCGTTAGCAACACCAGCTGCGCCGGAATATAAACCACTCACGAATTGAGTTTGAAGGAAACTAGGTACCAAGCATGCCTAGACACTGTCCGAACGACAATTTCAGATATTCCGTAAGAAAGCTCGGGTTGAAAGAAAACCCCTCAGAGCGAACCAATGTTCAATGGGAGTTCTGTTTGGAGTCAGAGGCAAGGGTGTCATTTGATAATGACTCATGTATAAGACATAAATGGATTGAAGGGCGACCACTACATCGAACTGACCACCCTAAAATACAGCAGCTTAGATTTTGAAAAAAGGACGTCTCTACAAGGATGCCTGACAAAGCTTGGTATTAGAAAGAGCACTTACTATTTAGACAATTGCCACAACCACTTGCGGCGAAGAATTGATCTTGACCCTTTCCAGACCAATTTGAATGTTAACTGACATTAGAAGTAATGTACGCGGTCTAAGACAAACGCCCACCTCCAACTTACAGTTATGTAACATGAAAATCGTGATTGTTTATGGTGTAACTACATCGTTTCCTTAACAGTGATATAACGTCCAGAAAGAATGTAATTAAGTTCCAAAATGTAATAACTTGAACCCCAAACATGACCATACAATAACTACCATAAATCAGCAGTATTTTATTTTCGGTTATCGGACCTAGGGTGTGATAATCTTTTGGCGTGGTATTGCATTTTTTCTGCTGTTTTTGCATATAATTATTTCAGGCCATTATTGTGGCGTCCCTGGAAGTGCCCAATTTGATACACTTTTTCGTAAGAAACAATGTGCTTCAATTCTTTAATTGTTAGGAGCAAACAAATGGATGAACAAGTTTATCAGCATAGATGATGTCTTATAATTGTGGACCTTTTGATGACGCTGTAGTGTGTAGCGTCACAATGATGTCTGTATACGGAAAGGACAATGCATGTTTTTATCGTTGCTCTTAGTTCGTACTGATGTCCGCAATATCCCATAAGCTGGTGATCTAATGGAACTACTGTTGGCTTGTGTGAAAAAGTTTCATGATGAGAGTTCAATTATAATCGTACTTATCCTCTTATTTCAGAACCTTACCAACTGCCACCTATAGGTCCACACGAAAAGAAAACAAAAATCTCTACTGTCTGCATTGGTCTTGAATACTAAGCATCGGCGCTGAAATAAACTGGTGTGTAAAGTGTCGTCGACAATCGAATAATTTTTCATTTGTGCACATGTTCAACACCACTCGGGAAATTACGCGTGCCATGTTGTGAGCTGTAATATTGACTTCAACAAAAAGAAGCTGTCAAGGGAGGTGGTATGTGACATGCTATCGCACTCCCCTGTGGATTTGTTCAAAACATACTAGTGATATTTGCTGCTGCCAGGTAATATTGTGTCCCGATGCTGCATGCAAATATAGGGTTTCTTCCGCAACATCAATTATCAGTATCCAATATAACTAAATAATGTATGTACTTTTCTGTAGCTTCGTCACCCTGAATTATGCCCTTCATTGAAAAAGGCCAAATCATTACTAGAGCTTATTCATAAAATTTGGGGGCCCTTCAAAAAAAAAACTTCAGGGATACATCGTACAGTTAAAACATACAATACATTATCAATATTTAGATCATTTGAATGGAGTGCTAATAAATTCACCAAGGATAATTATATGTGGATTGACAGATACCTCCCAACAGGGCTGACCTGTCGACAAACCCAATCCTTTGATCGATGTCGGTGACAAAATAGCTTAGTTCTGATAAACAATCACTCTCTAATATTCTAGTAATTTAAGTTGAATGATTGAGTAATTGCCAAGGTAATAATTGTGTAATTATCGTCATTATTGGGGTATATACATGTAGTATTGTCAATGATTTCAACTTCATAGTTACTACTACGGAAGCCCGTTGAGGCCAGATAATGAAAGGTGTGAAAATATATTTATCTGGCGGCCGCCACAAAGTTATCTGGCGGCCGCCACTTAATTATCTGGCGGCTGCCACATAATTATCTGTAGGCCGCGCCTTGAAATATGAGGAGATTCTTGTAAAGCAATATACATAGCTAATTAGGCCCTAGTATCCAAATAAAAGTCGTGACATACTATATTAATGACAATACTGTTTTTAATGAGACAATGTTATATGGGGTATTGTGGGGGGGGGGGGGAGGGGGAGGGTTGTTGATATGCAAATTATTCAACAAAACTTAACTTTCACACTTTATATAGCATTGTATAGCATAAAGCATTAAATAGGGATCATCAATGAATTCATGTTATTTGTTGTGGCCATGGCAACTGGGCCCTCTGCAATTATGATTGCTACCATTGATATATACATGTAGGTTAAAGGGATATGTGAATAAATAAAAACAGTGCATATTCGATGGTGGTGACAAATATTCGTCAAATTATCTGATTAATATTGTGTGTTCCTTTTTTTTCTTGTTTTTTTTTCACCTATGGATTATGTATTGAAAGTTGCCCTATGGCCCATAATACCAATCAATGACATGAAAATATGTACATTTCATCCCCAAAACAAATATTCGTTAAATTTATTGAAGCATTCTTGGACCATATATGTTACAATAGAAGTCGGCATTGACCGATCAGAATCACTTTGCACTTGACTAACGCGCACCACTCCTATGGGATTTTGGTTTCGAACGATGGGGGGGGGGGGGTATCATTTTTTTCAAATCCCTGGTTAGTAACTTGATAAAATCGACTTAGTATATCGATAATGTATCTCGAATAAAATAAATAAAATCAATTTTATTTTATTTAAAAATGAATTTCTATGGATAGACCAAAATGCTGTGTTAAAGCACTAATTATGTGGCGTCCGCCACTTAAATATATTTTCACACCTGGCACGAACGGTCTTCCGTATACTACTTTCGACATCTATTATATTTGTACCCTCACGATTTTTATTCCATTTGTATCATACTGAATACAAAATCCACCACTCAAACCGACAATTGTGCACAAATCCCTGTCGCATGACTATCGGTAGCATCCCAGGAGCAATTAATTAGGTATGCATTTATTCAGATACCTATCTGAATGTGACCAGTTACGAGTAGTTCGGACATAAATCAGCCTGGCAGCAAGATGTTGTCAGGTAATAAGATACATTCACAGCTGATGGCAAGACACGAACGTACAGTGGATAATAACGAGGCATATCTCCGCGCAATAAATAGGAGGGCGTGAGTTAGACACAAAGTGTAATAATTTACAACCATTGTTGAAAATAAATGGCTCGGATCTTGGTCTAAGAGTGGTCAATGAAGATTAAACTAGTTTCAAAATCAAATCAACCATAGACATAGAGAAGATATGAATCAGTGCTAGCATTCTTTATGTCGTGCAAACTTGAAAGTAATCTCGAGACTGTTGGGAATATGAAAAAAAAACACATATAAACGGGCATGAAAACACTGGATACATAATGGTTAGTTTGCCAACATTGCAGGTTTGCCATGGTATCTAAGACAATACCGATGACATCACGAGACTGTGTATAGAACTTGAAGGGCCGGAAAAAATTAATGAGAAACGAGTTTAAAAAAGTTTTTGGTTACGCATTTTAAAGTGCGGTCCATATTTCACACTAATTTCTGCAGCGATCGGCATTATCATGATCATATAGACAAAATAAAATATCACGTTGATTATGACATTTGGCAATGTCTCATTTGTGCAGGCCTGGCGTTTAGCCTTGACGCGTTTCGAGTACCAGCCAGTTGTTGCCAAGTGGACTTAGTCGTATTATTACCATCACTGACCTTCAATTGACCCTCCGAGATTCCTGCTGTAAAGTATTGCGAATCACTGAGGAATTGATTTGAAGCAATATCCGCCCAATATAACCAGTCAGCGTCCAACAGCTACACCATAAAACGTCAATCTCGACTGACGTGTTTTCCCCACAACACAACAATTAATCGTAGAGTTATAAGTCATTTTGTAGAATTGTTAAATGCAACATGACAAATAGATTCCCGTGACACACTCATTCATGTGTGGAATAGGGAAGAGTTTGGTATCCTAATCCAGATGAACTTTGACAATTGTTATCTGTGCGCAACCTCTCAGGCTCCTGTTTCCACACGAGAGCCTCACTTCTGATAGGGCATATTACTTGAGCTTGAACATGTGACTGATCTCCAACAAATAAAAATATCAGTTACTAACAATATTAATTAGAGTGACTGTTATGGAGAATGATATCAAATTAAAGCATATAATTACAAATACCAATAATTACCAAGTACCAAGTAAGCTTTGTGTCTTGTGTGTCTGGTATAGATATGTTTTAACGCACGAGATTGATTTATGTCAATCAAGCTAACCATTTGGTTAACAAGATATTGTTCTGGAATATCATTTTCATGATTCGTACACTTGAGATGAATTAGTGTTCATATCTGCCAAATCTAATAAAAGATCAATAAATAGAATTATTGTCACTCTGACATTGGAGATCCACATGCTATTGTCTGCTGTCTGATCAAAAGGTCACCCAATACACCCCTCAGATGGTTTTGGGTAAAGAAAGGCTGAAAGAAAACACCACCAACAAACCGACCAGTAGTGTCAGTTACAACTAAAATGGGAATTCCATGTGCAGTCAGGAAGAATTGCTGTCATTTGATGAGGATGAAATTATATGGGTTAAAGGGAAGCCTATTCATTGAACAGGCCATCCAGGAATATACCCGTTGGATATACATCTTGAAAAGGAAAACATAATTTAAGTTTTCAAATACTTTTCATCTAGAAAGGGCTGCAAATTACATTTACACAGACGAGTGGACCGTGATCTATTACAGACCAATGAAAGTAACTGTGGTGGATACTTGTTTGCAATAAATAACACAACTCGAAAACCATAGATGAAAATATACAGTCAATGAAGAGCCGTAATGTCATCCTTCCTCTGTGTTTTGTTTATTTATATATATATATTTACTGGCTGTTTAAATCCTCAATACACATTGATGTTGATAATATGATAAACTACCATAAGTTCATGGTTCATGACCCAACTGTTCCAAGGTCGTTGTTCAAACAATTTAGGTAGTATAGAGCAAATTATCTTTATTCATCAGGGGTCGTATTCTTGTACAAGTTACGAAAGTTCTCACATTATGATAGAAGTGGAATAAAAAATCCGTTTCAAAGAAAAAAATGTGTACACTTCACGAAGTTTCTCAATATTTGAGATTTCACTTTGCATATTTTCTTTTGAATTATGGACTTGCGAAGTACGTAACTCGTGCGACAACTGTGGAAATGATTCCGATCAGTCACCATGCACTTACAAGTTCAAAACTGTTGAATATTAGCAAATGGGCAAACAAGCTCTTGATCTCAAGAACTGCGCAAATTTTTTCGGTGGTGTTCATCCACAAATCTTTTATGTTATTTAATCATGATTTTCTGTCCAACAGTTGTATAAGTTGGTCAGGTGAAGTACAAACAGGGGAGTGAATCGGTCTTCTGGATAGATAATTCAGTATACTATTTCAGCATACAAGTTCAACAAATAACTGTTCGCTACACATGTGATATATGAAACAAATTTGAATGAAACCGTGTAATAACCGACAGAATAACTAATCGAGCTTATGAAAAGATGGATGGAAGAGCATTTTACTCTCGAACTGCAATGTTGGGGTTCGGGGAATACAGTATTTTGTCCATGCGAAATTTGAGCAGGAAAAAAGTATCGGTAAAGGAATGATTCCTACTTTTCTTTTTGGTAAAAAGATATTCCTGGCACCTGCAGCAAATTATCAATTAAATACTCCTAGGTTGACAGCGTTTGAAAAATCAGATTGACTCAAGCTAAATGAGCAAACGTTCGTGCAGGTGTCCAATTACAGTCTGTGCATGTTTTGGATACAACTCAATTATTCGAGGATCGCTCAAAAGTGTTATGGTTTGCGAATGTATATATTTTAGACACACCATCAACATTCCGCTGGAAATCTGCGATTGCTTCAGAGTAGGATTTCCACCCAAAGAAGAATTCAGTTTGGATAAAACATCAGTAGCGCCGCAATCTTATCCACAATATCCAGTGAGAAACACCTTGGTCTACATGATCGTATATGATCAAGGTCATATATTTGTTTTTATGTCAGGAATAACAACTTATCAAATTGAATGTTCAATTCAGATTAGGTATATTATCTTCACGTATAGAAACTGGGATGTATTGAAAGACAGCTGAACTGGACAATTAAGTAAAATGACCGTTGAAAAACGTGTTCGTCCACTATCATGTATGTGTGATGCAGAGGATAAAAAGTCGGCTTAGCTTACCCACATGCATGAACTCAACTCGGGCGGATTATCAACATTAAATTGTAAATTTGTTGCTTAGGAAATTAGGGACAATTGTTACTTGGAAATCATTCATTGTTTTGTAACCATACAGCTTTTGTTGATTGGGTTATCTAGTGCATGTATTCCTCGTGGTTTTTAGTGTTCAGTGCCAACAATGTGAAATGTAACTCGGTAACAGACAACAGGAAGGTAGTTGGTATATGCGCGCTCTACCAACTCCCATTACCTGCATTGATTCCCATCTATATGGCAAAATAATATGGGTCCTAAATATGACGGATTTTTCCCATGTGTCGTGAACTTGCCTGAACATGTAATTGCTAGATTGATGTTCAGGAAAACTGGTCACACGCATCGATTATGAGGTAACATTGGAGGTTACATAGGAAAATTTATCTCAATGACAGCTGTGAAAATATATTACAAACTGTTAGTTATCTTGATTATTTCAATGCACAACCCATAATGGTGGTGGTCGTATGTGAAAATGAAAACTGATCACTACTCGAATAGCAGTCTGATACCCTCACATCACTTGAAAGTGTGTGTATACGAAAAAACCCACTCATTATACACTAGTACCATCTTGATTTAGTGCTTAATTGTGCATTGTGTAATGTCACAATGTTGGTTCTCTGCAACGTTCAAAAGCATCTGTCGGGCAGGACAAACTCGGCGAAGGTTTCCACCCTGCAGCACTGATATCATGCAATTAATATCGACAGACTAAAGCAAAAATGGCCTAAGTCATTTTTTTTCGCAAAATGAGATTTTTGTTCCATATCGTTCATTTCGCCATTCTGCATCAATGAAAAAAAAAACATGTGCGGAGAAATGCATGAATATTCATAATTAACGTTAATTATTTGGCCTAACTCGTTATGACTTAGGCCAATTTCCCACATTTGACTTAGGCCATTTTCTCACAACTGCAGTCTGTCTGCAGAGACTTAGGCCATTTGGTGAATTTGAGCCATTTTGCATTGTGTCATGTTTGACTCAGGCCGTTTGTCATGTATTCATGGCGCGGGTATTTTCTATCAAACTGTCCTCTGGACTCGTGAAGGCATTTCAATTTTTCCCATTTCTACTGATTTTATCACCAATATGTCTATAGAAGAAAGTTTTCTCGGAGCGCTAAAGGTTGGTGCCTGTTTTTGCATGCTGAACAGTTGGGACTCAGTAATTATTCAATGATAGCCATCAGATTATGTGGTCGCCATGAGCGATATAATGCAGATAATATGTGTCCGATTGCGCATTTTTTTGCCAAATAAATTAATTTAGGCTATGTCATCTCACGCCTGGCAAAACAATAAGTAGAAGCTAGGTTTATGCCTAGAAGATCTATCGAAAATGGTATGAATCGATTATTGTCTATCCGATAGTCCAAATTGTTAATGACACCATTATCAACCCTATGCCTGATTTACATGCAGCAAAAATCTTCGTTCAGCTTCAGAAAGTCTTTTCTTTGGAAAATGCAAAACTCGAAGATATCTAAATAATCTCAAATTAATTCAGATTCCCATGGGTGGCTCTGAAAATACCTCAGGTAGCATAGGGTTAATAAGCATACATGGAGTTCAAGGCCCACAGTATAGGGCCTAGATCTAGCCATTCATGTGCCATATGCCTACTACTAGGCCTACAAGTATATATATATATACCAAGCTACAGGACATTTCATATTACCATGTATTACTGCAATCAGTCGGGACAGCCAATGGACACCAACAAAACGCACAACTTTATTTTGTGGATTTTGCCCTATGTCGCCGCGAGAGCGGGGTCGTTTGGTCTGTCCTAGTCAAGCCTATACTACATCATGTAGGCCTAATTAACGTAATAAACAGCGAATATTTAACTTTGCATTGGCAAGTGTGATAAGGTCAGAGGGCCCTGGCCCAGGTAGTACTATATCATAAATATTACACCGATATGCACACATCCCAGTTATAAAATGTGCGAGAAGCACATTCTCCAGCCTATACCATCATCTATTGAAATATCTATATCCTACGAGTATCTACAGTGGCTGATTCATGCCTTAATCAGTTCTTCCCTGAATAGTTTTTGTCGCGAATTTAATTGTGGCGACTGAAATCATTAAATCCGCGACCAAAACGTTTTCGCTGCAGCGAAAATATTCTCGCCTCGACCAAAACATTCTCGCCACTGCGAAAATAGTTGATGTCGCAACTGAAACATTTTGGTCGCAACGAAAACCATTGTTGCCGCGACCAAAACAATCTCGCCGCAGCGAAAATCGTTTTTGCCCCGACCGATACATTTCTGCTGCAGCGAGAACAGTTACCACCGCGGCGATAATTACACTAACTGTGAATATTCGCCGCGGCGACAATAGCAATAATAAGTAGTTTGTTCTCTTTGAGTTGATGGTAGGAAAACTGTGTAACAAGTATGGCCATTCTCGCCGCGGCGATAATCATTTCGCTGCAGCGATAATGTTCTTGCCGCAGCTAAAAGTATTTAATTCGTAGCCAGGATATTATTGTCGCAATGAAAACGTTCGGTCGCGGATCTAATGATTTTGGTCGCGATTTAAATGGTTTTAGTCGTGACAATTAAATTCGCGACGAAAACTGTTCAGGGAAAACGCATTATGGCATAAATCAGCCACCGTAAGTATCTATGTCCTGCTCGTCGAAGTAATTAGGGTCCAATGTTACACATCATAAGGCCCGGTCACACTGCCCAAACGCATGAATTACGTATGAAGTTCGTTTTATTTTAGTCTTATGCGATACATCTGTCATTTGCGTATTTCATCAATTTTTCTGACGTGGTACGTCAGTGGTTGTATGTGGATGTACGCCCGATCATCGTTTTACGCGATTCCGGGTTTTGAGCAGCTACAAAATCGGTTCCCGTAAGAATTTTCGCGTAGGTTGCGTAGTTCTTACGTGGACAATGCACGGAATATGCGTAGAATTTTAGTGATTGTTCGCGAAAACGTTGCCGCTATCGCGTTCATCGATGACTTTTCACTGAAGAATAACAGACATCACGCATGCTCCGCTCTAGTAACACGTATGTTTCATTTAAAATCACTGACAATCACTTTAAAAAATCTTTATTGCGCTGAAGTGCATGCTTTATTAGTAATTTGTACATGACATTTCCGTGGTTCTTGCGCAGTTCATCGGTGATTTTTCATCACGTAAATCAGCAAAAATGGTGAAATTCTCCACTACCACAACCAAACCAAATCTTAACCAAATTTTCACGTGATTCATGCGTTGTCGGCTGTCTGACCGGGCCTTAAAGGAGCTTGTGGGTGGCAGTAACTTTTTTATTTAGGATATAGCTTTTCTTCTGAAAAATTATTTACTCACTCTTGAAACTGGGAATTGAATATATCAAAAATCAAATTAAAAGGGAGATTTGAATGTCCCTAATAAGCTTCCCTACACATCAACTGTCCGGCCTCCAATGCATGCATCTACAACATTTTTGATGCGTCTTTATTCGATACGTCTAAAACTATTTTCGATCTGTCCGAAATATTTCCGACAAGTCGGAAAGTGCTGCATTTTATAATTTCGTCTTAAAGCTTCTGTTCGGGAGCAAAACTCAAAATTCTGGCAGATAGAAGCCACTGTGGACACTTCCAATACTTTCACGTTTGGTCTGCAGAGGCAGCAAAATGCTGGCCTCGAAATATATTCCAGTGACTCGGGGCCAGATGCTCCAGCAAATGTCATTGAAGAAGTCCAAAAGCAAAAGGTAGTGTAGGCCTACATCTGAATTTACATGAGTTTATCTTTCAAATTGTACATGTGAAGTGAGTTTCGTTTGACTATGCTCAATCGATATTCAATTGATTTCACAGGCTCCGGTTCAGCCGAACACACCCGATCCACTCCTCTTCGACACGTACACCCCTCGCCGCGCTCTCACATCAGCGTCTGATACCACGTCACTGATCAGTCACCCTGTCAACAAGCTAGTTGGTTGCTGAGCATTCAGGCACGTGCCACTGTCACTGTGGAATCGACTTCCGGCCAACATCCGAGAACTGTCATCAAACGCATTCTTCAAGAAAACTTTGAAAACAGTTTACTCCAAACTGTACCACAACTAGATTATACATTCGTTATAATGATTCATATAATACTTTTACTCCATGTTTTCAATATTTTATACAGCATTGTACTAACACTTTTATGTACAGTGCTTAGAGCCTCCGGGATTGGGCGCCTTTACAAGACACGGAATTGTTATTTTTCATGTAACACCACGGTATAAGTGTCACCATGTTGTGAAACACCCATATAAGATAAGTGTCATATAATGAAGTGCAATATACAGAAATGTGACAAACACACATTCATGACATGACATGACGAGTGGCAACTGGTTCAGGCAACAGTTGAAATGACTGACTATATAATTTACTATACATAAGTATCAATGCACTATATCATGATGTACATGATATATACATGATATATAATTAGAGGTGTTCCACGATTGTGTATTTGACAATGAGATTTTGTCATATTCCTTAAATAAATGAGTCAAAATTAACCTAAGGGTTAGATTTACCAGACGATTTTAGTTTTAAGCATTACAGGTGACATACGACCTTGACCAACCAAGGTCATCTGTGTGAACATCAATGTCACCATTAGGTATGATGCATATGACTTTATATATGATCATACTACAAACATATAAGCTCGATCAACAAGTATTTTGTCTGTAGAGGCCAGTTTACACCTGTCAGGTCAGGCAAAATTTTGAGTTTGGCCTTCAAGGTCGTTTAGGCTCAAGTTCAAGGTCGCCAAAAGATGTGCTATATATACATGGCTTCTTATAAGCTTACACACTATCCTAACCTGTATGTGCAAGTGTTCAAGCCTCAGATGCCAATTTACACATTTCACGTCAGACATTTAGCACTCAAGGTCATCCGAAATCAAGCTCAAGGCCATCATTAGTTGTTCCCTATACGACTTCCTATATGCTCATAATGCAAACTTAAGCTCTATCTACAAGAATTTCATCTGAAGAGGCAAACTTTGGCATTTTTGGACCCCAAAATGGGTGTTTTGACCTTTCAAGATCATTGGAGGTCGAATTGCAGATCAAATTTGGGCATTTTTGGACCCCAAAATGGGTGTTTTGACCTTTCAAGGTCATCGAGGGTCAAACTCAAGGTCACCTCACAAAACGCCATACATGACTTCCTATTTGAAAGTGTCAATATCTATTCTCTCTCCAAGCGTTCTATGAGCACAGTGGTAGCAGCTCCCATTGTGAAGGAAAAAAACACCGAAAATTTTCAAAAAATGTTTTAAAGGGTGAAAAATATTTTTCCCCTGGAAATGGCCCAAAATGGATAGTAATAAGATAGTAATAAGCCACACGGAGACCAGTAATTCAAGGACAATAAAACTTATACACGTCACAAAGGTACATAAGAGGAATCTTTCAAAGCAAAAATCATTAACTGATTGAACACTTTTTAAGACAATGGCCGCCAAAGTTCAAAGTTGAGCGATTTTTGGACGAAAACGCCCGCCATTTGAGAAAGAATAAAAAACAGAAAATTAATGAGAAAAAATGCCTCCTTCTTCGATTATTTTAAATTTTCCGAAAGATGGGACCATACATTTTAGAGATAAAAATTGTGAACGGATGGACGCACGGACGGCTAGACGGACGACGGACGCAACACGACGGCAATAAGTTATTGGACCATAGGTTCGGTAACCTAAAAATAACAATTGTTGGTATTCTTTGATGTCTAATAAACCTGTTACCAGATAATTCGTTCTCAGTTTGTGTACTCTCAATTCATATTGCACCAATTATTCATTTGTAAACAGCAAAACGCATATGGCCTAAGTAACACGCAGTTGCACAAAATGGCCTAAGTCACGAAAGACAAAATGGCCTAAGTCAGTCGATTTAGGCCGAAAGTGGCCTAAGTCACTTTATTCCTAAATATTTGAAGATAATGATTATAGGATCAGATGTGTTCTTGAAGGTCATGCCAAGAAAGATGATAGCGGAAGTTTTTGCTGGTAGGATTAAAAACTACATGCAAAGACAGTTTTTTGTTTCTCCTGAAAAATCGCCTTTTTTGACTTAGGCCATGTTTGCTTTAGTGTGTCGATATGGCGATATGTGCATGCGAGTATTTTTAACTATTATTTTTAAAATTTCAGTTTACTTTGTTTCATTCTTGGATCTCTATTACCGATATTATCTATTATTTAATATGCATACCAATACCACAATATAAAACACGTCTCGTTACTATAAACGACTGCAAAAGCGGTTTGACCATCCATAATTAAACTGGGAATAATGCACATTGACCTCAGCATTCTACCATATGGTAATCGGTAATCACAATGACCCATTCATGTTTTGTTCTCGTTGCTTTGTTAAGCGCACCTTACACATGTACAGGACGGTTGCAAATTATGTATGTGTGTAAGTATCAATACAGATAAACACATGTGTTGAACCACAAATATTTCGTTCGGCAAAATCAAACCACGAGCATCTGTTTCAGATGAGCTGGCCCAGGTACATCTGGTACTCTAGTTACCTCCATATTTTCACCATCAGGGTATGATACGACGAACACGTCTGATCCTCAACATATCCAGCCACCCTTCTCGTATTTTACAAAAAAACATGTGAATTTGGGGTTTCGGATGCTAACGATATCAAGCTCAGTCAGACACTGACCTAATGACCTCCATGTGTAATATATAAAAATAGAGAAACACTTGCTTCAAACCCAACCAGATTTTACGCGATGGTGTGTACGTATAAGCATACTGCGTTTATTGCTTAGCTTATTGCTAAGATGCATGCATATGGTGTTGATAACAACTCTTGTAAACTAATGTTAAGCTATTCCCGTAACATGTTACATAGAGTCAAACTGTATCCTTTCCATAGCACATGGTTACCATATTGGTGCTCCACAGGGTTCTATTTTGGGTCCTTTTTGCTATAATGTTCATTCAAATGATTTGGTTTTGTATATTAGCAATCTATGTGATATTTTCAATTATGCTGATGATAGTACAGTCTGTTGTTATGGAGAAAATGTTGACATGGTGAAAACAAATCTTATGAGTGTACTTGAAAGAATGATGGCATAATTTTCTTATAATAATATGAAGGTAAATACCTCAAAATTTCAATATATTATATTTGGTAAAGGATTTGTATATCCACAGGAACATATAGTTATTGACAATACTATTATTGAAATTGTGACAAAAGTGAAACTATTGGGTGTTGTACTTGATGAAAAGTTAACTTTTGAATATCATTTGCATGAAATCTGTCAGAAAGCTGGAAGAAAACTTAATGTTCTCAGGCAATTATCATGGAGCTTGTGTGAAAAAAGCAAACTTATTCTGTTTCACTCTTTTATAGTCTCGCATTTTCAATATTGTGCAATTGTATGGCATTGTTGTGGGAAGGGAAATACATTGAATGTAGAAAGGATCCAAAAACAAGCACTAAGATATGTTTTTAATGACCATTTTTCTACGTATGAATGTTTGAGGGTAAAGGCTCACCAACCATTACTTTATGTCAATCGACTTCGATGTACATGTATTTTACTTGAAATATACAAAGCAATCAATAAGTTCTCACCTATGTATATCCAGGAACTCTTTACTTTGTATAATAGTAATCATAAAACACGCAATGCTTTGCAACTTAATCTCAGGAAATTCGATAGTGTGAAATATGGGTATAACAGTATTGTCTATCAGGGGAGTAAACTTTGGAACTCACTAAGTAATGAATTGAAGCTATCAGGGTCAATCCAGATATTCAAAAGTAAACTCAATGCCTGGCAGCCCATAAAATGTACCTGTTCTTATTGCATATTGTGTAAATTGAATGATTTGTAAGCATACATTTGATAATATTGATGGCATGTCCTCATCTCATTTGTATATTTTCTCATATCATTGTATATAACCATTCTTGTTATCCCATTGTCGGTGAATAGCCATATGGCTAATGTTACTGTTGAACTTTTTATATCGACGTTAAATAAAATTTTATCTTATCATTTTAGAAAATGACATCCACTGACGTTTCAACTGAGTGCTTCTGGCGATCCGTTATCATGTGCCAATTGATGGTATCTGTTCTTCTAGTGACGTACATTTTTGCTTCGATGGAATGTAATTTTCATGTCACTTCATTTTCATGATTTGTTCCTGTGTTACTACATTGGCAACTCTTTTAAAGTGATATTGGGAGAAATTTAGGGATTTTGCTATACATTTCTGATCGAACGTAGAACAATATATCTGTACTTGTACGCCCAAACAAATGCCCTTTTCTCATTGATTTCGTTGCAAGTTTTGGTGGGGTAGGTTGAGTTTGTTGACATTACCGCCGTTTCCGGTGCTTTGTATCCCTTGACGCAATGCGTATCCAGCTTACTCGTGTATGTTCGAGCCAATCGAGCGTAACTAGGTCAGGTCAGAGGTAATCTGAGTGGCACACAATAGAAAATTGGGTAATTTGGTATTGTTAGCAATGAATAGGCAACTCCAATCACAAGCGAACATCTGTGCATTGTACGAACCGGATGCAAACCATTTGACCTTGATATTTTCCGAACCGATTCCGATGGCCAGGTGTCTGAAAAAAGGAACTATAACTATGGAATAATCCGCCAATCTTGAACTAGGTAGTCTCGAAACGAATACATTTCTTGAATGCATCACAAAAGTGTCTGGATGGAAAATTCAACCTCTCTAATCTCTACATCGGGTTCAGAAAATGAGCTGAGAATCAACTCTCTTGGCCAGTGAATCATTCAGTAGAACATCGTTTCGCAAACAATTCAAATTTCTATTAATAGTCAGAGTGGTAACATAAACTATGATATAAAATTGTGGGGCTAAACTTGGTATTTGAGGGGGTATTTATGCGTTGTTTTTTAACAAACAAAACTTTCTCGTCAAGCACAGGTATGGTTGAAGGCTAAATGAAGGTTCCTCGAATGACATTCTTGCCATTCGATATGGGTTTTTTGCGCGACCAAAAACTTTTTTAAAACGAGATCGAATTTTCTCTGCTTCTCTTGACATGCTACACTCATCAGTGTTTGTGTCCTTGATATACTGCGCTGTTGATACAATTCGTGCAAAGAATCTTGCTATTCCAGAAGCATTCGCAGTGGGAGAAACTATTCGGAAATCGAATGGAAAGTAAATGTGAGGAAATATGCAATATCTGACAGAAGCAAGCATGATTTCGAACCAATCGAGCAATTCCAGCTCAAATTAAAAGGGATCATGAATCGATCATAGCAAAATAAAGCATGTATGCGGAAAGGGTTTGTCCTAGATTCATTCGAGCTGTTCCGAATATACATATTCGCAAAATGCTCAAAAGCACATAATTTTCAGTGCGAGAAAGCCTTTGAGTGTTCCCGGATTTCCTGTAAGTATGGTTTAATGGTATTATATAACACATTAAACCGAATCGGTGACTTGGCTATGGAATACTATTTCAAAGGCCATATTTTCGGCTATTGACTTCGTGGATAGCGGAATGCTAAACTAAACTTTCACGTTGAAAGAATCATAACTCTTCCCCGAGAGTGAAATACTCTAGTAGGGTAATTTCATAGTCATGTAAGTGTGGGATATTTCTTATTTGATTTACCACAGTATTCCTCCCACTATGCTTTGCATTAGCTTTTCATTAAATTTAGAATTGTTTTACTGTCATTTGGAAAGTCTGGTCTCACCTCCTCAATTGGGTAATAGGTTTTGTCTCGAGGAAGTGAGACCAGGTGTTTGTTTAAAATAATGTCATATTGTGTTCACAATTTGTCTCTGGTTTGCCGCTAACATGTTTTTATTCGTACAAAATATATATCAAATGGCTTGTAGGTATCGATTCGAAAAAATCAGTGAGACCAAACAATGATGTCTAAAAGCAACAACTCTGAGAAAACGTTCTTTTCAACTACCTGGTGAATAATACCCTGACATACATCGCTGGTGAAGAAAGTAAGCCCAATCGTGTTTCTTACTTGAGTGGGACATGTATTACGGCCGTAAATTAGTTGAGAGTGTCAAGGAATTCAACCACTGTTGCTCCTAAATCAGGTATATACTCTCTGTCTGTGCTATAAAAGGTAATGAATATATGGATAGATGTTGCGTTCCACTTTGAAGATTCTTCATCCACTTGTGTATGATAGTACCCTCAATACCATTTTGCTTAATGCCCAGTCAAACATTTATATGAATGTAATTATCAAGCTCATCAATGGGCTATGGCACATTCATCTACAACAAAAACATGTTCAACATTCAATGGAAAGTTTTGAAACACCAAGTTCGCTTCAGATTCTATACATTATAGTTATCTAGCCCCAGACATCCTGAAAACACAAAAAATTTAATTATTAGTTACTAACTGAACAGTTAGCAGCATGATGATCTTGCTCAAAAATATGTTTTAGGTAGAACAGAGACATCTTCTGAGAGGAACATCAGTAGGATGTTAGATGTTATGTGTACATATAACTTGTCCCTCAACCATTGGTTTCAATATTATAAAACTCGCTTGGACTGTATGAAAATTTTATGCATAACCATGAAGAAACATAGAATAATGGCATCGACATAAAATACCTCTCGCACTTATATTTTTATGGCGTTACCTAAGAGAGTGATGGAAGAGTGTTATGATCCTTTCATCATATGAGTGGTACAGCTTGTCATTTGGCCACCTAGAATGTCACCACCCATGTATATGGCCCTTGGAAAGTATCACTTAGTCAGGATACGGATTTTGTGTCATCTGTTTTCACGCTCGTTCTCACTCGGTTTTCTCCCTAAAACCAAGCGCTCGTATCATCCGCACGGGATCTTGGGATAACAGTGAAAAGTAGTCCCATCATGGCGGCCTCCACGCCATTAAAAAAAGTACATGAAGTAGTGAGTATTGGGTTATTGGTACGGTGGCTGATAAGTGACATTGTAAAAAAAAACTTAACTATTTCTCGAAGTAATCCTGACTGATACATAATCAACACATTTTCTGCATAAATAATGTTATTTACATGTCAATTTTGTTATTTATGCATAATTAATGTTATTTACATGTAAATAATGTTATTTTCGCATAAATAAAGTTATATATGCATAAGTAGGGTTTTTTTTCTGCGGAAATAATGTTATTTACACATAAATAACATTATTTACTCCTGCCGTGTGTGATAAACTAACCAAATACTGCCTGCACGTGCATTTATCTTTCCCTTGGTCCATGGGTAAAATATTGTTAATTCCGAATAAATAACGTTACTTCCCCATAAATAACGTTATTTTCGCGTAAATAACGTTTTTTCCACAGAAAAAACTTTATTTACGCAGAAAAAACGTTACTTAAGCAATAACTTTATTTATGCATAAAAAACATTATTTACTGGGAAATAACGTTTCTTCACGAGTTATGTCAATAGGGCATCCTTTACGTAATTTACGTTTTAGTCGCTAGTGGCGCTTGTGTACTAGCCGGCAACAGTTCACAACTGCTCTGAAAAAAAAACATAGCTGGGGTAGATACTGGTACATGAAGATCCTGGCTAACGATACAAGTATTATTTTCGCATACTGGCATACTGCACATCTGATGAAAATATTTTTAAAAAAACGCTTAAACTAATTGATTAAACGAGGCCATTTAATCGTTGAACGGCTGTTTTGAAGCTGATATAATATTATTACGGCCGAGTAGGGCTACGACACGAACATGAGTGTATCGATATATCAAACAAGCTTGTACAATCACGGTGGGGAACCTGAGCGAAAATCCTGGGAGTGAGCGATAATCCTCGGAGTCATTCAGATGAACGTCGGATGAAATCGGTCAATACACAGCTTCGTTATCACATGAATGATTGTGTGTATTCGTGGAGTGTTTGGTGCAAACGTGGTCTACAAACATGTTTCAGAGCAATATAAATGTGTGCTGCGGTGACAGTAATCCAAAAATGTGCCGTATGCAGTTGATAATCATCAAACAATACGCACAATAACTCTGGTGTATGTACAGGTTGGGTGCTAACTCGATAATCGGCTGGCTGAAAATGGATAAACATGAAATATGCATGTTATAGGCAATCGCTCTGTACGCCTACTGCAATTCAAACACATCCTCCAAATCTGTTCACATGTGTCATTGTCTAAAGTGAAGGAATAATGACAGAAAATACTTAATTTCGTGATTTCCCACTCTGCAACGATCATCCTTGGAACTATAATTATGCAACGTTTATCCACGGAGTAAATCCGGTCTTCATTTGTTTTATGACGCGGTCGTTTGCGTGTGTCCATTCGCGCGCAGAATAATGAAATATTAGTGCATGTAGCACAAAAAACCCGACTAGTATAGATGCACATCTACTCGTTTTCAATGCATTTTGATGCAGCCATTCGATTGTTTGACACCTGTTTCCCTTGAAATTCCTTTTCTGGATGCAGTATGTCAACATTGCTCCCGGTAACTGATATCTCATGTAACACATGACCATTGCAAATCATGCTTGATTGTATATAAGCTACAGCTATTAAGACTTTAGGACTGATACACATCGAGGCTAGTGCACCCCTGGGATAAACGCAGGGCGTGCCGACAAAACACGGTAATATTAACATACTATAGCCATAAGATTGGAACGTACTGTTCCCTGATGTGACCAATAGGCCTACATTCACACATCCATTCCGCATACATTATGAGCAACTTACAACGATGATCTAATCTTTTTAGTTTGTTTTCCATCGCGCATCGCTGTTGTCCTAGGCTTTTGTTTACAAAAAACTCAGAAGTTCATCTGAATCGAATCGGAGGATTGTCGCTCACTCTGAGGATTATCGTTCAGGTTACCCGCTGTGCTATTACCACATCCCAGTATGCCAATGATAAAAAGCCTCAACATCAAACATGTTTGAAATAGAACGAAGCCCGAACGAACGTTCATCTAAAGCCACACTGGCGGCATAAGGGGCAGACGATGTGCAAATATATACCACACCATATGTAGGCCTAAATAAATCCCTTTCACAACATCCCTCTGCACGTATACTGTGAGTGGTTTCCTAACTTTTAACCATATTTTATATAGTGAAACTTAACCAATATGACATGCACATCAACTTCTCATCCCATTTGTTAATAAAATATAAAGTAAACTTCAATAAATCAGATATCTCTTCTATATGAACCTACATGTAGGCCTATGTTTTGATATGTATCTAGTCCTTCTGTGCAAAGAATCCAAAGATCTACTGGGGACTGAGCTAACTAGGTCAATGAAAACCATGGAGAGCCAGTAAATCTCACAAACACGCATCCGTGCTCCGTGAAAAATCGCTCCTAGAGCGATCCGTCACGGACACGCTCACGCAACGGTGGTATGGATGCCATACATGCTTTTCTCTATGAGAGGGATTTCTCACGGACACGCACGCGGACACGGAGCACGGACGATTAGTCAAATTCTGGTTCCGCCCATGAATTGTGTACTAGTTCATAAAATTCCAGACCTAAGATTCAAGTAGGCCTACAGGTAGTCAATGGATTTGAACATTTTGAGCGATGTGCATTATCCGTTTCCACTCTACAGCGTAGCAATGAGTGAAAGTTATGGTTAAAACTCCCCCCCCCCCCCCCTATTGAGCCCCCCATCAGTTTATAATGCTGTTGGTAATAAGATTTAATTATTATGCTTTCATATAACAGTTTGGAATGGGTTTATCCATATGCCCAAGGAATTTAATCCATGCCGTGTCGTCCTCAAGTTGACGAGTTATTATTCACAGTAATAGCCAACTGACACCGACGTAGGCGACGTTATCAGGTTATATGAGCTGCAAAATTACAAGTCATCTATAGGCGTTACAGGTAAAGTTTCTTCCATATATGGGGCTTTTTTTATATACATACCTAGCGAGAGTGTGTTATATGAAAAATCTCACGAGGCGATATTGCGCCTTCATGCGTGGAACCAGCCAACAACAACTGCAAGTGTACAAACTGTGTATGCCAAAACAACACGTGTTTGTTTGCTTGAGTCATTGTCATCATTGTCGAAAGTTAATTCGGTTGACGGCACACACTGTGGGTCGAGGCAGAATTATATAGATACCATGTCGCAATATGTTTGTGGTGTTCATACTGAACCCATATCCATTTGACGATAGGTGTCAAAGCAGCGACCAAACAGGAGGGTTGGGGAGAGAAGTATAATTTTCAATGATACGGATATATGACTGGAATGACCAATCATCAATGATCAGTCTAGATGTATTCAATCTATCATTTGCATGTAGAAGGCGCACGACAAATGTAACGTTTATAGCCTTGTATGGCATTACTAGGAGTTATGTCAACAAACGAATTCATTCCCTTATCATAGCCAGGACATAGAACATAAAAATGGTGTCAATACCAGGTAACACTGGCGCCACCTATTTTAGGTTATGTATTGCTCTTACGTGTGGAGCAGACGTATGTCTCACATGTACAGGCCTTGCTGAAGTGAAGCGCGACGGGCGAGTCCATTGTTCATATCCCGCTCTAGGGGCGATATGAGGACCATTCCACATGATTTGGGGAGGTTCTGGTCGTTTTTGGCAATAAAAACAATCGGTTTTACTCGGTATGTATGACAAATAATACACTATCACCCCTCGGCGATATACACGATCATCACGCCTCGCTGACGCTCGACATGATATCGTGTATATCGCCTCAGTGTATAGGGTCTGTAAGTCTCGTGCCGTCACGGTGTGATTCTGGGGACCAACAAGCATACACCTTTTGTGTTACCTGAGTAGTTTGAGTTCTAACCGGAGTTCTACTCATACTGAACAAAAGGTGTATGTTTGTTGGTCCCCAGAATCACACCGTGACGGCACGAGACTTACAGACCCTATTATTTCACACATAATATAGGGGCCGGGTTATAGTTGGGAAGCCGTCGGTCTACCAGATTTCATGACGTTCTTACACGCCATCTGGCAAAAAACGTCATTTGACGTTGCCATCGCCCTATTATGAACAAGCCAAGATTACTCCGAAAAATAAATAAGTTTTTTTCCGGAGTGTCACTTTTCAGCCACTGTATATTGGTGTATAGATTGTTAAACACACACTACAATTTCTCAATACGGGTTGGAGACATATTACCGCCGAGGTCAAATGCCGCCGATTTCAACAAAAACCGCAATTACGTAAAATAACGTCATGATGTCATGAATGAAAGTGACCGCAAAATGGGTGTTGAAGCATGACGATTTGCCAGATAGACCGGTTTCGTGACGATGAAGCAGTATCAAGTAATGTAGCATGTGCGGTGACAACTCTAAAACCCAACGTCCATCGGACACCGTCAACTGTGTGAAGCGTGACGGATGCCAGAATTGGCTCCATTTGTCTTGTCTGTATGTTCATGAAGAGATTCTGATCGATATTTTATTTTTAGGTTACCGGACCTATGGTCCGATAACCTATTGGCATGGCGTTGCGTCCGTCGTCCGTCGTCCGTCGTCGTCCGTCGTCGTCCGTCGTCGTCCGTCGTCGTCGTCGTCCACATTTTTATCTTTTTTTTTTACAGGCGAATTTTTCTGAAATTTTGCACAAAAATACTTAAAAATAATTCAAGAAGGAGGTATTTTTTAGTTTTTTGATTTTCACATTTTTTTCAAAATGGCGGCCGTTTTCGACGAAAAATGCCTGATTTTGGACTTTGGCGGCCATTTTCTCAAAATCTGTTCAGTAACTTTTTTTCTTTTTGATAAATAACACTCCTCATATGTACTCCTATGATGTCTATAAATTTCGTTGCGCTTGAATCGCTCGAAGTGGGCCATTTTGGCCCAAACTCGGCTCAAATGGGACTTTCCCATGTTAAATTCTCCTATGCTTTATAATGGGACACATTATGCCTAATATCTCACTTGATATTGAGATTAGAGACTAGGAGTCAATTGTGGACCTATAGGAAATGATATATGCTGAATATTCTCGTGACCTTGAATTTGACCTCTGACCTCACTTTCAAGGTCAGAGCACAAAATGGCTTATATCTCGCTTATTATCGACTCTACAGCTTAGGAATCAATTGTGGACATATAGGAAATGATATATTCTGAATATTCTCGTGACCTTGAATTTGACCTCTGACCTCAGTTTCAAGGTCAGAGCACAAAATGGCTTATATCTCGCTTATTATCGACTCTACAGCTTAGGAATCAAATTGTGGACATATAGGAAATGATATATGCTGAATATTCTGATGATCTTGAATTTGACCTTCGACCTCATTTTCAAGGTCACAGGACAAAATGGCTAATATCTCGCTTGTTATCGACTTTACAGCTTAGCAATCAATTATGAACATATAGGAAATGATATATGCAGATTATTGTCATGACCTTGAATTTGACCTTTGACCTCATTTTCAAGGTCACAGGACAAAATGGCTAATATCTCACTTATTATCGATTTTACAGCTTAGGAATCAATTGTGGACATATAGGAAATGATATATGCTGAATATTCTCGTGACCTTGAATTTGACCTCTGACCTCATTTCCAAGGTCCAAGGACAAACTGGCTCATATCTTGCTCCTCTATTGATTCCTCTGGGAATCAATTGTGGACATGATATACATGATATAGAAAATGATATACACTGAATATTTTGATGACCTTGAATTTGACCTTTGCCCCTTCATTTTCAAGGCTACAGCATAAAATTGCTAATATCTCTCTGATTATTGAACTTACAGCTTAGCAATCAACTGTGGACATGATATATGCTTAATGTTATATATGCTGAATATTCTCTTGACCTTGAATTCAACCAGTGACCTGGCTAATACCTAAAATATTAAACATTGTCCGGTAACCTATCTTTGGCCCTTGGCCTAATTTTCTAGATTTGTTCATATATTAGTATTGGCAATATATATACACTTGGATCAGATGGAAATATCAATCAGCATCTGTTGTTGCACATTCAAACGGGATGTCTTTACATCGTCTCAATGGAATGAGTTTTCACTGTTTTGAAATTTCTCAACTTACACATACATATTATACCTATTGGGAAACATGTCAAAGCCACTTTGTAGGCATATTTACGGGTAATACTATTCAATCGGAAATTTTATCAATACATATTATTCAGTGAAATATATACAGTGAAGAGCGATTTGTGTTGAATAAATATTTTATTCTTCAACCATTCCCAGTTCACATGAACAATGTGCACATGCATGATTAATGATGCTAATAATAACTGATTAATTGTTATGATTAGGTATTCTTGTGTTTCCGTGAATATATTAATTAGCAAAAAAATATCATTGGATTGTGGGATATTCACTGGTCAGTTTAGTACATTCACTATGACATACGAGATACAGATAGTCGTGGTTAAACCAGTTAGCGGCCCCAGTAGGCCTACATCATGATGAATGATGAACCACCAGCGTCTGTCCACAGGGGTCAGCGGTACTGCCCTACATATCACATCAGTGGATGCCGCATGCATATGTATGCATATCGATAGGACCGATAATAGGCATGTATATAATTATTATGACGTCGTATTATACTCGTAAAGCCTAACTTTGTTAGGCATATATCATAGACCTTTATCACAAAAAAATCGTTGAATATTGGAATCCCCTCATCTGGCGTAGATAAGCACCACGAGCTGATATTGTTATTCAATTATATCATTCAAGACTGTTCATTATCGTTTGGTATATATCCTGCCAAGTTTACAAAAATCGCAGTCCGCGTTTTACCAATGACCTATCGTCTTGTTGCTATCGGCGGCATTTGTACTGTATTGTTCGTTTTTCACGCTCAGAACATGATGTGCTGCAATCGATCTCATGAACAAAAAATGTTTTCTATTGATCACTGAAGTAACCAAAAATACTACTTTTTACTTATTCGTGAATACTGCGCAGTTTGAACCGAGTTTTTCATAGAACAATTTGTTTTATTTATTGAAACATGAGAAAAATCGGCGGTAATAGGTCGCCGACCTGTACAGTTTCTTTCAATAAGTGGTTTATCCTAGAACTTATTCATGTGGAAGTAAAAATCTGAGGATACCATAGACGGTTATTCGTTCCTACGCCACTGAAAAATCAGGAGTGATACGAGAGTCTGGTTCGGATACACAACCGGCTCTGGTGAGACTGGTCTGGTTTATTAGGCTATAACCACATTATCACCACGTCTGGAAAGAAAATCACTGAACACATAAATATATATATATCTTTCTGCTTCAGCTAACACCACGTGGAACATTCATTTAAATGAAAGCAATGGAAGTTCTTGTCTCGTTTAGATATACAATCCCTGAAATTTCTTTGTTTCCTATATCAGCAATATACCAGAACAAAGTCTGGGTTACCTTCCAGAACACAACTTATAGTCCCACGACATATAATTTGGTGCAGTTTACGTGTTGTTATATTCGTTCGTGCGACAAAAGCTTAACCAGATAATGAATTTTTCACGAGACTTTCGTAACAGTGAACAAATGACATCACTATTGAGAAGGCGTTGACTATTATTGTTCACTATCATTAGGTGTAGGCGTCTGGAATTAATTACAGTTATTAATTACAGTTAATTAATTACAATTGCTTTGGGAAACAAGGTCAAGCTCTATGGATTCTGTTTATACCCTTGGCTTGAATTAAATGAGGTAAATTCCCTTTAACTCAAAAATTATCAACATGATACCATCTGATGCATCAGTTCGTAAATTATTTGTGTACCTTGTTTATCTGTATCTGGTGCATATAAGACACAAGCCCAAGATAAAATAACCCTAAATGTGAGTGGCGATGGGGAGGTAAGTGGTGTTCCGTATGCGTGGATACGTGGGTCAGCTCATCTAGAACTGGTGCCAGCTTTTGCGCTTTGGTTTCTGGCCGGAGTTTGTTATTTTCTAAGCGTGATACAACTCATCTTGTTTTGTGGAAACTATATACACGCTTCTTTTGTCATCCACTCTGTAAGCAACATTTCACAAACCAACGAGAATACTACCTCAATATTGTCGTTATGAATGATAATCTTCTGCTGGACTGCTGAGGTCAATCATTGGCAAAACTTCCAGTTTAATTCTGAATAGCAAAAGTGTTGTTGCATTGGCTCAGGATGTGACAAAGAATCAAAATGTAGCATGGCTATCTATTGCTAAGCGGTAGATTAGAGCCATCGTGCACCCTATTGCATTGATATTCCATGTGTCGAAAGTTAGATGGTGTACGGAAGAAGTAGTTGACACAAATCGACCATCATAAATCAGAACAAACCTCGGTACCATACAATACAAACTGGTATGCTCAGATGGTGCGTAAAACAAGCATGCCTATTGTAATTATTTGTTGATGTTATTGTATTTGCTTTATAATATTTGTAACAAATCGATGTATGGATGTATTATATCCATTCTCATTACTATGCTTCGAAATTCACAAACATAGAGGTGAATGTGCCAGACTTCAATGCAAGACCTAAAATGAGGAAAAGTTTTAGCATATGCAACCCCCCCCCCCTCCCACGCCCCGCCCCCCCCCCCCCCCGAGTTCACTGACAGGGGTCGATCGACCTGATCGATGCATATGCCCTGAATTTTCTAAACATCAATCTAAACGATTACTTGTTCAGACGAGTTCAGTACACATGGGACACATATGTCAAATGAAGAACCAGCAGTCTACAAAGTATACAGTATTCTGAGTTCGTGTGCTGACCTCGACGAACGCAATTAGTACTATATCTACGTTTCCATTCACTGGCCCCTCATGCTTGCGGCTCTCCGATAGCATGCTATCAAATTTGAATTATAAAAAACAATTGTCATTTACAGATACGATGCTTTGGTATTAAATGGCAGATACATGTTCCATGGGATGTTTAGTTTCAGATATGAACATGTATGGGGTAGTTACATGAAACACTGATTAAACAAAAAAACAACTACTGTCGATCGGAACCACTTGAGGTATCGAGTGGGGGCAAGCAGACGTGTATATATTGCGTATTGCGTAATGATGGGAACATGGTTCGGGAATGTGCTGGTGATGTCCAAATTATCACCCTATAACATGTTCACAGTTTTATTATATAGCGCACATAAATAACCAGTATATTCTCAGTGCACTTAACAATAATAAGCTACATGAAGCATAAAAATTATGTATTGTATTGGTGGTAATAGATTGATACTTACATGAACGTCATTGGAGAAAAGCTAGAAATTACATGGAGAGTATAAAATGGCATGTACATGCAGTATCACGAGTACGTCAAGAACTCGTGGTATTACAATGACAATGAAATGAATAATTGCAGTTGACATTGTTATTCGGCATTGTCATGAAGATAACTTTCACATGTATATTCATGTTCCTGTTATGAGTGTCTTTCACATGAACGGCATTGTGTTAACCTCGAAAGGTCCTAGGTGGCCAATCCTCTCCATGTCTGAAATCATCTAGTCCGATAAGCTATTCTTTTAATGAGTTCATATATTTCACAATTTCTGTACATGTGTACATGTTGTGAGGTGGAAGACATATTTTCTCAAAGGCTATATGTATTTTACCACTTCCTAGATTTTTTTTCATGAGATTACATTCAACCGTTCATGATGAATTCACCAGTTTATATACCAAGAATAAAGTGTAATGAAACTGTAGACCGCACACGAGAAAGCTACATATTCATTGCTTGTGAAATGTGTCCTATAATTTATTACAGTGATAGAAATACACCGTGGAGACCACTCGAGATCCAAGGCAGCTTCTGAGATTGTGGGCCCCAGGGGTGAGCGCTCACGCAATCAACGGACGCAGGAATGTTCCTCGTACAATTGATTTATCGACGTCAAGATGTAGCTTTGAGAAATAACCCCAAACAGTTTTGCTACAAACAGTTTTGCTACATACATAATAGCTGAATCAGCCCACATTTGTATGCTTGATATTTTATCCTATCTGTCAAATATAACAACCTAAATCACTTGGAATTTCTTCAGACATTTCTAGGCTCTGTAATTTCGGAATTACGGGACAAATGAGGAAAACTTGACGTCACATGACATCGATCCTCTTCATAGTGATTTATGCACTAATTGAAAGATTGACTGACGACTGTTCGTGACTCGACCAACCATCGGACACACACTGTACTTCTACTGATTAGATTGACCCCCACGTGCTCTCGGTGCCTTTATACCTCAATATAATCTCTAGTGCACACGACCTGGGTGATGTCAACAGGTTTGCAGATCATTTCCTTCTGAAATTCTATACTCGAATTCGCTTCACATAGGACACCCCATCGGACTATCTATCTGTGATCAGCAATAAACTGAACTTCATCTTCCTGTGATGTTCTGTTATTGTCCTTATTGGATACTTTCGCGCGGGGATTTGCTTTGTGTTGATCATACTGCGTAGAAGCCGCATGTGCAATTCAGCATATCACTGGTTTATTCATAGTGTGCTGATCATAACCCTTTGACTGACGGCTGGAGTGGAGCCAATGCTAATTAATGATCAGTAGCAAATGAGTCGAGAAGGTGCATAGTTCGGAATGCATCTTTCGGTGTATAAGGCATATAATGCACATGCACGCCTATGCTTTGTAACTTTAACGTCCTGTTATAAATCCTGAATACATAACAATAACATAAAAAGTCAGTATCAACCTCATATCAATAAAACCTGATTACTTGAGTAAATTGAATTTCAGCTTCATTTTCAGAATTTGTAGTAATTAAATCCATAAATCCAGTACATGTATGTTTGTAGATTATCTGGACCACAGGTGTTGGACTAAGTCGCAGTGGGTGTTTCGAGACTTCCCATAGTTGAAGTTACATAAATGTACATACCACAATCGATGAATAGGTATGATGTTCATATTCATATCAATAAATTTGGGGGGGGGGGTGCCAAAAAGCTTACAAAGAAATGTTTTTTTTGGTGATAAATGCAAATTTCACACGATGAAAAATCGTGAAAATCGTATTATATCAAAACGTATATAATTTTGATACACTTTACACCCTGCCAAACAGCATAGAGCGTTGAACGACCTAGTTCTATTGATTAGGGGTCTGGATCAAAGTTGTCTGGCTCGATTTGCTTGCGGTAATGGGTGGTTTTTGGTTGGAATATCCAAGATGGGTTCCTGGGAACTTCACATACAACGCTTCAGAAAATGCGTTTTAGAACAAGCACAAGACATCCTCAATGATCGATGATCTGAAAAGATCGATGTAACTTTGACCAGGCTGCCTGAGAGCATAGTTGTCACGCCACAAGCGATAAAATATTATATTATTGGAGCCCTATTTAGATGACGTTGTGCCTTTACATTTCCCACGAAAGAAGCTTGAAGTATTTGAAACCTCCAGTTCATGATGCTGACCGTGGGCCGTAAGTATCGAACCCATCGCGGTCAATGTCCACACTAAATCTTTGTGGGCCACACGTTTGTGAGATTTAGCAGATGATATAATTCATTTTTCTGAATTTACACACATGTTGCCAAGAAATGTGAAATGTATGTATCAACCTATTACCGCCAACAACCAAACCTCGCGGACGCCAACTAAAAACCTAACATGAAAACCTTTGGAACAGAAACAAAGCCCGACTAAACATTCATATCTGAAACCACACCGGCGCCATCAGGGGCAGTCTGTGCGCAACCATAGTTGCCTCCACCGCACACCAGATGGATTCAGTGCACCGCCCAACAAAGTTTCTGCATTCATTTCACGACGTAATATAGTGAGAACAGTAGATGTTTAACATACTTGTGGCCACTAAGTTGTCTGACAGGGATCGATGGACATGATCGATGCATGTGACCCGAATTTCCTGAACATCAATCTAACGATTACGTGTACAGGCAAGTTCAGTACACATGGGACACATCTATCAAATTTAGGACAACAATCTACCAAAGTATACCATGGTCCTGAGTTTATGTGCTGGCCTTGGCGAATTTAAGCGGCACTCTATCTACATTTCCACAGGCTCATCCCCTGTGCCTTGGGTTTTCGAATAGCATGCTGAAAACCGTTATGTATGGAAATTCAAAATAATAAGGTGTTTTGTCGCAACGGTATATTTTGTTGAATGTCCGTGATTGTAATACACTGTGATAATGAATTTTATATACTTGAGTTCAACACAACATCTCATATGATTTTTAGCGATAGTCGGGTCAATTTCAAATTCTATATATTCCCATTTGGCACAAAACCATATTTTTTTCCACCAAATTTCAGACTTTTTTCTTGAAAATTGAAAAAGTTGGTTCATCAAATGGTAAACTACTCATTTAGCCAAAAATGCAATCCATCATTTGAATGAACATTTCCCAACACAAAGTAGAATGATATTGATAATCATATTTTTAATTTTCACACCGATTGTAACCGCGGCTGACATCAGCTCATTTGTATGGAATATTATCATGTTGTGATGCCAAAATTCATCTCATTAAATATGATAAGCATGCAAACCATAAGAGAACTGAGCGGCAACACGTTGTGCATTTCGATCCCCTTGTCAGTGTGATTTTCTGTTGACTCTTACACAAAAAAAAACTAGTTGAATTGTGACTTGTTTGTAATATTAGGGACGGACGCCCATATATAGAGACGGATATATTGTCCCGTTACTTTCAACTGTTGACACGAATTAACATGGATGGGAATCCTCAATCCGATATTTCATTCAGAGAACATCGTGCAGCTAGAGAATGGAGGTTAGAATGGAGAGGTACAGTACATAAGCTGGAATACTGATTTGGCGTAGAAAAAGTTCGTGATGTTTATTTGGCAATATCATGTCTTCCTCAACAGCAGTCGGCGCATCAGTACTATACATGTTATATGACTCGGGGACAACGAGAAATTTTAGTGACTTACATGAGCACGTTGTAAGTTAAAACATGAACGACTTCAAAGAGAACCGAGCAAAAACATTTACCAAAATACGAGAGGTTTGAGACCTCAACCTCACCGATCTTTTTACAGACCAATCATGCTAACCTGTCACATCAGTATGGACACTGAAGTCTTGAACACGGAATTTGGCATGCGTTGTCATTTTCAATAACACTTTCACGTGTTCAATGTTCCATCCATTATATCAAGTTGGTATTACACCGGTCACTTGGTATTACACTGGGCGCCTATTCTTGATATGGAATATTGTGAATAGACAAAAACAAACTGGACGCATGACGCTACCAAGTTAGTGGCCTCTTTCACATTGATTTACTCACTAATTGAAAGATTGACTGACAAGTGTTCGTGACTGCAGCAATCACCGGCCACACACTATACTTCTACTGAGTAAGATTACCTCGAGTGACCCCGGAGCCATTATTCACTAATATGATCTCCAGTGCACATTATGTGCTCAGTGGTGTCAACAGGTTTTCAGGTCATTTCCCATCTGAAATGCTGTACCTGATTCCACATCTCACAGGACACTATGGAAACATGAAGTGGATGGTCAATTAGCGCTTCCATAGGACACCCCATAATCAGTAATTAACTAGAATGCATTGGTCCCACGGTGTTGTGGTTCGTATGACTTTTCACGTTGATATGCCTCAGATTTATCTCGCATGCATAACGGACACCCTGGTTTTCCAACGTACATCTGTAATTGAACATTTGGTTGAGAATATCTAGAAATTAACACAGTTGCTCCTGAATCGATCAGATACACCCGCTTGGAACCTTTGAAAGCTAGCGAATAATGGACATATGCTGTGGTACAACTCGACCTTAATGTTTTTTTCATCATGTGGTAAATGAATTTCAGCACCATGGTAACATTTTGCAGCATTTATTGTGGCACAGCAGAAAATATGTTTATCTATTGATGTAAATGGGAATATCACACTTGTTCATTACTTGTAGTACATTTATCTATGAACCAAAACAATTCCAATCATCGGGAAGTTTTGAAACACGTATTGTGCCCAAAGAAGAATTCAGTATATTTGCATTAGCTCTCTCGCCCAGACAATCTATATTGGGTTTCTGTAATCCATTTCTTTAAGTCTGAAAGTAAAGAGGAGGTGATGCTTGGGTTACCCATATTATAAAGACGGGGTTTATATTAATTGTCTGCATCTGCTTTATATTAGAGTTCAATGGTCACAAAGAAAAGACGTGCGCATGTACATCATTAGCCAACACAATGGCAAAAGATCTGGCCGCCGTCACATGGTATGATATCTTCGTCATATAATTATAATTATATCAGTTATCCAAATAGTTCAGTATTGTGTCAAATTGCACCGTAGGAAACTAGTTTATAATATACTGTACACAATATCAACACAGAGGATATCAACGTCAAAAGATATACACAGGACAAAACAACAGAAAACAGGAGGGAGTGACGCGATTTCGAGTACATATACAATTTCTGGACGGAAATGACTTGCCAATCCGTTTACACCACTAATCTCGTGTACCTTATTACATTAGCAACTAATGGCACCATGGGCACATGAGGTCATCATGCACAGTAGTAGTATAGTGTGTGTTCGGTGATTGCTCGAGTCACGAACACTTGGCAGTCAATCTTTCACCTAGTGCTTAATTCACTAAGAAGAGGATCAGTGTCATGGTTACTTCGTGTGCTGCCCGGTGGTATTCTTTCCCTTATTTTCGAAATTTCGTCTCATGAATTTGCCCTTATTAATTCCCAGTGAGTACAGTAAGATTTGACTGAGGGGATACACAAGTTAAATATAAAAATGTGGGACGACACACTAGTTGTTCAAAAACGTTACATGTATATGACCACAATGCTGGATCATGCCCCCCAATATATCAAGTTGTACGAGGAACATTCCCGTGACTGTTGATTGCGTGAGCGCTCACCCCTGAGACCTACAGTCACAGAAGCTGACTTGGATCTCAAGTGGTCTCCACGGAGTTTTACAGTCACTGTGTAAATAACAGGAGATCAGTCACCACCAACGGGTTATGTAGTTTGCATGAGCTGTCTACAATTGTATTACGTTTTATTCTTGACATTCTTTTGTTACACAAGCTGTTGAGTTATCATGTAGAAGGAAGTATAATATAGTTCACCAAACCAGTCACTTCGTAAACTTCGTTTAGAACGAGGAGGTTCCAAGAAACTAACATGTAATTTTAAGTTCTCTTTCCGATACATAGATGATGTATTGTCCCTAAATAATCCCAAGTTTGGTGATTATTTCGATGTCATATATCCTAGGGAACTTGAAATTAAGGATACTACAGACTCCGCTTAATTTTCCAGCTATCTAGACCTGAGGTTGGAGATTGATAATGATTCTAACCTGTCAACTAGATTATATGACAAACGTGATGATTTCAATTTTTCCATAGTCAATTTCCCTTTTCTAAGCAGCAACATTCCAATGTCACCGGCATATGGTGTGTTTGTTTCTCAACTTATATGCTTATCTAATTAGCAGTGATGCTGTCATTATGTGATGCTACGTTTGGCCATAAACTGAGGACAATGGCGGGTGGTCAAGTAGCTAATCCTCTGTAATGTAAATTCCTACAGCAACACATCAGCTGCGATGTTTGTATTAGAAAACTACGTTGGTTGCACTTGTATCTATGTCATTATGATTATATATAATAATACTTGGGTGATATCTTTTTGACAATGACTAAAAACTTGACAATGATATCAGCAATAATTGCTTAGCTCATCATAAAAGAAATATCGCATGGCGTCTGGATATATTTTTGATACCTTTCGTAGATGAGACATGTTTGTTACATGTAGTTTCCCATGCGGTTTTCCGATTTGGTTATGACATGTAGGTTGGTAATTTTCATGCATCTGTTGAATTTCACTGTATATATCTTGTCGATCTACACGTAAATGTAAGCTTGCTGGCAGATAATGGAAGTCCATAAGATTTGAAAGGTACAGTCAGTGTGTTATCACACGATAACACGAGTGTTATCACAATAAATACAGCCGCGGTACAAAAGGAGTAATTCAGTCACACCAAAAAACCAATGTAAACTGTTGGGCACCTGCAAAAATAAGAGCCTTATTCAAGTCGGTCGGTGGGTAAACATACATGTAGTCTACTTGATTGTTAAATACGGTTTAGTGTGGAGTACTCGACCGTATTGATCAAACATTGTAGGTGTAGAAGGGTGATTGTGTCTCATTTGATCATAACTGTCACATTCGAACACAATATGTCCATGATTGAAATACATGAATACTCAAATGGGAAATATTTGTGGGGGGGGGGGGGGGGGAGGGGGTGTCGACAGAAACAAAACATAATGTTTAGCCTGCGTTGGTTTTAGGTTACCGGACCTTTGGTCGATAAAATATTGAGATTAGAGATTAGGAATCAATTATGGACAAATAGGAAATGATATATGCTGAATATTCTCCTGAACTTGAATTTGACCTTTGACCTCATTTTCAAGGTCAGAGAACAAAATGGCTAATATCTCACTCATTATCAACTTCACAGCCTAGAAATCAATTGTGGACATATTTGGAATGATATATGGTAGATATTCTCATGACCTTGAACTTGTCCTTTGCCCTTATTTTCAAAGTCAGAGCACAATATGGCTAATATTTCGCTTATTATCGTCATTACAGCTTAGGAATCCATAGTGAACATATAGGAAATGATATATGCTAAATAATCTGGTGCCCTCGACTTTGGCCTTTGACCTCATATGAATCAGATTCATATGACTCATATGAATCAGATTTTATCCAACATTTACAAAGAGGAGGTTCTAAGAAACTAACATGTAATTTTAATTTCACTTTCCGTTACATAGATGATGTATTGTCGCTAAATAATCCCAAGTTTGGTGATTATTTGGATGTCATATATCCTAAGGAACTTGAAATTAAGGATACTACAGAATCCGCTAATTTTTCCAACTATCTAGACCTGAGGTTGGAGATTGATAATGATTCTAACCTGTCAACTAGATTATATGACAAACGTGATGATTTCAATTTTTCCATAGTCAATTTCCCTTTTCTAAGCAGCAACATTCCTATGTCACCGGCATATGGTGTGTTTGTTTCTCAACTTATACGCTATTCCAGAGCTAGTTGCAAATATGAGGACTTTGTCTATCGAAGTGCCCAGCTAGTCTCTAAACTGCTACGACAAAGATATGTTTTACCAAGACTTATCGCTGCGTTTAAGAAATTCTATGGACGTCATCATGATCTGGTTGATAAATACAGCAAATCCATGTCTGCCATGCAACTAGATCTATTTTCATGTTAATTTCGGGGAATTCATGACGGGTGCCACTAGTGGGGCAGGAAATGCTCACTCTTTCCGGAACACCTGATTTCACCTCCTGATGGCCATTTACGGGGGTTCATGAGTTTCCCTGTCATTTTTGTTTTCTCTCACTTCGTATGCCTGATATGACTTTCTGTCCCCGGACTATGAGATTGGATAACGGACCCTGTTTTGTTTGCTCGGAATACTTGATACTGGGTATTGATTCCACGTCTATTGCTTATTATCATATATCATTTCCAGTATGTCCACAATTGATTACTAAGCTGTAAAAGCTTAGTAATCAATTGCGGACATACTAGAAATGATATCTGACAAAGGCAATGTCAGACTGACAAACTGACCGGAGATGGCACCAATGCTAATATTAACAAAATACATCCTATGCTTGTAATAACTCACATACATGTAATTTTGGTTAGTTTCGAATCTTGGGTTCAGTTTTACTATAAGGCACCTTTTAACTTTGTGCCTGGCGAACCTGGTGTAGAACAGTAGTTATTGTTTATGCTGGTCTTGATCGCAGTCTGATAATACATTGTCATGGGTTATGAAACTATACTGGAGATGGATTGTATTGTCTGAATACATTGTTGCGAACACATGATGAGGGACGTCCTTTATCTGTCGTCTCGATTTATAGTATTTTGAGCACCTGACACGCGAATACCAAAGGAATAGAATGAACTGATTACTTCGCCTGGCTTTATTCTCTAGTTTATAGGTATGCCGACACGTGAGGTTGTGCTTCGATTGGTAGGTAGTCATGTTATGGTAGCAAGTGCGACAACCCTTGCATCTGTGATCCCTTTCCGTGTATTACATTGCGACTATATCACTGCGATAATAATATCACTGTACAGTGATATACTGCTATATCAGTGTATAATTATATCACTGTATAATGAAATCTCAACTTTTTCGCAACATCACATAAGTTGTTCTCATATCTGCCAGAACGTACAAAACTGGTTGATAACTATAGTAATACATTATTCAAACCATGCGAATAGTGCAGTTTACGGATCTAGATACCGCTTCACTGGGGTGTTATGGACGTCCCATTTGCAAGAAATGAAACAATCTTGATAACTAGACGTTGTCAGCTTCCTGTGACTTGTCAGATGTATATATGGAGGGAATCGACTTTAGCACTCATGACGATTTATGTAAGGCTGCATGTATAGTCTAGTAAACATTTTTGGTTAGAATTATTTTTTTAGAATCATAGCACTCTGAGTCAGTGAGTGTCGCACAGAGGGCCGAATGCTGATATCACACTTGAGGCTGAAGTGCCACTTTCCTTATGTACTCATCATTGCCAGAGTGAGAAGTGCAGGGCCTAAAGTGAATCCGGATGATGGCATTGGAATCCTCGCAATGAAGGATAGACATGACCATCCTTGTCGTTGGTCTTGGGGTTCCAGTCCGTTCCCAATTGGATATCCAAGTTTTAACCGAGGAGCGGAGCATGCTTCTTTGATCAATGACGGCTTTTGCATCATTTCCTTTGTTCGCATTATGGCAATACGGTGTTCTGGATATTATGTTGGCACTCGAGACTGCAACCTTGCAGTCATGGTTCACTACCATCTCAAGTAATTCATCCTTCTCAACCTCAACCAAGTTTGTCATGGCAGCACAATACACTCGATATATGGGACATAGATCAGAAACTCTGGCATAATTCCACCTATGAATTGTCATCACTGCAATTCATTTGTTAGAGGTGGATTTGTGTTACCATACTGATCTGTCCTATTGAATAATACTTCAAATTCATTTTTACAACGTGGGCAACCACCAGTCGTGTTTAATGTGGAAAGCCAGAGGCTTGTAATTTACCGCTTCACGTTGTAAATTCTAATTCTGATTAAGCGAAGTGTAAAAAATAATTATTCTTAAGCCAGATGTTACAGACAACCGAAAACAGAGAAAGACCCGTTTTCGTTTTCAAGATCAGATTAAAATTGTACGAGAGATTTTGCGAGTCACTGAGCATTGAGAAGTTAATTCGAGTCATTTTGATGGATGATTTACTTGAATTGTAAATAATTTTGTTGCGTTATCTTGCCTCTCAATGCCGAGTGTACCCGGCTTGAGATAGGGTTTATATCCTTTTGCCGCCATAGAAAGATAGAAATATGGTTCAGTCAGACGTCTGATAGGTCGAGATTAGTTTAATTTCGTCAAATCATCTCCACATAAGTCCCCTCCCACACAAGTAATACGTGGCATAATGATCGGGGCTTATTTACTATCAGCAATTGTTATGAGCACATGTATTCATTAGATTCAAATACGCGTATAACAGTATCACACGACAAACACCTTGACACGACTCATTCAGACAGAAGCTGAATCTAATATACACACGGTGATATTGTATCATAATGTCAATTTCCTCATTTATTTACGTGGAAATCAATAATGATGGGATACGTTATAAATTCAACGTAAAGAATCTTTAACATCTATTGCAATTACATGGTTGACACTGGGTATTTTTTCCAATAACGCAAACAATAGACGAAGTTTGTCAAGGCGGTCGGCAGCACAATACACTCGATATATGGGACATAGATCAGAAAATTCTGGCAGAATTCCACCTATGAATTGTCATCACTGCAATTCATTTGTTAGATGTGGATTTGTGTTACCGTACTGATCTGTCCTATTAATTAATACTTCGAATTTATTCTTACAACGTGGGCAACCAAAAGTCGCGTCTAATATGGAGAGCCAGGGGTTGTAATTTACCGCTTCACGTTGTAAATTCTAATTCTGATTAAGCGAAGTGTAAAAAATAAATATTATTAAGCCAGATGTCACAGACAACCGAAAACAGAGATAGACCCGTTTTCGTTTTCAAGATCAGAATAAAATTGTACGAGAGATTTTGCGAGTCACTGTGGATTGACAAGTTAATTCAAGTCATTTGGTGGATGATTTACTTGAATTGTCATTAAATTTTTTGCGTTATCTTGCCTCTCAATGCCGAGTGTACCCGGCTTGAGATAGAGTTTATATCCTTTGCCGCCATAGGAAGATAGAAATATGGTTCAGTCAGACGTCTGATAGGTAGAGATTAGTTTAATTTTGTCAAATCGTCTCTACATAAGTCCCCTCCCACACAAGTAATACGTGGCATAATGATCGGGGCTTATTTACTATCAGCAATTGTTATGATCACATGTACTCATTAGATTCAAATACGCGTATAACAGTATCACACGACAAACACCTTGATACGACTCATTCAGACAGAAGCTGAATCTATTATACAGACGGTGTATTCTCGCCGGTGTATATTGTATCATAATGTCAATTTCCTTATTTATTTGCGTGGAAATCAATAATGATGGGATACGTTGCTATAAATTCAACGTAAAGAATCTTTAACATCTATTGCAATTACATGGTTGACACTGGTGTTTTGAATTTTCCAATAACGCAAACCCAATATAAACAAAGATATAGCAGATATTTCAGAAGATTGTTGCTCCACAAGATTATAGAATGGAGACTAAACGGTCACTGACCTCAGAGGACGAACTGCCGTCAATCTATCGAATTCCAGAATAATCACTTTCATCTATGGTTGTTCGTCAAGAAGAACTGCATATTGGAGTTATTGCAGAATGAAACATAGGCCAACCTGGGTCATTCTCCATCCATTCAAGGGCTGTGAAAAGCGCCATTGCATGTCAAGAGAGGTTTTGGATTTACTCAGTCTGACATAGTTTATGAGACTGAAAACATCGGGTACAGAATAGTTTTTGACATGTGCTCAGACAGTAAATTTCAGCGACTGACCATCAATGTCTCGTTGGTGGAATATGAAAACAACAGGCCGTCATGAATGACGAAACTGTGTTTCATTTCAGGAGAAAAAACGTGGTTCGACCTGTCCAATCAAAATTCTGGAGAATATTATCCACTATAACTGAAGTTTTGGCATAAAGATAACCGTGGTTGTGTCTCGTTGTCACTATCATTCTAGCGCATAGATAATTCCAAAAGAGGGTGGATGTACTTTATTTGGAAGAACGCCAGTTCTGACTATGCGAGGATCACTGACTACGTTTATGGACAATGGCACAATGTAAGTTTGAAAGAAATACACAACAAAATTGGATGGCGACTTGACAGAATGACAATACATGTAATCGGTATGCATTGCAGGACTTTTCGAACGTAAGCATCTCAAGTAGATAGCTTTTAATGACCAATCTGCACAGTGAATACGATAGTAATTACTATGAACATTCAATATAACATAGTCTCTATCAGGTATGATCAATAATATTCATATTGTAGTCATGGAATATAGTTATGAGCTGGCCATAGAATTGTCAACCCACGCAGTGAGTAAATCCTGTGTTCCTCAACGCCAACCATGTTTTGTTCAGCATCTTATTTGCGTGAAATAAGCAAATTGAATGTTCTCTCATCAGTTGGCAATATCCCTGTTAAATTTGATTATAATTCCTGCCTCACATGAAAATTAACGTACATATTGTAACAAATCATAGAATGACACAGCAGTTATAATGCTCCCTTGCGAGGTATCAGGCGTTTAATTTTCTTGAATCTTATTTTGTAAAGGGGTGTCACAAATGGGTATACAATCTTCTAAGAAACTAGTTGAAATGTAATATGATTTCATCAACTTTCAGGAAGCCATTCGTTGTATGGTGGCATTCAGGAAGCGTTTCTCTCTCTCTCTCTCTCTCTCTCTAATTGATGGCTCTCTTTATGTAACATGAGTGGAAACAGTCTGTGATCAGTAAGTGTCCATGACTGACAATTGCATTTCATCTGATCTACTCATTTACAGTCGTTTCTGAAGGTCTATTTTCATTCCTACTCATTGGTATAGATTTTACTAGACGGGGAAAAATTTGGTCATCATTATAAATAACATGTATAAGATATTAAATTTACCTTCACAAATTCAAGTGGGAGTACTGTTTCATGTCTTGGCGTTCTTGTAAGTGACTGTTTTCTTCAATGGAAAATTGAATTTGTACTATTTGCAGCCCTCTCTCAAAATTTATTTCAGTCAAATTTTGATCCATGCATTGGCCTCCCCATTGGCTACTACCATTTTTTGTCCAAAATCAGGTCACTAGGTGATTTTAGTATTTTCTAGCCAAAAACAAATACTTTTTGCCTCAATTGTTTTTCAGAACTTTCAGGAACCTGATCATTGTTGGCTCCAGATTTAATCCAGAGTGTGTTGTGTTAAATCTTTGGTGTTAAATGGTCATCTAAAACGGCACAAAAATTTGATCAGGCAAGTGGTTCTACAATTTATGTGAATATCTTCTTGAGCCCGATCTCATAAGATTCACCCTGATGTCTGCTATCGAGGTCCATCAGCCCCATCTTATTATTACAGTGATAGCGGGAGTGCGACCTTAGTTTTCTATGTGGGTCTGAAACAATAATAGCAAAATAATGAAGATGTAACCAATGTTCTTTGCTTCACGATTTTAGATCGTTGTCATAAATCTATTGCATTCAATTTCAAATGCACGTATTTCAAAAACGTGTGTGGAATGGAAACAAAGTGAAACTTTCATATTGTTTGTAAAATAACAAGTTCATGAGAATATAGGTTATAAGTTCATGAGATTTGGTCCTCATTAGGTAACTGTCTGCTATAAATTCTGTTGCTATGAGCAATGATTTCCCATAGTTGAGGACACTTCCCAATCCAGATCGAACTGAGGCGATTTATCCCTACATTGAAGTTTGCTGACTATTGCTTGAAAACTCCAGGTATATTTAGAATTTCAATTACAAGATATTTATTTGCTAACGTCAATCATCAACATGTTCTACACATTTAATTTCCATGAATTAAAGTAATGCAATATTCACTCATCAGTTCTTGATATCCCTGATAGATTCAATTATTATGGCTTCAAATCATGGGACAAACTATTACCAACATGCATTAAGCCTGATGCGTAAAAGCTGCGAATTCCATTAGCAGTTTTATTGATCCACTATATATGTTCCTGGATTTTTTCGTCACGGGAATATTCCAAATGGATAGACATTCTTCTAATAAACCGGGTTAAATATAATATGCTTTCATTGGCTTCCCGAAAGGAATGTCTTGTACGTTGGTTTTAGGTAGGTTTTCTCATAGCTGACGGGACTGTCCATCCACAAAAATTGGACGAAACTTCCCGCGATGAAGGGAGGTCATTGTTCACGACAGACAATTGCACTCCAACTACCTACCGGGTATTTGCCTAAACCCAAATTTTTCCGCTATTTTCACATATTATTCATCACATTTTGTAACATAAATGTAAATTTTGTTATCGAAAATCAAACCCTTCAGACGTATGGCTATTAAAGTTCTCAACAAAATCGTCATTATGCATACTAACCTGTGAGCTAGTTTATCTTTCAAGACATAGCATGATAGCCAGCTTTTATCGACACTCACTTGATCACGATTGCTATTCTCGAACCAAATACATAACATCAACAAGCGTCACAACAGCAGAACTTAAGGTGACGTGCGGGGACGGGGACAAATGAGATTAGAACTAACACTTGGAGCTGAGTGAATACAAACACATTTCAGGATGAGTGAACATAAAACCGTTCTGTGGTTAAAGGATCATAAAAATGTGCATTACCACCATAGTGCCACCTGGAAAATGTCCATGGGTACACTGATTTTACCCGCAATTTTTGTCGACTTGTCCATTATTCTTGCCAAAATGTATTTTAGTTGCACTTTCCACAACGGATCATGGTGTGTGTATTCCTTGCTCAATATCTGCTACTTATGTGTGTTGCAATGCGAGTTTGTGACATAGTATATGGGCAATGTCATCCCCCCTCCCCCCCCCCCCCCCCCGTGGCACTAAAGGGCCAAAGTTACATTAACAAATATAGCACCTCCAATGCCGCACAATAGTATGGAACGGGTAAGGTATATATTATGCCTACAAATTGTATTTTGCAAACAATCATCAATCATGACTGAATGTTGGAAGAACGAAGAATAAAGTTTATATACAAAGTTCATGTATTATGCTTACAAAACATGTTTTGTAAACAACCAATAATATGATATGGCGTCAATAAGTTTCGTTCACTACTGTTCAGCATTGAGCGGTCGATATGGATTGAATCGCTTCACCAGAAAACCCGAGAAACTAGTGATGAGTGCGTCATCACTATACACCGTCGATCCGTCCGGAATTGCCACCGCAATTGTATCCCCAGCATTCAAATGAAGTAAAATAGACCGTGACACGGTGTCTATGAGACCAGGATCTGTGGGATGTCCTGTTTTGTAAATGTCCGTAACATTGTAGATGTCTCCTTGCAAGGTATGTCGCACAAGCTGCACGTGAACACTCGACTTTTCTGTGATTCCAATACTCAGGCTTATGAAGTAGTAACCATCCACACCAATTTCCACCAGATAAGAGTTGAAGCTGAAGACACCCCTACCATTGACATGAATCTCAGTCCAACGAAGTCTATCAGTGGGACCAGTTTGAGGCTCTTTCATGTGCACAGACCATGCCCAGTCGTTCAGTGCGCCTTCTACAGGATCAAACATGAATCCGGAAAATGATATGAGAGTATCACCTGGGATTGTCGAGTTCAAACAGAGTCCTCCAGTTAGATTCATTGCCACTTCATCATTGGCTTGCAGGTTGACCATGAACGATTTGCTGATCATAGTGAAGCTATCCGTTGCCATAGGCGACCTCCGAACCTCTCCCCTGGCCTCACCGTTTACAACCGGCTGAGCTGTGATACCTTCACTGTCATCAACACCTGAGCTGAACGCGAAGTAGTATGATCCGTCACTTGGAGCAGTGAATGTTCCGTCACTGGATAGAGCATTGCCACAATTCACGTGTATGTCAGGAAATGGTATCTGGGTGCTAACGTCATCTATTTCATTCTCAAAGTTCTCCTCTCTGCTGCCACTGAAGGCACATGCAGGACTCTCCGTCACGTTATCAATGTTAAATCCCATCCACATTGTTCTATTGTTCACGCCTTGCATGGCTGCCCCCGCATATAAAACGATGTTCAATTCCTGGTTGGGATCGAGTTGGACGATAGTAGTTTTCGATACGATACTTTCTTCATGTTCGCGTGAGTTGACGATGAGACTTGAGTTGAATGGCAGTCCTTCCATGGTGACCGTGAGAGGTGTTTGCGGGACGAGGGCTGACGTCAGGTGGAACATGTAGGTGGACTGCTGTGCTGAATATTCTGGGGTGCGATACACAGCAGAAGTAGCACTGTAGTCATTGCCATGGCTTACGAGCAGGTCATTGAACATGACGGGATTCAGGTAACCAGTGTGTGTCGTTGGAAGGGCCACGGAAAATATACTGGTGTTAACTGAAATGATAAACACGTAGAGGCGAATAAATTATGACAAAATTATCTACCAATTATCACTTAGAATAATATTACTCAACTGATGATCTTGCATCTACAATGTATGCTTCGTTGAATTAATTATACGAAATGAATTGCATTTCAAGACACTGAGTTTAGAGGTGCCACAATGCCGCTGTACTACCTGAATTTTCTCCCCGTTGTCGTAAAGAAAATAAATATATATAAAATCACCTGCACAGAAGTTGTCAGGCCCGGGTACACATCGCGTATAAACCGGGTCGAAGTAGTTCTCATACGGGCAGTCGTATAGAATGGTCTGACAATACTGACAAGAGAGATACGAGTCGCATGATCCGGTTATTGAATAATTGGCTGACACACAACTGCCTTCGTCGTCCACGGGGCACTCCGTCGTCTGAGACAGCACACTCTCCATCAATAATCCTGTGGTGTTGTATAGGATATAGAAATGGTTCTATCATATAATCCTGTTGTTTTGTATATTTATATCAAATTGGGTATGTCATACAATATGTGATAGTTACATAAAACATAGTAATGAATACATTGAACTCTCGAGTCCTGAAGATATATTGCAAATATACATTGTTAAATCAATTTCTAGCATACCAATATGTCTGTTTGATACTGAAATATACATTAACTGGTGATTACACTCATTTAGCCGCCAAATGACACGCAGTAGAATTTCGAGTACTTTCCTTGGAGAAGTATGAAGCTGATTAAACCCAATCCGTCCATTTTTAGTAACTATCCCCTATATGGCGTTGCCCTGTGTGCTCTGCTACAATAACAGCTTTTCGAATAGCACTTCATTCGTGATATAACCAGAAGTACATGGTAAGGACAGATGGTAGATAACATCAACATCCCAGACACTCAATAGATATGTTATCACTAGCATGAATGCGTATCGAACATTGAGTTCGTTAAGTTCTGAGCAAGACATATTGCAGCAGCCATACGAGGCTAGAAAACATACATCGTCAATACAGTAAGTTCATATAGTTCTTGATTGAAAAAGTCACGAGTCTCAGAAGTATACATTTACCTCCCGGTATATTGCTGTGGTTAAGTGTCATTTTTGTCGAATACTTCGTATTTGGTCCAGAGGACAGAAATGACTATGTCAATTCCTCATCGGGAAGTTTAAAATATTACCAGTTCGTATATCAATTTCATTGTTTCTGCTATGCCACTACAAGACACCACATAACTTAATCATGTTGTTGTGGAAATATCGCCCAACTCAATCTAGCACTACAGTTCACTTCGAGGTACTGAAATGTTGATATGCTTTTCAACGTACCAGGACTTACAGTGAAAACCGAGGTACGAATGTAAGAATCAACCTATTACCACCAATATATTCAGATTTTGATGATGTTAATAACAAACGTAAAGTACAACATTTTGCAATAGAAACAAAGCCCGACCAAATAGTTTATCCAAAGACACACTGGCGTCATCAGGGGCAGACAGTATAATACTTCATTTCATATTGTCACTGTTCAAGTAGGCCATTTTTTACATCCACGCCTTTGTAAACTATCATTGCACAGAGGGTGTGCTCCCTAACCCGTTTAATCCTAATTCAATACAGATGATTATACAGCACAACCATAACTGGGTCCGATAATGCTTATCATAGCCGATAATGCAAAATAAGGTTAAAATCTACCCAATTCACAAGTCACAATTTCGGTATATGATTTTATAAGAGCAAGTTATACAAGGAAGATATACACACCGAGGGACCAACCATTACAGAGAGTGCTCGCTAACCCGCTAGAATCTATATATTATGATTTAAGAACAGGAGTTCTTTCAGCTATGTTGACTACCGCAGCCTCAGTGACCGGTACATCTTCATACTGTACATGAGTAACATGTACCGCAGTTAGATAAAATAGATCGTGATCATTTCTCTAGTCATTCCACGAGTTTTAGTAATGTTGGCATTGCATGTTATTCAAGGTGCATTATCAAGACGTGTCGCCATGAACCTCAAACAGTATAATCCGGAATGCTATTTTTTGTCGACATTAATAACATTAGACAATGTGTACTTTATTTGGTTTGGGCAATATTTAACACCCAATTCCCAGAGCTAGTCCTCGATCTTCTCCTGTAATAACATTGAAATCTAGGATGATTTAATTGTTATTTTTGGAGCTAATGGGTCACAATCAATATCAATGTCATACTTGCCTATCAAAATAACCAAAACAACATTAAACTGATAGCCTGCTACACTTTGATAAATGGTATTTTGATTGTTATGTCTGGCAATATATATATATATATATATATATATATATATATATATATTCGATTTTATTCTGTCATACTTTGTGAATGACGCTAAAACCCGAATTGAAATAGACAGTACGAGTGCATGGATATATTTTGTCTCGCGGGAACTACTCCAATACAATCTTTGGCCCTATCTATAACTTGTCATATCTGGAAACATTCTTTGCCATTCACTGTATATCTGCCATATCTCTATTTTGAAGTGGGAATACCCCTCTGTCTGTGTAAGTGGTATCTTCCTGATCAATTTGCAACACAACAGGATCAAAACACAATGATTAGCTTTACCCATTGGTTCATCAGTCACATTTTCCATTGCAATTTGATAGATTTTGCACGAGGAGAAAATAATTTGCGTACAATAGTTTCCCCCAAGTCATCGCAATACTATGATCACATACACAGTTGGACACAAGATTCGGAACCTGTGACATACGGCCATTTTACTACTAATAGATGAACCATGAATTGTTGATCACCTTATTTTCTCAATTGTTTATACAACTAAAACCCTCAGAATTGTCAATAGGAAAATGATGTCACTTCCACTTTTTTAGTTCAGAACTACAATCATAGTTGTCGACAGTGGAAAACGAGATGTCATTAGGCAGTTATGCTTAATTAATCAGTTATTTGTAATATCAGAGGATGTAATCAACAATAAATACAAACACATGAGGATTGTACAAAATATTACCAAGCATTGTTGATCGTGATCGCTGTTCAACTTTGCTAAGTCATATTAGCAGATATTTTGATGAGTGATAAAGACCGGAAAATCACTCCTCCATTGATTGATTGTATTTATGGCATGTGACCTGCAGGTGTAGTGAGCTGGGATGAACAATCGGTTTTACGACTAAGCTCTGATGTATAGGAGAATGAAAATGACACCTAAAGATCATGACTCTGAATTAATAATACAAGGGAACAAAAGCACAAAAATGTGTGTTTTGCTGTGACATGTGGTCTTCATCAAAACGTATCATTATTATCCATTTAACTGCAGCACACCAAGTAATTTATGTACAAGAACAGACACGCATATGATTAAGGTGTTCTGTAGAGAATAGACATAATATTCGAAATAGTCTTTGAAATAAACTTTATATAGTTTAAAACAGTGTTTATTTGTGCCTGAATTGAATTACATTATTCTTATTCCGGTACACTCTTCTTCAATACAATCGCGTTCACTGAACAACTAGATCACATCAGAAGTGCACATAATAATCTGATCCATTGTCAATTGACCAGTTTGAATGAAATTTGTTTTCATAGTCTGTGCTACAAACGTTGAAAATAATGGGTTGTTTCCTTTTGTTTCTATTATTTTCATAAAACCTACTACTGTCTTTTTAAATACAAGTTACACGCATTCATCACAGATTTGAAACCATTGCCACCGTTCATATTTGCTGGGACATCATAGTTTATCGACGTTGACAAATGCTATAGCATGTTAGATCTGAAATGCAAACTGCTCTTTAGCGTTGTCATTCGCACACCATTTTAAACATACTTTAGTTTCCCTTCTGTAATGATGTGTCATGTTGTGTATAATTCATGGCGTTCCCTTCCTCCACGAATGTTTCACTTCTTAGCTGTATTGTGCTTCTGTGAATAAATTATTCCACGACAAAGACACATTGCTCATCAGAGCCAAGGACGAAAACATATGTGATTCACTGAAACGCAAGAATACCGTGAGTACATTGATTGGTGATTTTTTTTATCGTAACACCCCTTATCAGAAGATGGCTTACCAACTTTTATCAAACTACATATTGCTATCAGCATATATGATTACATTTATACCTTGTGGCGTGAATATCAAAGAATAACTTGATGGTTCACGTTGATACAATGGGGTTATCTTCATAACTGGTGATTCGTGTTGGAAAAACCGCATGCAACTGCCAGTCATCATGGATGGCATATGACCACACAGATAATTGACAATGACATACAATACAGTGAATTGAGATCGCCAAATGCCATAAAACAAATCGCCCAATGGGATCCTTGTGAATGACGCCCAATAAAATCCCACTGAAAGACGTTTTTCACAACCAACCAGTTCTTTTTTAGCTAATCAACTAAATGTACCCAATAACAGGAAGTATTCTGGACCCATTATGAACATACTATAAGGCACCAATACAATATTCAGACGATGGTCTTCCCCATGGTTTGAACTGTATCAGTTCAAACCATGCGGTTTGTTTCGGATTTCTCAATTATTTTCATGGGTTGTTGGGCAGTTTTATACTAATTCCATCCGGTGTACAGTAGAAACAACTACATTTGACACGCTGTCTGCCCCGATGACGCCAGTGTGTCTTTGGATGAACTATTTGGTCGGGCTTTGTTTCTATTGCAAAATATTGTATTTTATGTTTGTAATTGGCATCATCAAAATTTGGCTGTATTGGTGGTAATAGATTGACACTCATATAGACAATTTCACATGGGTTTTTTTCCAGTACATGTATGTGACCTGATATTTGCCCGAGATTCCGAGTGTTAGGCCAAGGCCGAGGGCAAATGCCGGGGGATCAAGTGCAAACATCGGTTCACATGCTGGAAAAAGCAGGTGATGTTGTGTTCATTATCTTCCGTGAAAAGAATAAAGTAATGGACAACTGGACAGGTGCATGTGTTGTTATGGCAACATCCTTCGATGGGCATGAGCGATCGTTGACAGCGGGCAAAATACCGGCCAGTATTTGCCCTGATATTTGCCCCGCAATGGTGAACCCACACGCGGTTGGTTTGAATTTTCTCCATTTTCCCGATAATTACGATTATGATCGATACACACATACATCTGCTAATTCTTATGCGCACGAAACAACCGTTCGTTGCTAATACATGGCGATTTATGTTGGTTTGAGCATGAAAAACTCGTCTGAAAAAAGGTCGGGCTTTGTTTCTATTGCAAAATGTTGTATTTTATGTTTGTGATTGGAATCATCAAAATTTGGCTGTATTGGTGGTAATAGATTGATACTTACATTCATACCACTGAGCCGGTGTCACTGCTGGTGGACGTTAAGTCTGTCCCCGAGGATACCATCAACTCAGTAGCCTTTCGGCTTGTGTTTAGGTACTTATGTACTTGTCATATATCTATTCCATGGGGTTTGTCTCGGATTTCTAAATTATTTTCATAGGTTGTTGGGCAGTTGTATACTGGTTCCATCAGGTGTACAGTAGAAACAACTACATTTAACACACTGTCTGCCCCTGATGACGCCAGTGTGTCTTTTGATAAAGTAATTGGTCGGGCTTTGTTTCCATTGCAAAATGTTGTATTTTATGTTTGTTATTGGAATCATCAAAATTTGGCTGTATTGGTGGTAATAGATTGATACTTACATTCCCTAACGATTGCTTTTATAAAATCGAAGATTCCCTAACGAACATGTGAAGATTCCCTAACGATCTTTTCTTTATCAATTTAATTCTACGTTATTTTACTTTTAAACGTGAAATAAAGTACCAATTGACATGTATTGATGTGTGCAGATGATCTTCTAGTACATATTTCCTAGTTTTGATGTGACATTAGCTAATTTATGTCGCACAAATCAACGAATTCACAATGGTGTATGATATGGACCTATTACAATATACACGTATTAGGCCTATATCGTTAGGGAATCTCACTTTTGTCGTTGGTGAATCTTATAGCTAATTCTTTTCCTCAACATATCTAAATAAAGAAGCGTGATCTGCTTGAAATAACTACGCATGTCTTTGACCAAAACACTAAGCTACCTTCAGAGTATCCATTTGTCACAAATGGACCTGTCATTTGATAAAATACGGTTAAAAACCAAACTGACCGTGTTTATTGTCCGCCATTGCGGGATACACTAACGATCGTTAGTGCATCCAGTATCGCCACAGTGCTCGTATTTGCCCGCTGTGCGTTGTTGTGGTACAGGGCACAAACAGTGTTATGCGGACCAATAACATCGCAGATATATAGTATCCATGGTATCTCCCAGTAACGCAGTAACGTAGTAACGCAGGTGAACAGGTGACCTCGATACCAGTGTTCAGTCAGATGTTTGTCCAGAATGGGTTTGTTTTAATTTTATGCCACTGGTTCCAGTTTGCTTTGTATCAGAACATGGTAGTATTCCCCCAGGCATACTGAGATCGCAGGGAGATCATGCTAAAACAGATGCCCACATAATGGCTAATATAACATGGCTTGCAGAAGGATTTAATTGATTTACTGCTCACCAGCGACCAAGTTGTGAATGTAGGCTTATTTGTTATGTTACAAGCAGGTGTCGGGTACATCTGCTGTAAATGGTGAGCATCGCAACAAAGTAGAGGCTGTTTTCACATGGAAAATATTTTACCTGCTTTGTGGATATGACTGCACGGGCATGCTTTGAAATCCAATGCCCTTCTTCGCCCACGCCAAATTCTTGAGACAAAACATACGAAAGCAGTCGTACAAGGGACAGTTTATCACAAACAAGACCATAATAGGATTACATGACATTACGGGAAATATGTCAGACAATACAGCTACTTATTTTGCAGACCCTATGCTACCTGAGGTATTTTCAGAGCCACCCATGGAAATCTGAATTAATTTGGAAGTATATAGATATCTTCAAATTTGGCATTTTCCACAGAGGAGACTTTCTGAAGCTTAACAAGATTTTTGCTTTATGGGAATCAGAATGTTCTCCTCTTTCTGTCGGTATATCATAATTGGAAGTGCTACAAATACTGGCGAAGATGTGAACAATGCAATGACAAATACACACATCTCGAAAACACAAACAGAACGCAACGCTAGATGACCAGAGGTAGTAACAAAACGCAACCCTGGGAGGCATAGGGTTAAATCAACCAGATTTAAAGCTACTGCCTTCGAATGTATGCAATATTTTTTCCCAAAACTAAACATTAATGAAACACATCTAATGCAAGATAACAGAAGCTGTGCTCAATTATTTTGACGATTATAGTCCATTCGAGTTGTCTTTCAATCCGTCTTGATACACATTTTACTGGTTTTGTAAATAAACAAAGTGTATCCATCAAACCCGAATGTAAACAAATGCCCAAATCGCGCTTAAAAGTCCACACCGAGTACATTTTCCAGTACGTGTGTGCACATATAATGTAGTTATGAGAAAATAATCAGTGATAAACCATGATGTACGTGGAATTGTCAGTCTATCTCGCACTTCTATGCTTTGTTTACATCTGCGTGTGATGGATACAGTTCCTGTATTTACGCGAGGACAACCTGTTCAAATGAGCAAAATTTCCCAGATGACTGGTTATAGTCATTACATTTGATGTGAGTATGTCTCATTCAGTTAATTTAGCAAGTTTAATATGAAACATAATTTTTAAAAAGGCTTCGAAAGCAGTTGCTTTAATGTTACCCATCATCCACTCTCCATAGCTATAATTTGAGACATACAGCCAACCAAGATTATCATGTTGTTTTGTTCACTGCATTGTTGTCTAAAGTGCAGGACGTTTGCAAAACCATAGCTTGAGACCACAATGACGACACACCCTATAATGTGTATTCTGGACCCATTATGAACATACTATAAGGCACCAATACAATATTCAGACGATGGTCTTCCCCATGGTTTGAACTGTATCAGTTCAAACCATGCGGTTTGTTTCGGATTTCTCAATTATTTTCGTGGGTTGTTGGGCAGTTTTATACTAATTCCATCCGGTGTACAGTAGAAACAACTACATTTAACACGCTGTCTGCCCCGATGACGCCAGTGTGTCTTTGGATGAACTATTTGGTCGGGCTTTGTTCCTATTGCAAAATATTGTATTTTATGTTTGTAATTGGCATCATCAAAATTTGGCTGTATTGGTGGTCATAGATTGACACTCATATAGACAATTTCACATGTTTTTTTTCCCAGTACATGTATGTGACCTGATATTTGCCCGAGATTCCGAGTGTTAGGCCAAGGCCGAGGGCAAATGCCGGGGGATCAAGTGCAAACATCGGTTCACATGCTGGAAAAAGCAGGTGATGTTGTGTTCATTATCTTCCGTGAAAAGAATAAAGTAATGGACAACTGGACAGGTGCATGTGTTGTTATGGCAACATCCTTCGATGGGCATGAGCGATCGTTGACAGCGGGCAAAATACCGGCCAGTATTTGCCCTGATATTTGCCCCGCAATGGTGAACCCACACGCGGTTGGTTTGAATTTTCTCCATTTTCCCGATAATTACGATTGTGATCGATACACACATACATCTGCTAATTCTTATGCGCACGAAACAACCGTTCGTTGCTAATACATGGCGATTTATGTTGGTTTGAGCATGAAAAACTCGTCTGAAAAAAGGGGCTTTGTTTCTATTGCAAAATGTTGTATTTTATGTTTGTGATTGGAATCATCAAAATTTGGCTGTATTGGTGGTAATAGATTGATACTTACATTCATTCCACTGAGCCGGTGTCACTGCTGGTGGACGTTAAGTCTGTCCCCGAGGATACCATCAACTCAGTAGCCTTTCGGCTTGTGTTTAGGTACTTATGTACTTGTCATATATCTATTCCATGGGTTTTTCTCGGATTTCTAAATTATTTTCATAGGTTGTTGGGCAGTTGTATACTGGTTCCATCAGGTGTACAGTAGAAACAACTACATTTAACACACTGTCTGCCCCTGATGACGCCAGTGTGTCTTTTGATAAAGTAATTGGTCGGGCTTTGTTTCCATTGCAAAATGTTGTATTTTATGTTTGTTATTGGAATCATCAAAATTTGGCTGTATTGGTGGTAATAGATTGATACTTACATTCCCTAACGATTGTTTTTATAAAATCGAAGATTCCCTAACGAACATGTGAAGATTCCCTAACGATCTTTTCTTTATCAATTTAATTATACGTTATTTTACTGTTAAACGTGAAATAAAGTACCAATTGACATGTATTGATGTGTGCAGATGATCTTCTAGTACATATTTCTTAGTTTTGATGTGACATTAGCTAATTTATGTCGCACAAATCAACGAATTCACAATGGTGTATGATATGGACCTATTACAATATACACGTATTAGGCCTATATCGTTAGGGAATCTCACTTTTGTCGTTGGTGAATCTTATAGCTAATTCTTTTCCTCAACATATCTAAATAAAGAAGCGTGATCTGCTTGAAATACCTACGCATGTCTTTGACCAAAACACTAAGCTACCTTCAGAGTATCCATTTATCACAACTGGACCTGTCATTTGATAAAATACGGTTAAAAACCAAACTGACCGTGTTTATTGTCTGCCATTGCGGGATACACTAACGATCGTTAGTGCATCCAGTATCGCCACAGTGCTCGTATTTGCCCGCTGTGCGTTGTTGTGGTACAGGGCACAAACAGTGTTATGCGGACCAATAACATCGCAGATATATAGTATCCATGGTATCTCCCAGTCCACAAAAGAAAGTAGTAACGCAAGTGAACAGGTGACCTCAATACCAGTGTTCAGTCAGATGTTTGTCCAGAATGGGTTCGTTTTAATTTTATGCCACTGGTTCCAGTTTGCTTTGTATCAGAACATGGTAGTATTCCCCCAGGCATACTGAGATCGCAGGGAGATCATGCTAAAAACAGATGCCCACCTAATGGCTAATATAACATGGCTTGCAGAAGGATTTAATTGATTTACTGCTCACCAGCGACCAAGTTGTGAATGTAGACTTATTTGTTATGTTACAAGCAGGTGTCGGGTACATCTGCTGTAAATGGTGAGCATCGCAACAAAGTAGAGGCTGTTTTCACATGGAAAATATTTTACCTGCTTTGTGGATATGACTGCACGGGCATGCTTTGAAATCCAATGCCCTTCTTCGCCCACGCCAAATTCTTGAGACAAAACATACGAAAGCAGTCGTACAAGGGACAGTTTATCACAAACAAGACCATAATAGGATTACATGACATTACGGGAAATATGTCAGACAATACAGCTACTTACTTTGCAGACCCTATGCTACCTGAGGTATTTTCAGAGCCACCCATGGAAATCTGAATTAATTTTGAAGTATATAGATATCTTCAAATTTGGCATTTTCCACAGAGGAGACTTTCTGAAGCTTAAAGCCTAACTAGAGTGAAAAAATAACTTTTTTTAGTTTAGTGTCAATATCAAAGACGGGAGTCTGGGGATCATTTCCGTTTTTACAAAAATGAAATATCTTGAATAGTCACTATTTTACGGAGGTTTGTTTATGACATGTCCTATTGACATTTCGAGGTCATATGCAAATATGCAAATGAGCAATGATGACGTCATATGAGTCACTGAAAGATAATGAGCTCATTGAAACCAGTACAGCATAATATTAAGAAACATGAAAATAATTGTTGTTCCACATAATGACTCCATACAGATAATATTCAAACTTTAAATAAACTTCTAATGGCATAACATAAGACTGACTATGCATTACCACAAAACATATCAGTTTCTGATATGGGAAACCATCTCCACGGTATAAAATAAAAAAAATGATACACTCTAGTTAGGCTTTAACAAGATTTTTGCTTTATGGGAATCAGAATGTTCTCCTCTTTCTGTCGGTATATCATAATTGGAAGTGCTACAAATACTGGCGAAGATGTGAACAATGCAATGACAAATACACACATCTCGAAAACACAAACAGAACGCAACGCTAGATGACCAGAGGTAGTAACAAAACGCAACCCTGGGAGGCATAGGGTTAAATCAACCAGATTTAAAGCTACTGCCTTCGAATGTATGCAATATTTTTTCCCAAAACTAAACATTATTGAAACACATCTAATGCAAGATAACAGAAGCTGTGCTCAATTTTGACGATTATAGTCCATTCGAGTTGTCTTTCAATCCGTCTTGATACGCATTTTACTGGTTTTGTAAATAAACAAAGTGTATCCATCAAACCCGAATGTAAACAAATGCCCAAATCGCGCTTAAAAGTCCACACCGAGTACATTTTCCAGTACGTGTGTGCACATATAGTGTAGTTATGAGAAAATAATCAGTATTATACCATGATGTACGTGGAATTGTCAGTCTATCGCGCACTTCTATGCTTTGTTTACATCTGCGTGTGATGGATACAGTTCCTGTATTTACGCGAGGACTCAGGACAACCTGTTCAAATGAGCAAAATTCCCCAGATGACTGGTTATAGTCATTACATTTGATGTGAGTATGTCTCATTCAGTTAATTTAGCATGTTTAATATGAAACATAATTTTTAAAAAGGCTTCGAATGCAGTTGCTTTAATGTTACCCATCATCCACTCTCCATAGCTATAATTTGAGACATACAGCCAACCAAGATTATCATGTTGTTTTGTTCACTGCATTGTTGTCTAAAGTGCAGGACGTTTGCAAGACCATAGCTTGAGACCACAATGAAGACACACCCTATAATGTGTTGGCAGCAATATATTCAGACAAAGCAACCCATCTGTAACTATAGACCTGTAGTTTGCGGACCTGTAACAATAAATTAGCACAACAATCACCACTGTTCTACGTCTGGTTCACCAGGTGCAAACATTAACGTACCAGGTAGCAAGGACAAATCATGCGGTGATAATTAATTTATTATATGTGGCACGGAGTATCGAGTTGGTTTGAAAGGACACAAATACATTATCAGTGCAGTATTACGTTCATTATATCAGTTCGCAGACAACAACACATGTAATCATCAAAACCATATATATTATCCACATGATGGAACATATTTCTCAAATCGCAAAGTACTTATTTACGAAAACGAGACAGCTCATATACAGTGAAATTGGTGGAAATGTTATGCATGTCAGGATATAATGTAGAAATCTGGTTTGAAATGGTATCAGTGACTACTCTCGTCACATGACCACTTTGAGAGTGCTACTTGTCAGGAAGGCTTTGCTGTGTCACGATTTGTTGTCAACGCTTGATAGCTCGAACACTGAACACCAATTGATATTGCAATAGCAAGTTCTGTCCATTCTTTCAGGTTACGTCTATGTTATGCTCTGAGTTAGTTGAGATAATTCTGGATGCCTGTTCCTGAAAGGACTCAATATCTCCTTTCAGCAGTTTTAATATAGCTTGTTATCAAGAAACTAACTTCCTATAAATCGCCATAATGCACCTTTTGCAGTGCCTCCTCTGTCTCATTAGTATTGCAAGTCAATAATATTTCAACACAAAGTTCTATCAAAATGAATTTTACAGAAGGCAAGAAACACCTTTGTGAAAAAAATCATACTCATGACCAAATGCAAGCATTTCAGTTTCCAATGTCTGTGAAACTGTCACACTGTCGCGATATCGTCCAACTATCGTCTTATAATGCATATGTATTGATATAAAATACACAAACCAATCGTGAGATCAATGATGTGTTGTGTATAATAATATGAAATATAATTGGTTCGATATGTATTCATACCAGAGCTCGCTTTTAGGCAGACTTCGCATTTGAAAATGACAGAATTGATCGGCAAGAATCAGCGGAATCGTTAAACAGAAGAGAACAAATTCGAAATATGGTCGGAGACACAAGAATCACATTACAGAACTCCTATCAACGGTGTGCTCACGCTTTTTTGTTTGCACACTCTCTAATGAATTATCGTGGTTCTCATTGAAGCACACGAACGACCATACCCACCACCATCATCCGTGTTCTTTTGTAGATACGATGGCGTTGTATCATGCCGATTTCTTTATTTATCACGTGGAAATACTGGTTTAGAATCATATTTTTATTGGCTGCTGGTGTTTGCAAACATGTACGTGGAAGTGCCTTGTAAAATAAGAAGTCTTTAAGCACATGTATCAGAATTTGCATGGAATAGCACCTACTGTGTCTCCGTGATGCAAGCTATGTATGTGTGTACACGATGCAATTGTAGGTCTGGCTGGTGTATTGAATTCATGAAATTTTAGCTTTACGATTTGGATATGGCCATTAAAAGTGACAAAACCTGTACGTATTGTAACATTCGACGCCCGCGGCACACAGGGCGCACGCGGCGGGCGTCGGTAATCACTAGCACTACAACCAGGTATCAACATCAACAACATCACATCATAACACATCACCATCATCATCACCAACATCAACAACATCATATACAACATGCATAGTACATAGTTATGGTAATGTAGCCGTGTGCGGAGCCTGAGATGCCATGGGAGCGGCACAACAGAACTCGCGCACGTGGGCATGTTGCTGGCCAGCCCCGCCGACGGCACTGCCACAGGGATAGAACCCTGGACAGCCCGACGATCTGCCAGAGTCTGTGTCGCACCATCCCAGGTGGGAGACCGGTGATCCAGAGGGCGTACACCCCCGAGTCATCAAGATCTTCCCCACCTGGGCCCCCTATGGAAGTTGTCCCTGAGGCCTGACTGGCCTTTACCCGAACAGAGACAAGGAGCTCATGGTGAGAGCTCACCTGTCGTGCTCAGTCTCTGGACAACTCCGGCCACACAAAATGCGGCCACAGTATTTATACTAGAGGCGAGAGCACGAGAGATGACGTAAACAGCCAGTGTTCAGTACAGTGGATCGATAAAAGACAATACGTCACTAAGCGATGCACGTGCTTCGAACAGAAGCGTTCAAAACAAGGCCGAGAAACAAGCGTGTTTAAAAAGAATCACCTGCCGCGATCTTTGGGCAAAATCGCCACAATATAAACAGCAAGTCCAGCATTATGGATATCTGAATTATTTCTCAAGGGTGTACAAATTATATATTGCCTCGAAGAAATGAATTGCTCTGTTCTAAAAAAAGTGTTTACAGATGTATCAGCAGACAGCACGCATTTTATGTATGTAATTTTTGTTAATGAATTTGTTTTGGTTTTTTTCTTAAACCTTCTTGCAATCTCATCACGTTACAAACTTTCATACCTGCAGCAATTTCACGCGTATATGAAACACTTCAACGTGTGTGACAGAGAGTTTGAGAAGACTAAGACACCGTATAGAGCAGCGGACAAATTCCATGGGATAGAATAATTTTTAAGCAAGGGCAAGTAGGGACAATAAGTATGCAATTTCATTTCACATTCACTTTTTGGCAAAGAAAACAACACACGAGACGAGTGCCTGAGACTTTGGACATGGGACACTTATAAGTGACATTTGGTCATACTCTTGCCCATTTACCGTACTAGCTATCGGCGCAGGTTATGTTTCAGTGACCTAACGTCCACTAACTGAGAGTTAAACGCGACTTCCCTCTATACATTATTCTGATAATATGTATTTGGTATGTATTTAATATGTATATTAACACACGATGCTCAAACTGCCTGTACATGTACATGATTTGCAATATCATTATCAATATCACAGTTTGCAATATGCTTGGAACAATGCATGATTACGCACCTGCTTTCCCGGAATGACCACAGTTTATGTTCAAAATATGAAAATAGCTTGCTATTATTAACGATGTGAGAGAATTAACACAACACTTAATGTTTGCTCTCCTCATGTAATCACCATCTGGAAAGCGTTAATTTGTGGAACGAGAATGCGATCAAACGTACGAATTTGTGTATGGAACCATATTACAGAATTAAATTTGGCTGATAAATGTTGACATAATATCAAGTCTAGTATTTAAGTTGACATGTTTGCTCATGAACTTTTATATTTTTATTCAAGATTATGTTCATTCAATACCGCCTAAGCATATCAAGAGGTTGTGGATGTTCAATTCAACCCTGTTTATGTGACTGCAAAACATCAGCTATAGAGTTGGCCTTAACAAGCACCCGGTAAGTAATATTCCCTCACAGCTCGTTAGTGAAACATGGGATATCATTTACCATCGTATATGTACCTACTATACATCGTAACTAGAGGAAGCAATACAAATGTGACAAGAATTACAACTTCATGTTCGTCCGATGTAAATCACTGATAACAATTCACATATAGTTTACAAATACAGACATAAGAGTGCAAATGAAAAAAAAATAGGAGGGATCACAAAATTGTACGTATGTATCACAATAGTACCTCCAGTCGACTGCTTTGTAGTAGGATATATATCAGTGGCGCTAACGTAGTGGACCCAAAGGTGACCCTGTCTGTCTCAAAATAGCAAAAAGTCATATTCTTGTCCGTTTACCGTACTAGCTATCGGTACAGGTTATATAGAACTGATTTCTACTATATGTATCAGTGACCTAACGTCATCTAACTGAGAGTTAAACGCGACTTCCCTCTTCCCTCTATACATTATTCTGATAATATGTATTTGGTATGTATTTAATATGTATATGCCTTTTTAGTTGACGAATTAAAAATTCGTCAACTATGTTGGTCAGTTCCGTTTGTTACTTGCCGGAATCTACGATTTCGGCAAGTATGTTGGTCTGTTCGTGGTTTTGTTAGTTGACGAATTGAAAATTCGACAACTATGTTGGTCAGTTCCGTTGGTTTGTCTGTTTGTTTGTCTGTTTGCACGCTACAGGCCACAGTTTTGGTCGGAGCATCACCAAACTTTATGGGAAATTTCTTTAGGCTTTAAGTGAGCCACCCATCGTTTTTAGTCAAATTCGCTTGAAAAATGTTGCCATGGCAACGGAAAAACTGCTTTGCTCTTTACTGACATCATCAAAATCTAGTTTGTTCTTTGTATTTTACTGCTCTACAAGACACAGTTCCGGCCGGATCATCACCAAATTTCATGGATACATAGCTTAGGTATATACCTGGAGATGGCTGGATTTTGGTGACCTTAGACCAAAGGTCAAGGTCAAGGTCACACAAAAGGTCAAAAACACATAAATGGCCATAGCTCCGGTTTCAATTGTCCTAGAGACTTCAAATTAAGTACATATTGTAGATACGTTCGAGCTCTATCGTCTGTAACCTTGATCTTGACTTTTGACCTTGACCTTGAGAAGTTCGCCCAAGGTGAATGTCAAGGTCAAGTACGAAAGTCAGCGCACCATATCGAGTAGTATATCGTTGGAAAGGTCTTAAGCCCCTGATTCCAGTGATATCTTATTTTTGGCGCTGTGACGTACACTGACGTCACAATGACGTCATAAACGTTAAATTTGCGAAATTTCAAAACGCCATAACATCGTCAATACTGAATGGAATCACTTGAAACTTGATGTGCATGTTATCAATATTGACCTCTACGAATTGAATTACGAGATCAAAGGTCAAGGTCAAGGTCACCGAAATCCCAGAAAAACACATTTTCGGTAATAACATCTGCTTGAATAGTGATAGACTCATGAAATTTCACCCATATCATTCAGAAGAGATATGGCAATGAGATATATATGTCAATTCCATGATTGACCTTGAACTTGGTCGGAAAAATGAGGTCACATGAGAGAAACTTCAAGGTCAAATTTTCAAAATAACTGAAACCTATCAAATTGCAAATCAAATGGAAAGTGTTGATCTCTTGATACATACTATTCCATAAATTTTTGGATGTGACGTTTATTGACGCCACAGTGACGTCAAAATGTCAATTTTTCGAAATTTGAAACGGCTATAGTGTCCTTAATTCTTGTTTGTCTGTTTGTTTATTTGCAGGATACAGGCCACAGTTTTAGTGCGAGTATCACAAAAGTTTTGTGATAGATAGGTGTTCACCGAGTAAGGACACCGAACTATTTTTTAAGAAAATTGGCTCATTGATAACGTCAATAGAAATTCTTGAAAAAATTGAAAAAATCCCTACCTTTAACATGAGGCGATTTTTCAAAAATTCATAACTCGTTTAATTTCCATTGGATTTTCTTGAAATTTTATAAACATATGTAGAATCACAACCTCTACAAACATCACAAGTTTGATCCGGATCGGATCCGGATTCCGGATTCTACGGATACATTTCCTTTTCTTCTGGATCCAATTTTGAAAAAATCATTGAACATTGAATTTTGAAGCTGTTATGTATAAAAATGCAGTGTTATTTCTAGTTTAAGGTGCACTTTTCATGTTCAAAATAACTTGAAAACTCGCTGAGATATTAAGACTTAAAGAGACCTGGGGTAAATCTGTTCGTCAGCCCGTTCACAATTCAATAAGATGTGGAAACGATTACCCCCTGTGTACATGTACCGTCTCTAATATCAACACTCGGTCGCGTAGTAATACAATTTACCTTGTATGCATCTGAATACTGATCTAAAGCAACATTTCTGTGGTTTTCTAACTCAGTGGTGCACAAGTGATATAACAAAGCCTAAAACTCTTGTTTAAATACAACCTGTGGCAAGCCAGGGGTTCTTTTCTATCAGCACTATCGGCATTGACGAAAACGCGTAGGGAGTACCGTTAGTAATAATAATTCATCTAAAAACCAAACATCCTGTACATGCAACGGATGTACGCAGAGTTTATTCTACTTGCGGATCTTTATTAGTTGACGAATTGAAAATTCGACAACTATGTTGGTCAGTTCCGTTGGTTTGTCTGTTTGTTTGTCTGTTTGCACGCTACAGGCCACAGTTTTGGTCGGAGCATCACCAAACTTTATGGGAAATTTCTTTAGGCTTTAAGTGAGCCACCCATCGTTTTTAGTCAAATTCGCTTGAAAAATGTTGCCATGGCAACGGAAAAACTGCTTTGCTCTTTACTGACATCATCAAAATCTAGTTTGTTCTTTGTATTTTACTGCTCTACAAGACACAGTTCCGGCCGGATCATCACCAAATTTCATGGATACATAGCTTAGGTATATACCTGGAGATGGCTGGATTTTGGTGACCTTAGACCAAAGGTCAAGGTCAAGGTCACACAAAAGGTCAAAAACACATAAATGGCCATAGCTCCGGTTTCAATTGTCCTAGAGACTTCAAATTAAGTACATATTGTAGATACGTTCGAGCTCTATCGTCTGTAACCTTGATCTTGACTTTTGACCTTGACCTTGAGAAGTTCGCCCAAGGTGAATGTCAAGGTCAAGTACGAAAGTCAGCGCACCATATCGAGTAGTATATCGTTGGAAAGGTCTTAAGCCCCTGATTCCAGTGATATCTTATTTTTGGCGCTGTGACGTACACTGACGTCACAATGACGTCATAAACGTTAAATTTGCGAAATTTCAAAACGCCATAACATCGTCAATACTGAATGGAATCACTTGAAACTTGATGTGCATGTTATCAATATTGACCTCTACGAATTGAATTACGAGATCAAAGGTCAAGGTCAAGGTCACCGAAATCCCAGAAAAACACATTTTCGGTAATAACATCTGCTTGAATAGTGATAGACTCATGAAATTTCACCCATATCATTCAGAAGAGATATGGCAATGAGATATATATGTCAATTCCATGATTGACCTTGAACTTGGTCGGAAAAATGAGGTCACATGAGAGAAACTTCAAGGTCAAATTTTCAAAATAACTGAAACCTATCAAATTGCAAATCAAATGGAAAGTGTTGATCTCTTGATACATACTATTCCATAAATTTTTGGATGTGACGTTTATTGACGCCACAGTGACGTCAAAATGTCAATTTTTCGAAATTTGAAACGGCTATAGTGTCCTTAATTCTTGTTTGTCTGTTTGTTTATTTGCAGGATACAGGCCACAGTTTTAGTGCGAGTATCACAAAAGTTTTGTGATAGATAGGTGTTCACCGAGTGAGGACACCGAACTATTTTTTAAGAAAATTGGCTCATTGATAACGTCAATAGAAATTCTTGAAAAAATTGAAAAAATCCCTACCTTTAACATGAGGCGATTTTTCAAAAATTCATAACTCGTTTAATTTCCATTGGATTTTCTTGAAATTTTATAAACATATGTAGAATCACAACCTCTACAAACATCACAAGTTTGATCCGGATCGGATCCGGATTCCGGATTCTACGGATACATTTCCTTTTCTTCTGGATCCAATTTTGAAAAAATCATTGAACATTGAATTTTGAAGCTGTTATGTATAAAAATGCAGTGTTATTTCTAGTTTAAGGTGCACTTTTCATGTTCAAAATAACTTGAAAACTCGCTGAGATATTAAGACTTAAAGAGACCTGGGGTAAATCTGTTCGTCAGCCCGTTCACAATTCAATAAGATGTGGAAACGATTACCCCCTGTGTACATGTACCGTCTCTAATATCAACACTCGGTCGCGTAGTAATACAATTTACCTTGTATGCATCTGAATACTGATCTAAAGCAACATTTCTGTGGTTTTCTAACTCAGTGGTGCACAAGTGATATAACAAAGCCTAAAACTCTTGTTTAAATACAACCTGTGGCAAGCCAGGGGTTCTTTTCTATCAGCACTATCGGCATTGACGAAAACGCGTAGGGAGTACCGTTAGTAATAATAATTCATCTAAAAACCAAACATCCTGTACATGCAACGGATGTACGCAGAGTTTATTCTACTTGCGGATCTTTATTAGTTGACGAATTGAAAATTCGACAACTATGTTGGTCAGTTCCGTTGGTTTGTCTGTTTGTTTGTCTGTTTGCACGCTACAGGCCACAGTTTTGGTCGGAGCATCACCAAACTTTATGGGAAATTTCTTTAGGCTTTAAGTGAGCCACCCATCGTTTTTAGTCAAATTCGCTTGAAAAATGTTGCCATGGCAACGGAAAAACTGCTTTGCTCTTTACTGACATCATCAAAATCTAGTTTGTTCTTTGTATTTTACTGCTCTACAAGACACAGTTCCGGCCGGATCATCACCAAATTTCATGGATACATAGCTTAGGTATATACCTGGAGATGGCTGGATTTTGGTGACCTTAGACCAAAGGTCAAGGTCAAGGTCACACAAAAGGTCAAAAACACATAAATGGCCATAGCTCCGGTTTCAATTGTCCTAGAGACTTCAAATTAAGTACATATTGTAGATACGTTCGAGCTCTATCGTCTGTAACCTTGATCTTGACTTTTGACCTTGACCTTGAGAAGTTCGCCCAAGGTGAATGTCAAGGTCAAGTACGAAAGTCAGCGCACCATATCGAGTAGTATATCGTTGGAAAGGTCTTAAGCCCCTGATTCCAGTGATATCTTATTTTTGGCGCTGTGACGTACACTGACGTCACAATGACGTCATAAACGTTAAATTTGCGAAATTTCAAAACGCCATAACATCGTCAATACTGAATGGAATCACTTGAAACTTGATGTGCATGTTATCAATATTGACCTCTACGAATTGAATTACGAGATCAAAGGTCAAGGTCAAGGTCACCGAAATCCCAGAAAAACACATTTTCGGTAATAACATCTGCTTGAATAGTGATAGACTCATGAAATTTCACCCATATCATTCAGAAGAGATATGGCAATGAGATATATATGTCAATTCCATGATTGACCTTGAACTTGGTCGGAAAAATGAGGTCACATGAGAGAAACTTCAAGGTCAAATTTTCAAAATAACTGAAACCTATCAAATTGCAAATCAAATGGAAAGTGTTGATCTCTTGATACATACTATTCCATAAATTTTTGGATGTGACGTTTATTGACGCCACAGTGACGTCAAAATGTCAATTTTTCGAAATTTGAAACGGCTATAGTGTCCTTAATTCTTGTTTGTCTGTTTGTTTATTTGCAGGATACAGGCCACAGTTTTAGTGCGAGTATCACAAAAGTTTTGTGATAGATAGGTGTTCACCGAGTAAGGACACCGAACTATTTTTTAAGAAAATTGGCTCATTGATAACGTCAATAGAAATTCTTGAAAAAATTGAAAAAATCCCTACCTTTAACATGAGGCGATTTTTCAAAAATTCATAACTCGTTTAATTTCCATTGGATTTTCTTGAAATTTTATAAACATATGTAGAATCACAACCTCTACAAACATCACAAGTTTGATCCGGATCGGATCCGGATTCCGGATTCTACGGATACATTTCCTTTTCTTCTGGATCCAATTTTGAAAAAATCATTGAACATTGAATTTTGAAGCTGTTATGTATAAAAATGCAGTGTTATTTCTAGTTTAAGGTGCACTTTTCATGTTCAAAATAACTTGAAAACTCGCTGAGATATTAAGACTTAAAGAGACCTGGGGTAAATCTGTTCGTCAGCCCGTTCACAATTCAATAAGATGTGGAAACGATTACCCCCTGTGTACATGTACCGTCTCTAATATCAACACTCGGTCGCGTAGTAATACAATTTACCTTGTATGCATCTGAATACTGATCTAAAGCAACATTTCTGTGGTTTTCTAACTCAGTGGTGCACAAGTGATATAACAAAGCCTAAAACTCTTGTTTAAATACAACCTGTGGCAAGCCAGGGGCTCTTTTCTATCAGCACTATCGCGGGTGATGTACCGGCGTAGAATTCCGCCTCATTCCCGGTTTTTAGCGGTAATTTGTTCGAGGACCAAAGGTCCTGTTCATGCACCAGATATATTTTTGTTGAGTTTCTTTTATTACTTGGCGAAATCATTGTTCGCAACAGTGCAGCCACAGTTTGCGTGTGATCCAAACCACACTTACCACATGTAACAATCTGCCTCCAACCTAAATCAGCCCAATTTCGAGGGCCGAATGATGATGTCACTAGACACTGCCAAACATTGGCAAAATCCCCATCTCTCACCATTGCCAAAGTACAAAACAAATTTAAAAATTCAAAAAGCAATCACATTGAGACCGACTTCCTTCAAATTTGGTATGCCTCTATAAGTTAACATTTTCCATCAATGTATGAAGTTTTGACTGGATCCTTTAAACGTCAATGACGTCATGACGTCAAATGTCAATTTTTGAAATATGGCTGAATCTCGGTAAATATTTCTCGCAGAATAGATCGGATTACACCATTGGAAAGCTTGTTCAATTCTGCTTGAGGCATGTAATGTATGATTCTATCCCGCCATGACAAATTTTCAGTATGACGACATAAACATAGTTCCCATAATGCCAGTGTTTCAAAATTTCAATGTTCTATGAAAGCCTATCATTTTCACATTCAATTTTAATGCAAATGAATTGTAATTGTCTGCGAATGTGTAGCACTATCAATCGTATATCATGTTTCAACTGATTGGTGAAATGGCACTGACGTCATACATATTATCTAATATACATATTATATTAATATGTTTTCCAACCTGAATATAACATTTGACCTTGGTAACTATAATAAATGATACAAAATCAAATCAGTAAAAAATTATAAACACAATATTAACAGGAATATTTAGAAACACCAGTATATCAGGTTTGTAGTATGCCATTGACGTCATATGACGTCATAATAACGTAAGATTTCCGGCATGGGTGTGGCCTGTAGCCTCTGGTTCGTTCTTTTCTTCATTAGCACTTGACCGTCCATATTTCTAGCTTGAATTCTTCTAAGCTTGAAGGATGTATTCTGCAGAACGAGCGCTCCAGGCCACGTGATTTTGGTGCTCCTAATACGAAGAAAGATTTTGACAAGTTTGGCCTTTAGCCCAATGGTATCTGCTTGCCAAAATTAAAATTTCGACTTCCTGAGATGTATTTATCTCGGATCATTCATCCACGACATGTACAATGTCTAAAGGGTGGCCCCATTACTATAACCTTGACCTTTACATTGGAACAACAGTTTGCGAATTCGTCAACTGCCGGGCCTATGGCCCCTCGTGATTGTATGTCCATCAGTAAGATGTCTGTTAGCACGATACCGTCCACAATTCTGGAGATATGTTCACGAAAATTTACAGGGTTATTCTTTATGTTATAGACTGGAAATGGTTCAATTTTCGTTAAATTCGGTCAAGTATAGACGTCACAAAAAAATCTCAAAAATTCCTCACGCTGCCGCCACAGCAGCCACACCAATGCGCAGCCATGGGATATTCCAGCATTTTTTCTGAGCGCGGTCTGTTGTACGGTATATACTTCACACGCACGAACTTCCAAGTGACAGATTGGCTCAGTCAGTAAAGGCGCTAGGTGTTAATGCGCGGGGTCAGGGGTTCGATTCCTTTTGCCATTTTCTTTTCTTTTTAAATTCCAGTCTAAATGACTTTTTCTGTTTCTGAGTGTTTTTTTTATTAATTCTTATATGCTTTCCACAGTCACCCTTTTATCTAGTTCTATTGTTTGCGATATTAAAACAAAATCAACCCTGAAGCAGAAAACACGATGAATCTACTACTTGGTGCCTTTATGGAGATAAAAAAAGCGTTTCATGAATATGAGTGGAATATTTCATTGTGTCTTCGGATGAACTATTTGATCGAGCTACAATTTTCATAGCAAACTGTTGTATTTTACGTTTGTTTTTGGCATCATCAAAATCTGACTGCATCATACAGGTTGAATTTCCGAAATTTCAAAAGGCCATAACAACGTCAATACTAAATGCAGTATCTTGAAACTTGATATACCCATTGATAGCATTGATCGACAACGAATTGTAGTACAAAGGTCAAAGATCAAGGTCAAGGTCACATAAAGTGTCGAAAACACATAAATGGCCATAACTTCGGTTCTAATCGCCCTAGAGACTTCAAACCAAGTTCATATATATATATATTTATTTCGTACAAGGTACAAGAACGAGGTGCAATACATCCAAAAGTGAAACAAAAGTGATTCAAATCAATAATAAAACATCAGGTGGTGCACAGTTGAACAATCAATTCATCGATCTCAGATGATTCAAACTGAGGTAGTAATACCTGACGACATTTGAAATCTAACATATCACGGATAACAGAGGCTGTTGCACAGTCTTCTTCATTTTGTGGTTTAACCACAGGGATTTTCTTGCAGTTAATGACATCATGTTTGTTTATAGAGTAGGAGAAACTCATGTGGGATAAAGAGTTAGACACGGGAGATCGGCTGCCATCTAACGCCAGTCTGGTACATAACTGGACAAGAACATTACTAGATCTTGAACACGAATTGAGAAACTTTAAAAACCTGTTATCCATTTGAAAATGTACATTAGCATCATCGACAATTAGTGGTAATAAAGCAGAGTGTGTACGGTAAGGCAGATTGAACAGATACCGGAGCGCCTTACGCCATGCAGTATAAAACAGTTCGATGGATTTGTCCGATAAATCAAGAAGCTGTGAGCCATACAAAGGCATGCAATATGTTTTAAATAAACGGTATAGACAGTTTGTAGGTAAACCACTGAAATGACATTTTACCATGTTTACCCTGGCCATGAAATCACTTATAAATTTATTTACAATGTCTGAGTTGCTTACATCCCCTATCAGATTGCCAAGATGCATATCACTTTTCACAACATCAATAGTTACACATATAAAAAGAATGTTTGGCTTTAGGTGATTTACAGAACCGTGTTTCACAATTACTTTGCTCTTAGAAGAATTGAACATAACATTATATTCATCAGCATATTCAGAACAAACATTAAGCAGCTTGTTGAGGCTAGACACAGTAGGGGTTAGTAGTACAATGTCGTCGGCATACCCAAGGGCTCCACAAAACTGCCCACGAATATAACACCCAAAACCCGATTTGCTAAGTCGAGTAAGTAGCTCATCAATGTACACTGTAAATAACAAAGGTGAAAGTACGCCACCCTGTTTTACACCATTTGATATTGTGAAACTTTGCCCAATAATGCTACCCCATTTGACACGAATGTACTGATTAGTATACATAGAAACAAGGAAACGTGCAATAATTGGGCATATACCCTTGCGTAATAAAAGTTGAAACAGCTTCACATATTCAACCCGATCGAAGGCACGACTTGCATCAAGTAACGCAAGATAAACATTAGAATTGTTATTGTTGTAGTATTGTGATCTTTCATTCACAACAAAAGTACATTGTGTGGTAGAATGTCTACTCTTAAAACCAAATTGTAAAGCAGACGTTGATAAAACTGAGCTACATTTACATAACAGTATGTTGTCGAATAACTTACCAAGTATGCTGCCAAGTGCAATAGCTCGGTAGTTATTTGAATCATTCAAAGACTTCCGTTTGTTTTTGGGTATAGGTATCTATAGGTTAATATTGTAGATTAACTCGAGTTCTATCTTCTCTGACCTTGACCTTGACATTTGACCTTTGACCTCCTTTTCAAGGTCAGAGCACAATGTGGCTAATATATCACTTTTTATCGACTTTACAGCTTTGGACATACATGTGTAGGAAATGATATATGTTAAATTTTCTCATGATTTGAAAATTGAGGTCAGAGCACAAAATGGCTAATATCTCACTAAAACATATATCTAAAACATATATTGTCCGGTAACCTTCCTTAGTCCGGTAACCTTTCTAATTCGTCAACTGCCGGGCCTATGGCCCCTCGTTTGTGTGTTTGTTACTTGCCGGAATCTAAAGATTCTGGCAAGTATATTGGTCAGTTGGTTTGTCCTGGTGTTTGTTAGTTGACGAATTAAAAATTCGTCAACTATGTTGGTCAGTTCGGTTTGTCTGTTTGTTTGTTTGTTTGTCTGTTTGTTTGTCTGTTTGCACGTTACAGGCCACAGTTTTGGCCGGATCATCACCAAATCTTACGGATACAATGCCTAGGTATATACCTGGAAACCGGTGAATTTTGGTGACCCTAGGTCAAAGGTCAAGGTCAAGGTCACACAAAATGTTGAAAACACATAAGTGGTCATAACTCCGGTTCTAATCGTTCTAGAGACTTCTGACCAAGTGCATATCGTAGATACACTCGAGTTCTATCGTCTGTGACCTTGACCTTGACATTTGACTTTGACCTTGAGAAGTTCGCTACAGGTCGAAGTCAAGGTCAAGTACGAAGGTCAGCGCAGCATATTGAGTAGTATATCGTTGGAAAGGTTTTGACCCCCTGATCGCAGTGATACCCTATTTTCGGCGCTGCGACGTACACTGACGTCACAATGACGTCATAAACGTCAAATTCCCGAAATTTCAAAAGGCCATCACATCGTCAATACTATATGGAATCTCTTGAAACTTGATATGCATACTGACAGCAATGACCTCTACGAATTTAAGTGCAAAGGTCAAAGGTCAAGGTCAAGGTCATCGAAATCCCAGAAAAACACGTTTCCGGTAATAACATCCGTTTGAATTGTCGTAGGTTCATGAAATTTTGAACCATATCGTTCAGAAGAGGTATAGCAATCGAACCTATATGTCAATTTCATGATTGACCTTGAACTTGGTCAGGAAAATAAGGTCATATGAGGAGAACTTCAAGGTCAAATTTTAAAACTAACTGAAACCTATCAAGTAGTATATCAAATGAAAGGTCTTGATTCCCTGGTACATACCTTTTCATCAGTTTTGAGCTGTGACGTTTATTGACGTCACAGTGACGTCATAAACGTTAATTTTTCAAAATTTCAAACGGTCATAGTGTCCACAAATTTTGTTTGATTCTGATGAAATTTTACAGATACAATATATATATTCATGCACAGACAATGCACAATTTTTGTGACTCAAGGTCCAAAGTTAAGGTCAAGGTCACGCAAAATGTTAAAAACACATAAGTGGCCATAACTCCGATTCCATTTGTGCTAGAGACTTCAAACCAAGTTCATATTGTAGATAAACTCGAGTTCTATCTTCTGTGACCTTGACCTCGGCATTTGAGCTTGACCTTGAGAGTTTGCCATGAGGTGAATGTCAAGGTCAGGTACGAAGGTCAGCGAATCATATCGAGTAGTATATCGTTGCAAAGGTCTTGGGCCCCTGATTGCAGTGATACCTTATTTTCGGCGCTGCGACGTACACTCACGTCACAATGACGTCATAAACGTCAAATTACCGAAATTTCAAAAGGCCATAACAGCGTCAATACTGTATGGAATAACTTGAAACTTGACATGCATATTAATAGCATTGACCTCTACGAATTGAAATACAAAGGTCAAAGGTCAAGGTCAAGGTCATCGAAATCCTAGAAAAACACCTTTTCGGTTATAACATCTGCTTGAATCATTGTAGTCTCATAAAATTTGAACCATATCATTCAGAAGAGGCATGGTAACCATATGTACATGTCAATTTTATAATTGACCTTGAACTTGGTCGCAAAAATGAGGACACATTCAAAACTTCAAGGTCAAATTTTCAAACTATCTGAAACATATCACAGTTTAGGTCGGATCATCACCAAACTTTATGGGAACATTCTTTAGGCTCAAAGCCAGGCACCCATTGATTTTAGTCAGATTCGACTGAAAAATGTTGCCATGGCAACGGAAAAACTGCTTTGCATTCTATTGTTATCATCAAAATCTAGTTTGTTCTTCGTATATTACCGCTCTACAAGCCACCGTTTTGGACGTATCATGACCAAATTGTACGTATGAAATGCTTTTGTGTATACTTGGAAATGGGTGAAATTTGGGGACACTAGGTCAAAGGTCAAGGTCAAGGTCAAATAAAATGTCAAAAACACATAAATGCCCATAACTTCGGTTCTAATCGCCCTAGAGACTTCAAACCAAGTTCATATTGTAGATTAACTCGAGTTCTATCTTCTGTGACCTTGACCTTGACATTTGACCTTCGACCTCATTTTCAAGGTCAGAGCACAATGTGGCTAATATATCGCTTTTTATCGACTTAACAGCTTTGGTCATACATGTATAGGAAATGATATATGTTAAATCTTCTCATGATTTGAAAATTCAGGTCAGAGCACAAAATGGCTAATATCTCACTAAAACATATATCTAAAACATATATTGTCCGGTAACCTTCCTAATTCGTCAACTGCCGGGCCTATGGCCCCTCGTTACTTGCCGGAATCTTCGATTTCGGCAAGTATGTTGGTCTGTTTGTGGATTTGTTTGTTTGTTTGTTTGTTTGTTCGCACTCTAGCGTCCACATTTCTCACTGGAGTCCTTCCAAAGTTGGTGTGCCTATTCTGTAGGATAACGGGCAGGTCGGGTTTGATTTTGGTGATTCTAGGTCAAAGGCCAAGGTCAAGGTCATGCAAAACGTCGAAAACACATAAGTGGCCATAACTCCGGTTCTAATCGTCGTAGAGACTTCAAATTAAGTGCATATTGTAGATATACTCGAGTTCTATCTTCCGTGACCTTAATCTTGAACTTTAACCTTGACCTTGAGAAGTTCGCCTAAGGTCGAAGTCAAGGTCAAGTACGAAGTTCAGCGCACCATATCGAGTAGTATATCGTTGGAAAGGTCTTGGGCCCCTGATTCCAGTGATATCTTATTTTTGGCGCTGCGACGTAAACTGACGTCACAATGACGTCATAAACGTCAAATTTCCGAAATTTCAAAAGGCCATAATATCGTTAATAGAGTATGGAATCCATTGAAACTTGATATGCATATTGACATCATTGACCTCTACGACTTGAAGTACAAAGGTCGAAGGTCAAGGTCAAGGTCATCGAAATCCCAGAAAAACGCGTTTCCGGTAATAACATCTGTTGGAATCGTCGTAGGTTCATGAAATTTGAACCATATCATTCAGAAGAGGTATGGCAATCAGACGTATATGTCAATTTCATGATTGATTTTGAACTTGGTCGGAAAAATGAGGTCACATGAGGAAAACCTCAAGGTCAAATTTCCAAAGTAACTGAAACCTATCAATTAATATATCAATTGGAAGGTCTTTATACCCTGACACACACTATCCCATTAATATTCAGATTTGACGTTTATTGACGTCACAATGACGTCATCAACGTCAATTTTTTGAAATTTCAAAAGGCCATAGTGTCCACAATTCTTGTTCGATTGTGACTAAAATATCCAAGTATAATATATATTTCCATGCTCAGGCAATGCACAATCTTCATGACCCAAGGTCAAAGGTAAAGGTCAAGGTCAAAGCAAAGGTCAAAATCACATAATTGACCATAACTTCGGAACTAATCGTCGTAGAGAGTTCAGACTAGGATCATATTGTAGCATATCAAAAGGCCTTTCTTAGGTGACCTTCAATGTGACCATTGACTATGATGCCTGAGGTCAAAGTTGACCTCAAAAATGACCTTGACCTTGACCTTTTGTGAATATATCGAGTAGTAGCTCATTTGAAAGGTCTTCGAAATTACTTTTCAAATCTGTTGTCATTTTTGGAATCGGACGTCTATTGACGTCATAATGACGTCAAACGTGATTCCAGACTGACATTCAGGTCTTTTAAGTGTCAGGTGTGTAAACTTATAACATTTACTGCAGATCTAACACCTGCAGACGATGTGGATTCGGCCTGTGATGCTCTGTCAATTTTTAGCTCAATTGATATATCTATTTTGACGTAATTGACCTTTTTGTGGCAACAAATCGATAAAATTTCAAGGGAAACTTATTATCTGAAGCTATTATGATCTTGTCTGGTGATACTATAACATATATAAACACGATTTTAACATGCATATTAAAGAAAAATCCATTCACAGTAAGTTTGCAGCATAGGGATGATCACAAATGATGTCATAATCACGTGAAAATCACATAAATGGCAGTAACTTCGAAACTAATCGCCGTAGAGAGTTCAAACTATGACCATATTGCAGCATATTGAGAAGCCTTTGTTATTTGACTTTGAATATGACATTTGACATTGTTTTTGAGACTTTGTGATGAGCTCAATATCGAGGTCAAGTACGAAGTTCAGCTCATCATATCGAGTAGTATACCGTTAGAAAGTTCTTGGTCTCCTGAGTCCATTGATGTCTTATTTTTGGTGCTGTGACGTTCAATGAGGTAACATTGATAGTAAGAGTAGTTTGTGAAGTAAACTAAAGTAAAATGAAGTAAAGTAAGTAAGTAAACGTAGTAAGTAGGGAAGAAATTTTAGTCAATTTGTTCAAATCCATATGTCATGTCATTGGCATATGACATATATTTTGGTTCCGGCAAGTGTGTGCCCTATGGGCTCTCGTTTGATTGTTTGTTTGTTCGCCCTCTACAGGTCGCAATTGTACAATGATTATCAAGTAACTTTGGGTACATTATATGTAGGTTATGAGGCAGCCACAGCACACTTTTGGTGAATCTAGGTCAAAGGTCAAGGTCAAGGTCAAGCAAAACGTCGAAAACACATAAGTGGCCATAACTCCAGTTCTAATTGTCGTAGAGACTTCAAACCAAGTTCATATTGTAGATATACTCGAGTTCTATCTTTTGTGACCTTGACCTTGACATTTGACCTTGACCTTGAGAAGTTCGCCTGAGGTCGAATATTTGACCTTGGAGGTCACCTCCTCCGATTTTCGATCTGATGCTTGGAAACGATGTCGGACCGGTCCCTTATGGTCAATGTCAATTTTTAGCGCGATCGGTCAATCCGTTATGACGTAATTGACGTTTCTATGGCAACGAAATCGGTCCCATTATAAGCGAAATTGCATGTTTCAAGCTGTCCATGCTGATAAAAGCGTCAATAATGTGCGTAAAAATCTAATGATACACCTGTTTATAGCCAAGAACGAGTTCTTTTGTTCCGCGAAATTTCAAGGTCAAAGGTCGGAAGTCAAGGTCAATATTGACCCGCAAGTGAAAACCATGTAGGTCACTATATCTCAGGAAGTAAGCAAGATAGAGACAGGAAAGTAAATCCACAGTATTGCACTCACTTAGCCTATCAACTTTTGTATTTACACCTAAGGCGTATGGCCGATAGCCTTTGCAAGCGCCTGAGGTCGAAGTTGACCCAAAAAATGACCTTGACCTTGACCTTTCGCGAAAATATCGAGTAGTAACTCGTTTGAAAGGTCTTCGGGAGTAGTTTCGATATATGTTCTTGTTTTTGGAATCTGACGTCATATGACGTCATAATGACGTGAAACGTGATTTTATCATACTTCAATTGATTGTTTACATGAGATGCATAAACCATTTATGATTATTGTTGATCCGGTGCTCTGGTAAGTATTGGGGATACCTACTGAAGCTATTTGACAAATATCAGTTCAATAATTGCAGTGGTAATGGCCTAATTGACCTTTTTATGACGGAAAATTGGAGAAAATTTCATTTGTTTGTCTTTTCATACTCATAGCGTCCACATTTGTTGCTTGATTCTTTTCAAATTTGATGTAGATATTCTGTAGGATAATGGCTCTTGACAGAATGATTTTGAGAAAAATAGCTCTATTGATGACGTCACAAAAGATCCGAATCCTATCAGTCTTTCATGACCACAAACTGCTTATGCTAGGAAAGAAATATAATACTTTTTTCAATGTTTTCCATCAACTATACAAAATCTAGAAAAATGCCATTACTCATATTTAAAATAACCAGATGCATCAACTTTGCAAAAAATTCAAAGTCTTTGGTAAAAGTTCAAGGTCATTGCCAGCTATTCCGGCAAGTTAGTCGACTATGTCGGTTCATTTGTTTGTTTGTTTGTCTGTTCGCACTCTAGCGTCCAGAGTTTTTGTTCTAAAGCTTCGAAACTTCGTGTGCACATTGGCTGACGTTATGGGAAGAAAACGTCCTATTTTGGTGTGTCTAGGTCAAAGGTCAAGGTCAAGGTCATGCAAAAGGTCAAAATCGAAAAATCGCAATTACTGACGTTCTACATAGGATTATTTTTTCTAATTATTTTTGTATTTTTATTTGGTCAAATACACATCATATGGTACATGCCCGATCGTCCTATGACCAAAACTCGCGATTTGCGCCCCAGGTCGAAAATTTGGGGGTCACGAATTTGATTGTTTTTCAAGTCTCTCATCATCGGCGAGTTTTCAAAATTTCACACAGCAGTCATATTTAGATCGATACCTCTGAAACTTAGCACACCGATATATGTCGATATCGTCCATCATACTGCAAAGTTTAACTCGCATCGGTTGAACGTTAATGACGTCATGACGTAAAACGTCAAATTTCGAAATGGGGCTATATATCAAAAAGTATTTGTCGTACAGAGAAGCGGATTGCACCGTTGGAAAGCTCGTTGAATTCTGGTTTAGAGGGGTACTGTCCGGTACTTTTCCGCCATGATGGATTTTCCGCTATGACGTCATAAACGTATGGCCTGTCATACCAATTTTTCCACTTTTCAGCAAACTTTCAAACATCACAGTGCACTCAAATTTGAAGATATTAGGCTGTAATTATCAGAACGTATTTGAAATAGTTATACCCAGCCATACACCAAGTTTCAACACGCTACGTGCAACGTCAATGACGTCATGACGTAAAACGTCAATTTTCGAAATGGGGCTATATATCAAAAAGTATTTGTCGTACAGAGAAGCGAATTGCACCATTGGAAAGCTCGTTGAATTCTGGATTAGAAGGGTACTGTCCGATACTTTTCCGCCATGATAGATTTTCCGCTATGACGTCATAAACGTAAGGCCTGTCATACCAATTTTTCGACTTTTCAGCGAACACTCAAACATCCACAGTGCACTCAAATTTGAAGATATTGGACTGCAATTAACAGAACTTATGTGGAATAATGATCCACAGCCATGTACCAAGTTTCAACACGTTACGTGCAACGTCAATGACGTCATGACGTAAAATATCAATTTTCGAAATGGGGCTATATATCAAAAAGTATTTGTCGTACAGAGAAGTGAATTGCACCATTGGAAAGCTCGTTGAATTCTGGTTCAGAAGGGTACTTTCCGATACTTTTTCGCCATGATCGATTTTCCGCTATGACGTCATAAACGTAAGGCCTGTCATACCAATTTTTCGACTTTTCAGCGAAATTTTCAAACACCCACAGTGCACTCAAATTTGAATATATTGGACTGTAAATATCAGAACCTATGTGGAATAATAATACCCAGCCATGTACCAAGTTTCGAAACGCTACGTGCAACGTCAATGGCGTCATGACGTAAAACGTCAATTTTGGAATGGGGCTATATATCAAAAAGTATTTGTCGTACAGAGAAGCGAATTGCACCATTGGAAAGCTAGTTGAATTCTGGTTTAGAAGGGTACTGTCCGATACTTTTCCGCCATGATAGATTTTCCGCTATGACGTCATAAACGTAAAGCCTGTCATACCAATATTTCGACTTTTCAGCAAACCTCCAAACATCCAGAGTGCACTCAAATTTAAAGGTAATGGACTGTGATCATGAGAATGTATGTGGAACTTTATTACCCAGCCAAATACCAAGTTTCAACACGCTACATGCAACGTCAATGACGTCATGATGTAAAACGTCAATTTTAAAAATGGAGCTATATATTGAGAGGTATTTGTGGTACAGAAAAGCAGATTGCACCATTGGAAAGCTCGTTGAATTCTGGTTTAGGAGGGTACTGTTTGATACTTTTCCGCTATGATAGATTTTCCGCTATGACGTCATAAAGGTAGGGTCTATCATGCAAGATTTATGTCTTTTCAGCAAACTTTCAAACAAGCACAGTGCACTCAATTTTGAAGGTAATAGGCTGTAATTATGAGAACGTATGTGGAGCGTTATTATTCAGCGACTTACCGAGTTTCAAAACGCTACGTGAAACGTCAATGACGTCATGACGTAAAACGTCAATTTTAAAAATGGAGCTATATGTCGAGAGGTATTTGTCGTACAGGGAAGCGCATTGCACCATTGGCAAGCTCGTTGAATTGTGGTTTAGGAGGGCACTGTCTGATCCTATTCTGCCGTGATAGATTTTCCGCTATGACGTCATAAACGTAATGCCTGTCATACCATTTTTTTTTACTTTTCAGCAAACTTTCAAACATCCACAGTGCACTCAAATTTGAAGCTAGTGCATATTGTAGATAAACTCGAGTTCTATCGTTTATGACCTTGACCTTAATCTTGAGAGTTTGACATGAGGTCAATGTCAAGGTCAGGTACGAAGTTCAGTGCACGATATTGAGTAGTATATTGTTGGAAAGGTCTTGAGCCCTCGATTGCAGTGATATCTTTCTTTCAGCCCTGCAACGTACACTGACGTCACAATGACGCCATAAACGTCAAATTTCCGAAATTTCAAAAGGCCATAACATCGTCAATACTGTATAGAATGACTTGGATCTTGATGTGTGTATTATCAGCATTGACGTCTACGAATTAAAGTACAAAGGTCAAAGGTCAAGGTTATGTCATCAAAATCCCAGAAAAACACATTTTCGGTAATAGCATCTGATTGAATTGCCATAGGCTCATGAAATTTGAACCATATTATTCAGAAGAAGTATGGCAATCAGACATATATGTCATTTCCATGAATGAACTTGAACTTGGTAGGAAAAATGAGGTCACATGAGCAAAACTTCAAGGTCAAAATTTCAAACTGACTAAAACCTATCAAGTAGTATATCAAATGGAAGGTCTTGATCCCCTGATACTTACTATTCCATTAGTTTACAGATGTGACGTTTATTGACGTCACAGTGACGTCATAAACGTCAATTTTTCGAAATTCAAAAAGGCCATAGTGTCCACAATTGTTGTTCGATTCTGATGAAATTATTCAGGTAAAATCTATACCTCCATGCACAGGCAATGCACAATTTTCGTGACCCCAGGTCAAAGGTCAAGGTCAAAGTCAAGAAAAAGGGCAAAATAACATAAATGACAATAACTTCGGAACTAATCGTCACAGAGAGTTCAAACTAGGACCATATTGTAGCATATCAAAAGGCGGTTCTTAGGTGACCTTGAATGTGACATTTGACCTTCAGAATTCCGGCAAGTGCGTCGACTATGTCGTCTCGTTTGTCTGTCTGTCTGTTCGCACGTTACAGGCCACAGTTTTGGTCGGATCATCACCAAACTTCATGGGAACATTCTTTAGGCTTCAAGTGAGCCACCCATCGTTTTTAGTCGAATTCGCTTGAAAAATGTTGCCATGGCAACCGAAAAACTGCTTTGCACTCTATTGGTATCATCAAAATCTAGTTTGTTCTTTGTATTTTAACGCTCTATAAGACACAGTTTTAGCCGGATTATCACCAAATTTCATAGGTACATTGCTTAGGTATATACCTGGGGAAGGGTGGATTTTGGTGACCCTAGGTCAAAAGTCAAGGTCAAGGTCACACAAAACGTTGAAAACACGCAAGTGGCCATAACTCCGGTTCTAATTGTCCTAGAGACTTCAAACCAAGTGCATATCGTAGATACACTCGAGTTCTATCGTGTTTGACCTTGACCTTGACATTCGATTTTGACCTTGAGAAGTTGGCCTAAGGTGAATGTCAAGGTCAAGTACGAAGGTCAGCGAATCATATCGAGTAGTATATCGTTGGAAAGGTCTTGACCCCCTGATCGCAGTGATACCCTATTTTCGGCGCTGCGACGTACACTGACGTCACAATGACGTCATAAACGTCAAATTCCCGAAATTTCAAAAGGCCATATCATCGTCAATACTGTATGGAATCTCTTGAAACTTGATATGCATACTGACAGCAATGACCTCTACGAATTTAAGTGCAAAGGTCAAAGGTCAAGGTCAAGGTCATCAAAATCCCAGAAAAACACGTTTCCGGTAATAACATCCGTTTGAATTGTCGTAGGTTCATCAAATTTGAACCATATCATTTAGAAGAGGTATAGCAATCGGACTTATATGTCAATTTCATGATTGACCTTGAACTTGGTCAGGAAAACAAGGTCATATTAAGAGAACTTCAAGGTCAAATTTTAAAACTAACTGAAACCTATCAAGTAGTATATCAAATGAAAGGTCTTGATTCCCTGGTACATACTTTTTCATCAGTTTTGAGATGTGACGTTTATTGACGTCACAGTGACGTCATAAACGTTAATTTTTCAAAATTTCAAACGGTCATAGTGTCCACAAATTTTGTTTGATTCTGATGAAATTTTACAAATATAATATATATGTTCATGCACAGGAAATGCACAATTTTTGTGACTCAAGGTCCAAAGTCGAGGTCAAGGTCACGCAAAATGTTAAAAACACATAAGTGGCCATAACTCCGGTTCTATTTGTGCTAGCGACTTCAAACCAAGTTCATATTGTAGATAAACTCGAGTTCTATCTTCTGTGACCTTGACCTTGGCATTTGACTTTGACCTTGAGAAGTTCGCCATGAGGTGAATGTCAAGGTCAAGTACGAGGGTCAGCGAATCATATCGAGTAGTATATCGTTTGAGAGGTCTTGTCCACCTGATTGCAGTGATACCTCATTTTCGGCGCTGCGACGTACACTCACGTCACAATGACGTCATAAACGTCAAGCTACCGAAATTTCAAAAGGCCATAACAGCGTCAATACTGTATGGAATATCTTGAAACTTGACATGCGTATTAATAGCATTGACCTCTACGAATTGAAATACAAAGGTCAAAGGTCAAGGTCAAGGTCATCGAAATCCCAGAAAATCACCTTTTCGCTTATAACATCTGCTTGAATCCTTGTAGTCTCATAAAATTCGAACCATATCATTCAGAAGAGGCATGGTAATCATACGTACATGTCAATTTCATAATTGACTTTGAACTTGGTCGCAAAAATGAGGACACATTCAAAACTTCAAGGTCAAATTTTCAAACTAACTGAAACATATCACAGTTTAGGTCGGATCATCACCAAACTTTATGGGAACATTCTTTAGGCTCAAAGCCAGGCACCCATTGATTTTAGTCAGATTCGCCTGTAAAATGTTGCCATGGCAACGGAAAAACTGCTTTGCATTCTATTGTTATCATCAAAATCTAGTTTGTTCTTCGTATATTACCGCTCTACAAGCCACAGTTTTGGACGTATCATGACCAAATTGTACGTATGAAATGCTTTTGTGTATACTTGGAAATGGGTGAAATTTGGGGACACTAGGTCAAAGGTCAAGGTGAAGGTCAAATAAAATGTCAAAAACACATAAATGCCCATAACTTCGGTTCTAATCGCCCTAGAGACTTCAAACCAAGTTCATATTGTAGATTAACTCGAGTTCTATCTTCTGTGACCTTGACCTTGACATTCGACCTTTGACCTCATTTTCAAGGTCAGAGCACAATGTGGCTAATATATCGCTTTTTATCGACTTTACAGCTTTGGACATATATGTATAGGAAATGATATATGTTAAATCTTCTCATGATTTGAAAATTCAGGTCAGAGCACAAAATGGCTAATATCTCACTAAAACATATATCTAAAACATATATCTAAAACATATATTGTCCGGTAACCTTCCTAATTCGTCAACTGCCGGGCCTATGGCCCCTCGTTTCAATTTCACATTTGAATAAAATTTCGGCATGCATGACCTGGAAACAAAAGCTTGAGTGATTTATTACACAAGTTCCATATCACACATTCATATTTTACCTACTGTGTGGATATTAATGTATGGGTTTGTTTTGACATTCATTAGACTTCTCCGCCCACACCAAGTTCTAGTGATGAAACCCAGGAAGCAGCAGTCGCACAAGGGGCAATTTATCATCAAAACAAGACCATAATAGGATTACGTGATATTATGGGAAATATCGGAGACAATACCGGAACTTATTTTGCAGATTAAATGAACCAGTTATATGATACTAATCCACACACAACATCTAGGGTCATCATACCTATAAACTGAAATATAAAGCCAACGAAACAGATTTTTGGCTAAAGCGCAGTGCGTTCACAATACCATAACTCGAGAAAACAACAAAAGACAAACCGAAAGCATAATCATTGGCAACAACGTATTCAAGCAATGCAACCCAACTCTAACATAGGTCTCTAGTTTTCGGATCTTTGACAATGCATAATCATAGATAATCACCACTTCTCTTTGTCAGGTTCGCCAGGTGCAAATGTTAACGTACATCACATAGCAAGGACAAATCATGCGGCGATAATTAATTGATTTATTACATGTGGCACTGGGGGATGAGTTGGTTGAAATGGTACAAATACATGTTCAGTGTAGTTTTCTGAATAACACGTACTATGAATCCTTTTACTACAAAGCAAACACTTGCCAACAGCACATGTAATTACCAAAACTATTTCCACAGGACCAGATGTTCCCCAAATTCATTTTAAGAAAACGAGGCGATTCATATGCAGTGAACATTATGAAGGTTTAATAATGTCAAGATATGATGTAAAATTCCAGTTTAAAAAGTTATCATTACCAAACACTGTAGCCACATGTCCCTCAGGATAGCTAATTGTCAGCATGGCTTTGATGTGTCACGATTCGTGGTGAACCTTTGACGGTAGCTATTGGAGCACTGACAACCAATAGATATTCAAATCGCAAGTTCTGTCAATTATTTCAGGTCACGTCTATGATACGCTGTGTGTTGATTTAGATCATTATGGAAGTCTGGTCCTGCATGGACTGGACATCTCATGTCAACAGTTTTCAATATCGTTTTTCAAGGAACTGAATTCCTATATCGCCACCGAGCAGCGTTTGCAGTGATTCTTCTGTCTCATTAAGGCATTTCAGAAGAAATGCCTTCATGGTTTAAGCAGAATTTTCGTTTTCCTTTATTTATTTTTTATTTATTATTTTTTTTTCCGCCGTTTTGGTTCCCGACCGATTACTTTAGTTTGCCTCGATGTATCTTCGCTAAATTTTCAGCATTGGTCAGACATATTATGTGGAAGAATCCTGTTGTTTTTTAGCCGGATCCGAGGTCCGTGAGGATGAAATCAATGTTGTTTTTTGGACTTTGTTTCCGCACGATAACTCAAAAAGTATGTAGGCAATGGCTGCAGAACTTTGCACGGAGGTTCATATATCAACAGGGAAGAACCCTATCGATTTTGGGATCAATCCGTCAAACGACCTTTGACCTTGAGGTCGGAAGAGTTTTTGGCCAGTCATCCTTGAGGTTTCCTGCATATCTTGGAAACGGTGCATCGTAGAGCGAAACAGACGCTATTTTCGGACTCGTCGCCCTAGACAAACATGTCTAAGGGGTATTAAGGATGACCTTCGACCTTGACTTTGAATTTTTCTGCCGAGTCGGCATTTTTCGTTTTCGTCGATATCTCGGAAACGGTGCGTCGTAGAGCGAAATGGACGTTATTTTCGGACTCGTGGCACTAGACAAACATGTCCAAGGGGTATTATGGATGAACTTTGACCTTGACCCAAATTTTTTTCGCCGAGTCAGCATTTTCCGTTTTCGTCGATATCTTGGAAACGGTGTGTTCTAGAGCGAAACGGACGTTTTTTCAGGCTTGTGGCACTAAACAAACATGTCTAAGGGGTTTTAAGGATGACCTTCGACCTTGAATTTTTCTGCCGAGTCGGCATTTTTCGTTTTCGTCGATATCTCGGAAACGGTGCGTCGTAGAGCGAAACGGACGTTATTTTCGGACTCATGGCACTAGACAAACATGTCTAAGGGGTATCGTGGATGAACTTTGACCTTGACCTAAAATTTTTCGCTGAGTCGGCATTTTTTATTTTCGTCAATATCTCGGAAACGGTGCGTCATACAGTGAAACGGATTTCATTTTCGGACTTGTGGCACTAGACAAACATGTCATAAGGGTATTATGGTTGAACTTTGACCATGACCTGAAATTTTTTCGCTGAGTCAGCATTTTTCATTTTCATCGATATCTCGAAAACGGTGCGTCGTAGAGCAAAACGGACATTATTTTTGGACTCGTGGCACTAGACAAACATGTCCAAGGGGTATTCATCGATAAACTTTGACCTTGACCTGAAATTTTTTCGCCGAGTCGGCATTTTTTGTTTTCGTCGATATCTTGGAAACAGTGTGTCGTAGAGCATTGTAGAGCCCATGGTAAACATGTTATAAATATTACAAATTAGTCTTAACACCGAAATGCCTCCAAGGCATCTTTCGGCCTTGACGTCTAGTTAATATTGCAAGTGAATTATATTGCAACACAAACTACCAAACAACATTTTGTAGAATGGAGTGAACGTATTTGTAAATAAGTTTTATTCTTGTATTTGATTTGTATTCGTTAACAAACGCAAGCAATTGGATTCAGTTTCCATTGCATATGAGAGTGTTACACCCTCACCATATGGACATTACATGCATATATGTTCATACACAAACAAATACATAAACTGAAAGAGAAATCAATGATAACTTTATGGTGTGTATAATACATCGGTAGTAACAATTTTATAGAATTGGCTCGATATGTCCTAATACCTCAGCTCGCCCATAAGCCTATGTCACACAGCCACTACGTACAATTTGCGCGTGTACGTAAGTATTGCGTATAAAATACGCATAAACTGCGTAAATCTCAACGGACAAAATTTTTTGATCAGCTCAAAACCAAAATCACGTGAGGACCCGTTTGCCGAAACCCTCAGACAGACATTGATTTTGGAAAATGGTATAATATAACTATATAACTAACTATTCAAGATTCAATGAAATCCATAACCAGAGGCTGACAAATCTCAAATATGGTTGGATATAGTTTAAAAGAATCACATGTACAAATCGATGGTATGCTCATGCATTCCAGTTTGCACAGTATCTATAGTATTGAAAGTAGTGGGTTTTATTCGAACACATGAGCGATTACACCCACCCGTGTAATATATACACCGTCACCCGTGTAATATAGTTGATTCGGACACAATGGCATTGTATCATACGGTCGATTCCGTTGGTCGAAAGGAGTAAATAATGGGTCATAATCAGATATTTACTGGCTGATTGTGTTAGCAAACGCGCACCTACAACTGCTTCGTGAAATAAATAAATTTTGCATGATACGATACATACTGAGACACAGTTCATGTCTGTGTACACGATATAATAAATATTTACTGTATGGCGTATTGAATTTGAAAAAGGAAATTGAACTTAAAAATCAGCTTTATGATTGGATATGACCATTACGAGTGACGCGTACAAAAATATGTACCTATAAACAACAACTCTAACATCATGGGTATTTTAGGAATCTCTGGAGTTGCAAATTACATATTGCGTAAAGAAATGAACTGCTTTGTTCTTGAAACAGTGTTTGCTTTTGTATCGACAGACTGCACATTCTAATTTCACGCACGTAATTTCTGTTGATGAGTTTTTTGTTAACATTTCTTGCGACCTTATCAGGTTACAAACTTTCATACCTGCATCAATTTCAATGTGACACGCACGCGTATATGAAATACTTCAACGTGTGTGACGAAAAGATTGTCAGTAAGGATGGAAATAAAAGATACCACAAAATTGTGCGTCTGTGTTGAGCAATATCGAATAATGAGTGGGTTAAAAATATGATGCACTGGGAATATATGTAACTGGGATTCACTTTATAGATTGTGTAGGCAAGTTTATCAAAACAAATATATATATAGCCGTGAGCTGGTAACATGATGACCTTGTAAACTATACAAATAATAGCCCAACTTGACACGAAAAGCTAAGGATACTCCAAATAAGTGGCTAATACAATGTAATCAAATATACAACTGTATGTTTTTTTTTATACAGGAATTATGTCCACAATTCAATGTATTGTTTAATATCTAATTATCAAACGTCTTACACAATATCAGTGCGACTACAGTAACAAAGCCGACACTGTACATTTGGATACAATCAATACGCCAAACCAGCTGTACATACACTGGATATACAAAGTCAAAGAGGTACAATCAGATCAGCTCATAATGTTATTGTTGAAACTTTATGTGTCCACAGTGTAGACAGGATATAATGGATATTTCAACAGATCTACAGAGGAGACAATCTGTACCACGATTCTCTGCCTAATGTCTACCCATCAATATTATGTAATGTTATTCCACATGATCAAAAACTAAGGATTAAACACACCGGAGAAACAGACTGATAAATAATTGAAGAATACTTAACAGAATCAGCAGCAATAAATGTGAATCCGAAATTCTAAATAATCAATATGTCACCAAGTTGTGATTGGCAGAGGTCAACGAACAAGACATGTCAAAAAGGGTTGGATCTCTCCAGTCTAACATAGTTTATGAGACTGGAAACACTAGTTACAAAATATGTTTTGACATGTGCTCAGACAGCGAATATCAGGGACTGACCATCAATGTCTCGTTAGTGGAATAAGGAATACGACTGACCATCGCAGATATCACCATGCATATTGCTTTCTGTAGCCGAGACAAACCATGGACATACTTTGTAATGACCCCTCAAATCAATATTTACATATCCGTAGGCGGAAGCTGACATAGATCATCGCGATTGTGTATGTGTGCGTCCATCACCATCCTTTCAGCACATTTTATGAGATTTGAGTTTCCAAGGCAGTCTACCTGAAAACATGTATTTTGTTTGGCTAATTGTGTGTGCAATAGCAAAATATACATTTGAAAGCTTGAACCAGAAATGTGTATTGTTATTACTTTTTATACACAAGTATCTGAAATGGAGAGTGGTCGTGACTCAAACTATTTTATATTTTTGTGCATTCAATTTGCACGAATTTAGAAACCTAATTTTTCGGTCGTCAGTTGTAAATATCCCTCTTAATCCAATTATAGTTACTTGAATTCACCCCTTGCACGAGCAATATGAGGTGAAGAATCAGCGAATGCCACTAGTTGTTTATTGCTTCGTTGGGAGATATCAGGGACAATTAACCTTCTTGAAGTTTGTTACGGATGTTCTGAATGGCTGCATAGGTTATTTTATGAAATTAATGTGTATGTCGTTTTGTTTTCAAAGCTTCCGGGGTGTGTGGGGGGGGGGGGGGGTCCAATGCACAGTGGTATCCAAAAAGCTCTCTCGATTTGCTGGCGGTATTCATCTGCCGAGTTTGGGTATAATCTTTGAAGACTTTGGTTTATGGTGTCGGATGGCCTCCATTCGCACCATCACTTGTTCGTAGCAAAAGGCGAACACAATAATGAAAAGGTGATACGATACCAATTCACAAAGCAATGATCGAGGCTGGAAAGTAACGACTCTTGCACATTGCAAGATGGCTGGGGGAGGGGGGTCTAAGGTGCAATGAGTGAAAGTAAGTAATTCGAATTTTGGCGCCTACTTTCTTTTCTAATCAAGAAATCATACCAAACTTTTACGTATTTCTTATTTGTCCGAGTTTAGTTGTGGAAACGATTATGGTAGTATTGGTTCAAGAAAACTTCAACAAAATATTATTTCAAATCCATGGACATTTCAGGTGAGTCTGCAAATGCATTTGTTTGTCTGCTGAAAAGACCATCGCTGAAAAGAAGATCCTTCATTAACCTAGACTGATGGGATGTTGTCAATCTATCATATAAAACATCCATATTCGCCTTGTTATCTGTCGGTTTGAGATAAGGACCAGGACCGATTATCCGTTCTTCTACTCAAGCGTTGTCAGAAAAGACAAAGCATGCCTGAACAGTGTTCCGATATGTTTAGATTTGATGTGAGACAAACTTGTGTGGTGTCGGGTAAAAAATCTTTGATGTTTGCTGGGAAAAAAAGTAATATCAGTAACTGGCCATCAATATCACGTTAGCAAAATTTGAATTATAGTTCATCATGTGCCACTACTATTATTGTTCATGCTGAACTTCTAGCGTATAATATAACGTGGCATGAACTGTCGAAAGGAACCAAAATGTGGATAGGTTGTGATTACCGGAGATCTCCTCGCCTGATTTACATGAACCAGGAAGTCTCAAATAAGATACCGCATACATGAAATGTGAAAACTTCAAGATCTTCCCTGGAATAATCCACAGGAAGGATACACACCTGTTTCATACCCAAAAACGGTCTCAAGGTCTTTCAATCAAACCAAGGAACAACACGGATAAGCTTCCTAAAAGCGGGAGGAAGACATAACCAGGATTATTCCTGCTGAAATACATAGTTCCTTAGCCCTTGTTTCTTGTTCATGACATCAAATTAGCAGCTCTTGCCTTGGATTGTGCACTATATGACACGGACCTATTTCTTGGGGTTTATTTTGGATTCTAGTGTACACCCCGATCAAGCGGACAGTGGAATGAATTAACAAAGTGTGTTTCCCTTATGATACCAATGTGGCTTCGGGCATAATCGTGATCTTTTCACGTAAAATGAGTTGACCACATTACTTTCCAAAATATATCGCAGAAATCTCCCAACTCTCAAAACTCCATATATCACAACCAGCAGTGGAGAACTAAGATGAACATGTCAAATCGAAATCTCGACAGAATTCAGGAATCTGTAGGTAGCCCTGACAAAGAAAAGAAGTCTTAGGGCAAGGATTACATCTGCCAAATACTGATTTGCTAGATGAAAACCGTCACATTTTCATGAAATGCGTGAGACTGACGAGTTGTCCTCATTGGACATACGTGTATTGAAATGGAAACATATAATAATTGCAGCAATAATTGCAGTTTGTAAAAAAAAAGCTATGCTTTGAATAGAATGAATCATTGTTATAAACCTGGTTCGTTTTGACCATTCCTAGGCCTTCGACTGAAATTACCATTTTGTATTATATATGAATGCTAATGACGATGGATCTGCATCAGTGGTAATGTTAAAATCTGTAATTTATATGGATACATTATCAGATACACATTACAACGGCCAACGTTATTTCATTTGATTCTTGTTGAATAGTCTCGAAAGTTTCATTTCGAAACAGTTGTTTTCCCCACGTCATTCATATACATGTTCTGTGCAACCACTTTTCCGTTGCTAATATCGCTGGTTAATTTAATTATTATGGCTTCAGCTCCTGTCACACACTACTACTATCACGCACTACGCCTGCTACGAAAAAACAGCTAATCCCTTTAACATTTTTAGTGATTCAATATATATTTCCATCCCGGGGATGTTCCAGAAAGGCATGCCATGTGCTAATAAACTGGATTTAATAAGACACGGTTTCATCAACTTTCCGAAAGCAATGTCTTGTACCGTAGTTTTAAGAAGGCCTCTTCATGGTTCCTCCGCTGTAAAGTGAGGGGCCCGCATAGAATAATGGGGAGTAACTGTCCATGAGAGACAATTGCACTTCAGCTAAATGCATGGAAAAAACTATTGCCTATTGGTCTTAATGGCATTTGCTGAAAATTATCACATAAATTATCACATTATGATACATCAGTGTAAATTTTATTATCAGGAATCAATCCGTCATGTGTACAGTAGGAACAACTACATTCCAAACCCTATTTGTCTTTGATGACACCAGAGTGTCTTTTGATAGACTAGTTGGTTGGGTTTTGTTCCTATTCCAAAATGTTGTATTTTTCGTTTGATGATGTCATCACCAAATTCCAATATTATTGGTGTTAAAAGGTTGATATTTGCATTGATATAATATATGTCCGCCGTCATGTTCAAGTCACCAAACTTGTTATGTTAACACCATTCTGTGAGCTAATTTATCTTGTTACCTGTTAAGGTTTTCATAGTCACTTCAACCCTCCAGTGCTATTCTCGAAACGAAGACATCAAATTATTCATACATGGATACTAAGCTATTAAAATGACATGTGACTCTGCTGGAATAAAGATCTGTTGTGAACAATATGGTTTGTGAGTAAGGTTGATATGGTATACATAGATTATGCGTACGCTTATTATGCGTATTATGCGTTACCAGTTTAAATTAGGAGCATGGTTCCTTAGTTACTAAATCTCATTAACAATTGTGCAAATATCATAATGCTTCCTTCATATGTAAATTAACTAGCTTGGGTGAAAATCTTGTCACCATACTCCGCGCTAGGAACCAGGAATACGATGGTTTGTGTCCATTGAGAATCCATTGTTTTTTGGAAATCGACTGATTTCGTCGTCATTCAATAACAGTCAGAACAATATCCGATTTATATCTATTCAACATAACATACTAGAGAAGATTCCATGTGTTCGTATTTGTGGTGGTATCTAAATTCCTTTATTAAAGATGGGAAATGACCTGAGCCACAAATTCAGCTTTTCTGTCAATGCAATTAAAGCAGCTGCCTTCGAAAACAGACAATATGTTTTGAAAACTATATTTCATTATAAACATGTGAAAATAAGTGAATGAGACGTACTATCAACAAATGTTATGGCTACAGCCAGTCTTTTGGGGGACTTTTGCTCATTTGAGCAGGCGCTTCACGCGTCAATACAGGAACTGTATCCATCACACGCAGATGTAAACAAAGCATAAAAGTGCAAAATGGACTGATAATTCCACGCACACCATCATATATCACTGATTATTTTCTCATAACCACTATATATGCAGATACAAACTGGAAAATGTGTTCGATTTGGACTTTTAAAGGCAGTTTTGACATTTGTTTACATTCGAGCTTGATGGATACATCTTGTTTGTTTATATACAAACCTGGGATAAAATGTGTGTTAAAACGGATGGAAAAACGACTCGGACGGGCTGTAATCGTCAAAATCAATGTGCATATGTTTCGTTATTTCGTATTAGATTGTTTGAAAGAAAATATTGCATACATCCGAAGGCAGCTGCTTTAAGCTTTGTCATGTTAGGATTTTGTGCAACGTGCGCCAAGTTCCCAAAAGGTATCACGCAGCAAGGAATATTAGCAAAAACACAAACTTTAATATCAATATGCAGCACATGTGAATTCTTTTACACATGCATATCGAGATGAAAGTGTGATAGTGCCACAATTTGCGAGAAAACTCACGGACGTTAAACGAAGCATTTCATCAGACGGACTTTTCCCCTAAATTTGCCACAAGTTCTTCCAAGCAGGACAAATGATACGAACGGCGACACTTTTGTTACCCTTCTTTAGTGATACGTCAGTGTCCACAAAGCACTCCTATTGTATATAATTCATGTCTTGTCGTTCTTCCACGAGTGTTTCAAGACAAACTTCTTTGCTGCATTGTGCGTTGTAAATAGATTATCCCAGGACAAAGACATGCCATCCATTAGAATTAACACTGAGCCAAGGTCGAATACATCTGCGACTGAGGTAAAAACGTGTGATTTGCTGAAACATAGGGATATGGTGAGTACATTGGTTGGTAAATCTTTAATACAATGTCACAACAGGATTACCAACTATTATCAAATTACATATAATATACACACATAATTACATAATTCCCTTTAAGTGAGGATCAGGAACCTAATTTGATGTTAATCGAATGGAGTTTCACTGCATCACTTTGTGATGGCCATCAGTGATCCAGTGTTATTTGGTTCAGAACCATATTATAATTTGTTATTTTTTGGGTATATGGACTATATAGAGAACATGGGATATGTACTGCATACCCTGCAAGCGAAATCTAAAACGTCATGTTATATCTCACCAAATTGTAAAAGTCTGTATACGTTCATTTGAACTCCTACTGCGTGATCGAAAATTATTGGAATAAATTGCTATATAACCTGCTCCTACTAACATTGAAGAGATACAGTCGACATTGATGGTCAAATCAACTGACTGCCTGGAATCTACCACTGACATTTTTATATCCATCAAGTGATTTTGGGTTCATATATGATTTGACATGTTTTTTAACGTTGCTGGTTTCAAGTAGCTTACTCTGTTTTTTTTGTGTGGGACACATGAAAACTACCAAAACTTTCACTGTGACCTCAAATTCGTCGAAAGTTCACATTGAAAGTCATCGATTTAGCATATTTCCAGTGATACCGAAACAACAACAAAATATGCAATAATATACAGTTTATTGGCTCGTGGTTCATACATTACGTGTCGGATGTATTATAGCAGTGGAACCCAACATAATCAGATTGAATCAAATGTGCTCCATATAAGGAGAATTTAAATTCAATGCGTAGTCTTTGTTTATGTTAGCGCAAATGTGAACAATTTATTATGGAGGGATATATTCATCGACAATATGCTAGGCGATTGAAGCATAACAAATTCTCAAAACGGATTATGCTATTTTAACATCCCAACAATGATTCCCTTACAATCAAATCTTGGCCTTCCAGAACGTGTTGTGATTAAGGGATAAAACTGTGTTTGGCTAACTTCGGGATTTATATTCATATCAGTTGCACCACGGTAGGAAATATGATTTTCGTAAGTGTCATTGTCGGCCATGTTGAATTTTGAGGCAAACATCTGTCACATGTACTCAGCAGTGACATCATTGGATTCCCCAGTATCAAAAACATGGGTATGGACACCAAAATCATGTCTCTATCTGCAATAGAAGCTGAGTTATAGGCCAAAACATGACTTTAGATTTTTCGATGGCGGCCATTTCAAAAAAGGCCATTTCGAGGGGGATCCCTTGTTCTGACGACGTGGTACCCATTAAATTCGGATTCAGCATACTCAAAAAACCCCAGGGAATTTTTATACTTTCTGCCAGCATTGAGCATCTTTTTCACATATCTGCCTGACTAATATGAAAAAGTCACGTGAATTGTAAAAGACGTCTGGATAGTAGTTTGTTGCACCCAAGGCCATCGTCTCAAGGCCTACTGAAAGCGAAAGGATATCATTCTCAACGCAGACGATCACAAGATGTTCGTTAAAGAAGGGATTACAGAAAGATCAAACCGATATACTGCTCACCAGATGTAAAGTTGTGAGTGGTGAACCAATACCTGCTTTAGCAGGCAGGTGTCGGACACACCTGGTGTAAATGGCAGAATTAGCAGGCTAAACCGAGTGTATGGGCTGTTGTTATAGAAAACACTCCTTCGGCAGATATGTTTTTTCTGGTACTTATCTTCTGAAGTTGGAGTTTTCGATAATGAAAATTTTGAAAGCTTGCAAAGTTCTACCAAACTATATAATATTATTACTCTAAATCGTCAATGAATCTTGACCAAGCTCAACATATCATATATTATGCTGTTTATATTATGAAATGAAGTTGAACGACTGATCAAACGTGAGAAAAACTTCGTGGAACAAACAGACAGGGGTCTCAGCAGCCTGTGGGTTATTTTAGGGCGTATAATGTATTAGGCGTGGGGTCTGGGGCCCCAGAAGCCACCCCCTGGATGCTCTGTGGTGAATTCTGAGGCTCTCAGAGGTTGAAATTATGAATGAAACATTCCACAAGGTCGAAAAATACAAGATGTATTGTAAATGTACTGCAGCGACACTAATTGTCACATTTGTTAAACCGTCTCATATCAGCACGTGCGACTATATTCCCTATCATTTAAAATGCACGTGTTCACGTGTTTCTTTTATATTGTTATGAACTTAGACCTGCTGTTATATATATGTAACTCGGACATTTATGGCTTCGTTAGTGATTTACTAGTACGCAGGCAATGCAGTACGAATTTGCGTATTTGTGTATAGGGGTAATGCGCCCTTGGGTTATTACTACTTCTTAATTGATGCTTGTATTGTTTTACAGAGGTCATTATTTTTGTCGAATGAACCTCAATGTAGGTTATTATTTGCAATAAAGACCTCATAGCAGGCATCCATTAGGTCACATTAAGGGATCGACACAGGTCATTATGTACTAGATTCGCCTCGAAAGTCCTTCGTTTCTAATAATGACTTGCGTCTCGCCCATTATCTAATACCTCTGCAATAATGTGTGCAATATTGATTGGTCAATTCCCCGACAATACCACCCCGTATTTGGAGAGCTGACGCGATCTATCAGTAGTTTCTGTACTGAGAGTTATATAATCCAATTATAAAATTGTTGCCAAGGACTTCAGACCCCAATACGGCAAACATCTGCTTTCAGTCAGCAATATGGTCTTTAATATGATGAATTTCAGGAAGAAGTCATGCCGTCTTTTACTCTGGAGCCCATGATGAATTATAGTATATAGAATATGCATATGATGTTCTCATGAGATACAACATGACCTTTTATCGGTAATATTTCTGCAAATAGAGACTAACATATGTTACCACTCGTGCACAATGTTGATAATTTGGTTCGGTTTCTTGGAATCCTATTGTGTGCAATTCCACATTATAAACGATGATACTTCCTGTGTCCCTCCTGAGAACATTGTTGTACCTCCGGCCGACTGCTTTGAAGGCATATATATCAGTGTCATGATCTATAGTGGAGCCAAATGTGATCGTGTCTCACGTTGGAACCAAGTTTAAAATCAGCCAATTATTGCGTTCATGTTTGTCAAGTGAATTTGAAAGTACATCTCGAGAATTGCAGGAATATAAAGAAAATATACAGAAGTTGATGTTATATACTCATAAAGATCACATTGAATCGTGCATGGAGGCACAGGTTAGAGAATGATTGGCTCGCGGACATTGCCGGTGACCACAGTGTCCAGACAAATACTGATGACGTCACGAGACTATGTGTAGAATTCGCCACCAACGCGGGCTGTTTCAAGAACGTAATGGATGAGAGTCGAGTCTGAATCTTGGTTTCGGCTCATTTTAAGCACATAATACATTATTCAAACTAATTTTCATTTGCGTGAGATTTAACCCTATAGACAAAATAAAGCTAATGCACAATGGATAAATTGGGTCAGTTCGAAAGGTCATTCTAGCTTTACATGAATCACGTTTTTATTTTTGTCATTGACAAATACATTATTTTCTCTAGAACATTTTCCTCAATAAGCATTACATTGTACATTGTGGTTGGGGAAACGATTATGTCGTGTACAATACGTTACACATTGGAAATATTCGAATGACAACTCAATGGAGTGGCTGGACAGAAACCTGGAAAAAAAGTTGTTCCTTGATACTGCATCAATAAAAAAACAGTTGTATGGAGGCGTGGAGGGCATCCCGGTAGCGGGTGATTGCACGAGTTCTTACCGCTGTGACCCAAAATTATAGAAGATGACTTGGTTGGTCTCCACGGGGTATTAATTGCACAGTATTAAATAACATGTGCGGAAAAACGGAAAATTGTGCATAAATATATATTCATTTTTATAACGTTTTATTCTCGTCGGCTTCAGTACGTAACCTGCAAAAATAATCACGTAAAGTGTCAAATGTGATGTGTGCTGTTTTTAAACCACAGCACAGTATATCATGCATATATGTACGGTATTGAACGGTGAAAATCACAATAGTGTTATCACAATCAATTAATCACAGAGCAAAAACATTCGAAACCGAAATACATTTACAACACCAGGCAACACTTGCAGAATAAGCGGCACCTGCAAAAATATGGGTTTTGCACAAACAGGAGTGGATAAACATACTCCACCTGATTTTGAATTTCGACTGCACTGTATGCATTTGAAATAATAATTTGCATGAAGTATTAGATCGTTTGCATGAAGTACAAAGTCGTTCGCACGATGTAATGTTACATAGTTGACAAACCCATCTACATCATCTTAGCCCTTCAACTAACAAGCGCCATAAGGCGCTCCAAATATGGTGCCTTGTATCTCTATAAGAACCACATGGCGCTGTAAATCATCTATGCTTCCCCTGGCAAAAATTGGGTCATTTCAACATGAAATATTCCTGATCACAATCTGTTTTTACTGAATACAATCTTCCGCTGTTATTTGAGGTAAATTTATGTCTATCGATGGCCTATTCATTCTATCATCAAGTAGATGTATATAATGAAATATAATTAGTTCGGATAATGAAGACTTGGTTAATCGGGTGACGGTAAGTCAGGTTTTTTCTTGTATCAGAATCGCACAAAACTTCCTAAAATTTACTTCTTTTTTAAGCCATATGCTATTTAAATGAATAATGCAATGATAAAAAAACAGCTGTTTTATTACTTGAACATGATGCATAAAACTGTTTGTAAATGGACTCATGTGATGATAGTGGTCATGTGAACCCACGTGGTCATGTGAGTAGCCATTCTGACTGTGCTATTGTTGACAATAAATATAACAAATATGAGCGAATACTATAACAAAATAACCCCCATAAAATAAATTGCCCAAATATCACAATATGATGAACGAATTGGTCGATAAATGTAACCCAATGGCATCTCAAGGCTTCTGTGCATTCATCATTGACTACCCATGGCCTTGAAATTTGCCTTCGTGATTCACGGTGCTGAATTCCATGACCATGGTTTTTTTACAATAAATCCGGGAAACATCCAATTTGAAATGCTTGGGTGACTGGTCTATACATGAATTTCGTGAAATATATTTCAGAAATGTGAGTTATTCAGCGAGATGTCCTTCTGCCACAAAGAAACCTTTTGTATAGGAGATGTAAGAATTCTATCGCGACAAATCATGTAAGTGTTAAAAGTGGATATTTCAATTTGGTTAACATTTCTCATCACGAAAACGTAGGGTTTAAATTTTTACACGATCATCTTTGGGAAATATGGTGACAGGTCTGATTGTGCCCACATTTTGAAGTGAACGTTCTGGTGAGAGTTCAGATAAAGCTTTTGCTTATATATGTAACGTCGTTTGTTGTAATTATATAGAAATGTAAAGTTGCTAATTCAGAAGGACAACATACAAGCCTTGTATGTTCATATTTTCGTGCTATCAAACGTATAACACACATCTAAGATCTATGTTTCTGTCTTGTCTCTGATATTTTCCGTACTGTCACGTAATCCTATTACGGTATTTTTGGTGACTCTCTGTGCTTCGTTACCGGGATTTGGCGTGGGCGAGGATGCTGAAATTTCAGAGCATTTTTCAAAACAGGTGAAATGTATATTCATGATTGGACAATATGTGGAATGACTTGAGGATATGCCTTCTAGCATAGCATTATGCAAATCGGGAATAAGAATTAATATATCTAGTTTACTAGCTATACACTAAATCTGTTCAGTTACTCTGCTATTTCGGATACTACAGCCAAATCGATACAGTACGGAATCGACACAGCAGCACCTTAAACTGTCAACCGTCAACACATACTACATGGCATTTTCTTGTCATCAGTATGCACTCGGAAGAAAAAAATATTTCACTGCACCTGCTTACACTCTAAAATAACAATTCAACAGGAGGTTGAGTATGTTTATCTACTCCCACTTAAATGAGAAGTATTTGTGCAGGTGTTCAATAGCCTGTATGTGTTGGCCATTATGATGAATGTACTTCGGGCTCAAATGATACCACCCTTTGGGATATACTACTACTGTAGTTATAACAAGTTGTTCAGAGTCAAGGGGTAAGCTATGTAATCTTCTATTGGTGGCGTGCGTCAAACACATCTTATATATTACAGTAACTCCAATTCCCCTGGTGACTACTTGACAATCAAGTCAGCCTATGTGATTGTGGGTCTCTGGGGTGAGAGCTCACGCAATCACCCGCTACCGAGGTTTACCCCATATACTTATTTTATCAGGACAGTAAATAGGAATGAACCATCCCAGGTTTCTGCCGGGCCTCTGGTGATTCTAACAGTGAAGCTGTCATCTGAACAACTCTTGTGTGTAACATATTGTAAACATTCCCCCACTTCATGGGAAGTTGGGAAAAAGGGTTTGAGAAGAAAATGATTTATTGAAAACAAATATAGAGTTATAAGTTCATACCCTAGTAGTCTAGCGATTGTGGGACAGGGTCATAGTTGGTTCCACTACAGATCATATCACTGATACATTTTCCATGTACTCAAAATGAAGTCAGAAAGTCTCATTGTTTGTAATGTTACTAAGGTCCAATAAATCGAACCCAATTACAAATGTGCGCCCATTTGTAAAAGGGTAGTAATGCATGTTCGTCTGTATTGTTAGAGATACATTCTTCAAACTTATTCAGAATCCCCACAATGTCATATAATGATAGCTACTATGGTGCATTATGAGATTGAAATATCAAAGACTGATGCAGATGGAGCTAATATGGGTAATGATTACGTTTTGGCAATTTTTGTCTATATCTGTAGTACAATGCTATATGTAAATTTGTTGTACACAGCGATGATGCCCCTGCTAGTGTCGATTGCCAGGATCCCCATTTAACAACAAAGTAGCGTTAACCATTGAAGTACAATTTCTCAATTAATCAAATAGGAATTCGTGTATGCTAAGCTCTCTCCAGGCTGAATAAATTACGGCTGACATTAACGTGACTGACTTTGCTTCCATACTTCAACCTTACATCAATCAACGAACATACAATCAAACTTATAAGGAGAACATCTTCTAGAATTGTGGTGTGATCGATTTTCCCAAGCAGTCTGGGCATTTCTGCCAGCATTTCTGTCTATAATATCTACATTTATTTACGAGCCAGGATCGATTCTTCAATCCCACAGATAAGGATGAGGAACGATAATAGAAGTTTCGATATGAAATACTGCACAACGAATGCAAAGTGCCTCTGAACGTATGGCAGTGATGGTCATTGACACAATTCGTGGTGATCAACTCACTAATTGGGAGTTTGGCTGATAAGTTTATATACTCTAGCGATCACCGAACGCACTATACTCCTGGTCATTAAGATAACCTTGTGTGCTCACAGAGCCAAAATAATCTCTCGAACACCTGTGCATGATGAGGCGAAGTTCGCGCATCATTTCCGCCTAGAAAATATAGTAGTTGATCACACCAGCATGTACAGCATCAATCGAAGCCGAAACGGAACTGCCTGCAAGGACATCCTTCCTCACCACTCCGAATCGAGATCACCATCACAAGCTACTGCCTAGTGCTCAAGTGTGTATATTGACTTTGATGGTGATGTAAATTTGGTGTATTGTATTCCACACGAAAATAGAGCCTTGTCTTCTATTGTCTTGTGTTGAGGCGATGATAACTTTGTGAAATTGGACAATCTCGTGGACAACTCTACTTATTCTCTAACTATACTCGTAGAGCCTTGGTGATTGAATAATGACAATGAGATTATTCACATGTTCATGCTGATATTTCTGACCCTGGTGAAAAATGTCGATGTGTGGAAGTCTATATGTGAGATCCCGAAATATTGTACATTGATATTGATGCATTCTAGTTTAAGGATGCTGTCAGTGATAACCATGTATAGCACAGACCTGCGAGAACTTGGTCTAAAGTATATATAAGACCCATGAAGCAGGCTGCTGAGGCGCTTGTCAATTCGAATGACACCATCACACCCCTAACAGCATTCAGCAATATTGATTCTTCAATCTACAGCAAAGATACCGATATCATATAATTTTACAGTATCTGAAATGATTCAACGATAATTCAAGCTAAGTATAGAATTTGGTGTACTGATTTAGTGACTTCCCATCTTCATGTTTCGCATATTTTTATCGTACGTTCACGCCCCCAAAACCACGTCCCTGCACAAAAAGCATGCATACACAAGCTGACATCGTACAGATATATACAACATAGCTCCAATGTATCAGTTAATTACGCACGCAACATTATCATGCCCTCATTCCATTACGCTACTTTTGCAACATTAATATGCCTCCATTTTATTATGCGACCATGATATAACATGACAGTAACTCGACAGCCAATCACAACACTCAGAATTACACACTTGACACAGACTTTGTCCCGACAAGAAGTACTTTTCGAGAATGATATTTTGAGGACAGCAGCCGTATTGAAATTGTAACAAAAGAAAAGAATATCGAATAACGAGAGGAACTGAGCTGTCAAAGTTAACTAATGTTGTGATATAAACGATTCGGATTAAGTCGAGAACAATATTCATAGGAAAAGGGATTAATAGACCGATATGTGAATGAATCCGTGAGCGACTGGACATTGGAAATCTCACCGAATTGGTTTGTGAAAAAAAAAACACTGGAAAAGACGTGCGACTCGGACTTTGTGCAACGCTCAAAGAACTATACGATATTGTATGGTTCACTATTTACCTACCCGACGAAAACTATTCGACAAATCTATAAAAAATTTCATCTATTACCATTATCCTTGGGGGGTCTAACATATTTTGCGGGTCTAACATATGTTTACATGTATCTGCCGATCACCAAAGGATCTTTCTGCAATAGGTCGGTCAAATATAGCTATATTTGGTATTTGGACTATTTCGGATGAACAAACATATCAGAAAAAAGACCTCCGAGGAAAAGTTTCAACTGAATAGCCGAGTAACGCAATATAATTGAAACGTCTCATGCTTCCGGTCTTTTGTCAGTGATTATTTGTGGCCTTGGACATGGTGATCAATGTCGCGGATTCCTATGTGTCATTTTCCCACAAGGAATCCGGAGATTGTTCCATCTCGAATACTTGGCTGACAGGTATACACAGGCACACTGCTATCCTACGGTTTAGTTTGGAAATGTACGTTTTCTCAGTTGTGAAATGACGTTGACAAGTTACATTGTCCCAAATAGAATTGGCTGGAACAGTGATCAATAAGCAAACTGTTTTTCTTCCCACACTTCTAACTGAATGTTTAAATAGAACTGGTGCATTCTGACTGATATGTTTCGTTGTATTTGCGTTTCATTCTTATTGTGTTGGTAATGCAGTATGAGAAGGTATGAATTTTACACAAGTCTAAATCATGATTATTCTATTGTTGGCATTAAACATTTACGGAATACCACACTTAGCTAGCGTTAATCTCCTCAATGACTCCTTGTTCCGTCTCGGACATGTCCCATAGTGTCTTGTAATCATATTATGGTCTTGTTTTGACGATAAACTGACCCCTGCTGGACTGCAGTCTTATTGTGTTGTGTTTTATATCCAGAATTTGGCGCGGGTGAGGACGTTCAATGAATATCCAAAGCCAAATCATGAATAATATCGACAGGACAGACAAAATTTACATCTGTGAATAAACATAGATCTACGTGAATTGACTTGAGCACGTGTTTCCCGTCATTCACAGACAAAATTTGATGCAACCATAAAAGTGAATGGTTTAAAAATGCAGCATATTTTTTTTAAATTATGCACCTTCAGTTGGTTACTATTTACTGTTATTCGAAACAAAACCAAAAGTGTTGAATACGACAAAGTGCCAAACCTCACGGGATTCTTAGTTTTGTGGCAATACTGTCAACACAGAGCACTTACAATTTCCAAGTTTCAGGATGCATGTTTTGTTTCCGAGAAAATGATATTTACAAAATGTTCGTTGTCTCTGATGCGAGTATATTCTTTACAGAAAGAAATGCATTGTTTATGCAAGTGCTCACAACCGCCCAAAAAGGAGAAAAAACACCAATGACAACGATAAAAACAACATCAACAACGTCATATTGCACCTGTATTCGATGCACTTCCACAACTCAGCATAACATAAATTGACAAATCAGTTTAAGTATGTTTAATGACTTCCATTTAGGATAAAATCCTATTTCTGCAGGTGTTCAAAAGCCCATGTTAGGTTCATGTTTTTAAGTTCTTTCCTACCAGGAATTTTTTTTTTTTTTTTTTTTTAAAAACCCAATTCTCGGTAAACACGTATGATGATTGATGGCATTGATAGAAATTCACACAAGAAAGTATTTTTTTACAATAAAGTAGAAATATAATATTATGTATATAGCTATTGCACTATTGTCACAAAAGATGACATTTGGCTACACTTCGAATCATATCACATATTATATATATTCCGTGCAATGTATATTCACATGTATGTTTCCTCAATTTCTCATCAACCTACACGAGTTTATTCCCTGCTGTGGATTAGCATGCGGCACCACCAAAGACTAACATAACACTAATATGGTTATGGATTATTGAACAGACTGTTCAGTTTAGATTAATCTGAAAACACAATATTAGTGGCTTCAGCTCAAATGATAATCAAACGAAGTAGTGCTTGCAATTCAAGTGTGGGTATCCGATCGAATAGTACAGAAATCAATTATAGACTAACATTGCTGACCTTTTCCAGACCAGTTTATTTTACATCCATGGACGCACAGACGAACGAATAACATATTTGATGTGGTATAAACAGCTCATCGGACAATGCTGAATGCAGGTTAATGTGTATACAATAAACAGTGGCAATCTTCTAATCTTTATATCGCTTATTACATCCACTCAGGTATCTATGTGGTTTGTGGTGATCAACTCATTAATTGGAAGATTATGTGACAAGTATTTGGAGTGTAGCAATCATCGAACATACTTCACTACGTCATGGATAAAGCACGAGAAACAGTGAATTCGTGCCTACGAATTCACGAGCGCAACGCGCGAGTGAATTCGTGAACGAATTCATTGTTTCGAGTGTTTTATCCGACTTAAAATATTGCTCTTACAATCACAATGCGACCAACAGATTACTCGTACACATGTATATTGTTTCTGTTAGATCTATTGCAAGTCAAGCATGACAAAAATGTATTCATAAATAGCCGGCAACCGAGTGAATTTAGATTGCTCAACTCAACATGGTTTTCGGCCCAAGTACTATATCTCGCGCTTTCCTCTATATATTCAAAAGGATTAAAAAGGTGGCACACGGGTTAAATGCATTCATTTAATGAGCGAGTAGTATTAAGGAGCAGGGTTTGATGCGTGGAACGTGTTTCAATGGACAGCTCCATTGGACGATGGTGAGTTTCAATATATTTTACTCAAAACACAGCGAAACAGTGACCTATACCACATTCTGTTACTGGACATCGACTGGTTGACATTAAATTTCAGAAGAAAAAAACATGGCAGATAATTTGGACACATTTTAAAATGAAATCGTGGATAGTATGGCCGCATTTAATGCTGCAAACTTTCTGAACAATGTTGGAAATTCAACATTAGATGATCTTGAGATTACTGATTATGAACTTGTGCAACATGACATTACATGCATCAGTGAACCAATGAATTCGTATGGGGCAAACGGTGGATTCGTGCGGACGAATCCACTGTTCATACAATGGTGTGACGTCACAACAATATTTTAATAATCAAGATACCCTAGTGTGCTTCCAGATTCACACACCATTTCCGACGTTATAGTGTTGTTGATCACATAGGCCATTGCCAAAATACTATTGCTTTAGTATTCAGTACAGCACAAAGCCTGAATAGAAACGAAACTGCCTAGATCACAGCGCTCCTGATTACTTTCCTCACAAGAGACTACCAATAAACCGTGCACAGTGTTCAGGTGTGTATGTTTACGATGGGCTAGATCATGGTGGCCTTAGCTATCTCCTATATCTACGGGCGTCAAGAGCCTGGAGGTCATTTCAGGAAACGATTAGGTAGTGTTGAAAAGACCACAACCTTGTAGTAATTGGATCACTCTCGCGGGTAACTCTACTTATTATTGACCTTTGCTCGCACATCAAATCTCATTTTACCAAGTGAGTGATATAACCTTCACTTAGATTCTCAGATTGGCCTGGTTTAGCACGTTTTACTGGTATCATAAGAAGCTTTTTTTTTCAAAAAGGACAGCGAGATTGCAAATTGTGTAATGTTCGCAAATGAAATCCACACAGATACTGTTCCTCTTATCAGTGACATACTAGGACAGAGAACCAAGAAAAGTATCAAGATCCCAGGGAAAAGGCTGTTGAAGCTACTTGGATATTTGTTTGACGCTGTTGTTCCATGGATTTCGCTTCACCAACATTGGGCTTCCTTCCAAGACAACAATACCCGTAGCATGTAATTCGACAACATTTAATAAGATTTTATGTAATCTACTAATCATGAACGTCGTGTGCTCACGAAACCGCTAATGTTCTAAAATAATGATTAACTGGCGGAATGACTGCTAAAAGATCGTGTACGCTAAAAAAAATCAGGAATTGCATGGCGGAAATTGTGTTGTTCTATTTTAAAACACATATACACTTATAAGATAGCCTCTAATGCTGACCACTTTCACCGGGCATATATAACACCTGGCAGTGCTTGAAACAAAATGTATCATTCTGCTTTCACGAATCTGTCTATTGGGAGCAGTAAATCAGTTTGACTCTTCTGCAAGACCTGATTTAACGACCATTTGTGAGAATCTGTTTGGAACAAAGTATCCTTGTGCACCCAGTTGGTCTGTTGGATTACGTTCGTGTTTGATACATTGCGAAACAACATAGGTGCAAATAAAATCACGCGAATTGTGAGCAGTAAAGAAGAAACAACCGGATCTATTTTCATGTTAATTTTGGGGGTTTAATGACGGGTGCCACTAGTCATTTTTGTTTTCTCTCACTTCGTATGCCTGATATGACTTTCTGTCCCTGGACTATGAGATTGGATAACGGACCCTGTTTTGTTTGCTCTGAATACTCAATACTGGGTATTGATTCCACGTCTATCTGACTGAACACTTCTAAATAGATCACCTGTGTTGGGAATTCCAAAATGTTTCCATCATTTTCTTCGTGTTTTTTCTTATCTGTAGCATATATGAAACTCTTATCTGTAGCATATAAAGAAAACTGATAAGGAAATATTTATCTACAGCTAAAATAACCAAGGAAGGAAATATAGTCCGGCGAGAGGGATTTCACCTTTTCTAGTTTACCTACGCGATTCATGGTCCATGAAGATCATTTAATGTTCAATAGTTTCAGCTCACATAAAGGTGTTCTTCTGGTGTGAATTCTGACATAAATCACTAAATGATATATGGTATACTATAGCTAAATGCTATTAATATTGGTATTTGATTTTCTCGGGTGAGCTGGATTTTCCACCTCCACATGTGAGACCAAAATGTGAGTGCAGTTCCATGAGTAGCCTGGCATTTCTGAGTTATGGGGGGATTTTTTCTCTCGGCAGATCCTATCACCATGCAAAAAAACAGAAAGGTCTCAACCACGGATTCGCCACATTATGAGATAAGGAATTCCCTATAATTTGATTATACCCTACTTTCTGCTTGAAAGTAATCCCAAACAGTTGCCGATATGTTCAGCAGTTGCTTGACATTCGGGCGGAGAAATAACAGCTAGATATGTTAGGACTAAGCACTATCTGATACATGGGCTATAGTGGTGAAATTGTTGGACATAACAGGGTTGGCAGCAGTGGATACCGGTCTGCGGGCAATAAACTTTAACGAGAAAAAATGATCGAAAAAGTAATCAATATATTTCGTATGTAGGGCGTTAGTATTCAGTATCAGTATTTAAATCAGTGTATGGAATGAGAGTGGTAATTAATATAAAGAAAATATCCTTCATTTTTTTTTTATAAAACAAGGATTCAATGAGGCGATTTATTATACATGTACACCAGCAATATAACCAACGTTTATTGTGCAAAACACGTGTCTTCAAATCACCATAAATTTGGAGATTTTGAAGATTTGGAGACAGGTTAGCGCACTGATCCGTATTGACGAGTCATATAATTACAGGATTGACTGATCGTGACGTCACATTCATCCATTCATCGAATCCAGTCATTATGATATTTCGGTTTGTATGTCTATAAAACAACATTATGATCTCGGTGAAAGTCTATAACTGTTCAGTATGTCATGCAATTGATCATCTCAAACAGCTATATATATGTTCTTGTAGTGGCAAATTACCAGCTAATTTATGAAGACCACCCCATTCTATCCACACGAACCATCAGAATATTGATGTTTACATCAAAGGGTATAATGTATTTATTTATAATGATAATAAAAAATTTGATTAAAGTTGGTGAGCCTTCTGTGGTCTCGTACTAGTTAATCACCGACCATTGTGTTCATAATTTAACAACGCACACACGTTTCTCGCCTTTATGACAGGTGTATTCGGCCTTGGCTTGGTGTTAATTCTAATTGATGACGTGTCTTTGTTGTGGTATAATCTATTTACACAACACAACGCAACTAAGGAGTTTCGCCTGGAACGTCCGTGGGCATACGGGAGGACATGAATTATATACAGTAGGAGTGCTTTGTCGAGGGAGAAAAGGAGAGAAAAACAAAAGGCGAGAAACAAAAGTGTGGCCGTGAGGTCATGTTAAAGCTTTTTAGAGTCCTTGTTTAGGTAGTTTTTGCTCGCACTTAAACAATATTATAGATTTTCTTCGAATTTCTACTGCCCTCAATGTCCGATAACTAATGGTTGATGAAACAATACTTCCTCTTGAATATATTGGGCAGGGTTTGTCTCCTCAGTTCGAGAGTCCATACAAAATGTTTCCACTCGAAATGTACAAGAATTTACGAGATACATGCTGTATATTCAGGACTGCATATAGTTAGATGCATGATTCATGTATTTCAGTGTGATGGACGATCAACGAAGCAGGACAGTTTGATTTGGTTTGATTTATTTGGCACCCAAACACAAGATACACACATGGCAGTGATTGACACACAAAATCACAAGGTCAATCATAATTTTGTTGAGCGGATAGATCAGATCAGATGGTAGAAATGTATATACATGACATTTGGATGACAGGTAACAAAGTTGTGAATTATAAACCTCTGAACTCTGAGTCCCAAATTTCGCCAAAACTCCCTCACGCTGCCCCTATCCCCTCCTTCCAAGTAAACATTCTGCATGCCCATGTTCATAGAAGCTTCGGCCAAGTGTCATACGCTGCGCTTTAATACTACCTACTCACTAAAAACTGTCATATATTCCGGCTGTAACCTTTTTAATTTTTATTGAATATAGCGGGAAGCGCATATGAATTATGTTTCAATTTTCTCTTTAACTTACGTTTCAATAACGGCGATATAATACATGAAATTGATACTTTTGATCTCGACAACAGAAACGTCTTGTTTGCGCATGCCTAGGAATGTCTCACAGTAATTATCTATTTGTAATGCGTCTAGGTCATCTTCAATATCATTTTTGTAAAGAGCGGTTATTTTGACAAAATGAACATAACCGGTGCATGTGACACCCGTGCATGTGACAATATATGTGTGAATAACAATATAGCTGTGCTGAGGAAAGGACGATGTATATATCAGTATTGTAAGCAGGTTATCTGAAGTATTTGCACATATCAACTTCATTACAATATTATTCATATTATGACAGTATTATTAATATTATTCGACTTCATTACAATATACATTCATAAACGTCAATGAAGTGCAATTTTTGTTTGTGGAACCAAATTAGGAGAAGAGAGGAAGACACCATACTGGTCCTCGGGGTCAATCCTACATGGGATATACGGCAGGAAAAAATGTGATGTGGTCCTCGGCAGCCTTGCCCTTATGGTTACCTAAATTATGAGGCACCAAAGGAGGCTTTGTATGTTAGTGGAAAAAACATTGATGCAAATTCCTGTGTAGAGTATGTAAAAAGGGTGGAGATAGTGATGAATGGGTGTGATAGGAAGTGGACAACTGTGAATATTGGGTTCGTTTGACATGTCTAGGTATTTTGTTTACATGTCCTTTCACGGGTCTCCGTACAATCCTACGATGGCCAGGGTTCTCATACAGCTGCTGGCGACTAGCATTGGGCAGCAGGGCCGTCTGGGCGTTTCTGGCCCCACGAACAAGTGGTTTCGAGGATTTTTCCAGCATCACCCTGAATATCCAAGACGAAAGCCTGACAAAGGGCTTGTTTAATAAACCCGAAAAGTACATACATTTATTTCAATAATCACATGTGTGTCATCGTCGGATTTCTCACAAGGCCTGAGCGCTGCACGACAAGCTCCTCATGAGATCCAGACAAGTATCCTGGGTGATTGTTTTATAATATAGTCTAGGATCACCAACTCAAGTTGGTCTCTCTGACTGCACAATTATTATCCCCGGCAGACCTGTTCACTCCGACACATACTCAACCTCCTGGGAGGCATACAGCTCCATGTGCAACCATTATTTGGTGCAGGGAAACTGTGCATACACAATTGCCATCTCTGTCTATTGCCAGGTGCCCAATTATACTGTTTCGGTGAACAGCATACAGCAGCGCAGGTGAATGCACAAACAGGGTCACCCATCCATGTATTACCCACGCCTAGCGTTGCTTAACTTCGGTGATCTTACGGGTACGGGTGTGTCCTGCGCTAGGACTGTTTTCATGCAGACATGTCTCAAGTGTTGCCAGGGTGTCTGGGGGCGTCTGTGCAACAGATTACCAAGGTGTGAGATAGAATTTACATGGAGTACAAAATTTGACCACATGTTGCTCACATGTTGAACTTAAACTTTTGGTGCTCAGTGTAGATATGTTTCCTGAAATCAATGGAGAAGTCACTGTATTCGAGTTTTTTTTAGCACAGTGCATACTTAGGCATTAAAATATGCACACATACTTTATGTTTATGTACTCTAGTTGTTATACGGATGCATGTGTATTGAAGCGTGTCTCGGGTAGTGAAGATAAACAGGGTCTGTAAGTCTCGTGCCGTCACGGTGTGATTCTGGGGACCAACAAACATACACCTTTTGTGTTACCTGAGTAGTTTGAGTTCTAACTGGAGTTCTACTCATACTAAAGAAAAGGTGTATGTTTGTTGGTCCCCAGAATCACACCGTGACGGCACGAGACTTACAGACCCTATTAGTGGAAGGTATGAAAAGCATACACCTACTAGTATATCAAACTGTTAAGAGATTATTTCGCCTGTGTACTCTTCCAACTACGTGTTAATAGGCGTGGTGTGTGCAGATAAACTGATAATAATGATACTTCTGCGATATGTTTCCCAACAACATACGCATTTTTACTATGTTTGCATCATTTCAATCCAGGGCCATGCTTAGTTGGTGTCAGAAATACGTTAAATACTGATCACATTAATGTATTCGGTATTTTCATTTCACCCTGAACACATATTCTACAGATACACCAGATCGACCGTATTCACAAAACCCATAGATTGCAGTCGGTCATTATTCCAGCAAGGTCACACGTCATGAACACAATCGATTAATGGGAGAATTATTTTCCGGTCTTTAACATCCATCAAATATGTGCCGAACCCAATGACTTAGGGAAGTAAAAAAGCAATAACAATGTTTGATAATGTAACGTACCATCGACATGTATTTATATTTGATGTTAATTACACGCTTTGATAAAGTGCAACCTTGACGATGACGTGTCGTTTTGCACTGCCGAGATGAATCGCAGTAATTAAGCACTAATGATACAGGATGTGACGTTATTTTCCCAATGACTGTTCAATTGTCTAGCAAATAGACAATAGCAAGGGATCAACAAATCCTTGCAATTATTACTCATTCGTCTGTCAGTATTGTTTCCGGGTCGTGAATGTTGCGTTTGATGATGACAAAACGAGATGGATGGGTTCTGATGACTTTATTTGGTCCAAGACAAAGACCCTGTAATAATATAATAATGAATAACATGAGTAATGAATAACATGAGTCGTGAATGTTGCGTTTGATGATGACAAAACGAGATGGATGGGTTCTGATGACTTTATTTGGTCCAAGACAAAGACCCTGTAATAATAATATAATAATGAATAACATGAGTAAAGGGTGGGAACAAATGAAAACACAATGGCATGTTCATACAACCCATATATGTAGCATATATGGAAACATATGAAATGAAACGAAGGAATGATCCAAATACTTGAATGAAACCAAGAATGAAATCGACTCACTATAAAACTGTTACTACCAATCTACCGACTGTATCACAGACATTCATTCCGTTCATATATGCGAGTGTTGAAGTGTTCTTTACAAATACAATTAGCACCTTACCCCAGTTGTGAAAATGGAGGTCTCGAAAAATGATTGATGAAAGGATGACTGATGGCAGGCTGATTTAAATATCAGAAAGGAACAAATCAAGTTTGATAACTGCCTGACGGCGCTAGGAAATCCAAGAGATCCGAAGATCCAACATTACAAAAACACTGGCGAATCTGTAATACAAATAGAAATACAAGATTAGTACTCACTGTTTAATGTGTGTCTGGATATCCTAAGGTAATTGTTTTATTCCGTTATTGGTGTTATGATGTTATGATTTTGACAAAAGTTTCGGTAGATGTGTTTGAACTTTGTTGGCTGGTTGCCAAGGCAGGCGTAAATTTATTTACACGGTAGAATTCGCTATTAAAAATACACTCATAATGTAACCCTGCCACAGTATTAACAACGTCAGGCATGCATATCATATTCTTTCACTGCTGGTATACAACTCAATGTGAGCTCGGTTTCAGCATTGTAATGGCTTGTGAAACTCCTCTACATAAGATGTGTATCCCTTATACTTTTTCGAAAACTAACAAATCACCCTTGAAAGTATCACTGATGAACCAGTGGGTAAAGCTAATTATTGAGTTTTCAACAAGATATGTTGCATCTTTATCAGCAAGATGCCATCCTGGTAGAACTTTGACAGATATGGAGTGTACTACAAACATTATCTTTAGATGTAGTCAGTCATAAATAAGGGTCAAATAGTTTACATGCAATGCCAGCCTTTGCAAAATACAATTACTTCATTTCTGTGAAGACATTGAATTGAAATCCGTTATTGGTTTATTGATTTAGGGAAGTTTTGCAAAGATGTATCTATATTAGTATTGGTTTCGAAGGTGATTTACTGCCAGACAGAAAAACGTATACACGATATACACATAATGTTTTGTTGCTATAACTTAGCAATCAAAATCCTATTTGTCAAACAAAGCACATTTTAAATATACATCTTTCACCCATTTAACAATGTTATTGTTATATTTTAGCAAACATAATATCGATATTGATAGTGGTTCTGTTAGCTCCAGTTAACGCAAGTTGATCATTGGTGCTTCACATATTACCCAAAATAAATAAATATTGCTTCATCTTATGTTGTGACTGTAAACGGACCGCATTTCAGTTCAGAGCAATTGTTAGTGTTTTTTGGCGACATAATACACATTGACGATTATGATGTATTAGACCCTGGTATATAATGGGATGTGAACGTTACTAAAACAACGTTACTCAAAAGTTTTTGTTTCACTGCCGATGCGCTACTCACTGTGGCGGAGCTTGCCCATACGTGAGGAGATTTTTACCGGAAAATGCCCTTGATTTTACCCGGGAAGCTCACGATTCTCACCGGGAAGCCCGTGATCCTTTCCGGGAGGTAAATTTAATAAGCAGGTATGTTTTGAATGTGGGGGAAAAACAGTGATTTCCGATGTTTCAATGATAAATGCGGCCGAAATAGTTAGATAAATGGCTGTTGGTGGTATTGCGACGAGAACTTGAGTTGAGCAGTAATTCATAATGATACAACTGTTATTTGAACGGCAAATTCGGGGCAGGCTGGAAATATTACAAATTGTTGAATGATTGCATCACAAGAAAACAAACTGGAGGGTATTTATTGCAACGTTCAAGCTAGTGAAATAAAACCAGAAGCCCCTGGTTTTTTCCGGCTGGCTTAGGCATGCCCAGGCTTTTCACCGAAGCGCCCAGGATTTTCACCGGTGAATATCAAACATTTTCCCATTCCTGTTTATAAGATGCTGCCGTTTCAAACATGTTAACCTGTAAAATCAAACGTAAACGCTACTGTAATATGGCAGAGAATTGTTACGTACGAGTAGCATATTCAATTTACATTATATATGGCGGATTTCACGCTCAGGAAATTTTGTTGCGAATTTTAAAGATGGTATGTATTTTTTTTCAAATATTGGTCACAGTTTCTATATCTTGTTGCCCCGTGATCGATCGAATATACGAGAAACAGTCTGTTTGTAACCGGTAAAAAATTATTCATTATTTTGCTCATAAATCGTCAGAAAGTAACGGATTTAGGACTGACAAAATTCCCGATATGTTTATATGCATGATATAGCGAACAGAACGACAAAGTGGCTCAGTCGGAATGTTGTGGGGAGTGTGTAGGTGGAGAAATGGATATGATCTGCATTAAATAAACTGAAGTAATGTTTCGTAGACAAGAGTAACTTCTGTACTATCAATTTAAAAGTGCAAATTAAATTATCTCTTGTGCATCCAAGACGGACAACATGCTCCCCCAAAAAGTAATATAATATTATATTATAAAAAATAGGTTCTGCTTCAATATCGTAGGGACAACGCGAAAAATACTGGCACCATTGTGAAGTACTCGATGCGAACACCAGTTGTTATTGTTTTTTTTCATAATACTTTGACGGATGGAAAAAATTGCGAATGTTACGTGTTTTTTTGGTCCGTCCAAGTTTTGTAACGATTGCAGCGTATGTTTTATCTTTGATTACGTTACTAATTTTGGCAAACACGCGTTTTTATTCGGCTCCCAGATGGCCACCGCTCAAACTGGTGATGACGACAACCAGAGAAGGAATATGGACGAAAATACCAAAATGGTGATTCAGCAAAAAGTTTGAGGGCAAAGTTCACCAGAGTAAGACATGTTTGCCTGGGGCCGCGGGTCCGAAAATAACGTATGCTATCCTCTTCAATGCACAATTCTCGAGATATACAAGAAGCCGCAATGATGACTCAGCAGAAATGATGGTAATGTGATGCATCAATCCCAAAATCAATAGGATTTTTCCCTAGTATGAACCCTAATGCAAACTTCCATATCCATTGCCTGAAGATTCTCGAAATATGACTTTGAAACGAAGTCCATAGATCAACCTTGAATCCGTCCTCATGAACCCCAGTAGGTACAAACAAGAATGGGTCACGTGCTTTATTATACTGGACAAATGGAGAAAATTTTATCCAAATCCATTCGGGCATTCAGGACTTAATAATCGCAAACCCAAAACGATTGAAGGTAAAAACAGTAACATATACTAAATTAGGAGGAATAAAAGGAACACAACCAAATTCATAAAGGTTTATCTCAGGTTGAAATGTTCCACTAATGATCAATTTTGTTTAAAGTACTAGGAACATGAAAATATGATGTGAACTCGAACGATAGACCTGGTTTTGCTGTAAAATGCAGTTGGTGCATATTGCTGATGGGCAGTATGAAGACGTACTGGTCATTGGGGCCGCAGCAGCCAAGATAACCAAAACAATTCTTGCAATTGAATGTTGACATATACATGTAGGTTACAAGACAGGAGGTTGAAAGACATGGTAATGGTTTGCCCGACGGCTCAGTGCATATATCTTAGTTGTAGCATGCTATACACAAAAAATACTTATTGAAAGACATGGTAATGGTTTGCCCGACGGCTCAGAGCATATATCTTAACTATAGCATGCTATACACAAGAAATACTTTTGTACTTATTTTAGCTCCTAGTAAAGATTAACATTTTGTCAGGCTTTTGGGCCCCGGGGGGTTATGCTGTGTGCTCTTTTATATTTAATAAGTGCCAGACATATCAAATGGCATGTTTTCATTGAACGAGTAGTATTGAGGGGCAGCACACCCTGAATGGGTCGATAAACATGGAAACAACATGTAATTTATTTATTTATTTGTTCTATAGCCAGGGGTAACCTGGTCAGTGGTAGCACTGATCTCCCCCAGGACCCTGGATGATTTACATAGAGATGATAGGTGTAAACACACATACAGCGAGAACAATACAGCGAGGACAAGTACACACATACAAACATTAAATGGAGTACATTACATACAGGTACACATGGACATACATACAGACATTACACTGGGTACATTACATACAGGTACACATGGACAATTACGAAAACAACACAATGAGAACAGATAAAACCAGTTTTAGACAAAGTGTACACTTACACACCAAACACGTGTTTGTACTGACGTTTGAATGTTTGAAGATCAGGTGATTGGCACAACTCGGGTGGTAATGTATTATAGTGTTTTGCACCACGATAAGCAAATGCCTTCTTGCCACATTCAAGTTTGACCTTAGGAAGACTCAAACACTGTTTTGTGGTGGACCGCGTACCGTATCGGTGACTTTGATATTTGACCAGGTTACATAAATATTCCGGTAGTAGGCCCTGGACACATTTATACAAAAGGGTTGACAAGTGAAAATCCCTCCTCTTTTGTAGTATTGGGAGATTACACTGCGAGTGAAGTGATTCAACATGTGTTCTGTAAGGAGCACATAAAACAATACGAAGTGCCCTGTTTTGTAACACCTGTAGTTTGTCTTTAGCCTTCTTGCTGCATGTGTCCCAGACTGTATCACAGTAGTCAAATTGAGGTAAGATAAGTGACTTGTACAGTTGTAGGGCTGTAGACCGGGTAATGAATTTTCTACATCGTGAGAAAACCCCGAGTTTTATTTTTTATTTTTGACGAGACATACTCTAAATGGTCGTTGAAGCTAAGTACATCGTCCAGTAATACTCCGAGGTATTTAAAAGAGTATACACGTTCAATGACACCATCATTGATAGTTATATCCATGTCTGAGAACTTACTGAGCCGTTGTCTCAAACCAAACACCATGTAATTAGTTTCTTTGACATTGAGCGTCAGTTGGTTGTATTTCAACCATTCACCAACAGAACGGAGGTCACTGTTCAAGGCATTAGACATTTCATTTGGGTTCTTGCTAGAGTAAAACAGAGCTTTGTCATCAGCATACATAACCACTTGACATTTGTTCACTGCAGAAGGAAGGTTGTTTACATACAGAATGAGCAGTAGCGGCCCCAGGATAGATCCCTGGGGCACCCCACAGGTAACTTCCTTTCCCTCAGATAGTACACCGTTTACCTGAGTATATTGGTTTCGGCAGGTCAAATATGATTCAAACCACTGTTATTCAACACCGTCTACACCATACATGTGGAGCTTAGACAAGAGGGCAACGTGATTCACGGTGTCGAATGCCTTCTTCAGGTCGAGAAAGATTACACCAACACACTTACCAACATCAAAATTGCTGAACATTGTATTTAGTACAGACAGAAGTGCGGTTGTAGTCGAGTGTTTGGGGCGAAAGCCCGATTGGGCCTGTGTGAGCAAATGATTTGCTGACATATAATCATACATTTGCTGGTGTACTGACCTTTCCAACACTTTCATCAACACTGGTAGTACTGATATAGGGCGATAGTTGCCTAGTTCATCACGTTGACCACTTTTGTATATAGGCACAACTCGGGCCTTTTTCCAGTCGCTTGGTACCTTACCACATTCTAATGACATGTTCATGATATCACAAAGTGGGTGACATATAACATTTGCAGATGCTTTTAGTAGCTTTGTGCTGATAGAGTCTAACCCTGTGGCTTTTCCATTCATAAGCAACCTGATTTGCTTGGGAATGAAACTGGGTGTGATTGGTCGGAAAACAAACCTTGTGGAAACCTGAGGGGCATCACACACTGTAGGCTGATTTTTATAAGTATACAGGCTGTAGGCTGTATACAATATCCGAGCAAACAAAAACCGAGTCCATTCTCCAATCTCGAAGTCCGGTGTCAGGCAAAATCGAGAACATAAAGGGGTGAAAATAAAGTGTTCTGGAAAGAATGAGTATTTCCTGCCCCACTTGTGGCACCCGTCATGAATTCCAACACATCAACATGCAAACAGGTCTTGCTGCATACTGGCGACAGATTTTGTGTACTCATCAACCAGATTGTGATGAGGTCGATAGAATTTCTTGAAAGCAGCTATTAGTCCTTGTAAAACATATCTTTGTCGCAGCAGTTTAAAGACTAGCTGGAAACTTCGGTGAACAAAGTTCTTATATCTGCACTTAGCTCTGGAGTAGCGTATGAGTCGTGAGACAAACACGCCATATGCTGGCGACAGGAATGTTGCTGCCTAGAAAAGGGAAATTGACTATGGCAAAATTGAAATCATCACGTTTGTCATACAATCTAGTTGACAGGTTAGAATCTTTATCAATCCCCAGCCTTATATCTAAATAGCTGGACAAATAATAGTCTGTAGTATCTTTATTGTCAAGTTCCTTAGGATATATGGCATCTAAATAATCACCAAAATTTGGATTATTCAGTGACAATACATCATCTATGAAACGGAAAATGAAATTAAGCTACTAGATTGCTTATTTGATTGCTTCTAGATTGCTTCTCCTCTTTGTAGGTTTTGGATGAAATCTTTCACAAAGTCATGAATGTGTTCTACTAACCACTGATTATGTGTGAATGAAGGTACTATGATTCAGGATTGTAGTGCTTGTCGATCAAAGTTGTTTGATATTCTAAGCATCACGTCTTAATTGATAAATTAAGGTAGTGGTATGTAGTTTCTTGTCGGATTTCTGAGAAAATATTATACACATATGTTTCATAATGTGATTTTTGTGGTGATAGTTTCCAAATATAGTTTCCAAATACCCAGCCGCTAGCTGAAGTGCAATTGTCTGTCGTAGACAGTTACTTCCTATTATTCTGGAATTTTCTGTCCCCTCTTGAGAACCATCAACTGTGGAAAGGTCTTTCCATAGTCACCCTACATGGCATTGCACTCAGAAAGTTGATGGTACCATATCATATTTATCCCGGTTTATTTGCACAGGGTATGCCCATTTGGAACATCCTAAGGATGAAACGAGTCAAGAAATATAGTGGATTCATAAAACTACTGATGCCATTCGCTGCTTCAGGCCTAATGCATGTTAGTAGCAGTGTGTGTCGGAAGTTGAAGCCATTATAATTGAATTCAGCAAGGATATTAACAACTGACAAATTGAGAAGTGATCGCTTCAATCATTGCAAATTGGATGCGGCGATCATGTAAATGGCTTGCTGATATTAAAATAGATCTCTCGCAATTGAAACTCTGGAATTACCAGGACTTTCCAAGCAATAATGGCTGAATCACAAGTGGCAGTCGTAAAGTGTGTTTTATCTGAATTATAAGAAATTATACGAGTTTGTATGAAACTCAATTACAGATTGTCACATTCACGCAAATCTATGTTTTAACGAATTACACAATGGCGATTAAGTCCAGGATCCATTGGATCTACTCTCATGGCATAGATCATGTCATCATTGCTATTGTTTGGGTTAGTTATACAAACGTGTTACTTTCTTCTGGACACAACCTTGTATGTTCAATGACATGTGATAATGTGATAATAACCCCCCCCCCCCCCCAAAAAAAAAGAAAAAAAAAACTATGAAATTCTATGAAAGGAGTGTTGGTTCTTTCATATATATGTGTCTATATTTGTTCATCACAAAAGTCAATATTTGATTTATCACCTTGAACGATTGAGGTCACACACATATCGAAGCGGCAATCCGTACGCTCAGACTACTGTTCTTTGTTAACTCTTTCCTGCAGATTGTTCAATCATATTAGGAATTGAATTCAACATGTTTATCTCCGCTCACCTTCACTTGCTGTGATATTCTGTGAGTGTTGTAGTACTGACATAGGTAATAAAATCAAAGTCTATATTTTTTATTTTGGGTTATAGAGAGACACCTTTATATATGATATGGTACTGACATAGGTAATAAAATCAAAGTCAAAATTTGGGGGGGGGGGGGGGGGGTTATAGAAAAACACCTTTATATATGACATGGTACTGGTAGCACCAGGGAAGAGACGATGTTCATTTATTGAACTATACACCTGAAGATATACGTATACAAATATAGTTGGTATCATATCACTCCCTGATTTAGGTGGTGTCATGAGTGCTGAAAAAAGCGCAATTCACTCATGCAAGGATATGTGAATTTCAAAACAATTTAAACAGAAAAATTGTATGTTTCGTAAATATCATATAATAGTCATATAAGTCAATACATAACTGACTCGTCTGTGTTGGTTGCTGTTTTTATTGGAACATCTCCAAATTACCTCGAGACATGATGCCCAAGACCAAAATACACGTTCTTCTTGCAAATTACTCTTGCCAAGTTCTTGAACTTTTCTCATTTCATGTATAATGTGTCTCATTTGATGTCTGTCACACATCCTGGTTTATGTGAATCAGGTGGAGATACTTCCGACAAACACAACTTATCCACAATGTGGCTAAGTTTCACAGTTCCCTATTTCCTTTTCTTTGATATTGTGTGTTTTGAGCAGATGTCAAAGATGATTCTCTAACCGACGCGGCACTAGCTACCTTAGATTGATCATATGAAAAATTCTTCTACCTTCTGTTTCTTTTATGACATCGCTTTTCAATAGAAAAACGACGATCTCTCCTGGCCCCCTATTTCTGCCGGACGAATAACAAGACGCAACAAGACAAACATATTTTTGTCTCATGTATCCATTGTTGTGTATGTCCGTATCACTTCATCTTTTCATTAGTGTTAGACGTGGAATCAATACCCAGTATTAAGTATTCCGAGCAAACAAAACAGGGTCCGTTATCCAATCTCATAGTCCGGGGACAGAAAGTCATATCAGGCATACGAAGGGAGAGAAAACAAAAATGACAGGGAAACTCATGAACCCCCAAAAATGGCCATTAGGAGGTGAAATCAGGTGTTCTGGAAAGAGTGAGCATTTCCTGCCCCACTAGTGGCACCCGTCATGAATTCCCCAAAATTAACATGAAAATAGATCTAGTTGCATGGCAGACATGGATTTGGTGTATTTATCAACCAGATCATGATGACGTCCATAAAATTTCTTAAACGCAGAAATAAATTTTCGTAAAACATATCCTTGTCACAGCAGTGTAGAGACTAGCTGGGCACTTTGATAGATTTTGTTTCTGCCTTTCTGCCACGCAAAATTTATAGTGCAAATGAATGCAATCGGGCACCAAAAATCACATTTTCAGATATTATGCCCACTTCCGGCAAGTGAACACGATCAGTAATTCAGGTAGGCCTTCTTGGCAACACCATACAAGGTATGACTTCCTGGCTGCCATTGAAACGAAATATATTCACAACAATGACGTGGAACAACGTGTAGCCCGGCCAAATATACTGTGCCACCTGTTCCTCTATGTGAAAGGGTGAAAAAGGTGCCAGGCGAATTAGATGGAACAGTACAAGATACTTGTGCCTATAGCCGTTTGAACATCCACAACGAATTCAAGAAGATTAACAGCGCCTGATATCTCTCAAGGAAACAATAAAAAACTAATGATGTTCACGTTTTTTCCTTCTTCAAATCACGCGTTGCTGTTTGTGTGAGGTGTCAATTTTAATAATCACATTTAAATTCACGAGGGATATTAACAACTGACGAGCAAACAATTAATCAGCTCAACTCGTGCAAATGGGATGAAACAAAACCTAGATTGGTTGGCGTTAAGGAAATAGGAAATATGTGTCCAACTGAATTATGATTGAGCATCTCAAGCAGCTATCAATTCTCAATTTTCCCAGTCAATACTCGTCGTGATCATACATGTACTTCATATTAACAACTAGTCACAATATATATTTGTATATTATGTTTTGTTCCAAATGTGAATTTTCTCATTGCCCATATGCGTTGTGATCTAGGAAATCAATTGCATTCTTCTCACCTTAGATTTCTTTGCAAGGGTATTTTACTTAAACATGTGGTATACAAGCTTTTTTCAGTGGATTGTGTAATTACATATATCTTCGGAATATTGATTTGACGGGTCGTCGTATGTTTTCAGAGTTTGCTTACAGAGATGAATAGAAGTCGGGATTTTTACGATGATCCATCCTATTCCACTAACGAGACATTGATTGTGAGGCCCTGATATTTTCTGTCTGATTACATGTCAAAGCCTAGTCTGTAACCAATGTTTTCAGTCTCATAAACTATGTTAGACTGAACAGATCCAAAACCTTTTTTGACATGTCTTGGCTCTTTTTGACATATCTTGAATGGACAGATAAATGTGTTGGCCCCTGTTTCATTGTGCAATAATTCCACTATGCAATTTTTCACCTATCACAACGAATTATATCCGACAGATTATGTAAAACTCAGGACATCGATATATTGACAACGGTTCGCCCTCTGTGAAGCTCTTGTGATTTATTTACACTAGTTTTAATTCCATTAAGTCCATAGTCTCTGATTCTGTGGAGTAACAATATATAACATCAAACGGGTAGACATTCGGCAGACATTCATAATTATACTGGCTCATTTGTAACTGTTTCGAAATATTCACTATGACCTTGTCTGTATCAGTTTATTTCGGATAAAGACTAAGACGGCTACCACAACTTTTTTCTTGTCTAAACAGCGAGCATGTAAAATGTCACCCATCACATTATGACTTGACCTGGACTCCAAAAAATCCACTTACCTACACTAAATGACCACCAGGGATGAAAATAAACCCCAAACGTGTATATATCTTCACATTATATGAGCCATATGTATGGAGTATCTCTAACTGTTTGTGTCATTGTGGGTATTTTTTTGTTATTACCGGCGTGTACTACTGGCGACTGTATACTACTTATTTTGATTGATCTGCCTACACAATCAAATTAATGAACCACAATTACTATTTCTTTTCCATTCTTTTATGTTAACCACTTTATCCAGAATTCGAGAGTGTATTCGATAAAGCACCACTTTGTCATCACTTTTCTTTTCCATCTGCAATCGAGCATCTGTATTTGGAGACTCTGTGAATAGACATCAGAGTTATTTACATCAGACGATCGTGGATCTGTAAATCCTTCACATTGTACTGATTCACGCAGCTATTGTTTAGCTTCAAGGTTATGTAATATAGTAGGGACACGTGCGATGGTGAATCGTATCCCATGTTTCACTAACGAGCTTTGATGATCAATCCTGAGGACACGCGAAATTCAACTCAGTAGTGGATGCCTGAAATCACATAAACTGGATTTGATTGAACATACAAATATTAGAAACCTTTATTTTATATTTAAAACATGGACAAAGACATGGCTTTCCATACAATGTTGTTATCCGCAACACAGAACACTCAATTGAATATTTTATGTTTCATCACTGTATTTAAATGTTCCAAACAATTATGACTCCCAAACAATTGGACTGTGTATCGTTACCTGCATGAAATCACTATTTTAAAAATCACATTTGTATTGTCAAATTTTGAAGCAAATTTTGTGCACCCGGAAAATGTTATTTTTCAGGTTCACACGGAAAGGCAGAAACCGATATTCCACCTTATTTAATATCCATTTGAATAATAAAAGGAAGAATAACAAAAGAAAATATTGAAATTGCTGGAGGTATGAAAGTTTGTAATGTGATGAGGTCTGAATAATGGTTATTAAAAACAAATTCATTAACAGAAATCACGTTCGTGAGCTTAGCTTTCGTGCCATCTACGGGGATACAGCAGCAAAAGTTGAGTTGTTATTCGAGAGTAAGCAATTCATTAACTTGCAGCAATATGCAGTTTGCACACTATTTAGACATTATAAATAATTATGATGCTTCATGATTATAATTTATGCACGCATGTTGTCCTGATGTGTCACTGCCAATGGCCATACCCAATTCGGCCCATGTATCGCGGGATGCTATTTCTTCTAAATTCAATGAAGATTAAAAATGTATCATCAGTCGGTGAGTAGTATGTAACAGTGTGCTACAAGCCCCCAACTCCGAAAGCTGGATTTTTTCCCACTGCAGCCAATACAAAAGGGGATTCATAAAAATGCAAAGGACAAAGTAGCTGTTGTGTACATTTTGATCACCCCATATTTTACGAGGCACTTGCAGGCGTGCATTTACAAACACCTGCACCCAATACAAATATGGTCGCAATTGACTCCCAAGCAAAAGTTAGGGAGTCGACATTAGGATACAATGTAAGCGTGTCTAACCCACACTATGTTTTGGTTTAAACATATTTTATTATCAAAAGAAAGCATCGATCAGCAGGACGAAGCCTATATTAAGATCTCTGCTAGTGAATATGTACATAAGTGCATAGTCATGTATACACATCACTATAGAAAATGTAGCATATCATACATAAATGTACAAGTATATACATAAAATACAAATATATACAATTATATACAAATATATACAATTCATGAATTAGCATACAGTATACACCTTCTTACATGTTACTTAAAATAATACATATTTATAGTATTTACACCACCATTTTTTTTTTTTTTTACGATGACCTCTGATGCATACGCAATGTTATGATTGAGTATATGGAGACTGTAACAGAACATCCTAGTGGGTGGTTCGGTGCAGGTGGGAGCAACCCCCGTTAACCACTCACAAGATGGACCGTGTTGTATATATATGGATATTGTATGTGATGTATCCAACAACTGATTCGGTGCAGGTGGGATCAACCTCCGTTAACCAATCGTGGATTTATAGACACGTGACTTTCGAGTTAAATGTTTCAGTATTGTTATTGTGTTGTATGTGGGTGAGATCAGCAATTGATTCGGTACAGGTGGGAACAACCCCCGTTAACCAAAAGCAGATCTATGTACGTTTGATAAGAGAGTGATGGATCCATTCAATGTCAGTGTGATATTGTGTTGTATATGAGTATGACCAGCAATTGATTCGGTGCAGGTGGGAACAACCCCCGTTAATCAATCGTTTGGTTTTGTGCAGGTAAGGAATAGACGTGAACATAGTGGCGTGAAAATGTGGTATTGAGTATGCATCAGTGTTCACTGAATCCCGGGACTAGAACTTACGGGTTAAAGAAGCTCCATGTAATTCATAATTAGAAAAATCGTTTAGTGGATTTGATATATCTATGAACTGCCAGCACAATTGATATGTTGTCATCAGAGGATATGTCAGGGTCACCAAGGAGAAGAATATCCGTGGTTAAAGGGCGAAATTCTGACAAATCCGATAGTAGAGTCTGTCTAGCGGTATAATACAAGGGACAGTCGAACAAATAATGTTGCGGGTTTTCGTTTTTATATCCACATGCACATATAGGTGTGTCCGCTACATGAAGGTTATAGTGAAGGTCAAACTTCAAAGCACTACAACCCAAGCGCATGCGAGTATGATGAATGTCACAGAGACGATCCCCAATGCCATACCAAGCAATTTTTGGCGGACATGGAAAATATGCATACAGTTTCCGCTTGAAAGTCTGCAAATTGGAGGCATTGCGTATATCAAGAGGAAGTTGATTCCAATCTTTTGTAGTAGAAGGAAAGAACGAGTTCCTGAAGCATTGCTTATTGGCACGGAATAGGGAAATATCGCTGTTGTTGCGCAATATGTAGGCTTGGCGCTCGGCAACAGATGGAGGGACAGCATCTGTCAAATAAGATGGAGCAAGACCATATGATATTTTATAAAACCAAATGAGCCTATGAATTTTTCGCCTTTGCGATAGGGTATACCAACCAGCATCTGTATACAAACGGCTTGTGGAAGACTTTTCTGTCGCCCCTGTGATAATACGCAGGGCTCGTACATGAAGCCTGTCCAGTTTCATGAGTTCAGAGGCCGGGGCTCCATCCCACAACACATCTCCATACTCCATAATAGGTAGGACGAAAGACCGATAAAACAAGTCAAGGCTCCTTCTGGGTAGTTTGAACTTGAATGCCTGAAGAAGATCTAGTCTCTTCATGACTTTACCTGATATGTCGTCAATATGAGTTGACCAAGTCAAGTTTTGAGTCAACGTTATGCCAAGGTGTTTATGAGAGGAAACTTCCTCGAAAATCGAATTATTCATCGTGATTGGTGGGATTCTCAGTTTGTCATCCTTGTTGCTGATAAAAAGCGATTTTGTTTTCGGAACGCTAAAGGTCACCAACCAGTTGTTAGACCATTCATGTATGGCCCTTAGATCAGCATCAACAAGTGACTGACTCTGCTGACGATTGTCAACAGTAATGAATAGACAGGTGTCATCGGCGAATAATCGGAGTTAAGTAAATTGCACCACTTCCGTGATATCATTAATGAATATAAGGAACAAAAGAGGGCCAAGGATTGACCCTTGTGGCACCCCTGCTCGGACCGCTCCCCAGTCAGAGAATTCACCATCCAAGCAGACTCTTTGTTCACGGTCTTTCAAATAATTAACGATCCACTGCAGAATATTACCACAAACTCCATTTTTTTCAAGTTTGTAAACAAGACATTATGCCAGACCCTGTCGAATGCCCGACTGATATCCAGGAAAACGACTCTGACTTCTTTACCGGATTCGACACTCTGACAGAACTTATGAAAGATTTCTAGAAGTTGGCACAATGTGGATGAACCAGGAACAAATCCTGCTTGCCATTTAGAGATAGCCATTATCTCACGAAAGTGGTTGAATAGGTGCTTGAAGACAATTTTTTCAAATACCTTGGCTGTAGTATTCAGGAGAGAAACGGGTCGATAGTTTGAAGGATCAGACCTTTCTCCTTTCTTGAAAATTGGGACCACATTGGCTTTTTTCCATGAGGTAGGCATTTTCATACAGGACAGACTTGCTGTGAATAGTCGAACCAACGGGTCAACTATTGCAGGCCTTAATGATTTGGACCAATATTATCAGGACCATATGCCTTGGATACGTTTAGCATTGCTAGTTGATCATCCACTTCACGAGCAGTAATTTCAATAGATTGAAGCGTTGAAGTGTTTCTTAAGGCATTGTGGTCGATTACAGGGGGTTCAATACCATCGTCCTCTATACTGGATTTTTCCAGAAACAGACGATTGAATATACTTGCTTTATCATTTGCACTGGATATAATTTCACCTTGGTACTCCAGGGCAGGACAGTTTAAATCATCGTTCAATCCAAACACTGATTTGTATAATTTCCAGCACTCTTTAGAAAAAAACGAACTATTACTCAGTTTAGCCTGCTGGTCGGCATCGTGTTTAGATTCGGCAAGTCTATTTATGTAGTCATTGCGAGTTCTCCTGTACGATGCCCAAGATTGTTCAGAATTTTTATTTTTTGCAAATTTGTGTACACGATGGACTTGACGGCGTATGCGTCTAAGCTCGCTCGTGTACCAGGGCTTATCTTTGCGTCGTATAGTTACCATCCTGTTGGGTATAAATGTCTTAGCGGCGCTGATAATGGTGTTAGTCCAGTTTTCAGCTGCCACATTTATGTCAACGCAATTATTGAAAACAACATCCCACTGGATACTCATCAGATGGTTTACAAGTCCAATCATATCAGCATTAGCATAGTCCCACATTAATCTTGTGTAACAATGGCTTTTCTGTGTCAGAAAATTCAGAGTTACACCAATCGTGCAGTGGTCGTTTAGTAATAGCGGCGAGAGCACTCGAGTATCTTTCACGAATGTTGACATGTTACTGACAACCCGGTCCAGACACGTGCTGGTCGTGGCAGTGATACGAGTAGGCTCATTAATGTGTGACACCAGATGGTTGTTGGATATAAATAAATTAAATCGTGTCCCTTCCCGAGTGTGATCATCAGCATTGAAGTCGCCGATTAGCATTACATTCTGAATGCCAAGTTGTTTAACTTCATCCATCATGAATTGCAAATCATCCCAGAATGACAACGTGGCACTTGGTGGGCGATAAATTGTACAGAGAAGGAACATATTATTTCGTGAACGAACATCGAGCCATAAAGCCTCTGTGTCGAGTACCTCCAAGTCGAGGCGCCGTTTAGCTACGAGATTCAAAGATACCCACACCGCAACTCCTCCACCGGGTGATCCGGATGATCGATCCCTGCGAAAAATTGGGTGGAAACATCAATATGATAGTTGGCATCTGCCACATCTGGGGAAAACCATGTTTCAGAGACAGTAATGACATCATAACAACCGCCAAGTTGAATAGATATATGTTTAAGTTTTTCATTATTTCGTTTTAAGCTTTGGGCGTTTAAGTGACATACTTTCAGATTATTATCTTTTTTACCAGAAGGAAGTGGCCCGGGATTCTTCTCAATGTCATTAGACAAAAGGCATAACAATATAAGTACACACATCATGAAATATAAGTTTTTCATTACGACCTTAGTGTAATATGAACGAGGCAAAATATGAAATTTCTCGATCAATACATTGGCAATGGGATTTTTGAAAGAATTAATTTCAAATACATCACCGCCAGAACACGCTGTCCATGGAATCCGCAGGGAAGTAGTCCTTCAGGGTTTTCGCAGAGGGTCGATGCTTCTCCTGTTGTCTAACATTGTCAGAGGGGGGAGAGATATCTTTGCGTTTGGCTTCACGAGATATTGGCGTGACAGGAGTGGAAGACTGGAACCGCGGATTTTTCCTGCGAATGGAACCAGGCGCTGTCCCCGAGCGGGCTGCGGGTGACGACTTGACACGCTGGGCATACTCGTCAATAAATTTGAATGCCGTATCTGTGCAGGTAGATGCGGCTACAGATATTGGTTCCTCGGGGTCTGGGCTGTTGAGCAAATTGTCGGCACGTTGCAACAGTTCAGGAGATGAAACTGTTGTGTCTGGGTTAATAGCCCGAGACAATAGTTCATCTGCCAGGGTAACCAAGCCCATTGTTGACTCGTTCCTCCTGGATGGAACACAGTTTGGAGATTGATGGGTCTGGTCTCGGAGCTCCATCAGCAGCCGGCCAAGGTGGTTTTCCCCAGGCCAAGACGCCACAGGCTGTTTCTCAGTGATCTGAGGCAAAAGACCTGATGCCCAGAACAAGTTCCTGGTGGCTTCAACAATCACTCTGTCTTGAGAGTTTTCAAGTTTGTCTCGGAATGTTTTGTCAGCATGAGTCGTATCATACGAACGACGGTGAGTAGTTTGTGGTTGGATGAAACCCACCGTAAGTCATTACTTATTATGTGAACCAAAAGCATGAGCACTCCCCTTGATATAAATTATGTTTTGACGATATTGCAAAATACCTCCACAACACCCCTATTTGTGATTTTAAATGTCTGATAACACAAGGGCACAAACTTCTCAAACAGTCAGATTGTCGAGTGAATATATTTGTTCATGAGGAGAATAGTGAACATGTACATATCATTATGCCACTTTAGTAGGGGTGTTAGCAAATTGACGTGAATGAAACTAAACAAATTGATTCGGACAAGTGACTAGGTCACAGCTGCGGTAATGAATGCAGATCGATGATTACTACATCAACCCGAGTGCACTCAATATTGAACACAGACAAAGTTCAATCCACCCATCTATCAAAACTATTAAACTTTACAGCTCGTTGCTCAGTGACTCTTGAAAATGTCATTTACATTTCGCATCAGGTCATGATTACGAAATGGAGTTTGTTTCTCTTTCAGGTTTAACATCTGGCACGAAAGTTCTCAAAGGTCGCCCCATGCTGACCACTTTGTATGCCCCAGCTCCACATTTGCCTCTAATTCAGAAATGCGTAAAGGTATTGCGTGAGCCATTTACACGGCACATGTACGATACCAGCAATCTTTCCGTATTTATCCCTGACGGACATTGATGTATTCCAATTGAACGCATTTTTGTCATTGACAAAAAACTCATTCATCAAAATACATTGCATTTGTCTTGTTTGGATTTCTTCAGAAAACCGTGATTATTTTTGGGAATTCTGTTGAGAAGCCAGTGTATTTTTTATCTGTTCAATGCAGTGCGTTCTTTCATCAGCTTCCAGTATTTCTTGATCACCTCGATCAATAAATGTCCCACACAATGCTAATCCTTACACTAGGACGTCTGCTTTATGTCAGTTTCCTCCTACGGATTGTCTAATTCTGTTTGGGGTTGATTTGACAGTTTTTGCAGGTTTTGTGTTGCAGTTTCATTAGTATGGGAAATCCATAGGATACTTTTTTCATGGCTATTTTGTGTGTATATTCACAAAAATATACATTATTTTTGGCAAAAGTAGATCGGATACAATTAGATCAAATGCAATTTTAGCCATTTTAACCATAGTGGCTTTACAAAAAGATATTCTTCATGACTTTGGTAGATTGACAGCAAATGTCAATGGTGAATGTCCAGTCCCTGCGGTTCATGCAGATTAATGGAATAAAATTATATACATGTCATATCAATTGGGTTCAATGTTCTTTCCACATACATTCATCATTGTATGGGGTGTATCTGCGAATGTGGTATGTATAATTTCTTATACCCTTGTTCATGTATGGCTCGGTGATAACTGTATATGTATTGTTCTGAAGACAAACAAAATCATTCAAGGTCAAATCAAAACATAACAGATACCCTACAGTGGCAATATTTTATTGTGTTGTCAGCAGAAACAATTACGATATAAATATGTTGTGTCGTTTTCGTTGGATTGAGGAAAACGCGAGAATCAGGTAAAAAGATCCTCAGGTAAAATTCTCTGATCTTAGACTGTATTGATGCCTCTGGCGAAAAAAATTGAGCTCGGTGACCCCCATATTTAATATAATAAACATGCACACCAGCTCGATGATGAAGAAACCAAAATATGTCTCGTCGTTTTCTATAAAAATTTCTTTCAGTGACAATGGCCAAAAATGACCTATTTTGGAGGTAATCTGGGATTAAAATTACCCTAAATTCCACACTGTAGAGAATATTTCATCCAAAATTTCTGTTTGCAAATGCAAACTGTCATATTAATGATTGTTTGAAAGTCATTAAACAATCAAAGGGAATTCACATTTTAGCCCCTCTGGGAGGGTCCCTCACTAGCGCTTGTCCTTAAGATACGTTTTCGGAATATTTTGTTATTATTTCTAATGCGCTAAATTTAATTGAGAAATGTTCTTTTATACCACGCTTTTGATCATTTCAGTGTTTGAGAGAACAAAGCATCCCAGATGTTGAATTACATGGCGAGAGCAAACACATGCATGTATTATTTCTCTTGCTTCCTGATGATGATATTTTGAAAATATACTTTGGAGATTCCGAGAAACGAAGGTGTGTAATCAGGCATTGTTTTGGGCACTGTCAGAGACCATACACAGTCAATTTGTGCAACATATGTACGGAAGCTGATGAAAGAACGCACTGCATTGAACAGATACAAAATACACATCAATTACCAAGATACTATGCGTTTGCAATAACGTTATGACAACTGCTATATAAATACCAGGTGAATGGAAAATCATACTGTACACGCAAATAGCAGTATGCTACTCGGGCAATGTGTGTGAGGCAAAATATAGTCACCTTTATATGTATATGTTTTACTATATATGTATTCCTGTTTTTTATCTTGTGCAATATGTTCTTGGTTTTGCTATTCAATCCGAGTTGAAGTAATATAGAAAGCGGAGGTTCAGTAACTGCATACCCGCGGTGGCAACTTGCGCAAATGGGAATCAATCCAACTGATCTTATCACCATATACCTACAATTATCACCATATATCTACAATAGCTGTCTCTAGTGGGAATTAACAAGTATTTTGTGCTCTGTCATGAAATTAGAATTTACCTCAGCTGCAAAACTATCCCCATTTCATGTAAATTGTCGACTGCTCCAATTTGTTAGAGCCAATCTTTTTTTCAACACATGATGAAGTACTTTAGGTATACGTCTATGGAATATCATCATTTCTACAGGTATGAGACCTTGTAATGTGACCTTGTAATATCGTGAGATTAACTTTCGCGCATTCTGCTGAAGCAACAGCAAACGCTGAGTTCATCATATTCGAGAACAAAGAAATTAATTCCTTTGACGTAATATATAACTTTTGCATTTTTTTTGTCGATGGCCACACCCAATTCTTATCGCTGAATCTTCTTCAATCCATTAAAGCAACTACCTTCGAAAATAGACAGTTCCCACATTGAACATGTGGAATTAAATGAATGAGACATACTCACATCAAATGTTATGACAATAACCGATCTTTTTGGAAATTTTAGTCATTTGAACGAGCGATTCACGCGTAAATTCAGAGACTGTATCAACACAGGCAGATGTAAACAACACATAAAAGTGCGAGATGGACTCACATTTTCACGCACACCACGGTGTGATTTTTTTTCTCATAACTACACCATATATGCAGATACAAACGAGAAAATGAACTCGATTTTCATTTTTAAGGGCAATTTGGGCGTTTGTTTACATTTGGTTTTGATGGATAGACGTCATTTGTTTATAGACTATAGTGGTATAAAATGTGTGTTAAATAGACGTGGAATCAATACCCAGTATTAAGTATTACGAGCAAACAAAACACGGTCCGTTATCCAATCTCATAAGGGACAAGCGTCGGTACCACTATGTTGTAGTTAAATATAATACCGCTTCTTTTGTTAAAAGCGACTCTGATGCCCCATACAATTATACTAAAATAGATGTGGTAAATATGGGTAATTTTTTTATTCATAATAATTTTGTGGAATTTGGTGGTCGAATATTTCAACAAACTATTGGTATTCCCATGGGTACGAACTGTGCACCATTATTGGCAGACCTGTTTTTATACTCATATGAATCACATTTTATCCAAAATTTACAACGAGGAGGTTCTAAGACACTAACATGTAATTTTAATTTCACTTTCGGATACATAGATGATGTATTGTCGCTAAATAATCCCAAGTTTGGTGATTATTTGGATGTCATATATCCTAAGGAACTTGAAATTTAGGATACTACAGACTCCGCTAATTTGTCCAACTATCTAGACCTGAGGTTGGAGAGTGATAATGATTCTAACCTGTCAACTAGATCATATGACAAACGTGATGATTTCAATTTTTCCATAGTCAATTTCCCTTTTCTAAGCAGCAACATTCGTATGTCACCGGCATATGGTGTGTTTGTTTCTCAACTTATATGCTATTCCAGAGCTAGTTTCAAATATGAGGACTTTGTCTATCGAAGTGCCCAGCTAGTCTCTAAACTGCTGCGACAAGGATATGTTTTACCAAGACTTATTGCTGCGTTTAAGAAATTCTATGGACGTCATCATGATCTGGTTGATAAATACACCAAATTCATGTCTGCCATGCAACTAGATCTATTTTCATGTTAATTTGGGGGAATTCATGACGGGTGCCACTAGTGGAGCATGAAATGCTCACTCTTTCCGGAACACCTGATTTCACCTCCTAATGGCCATTTCTGGGGGCTCATGAGTTTCCCTGTCATTTTTGTTTTCTCTCACTTCATATGCCTGATATGACTTTCTGTCCCCGGATTATGAGATTGGATAACGGACCCTGTTTTGTTTGCTCGGAATACTTAATACTGGGTATTGATTCCACATCTATAGAAAGACAACTCAGACATTGTGCTCCTGATTGCTTTTCTTGTATCAGATGTTGCACTGAAATTTAGTATGTATATGTTCTAGGGCAATTGCTCTAATCACGAAGAGAAAACCCTGACATCTCAAGGACAGAGCATTTTTGTCATTCCATGCAAAATGTGATATTTGATCACTCCATATTTTACGAGGCACTTGCAGGGCGCGTTTGCAATCACCTACAACCAGTACAAATCTGACCCTATTGATTTTCACATATTGAATGAGGTACGACCGTGCGATACAATGGCACCAAGTCTACAACAGAATATTTGTTGTGGAAAGCAGCCATATAACATGGATTATGGTGGATTTATACCTTCCTGTGTTTGAATGTAACCCAACATAATTCCTAGGACAGTGTGTAAACTGAAAAGGATGAGCAGGCCGTTGATATGAATTATGTACAGGCGATTCCCATGTTCACACCCATATGTCATACTTGATTCCCGGATTCTTGCCGCGAACCAAGGCATTAGGAAATATCGACCCAATCCTATGCTAAAACATGATAGTTCAATAATCATCAAGGCATTATTGAATTCACTAGATCACGTTGTGTATTTTTAAACAGATACATATTACGAATACATCATAATTATAGGTGATAGTACATGTACTATATATTTTGAGCACTGTGCCACCATTTCTGGTATAAAAGATTTTATTGCACGCTAACAATGACACACAAATGAGGTTGTCATAATAATATGGGCCAAAAAAAATGTCTATGTTTCTGGTTACAATGGTCTCTCAAAAGTGATGCGGTGATGCGAATTTTTTTTCTTGTTTTTGTTTTTACTAAATCGGCGTGAGTCGTGCTCGCCGAAGCCATGAAAGCTACATTTGCCTCAGTAAAACACCTATATGTTAAACTTGTTATGTGCATAGAACACGCTACTGTTTGTTATATTCTAAACAAAACATTTGTATTCTTTGATGAACATTTTATTAACTAAGCCTTATGTGGCCCGAATGCTTTGTAGCATTACGCATGTTTTGTACATATGGTTGTCCAAGTTGCTTCCATGTTTTATTAATTCACTTCGTCCATATTCATACCAATTTGCATTTGCCAATCATTCATCCCATGGGTGTGATGACAGGTTAAAGTATTGCCGGCCGCGCACGTATAAAACAGTTTGTTACCCGTTCGTAGCCGCGATTTGCCACTCATTGCTTTCAGATCGCCACACTGACCAAATCTACAGTGTTATTACTATCAGCGTATGTGATATTTGAGCTGACACACAACACAAACACGAACGGCTACATTTATGTATTGATGAACTATGGTAGGACTATATTCTTCAACACAAACACAACTCACAAATTTGCATAACCTAATAACTGCAACTGAATGTAAAACCTGTAGAATATGACACTGTATGTGCTCATTCAACAACCAAACGTCGAGGGCGGCAGTCAGAAAAAAAAATATGAAAAACGAAGATGATGCGTGGGATTTGGAGTGACGCGCGCGATAACCAGAAACATAGATTTTTTTGGCCTAGTAATACATTTGAGAGTACCCATAGCTCTGTTCTTTGTTTGTACCGTGATATTCAACGGATAGCCCATAACCCATCAAATATTTGGAATGACATTCTAGTTCGAACGCGGAGCCCCTATTCACATTTATGTAAAACACCACCACAACACCAGAATTTTTCACTATAAAATCCCAACGACACGAGGGCATAAAGCGCAAATACCACATGGACGATTCAGATCCAATAAATACATGTTGATAACAGTTGAACCAAGGACTGAATACTTGTGTTTGTGTGTGTGGTGGTGGTGGGGGGGGGGGGTTGACGTGATGAAACTAAATTGAACCAATCAGACATCTGACTGGGTCTCGGCTTCGGTGACAAATGAATGTTGATTAATCCCACATCAAGCCGAGAGCACTCGATATTGAAAAGTAAGAACAGGTCAATTAAACAATCTCTCAAAAACATTTAAATTTACTGCTCGTTGCTGAGTGACTTTCGAAATTCGTCATTGTAGATTTCTAATCAGAGCATTACGAAACAGGTTTTGTTTCAAACAGAGTTTTATGTAACATCTGCCTTAATGGTTACACCATGCATCTGCCTTAATGGTTACACCATGCATCTGTCTTAATGGTTACACCATGCTTGCCAATTAGCCTTTTGCATTCCCTATTCCGATCTCATTTCATAATGCCTAAATGCACTGAGTTAGCCATTCATATTACACATGCAAGCTATCAAAAATTATGGAGCCTCTCATGGATTTAAATTTGATGCATGGTGCTTAATGGATTGGCTAATCGTACATTTTCTCCATGATAATCCCGCCCTTGCTGTGCTATCGATGCCTGATGCTGCCAATAAAACTGTAAAAGTGTGCGTTAGAAACCTAGAGACCACCTGTCGTCCATGATGTAAAATCTACCAATTGATAACATAAAATCGACCCAGTTAAAACAAATCTACAGGTCTGCGAAGAAACGCTATTTCCATATCTAACAGGAAGTGATGACTGCTTGGAGCCAAAAGTCGACACACCATAGCCTGTATTCGACCTACTATCAGTCAAATTTGCTCTTTACCTGAAAGGTGTTATCTTGCATGCCAATTTGTTCTGACAATCATATTCCATCATGACCATCATTGAAATGCAATAAACTCCACAAGTGCACACACACTTTTCTTTTTCCAAACTTCGGAGCATTATCTCCGTTTATATTTTTTTAGCAAACTGTTATTACATTCGGGAACTGTGCTGGGAAGCCAGTCCAGACATCATTATTTGGCTAATCACCTCGATCGATAGACCTCCCATACATGGCGGATAATCCCTGTGCTAAGATTTCATTCATAACTCTTTCTGTTCTTTGGATTGTCTAATCCTACTTGGATTTAAATTTGACATGTCCTTGCAGGTTTGTGGCAGGTTTTGTGCAGTTTCTTTGCATTAAACCGTCGAATCAGCATAGGTATCATGTATATTTGAAACCAATGTTCTCGGCAAAAGTATATCTGATATGAACAGGACTGATAGTAACATGTTCAATCCCAATTGAACTGACATCATGATTCAAGCATGTAGATATTACTAATGACAAAAACGTCAAAACCCCCACTCTAGCAAGGATCTTTGGGCAACCTTATTAGCAAGCCTACAATGATGTTCATTTATTTATGTGGAGATAATGTTACTGACATGATCGAAGTCGCACATATTTGGAATGACTTTCATTACTTGTGGTGAATTGTTACATTCAAGAAACATGGGAGCTGTAACTCCTTCAAATTTACACTGTTTTCTACAGTAATTGAAAAAACTCCTTCACGCCGAGTTAATTGAGGACTTGTGCGAAGGACTTTCTATTCTAAGTTCCGCTAACGACACATTGATGGTCAGTAGCAGATGGGCTTCGTCTGTATCGTGCTATAAATTCAAAATGTAGTATTCGCCTTTTGCAACGAATGGCTTTTCGATCATTAAACCCCAGCAATGGTACTAGCTTCATATAAGCTAGTGGGAACAAAACCACGAAGGGGTCTGTGTTTTGACAACCAGATGAAGTCCAACACTGGACACAATATATTATTATGCATTATATGAGCAAAAACGTCAGCCAGGTTACTCGAATTGTTATTTTTGATATTCTCGATAGAACCAGTTGAAACGGTTCATAAAGGTGAAAACATTTCTAGGATAATATTTTCAAGTATTGTGTATGTATTTATTCAAACAAATTTCAATTGTGTAATGTGATTATATCCACAAATGTGTACGTTTGATCATATATTTTTTGAGAAATGAACGGTTTCCAGATGTTGGGAGAAAATATATAAAATATGTTAATTATCTCTTATCATTTATCAATAGCTACAAATCTTCATGTTATGAAAATACACTGTGATTTGAATTCTGGTAAAACAGGTGTATGTATATACACGCAATTCTTCAAGCACACTCAGAGGTATAGCAAAATATGCACAGTTGTCTGTTCTTTACAGTGAGCTATTTAGTTTGGTTGACTCAGGCCTAATTGCTGGTACTGTATGTGAGGTGGGATATGGTTAAGTTTACTCCTCAGTCAATTGTACGTGTACATAAATGTTTTCTTGTTTTTCTTTTGTATTGTGCACTGGTTTTATCTGGTATTTTTTTTCCATTGGAATAATGCAAATAAAATATTCCCCGTGTAATATACCATCAACTTGGTGGCATTTGTGGATTGAGGTTGGGTGGTTTTGGTGCAACTGTATCTATATGAACAATGCGAATAAAATATTCCTCATGTAATATACCATCAACTTTGTGGCCTTTATTTATGGATTGGTTTGGGTGGTTTTGGTGCAACTGTTTCATGTGGTTCACTTTGGAGATCTTTACTGTTAAATCGGATGTTGGGCGGTTGCGTGTTGATTGTAATGGTGGCACCGGTATCTACCCCGATGCAGATATTTGGTATAACATCATTTCTATCCCAATGGTTCATGTGGGCATTCACTAAGGCAGTGTTGTGTTAGGGCTGTGTTTAGCGTCCGCCAGATAACGAAAAGGTATTAGACAGCATGGAATATTAACACGGTAAAATATTAACAACAGCCAATATACAACATGCAACTGATAGATTATTGTGTACATTTCAAGTGGAAACCTGTTCTCGACGCCAGAACGAAGAAGAAATCCCCAACACAATATACTCAAATGTCGTTTTTGTGCTCATCAATTATCCGACATTGAGGACGATGGAAATTTCAGAACATTTATCATAAAAAATAGCTTTGACACTGTTAAATGACCAAGATTCATTGTGTCTGTTAGTTCTAAATTTCGTGGAAAAGCTACACGCACGCGGACGCTAAACAACACAACACAGTTCCTAACACAACACGGCCTATTATTAAAAAATATGGGAACACATTGAAATTTTTGGTGTGGTAATTTGATACAGGGTGTCGCCCCTGTGCTGTTCTACCACCGTATATATATATATCCATAGACCAGCTGTCCTTTGGCTATTTACTGAGGATAGTTCACTTCGCCGTAAAATCGAAATTTCACATGGATGCAAATTATGAAATAGAGAAACCCCGAGGAACAGGGGATATTCAACATGGTCGAGGGCGTTAGCCCGAGGCTATGTTGAATAACTCCCTGTTACTCGAGGGGTTTCTCTATTTCAAACCATATAGAAAACTACTCCGTGAACGACAGGTGATTAACCAACATACAGCATTGATTAAACACCTGCGAGAACAATGCAAGTTTGGTTTAACTAATGCGAAATTGGCAGTTGCTCTATTTTCATTACAATCTCATTTCACAATGGTATTTCAGGTACGCGTGCTTGGAACACCAAAATTGCTGCAGGTATGAAAATTTGTGATGTGATCAGTTCTAACGAATTTTTTTTTTAAGAAATCCCTAAGATTTCTCACGTTCGTGAGATTTTTTTTTGCAGTCTGTAAGTTTTGTTTGAGAACGAGCATTTCATTTATTTTGATCATGTAACTTGTACACGATTCAGACACAATTTCGATGTTGAAATCGTGTTGTGTATATATTATATTTTTTAGCGAGGTTCCAGCGCTGAATTCTCCGATTCAAGCAATATTCAAGGTAGCCCACTATGGCATCATTTATACAGAATATACTGGCTTCTCAAGGACACAGTAGGTGTCATTCCATGCAAACTGTGGTCTGCGGTCACTCTCTTGCAAGTGGGCATTTGCAAACGAAATCTTCTGAAGAAAATATTTTAATTTTCTACAATACACAAACAGATCAAACCAATCATTGATTTCGGTTTTGTGTATTTGTATATGAATATATATTAATTGATCATATGATGATATGGCGACAGTGAGGCAGTCTGACTTACAATCAAATATGAATATATCATAATAATCAGTGATAATATTGCATAACTTGGCAGTGTGCCATATCATTTCAGATAACTGCATGAAATCAAATTTGTGCAACGAGCATCAATGAGACACATTGAGTGTACTCATTACTCTATATTGGAAAAATTGGTGTATATGTAGGTCAATATGTCCAGTATAATTACCAGTTTAATCCATGAAGTTTTCCGTATATCCAATTCTAATTCAAATGTAGAGGTTTTGTTGACAATAATGCAAAGCGCTGATAAACAAGCACTGATCTTCATGTCACATGTTACTTGTGTGGGGGTGGCGGCGATTTGACATGAAAAAATCAAATCGAACAGATCAGACAGTTTGCTGGGTCAAAGCTATCGCGGCACATGGAGATCGATTGATTGAGATGAGTGCACTTGATATTAAAGAGCAAGTCAGATTTGTAAAGTTCAATTAAAGCATCAATCAAATTTATTTGGATTTACTGCTCGTTGATCAATGAATATAAATTTGTTAGTCTGCATGTCAACGAAAAGGAGTCTTATCTATCTCTCTTCTAAAGTTTCCTGTAACATCTGGTATAAACATTCCTAATGGTTCCACAATGCTCACCAATTACCCTGCTTCAGTTGCCTTTTCGCTCCCAACTCAAAATGTGAATATATGAAGTGCTTCCTTTACACGGCACCTGCATGCTACTGGAGTATTGCCTCTATTAGAATACGGAAGAAAACCTGTTTTACACCATGTCAAATCTATCTAATAATAACATTACAACATTCGATAGGTCAGTGAGGAAACATCGCCAATTCTGACAGAAATTCACAATTATTGGAGTCACCAATATACTAATTATGACCTCCTTTTGTCGAGCTCCACACTTTCAAGTCGCTCGATCATATCAACATTCACGGGAAATATGACTAACTCAATATGGTATTATATGACATGTTATGTTAAGGGTATACACCTATATCAAGGATATTTCTACGAACAATATTTCTGGGGAAATTATGAAACTATTTACGATATAGCGACAGATCTGCACTATCCTTGTTTATTTTGTGACTGCATAGTCGATGTGTGTTTAGATTACTAAGGTGTGGATCATGTTTCAGACTGGTCAACAATTTGTGTGGGTAAGTTTGGCTGCCTACGAAATTGTAATTGTTATATCATTTACCAGATTAGGATTGCTATCATTGAAGAGCACGCAGTCAATGACAACACATTCACATTCATAAACAATACATTATTCCTTTTGGAATTCTTCCTGGAAAACATATTATTATTTTAACGAACTCTGGATTCTACATTCTCCAAACTGCTACAGTCGTGACTAGCACACACGCAAAGTCGTGTGATTTGCACAAACATACAATAATTATGCCTATTTGTTCACTTCAGTGAAGAGAATATATTTGGTTTGATGGAGATGTCCTGAATCATCCATGTTTCATCTGAATCGAAAGTGCATGACACATACAGGCATTTTTTATTGTCATATTTACTCTAACCTCCTGCCACGTATCTATAGATATATTTGAAAAATCTTGAGTGCTGTCACATTCGGTTTTATCCACCTAATAAGAAGATGTAATCTACTCATATTTGCACTGCTTTCTGCAGCTATTGTTGAACTTCAAAATGACAATATGATGTTGCAATTCATATTCCACTAAGATTACATTGATTGTCAGACATAGGTAATACACTTCCTGAGATCATGTGGAATTCAATTCCGTAAAACTATGTCAGATTTATCATATTTTACAACTACTTAATTGAAAGATCGAATCGCCGCATCTCTATCTATCTCAGTATGCTAGGATTCAAAATGCAGTTTTACAGTAACCAACAATCCCAGTACATAAAAGTGATTGATCAGAACTTTGAGTGATTACCCAATCATCTTAGGGTCTCGAGGATGAAAGTTTTTTGTCTCAACATTCCGTCTGATGGATGCACGTTATCGTGATATATGTAAAAATCAATCTATTACCACCAGTAGAACTAGATTTTGATGATGACAATAGCAAACGTAAAAAACAACATTTTGCAATAGACACAAATGATATTAATTTATATTATATGCAGTAGGCATTAGTAGGATATTCGGGTTTTCATTCAGCAAACATTAGTAGGAGTTACACTGTTTGGTATCTACGGTGGCTGATATATGCCACAGTTTTATTTAGTTTTCATTTATCACGATCTTCCCAGAAGGATGTTCTACACGTACATGTACTTAATGTTAAATACGCGTTATTAATGTTTGAATACGCGTACTTAATATTAAATATGCATTCGTAATAAAAAAATTCACGTACCTAATATTATATACACGCACTCAATGTTAAATACGCGTATTTGTTATATATGCATACTTAAGATTAAATACGTGTACTTAATGTTAAATATGTGTGCTTAATATTAAATACGCGTAATTAATATTAAATACGTGTAATTAATGTTAAATACACGTATTGATTATAATATATGGATACTAAATATTAAATACATGTACTTAATGTTAAATACGTGTACTTAACCAAAGCTATTTTTGCTAATAGTAACTTTATTTACGCGTAAATAATATTATTTATGCAGAAATCATGTTAATTATGTATCATTCAGGATTACTTCCGAGAAATAAATAAGTTTTGTTTACAGTGTCACTTATCAGCCACTGTAGAATGCAGATGCATTAATTGTTATGCCAAAATCCCGTGAACACAAGGCCATTAAGCTCAAACACCACATCATCGAGCCAGATCCAATAAATTCATGTTGATAAAAGCTACGTCGTATACAAGCACTGGTTGTGTGGGGGATCGCGACGATATGACGTGACGACACTATCTTCAACTGATCAGATCTCTGACTAGGCCAAAGCTACGGCGACGAATGCAGATTAATTATTGCTACATCAAGCAGAATGCACTCGATTTTGAAAAGCAGGAAACGTTAATTTAAACCATCGTTCAAGACTTTCGAAATTCACTACTCGATGCTCAGCGACTCTCGAAATTCGTTATTGTACATTTCTAATCATATCATGATTACAAAATCCGCTTTAAATCTCCAACAATTTGCTGTAACATCTGGCATGAAAGTTCTCAATAGTTACATCATGCCTGCCAATTAGCCTGCTACAATTCCTTTTCGGTTCCTATTTCATAAGGCTTAATGTATGGAGTGCTCCATTTACTCGGCATGTGCATGCTACCAGAAATCCTGGAGTCTCTATAGGTTTTCAAAATGTTATTCGATGCATGCTAATTAAACGGATTGAATAACCATGCAATTGCTCAATGGAAATCCTCCACGATGTCAAATATACGAAGAGTATTGAGCCAGACACCAGACGTGTGTCCCAGTATTATACAGCTCAATGAAGGAACACATCTAACAGAAAGTGCCAACTAACCGGAGCCATTAATCGACTAATTATCGCCTCATCTCTTCGATTTCCTGTTGATCCGTCTGATTCACCTCCTGTAAGGTGTTGTGAGGCATTTTTATTGAGTTTGTTATAAAAATTGCTCATTATCCTGAGTACATGAGCAATACTCTTTTCTTTTCTAAATAACAACTTAATTCAATGACCGTTTCAAATGCATCCACATCTTAAATTTCACTTTCAGTTTAAAGTAAATACACCATAGCTAAAAATGCATTTTAAAAAGCTAAAAGGATACGAAAAGTTACTGGTGAAATGTATTGTGTTAAGCCACAGCTGTTTTTCCACCAAATTTGCTATTTCGACCGTTCAGAGTCATTTAAGGTCAAATTCAAGGTCACCACTGACACCGCCATTATAATTGACAATACAACCAAATTCATCAATATACATGGCATTCTTCTTCAGATAAAACCAAATATTTTCTACCAAATGTACTTTGAAGCTGGTACATACATCAGTAGGCATTGATCACCTCGATTGATATATTTTGCAGCTAGAGGCGGTAATCCTTAGACTTCTGTTTTATGTCAGCCTTTTTCTACAAGCTACATAATCCTGTTTGGGATCCAAATCTGACAGGTCCATGTACGGTTTGTTTTGCAGTTACCTTACATTGGCGATCGAATCATCATATGTTTCATGGTCATATATATATGTATGTATATATGAAAACTAAGATTTCGGCTAAACTGGATTTGTATAAGAGATAATAGCATGTTCAATTCAATGGAATCAACACGCTTTATACCTCTGCAGCTATATGACTATCATTGTTATGAACACAACAAGTTAGACATGCCAGGAGGTGTAATCTGCACACGCCTTCCCTTCATCTATTTCTTTACTTCAGTGGAGAGAATTTTGGTTTGACGCACATTTCCCAGGTCACCTAAGTAACATCTAGACCGAAAGTGCACCACACAAAATCACGTTTCTACGGTGGCTCCAATATGACATAATAATTTTTTTTATTTACGATAATAAACATTTTCTGAGGGACTTTACCGAGAAGGTTCAAAATAATCTAATTGGCGGGGGAAACGTTTACCCCACAAGAAAAACTATTTCCCCCGTGATGGGAATGTTTTCCTTGTGAGGAAAATGTATTCCCCACGAGGTAAACTATTTTCCCTGCGAGGAAAATGTTTCTCCCGCGAGTATAGTTTAAATAGTTTTCCTCGCGGGGTAAATGTTTTCCTCGCGAGGGAAACATTTCCCCTGCAGGGAAAATAGTTTAACTCGCGGGGGAATATTTTCCTCGCGAGGGAAACATTTCCCCTGCAGGGAAAATAGTTTACCTCGCGGGGGAATGTTTCCCTCGCGAGGGAAACATTTCCCCTGCAAGGAAAATATTCCAACTCACGGGAGAAATGTTTTCCTCGCGAGGGAAACATTTCCCCTGCAGGGAAAATAGTTTACCTCGCGGGAGAAATGTTTTCCCCGTCAATTAGATTATTTAATATTTTGTTACCAAGGCCCCCAACAAAAATTTTATTATTCTAGAAAAAAATATTTATTATGTCATATTGGAGCCACCGTACGTTTCTGATACTGCTACTGTCTACCTCTTCCTATGATTGAAAATTGCTGACAGACGCAGTTACATCCGACAAATATGAAGTTGAAAGTTGTGATCTCATTGAATATGAACGAGTTTTTGCAGCTATTCTGACATGTTTGGTATGCGATTCCATATTTCAAAAACGATATAATGATATTCAATGGTCATCACTTTCATTGCTGATGTTGCCGATGTCACATGAACTGTGTTAGATTGAACATATCCAAAACATTTTCTCGCATGCTTCAGTGTCCATGACATCTCTTGATTTGAAAGATGGAGGTCACAGTTTTCGGGATCTGACTCAATCTACTTTAATTCCAAATGCAGTTCCCAACGAATCGCGATACAAGTGATTGATCAGAATTTTTATAGATCGTTTAGTCATCAGCTGATGGCACTGGTGAAAATCTATTCATATGTACGATATTGAAAGAAAAGTCTATCTATCCATAGATAATCCATAGATTATCTATGGAATTCCCAATAAATTATCCGAACTGCACACTGCAACCGGTGGACTAGTCTAAGAGAGTCACGAGGAATGATCTCGAATATATCGCTTATTCCGTAGTAAACGGGAAAATGTATATGTGACCCAGCACCACAAAATCAGGCATAAGTCGCAAATATTGATTTTCTAGTACAGGGGCAAATACATAAAAATAACCATTTTGGCAATAATGATTTTTTGTTATCATTTTGTTAGGAGAAGGATCTACTTTGGAATGAACATAAAAATTATTGGATTTTCTACCTAAATTTCTGAAATATTAGTTGATATTGTAGATTGTAATCAAAATTCCTAATTATTTAAACATCGAAAATGCATATTTATATTATACTCCCTGTGTGTCCAGAGAAATAATTTTACACAATTCAAATATGATTGTTGCATAGCTGAATTGTAAATGTCTTGCTCTATCGTGTGATAACAATATTATTATAATTTAAAAAATTATGATTGGTGATAAGGACATTTTTGTAGTCAAAATATCGGTAAAATGTCAATTTTGTGGGGGTAAATTGACATCCTTCTTTGACGCCATTTTCTCAGAAACAATAAATCAGCGATATCAACCTTCGAATCAACATAACTTCACCCCTAGTCATGATAGAAATATGAATTTTATACCACCAGGGAAAGTAACATCTCTTCTTTCTCGTGGTGCATACATCTGAGTTTTGATACTCGGTCACTTATGCCTGATCTTGTGTTGCGTGGTCACATATACCAAATATTCAAGTTACATTTTGTTTCATGCCTGTCGCAGTTTGTAATGTTAGCTTGCAGGTTGCAGTTTATAGCTCACAGGTGGTATGTCGCAGTTTAGAGCTGATAGGTCACATGTCCATATCAGTATATAGCTCGTAATTCGGAATTGGAATGCCAAATGTATCAGATGGGTTTGAGTTCTCATTCCGTAGAGATGTGACACAGTAGTGAGTTACATTGGTCAATGTGTTTGGATATATTGCAATATTTTCCACCATTGTTTTCTCTGTTTGTGTGATATTTCAGGTGTATTTTTTTTCGAGACAAACAATTAAAAATTCCAAGGCCACACCTAAACAGAACAAGTCATCTATTATAGTGGAGATATTAAATTCATGGTCAGCTTCTCAAGGATACGATACAGGTAGGTGTCATTCCGTGTGCTATTTGATTACAAATTTTACGAGGCATCTACGCGTACCGTATTACCCCGCATATAGGCACATGCGCCTATAAGTGAAGGTGCGCCAAGCTTCATTTATAGACGCATGCGCCTATAAATGAAGTTGCTCAAATTTTGCACAAGTGGGTGCCCTTATAAGTGAAACTTGATTCACACTGTTGATCAGTATGCGTTCAACCGAAAATTGTATGCAAAACCCAGAATTTGATTGAGTTTTCCGTTAGGCGAGTCCACGTGCATCACAAACATCCTAAACTCCATACCCTGCTGACATTAAAATACGTACGTTCACTCTGTCGGATTGTATGATCGGATACTTGGCTAGTTATTTCCCCCTCGTCATTCACTGTTTATCTTGAGATTACTGATAGACTTATTTTAGAACGGATTGTGTGTTTATGTTTGTATGTGACCTACATATTTCAACTACGCGTTAAAACCAGGAGATGTGATTAGGCCTACCTAGCCTACGGTCTCGCCCTATATATTAATGTATATAAAGCACGGTTCAGTTATAGGCGCATGCGCCTAGTTTCAGTTATAGGCGCATGCGCCTATAAATGGAACTAGCTAATATTCTCACGACTTCTCAAAAGGCGTTGTTTCACTTATAGGCGCATGCGCCTATATGCGGGGTAATACAGTATGCAAACACCAGTAGTAAATACAAGTCATACCGTCTTCAAGACGTTTTCAGATGGTAAGCCTAGATAGGATGATGTTTCAACCCAACCCTAAAAAACAAAAAAGCATATTCAAAGTATTCTCCTGAGTCATACCGTTTTCAAGAACTTTTCAAGTGGTAAGCCTGGGTAGAATGATGTATCAACCCAACCCTATAGAACAAAATATATATACAAATTATCAGACGACGTGTATCAGACGACAGTATCGTGATTATGGTATGATGATTATGTGAGAGTATCTCATGCGATCAAATATGAATATATTATAATGCTTGGTTTATAACTTGGTTCAAGCACGGTGTCAGCCATTCAGGAAAACACCAAATCATATTTCCGCAATCAACATCGACGACACACACAAATGTTATGATACGTACAAATGTACTTAGAATTTTTTTCTGTGTCAATTGAAATTGTTCTTTGTGTTTGGCATCAGGAAAATTGAACCTAACATTTCAATCAAACAAAGTTTTCATATATTCTGAATCGAATGCAAAGGGTTTGATAATAAGAATGAAACGCGAACCCACAACATGACAAATTATGCTCAAATTCTGTGAACACGAGGGTACAAAACCAAAACAACATGGTCGATTTAGATCTTCATGAATGCATCTGTAAACAGGCACTGATCATTGTGCCACATGCTATTTCTGTGGGGACGTTGGGGGTATGACGTAATGAAAATAATTTCAACCAATCAAACATCTGACTGTGCAAGAGCTACGGCAACGAATCGATATACACCAATCCTACATAAAGATGAGTGCACTCGGTATTGAACAGCAAGAAAAGTTCATTTGCCCCATCATCTATCAAAACTATATAAATGTACTAATCGTTGCTCAGTGATTCGCCGTTTTGTACTTCTAATCAGATCATGATTAGAAAATGGGGGTAAATCTCTCGTCTAGGGTTTTCTGTAACATCTGGCACAGGGTTTTCTGTGACAGTCCTCAATGGTTACACCATGCTTGCCAATTAGCCTGTTCCAATTACTTTTTTGCACCTATTCCATAATGTATAAATGTATGAAGCACTCCGGTTACATGGCACACGCGCACGTTACCAAGAAACCCTAAGCCCCTCCTTGGATTTGAGGTCCTATTCGATGCATGCTAATTAAAAGGGTTGGAAAACTTACAATTTCTCAATGGTGACCCTACCCTTGATATGCTATGGATGCATGATGTTGCACATAAAACTGATGATGAGCCAGACACCAGACCGGTGTCACAGTGAAATAATCTCATCGAGGGAACACTTCTAACAGGATGTGACAACTGCTCGGAGCCACAAATCGACCAACTATCATATCATCTCTTCGATCCCCTGTCTTCCCGTTTAATTCACCTCATACACGATGTTGTGAGGCTTGTTTCTATTTCGTTATCAATTTTCTTATTGTTTTGAATGCATGTACAATACTCTATTATCTTAAGAAAATGTCAATGTGCTTTCCAAATGTATCCAAATGTGTCTTTTATTTTCTGGAAGAAAACGCCTGTAAAATACTTGTTCATGCATTGGAATAAAAACAAGTGAAGAACACATCAGAAACAAACATATTCAGGCACAAAATATTAAATAAGTCAAATGAGGTGAAAACATGTAGCAAGTTCCAGATCACACAACAAATAATGAGCCCAAACAAAACAAAAACTTCTCAGGCACTCACCATACTGAATGTGATAGCATCATTTGCTGGCCAGTGAAATGATTCAATATATGAATATCAACATGCCAATATATGATACCAAACGTGTGGTTATGGATATTCCTTAAGGGTATTATCTCTAAAATATAAGGGCATATAACTATGTCTTCTCAATGGTGTAATGACATATTTGCAATATAACAATATTGTTTTGTTATACATATTAGTGTAGTGTTTATTTTTGGTCTTTAGATCGCTTTAGAATGTTGACAAGTATAGCTACAAAATCGACGAAATGCTTGAGTGCACTTTACTTCTGTTTATTATGTCATTTATCCATTCATGAATGGGTTATTCGTCATATTTGTTGTATTGTCTTCTAGGAACTTCACCAGGAAGTTGGCGCATACATCAGCATTCTTTGATCACCTTGATTAATGGAATTCTCTTAGATAGAGAGGGCTTTTCATACGTGTTGACTTGTTCTGTTTGAGATCAGCATTTGACAGGTCCCTGTACAGTTTTTGCAGTTATCTCACTGGGCCATCGAAACTGACTAATGTTTTTTTTACCATAATTATACGTGTGTGTGTTCGAGAAATAATATTCAGGTAATTAGATTGTTGAAAATAATAATCATATATGCAATCATAGTGGAATCATCATTCTTCAGACTGTTATTGATTTACGTTCAACACACAGAGTTGGTAATCCACACAATAATACTTTGGTTCTATGCCAGCTTTTCCTGACGGGTTGTGTGATCCTGTTTGAGGACTAGATTTGGCAGGTCCTTGTCAGTTTATTTCGTGGTTACCTTACACGGGTTCATTGAAAAGAAATGTTTCATGAATATATATTTATGTGTATTTGAAAACTAAGTATTTGGCTGAACTAGATTCGTTTAAATAATAATAATATCTGCATTCACGATGGAATCAACATTCCACATACTTCTATAACTGTTATGTTATTTTTATCATCATCAACACAAGGAAATACATATGCAAGCACAAATTTGCACAAACCCTCAAATATATCGTTTTTTCACTCAAGTGGAGAGAATGGTTTCGATTTTACAGATATAATCATCTATGTCTACATTTTAGACTGGAAGTGCACCACACAGACAAATACTTTTATTTTCTACCTCCTCTGCATATTATAGCTATCAGACTCGATTACATTTGACAAACCAGACGACGTAACCCGAGTGCTGCTGTCCGCAGCTATTGTCAGAATCCAAAGTCATTTTATGCATTGGAAAGTCATATTCCATACTTCACTGAAGAAGCTGATGGTCAGACGTTGATATTACTTCCTGGGTACATGTCAAACCCTATTTTGTAGTCAATGTTTTACAGTTACATGAATTGTGTTAAAATGAACAAATTCAGAAAATGGGTGTGCATGCTCATGCGATATTGACATATCTTGATTCGATAGAATAAAATCGCTTGTTGACCTTTGTCTCAATGTGCTGTAATGAATTTTAATGGTATTTTTGGCCTTCGCTGCACCCAAAAATTAATGATAAGAATTTTGATAGATTGACCAGTCATCAGTTGCGTTCGATAAAGATTCGTCACAAGTGGGAGTTTTATTGACCGAAGAGAGTGGAAATTTTGCAGCCTTTACCCCACTCGTGACTTTATCTGGTTGTTTAATGTGTTTAGGTGTACACATTTTAACCTGTAATCTACCAGACCGTTTCGAAGCAGAACATGCGATCCATACTGGAGATACATCTTTCATGGCTGAAATGATAACCGGCTTCTCAAGGACATGCGATATTTGATCACTCCACATTTTACAAGGCACTTGCAGGTGCGCGTTTGCAAACACCTGCAGCCAATACAAATCTGATCCTGACCTAATTCATTCCCAAGTAATTAATGAGGCATTCGTCAGTGCCATACATGCCATTGTGTCTAGAAACAGGTTACTCCAAATAACTCTTAATACAGGGATGACGGTGGAGAGGTCTTCCGTTTGTTTGAATACAGCCCACCGCAATTCATTAGACAGTGTGTAAACTGAAAAGCATGAGTCGGCATTGCTATGAATTATGTATATTTTCTCCTGTACCGACCCATATGTTATATTTACCTTCCTTTGTTCAATGATTCCACCCATATGTTATATGTGCATTCTTTTGTTCAATGATCCCTCCAAAACATGTCTGGGCATTCAGAATGTACTGCGGGTAAAAACGAGTAGCCGCTCTCCCATTTATTTATAACGTAAACATGAAGGTAACAGAATCAGCAAGACTGCACAGCCCTCTTCTACACACCTTTCGTAACAGAGATATGTATACCCAAAATGATGACCCGGACATGGCTCTATAAAAGGGAGTTGTACAAATTGATTATCATAGATATCACTTTTACAGGCGTCGGCAAAAAAGATTCGTATCTTCAACTTGACAAGCAAGATGCAGTTGGTATGTACGTTTGTTGTTTGACCATATTATAGTACATACATATACGACTGGACTTTGCGAGACGAATGCAATAAGGGGATCCACTTTTTGCTCAAACACCTTCGTGCGACCGAGCGCAATTCACTACTTCACTGGCACTACTAGTTATTTGGAGTACGAACTAACCCTATCGCATGTGTTGTGTTTTACCTTATCTTTTTAGAAATGAGTCACTATATGACATCTGGAAATGACGATTATCAGATATTTAATCATATTTTTCAAGAACGGAATCTCGGTTGGCAATCCATGATAGCTATAGATTGTCTCAATAAATTCTAGTGCCAAATGGATGGTTTTGTTACCTTTGCAGTTACATTATAGGTGAATGAAAAGCTGGCGCATTCCAGATTCGTGATATTTACATGCGGTCCATTCTTAACCGAAGTGTCAGAACTGTACTTTTATACATAACACCTGATCCATCGGATTCTGTATTAGACGAAAGCTTGATGATATGGCGACCGTGTGATAGTCTCCGTTTAATAAAATATGATAACACTATAATTCAAGCTCTAATTATTACTTGGTTTATAAACAATGCGCTCCATCTAGATTCATACCATTGTCTGACCAGATTACTTTCACTGGTCCTTCTCGAGCTATGAAGCGTTTGATGGCATTTATACAATGATGAGTATCAAGTGAACCCAACAGTTGAATGTTTTCAATACTGAAACACGTAAATACCACACCATAGCGGTCCACAGTTGCCTGTCCATGCTCGACTTCAAAGGGTCCTAAAGTCCGTCCCAAATCCCAAAAGTAAATGTTGGTTCTCCAGCAGAGGTCCGGTTTGGTGGCCAAACAGCCATTTTCTGAGAAAGCTTTTGCATTCTATAATTTCGACGTGGAACACATTTGTGTAGCAGCTGCTTGATGATCACATTGGCTTTAGTGATCCAAAATTTCTGTCACAAATTTGTGAGAATTGAGTTGTGTCCAAGATGCAATGAATTGGCGTGACCTTCAACTGAGATGAGCCTGGCAAGTTAGGAGGCTCCGGACATGATAACTGGATTTTTTGTTTCGAAGATGAATGAAGATTTCCTAAGACGTCCACCACGTGCACGACAGGATCAAGTGTGTGTAAGGTACCTTTGCGGGGCGACTGAGTTTTCACATGGAGGACCTTGAGACCTTCTTGAAAGATATCCTTTGTTTGTGAATGCAGATAAGCTTTTAGCTTCGTCTAACAATTTTGTAAGGACAGTGATGCTGGCAATTTCCTATTACTTTCCTTGGATGCTGGCAGCTTGATTATCCGCAGTCGCTGATCGACCAGCTGGTGAAGTTTTTCTTCATTGCTCTCTGATTGTTGCAGGTCAGGGACTAAGGTCTTCATTTCACTCGCCCAACTTTTCAAGGAAGATTTGGCTACTAGAAACCATGCGACTAGTCGTTTTGTTCAGCTTGAAGATCATACAATGAATGGCAGTATTCCCGGATGTTGCTCACTCTTTATTTCAGCGATCGCGGCATGAGATTGTCTCACTTCCATATCCATTCCTGAAACGTGGGTATTTTCTGGCTGCTGAGGCTCAGGATCTTGGTACAAGAAGTCAGGGCCAGCATTCCATCGTTCTCATCCTACCAGGATCCTGAATTTCGGTAGATCAAGTTAGATCCAAGTGAATAAATAAATGGTGATAACAGTTGCATCGGTGTGGGGTGGCGATCTGACGTAATGAAACTAAATCCAACCAATCCGACATCTGACGGGGACACAACGACGACAACAAATTGAGATTGATTAATCAAGTCAAGTCCACTCGATATTGACAAGCAAGAAAAGTTCAATTAAACCATCTATCAAATCTGTTTAAATTCGATGCTCGTTGCTGAGTAACTCTTGAAATTCGCATTTGTACATTTCTAATCAGATCATTCATACGAAATGAGGTCTGTCTCTCCTATGAGTTTCTGTAACATCTGGCATAAAAGCCTTTAATGGTTACACCCTACTTGCCAATTAGACTGCTTCAGTTCTCCTGTTGCTCTTATTTCATAATGCGTGCTTGAATGGCTTGCATTCATTTACATGGCCCATGCACGCTACTAGAAATCCTTAAGTCTCCCCTTTTGTATTTCAGATGCTATTTGATGCGTGTTAATAAAAGCGTTGAATAACCGAACACATCTTCAATGACATTCCCACCCTTGATATGCATTTGATGCATGATGTTGCCCACAAAACAGTCGGGAGTGTGTGTTACCATTCGAGAGAACACCTGCCGTCAATGATGTTAAATCTACCGACTAATAACGTCTCATCGACCCAGCCATCAGGCCGTCGTCACAATACACTACAGGTCAATGAAGGAACACAACCCTACGTCTGACACGAAGTGACAACTGCCCGCAGCTACTATTCGACAGATTATCATCTCATCTCATCGATCTCTTGTCTTTAGTCTGATTCACCTCATCCGAGGTGTTAAAGTTTTGTTTAATTTTATTATAACTGCCCGAATTTTTCCAACTACATTGTACCGTTATGCAAATTCATAAATTGTTATTGTTTATCAACACAACTAGAATTGAAGAAACGTTTCAATTACATGTATAATAGTTAACAATACCTTGATATATAATAGGGGAGACAGCACAATACCTTGATATATAATAGGGGAGACAGCACAACAAATTCAAACTAACTGGGCTGAAAACGCGAAGCATATAATCGATAACACACGGGTTTACAAACAACACCCGTTACATGTCCGAGGTACTGTTCAGAATTGTTCACTGTTGTTTATGTCACAATATAGCAAGTACTTCGTGTTCAGTCCAAAGGGACATTATTTATTCAACAATCTAGTTGCAAGTTTCCTTGGTACTTAAAATAGTGGCTATATGCGTGGAGTAGTCTGAAAGCTGACGCATAAAATCAAGACCACTCACTATTTATCTTCGACATTACGACCTTTTGGTTCGCCTTGCCCTACTTAATCAAACTTAAAAACTCGTGCAATTTTATTAGAAATTCAATATTAAAAAGGACGACCCAGAAGCTTGCGTTTCCACACGAACCCGTTATGGGCTCCTAAAACACGATCCCCTCTACTTCAGCGGAATCTTTTTACCACGGGGGAAAGCGGATGAGAGAAGGCATTCTTTATGATCATCCCCTCGTTTGGCAGACGGATAACGTCGGCGCGGCACGCCACATTCGCACTTCCAACATCTCCTATGACTTTTTACCCCCCCCCCCCCCCCCCCCGTACACGAGATAGCCCGTCAACTCGGTCGGCGCTTTGCATCGTGAGAGGAGAAACCCAGAACGACGAGGGCCCAAGCAGCGAGTGCCAATCGGATGATGGAATTGCAAGTGATGCTGGGAGGAGACGGCGACTCAGATAGCCCGGCCGACTCGACTCCTGCTCTGCAATCGTCGCCCCCGCTATAAAGAGTAGGCCACGCGACTGACGCCCGGTCTTTGAGCTTGCGCATTGGAAACTTTTGATTGTCATATATCAGTATTCATAGAACTGTCGAAAAGTGACGCAGTGACATTTCATTCCATTGCTGGGTTCGGGGAGCGAAAAAGACCTGTCAACTGAAAACCTCAACTGTTCTTCGGATAGCTGGAGCTAATTTTTTTGTTTTTGTTTTTTCTTTGTACAAAATTTACATACTTTTGCGACCGAGCGTGATGCAACATTTCACGGAAGTTTTCTGGGTGCAACTCTACTGGGATTGAACTTCAGCCGGAAAATCAGGTAATTGTCACTAAAACACCATGAATTGTTTTGTTTTTCAGGACAATAATATTGTAAACAGATACAGACCTGTTAGTGCTTACCAACTTTTTCACACATTATTCGCTGCGTTTTCCGACAATTGTCATGGTAATTGGGCAATTTTCCTCGGCGCTATTTCGCTTCTCGTGTTGAAATATATTCTGATATTGATATCTGACTTTCTTACGAAAAAGAGAACAACTACTTCGTATTGTTCCATGGAGAATATCTTCATGTATTTCTGGTATTTGTATGGTATATATCGATATAGATAGATTATCGGTTTCTGATTGGTATATAGGAAACATTGATCGAAGGCGGGTGTATATGTAAGTATATACATGTTTTTTTCATCAATTGATCACGGCTGGAACTATTCACATGTGGAACACACACTACCTGCAATGACTAGCGTATGTGGTGTTGATAGAAGTAATCTGTTCAACATCAGCGCCAGTTTTTTGTCCTTTCACAAAGCAGTCCACATAACCACAAACCAGAGGCAAATCTCACCCTTCACGCTCTGTCAAAATACGCGAATGTAGACATCCGGAGATTCGCTCGGCGATCATTTACCTACGTACACTACGATGGTAGCGGATCGAATAATATAGAAAATATTATTATGCAGCTGCGAATATATCATGTCATACGGTTATAATAAATTAGTATGATATGTACTTGTAAGTGTCAATTGCTACATAACTTGTCTTCTCCTTTCGCCTGAGTTGGGTTCTCAGAACATACGTCCAGGAGAAGCATGCATAGATGATTTCTGAATCCATTATCTAGTCATGTGTAATTTCCTGTGATGACCACGGCTGATTTTGTTCCCAAAATGTATTCTGGAGAATTAGATGGAAGGAGAATTATAGAATTATGGGATTCACATTCTGTCATGAAGTGCATCAAAACTGTTCAGGGGTCTGTTAAGCAGACTACGTTCGAGTTGTATTTTTCAATGGAACTAAACGATATATATGTTCTTTTTTTCAAATGCTAAAGCGAGAACAACTCGTTCACAACACTTCATCTACTAGAGCGTGCATCGGTTGCATGCACAAGTGAATTGAACGCGTCATGATTCTTTTGAATAGACCCGCGTATTCATGTATAATAGATGTGGGAATAGATGGAGTCAAATGTGCTGAATTAAGAGGACAGGCTGCTCCCGGAAGCTGGCTGGGTGTTGCCTGTTGTGCTTGACGCCTTCCCGTGGAAAGAGAAAGGGCGTAGACGATTTGTCCGGGACCCGATAACTACCGACGTTGTTGCATCGCGTTTCGCGCGGTGCTTTTTACCGAGTTGTCACGTATGCAACGCCAGACATTCATTTGGAAAGTTGTTATTCTTGGAAGTCGCACACTTCTATCCCGCTGATTTGTTACACGGTAACATAAACCTGGCGATTGTCGAGTGTATTTCCCGCGAGTAGACGAACAAACACGGTTAGCGGGGAAACAATGAACCTTCCATTTGTGACAAATTCCTGGTTCCGGTGAATTTGGGACAGAGGCGATAACGGGACCGAGTATGTTTGTTTGACTCTCGCGGCACATAGGCATAGAATGTTGGATCAGCCGCTGTGCAAATTATTAACCGGTTATTAACACAAAGGATATGAAACGCAACGTACTTTTTAACACCGTATAACGGCTTTTATGCTCGTATTCGATCAAAATTAGTCTTGATACCAAGTGGATGTTTTGGTCCATTTTGCATTGTATTCGGCAATATAGGTAATTGCTTCTCAATATATGCACTCGTCTTACATTACGCGTCACATTTCTCGCAAGTGATGAAGTAGAATGGAACACATACGTCAGCACACTCCACATGTACATGTATTGTGCGTTTTGGGATTGCACTGTCGTGAATTGTTTTCGTGCTATTGTATGGTGCCAGACCCAGGACAAAACTGCTGGTAGGCTGCAAGTAATCCTCGAACAATACAGAGATATTAATATAGATCTACTACGAATAATAATGCCGATGTTTTTTGAAAATATTTTTGTCTGCCCTGATAATCGTTGCTTCAACGTGTATATATTAATACATCTTCAATCACTTTCTAAATTAAACGCAAGTGTGCGTGACGGTATGTACTCGTCAATAGCCTAGAGTTAAGTCATACACAGGCGTGTGAGAATGGCCCACGATGAATGAAATACAAGGCTAAAGAATGCTGTCATAAATTATGTAATATTATTGTTCAGTGTTGGAACGCGATAACGGAAGGTAACCACGCATGCGAAATTCGATTATACGCCCAGTTCTTTAAGCACATCGGGCTATATTGGATTTTCTGACGTTCTTTCTGTCAAGATTCCGGGGAAAGTGTGACCCACGGCTACTTGCTCTGTCTACACTTTCCACACATGGGCCAGATGTGCAATCCATATTACATAAAGTATGCCAGGAAACACTGCTGCAGAGCAAACCCATTATTCAATCTGGTGGCATTATAAGGGAAGCCAGAAACCGAGTAATAATAACACAATAAGTATCTAATGGACAATAAATATCCGGTATCGAATCGACTCGGGGCATAAGGAGCAAGAGAAGTTGATTTCATATTTGGACAAAACATTCGATAATCCATCAAACGGTGACCTGACAATATACACCTAGAAATGATTCGGCTTAACGTGTATATTTCGCAGTCTGCAGTCCCAATGCCCGGTCCAGACTATTATCGAAGCCTCGACGTCCGTGTAATCCATTACAATAACTGTCATATTATCACACCCTGCGTCTAAGCCCGATACAAAGATATATGCCACGGACCGAGAAGGTTAAGTAATCGAAATAACCAATCAGACAGCTGATGATGAAGAAAACCTGAAAGGTCTTCGTCGCCCTCTTGGTATCCTTTATCGCATGTCCCCATGACAACAATCGAGATAGTGTCAGTGATTCATTGACGGTATTAGCATAACTGGGAGTAGTCCATACCGCCGCTATACACGTAGACGCACCTATCGTGGCCAATGGAATGACGTAATTACGTACGTTGGGATCGTCAGCGATTGGGTCAAGAAGGGAGCCCTACCTCAGTCTTCTCACGCCAAGAGCTCAGTTACGTTATCTTACAGCAATATCCATTGACATGGACAGGGTATTTCCTGAATCGGGAGTCGCAATCGCAGCCCATAAAAGTAAATGAGGGAATTTTCCTCTCTGAGACGGTGCGACGTCCATACAGGTGCACGAGTGTAAACGAGGTGATTAGGCAACGCATGGCAGCATGGTACGGGCAGCTGCGGTCAACTTCTGTCAGCATTGACCATTTCCGTTCGGTAAATCTCCATTTCCTGTGCGTGTTATGGAGATCCACACCCGCTTAATGTGCTTCGGACTTGATCAGCTACTTGCCCCACAAATACAGATATGACCTGGACAATCAGCGCATTAATATCGTTTTACCATGTGCTTATTGTCTGCCTCAGGTAATGTGTCATGTTCCGCTTTGAAATACGTCCTTCTCTAATTCCACCCTCGCGACAGCTGCCTCCTTGGGAAGCAAATCACGTACGGAGATGACATGTTTTACCCCGAACATCGCAGTCCCTTCGGAGTATTCTATGAATGGTACGACGGGCCCACCAGATCTCTGAATGTCTAGGGCCGCGACCCCCACACATTCCTGACCGGAATAAGCGGATATATTAAATGATGTTTTCATTGTGAAAGCAATCTCTGGAGTGCGACCGATAGCCAGAAAGGAATTAGTTGATTTGTGCCTTGGCCAGCCACAGGGGCTCACGATAAATATTTCAGATTTCAGATACAAAGACATTTTGATAGACAGGAAAATGGGCTCTGGAATGAGATGTAAATACGAAGTAGCATAAACAGAACACAAAAAAACTACGTTCTTCGGCAGGTCGAGAGCCAACTTTCAGAAACTCCGAATCTACTTTTTCTCACATCACATATCATCTGACCAAATCGTTTTAATCATAATACTTTGGAAATCTGGTGTGGGGCACCTTCATTCTCTAAAACAACTAATTTCACCCACATACAGGTATCTGTGGAATGTCGATGAATGTGTTATATATATATGTAAATGAAATGAATTTACCAAAAAATTATACCAATTAATGTTCGCGTTATCAAATAGGCCAGACCAGCGACGTGTAACTTGTGCCCTGAAAAATCAGGATAAACTATTATGTAATCACACGCTGTGGTGATGCACAAGCTACAGGCGTGAGAGTAAGGACCACTCGGTGTCTTATTTTGGCTCTGTCAATAATTTATGGCGCCCCCATCGGAGCCAAAATTATCGGCTCAGCCTTCCACGTAAGAGAATGGCCATTGAGCGGAGCCCAGCAACTCGGAAATTCACACGGTGATAGAACGTTAAACACTTACCCAAGTAAACACTCTAGGTGTCCAGCGCTTGTTATTTTTAATAAGAAATAGAAGCAGTTTCATTTTTCATGGCTTGTTCACGAAGGCATTGACCTGGAAGGTCGTGCAATCGCCACAAAACGAATACAGCATGTTGTGAAACATTTGATAAATAGTCAATGCTATAAGCGCGAGGGAACAATTGGACTAGAGAGTAAATAAAAAAACCCGTCTGCGTGCACAATAGCCTCGTGAGAACAGAAGTTACATTGTTGTTGAATCCCTGATGATCGATCTTCTTGAAAAGCTGAAAAGCTAAAAAGCTCGGCATTGTGAAACCGTGTGATTGTTGCAAACATTGTGGAACAAAACATGTTCACCTCCGTGGCCTGCAGGTAGATTTCGCTTCAAAATACCGCAGTCATTAGTTGCCGATCTTGCCTGATATTTGCCTCTTAGCGATAATAGGTTGGTAGACCTACAAACATCGGGAGTTTTACCACCATGGAAAACACTGACATGAGTTTTGTTACCACCATTTACAACAGAGTGTTTATGATTGATTCGCACAATATCGCGTAAATTAAGCTGTAGTTTGGCTGGATGCAGCCGTTGTAAGCACAAATGGCACGTAAAACGTGCATAAGCAACGATTCTGAAGGGTACCATTTGTCAGTAACTGTTGATTATGCACGTTTTCTTTCATGATTTGTAATCACAGCAACTGTGTGAATTATGTGAACAGTCCGTGCTGCAATAGCAACCAGCAACAGATGCAGGCTGAAAGAGACATTTCATGAAACACTTCCCGTGGTGTGGACAAGAGGCGGTATAAATCAGCGGACAGCAGGGGAAATTGGCAAGGGAAGGAGTCTTCGCTGGGAGTTCGGTTGGTCCGGATGCATGTTCTTAGAGCTGTCGCCTATTGTTGTTACCTGCTCCGTCGGATTATTGCATGTTTCTTTGTAGAATGCCAACACGACACCGAGTTCTTAATGAATGCGTTCGAGGAATCATGAATCCATCGATTTCTGGTCACGTTCGTGCATTAATTTCTTGAGGCTACGCCCATCGTTATACCGTAAAGAAGTTGAAATGAAGATGAAACTTGAAGGTGACAAAACAACTTTGGCAGATAATCATGTGTTGTTCTCAGGTTAAAAGTGTCGTGGTGATAATATACATGTATATAACAAATTATTTATCTGAAGTTGACCACATACGTGGCAGGGAAAAGTAGTTATATTTGCATTGTAGATATCATAGTTGCATTATTACATGTTGGCGTGGCAGGCGATCAAGCTTAACACAATTATCACTATATTTCTCCATGTTCCATGCCTTATCAATCATATTGCGTCATCAATAAGCTGTACCAACCTCGTCAGGCATTTTCAGTCGTTTCACGTTCGTACTATTGAACAACTGATACATCTTGATTGTATTGGGGTTCAGAAAATAATCGTACCAATAATTTTTATAAAATCTACCACAGATCAAAGAAAAAAGATTTTCATCCACTAGTTCACTTTATTGACATTGACTGAAGATTTTCCTTACATCGCATACACGATTTTGCCTACATATAGTGGGACAAATATTACTACCACACAATGGCTATTATTGTTAACCCTGAACTAACGAGGTGAGAGTGCATCTCATGTCATAATATTCAAGAATAATGTTGTTTGCGGATTTAGCTTATTATTTCGAAGAATGCCAAACCGAATCATTTCTGTCGATATTGTCGTCGAACTCAATACACGCCCACGTTGTGGCCTACAAGTTGAATGACAGCCGTAAGAGTGTACATTTATTAAAAATCGCTTGGAAAAGACCATATGGAATTTCATTTCCTCATGTCTGGAGGTTAGACCGTGTCATATTACAGTCGTTCGGGGATCTTCACGCGACCTTCAGTGGAGCTAATTGCTCACATATCGGCACGAGCGGCCATCGTCACTCATGATACCAACTCAACAACGCGATATACTACTTGGAACAGTCAATCCGTTTTATTGAACATTTCATACATGTATTTTATATTTGTGTGCCCATATTAAATATTGGCGGTTTTATTGATGGGAAATGATTTCAGTTACATCGACTAGTTTCACGCACAACCTACAACTCATTATATACTTGTAATATTATAAACATTGCCGCAGATACCATTTCAATGTAGTGAAAAAAATCATATCGTTCCTGTTGACATTTAATTCAGTTTTCAAACCATTTACATCTCCTACATCGACAGTAGTTGAATATTCGCAAGACAACTTTCCATCAGACGAAAAATTGCGTGTGTTGGTTTTTCATTAATAACTAATTAGGAATGAGACTTGAATGAACGCGTGATTTCTTACATGTCAGTGTTGCTCTGATCTGGACATGAAAAGCGGAGTTTGTTCGTCATCGCATTAGCGATGTGTTTTTTTTCGTCGTACTACAAAAAAAAAGAAGATAAGGAATTCCCAGACTGTAAACCCCTACACGTTTAGGATTTCAATCCCTCCTTAGCCTAATTGATCTACATATATACTTAGAAGGAAGACATGTCGCAGTCGTTGCGATGTGTGCTGGCTCGGGTTTTATCCGCGTGCAGTGATGGTTGAATAAAGTCGGGAAAAACGGAGGACGAGTCCAACAAACTGAAAGAACCTATTTAATTATCTGACACGAGTGAGCAATCGGCGTGCAGAACACCGACTACATGAAAAAAATAAACAGATGTGCTGGAACTGAGACTTTGTGACGGAAAAAATCCAGAGTTATTCCGAGTCGCAATCAATGTGTTCTGGTGGTTTAGTGGAGCGGACGATCCCGGAATTACTGGATCAATCAAGGAAGTATTCAATGGTGATCTCCGCGCATTTACTTGGAAGAGGGAATCAGGAATGCCTACCCTCGTCCCTGCAGTGGGAAAAATAATAATCGCTTGCTCACATTGATCACGGTTGAACACACTTTTTGGTCATATTATATTGGACCAGTATTCGAAAAAGGCAGTGAATCAGTGAGTCCTTACGCTGTAACATATTTGTCACGCGAGCAGTGCATGATTCAAACCTATCACGATCAGAATGTCTGTTTCACGCCGTCTCATTGTTCCCGTGCATTTTACCATTAGTGAAAGTGAGAGTTCTGCACCTGACCTCAGTGTGTGGTAATCAAGCTGCTATATTTCCACACAGAGAGCTCCTATTATCACCTTTCTCCAGTTGGTGATTATCGCCATGACCTCCAAGTGACCGCCACAGATGGATTGTAAAGTCATGACAACGACAGGCTACATCCCACTCCTGACGAACATTCCAAATCACGGGTAATTTACTGAATATAGGCACGATTTCCTCTGTCCATAGAAGTCGATAATCTAAAGAGTATTCCGCAGCCCTGAAAACTCTCGACACACACTGCACAGAACCTTAATCACTGAAGTGTCTCTATCACTCAATGGCATTATTATTAATGCCTCTCATCCAGAAGAATAAATGCATTGATTTTCTTCATCTTCGTCTGATAAGACGTCCATCAATTCATCTGTTTATCTGCAGTATCGCGTGACAATATCTTATGACCATTTATACCACATATATGAATGATCGTATTTCTGCACTAAAGCCTTAATGTATGTCTTACAGCTGGGACAGACCTACCGTATGTGCTTGGAATAATGTATATAATTATGACGAATCATAATCCCCAATTATTATGATAGGTTGCAAACATAATCAGTCCATCTGGCTTGACCAGCAAGCGTTATGCCACGCCTTATCACCCCGCAACAAATCTTAAGTCGGTGACGAAATATTTCTTTGTCTAGGAGTCAGGTCATGTTATTGTCACCGACTTCAGCTCAGATTTTTTGGACGAAACCTGACTGGGGGGGGGGGGGGGTGATACGATGTCTCATTTATGAAACATTTGTGAAACTACTGCTCATTTATGTAATTCACAAATGTGAGTAGCAGTTGATATTCCCCAGAAATAAGGTTTATTCTGCCGATATTTACCCCAATTTTGACACGGTACTCACAATCATCGTCATTTTCAAGAACTTCTGGACATTGTATTTCAATAAACTCCACACCGGAGTTACGATAATGATCTCATGTTTCGTATATCCTGTGCATATGCACAAATATATTGTAATTAGTTATTCCTAAATTACTCCCCATGCTTGTCGTGACACCGATTTGAGTCAAGCATCACCGACTTATGTATACATTTTATAGAGTATAACATACCCATTCTTTGAGTGAGTGCAAGTGTACTATGAGCTCTCGCGGTTATAGCGATGTCATATTCGTGGTTTCGTGGTCCGCATGTGGTAATATATCGTGTAGTATACATCCCAACAACATTTCGTAAGACCAATCCTTTTCTGGAAAACTAACATCTTAAGTCGGTGACGCTTGACTCAAATCGATGACATGACAAACATGTGGATTAATTTAGAAATAACTTAAAAATTACAATATATTTGTGCATATGCCAAAGATATGTGAAACCTGAGATGATTATCGTAACTGCCGTGTAGAGATTATTGAAATACAATGTCCGGAAGTTTTTGAAAATGACGATGAATGTGATCACCGTGTCAAAATCGGGGTAAATATCGACGGAAGAAACCTTAATTCTGGGGAATATCAACCGCTACTAACATTTGTAAATGACATAAACGGTCAGCAGTATCTCGGACATCGTATCATCCCCCTCAGTTACTCTATATATTCATCAAAATGCAAAAATTGCATCTTTCTTAGCGTGTGTCGATGTTCTGTCCAAAAATTCTGAGCTCAAGTCGGTGACAATAACATGACCTGACCTCTAGGCAAAAGATCTAGGTCAGTCACCGCCTTAAGATATGTTGCAGGGTGTTATTCCCGGCCCCTCAGGGCCGGGTATATGTGATTGTCGTTGACCTCTCCCCATGTATTTCCTGTCTTCCGACTTCTCCGGACAACTCTCTTACATTCAGCATACACTGATGTTGGTTTCGCGAATTTGAAATAGAAGCCGATATATTCTGTTAAGCTGATACAAAAGCATTGCTAATAATAATTCTTCAAACAACAATCATCATATGGCAATGGCAACTGATGTTTTAAATTATATCGCATGTCGAATGCGCAAGTGCAATTACCGATTCTCCTGCCAGTTATCTTAGAACTCGCAAAGTATGACCGCTCCAATTGTGTGGTTATAATTACTGTAATTACTTATATTACTACGCCAAGAAGTAACCACTAGAAATATGTTGTATTGCAGCGGTTAACAAGGACGAATAACTTTTAAGCATTTTAGACAATAGTTTTAGATACTCATTCCGAATTATTTCGACTGTGTTGAGCTAATATTAAGCTATTTCTCTCGAGACGACCAGGGACTAATTCTCGCAGCGCATGTGCATGTGTATGAGGTCTATGAATCTAGGCAGAGTGTAGGCAGAGTAGGCCCCTTAAATTCCGATCCGCCAGAGAGTGTACACTCTGGCTTCAATGGCTTTGCTCAGTCGGCTGCCCGCATATCCAACTCCTGATACCCCCCTCTCCCCCCCCCCCCTACCCAATTCTCACTGCATATCGCTCGAAACACGGCATCCCACAGGGAGGGGAATACACGGCCCTATACGTCTACATGGCCTACGGATATTCATGATATTTGTCCGGCATGACGCCCGGTAGGACTACTACTATATTCGTGGCAAGTTGAATGGGCAACGAGCGATTCCACGGTGGTCATACGTTGCGCGCTATTGTGCGGGCTTCGCTGTATTCTGTGAATTGTAATTGTACTACTGTACATGTACTCTGATTTTCTCTAACTCGTTTTTCACTGATATTATTGCGATGCTAAATGATATCATATTATAACTTATCATATTCATCTGGGTATCATACGGCAAATTCTTGCATAATGTTAGATTTCTAACTCGAGAATTGAAAAAGCTGGTAATCTACCCCAATGCCGTTAAGTTTCAGTCCCAATTTCGTATATATGCCAAGCTATGGGCCTAGTGTGCAGGAACTATACATTCGTTCATTGTAATAGGCCTGCACATATTCATCAAATCCTGCCACCTGTTTATGAATATTTAAAGGGATTGGAAATTGTTTTTTTTTCATCATTCTTGATAGGCTGTTATGCCCTATCGATAATTTTCTTGCATATCTACGGGAAGGGGTTAGACCTGATTAGACTGTGGAAAGTCTTAAGAATATTATAAAGGCGTTTCGTGTGCCTATATATGTTTGGAGGATATTGGTAATGCCGCGTGTTAAACTGGAAGATAGGTTCTGGGGAGACTTTTGGAACTGGAATTCAGTAGGATGTTTTAAACAGAGCTGCCGACGGATAGTAAACTCACGGTCAAAGACCGGTACCTAAGTACTGCCATGGCGATCTAACAAGGATACGGTACATCTGAAGTCAAATTCATCTATCAGTGAAACACGCTTTTTGGCCGTAGTTTTGTTTTGGATATTCAGATCAACTTGAAATTTGGTGTGTCAATTCATTGGGTATCATGCCGTAATTTTGCACCAAATTTCAGAATTCTATCTCAAAAAATGAAAAAGTTGGCAATCTACCCCAATGTTAAATTTCAGTCCAAATAGCATCAAATAAATTCCAACAAATTCAGGGCTTTAAGGTAGTCCGCTCCAAACAGTGAGGGGAGGGGGTGGAAGAGTTTTTTAAAATAAATAACTGTGTCAACATAATCTAGAGCTTCAAAATGATATATTTTATAGAGTAACTATTCAGCATCCTGAAACTGAACAGAAAATTGGGGGTCACCGTATCCGTTCGCATGGAAAACACGATGCAAGATGTGAATTTGGACGATAAAATGTGCAAAAATGCCATAATTTATGTCATTTTAGGTAAATGTGTGTGATTTCGACCGAATATGTAGAAGAAACGAGCATGGTGACCCCCTGTTTTCTTTTCAGTATTAGGATGCTGATCATTTACTCTATAAAATATGTTATTTTGAAGAGATAATATTCAAGAAATGACTTTTAAATTTTGACTCTTCGTTACCTCACTGTTTGTAGCGGACTACGTTAATCGTGTTTATGCTCGTACAGAATGAACCTATTGCGCTGATTTTGGAGTCTGAATGCGTAGTTGATGTATATTAAATTAGATATGTTTATTTTGAAAAATTATATAACTCGTACATCGAAAAAAAAGTTGAGTTTTTATGCAGTCTCTGAAATTCCATGTAGAGGCTGAAATTTAACATTGGGGTGGATTGCCAACTTCTTCAATCTTTTAGATAAAATTCTGAAATTTGGGGACAAATTACGGCATGATACATGATTAAGATACATAAAATTTCAGCTTGATACGATGATCCGAAACAAAACTATAGCCAAAAAGCGGGTTTCACTGATAAATGAAGTTGCCTTTAAATAGACTTGGGGGAGATAAATTGGCTGAGGATGTAACAGTTTCTCGCATCAGTTACTTTGATGTGACTGATTGTCTGACTTTCTATTTGAACTGTATAAATATTGGTGCGACTTATTCATATGGAAATAAAACTGTGTAATCAAGTTTTATGGGACATCTTCTTACAATTTGAACTCGATATTCAGTATTGTGATTCCATGGAAAACATGTACACATAAAAGGGCCGGGTTTTCTGCCATGTTTTTCTAGAAACATGGCGTTATACTTGTGTACCTATGTGTTGTATCACGTTCTTCTGATGCGGATAGTTATCTCTGTAAGACTGTTACACATTTCAAGACGTCGACCTTGCTACTCTGCTTCCAATAGTACAATCCCCGACCTTGTTGATCGCAACGCAACGAGTACTCAAACAATGTGATTGAACGAAATGACAATTTTTTGGAATTTACACTGTAGAGCAAAAATACACAATTGTTCACATTTCAAACACCCACAATCACTAACCATGTAACTTAGTCACCGCACTCAGGTAGCAGTGGTATTCTGCATATAATATGCATAAATTCCATCGCGCGACAAGCGCAGCGCAGCTATGAATGATGATTAAGGGACGCTGCCATTATACGCGCTATTCGCTCCAGACAAACAACGCACTCAACACGGCATTATGCCCTGCTAAGTGCATACACTTATTGCACATCAAAAATCGGTGATTCCGGAAACTCCTATTCCTTCTCCTGAACCATGCGAATGTAGCGAAGTGTCTCCCATCGTTTGGGCACATAAGAACATGAGAATGAAACACCGCAATATAATTGGAAAATACAGCTGCCCTCTATCGACGCATACAGTTATCCAGTGAACGTGAAACGATCTGACTTTATTACAGTTTTATCATCGAAATGTACGACAGAGAAGCTCTCGATTGAGCACAAAGTGGTTGTTAACTTCTCCGAAAGGTTTTCGATGATCAGAATAAACCCTCAAGTTAGTGCGATTGTAGCGTTCTTGATGGTATTGCAGTAACATAAAACAGTGATTAATTAACGATTCATTGCTGAGAAGTGTTGTCACGGAGAAGTCAACGAACAGAACCAGACAGTCCATGCTCTTTGCGAGACAGCCGGTCAATATTATGTGACACCGAACACGTGGCTGTTCAGTGACAGCGGTAAATGTCATCAATACAACTGTTGTGACATTATGTTGAATTCAATTGAACTGCCATATGTGATTCTCCCCTTTAGTTAGGCAATCACAAATCTCAAATGGTTTGATATTGATTTTTAAAATAATCCCGTAAATGAGAAATACTGTACTGTTATCAATAAACGATATATTGGCAACTGATAATGCTAATTTCATTTACTTTTCGTTTACAGGTGGCCGAATCAACTCCGATACTGCAACAATTACTCAAAGGGATTACATCTGACAACAGTGAAAACTACATACTTCAACTATGGTAACACATCGTTAATAACATCCGGGACTGTTGTTGGCACATGTCTAATTGAGGCATAATGGAGATGCCATCGGGAGATATCACGATAGACATAGCCGCACGGGGTAATTCCACGGACGGTGATATTAGTCTCGGCACGTATCAGTCACTTGACAAGCACGTCTACAACTCGACAAACGCCTCCAGCCAAGCGCACGATGCCGTGGCGCATCACGAATTTCCACCTCTCTTGCATTCGTCAGGCATGGGAACGGAATATGTCACGCCAATCGTATTCTTCATAATCTTCGTCATCGGCGTCGTGGGCAATGGGACTCTGATTTACATCGTGGCCAAAAACAAGGACTTGAGAAACACACCAAACATCTTCATCGTTAGTTTGGCCACTGGGGATCTGCTGTTGATCCTGGTAGCTGTGCCATTCAGCGCCACTGTGTTCACTTTCAACTACTGGCCATACGGGGCAGTCATATGCAAACTGAACGAGTTCATGCAGACTCTGTCTCTCGGAGTGTCGGTCTTCACTCTAGTGGCCCTCAGCGGTGACCGGTACGTGGCTATTGTCTATCCAATGAGCAAGCACAAGGGATCAGCCACGCTGAGAACCGCTCTGATCGCTGGTGGGATTTGGTTCCTATCCGGCACATTGGCAGTGATGGATCTCGTTAAAACAGAGCTCGTTCACATTCCAATGAGTGAAAACGTCACAATTCCCATATGTGTCTCGCAGTCTAACAATGAATCCGATCCTTACGCACGATTCAGGACAATGTTCCGGTTCGGAGTGTACTTTGCAATACCTGTGCTCGTGATTTGCACATTTTACATACTAATGGCTCGAATCCTGATTCTCAGCTCCAAAAGCATGCCTGGCGATAGCAAAATGTGCTCACAGGCCGCTCGACAAGTACAGGCGCGCAAGAAAGTCGCCAAAGTCGTTCTCTCCTTCGTTGTAATTTTCGTCATCTGTTGGCTGCCCTACTACATGTACCGTATTTGGTATTACTTCCTCCCTGGAGAATTCAACCTGTTCTGGCTGATCTTCAAGGTAGCCTCTTTCTGTTTGGCATTCATCAACTCGTGTGTGAATCCGTTTGCTCTGTACTTCCTCAGCAAGCAGTTCAGGGCCTACTACAACCGTTACCTCTTCTGTTGTTGTGGGAGGGCTCTTTCCAAATCCAAACGCAACCAGAGCGGCGAGTATACAACCACACTCTACCAGTTTAAGAAAAAAGCCAATGGCGGACCCAGCAATAGTCTCACGATGACGTCACATACTGTATTATGAAGCTGATAGGTGAATAACACTGAATAGCGCATTCAGTTATGTGTTCAAGAGCCAAAATTGAGAATGTGATCCGAGATGAAACTATAAACGACGGCGATTATAGGGGACTTGCTGTGACTCGCTTACGCAAAAAGACAGAGATCAACACTTTCATTGTGTCACGTGATCTCGAGCTGAACAACAGAGTCATGGCTTCTCTCACATATCTGCCAAAACGTAGCTACGGACAGGGAATGAAAGGCATACAATTACGAATATTGCGGGCTTTCCGGATTATATCACGACAAACTACGCAGATTTTGAGTGAGAAATATTGTTTTGTTTCATGATACTCCTTGCTTTTCGTATTACGAGATATGTAAATGCGATTGAAGTTTGAAGGTCATGTTTGAGCAACTTTACACTAGGAATAATATATGTGTTATTCTTAGGGATGTAGTATTACTCTCCCGATATAATGGGTGATAGCAGATACGGTGGCTGTGCTATTGGAAGTCACACCCAAGTGGGGTGCATTTTCATAGGCGCTAACAAGTACATATTACCTGAGATACTATCTATTTCCTGTATATTTTTGATGTTGTATGCATGTAGTAATACTATGTCTTGTTGACAATTCTCTTGGTTTTGCGTCAGATGGCATGTGGGAAATATAGATTTCTTGGAGAAAACAAACACAAGTCTATGTAATTTTACAGTATTTTTGAGGCTTCGTGTTAGGACTGGTTATGCTGTTGACATTTGTTTGATTTAATGGCATGCCAATCTGTACAGTGCTGAGATAGATTTGTCTGACTTTGTTTGACTTTGGCTGCCTAGACAATGAAATAAAAGATAAAAATTGACGAGAAACAGGGAACAATTACAACATGTCTTTCTCGCTGAATACGGTGTATTTTCGTTGTATAGTGAGGAAGCAAATCACCGATGATAAATAGTTGATGACGAACACACGCAATCTGATATGATGTTATAACAAGCAGTGGCGGATCCAGGAATTTGAAAAGAGGGGGTCCAACATTAACGGCATGGGGTCTGGGGCCCGCCCAAGGGCCCCAGAAGCCAGAGCCTTTGTTCTGTCCTGTGGTAGCTTCCTGGTATCTCCTGGGTGTGAATCCCACTTATTGCCCCTGATATATTTTTAAAAAATTTGTGAGTGAAGCGAGCCTGTCCCAGGTTGGGTCTGGGGCCCGCTCAAGAGACCCTGAAGCCAGAGTCTTTTTTTTTTTGTACAAACAGTATTTATTTGGATCGACCAACAGGGAAAACCCTATACCAAGATCTCTCCAGTGAGGGGAACAACATGCGAAAACTATAGTGCAGCAAACATAATTACATCATCAAACAAATACAACAATAATGCTACGTACAAAGAAATTATATACAATATTTTCCAACCGTGTAGAACACCACACATATAGTAGGAATATACCTTAATGTTATTGAAGGATTATTTTAGGAGGATTGAGTATGTTCGCCAATATCAATAAGGGTATTGTTTTTTTTTAAATATAAATTAATAGTTCTGAATTATATACACAAAATGATTCAATGAGAAGAAAATCAACAATATAAATGTTATGTTTTTATCTTTTCACAGGGAATTGACCAGTAGCTTTCATGAATCACTGCACAGCTAAAGAAATGGTGATATTGTTCTGTACAGACAGGTTGTCATCTCCAAATAACAGTAACTCAGTATTTAAAGGTTCAGATTCAGTTAATTCTTCACACAAAGTTTGCCTTTGGGCCTTAAATAATGGACAATCTAGTAAATAATGTTGTACATCTTCAAGTACCCATCCACACCGGCAGCAAGGACTATCGATCACATGCAAATTATGAAAAAGGTGAGCATTCAAGTAGCTGCAGCCAATGCGCATTCTTGCGTGGTGTATATTTGAAAAACGATCTCCAACTAAAAACCAAGGTTTACTGTTTTTGGGGAAATTTAAGAAATGCTTTACTTTCGTTTTGAAAGTGGAAGTTGTAGGAGATAGCCTTATTCAGCAGGCAATAAATTCCACAACTTGATAGTTGCAGGAAAGAACGATTTTTTGAAAGATTCTAATCTGATAATCTAATTTTGAAAGTTCGCATCTGAGATACATTCAGATTTGATCTAAGATTATAGTTTGTTCGATCTTGAACAGACAAGGGCAATAAATTGATTAAATATGCAGGAGCCATTCCATTTTCCATTTTGTATAACCAGCATAGTCTGTGAAAATTTCTTCTGTCTGACAATTGCGTCCAGCCAGTGTCTATGTATAGATTGTCAATTAGACTTCGTTCAGTCGCTCCCGTTACTATGCGCAGAGCACGAACCTGTATTTGGTCTAGCTTAGTAAGATCATAACCATGAGCCCCTGCCCATATATCATCCCCATATTCTAATATAGGTCGGACAAAAGCCACGTAATGTCTCTCCAAAGACGCTCTATCTAATTTGAATTTTAATCGATTCAAAACATCTAACCGCTTCATCGCTTTGGCGCAAATGTCATTGATGTGAGTATGCCACCAAAGGTTATGCGAGAATGTTACCCCCAAATGCTTATGAGATGCGACGTCTGATATCGTGACGTTATCGAAATACCTGAATGGCGGGTGTAGATGTAAATCGCGCTTGTTAGAAATTATCATAGAATCCGTTTTTGATGGACTAAAATTTACTAGCCAAACACGAGCCCAGTTTTGTATGGAGTTCAAATCTTGATTGATTAAATTTGCAGCGCGTTCTCTGTTGTCCACAGAGAGACATAAGCATGTGTCATCCGCGTACAAACGTGTTTTGGTATGATTAACTGCCTCGGTTATATCATTTATATAGATTAAGAACAATAGTGGGCCCAATACAGATCCTTGGGGTACTCCCGCTTTTATTATTCCCCACTCGGAATTTTTTCCATTAATGCAGACCCGTTGTGTTCTATTAGACAGATAGCTTGACAGCCACTGCAAAACATACCCATCCACACCAGATCGTTTTAGCTTATATAAGAGCCCAGCGTGCCATACTTTTTCAAACGCTTTGCTAATATCTAGAAAAACGACTCTTATTTCTTTTTCGTCATTAACTGCAGAACAAGAATTATGATATAATTCCATCAATTGGCTTACGGTTGAGCTGCCGGGCATAAATCCGGATTGCCACATAGACAGGATAAAATTGTCTTTGAAATGGTTATATAGGTATTTGAAAACAATTTTCTCGAAAATCTTACTGGATGTGTTCAGCAGGGAAACTGGTCGATAATTCGACGGATTACTTTTATCCCCTTTTTTATATACAGGTATAACGTTAGCCTGCTTCCATTCTGCTGGAAATATGCCTTGCTGTAAGCTGGCATTAAAGATTTTATGCAGCGGTGTTATTATGACAGGATAAATAGATTTCAATAACCGAGGTCCTAGCCCATCAGGGCCATAGGCTTTAGACGGGTCAAGAAGCCTTAGCTGATCTGAGACATCTTGTTCCGTAACATGGATACTATCTATAGGCACGGAGCTATGTACTAAATCTGGCGATAAAACTGCATTCGAATCGTCCAGATTGGAGTTCGCTAAGAATAGATCGTTGAAAAGATCACATTTAACTTCATCATCGGTTATCATCGCATCCCCAGTGGTCAACGTTCGAATACCGGACAACTGATTATTCATTCCCAATACGGTTTAGAGCATGTTCCACGACTTCTTGGTTGAAAATATCAGCCAACTTTCTCAGTCGTTCATTTTCATATTTAGCCTTCGAATCTCGACAAATTTTTGTTACGAACGTGACGGAAGACCGCCCAGTCGTACGGATTGTTGCTTTTCTTTGCTTCTTTGTGTTTGCGTTCACATTGGCGTTTGAGACGCCTATGGTAGCCTGCATACCAAGATTCATCGGATGGGCGTATGACAACTTCCTTATTGGGTATGAACTTTTCAGCCGCAGTTCGCATAATGCTGGACCATTTAGTGGTAGTATAATCAATATCTGCAAAATTACCACACTCTAAATTCCAATTAAGTTGCGAGATAATTCTTCATCCCTTCTATATCAGCTTTGCTATAGTTCCATATTTTTCGCAAATAACAAGGGGAACGTTTATAGCGGAACGCTAGCGAGAGTGATAAAGTGCAATGATCGTTATTAAGTAGCGGTGCCAATACTTTGCTGTTTTTCACAAAATGTGGGCAGCTCGAGATAATTCTGTCCAGATTCGTTTGGGACCTGAAGGTAATGCGTGTGGGTTCGTTTATGTGAGAGGATAGATTGTTCACATCCACAAAGAACTCAAAATGTTTGCCGTGAATGCTTTTGTTATCGGCATTAAAATCCCCTAAGATAATTATGTTTGCACTACTATTTGCCGCCCTTGAGGCGTCGATTGCATTTTCCCCCAGATATCAACAGTCTCGTTAGGAGCTCTATATATACACCCGGGGTAAACGGTTACGTGCGTACTGTATTGAATGCTAAGCAAAGTCCCGGATGTGTACGCATTCAAAACACAAGGTAAGAAGGAATCGTGGGTGATTTTCTTGTTGTGTTTCGCCCACTAGAGTCTATTTAGAACGAATCAAAGACACAAGTACCTGGATTCGATGTCAATTGTCACAAACTCACCAACTATCAAGCAGTTTGGGGTTCTTTCACTGCTAGCATTGTGTAATTTGGTACCGAGTATACAGGTACCCCTATTATCGCCCCATTCGAATGTTAGAGTCCCTCACTATCGTCCAAATTCCCAGTATATTGACCAGTATCAGCACAATTCGATAAAAAAATAAGTAATGCTTTAGTGCATAATGAAATTTTCAGACAAAACTTTGGATTTGCCAGTAAATTGATAATTTTCGCCAATGTACGCAGTCAATGACTTATGTACGCACATAATGCACCTATGCTTAGTAGGATTTCATTAGGATTTGTTAGTCGAAGTAAACACATGAGTTCAACAAGTATAACGCAATGTTTTTAGAAAAACATGGCAGAAAACCGGCGCCACGTACATTTTTCACCCCTGTACAATTTTTACTGACCTGTGATTTTCACACATGCGCAAACGGTGGGTATTTTTAATACGCGGCGATGCGTGCTGAAATTACTGCCATACAATTATTACCTCCGCTGTCAACCGGCGAATCGATCAGGGCAGAATATAACATGACGAACATGTGTTTTTATAGCAATACATTTTAACCCTCCATACTATATTTACTTTTGAAGTATAATATTCAAGTATGGAGTTAATCAAGTATGGCGGGTAAAAATTGTACGGACATGGGCCATACATTTTTTACCCTCCATATTAAATTCATCCTGCTACAATAATACCCATGCAATGGGAGTAATTACACCTGGTCCCTATCCTTCCCACTCTCCATGCCATATTTACCCTGCTGGAATAATACTCATTGGGGTAATTTCAGTATAGGAGGTGAAAATTGTTCTGGCATGGGCCATATATTTTTTACCCTCCATACTAAATTTACCCTACTAGAATTTTAACAAAGGATTTCTACGTTTTAACTTTAGACTCAAGTGAGGGCTTGGAGTCAGAAGACTTAGAGTTGTCGGCGATAATTTACATGGTTATCTGTGCATTTAAGCATATGATGATTGAACAAGGAACACACCCTCATATATATAGTCCAAAGAATGTAGTTGGTTACTTCATGATAAACTGCTTATTACAACATAATAGCCTATCATGAAAGATGCACAGAAAAACCGATTTCTCACTGCCACACAGGTGACAGGATTTATTACAATAAATCAAGTTCTATTACAATGAACTTGTTTACGTCGTTTTTTTTACAATATTTCTGTGATGCTAAATGTTATCTTTCCATAACTTGGCAAAGTTCACCTAGGAGTCAATCGACAATTTTCTACCAAATTTCTACCAATATACATCAGAGTATAGGCCCCTGGGCACAAATTCTATAGTAGGGTTCATATAAAATAGGAAAATTCATCCGTCATTCAGGGGCCTCAGAGGCACCGTGCAACAAATTTGACATAGCCCTAACCTCCTTCAAATATGACATTAACAATCAAACTACATTCACAGCTATTCATACTACTATCATAAATGTTGGCTGCCATCGTTTTACTAGCCACATATCCCTGACGATAAGAGATTCCACTTTTATGTGGACCCCACCACCCTTCTCCGAATGCGCCCTGGCGACATTAAAATTGTGATCTGAGATGTCAAGTCCCTTTAATGCGCCAGGATGTGGCATAGAAGCCGTTTTGAATGCAATGCCTACTGTGACGGGAAGTCACATACCACTTTGTGTTTTCAATACTTGTTGACTTATCTGACATCCAAGCACCCCGCTCCCTTCCAGTAAGCAGTACGTCACTTGTATTTTCAAAAGATAATTTTCAGAAGATAATATACAGAGGTGGTTTGGTGTTTGGTAAATTGGGGCGCAAATGTTTCTATGTATCGTGTGTATTTTCATTGTGCATTACGTGCGTACAGATGTCATTGACTGCGTACATTGGCGAATATTGTCAATTTACTGGCAAATTCAAAGTTGTGTCTTAATATATCATTATACACTAAAGTATTACTTATTTTTTTCATCGAATTGTGCTGATACTGGTTAATATACTGGGGATTTGGACGATAGTGAGGGACTCTAACATTCGAATGGGGGCGATAATAGGGGTACCTGTACACTCGGTACCAAATTACACAATGTTAGCAGTTAAAGAATCCCAAACTGCTTTATAGTTAGTGCGTTTGTGACAATTGACATCGAATCCAGGTACTTGTGTCTTCGATTCATTCTAAATAGACTCTAGTGGGCGAAACACAACAAGAAAATTACCCACGATTCCTTCTTACCTTGTGTTTTGAGTGCGTACACATCCGGGACTTTGCTTAGCATTCAATACAGTACGCACGCAACCGTTTACCCCGGGTGATATAGTGCATAGGAGAAATTTATTATTTTCACACCTCACTTCGAGCCACATTGCCTCGAGGTCAGCAAATTCTAGGTCCGTCCGGCGTTTCACCGCAAGTCGTGAAGAGACCCAAGCTGCCACTCCACCGCCGATCGTGCGTGTGTTTCTATCAAGGCGGAATATGGGGTGGAAATTGGGCAGGATTAGGTCGTCACTGCTTAATGACGAATCTAACCATGTTTCAGAAAGGGTTATAATTTCGAATTTGTTACCTAGCTGCAATCTGATATGCTCAAATTTTTCACGATTCTTTCGCAAGCTCTGCACATCCCAGGGCTGCTCTCAATATCACCACACATGAGCAATACAATATTCATATATGAAGGAATACCATGAGACATTTTTGATATACTTTTGTATTTGTTTTCACCCAAACAACATGTTACGGTGAAGTAAATCACAGCAAACAGCCATCATATTTGACACACTTGTAAATTCGATATATACCAAAGATAGTAAATAACTTTGCAACAAGATCCAACAATAATAAGACGTAGCACAAAAACCGGTAAGATCAGAGAACAGTCCATCGATGGTCCAAACGTAAACGTACAGGGCCTCAGAGTTTACAGCTAATCATGTTGGCGCATCGATCGTTGCGCTCTGGATCGGGCGGCTCTTCTTCATGAATAATGATCTGATCGACTTGGAAGGTTTTCTGCTGTCTGGGGTTTCGTTTATATTCACCGGGCTGGTTGGTTTTCTTTTCACACTGATGGGCTTGGACGAATCGGTTTTCGTTTTCACCTGGGTTGGTTTGTCATCATCGGTTGAGGGTTCTGAGCGTTTCTGGTGTTCACTTGTATCGAGGAACTTGTCAGCTCTGTCTAGAAGCTCTGGGGAACTGCAGGAGGCTGGCTCTTCAGAAAGAACCCGTGAGATGAGCTCGTCAGCCAGTCTGGCACCGACGGAGGGGTCTCTGGACAGCGGCTGTTGTGCGGAACTTTCTCCAGCGTCTGATCGATCGCCCTCGCGGTAGCCCTGTCTGTCATCTCTGAGCTGCATCAAGAGCTGTCCCAGACGATTTTCGCCCGGCCAATCCTCAGGACCCCTTGTAATCGTGGCGCCTGGTGGGAGACCCGACGCCTTATTTATGAATTGAGGTAAGTTTCATTTGAATACCCATTGATAATCATACTTTCATAATAAATGCAAAAATTAGAAACGAAGCGAACCTGTCTCAGCTTGGAGAAGGGCCTGCTGAAGGGCCCAGAAATCAGAGCCTTTTTATGTTCTGAATTAGATCTAGTTTTGTGGCCTGTCCTGGGAATAAATTGCACTTAAAAATTCATCGATGGCCATGTTCTGGAAATTTTGATAGAAAGTAGGAGGGAAGCTACCCATTCATAGCCCTTTTATGTTCTGAACTTATTTTGTGGCCTTCTCCTGGGAATAAATTGCACTTAAAAATTCATTGATGACCATGTTCTGGAAAGTTTGTGAAAAATGTACATTTAGAAGGAAAGCTACAAATTTGGGCCGGGGGTCCTGTGGCCCGCCCAAAGGCTGCAGAAGTCATAGCCTTCCTTATGTTCTGAACTAATTTTGTGGCCTTTCCTGGGAACGGTTGCACTTAAGAATTCATTGATGACCATGTTCTTGAAAGTTTGTGAAAAGATGGAAGAGAAGCTGGACATTTGGGTCGGGGGTCTGGAGCCCACGGAAATGCCCCAGAAATCATAGCCTTTTTATAATAATAATAGTTTTATAAAGCGCCCGTCCAACATAGCGTTGCTCAAGGCGCTGTACAATGATCAATTAGTGAAAATGTATATATTATACATAAAACACTGAAAAAACCAATTAACATTCTCCTGGGAATAAATTGCACTTAAAAATTCATTGATGACCATGTTCTGGAAAGTTTGTGAAAAATGTACATTTAGAAGGAAAGTTACACATTTGGGCCGGGGGTTCTGTGGCCCGCCCAAAAGCTGCAGAAGTCATAGCCTTCCTTATGTTCTGAACTAATTTTTTGGCCTTTTTTCTGGGAACGGTTGCACTTAAGAATTCATTGATGACCATGTTCTGGAAAGTTTGTGAAAAGATGGAAGAGAAGCTGGACATGCTGGACATTTGGGTCGGGGGTCTGGAGCCCACGGAAATGCCCCAGAAATCATAGCCTTTTTATAATAATAATAGTTTTATAAAGCGCCCGTCCAACATAGCGTTGCTCAAGGCGCTGTACAATGATCAATTAGTGAAAATGTATATATTATAAATAAAACACTAAAAAAACCAATAACATTAATGGAATAACATTATTGAAAAGCAATGTCACACACGTGAGTTTTTAAGCTTCGTTTGAATGAAGCAAGAGATGGTGCTGTTCTGAAAGGCAGAGTGTTCCAAAACACCGGAGCAGCTTTTGTGAAAGCCCGGTCACCCCAGAGAGTTATGGTCTTGGGCACACTGAGCAGGTGATGAACCGCCGATATAAGGGCTCGCCCTGGTGTGTATGGATGGATGAGATCAGCAAGGTACTGGGGTGCTAGCCCATTCAGTGCCCGATACACCAGCAGCATCAGCTTGAAACTATTTCTCTGAGTTACGGGCAGCCAGTGTAGGTTTTTCAGAATGGGACTGATGTGAGCTGTGGCAGGGGTACGTGTGACTACTCGAGCGGCTATGTTCTGACACCTCTGAATCTTTGTCAGTGTTGTCTTGGGAAGTCCTGCTAGAAGGGAGTTGTTATGTCTAGACGGGAAGTGACAAATGCATGGACGACTTTATCACATGCGTCAGTGTCGAAATATCGTCTTATCCTCCCAATACGTCTGATGTGCCACCGGGCTGACATGCATACGGCATTGACGTGTGCTGCCATGGTCAGATCACTGTCAAATATCGCTCCCAGATTGCGCACATTTGAAACTGGTGAAATGGTCGAATCCCCGATCTCCACAACTGGCGGACTGATTTTGGACAGCATCTGTTTAGATCCCAGGAGTAACACCTCAGTTTTATCGTCGTTGAGACGGAGGAAATTTGCCGTCATCCAGACACGAATGTCACACAGACACGCCTCAAGGCGATGCACGGCATCATTCACATCATGCTGAGCTGGATTCGCAAAGAGATACAGCTGTGAATCATCTGGGTACAAATGATACTGGAGCCCGTGACAACGGATGATCCGCCCAACTGGAACAGTGTATAAGGAGAACAGCTGGGGCCCAAGGACGGACCCCTGTGGAATCCCCGACAGCAGTTCATGTACAGCACGATGTAGAGCACGTGCCCTTGATTTTCACTTTCTGTTTCCTGTCAGAAAGGTAGGAAGCAAACCACGTCAGGGCCATACCAGAGACACCTATGTCTGACTGGAGCCTCTCCAGAAGGATTTGATGGTTAACAGTGTCAAAAGCACTGGACAAATCTAGGAGAATGAGAAAGCCAACCTTTCTGTTTGTCCAGTCACCAGTGCTTGAAAGATGTCATTCTGGACTTGCACGAGGGCTGTCTCACAGCTATGATTGCGCCTGTATGCCGATTGAATTGGTTCGAAGAGGTCAAAATCGGCCATGTGTTCTGCCATACAAGCTGCTACCACCCTTTCTGTCTGCTTTCTATAGACACTGGTCTGTAGATCCTCAGACACTCAGGATCCAATGTTGGGGCGTACGTGGGCTGACTTGAACTGGTGTGGAAATATTCCCACTTCCAACGACTTGCTGATGATATATGTCATGGCGGGGACAATGTGATCATTGCACTGTTTCAAGATATAGAGGTCGGCATGGGGTCCAATTCACATGATTTATTTGGTGCTGTTTACTGAACAGCAACTTACTGATCTCCTCCTGAGTGGCTGGACCGAATGAGCTGAGCAAGCAGTTGGGGGGGGGGGGGGGGGAGGGGGGGGGGCAACTTTGGTGGACGTGCCACTGGTAGGTCTTCCATGCATGCAATGCTCTGCTGAAGGCCAGCATGAATGCGCACAACCTTATCAACAAAGAAATCCTTGAAGTCACCAGATGATACAGTATCATCAGGGGACATCCATGTCTCTGTCAATGCTACAATGTCCTTGTCAGTTACGAAATCCACCAGCTGGTCCCCTTTCCTGTTGACAGATCTAACATTCAGCAGACAAAAGTCCAACGGCTAGGATGGCACAGATGCGGTCTGTTCTCTAGGGATGCTAATCAGATGTTCTGAATGAATTTATGTTCTGAATTAATTTAGTGGCTCACCTGGTTCTATATTGCACTTAAAAATTAATTGATGACTATGTCCTGAAAAGTTTGTAAAAAAAAAACGTAGAAGGGAATCTGCATATTTGGGTGGGGGTTCTGGGGCCCGCTGAAGGACCCCAGAAGCCAGACCCCTTTTTCTGTCCCGTGGTAGCTTCCCGGTTTCTCCTGAGTATACATTTCGAACAAACTACCATGATCAACTTATTCTTAAACATGGTATTTCGACATAATTTTTTTCCGGGCAGGAAGGCTGAACCCGCCTAATATGTACATGTATTTTTTTCCGAAAAGGGGGGGGGGGGAGGTGGGTCCTGACCCCATTAGCCCCCTCCCCCTCTAAATCCGCTACTGACAAGCGCATGGTATGATACAGTGACATATCACTAGATGGTAGTGTGCCGAACATATCACGTACTGTGATTACCTGCTCTGGTGCTTCAAAACACACGGGTGTTATGGACACAGCTTGGTGTCTGCCAAATTCACCACGCAACATCCACAATGTAGTGTCTGATCAATCCAAATGAGTGTCCACTGCCCGAATGCATTAGTACAAGATATCAGGCTGTTAATGTTCTGAAATATGATACAACCATCAGTGATTTCTTCAATACAACGAACATATATATATCAGCAAACGACATGCAAAATAGAACCATTGTGATTGAATAAACACCTAAGTCAGCAAATATGAAGTACTACGTAACTGTGTACTTCATAATGTGCTCATCATCAAAGAAAGATTATATATCTTGAAGATCATCAATTGAAGTTTACACATGTTACATCAGAGAGCGCTCTACAACTACAGAGTGGAGTACAGAATCTCAATCGATAGATAATCTAGACGAGTGCCTTATCCAATACGGCACATTGACGACGCCGGCCAGTGACAAAATAAATATTCTCCAGGGCATGTAATGAAACCGATGCCGATTTGATTCCACGCTTGGCTCGAGGCGGAAATTGCTGAGTTCAAACCGTTGCGTTATTCTTTGTGAGCTGGCACCTTTGCCGCAAAGACTTGTCCCAACAAACACGTTATCTATACTCACGAGTCACACATCGGGCTCTCCCATCGATCTGAATACAGTAAGATATGATGGAGTGGTCTTGAATGTGACCGAGGGACATTGGTTTCTAATACCAGCAGGTTCCAAGCGATAATCCACCACTGAATAACATCAAATTTTGCAGGATTTTGTATATCTAAAATCATATAACGGTACTTGCAATCAGACTAAGTCGTATCTTTGCAATGTTATGACTATTCATAAGAAGTAGTATATGTGGATGATTCACACAAACACAAATGAATTTTCAACTTATCTGCATTCTAGTCTGGACTAAATTCCATATGGGAAATATAGCTAGGTTCATGTAGACAAATAGAACTAAACATGATTAATAAGTTTCAATGAAGGTGAGTCTCATTAGATGGGTAACATTTTCTACTTCAGAACCTTGGAAATAAGATTGGTGTGTGCTGTATATTTCCACCTGGGGCATAGAGTTTGCCCTAAAATACAAATAAGATTGAACAGAGGAACTCTCTCGGTTATAATAACTGAATCATAAGGCAGAAATTAAATATTTAGCCACGATGATCGATTTATTGAATGATTCCAAAACAGCACTGTTCTCTCAAGCTACTGTTGGTTTTTGAAGCTGAACACTGGTGTAGTACTCACTAGCATGCCAATGTATGCATAAAGTTATGTCAAATCTCATCATATTTATCAGGTACAGAACATTTCTCAATACTTTAGGTGAATGGAGACCGAAAAAATACTTATACTGACTGGCTCAATATTATGTGGCTTCCTCCAGTAATTCATTGTGGGTAAGTTTGGTATCTCGCTGCCTATACTTGGACCGAGAATGATTGCTTGTGTGTAAAGGTCATTAGGAGAGATTTTGTTTTCTATGACAACCTACTCTTCCTTGGATTTAGTTCCTAGTGACTGTCGAAAATAAAACAGCCCCCTTGTTCATGTGTTGTTGATACAAGTCATTATGACACAAAATAATCGGAATTGATAATGTCAATGTCGCAAAGGTGTTGTAAAATGGGCACATCCAAATAAAATCTTGATATTTTGTTTTCTGCACACCTCGAAATCCATCTCACATTATCCCAGCGATGACATAATTATTGCGGACCTTTTGATCTGACATATATAAAACCTGCTATCATATTCAAACATCTCAAAAAAAAAACACACCATGAAACTTGAATGGATACAGCGATATTTACATCCCACAATGCAACGCACCATTCCTTTAATTAAACTATGTCTACAGTAGAATAACATTGTTCCCGCGTGTACATCACGGAGCAAATGCACCTTTTATGTGTAAACCATCAAACATATCCCACGGCCTAGTCATTGAAACCACACACCACATTACCAATTCTTAATTTTAGTGTCCTTCCGTACACAGCATATTCGAACAAAGAGTCCATATACTGATGTTGCAGGAAGATGAACACACACTAATTACAAGATGAATTTCCCACACCTTCGATTTTAGCTTCTGAGCAAAACAAGTGTAAGGTCATGTATGATTTGATGGCTGTGTTATTGTGTGTTAACTATGAAGTTGGCAGGCTCTTGTCATGTGAGCACGAGTGAAACATGCATGTAGGGGTCCTTGGACAGCTTTCGGTTTGTTTCAGTATAGGAAACCCCTGATTCAACAGAACGAAGCGTATTGTGAAGTGAGGTTATTGTTTGATATCTCAATTGTGTTTTGAATTAATACTAGTAATATAAAAAGTTTGACTGTATCAGTAGAAAAATAACGCAAATGACTTGGAAAATGAACAAACCTCGTGCAATAATGTGAAAAAAATTGATAAACACATACTTTAAGTATTCATCGATGGAGTGGACGGTTATAACACAGAATTCACATTATTTGTCTAATTACTTCTCAATTTGTAAGTCATCACAATTATATGCGATGATGTTTGTTCTTCACATTTACTCTTCATTCAAAGGCGTAATACTAGCTTGCGACATATGGCGAGACACAATTCAGTCTCATTGGTAGAAAACGGTTTGAGATTGAGTCTATTTGATTTTGGTGGGAAATCTCCTCAATGACGCTTTGCTGTAGCAATTAACAAACATCTTTCTGCTCATGAAGTACCTCCTGAGAGCCAATTTTAATCTTCGCCAGTATTCAACTGAATTGAAACGAACTGATTAAGAAAAACTCTTGTAAAGCAACGAAATAAAAAAAAAAAATACTGACATTGGTCCAATGCTCATATAAAATTGAAATGTTGAAATGCACATAAAATTGAAAATTGTGAATCATATCGCCCTGCTGACATATATAGCTGAAGTTTATCTCACCGCTATACAATGACCTTCCGAGAGGATGACCCTTCGATAGCTACATTGGATGAATTCATCATTCGTTTGGTATCACCCAAGATTGTTGCTTATGATTGATGCGATGAGTGAATTGGCTGCCGTATCCAGAATCATAAGCAGTGTTATGCAAATGGTATTCGACAGGGCAATTACTTCGACTAATTATGAGATGTAGATGTATATGAACTAACCATGCGTGTGAATTGTATATGACACATCGTAATTGAGCACATAAAGACCACGTGTATATCAAGGTATATCTTGCAAAGATGTCACGAAATATTGTCCACAAATTTACAATGCAATTTTGCTGACAGATGAAAATCCCAATTACAGTGCTACACTGATTTTACGGATCACATTCCAGGACGCCCCTCACCCAATACAACTTGATTATTGAGTATCAACTTGAGTATCACTTGGTGTATGAGAATTGCTTGAAATAAGTCTCCTATCTATTTACAGATACTGTATTGTCTTTTTGGTCCATTACACTGCCATCTTCCCTCACAATTGCGCCACAGGAGCCGGTAATGTGCAGTAAAACCAGATTGCATGACATGGAATGACCCCAGAAGGTGATTATCAGCTACACCTAATACATAACGCCTCCCAACAAAGACGAAACAAGTCCTTCGGATGTTCAAGTAAAGACGATTATCAAAGAAAATCGAATGCCTGATAAGATGAATAAGTTGTCAAATGGTCAAGATCAATCAGCTGTCCACTGATGGAGGTGACTCCAAGAATACAGATCGGAGTTATTCAAGGCACCACAAAAAAGTTATGGCACCTTAAAGGTCACAATAATAATCACCCGCTATACTGATTCTCAACAAAAGCAAAACAATTTGGACCATGCAGCATGATAAGTCCGCCATGAGTTATGAATACGTAGTTGTCATTCTTCCAGAATGGAACACAATTCGTATCAAAGATGATAGAAACACCAATATCATTACACAGATGCAAGACTTACAAGACAATTCAGATCAGTTCGCATGATGATTTTACTGGCAACATTTGTATCTTTTAGAATATCCCACAAAGTAAAGCTTTCAGTTTGTGTCTATTTTGATAATAATATAACATTGCCGATTGTATTTCTTTATTTTGTACCTTCTCCCTGATTGAACTGAAAGTCCGATCGATCCGAAAGTTATAGGGATGAAGCGGTATCACCTTGACTCATTCCTTCTCAATTTTTCGTCAAAATCCGATAAAAATGGTTGCACGGCAACCAAAATAGTGAAAATCACATAAATGGCTATAACTTCGGTTCTAAACAATATTAATTTTTCAAACTGTTCTTGTATTTTTCTTTGGCCAATGCGCGATCATATGTTTTACCACAGATGGTACTAGGTCCATAACTCCCATTATCGCTCGAGGTTGGAAATTTGGTGGTCACGATTTTACGATTGTTCTCCGGTTCACAACCATATTATGAAGCCAGTTTTTGATCTTTTCAAACGGTTTTTGGTTCTGAAAAAGTGCCTTGATGATGGAAAATGTAGTTGTGTACTAAATGTAGTTGTTTCTACTGTACACCTGATGGAATTAGTATACAACTGCCCAACAACCTACGAAAATATTTTAGAAATCCGAAACAAACCCCATGGAATAGATATATGGCAAGTACATAAGTACCTAATCACAAGCCAAAAGGCAACTGAGTTGATGGTATCCTCGGGGACAGATTTAACGTCCACCGGCAGTGACACCGGCTCAGTGGTATGAATGTAAGTATCAATCTATTACCACCAAGAAGGCCAAGTTTTGATCATTCCAATGACAAACGTAAAATACATTTTGCAATAGAAACAAAGCCCGACCAAACAGTTTATCAAAAGACAACTTGGCGTCATCAGGGCAGACAGTGTGCTAAATGTAGTTGTTTATACTGTACACCTGATGGAATTAGTATACAACTGCCCAATAACCTATGAAAATACTTTAGAAATCCGAAACAAACCCCATGGAATAGATATATGACAAGTACATAAGTACCTAATCACAAGCCCAAAGGCTACTGAGTTGAGGGCCATCATCTTCCCAATTTAATTACTAAATCTGGAGGGGCTGCCATCTTTGATTGTCTCGTTACTTCATGCAACACCAGGAGAAATATGCACGGACTGGTTCCGAACATAATATTAATATTTTCAAGCCCTGAAAATTGTGACAAACCTTCCTAGCACAATTTTAAACTAGTTGAAAAAGATTTTTGCGAAATAGTTTGACATATACGTGGAATCAATACCCAGTATTAAGTATTCCGAGCAAACAAAACAGGGTCCATTATCCAATCTCATAGTCCGGGGACAGAAAGGCATACGAAGTGAGAGAAAACAAAAATGACAGGGAAACTCATGAACCCCCCAAAAATGGCGATTAGGAGGTGAAATCAGGTGTTCCGGAAAGAGTGAGCATTTCCTGCCCCACTAGTGGCATTCGTCATGAATTCCCCAAAATTAACATGAACATAGATCTCAGAGTATTTTTGGAGACCCTGTTTAATTATAGACAATATAACAGTAATTTAATATTTTAGAAATGGCTTTGGTAGAACATGATGCTGAACCTGAAATATATCTTTGTTTGTGTGGATTTCTGTGTAATTTTGGGATCCAATATAGGTTTGGTAGATTAGAATCTTTACATGACTTAGTAATACCAAACGAATGCAATATAGACACATGATTTGATAAGATATCCTGTTTGGGCACGGTGATGGCTTGGTATGTACTATTGGAATTAGTATTGTTGGCAATACCCAGTTCGTCGAACAGGCACTGTATATAGTATGCTTTACAAACAAAAACAGCATTATTAGAAGCTTTATCCGCAGGGACAATGACGAACCTTTTTTGAAGTTTCAACAAATTACTAGCAACAACGGGATCATTGAAGACAAAGCTATATTCAGTACTAACTGATATTGACAAAACATTAATGCTTTTGTTTACCAATGACCTAATCAGATCTGTTTGACCCATTCTGACAGACATATTTATCACACCTTCAAAATGTATCGTTTCCTGTTTCCAATTCCATACCGAGGTTTCATCAAATCTGACAGTTTATGGTTATTTCAAATCAAGGCTTATGCACCATTTTCGTAGGTCAAATATTGATTTTTGATACACAGCCTCATACGACTATTGTATACGTATAGCTATCGCATCCAAAACACTTTGAACTGAATGTTAGATGGCGAAGTTACGTATCTTTTGATATTAAACACATATTATTTGGATCTCCCAACACATGTAATGATGGATAGAAGCACGGCGTGCTGGGGAAAACAGATGAAAATGGATAGTCTTGAAAATACATATAATTTGTTTCAAAAATAGAGGTCATATATATTTGTATTCCATCACAAATGCACATATTGTTTAGAACGTACTGCCATATATATTACATGAAATTGATTGCATATTTCAGTCACATCACATGTTCTCAAAACCGATCTCTACATGATGTTATCAAGTAGGTCTGCCTACTGGAACAGGTAGGCTTGAGGCCCATCTTGAAGCGATGAGATCACTACCACTACCATCAGATTGCATTACATAATCCGCTGAATAACATATGACAGTAGCCAGATCTCTCACAGAAAAACTGTGATTATGCTCATTGTGAGATATTTTATAATGATATTGTGCTTGATGACAACATTAAATTTAAAATGGTGACAACCGACAACATAATGTCTGGCTAATGAGGGTTGATACCGTCAGTGTAGTGTGCCGTAAGCCTTTTTATCATGTGCCAGAATTACAGTCATGGCAAATAACGTGATTATTGTAGTTAGTATACAGTAAATTGAGTTACTGTCATCAAACTTAGACCTGAGCATATACCTTTCCTATGTATTTCGTTTTTCAATAGCTTTGCCTATTCTTCCAATAACACATTTCTGTCCGACATACTATCGTCTCAAATTATAATTGTGAAATCACACATTCAAGTATCATTTACTAGACTATCGGAAATCAAATATCCGGTACCTCCACAATTAAAAACTTGCTCTGATGAAGGGCCGTACTGTTCTGGGTGGTAAGTCATAAGGTTTCCATATGATCTCGTTTCGACGCATGTTGAGATGTTGATTGAAATAAATACCCACAAACAGAAACATACATCCAAACAGTTTCAAGTCTGTACAATTTCCTGAAACAAACAGTTGGGAAAGTATTTTGATTTGCCACTGTATGAGTGAAGCCTTATTGGACCTGTGATATGTCGACAGTAGGGAATAATGCTCGGACACTCCCTGCTATCAACTGTGTAATAAATAATTATATGACTACATTTTTTTAGGGGGGGGGGGGGAATAAGGTATGGAGTGTAGTTCTTTCGAGGATAAGACATCGCAATGGAAAATAAAAGACCAAGTTTTGCAATTTCAAATATGATCAAGATCGCAAGACTTTATAATTATCTTTCGCACTTCGAAACTGCTTACATTTTATGGTTGTCTGATGCCGGAGTGATTCATTACCATAGTCCATAGATATTTAGATTGACCATGTTTGATGAACCTTCGCAAATGACAGTAGTGCACTTATGTCATGTTTGTGCTGGTTTGCAGTTTCTTGTTTTGGACGGGATTTGCTTTCATTCGATTTCAGTGTGTTTCATTTGAAGGAACTATCCTTATAGGGCATTTTATTATAATTGTACTATTAGTTGGATTTCAATACATACACATATGTACCATTGAAATCTACATGGATGAGCATGGCATAGATAAAAGGTTTCATAAAGGCCATTTTTACAATATGTAAAGACCTTCAAAAGTTCAATTCTATATATACTGTATATGTAATAAACAGTCTACACTACTCATGTGAATAATTTCTGTGAACGTTTTATTTTCAAATATAATGTGATTTCATTAACCCTTGTTGTAGCCATCAATCCCGTATTTCGCCAGGTGTCACATGATTCTATAAATGGGTATTCTCTAGGTGAGGGGAAAACAAACAATACTTTTGCTGCTTTATAACCGTTACTGAGGATGCATATATCTAGTACATCTGGCGGGGAGGAACCCAGGAAAGAAAATCTTACTGTAGAATATGACTCATCAAGTGGAACCCCAGCGTTAACACATGCAATTGTTGTATGCTCTTTACCTGACCTTAAATGGAGCTACTTTTTTTACATATGGTCATGAGCGGCCATCTTCAGTCGGGATACCCGCTCATCAACAGGCCATACTATATGGAACTGTCAATTCGTTTTATTGAACACGTCGTACATGTACATGTATTAACACATCGGCGGTTTTATTGCTGGACAGATAGGAAATGATTTCATTTACATCGACTATTATTTCACGCACAACCTACAACTCATTATATACTTGTAATATTGCCGCGGACACCATTTCAGTGTAATGAAAAACCATTACCATTTCAGTGTAATGAAAAAAATTGTATCGTTCATGTTGACATTTAATTAAGTTTTCAAACCATTTACATATCCTACATCCACAGTAGTTGAACATGCGCAAGATAAGATCCCATAAGACGTAAAATTGCACTCGTAATCGTGTGTTGGTTTTTCATTAATAACAAATTAGGAATGAGACTAGATGGACGCGTGAATTCTTACATGTCAGTGTTGCTCTGATCTGGACATGAAAAGCGGAGTTTGTTCGTCATCGCATTAGTGATGTTTTTTTATCCTGCTGCACAAAGAAAAGAAGATAAGGAATTCACAGACTGTAAACCCCTACACGTTTAGAATTTCAATCCCTCCCTAGCTTAATTGATCTACATATATACTTAGAAGGAAGATATGTTGCAGTCGTTGCGATGCGTGCTGGCTTGCGTTTTATCCACGTACAGTGATGGTTGAATAAAGTCAGGGAAAAAACGGAGGACGAGTCTAACAAACTGAAAGTACCTATTTAATTATCTGACACAAGTGAGCAATCGGCGTGCAGAACACCGACTACATGAAAAAAATAATTCTTAAACTAGTAATTCCTAGTCGCAATCAATGTGTTCTGATGGTTCAGTGGAGCGGACGATCCCGGAATTACTGGATCAATCAAGGAAGTATTCAATGGTGATCTCAGCGCATTTACTTGAAGAGGGAATCAGAAATGCCTACCCTCGTCCCTGCAGTGGGAATTATAATAGTCGCTTGCTCGCATTGATCATGGTTGACGACACTTTTTGTTCATGATATATTGGACCAGTATTCGAATACGGCAGTAAATCTTTGGATCCTTACGCTGCAACATATGTGTCACGCGAGCAGTGCATGATTCAAACCTATCACGATCAGAATGCCTGTTTCACGCCGTCTCATTGTTCTCGTGCATTTTTCCATGAGTGGAATGTGAGAGTTCTGCACCTGACTTCAGTGTGTGGTAATCAAGCTGCTATATTTCCCTGTATGAGATCTCCGATTATCACCTTTCTCCAGTTGGTGATTATTATTTTACAGAGGGATTGTAAACCCATGAAGACGACAGACTCACCCCCTGTTCGCGGCACAGCGGTAAGTAAATTTTTGACGTTATCGGTTCTAAATTCTTGACGTGATGCGCAATATTCTTGACGTTATGTGCGAAATTCTTGACGATATCTTTGTTTATGTTTTGTTTTATCGCGATCTCAGCTTAAATTATCTAATTGTGTTCAGGTAATTAGTAACAGGGTGACTATATATTCGATTTATGAGTTAGACGAAGCATCATGGCATCCCAATCACGCTCTGAGATTTAAAAAAAGTTGAAGATCGTGCCTTGTACTTATCCGAATGTACTAAATGCATTTTATTTCCATGCAATGAATCCGCTATGTACTGGAAATGAGCTTTAGCATATTGGCAGCTCATTTATGATTAAGCATTGAAAGGTTCAAAGCCCAGATGTTAAATTAAACATACCTGTCAGTCGTTTTCCACCAACAATGATAAGTTCGGTATTATTGACGTTAGTTCGTCATGCTTGACGTTATTGAAAGCCATGTTAGAAATTTTTGTCGTTATTTTTGACGCATGATTGCAATTTAATTAAGTAGTAAAAGTGAATAAAAGAGTGGTTTCCTCTTGCAGATAAAATACGATGCTAAATATGTAGAAACAAAATTGGAAATACTTATGACGTATTACAAAATGCAAGAAATAAACATCCTGACACATTTTAAGATGTCATATAAAACATAAAACGTGGTTACACAGTTTATTCCCATACGAAAGCGCCACACCAATATCTATACAGTTCATATAGATCGTCATACGATCAGTCACATCAAAGTAAATGACACGGCAAATTGTGAACACCCTCAATCAAATTATCTCCCCCAAAGTCTACTTAGACGTGCCATATCTTTGCCTGACCGCCAGTACTGGTTTTTGGCCCTGAGCTTTCGTAGCCGTCGGCAAGTCTGTTTTTTTTTAAAAAAACATCCTACTAAATTCATGCTCAAAACCAAGGTATCACTGTCCATCGCTGCAATATAACACATTTCTAGTGGTAACTTTGTTGGCGTAGTTATATAACGCAAATTGATTATACTTGGAGAGGTCAGATATAAATAACTGGCATGAGAATGCATAAAGAATTGTCGCATACCAGCCGCAAACTAATTTAAAACAGCACTTAAATTGTCACCAAATTTAAGACATTAATATTAGCAGTATATTGGATGAGATCACCGGAATGTCTCGGCTTTCATTGCAATGTTGAGAATTCTACACCAATGTAGGCCTATGCTTGATCTAAAAGAGTCGTCAGAGAAGTCGGAAAACAAAAAGAAATACATATAGGGTGATGTCAACGACCATCCGTCAATCACATATACCCTAAAGGACTTTCTTCACGCTGGAAAAAACATTTCTGTTGCGTACATAATAGATTTCCAGGCCATGGAATGAGCACACGGTTGTTATGTAGCACCATGACGCCTTATAACAGGTTAAACGTCAACATATATTAAATACTCATCAATAATACATTTAATACTATTATTACATTTTTCTTTCTTTTATAACATGTTTTTTCTTTAAATCAATAAAAACCAATATCGTCAACTTCTCTGTGATATAACGTCAAGAATGATTAACTTGTGTAATCATAACGTCAATAATTTAACGCCGTGCAAAATTGGGGATGCGTAGGTTTCCCTATTAATAACCACTTTTTCCGTATGTAACATCATTGTACAAACTACTGATGAATCAAATAGTCATTACATATACTTATTGACCGGTTTTTGCGCCTTTTCAAGAGCTGGAGAACAATATTTAGAGTTAACCATAGAACGCCCATTGTATATTACTTACAATGGTGCTTGAATCCACAGTTGGACTACATATCAAGATATATAGTATCTGTGTACTGTGCGTATAACTATCACGATATTAATTGTTCCATATCAGGTTTATTTCATTATCAAACATACTCAATTGTCCTTTCTGTGGCTACACAAAAGTATATCGTCAAGAATTTCGCATATAACGTCAAGAATATTGCGCATCACGTCAAGAATTTAGAACCGATAACGTCAAAAATTTACTTACCGCTGTGCCGCGAACAGGGGGTGAGACTACATCCCACTCCCGACGAACATTTCAAACCACTGATAAATTACTAAATATAGACAAGATATCCTCTGTCCATAGAAATCGATAATCTAAAGAGTATTCAGCAGCCCTAAAAACTCTCGACACACACACTGCACAGGACCTTATCCACTGACGTGTCGCTATCACCATATCACTATCTATATTATTATTAATGCCTCTCATCCGGAAGAATCAACGCATTGATTTTCTTCCTTTTCGTCTTATAAGACGTCCATCAATTTATCTGCAGTATTGCGTGAAAATATCTTATGACCAGTCATAGATCTACCACATAAATGAATGATCGCATTTCTGCACTACTGCCTTAATGTACGTCTTACAGCTGGGACAGACCTACCGTATGTGCTTGGATTAATGTATATAATTTTGACGAACCATAATTCCCATTTATTATGACAGGTTGCTAACATAATCAGTCCAACTGGCTTGACCAGCAAGCGTTATGCCATGCCTTATGTACCTCTGTGTTTGTCCACGTTCTTCTGATGCGGAAAGTTATCACTGTAAGACTGTTACACGACGTCGATCTTGCTACTTTGCTCTATTTCCAATTGTACAATACTCACCCTTGTTGATCCCAACGCAACGAGTACTCAAACAATGTGACGGGACAAAATGAAAAACTTTGGCATATAGAGTACAAATATCCACTTTTCAAACACTCACAATCACCAACCATGAAACTTAGTCACCTATGCAGGTATCAGTGGTATTCTGCATATAATATGCATAATTTCCATCCCAAGACAAGCAAGCGCAGCTATGAATGATGATTATACTTCTGACGATGTATATGTTTGTATCTACTGTAAATTCATTATTGCTGAAGCTCTAAATAAAATACAATACAATACAAAAAAGGGACCCTGCCATTATACGCGCTATTCGCTCCGGACAAACAACGCACTCAACACGGCATTATGCCTCGCTAAGTGCATACACTTATTTCACATAAAAAATTGGAGTTCCCGGAAATTCCAATTTCTCCTCTTGGAACATGCGAATGTAGCGTAGTGCCTCGAATCATTTGAGTACATAACGAAACACCGTAAGATATTTAGAAAATAAAGCTGCCTTCTATTGCCCCATACAATGGTCCAGTGAACGTGAAACGATCTGACTTTATTACAGTTTTATCATTGAAATGTACGACCGAGCTCTCGATTGAGTACAAAGTGGTTGTTAACTTCTCCGAAAGGTTTCCGATGATCAGAATAAACCCTCAAGTTAGTGCGATTGTAGCGTTCTTCATGGTATTGCAGTAACATAAAACAGTGATTAATTAACGATCCATTGCTGAGAAATGTTGTCACGGAGAAGTCAACGAACAAAACCAGACAGTCGATGCCCGCGAGACAGCCGGTCAAAATTATGTGACATCGAACACCTGGCTGTTCAATGACAGTGGTAATGTCATCAAAACAACTGTTGTGATATTATGCTGCATTCAATTGAACTACCGTATGTGATTCTCCCCTTTAGTTTGGCAATCACAAGTCTCACATGGTTTGATATTGATTTTTAAATCAATCTCGTAAATGAAATATACTGTACGGTTATCAATAAAAGATATATTGGCAAGTCATAATGCTAATTTCATTTACTTTTCGTTTCCAGGTGGCCAAAAGAACTCCAATACAGCACAGAGTTACTCAAATGGATAACTGACAACGGTGAAAACTACATACTTCAACTCTGGCAACACATCGGTAATAACATCCGGGACTGTTGTTGGCACATGTCTAATTGAGGCATAATGGAGATGCCATCGGAAGATATCTCGATAGACATCGCCGCATGGGGTAATTCCACGGACGGTGATATTAGTCTCGGCACGTATCAGTCACTTGACAAGCACGTCTACAACTTGACAAACGCCTCCAGCCAAGCGCACGATGCCGTGGCGCATCACGAATTTCCACCTCTCTTGCATTCGTCAGGCATGGGAACGGAATATGTCACGCCAATCGTATTCTTCATAATCTTCGTCATCGGCGTCGTGGGCAATGGGACTCTGATTTACATCGTGGCCAAAAACAAGGACTTGAGAAACACACCAAACATCTTCATCGTTAGTTTGGCCACTGGGGATCTGCTGTTGATCCTGGTAGCTGTGCCATTCAGCGCCACTGTGTTCACTTTCAACTACTGGCCATACGGGGCAGTCATATGCAAACTGAACGAGTTCATGCAGACTCTGCCTCTCGGAGTGTCGGTCTTCACTCTAGTGGCCCTCAGCGGTGACCGGTACGTGGCTATTGTCTATCCGATGAGCAAGCACAAGGGATCAGCCACGCTGAGAACCGCTCTGATCGCTGGTGGGATTTGGTTCCTATCCGGCACATTGGCAGTGATGGATCTCGTTAAAACAGAACTCGTTCACATTCCAATGAGTGAAAACGTCACAATTCCCATATGTGTCTCGCAGTCTAACAATGAATCCGATCCTTACGCACGATTCAGGACAATGTTCCGGTTCGGAGTGTACTTTGCAATACCTGTGCTCGTGATTTGCACATTCTACATACTAATGGCTCGAATCCTGATTCTCAGCTCCAAAAGCATGCCTGGCGATAGCAAAATGTGCTCACAGGCCGCTCGACAAGTGCAGGCGCGCAAGAAAGTCGCCAAAGTCGTTCTCTCCTTCGTTGTAATTTTCGTCATCTGTTGGCTGCCCTACTACATGTACCGTATTTGGTATTACTTCCTCCCTGGAGAATTCAACCTGTTCTGGCTGATCTTCAAGGTAGCCTCTTTCTGTTTGGCGTTCATCAACTCGTGTGTGAATCCGTTTGCTCTGTACTTCCTCAGCAAGCAGTTCAGGGCTTACTACAATCGTTACCTCTTCTGTTGTTGTGGGAGGGCTCTTTCCAAATCCAAACGCAACCAGAGCGGCGAGTATACAACCACACTCTACCAGTTTAAGAAAAAAGCCAATGGCGGACCCAGCAATAGTCTCACGATGACGTCACATACTGTATTATGAAGCTGATAGGTGAATAACACTGAATAGCGCATTCAGTTATGTGTTCAAGAGCCAAAATTTAGAATGTGATCCGAGATGAAACTATAAACGACGGCGATTATAGGGGACTTGCTGTGACTCGCTTAGGCAAAAAGACAGAGATCAACACTTTAATTGTGTCACGTGATCTCGAGCTGAACAACAGAGTCATGGCTTCTCTCACATATCTGCCAAAACGTAGCTACGGACAGGGAATGAAAGGCATACAATTACGAATAATGCGGGCTTTCCGGATTATATCACGACAAACTACGCAGATTTTGAGTGAGAAATATTGTTTTGTTTCATGATACTCCTTGCTTTTCGTATTACAAGATATGTAAATGCGATTGAAGTTTGAAGGTGATGTTTGAGCAACTTTACACTAGGAATAATATATGTGTTATTCTTAGGGATGTAGTATTACTCTCCCGATATAGTGGGTGATAGCAGATACGGTTGCTGTGCTATTGGAAGTCACACCCAAGTGGGGTGCATTTTCATAGGCGCTAGCAAGTACATAATACCTGAGATACTATCAATTTCCTGTATATTTTTGATGTTGTATGCATGTAGTAACACTAAGTCTTGTTGACAATTCTCTTGGTTTTGCGTCAGATGGCATGTGGGAAATATAGATTTCTTGGAGAAAACAAACACAAGTCTATGTAATTTTACAGTATTTTTGGGGCTTCGTGTTAGGACTGGTTATGCTGTTGACATTTGTTTGATTTCATGGCATGCCAATCTGTACAGTGCTGAGATAGATTTGTCTTATATGTTTGACTTTGGCTGCCTAGACAATGAAATAAAAGATAAAAATTGACGAGAAACAGGGAACAATTACAACATGTCTTTCTCGCTGAATACAGTGTATTTTCGTTGTATAGTGAGGAAGCAAATCACCGATGATAAATAGTTGATGACGAACACACGCAATCTGATATGATGTTATAACAAGCAGTGGCGGATCCAGGAATTTGAAAAGAGGGGGTCCAACATTATACGGCATGGGGTCTGGGGCCCGCCCAAGGGCCCCAGAAGCCAGAGCCTTTGTTCTGTCCTGTGGTAGCTTCCTGGTATCTCCTGGGTGTGAATCCCACTTATTGCCCCTGATATATTTGTAAAAAAAGTTGTGAGTGAAGCGAGCCTGTCCCAGTATGGGTCTGGGGCCCGCTCAAGAGACCCTGAAGCCAGAGTCTTTTTTTTTTGTATAAACAGTATTTATTTGGATCGACCAACAGGGAAAACCCTATACCAAGATCTCTCCAGTGAGGGGAACAACATGCGAAAACTATAGTGCAGCAAACATAATTACATCATCAAACAAATACAACAATAATACTACGTACAAAGAAGTTATATACAATATTTTCCAACCGTGTAGAACACCACACATATAGTAGGAATATACCTTAATGTTATTGAAGGATTATTTTAGGAGGATTGAGTATGTTCGCCAATATCAATAAGGGTATTGTTTTTTTTTTAAATATAAATTAATAGTTCTGAATTATATACACAAAATGATTCAATGAGAAGAAAATCAACAATATAAATGTTATGTTTTTATCTTTTCACAGGGAATTGACCAGTAGCTTTCATGAATCACTGCACAGCTAAAGAAATGGTGATATTGTTCTGTACAGACAGGTTGTCATCTCCAAATAACAGTAACTCAGTATTTAAAGGTTCAAATTCAGTTAATTCTTCACACAAAGTTTGCCTTTGGGCCTTAAATAATGGACAATCTAGTAAATAATGTTGTACATCTTCAAGTACCCATCCACACCGGCAGCAAGGACTATCGATCACATGCAAATTATGAAAAAGGTGAGCATTCAAGTAGCTGCAGCCAATGCGCATTCTTGCGTGGTGTATATTTGAAAAACTATCTCCAACTAAAAACCAAGGTTTACTGTTTTTGGGGAAATTTAAGAAATGCTTTACTTTCGTTTTGAAAGTGGAAGTGGTAGGAGATAGCCTTATTCAGCAGGCAATAAATTCCACAACTTGATAGTTGCAGGAAAGAACGATTTTTTGAAAGATTCTAATCTGATAATCTAATTTTGAAAGTTCGCATCTGAGATACATTCAGATTTGATCTAAGATTATAGTTTGTTCGATCTTGAACAGACAAGGGCAATAAATTGATTAAATATGCAGGAGCCATTCCATTTTCCATTTTGTATAACCGGCATAGTCTGTGAAAATTTCTTCTGTCTGACAATTGCGTCCAGCCAGTGTCTATGTATAGATTGTCAATTAGACTTCGTTCAGTCGCCTCCGTTACTATGCGCAGAGCACGAACCTGTATTTGGTCTAAATTAGTAAGATCATAACCATGAGCCCCTGCCCATATAATATCCCCATATTCTAATATGGGTCGGACAAAAGCCACGTAATATCTCTCCAAAGACGCCCTATCTAATTTGAATTTTAATCGATTCAAAACATCTAACCGCTTCATCGCTTTGGCGCAAATGTCATTGATGTGAGTATGCCACCAAAGGTTATGCGAGAATGTTACTCCCAAATGCTTATGAGATGCGACGTCTGATATCGTGACGTTATCGAAATACAATGGCGGGTGTAGATGTAAATCGCGGTTGTTAGAAATTATCATAGAATTTATATTTTTGATGGACTAAAATTTACTAGCCAAACATGAGCCCAGTTTTGTATGGAGTTCTTGATTGATATCTTGATTCATTAAATTTGCAGCGCGTTCTCTGTTGTCCACAGAGAGACATAAGCATGTGTCATCCGCGTACAAACGTATTTTTGTATGATTATCTGCCTCGGTTATATCATTTATATAGATTAAGAACAATAGTGGGCCCAATACAGATCCTTGGGAGTATTTCCGCTTTTATTATTCCCCACTCGGAATTTTTTCCATTAATGCAGACCCGTTGTGTTCTATTAGACAGATAGCTTGACAGCCACTGCAAAACATACCCATCCACACCAGATCGTTTTAGCTTATATAAGAGCCCGGCGTGCCATACTTTTTCAAACGCTTTGCTAATATCTAGGAAAACGACTCTCATTTCTTTTTCGTCATTAACTGCAGAACAAAAAATTATGATATAATTCCATCAATTGGCTTACGGTTGAGCTGCCGGGCATAAATCCGGATTGCCACACAGACAATATAAAATTGTCTTTGAAATGGTTATATAGGTATTTGAAAACAATTTTCTCGAAAATCTTACTGGATGTGTTCAGCAGGGAACTGGTCGATAATTCGACGGATTACTTTTATCCCCTTTTTTATATACAGGTATACCGTTAGCCTGCTTCCATTCTGCTGGAAATATGCCTTGCTGTAAGCTGGCATTAAAGATTTTATGCAGCGGTGTTATTATGACAGGATAAATAGATTTCAATAATCGAGGTCCTAGCCCATCAGGGCCATAGGCTTTAGACGGGTCAAGAAGCCTTAGCTGATCTGAGACATCTTGTTCCGTAACATGGATATTATCTATAGGCAGGGAGCTATGTACTAAATATGGCGGTAAAACTGCATTCGAATCGTCCAGATTGGAGTTCGCTAAGAATAGATCGTTGAATAGATCACATTTAACTTCATCATCGGTTATCATCGCATCCCCAGTGGTCAACGTTGGAATACCAGACAACTGATTATTCATTCCCAATACGGATTTGAGCATGTTCCACGACTTCTTGGTTGAAATCGAAATATCAGCCAACTTTCTCAGTCGTTCATTTTCATATTTAGCCTTCGAATCTCGACAAATTTGTATATAACTGTTACGAACGTGACGGAAGACCGCCCAGTCGTATGGATTGTTGCTTTTCTTCGCAGCTTTGTGTTTGCGTTCACATTGGCGTTTGAGACGCCTATGGTAGCCTGCATACCAAGATTCATCTGATGGGCGTATGACAACTTCCTTATTGGGTATGAACTTTTCAGCCGCAGTTCGCATAATGCTGGACCATTTAGTGGTAGCATAATCAATATCTGCAAAATTACCACACTCTAAATTCCAATTAAGTTGCGAGAGATAATTCTTCATCCCTTCTATATCAGCTTTGCTATAGTTCCATATTTTTCGCAAATAACAAGGGGAACGTTTATAGCGGAACGCTAGCGAGAGTGATAAAGTGCAATGATCGTTATTAAGTAGCGGTGCCAATACTTCGCTGTTTTTCACAAAATGTGGGCAGCTCGAGATAATTCTGTCCAGATTCGTTTGGGACCTGAAGGTAATGCGTGTGGGTTCGTCTATGTGAGAGGTTAGATTGTTCACATCCAGAAAGAACTCAAAATGTTTGCCGTGAATGCTTTTGTTATCGGCATTAAAATCCCCTAAGATAATTATGTTTGCACTACTATTTGCCGCCCTTGAGGCGTCTACTGCCGATTGCATTTCCCCTCAGATATCAACAGTCTCGTTAGGAGCTCTATATATAGTGCATAGGAGAAATTTATTATTTTCGCACCTCACTTCGAGCCACATTGCCTCAAGGTCAGCAAATTCTAGGTCCGTCCGGCGTTTCACCGCAAGTCGTGAAGAGATCCAAGGTGCCACTCCACCGCCGATCGTGCGTGTGTTTCTATCAAGGCGGAATATGGGGTGGAAATTGGGCAGGATTAGGTCGTCACTGCTTAATGACGAATCTAACCATGTTTCATAAAGGGTTATAATTTCGAATTTGTTACCTAGCTGCAATCTGATATGCTCAAATTTTTCACGATTCTTTCGCAAGCTCTGCACATCCCAGGGTTGCTCTCAAAATCACCACACATGAGCAATACAATATTCATATATGAAGGAATACCATCAGACATTTTTGATATACTTTTGTATTTGTTTTCACCCAAACAACATGTTCTGTCACGGTGAAGTAAATCACAGCAAACAGCCATCATATTTGACACACTTGTAAATTCGATATATACCACAGATAGTAAATAACTTTGCAACAAGATCCAACAATAATAAGACGTAGCACAAAAACCGGTAAGATCAGAGAACAGTCCATCGATGGTCCAAACGTAAACGTGCAGGGCCTCAGAGTTTACAGCTAATCATGTTGGCGCATCGATCGTTGCGCTCTGGATCGGACGGCTCTTCTTCATGAATAATGATCTGATCGACTTGGAAGGTTTTCTGCTGTCTGGGGTTTCGTTTATATTCACCGGGCTGGTTGGTTTTCTTTTCACACTGATGGGCTTGGACGAATCGGTTTTCGTTTTCACCTGGGTTGGTTTGTCATCATCGGTTGAGGGTTCTGAGCGTTTCTGGTGTTCACTTGTATCGAGGAACTTGTCAGCTCTGTCTAGAAGCTCTGGGGAACTGCAGGAGGCTGGCTCTTCAGAAAGAACCCGTGAGATGAGCTCGTCACCCAGTCTGGCACCGACAGAGGGGTCTCTGGACAACGGCTGTTGTGCGGAACTTTCTCCAGCGTCTGATCGATCGCCCTTGCGGTAGCCCTGTCTGTCATCTCTGAGCTGCATCAAGAGCCGTCCCAGACGATTTTCGCCTGGCCAATCCTCAGGACCCCTTGTAATCGTGGCGCCTGGTGGGAGACCCGACGCCTTATTTATGAATAAGAGTCTTACTTATGAATTGAGGTAAGTTTCATTTGAATACCCATTGATCGCCATACTTTCATAATAAATGCAAAAACTAGAAACGAAGCGAACCTGTCTCAGCTTGGAGAAGGGCCTGCTGAAGGGTCCAGAAATCAGAGCCTTTTTATATTCTGAATTAAATCTAGTTTTGTGGCCTGTCCTGGGAATAAATTGCACTTAAAAATTCATCGATGGCCTTGTTCTGGAAATTTTGGTAGAAAGTAGGAGGGAAGCTACCCATTCATAGCCCTTTTATGTTCTGAACTTATTTTGTGGCCTTCTCCTGGGAATAAATTGCACTTAAAAATTAATTGATGACCATGTTCTGGAAAGTTTGTGAAAAATGTACATGTAAAGGGAAAGCTACACATTTGGGCCGGGGGTCCTGTGGCCCGCCCAAAGGCTGCAGAAGTCATAGCCTTCCTTTTGTCCTGAACTAATTTTGTGGCCTTTCCTGGGAACGGTTGCACTTAAGAATTCATTGATGACCATGTTCTGGAAAGTTTGTAAAAAGATGGAAGAGAAGCTGGACATTTGGGTCGGGGGTCTGGAGCCCACTGAAATGCCCCAGAAATCATAGCCTTTTTATAATAATAATAGTAACGTTTTAAAAGCGCCCGTCCAACATAGCGTTGCTCAAGGCGCTGTACAATGATCAGTTAGTGAAAATGAATATATTATACATAAAACACTGAAAAAACCAATAACATTAATGGAATAACATTATTGAAAAGCAATGTCACATACGTGAGTTTTTAAGCTTCGTTTGAATGAAGCAAGAGATGGTGCTGTTCTGAAAGATATAGGCAAAGTGTTCCAAAACACCGGAGCAGCTTTTGTGAAAGCCCGGTCACTCCAGAGAGTTATGGTCTTGGGCACACTGAGCAGGTGATGAACCGCCGATATAAGGGTTCGCCCTGGCGTGTATCGATGGATGAGATCAGCAAGGTACTGGGGTGCTAGCCCATTCAGTGCCCGATACACCAACAGCATCTTGACACTATTCCTCTGAGTTACTGGCAGCCAGTGTAGGTTTTTCAGAATGGGACTGATGTGAGCTGTGGCAGGGGTACATGTGACTACTCAAGCGGCTATGTTCTGACACCTCTGAATCTTTGTCAGTGTTGTCTTGGGAAGTCCTGCTAGAAGGGAGTTGTTCATGTCTAGACGGGAAGTGACAAATGCATGGACGACTTTATCACATGCGTCAGTGTCGAACTATCGTCTTATCCTCCCAATACGTCTGATGTGCCACCGGGCTGACATGCATACGGCATTGACGTGTGCTGCCATGGTCAGGTCACTGTCAAATATCGCTCCCAGATTGCTCACATTTAAAACTGGTGAAATGGTCGAATCCCCGATCTCCACAACTGGCGGACTGATTTTGGACAACATCTGTTTAGATACCAGGAGTAACACCTCAGTTTTATCGTCGTTGAGACGGAGGAAATTTGCCGTCATTCAGACACGAATGTCACACAGACACGCCTCAAGGCGATGCACGGCATCATTCACATCATGCCGAGCTGGATTTGCAAAGAGATACAGCTGCGAATCATCTGGGTACAAATGATACTGGAGCCCGTGACTACGGATGATTCGCCCAACTGGAACAGTGTATAAGGAGAACAGCTGGGGCCCAAGGACGGACCCCTGTGGAATCCCCGACAGCAGTTCATGTAGAGCACGATGTAGAGCACGTGCCCTTGATTTTCACCTTCTGTTTCCTGTCACCAAGGTAGGAAACAAATCACGCCAGGGCCATACCAGAGACACCTATGTCTGACTGGAGCCTCTCCAGAAGGATTTGATGGTTAACAGTGTCAAAAGCACTGGACAAATCTAGGAGAACGAGAAAGCCAACCTTTCTGTTTGTCCAGTGCTTGAAAGATGTCGTTCTGGACTCGCACGGGGGCTGTCTCACAGCTATGATTGCGCCTGTATGCCGATTGAAGTGGTTCGAAGAGGTCAAAATCGGCCATGTGTTCTGCCATACGTGCTGCTACCACCCTTTCTGTCTGCTTTCTATAGACACTGGTCTGTAGATCTTCAGACACTCAGGATCCATTGTTGTTTTTTTCAGTAAGGGGCGTTCGTGGGCTGACTTGAACTGGTGTGGAAATATTCCCACTTCCAACGACTTGCTGATGATATATGTCATGGCGGGGACAATGTGATCATTGCACTGTTTCAAGATAGAGGTCGGCATGGGGTCCAATTCACATGATTTATTTGGTGCTTTGTTCAGCAACTTACTGATCTCCTCCTGAGTGGCTGGACCGAATGAGCTGAGCAAGCAGTTGGGGGGGGGGGAACTTTGGTGGACGTGCCACTGGTAGGTCTTCCATGCATGCAATGCTCTGCTGAAGGCCAGCATGAATGTGCACGACCTTATCAACAAAGAAGTCCTTGAAATCCTCGGCAAGTTCCGCAGGAGTTCCCATTGAGGCGAGGGACGTTCCTGTTGAGGTATGCAACAGTTTGTTGACTGTCTGGAAAAGTAGCTTTTGATTGCCAGAATTTATCTGGATATGTGAGCGGTAAAAAGCAGCCTTGGTTGCATGGATGAGCTTGGTGACGTTCTGACGTTGTGAGACGTAGATTTGATAGTCGATCTCAAGCCCAGACTTGCGCCACATCCTTTCCAGCTGGCGACGTTGTCTTCTGGGCTGGTGAATCTCCTCATTGTACCACTCAGCATCTGTTCTGATGGTGATAGTCTTGACCCTATTGGGGGCATATTTGTCCAGTATTTCAGTCAGCACAGAGTTGTACTGATCTACGGCTGATGATATATCATCTGGAACGGATTATAATGTTTCACACTGTTGCAGGTCGACTTGCAGTTTCTAAACACAAAGACGTTTCATGTTGCGACTCAAACTTGCTTCCTGTCTGCTGATGGTTTAGCAACATGCATGCAACAAATCACTCCCTGTGGTCTGTTATCCCTGGTTCGCATGAATGGACATTACCTACAGTGGTGTCAGTGGACCGAGTAATAAGAAGATCCAGGGTGTGACCCTCTCGGTGTGTGGATCACGTGGCATGTTTTTGTCTAGTGGTTGGATGTAAGAATCAATCTATTACCACCAATAGTCAGATTTTGATGATGCCAATAACAAACGTAATATAAAACATTTTGCAATAGAAACAAAGCCCGACCAAATAGTTTATCCAAAGACACACTGGTGTCATCAGGGGCAGACAGTGCGTTAAATGTAGTTGTTTCTACTGTACACATGATGGAATTAGTATACAACTGCCCAACAACCTTTGAAAATAATTTAGAAATCTGAAACAAACCCCATGGAATAGATATATGACAAGTACATAAAGTACCTGTCAGCAGATCCAGGTGTCGCCGAGCTTCTGTTGACAAAACATTATCTACGTGTATGTTGAAATCTCCAGTTAGGAGCAGACTGGGATTGTCGATAACCAGCCCGTCCAGCAGACATGACAGCTCTGATAGGAATTCTGTCACTGACGTTGAAGGTGGTCGATATATGATGACCAGTCGAGCCGACTTTGTACCTGTGGAAACCAGTGCACTGATGGACTCGAATGTCTTGGCTATATATCGTGGTGATTTCCTGACGTGGAGACCAGACTTACAGAGAATAGCAATTCCGCCTCCTCGCTTGCCTTGAGCTCTGCACTCGTGGTAGAGGGTGTAGCCAGCAGGTGTCACGTCACCAGATGATACAGTATCATCAGGGGACATCCATATCTCTGTCAGTGCTACAATGTCAAAGTCCTTGTCAGTTACGAAAACCACCAGCTGGTCCCCTATCCTGTTGGCAGATCTAACATTCAGCAGACAAAAGTCCAACGGCTGGTATGGCACAGATACGTTCTGTTCTCTAGGGATGCTAATCAGATGTTCTGAATGAATTTATGTTCTGATTTAGTGGCTCACATGGTTATATATTGCACTTAAAAATTTATTGATGACTGTGTCCTGAAAAGTTTGTAAAAAAAAATTAGCCCAATGGGCTAGAAAGGTTACCGGAGAAATATACAGAGTTAAGCCGAGAAAGTTGAAGGTCAAACTCAAGGTGACCACTGAAATTGCCATATCTCTAACCTTGAAAATGGGATCAAAGATTAAATTCTAGATCACCAAACTATTCAGCATACATCATTTCCTATATGTTCACTATGGACCCCTAAGCTGTAAATTTGATAATAAGCGAGATATAAGCCATTTTGTAATCTGACTTTGAAAATAAAGTGACTGACCTTGAAATTTAGGTCAAAGGTCAAATTCAATATCATTAAAATATTCAGAATATATCATTTAATATATGTTCACAATTGATTCCTAAGCTGTAAAGTCGATAATAAGCAAGATATTAGCCATTTTGTCCTGTTGACCTTGAAAATGAGGTCAAAAGTCAAATTCAAGGTCACTAGAATATTCAGCATATATTATTTCCCATATGTTCACAATTGATTCCTAAGCTGTAAAGTCCATAATAAGCGAGATATTAGCCATTTTATCCTGTGACCTTGGAAATGAGGTCAAAGGTCAAATTCAAGGTCACGAGAATATTCAGCATATATCATTTCCTATATGTTCACAATTGATTCCTAAGCTGTAAGGTCGCTAATAAGCAAGATATTGGCCATTTTGTCCTGTGACCTTGAAAATGAGATCAAAGGTCAAATTCAAGGTCATGAGAATTATCAGCATATATCATTTCCTATATGTTCACAATTGATTCCTAAGCTGTAAAGTCGCTAATAAGCAAGATATTGGCCATTTTGTCCTGTGACCTTGAAAATGAGGTCAAAGGTCAAATTCAAGGTCACGAGAATATTCAGCATATATCATTTCCTATATGTTCACAATTGATTCCTAAGCTGTAAAGTCGCTAATAAGCAAGATATTGGCCATTTTGTCCTGTGACCTTGAAAATGAGGTCAAAGGTCAAATTCAAGGTCACGAGAATATTCAGCATATATCATTTCCTATATGTTCACAATTGATTCCTAAGCTGTGAAGTCGATAATAAGCGAGATATTAGCAATTTTGTCCTGTGACCTTGGAAATGAGGTCAAAGGTCAAGTTCAAGGTCACGAAAATATTCAGCATATATCATTTCCTATATGTTCACAATCGATTCCTAAACTGTAAAGTTGATAATAAGCGAGATATTAGCCATTTTGTCATGTGACCTTTAAAATGAGGTCAAAGGTCAAATTCAAGGTCACGACAATATTCAGCATATATCATTTCATATATGTCCACAATTGATTCCTAGTCTCTAATCTCAATATTAAGTGAGATATTAGGCTTTAATGTGTCCCATTATAAAGCATAGGAGAATTTAACATGGGAAAGTCCCATTTGGGCCGAGTTTGGGCCAAAATGGCCCACTTCGAGCGATTCAAGCGCAACGAAATTCATACACATCATAGGAGTACATATGAGGAGTGTTATGTATCAAAAAGAAAAAAAGTTACTGAACAGATTTTGAGAAAATGGCCGCCAAAGTCCAAAATCAGGCATTTTTCATCGAAAACGGCCGCCATTTTGAAAAAATTGCGAAAATCAAAAAACTAAAAAATACCTCCTTCTTGAATTATTTTAAAGTATTTTTGTGCAAAATTTCAGAAAAATTCGCCTGTAAACAAAAAAGATAAAAATGTGGACGACGACGACGGACGACGACGGACGCAACGCCATGCCAATAGGTTATCGGACCATAGGTCCGGTAACCTGAAAAACGTAGAAGGGGATCTGCATATTTGGGTGGGGGGTCTGGGGCCCGCTGAAGGACCCCAGAAGCCAGACCCCTTTTTCTGTCCCATGGTAGCTTCCCGGTTTCTCCTGAGTATACATTTCGAACAAACTACCATGATCAACTTATTCCTAAACATGGTATTTCGACATATTTTTTTCCGGGCAGGAAGGCTGAACCCGCCTAATATGTACATGTATTTTTTTCCGAAAAGGGGAGGGGGGGGGGGGAGATGGGTCCTGACCCCAGTAGCCCCCTCCCCCTCTAAATCCGCTACTGACAAGCGCATGGTATGATACAGTGACATATCACTAGATGGTAGTGTGCCGAACATATCACGTACTGTGATTACCTGCTCATAACATAATTATGTTCAGCTATCCAATCGGACACTCTGGTGCTTCAAAACACACGGGTGTTATGGACACAGCTTGATGTCTGCCAAATTCACCACGCAACATCCACAATGTAGTGTCTGGTCAATCCAAATTAGTGTCCACTGCCCGAATGCATTAGTACAAGATATCAGGCTGTTAATGTTCTGAAATATGATGCATCCATCGGTGATTTCTTCAATACAACGAACTTATATATATCAGCAAACGACATGCAAAATAGAACCATTGTGATTGAGTAAACACCTAAGTCAGCAAATATGAAGTACTACGTAACTGTGTACTTCATAATGTGTTCATCATCAAAGAAAGCTTACATATCTTGAAGATCATTTGAAGTTTACACATGTTACATCAGAGAGCGCTCTACAACTACAGGGTGGAGTACAGAATCTCAATCGATAGATAATCTAGACGAGTGCCTTATCCAATACGGCACATTGACGACGCCGGCCAGTGACAAAATAAATATTCTCCAGGGCATGTAATGAAACCGATGCCGATTTGATTCCACGCTTGGCTCGAGGCGGAAATTGCTGAGTTCAAACCGTTGCGTTATTCTTTGTGAGCTGGCACCTTTGCCGCAAAGACTTGTCCCAACAAACACGTTATCTATACTCACGAGTCACACATCGGGCTCTCCCATCGACCTGAATACAGTAAGATATGATGGAGTGGTCTTGAATGTGACCGAGGGACATTGGTTTCTAATACCAGCAGGTTCCAAGCGATAATCCACCACTGAATAACATCAAATTTTGCAGGATTTTGTATATCTAAAATCATATAACGGTACTTGCAACCAGACTAAGTTGTTTCTTTGCAATGTTATGACTATTCATAAGAAGTAGTATATGTGGATGATTCACACAAACACAAATGAATTTTCAACTTATCTGCATTCTAGTCAGGACTAAATTCCATATGGGACATATAGCTAGGTTCATGTAGACAAATAGAACTAAACATGATTATTACGTTTCAATGAAGATGAGTCTCATTAGATGGGTAACATTTTCTACTTCAGAACCTTGGAAATAAGATTGGTGCTGTATAAATGTGATGAGATTTGACATAACTTTATGCATACATTGGCGTGCTAGTGAGTACTACACCAGTGTTCAGCTTCAAAAACCAACAGTAGCTTGAGAGAACAGTGCTGTTTTGAAAACATTCAATAAATCGATCGTCAAATGTTGTAAAATGGGTACATCCCCATAAAATCTTGATATTTTGTTTTCTGCACACCTCGAAATCCATGTCACATTATCCCAGTGATGACACAGTTATTGCGGACCTTTTGATCTGACATATATAAAACCTGCTGTCATATTCAAACATCTCAATAAAACACACCATGAAACTTGAATGGATACCGTGATATTTACATCCCACAATGCAACGCATCATTCCTTTAATTTTTTAAAATATGTCTACAGTAGAAAAACATTGTTCCCGCGTGTGCATCACAGAGCAAATTCACCTTTTATGTGTAAACCATCAAACATATCCCACGGCCTAGTCATTGAAACCACACACCACATTACCAATTCTTAATTTTAATGTCTAGGAATAACACGACTTGTTATTACTGTGACAACAATGATGTTTCCGTCAGTACACAGCATATCCGAACAAAGAGTCCATATACTGATGTTGCAGGAAGATGAACACACACTAATTACAAGATGAATTTCCCACACCTTCGATTTTAGCTTCTGAGCAAAACAAGTGTAAGGTCATGTATGATTTGATGGCTGTGTTATTGTGTGTTAACTTTGAAGTTGGCAGGCTCTTGTCATGTGAGCACGAGTGAAACATGCATGTAGGGGTCCTTGGACAGCTTTCGGTTTGTTTCAGTATAGGAAACCCCTGATTCAACAGAACGAAGCGTATTGTGAAGTGAGGTTATTGTTTGATATCTCAATTGTGTTTTGAATTAATACTAGTAATATAAAAAGTTTGACTGTATCAGTAGAAAAGTAACGCAAATGACTTGGAAAATGAACAAACCTCGTGCAATAATGTGAAAAAAATTGACAAACACATACTTTAAGTATTCATCGATGGAGTGGACGGGTATAACACAGAATTCACATTATTTGTCTAATTACTTCTCAATTTGTAAGTCATCACAATTATATGCGATGATGTTTGTTCTTCACATTTACTCTTCATTCAAAGGCGTAATACTAGCTTAGTCATCACAATTATATGGGATGATGTTTGTTCTTCACATTTACTCTTCATTCAAAGGCGTAATACTAGCTTGCGACATATGGCGAGACACAATTCAGTCTCATTGGTAGAAAACGGTTTGAGATTGAGTCTATTTGATTTTGGTGGGAAATCTCCTCAATGTCGCTCTGCTGTAGCAATTAACAAATCTCTTTCTGCTCACGAAGTACCACCTGAGAGCCAATTTTAATCTTCGCCAGTATTCAACTGAATTGAAATGAACTGATTAAGAAAAACTCTTGAAAAGCAACGAAATAAAAAAACCCCCCGAAAATACTGACATTCGTCCCATGCTCATATAAAATTGAAATGTTGAAATGCACATAAAATTGAAAATTGTGGATCATATCGCCCTGCTGACATATATAGCTGAAGTTTATCTCACCGCTATACAATGACCTTCTGAGAGGATGACCCTTCGATAGCTACATTGGATGAATTCATCATTCGTTTGATATCCCCCAAGATTGTTGCTTATGATTGATGCGATGAGTGAATTGGCTGCCGTATCTAGAATCATAAGCAGTGTTATGCAAATGGTATTCGACAGGGCAATTACTTCGACTAATTATGAGATGTAGATGTATATGAACTAACCATGCATGTGAATTGTATATGACACATCGTAATTGAGCACATAAAGACCACGTGTATATCAAGGTATATCTTGCAAAGATGTCACGAAATATTGTCCACAGATTTACAATGCAATTTTGTTGACAGATGGAAATCCCAATTACAGTGCTACACTGATTTTACGGATCACATTCCAGGACGCCCCTCACCCAAAACAACTTGATTATTGAGTTTCAACTTGAGTATCACTTGGTGTATGAGAATTGCTTGAAATAAGTCTCCTATCTATTAACAGATACAGACACAAGAACAAATATTTACATACATAGTTCCATAGTTTTGAAAGTTTTTTCAGCCTTCACATATTTTTGGCCAGAACATGCATGCAAATAGTGTGTATTATTTCTATTATTTGGTTTTAATTTTGGGCATTCCGTCATGCATGATATGTAAGTATAAGTATAATTACTTCAAATTAGGTCATAATTGAGAGCCGTTAATTGGCTTACACAGAAATGAAGAATAATTACCCAACTTTCCTGTTAAATGTTAAAACTGTTTTATCCGTGTGAAAGAGCAATATATAATAACATCTTTTTTTGTGTGTATTGTATTTTTGGTCCATCACACTGTCATCTTCCCTCACAATTGCGCCACAGGAGCCGGTAATGTGCAGTAAAACCAGATTGCATGACATGGAATGACCCCAGAAGGTGATTATCAGCAACACCTAATAGATAACGCCTCCCAGCAAAGACGAAACAAGTCCTTCGGATGTTCAAGTAAAGACGATTATCAAAGAAAATTGAATGCCTGATAAGATGAATAAGTTGTCAAATGGTCAAGATCAATCAGCTGTCCATTGATTGAGGTGACTCCAAGAATACAGATCGGAGTTATGCAAGGCACCACAAAAAAGTTATGGCACCTTAAAGGTCAAAATAATAATCACTCGCTATACTGATTCTCAACAAAAGCAAAACAATTTGGACCATGCAGCATGATAAGTCCGCCATGAGTTAAGAATACGTAGTTGTCATTCTTCCAGAATGGAACACAATTCATATCAAAGATGATAGAAACACCAATATCATTACACAGATGCAAGACTTACAAGACAATTCAGATCAGTTTGCATGATAATTTTACTGGCAACATTTTTATCTTTTAGAATATCCCACAAAGTAAAGCTTTCAGTTTGTGTCTATTTAGATAATAATATAACATTGCCATTGTATTTTTTTTATTTTTTACCTTCTCCCTGATTGAACTGAAAGTCTGATCGACCCGAAAGTTATAGGCATGAAGCGGTATCACCTTGACTCGGTCCTTCTCAATTTTTCGTCAAAATCCGATAAAAATGGTTACACGGCAACCAAAATAGTGAAAATCACATAAATGGCTATAGCTTCGGTTCTAACCAATATTAATTTTTCAAACTATTCTTGTATTTTTCTTTGGCCAATGCGCGATCATATGTTTTACCACAGATGGTCCTAGGTCCATAACTCCCATTATCGCTCGAGGTTGGAAATTTGGTGGTCACGATTTTACGATTGTTCTCCGGTTAACAACAATATTATGAAGCCAGTTTTTGATCGTTTCAAACGGTTATTGTTCTGAAAAAGTGCCTTGATGATGGAAATAATACTGCAAAGTTTTACAGCTCATTATTGTGTGCTAAATGTAGTTGTGTGCTAAATGTAGTTGTTTCTACTGTACACCTGATGGAATTAGTATACAACTGCCCAACAACCTACGAAAATACTTTAGAAATCCGAAACAAACCCCATGGAATAGATATATGACAAGTACATAAGTACCTTTTTTTTTTTTTTTTTTTTTTTTTTTTTTTTTTATAAAGTATACAAGCATGATTTTTTTTTTTTTTTTTTTATTTTAACAAATACACACAATAGTGATACATATCACAAAATACAGTACAGTTATTTTATATATAAATTTTTCATATAATATATCCACGTACTCGAATAAATACATATACACATGTACGTACACGACACTTGCATACAAGACCAAAATTAGAGATATTAGATATAATTGGAAATAAACAAACATATGCTCATTTTATGTATAAACGATTTGGGAGAATCGGATCCTGAGTCGTCAGCAGCGGGTGGGCCGCCTACAACCGGATTCGCTTCACCCAAATTTGGAAATTTGTCATTTAAACATATATTTATTTCTACTCAAGATATACTCGATCTACACAAATACATGATTGTGTGGAGTACATAATACATAAACATATATAAACCTTTTATTCATTTTTCTACCATACGGATACATATATCCCTTATTTGTTTTTCATAGTTGTACAATGTTGTCAAATTCGCATTTTCAATAGATTTAAATAAACAAATACACCTCTTAGCAACCAATATCAGTAAATTAATTGTATCCAATTCTTCTTTTGTTAACAGGTTACAATTTAGTATACCTACAATTTTCATTTCATATGATAGTTCGAGATTGATGCCCGATATAAACTGAATATCATTTTCTACTAAATCCCACACAAGTTTTATCTTATTACATTCACAAAAGAAATGTTCTATGGTGTCTGTAGCATTACAATGTACACATTTGTTAGTTTCAGATATTTTTACTTTGAACAAATAACTCTTCGTCGGGTATATACATTGCAATATTTTCCATTGCATCACAAATAATTTTACTTCTCGAGTTACCGTTAACGCTAAATTCCACATATTAGATATCGATACATTAATTTCAAATTTACTAAACCAATGATTATGCACAGGTGTCTTCACCCTAGCCTTAACATAGAATTCTCTAACATCTTTCGTTTTCAATTTACTGATTGGGGAGCCATTGAAATAGATATCCTTGTTTCTATTACTGTATGATAAACATGTTAACAAATTTGGCGACAAAGCATTTCTCACAATATTATATTCAAAAAGAGTGAGTGCGTTATTGCCTAGAATGTTTGCAACGTCATCATAACTAATACATGCTCCTCTATCAACCACATCAGATATATATACGAAACCTCTATCAAGCCATCGCTTTAAGAAAATCGGATTATTTTTGTATGTTATGAGATCATTATTCCATATCACTTCTGAAAATTTCCGAGTACCGTACTGTGGGTTTCTATCCTTTGTGTCCAGCCAGTCCTTAAGTAACTGGCGATAAAACGACGGAAAAAATCCCTCAATTCCCCTAAATTTTGTGAAATTTGTATTCATATTGAATACAATCAAACCCGTCCCGAATTTGTTCAAATATCGATTTGGTAGAATACGCCATGAGCCATTACCGGGGTTTAGTAATAGTTTTATCCATTTGAATGATAGGGACTTCTGCATATCGAACATATTGATCATATTTAAACCACCCGAAGCTATATTCTGTACAAGGACATCCCGACTAATTTTTTCCGTTGTGTTTTTGATATCATTTTCTTTGTAAACATGTTTTCTGTTCCAAATAAATTTAAAAAATAATGTGTTCAATCTTTCCAGAATTTTATCAGGCAGTCGCAAACCCTGCATGATATATAAAAATTGTGACATCAGAAGACTTTTTGTGAGCACAATTTTCCCGTATATAGATATATTTCGACCCATCCATGACTTCATTATCCCTTCGCACTTTGTTATTCTATTTTCCCAGTTTTCAGAAATATCTGCAGCAGGACGGTCGTTTTGAAATATTACACCTAATAGATTTATACGATTATCAGGGAAAATTTTCCATTTAATGTCCGCATAATGTTTCCGTCTGTATTTCCAACATCCAACCCATAGTGCTTCAGTTTTGTTACGATTGAGGTTAAGAAAAGATATCTCTGAAAATAAATCAATGATGCGTAAACTTTCGTCTATGGAGCTTTCGTCCCCCATGAGCAATGTTGTATCGTCGGCATATTGTAAAATTTTTATTTCTTTCCCATTGCGGTCTCTCGAAAGTGGAATTCCCCTGATGTTATTATTCTGTCTAATTTTACAGGCTAATATTTCGCACGCAATTATAAAGCAAAAAGGCGATAATGGACAGCCTTGTCTTATCCCACATTCAATAGGAAACCAGCTGGATAGCCAGCCGTTGTAACTTATAGATGTAATGACATCAGAATTAAGGACCCTGACCCAATTAATCATTTCCGGACCAAAACCAAATATCTCAAACGAATTGAGAAGAAATTCCTTTGACAATGAATCGAATGCTTTGCTGTAATCTACAGAAATTAGCGCCCCAGGTATATTCAATTTATCCGTGAATTCTATGACGTCATCAACGGCCCGGATTACAATTCCAGAATGTCGCCCTTTGATAAATCCATTTTGGTCTTCAGCTATTATGTCGGTCAATGCCGGTTTTAACCTATTTGATAAAACCTTAGCGAGAATTTTGTAATCGGTATTTGTTAGACATAGCGGTCTCCAGTTAGTAAGTTCCTCTCTAGGTTTATTCTTCCCTTTATATAATAAGATCATTATTCCACGTCTTTGTGATAAGGACATTCTCCCGCAATCATAACAATATTTGTAACATTTTAGTAGAATGTTTTCAATTTTACCCCAAAACGTTCTATACCAGGCTGTTGTTAATCCATCAATGTCTGGACTAGAATTTGTTTTCATGCTTTTTAATGCACGAAGACATTCTTCAGATGTTACCATCCCCTCGCATGATTGATACTTTTCAACCGGTACCGTGGGAATAACTAAATCATCAATGAAATCATTAACCTTATCTGTACAAAACTGTGACTTTTTCTCATATAATTGTCGGTAAAACTGATATTGAGCCATCATTATTGTGGTTGGATCATTGGATAAGGATCCATCCTGTAATCTAATAGCCGACATCAATTTCTGTTTGGCTCTACTTTTTTCGAGATTTAGGAAATATTTAGTGCTTTTTTTCACCGTATTCTGCAAACATGGCCTTAGATCTCAATTCGGCACCTTTATCGCGTTCAAGTTCTAGCATATCCACTTCCGATTTAAGTGTATTGACTTTGTCCCGTAAAATTAAATTATTGACATCATTTGCGAAAAGTGTAGTAGCTTCTTGCAGCAGTTCTGTAACATATTTTAATCTCGTTTTACGCTGGTATGATCGAATTTTTCCGTATCGTGTTGAGTATTCTTTAACCTTAATTTTACAAAAGTCCCATAATACATCGGGTGGCAAGAAAGAATAATCTTCTATACTGATATCAATAATAGCATTAATACCAGCTATATATACTTCATCTTTTAGGTAGTTGTCATTTAATTTCCAGTAACCTGGGCCCCTATTACTAGATTTCATATCATTTTCACTATGAGCAATGACTGCTCTGTGGTCTGTAAGAGGAGCATCTATTATCTCACAAGACACAACGGTATCGAATGCGTTGTGGTTGACAAATAAATAATCAATTCTGCGAATGGCTGTTTTAGATTTGTTTGACCACGTATAATCCGATTTGTTTATATTGTGATACTTCCACGTGTCTATTACATTCAAAGCTTCTGTCATCGTACTAAATTTCGACCTTTCAGAGTCTCTGTGCAGAGCTCCTGCTAAGTTATCACAAGAATTTAGGACACAATTAAAATCACCGCCTATGAACACAAAGTCATTGGTATCAACTACGTTTGTCACAACATCTATTAATTTATCGAAAAACACTCCTTTCAGGTCGATTTTGTTTGGTGCATAAACATTGAAACAACAATAGCGTACATTTTCAAACTCCAAGCAAATACCCAGTATACGTTGTTCTGTACTAATGCTTTTTTATATTTGAACAATTGAATTCCGATTTTAATAAAATCACTTCACCGCAGCTATGTTTTGTACCGAACGTAGCATATAATTCTCCACCCCATTCGGCTTTCCACTGTTGTAATACATCAGGTGTGATATACGTTTCCTGTAACATTATGATACATAAGTACCTAATCACAAGCCAAAAGGCAACTGAGTTGATGGTATCCTCGGGGACAGATTTAACGTCCACCAGCAGTGACACCGGCTCAGTGGTATGAATGTAAGTATCAATCTATTACCACCAAGAAGGCCAAGTTTTGATCATTCCAATGACAAACGTAAAATACATTTTGCAATAGAAACAAAGCCCCACCAAACAGTTTATCAAAAGAAAACTTGGCGTCATCAGGGGCAGACAGTGTGCTAAATGTAGTTGTTTATACTGTACACCTGATGGAATTAGTATACAACTGCCCAATAACCTATGAAAATACTTTAGAAATCCGAAACAAACCCCATGGAATAGATATATGACAAGTACATAAGTACCTAATCACAAGCCAAAAGGCTACTGAGTTGAGGGTCATCATCTTCAATTTAATTACTAAATCTGGAGGGGCTGCCATCTTTGATTGTCTCGTTACTTCATGCAACACCAGGAGAAATATGCACGGACTGGTTCCGAACATAATATTAATATTTTCAAGCCCTGAAAATTGTGACAAACCTTCCTAGCACAATCTTAAACTAGTTGGAAAAGATTTTTGCGAAATAGTTTGACATAGACGTGGAATCAATACCCAGTATTAAGTATTCCGAGCAAACAAAACAGGGTCCATTATCCAATCTCATAGTCCGGGGACAGAAAGGCATACGAAGTGAGAGAAAACAAAAATGACAGGGAAACTCATGAACCCCCCAAAAATGGCGATTAGGAGGTGAAATCAGGTGTTCCGGAAAGAGTGAGCATTTCCTGCCCCACTAGTGGCACTCGTCATGAATTCCCCAAAATTAACATGAAAATAGATCTCAGAGTATTTTTGGAGACTCTGTTTAATTATAGACAATATAACAGTAATTTAATATTTTAGAAATGGCTTTGGTAGAACATGATGCTGAACCTGAAATATATCTTTGTTTGTGTGGATTTCTGTGTAATTTTGGGATCCAATATAGGTTTGGTAGATTAGAATCTTTACATGAGGTAGTAATACCAAACGAATGCAATATAGACACATGATTTGATAAGATATCCTGTTTGGGCACGGTGATGGCTTGGTATGTACTATTGGAATTAGTATTGTTGGCAATACCCAGTTCGTCGAACAGGCACTGTATATAGTATGCTTTACAAACAAAAACAGCATTATTAGAAGCTTTATCAGCAGGGACAATGACGAACCTTTCTTGAAGTTTCAACAAACTACTAGCAACCACGGGATCATTGAAGACAGAGCTATATTCAGTACTAACTGATATTGACAAAACATTAATGCGTTTGTTTACCAATCACCTAATCAGATCTGTTTGACCCATTCTGACAGAGACATATTTATCACATCTTCGAAATTTAATGTTTCCTATTTCCCATTCCATACCGAGGTTTCATCAAATCTGACAGTTTATGGTTATTTAAAATCAAGGCTTATGCACCATTTTCGTAGGTCAAATATTGATTTTTGATACACAGCCTCATTCGACTATTGTATACGTATAGCTATCGTATCCAAAACACTTTGAATTGAATGTTAGATGGCGAAGTTACGTATTATTTGATATTAGAACACATATTATTTGGATCTCCCAACACATGTACTGATGGATAGAAGCACGGCGTGCTGGGGAAAACAGATAAAATGGATAGTCTTGAAAATACATATAATTTGTTTAAAAAATAGGTCATGTATATTTGTATTCCAACACAAATGCACATATTGTATAGAACGTGCTGCCATATATATTACATGAATCAGAAATTGATTGCATGTTTCAGTCACATAACATGTTCCCCAAAACGATCTCTACATGATGTTATCAAGGATCGGGAACGGGTAGGTTTGAGGCCTATCTTGAGGCGATGAGATCACTACCACTACCATCAGATAGCATTACATAATCCGCTGAATAACAGATGACAGTAGCCAGATCTCTCACAGAAAAACTGTGATTATGCTCATTGTGAGATATTTTATGATGATATTGTGCTTAATGACATTAAATTTTAAATGGTGACAACCAACAACATAATGTCTGGCTAATGAGGGTTGATACCGTTAATGTAGTGTGCCGTAAGCCTTTTTATCATGTGCCAGAATTACAGTCATGGCAAATAACGTGATTATTGTTACTATACAGTAAATTGAGTTACTGTCATCAAACTTAGACCTGAGCATATACCTTTCCTATGTATTTTGTTTTTCAATAGCTTTGCCTATTCTTCCAATAACACATTTCTGTCCGACATATTATCGTCTCACATTATAATTGTGAAACCACACATTCAAGTTTCATTAAATAGACTATCGGAAAACAAATATCCGGTACCTCCACAATTAAAAACATGCTCTGATGAAGGGCCGTACTGTTCCGGGTGGTAAGTCATAAGGTTTCCGAATGATCTCGTTTCGACGCATGTTAAGATGTTGATTGAAATAAATACCCACAAACAGAAACATACATCCAAACAGTTTCAAGTTTGTACAATTTCCTGAAACAAACAGTTGGGAAAGTATTTTGATTTGCCACTGTATGAGTGAAGCCTTATTGGACCTGTGATATGTGGACAGTAGGGAATAATGCTCGGACACTCCCTGCTATCAACTGCGTAATAAATAATTGTCTTTCCACATGGGAAGGTGAGGAAAATAAGGTGATAAGTGTAGTTCCTTCGAGGAACAGACATCATGATGGAAATAAAAAAAAAACAAGTGTTGCATCACAAATATTATCAAAATTGCATAATTTTATAATTATCTTTCGCATTTCAAAATTGCTTACATTTTTTCGTCGCTTGGTTCTATAGTGCTTTATTCCGTAGACATTTAGATTGGCCATGTTTGATGAAGCTACCGCAAGTGACAATAGTGCAGTTTTGTCATTTTTTTGTGCTGTTTTACAGGTTTTTTTGGGGGGACGGGCTTTGCTTTTATTCAATTCCAGTGTTTGATTTGAATGAATTATTCTTAGAGGGTGCTTTATAGGATTATACTATTAGTTGGATTTCAATACATACACAAGTGTACCGGTAATATCTAAATGGATGAGCACGACATAGACAAAAGGTTCCATAAAAGCAATTTTTACAATATGGAAGGACCTTCAAAAGTTCAATGCTATATAATGTATATGTAATAATCTGCACTACTCAAGTGAATAATTTTTGTGAACGTTTTATTGAGATTTTCAATATGATGTGATTTCGTTGACCCTTGTAGCCATCAACCCCGTAATTCACCAGGAATCACATCATATTATAAATAGGTATTCGCTAGGTGACGGGACAAACAATACATTTGCTGCCTGATACCCGTCATTGGGGGCGCATATATCATGTACATCTGGCGGGGAGAAACCTTACCTTTAATCCCGCCTACGACACATCAAGTGGAACCCAAAAGTTAACACATGCAGTTGTTATGTGCTCTCTACACGACCGTAAATAGAGCTAATTGCTTAAATATTGTCATGAGCGGTCATCTGCAGTCCGGATACCCACTCCTCAACACGACATACTAATCGGAACAATCAATCCGTTCCTTCAAACACGTCGTACATGTATTACAATATCGGCGGATTTATTGCTGGATTGATAGGGAATGATTTCCGTTACATTGACTAGTATTTCACGCACAACCTACAACTCATTATATACTTGTAATATTATCAACACTGCCGCAGATACCATTTCAATGTATTGAAAAAAACTCGTATCGTCATGTTGACAATTAATTCAGTTTTCAAACCATTTACATCTCCTATATCGACAGTAATTGAACAGTAGCAAGATAAATTACCATCAGACGAAAACTTGCATTCGAAATCGTGTGTTGATTTTTCATTAATAACAACGTATGAATGAAACTTGAATGAACGGCGAACACATGATTTTCTTACATGCCAGTGTTCTGAACTGGACGTGAAAAACCGGAGTTTGTTCGTCATCGCATTATAGTGATGTTTTTCTTCGTCCTACTGCAAAAAAAAGAAAGAAGATAAGGAACTCCCAGACTGTAAACCCCTACACGTTTAGGATTTCAATCCTTTCCTAGCCTAATTGATCTACATATATACTTAGAACGAATCCATGTCGCATGTCGGGCTTTATCCCAGTGCAGTGATGGTTGAATAAAGTCACAGAAGAAACGGGGGACGAGTCCAACAAACTGAAAGAACCTAATTAATTATCTGACACGAGTGAGCAATCGGCGTGCACAACACCGACTACATGAAAAAAATTAATAGATGTGCTGGAACTGAGACTTTTTAGCGGAGAAAAAGTTATTCCGAGCCGCAGTCAATGTGTTCAGATGGTTCAGTGGAGCGGACGATCCCGGAATTACTGAATCAATCAAGGAAGTATTCAATGGTGATCTCCGCGCTTGAAGAGGGAATCAGAAATGCCTACCGTCGTCCCTGCAGTGGGAAAAATAATAGTCGCTTGCTCGCATTGATCATGGTTGAAGACACTTTTTGGGCATGATATATTGGACCAGTATTCGAATACGGCATTAAAAATCAGTGGGTCCTTACGCTGTAACATATGTGTCACGCGAGCAGTGCGTGATTCAAACCTATCACGATCAGAATGTGTTTCACGCCGTCTCATTGTTCTCGTGCATTTTTTCCACGAGTGGAATGTGGGAGTTCTACACCTGACCTCAGTGTGTGGTAATCAAGCTGCTATATTTCCACGCAGAGAGATCCTATTGTAACGGGTTTGCACCCTTCTGTGACGTCTTGATAAACCGGTTTTCTAGGGAGGTGGGTGAGTTTGTTATATAACCGGAGCTGAAACGGTGAAACTCCGGGAAACTGCTACTGCTGTACGGTTGAACTCTGGCTAGAAGTCTCTAAGGTTGGTAGCGTGGTCTGGAATGGACCTCTTAACCGTTGTCCGACTGCTATTCTGCAACTGCACCTGTAAAGTAAGAATCCGGAGGCGTTTCCGTCTCCGGGTACTGCAACTGCTCCGTCGGGTTACCGCTTTACTGCAACAGCTCTGTCAGGTTTCCGCCTTACTGCAAACTGCGACTGCACCTGGAATAAAGAATCCGGGAACGTTGCCGTTTCCGAATACTGCAACCTCTCTGCCAGGTTCCGCCGCACTGCAAACTGCTCCGGTTGGCTCCGCCTCACCGCAACCTGCGACTGCACCTGAAATGGAGTATCTCGGAAGTGTTCTCACTTCCGGTTACCGCAACCGCTCCGTCAGGTACTGCCTCTGCAACTCCGTCATCCGGTACCGCCTCTGCAACTGCTTCGTCGTTCCCGTCTCTGCAACTGCTCCGTCCGATACCGCCTCCGTAGTTGCTCCGTTGAATTCCACCTCCGTCTCCGTCTCCTTCCTTGGTGATCTGGGTTCTTGGATCACCCTAAGACGTCGTTACAACTTGGTCTTAACCGACTGTGGTCTTATCTCCCTGCACTCCGTATTACTTTCTTTTCCGGTGAACTAACTTTATTATAAATTCCAGTTCCCTAACGAACACGGAAAAACAACTCGGTTGAAGTTTTCATGTTTATTTTCCAAGTGCACAGTCGGAAGACTTAACTGCTATCATCTGGATGACTCTATCCGGAACAAGGGAGTACTCTGCTATGGGAGAAGGGGTCTGCACAGGTCGACGTCAGGACACCAACTCCGCCGTCCGCTGTGAAGCGGGGGCTTTTATAGACCTGAGACCCATGTCACGTGACCAACCTATTGTGACGTCATAGTCCGCCAAAACACTGATATTTTCCGGATTTCTAAAAACACTCTAGAACCAATCAGTGGCTGACACGTCACCTTTTAAACCGAAAACGAGGCTGATCACATGACCTTCCGGAAATAACGTCATTACGTTTTTGTACTCCATTGTTTCGGGTTCGTGTCCGTCTCCGGCTTTACCGACATCATAAATTACTAAGTTCCGAGACGGAAAACCTTTAAAACATTAACAATACGGAACCGTATGAACCTTTAAACACATATACATTTTAACAAACGGTTATTTAACCATAATATCACAAAACACTAACAGAATTACCTAGGGGAAACCTTTGGGTACGCCCCAAAACCGTTACACTATTATTACCTTTCTCCAGTTGGCGATTATCCCTATGACCTCCAAGTGACCGCCACAGAGGGAATTCAAAACTATGAAGACGACAGACTACATCCCATTCGACAGACGAACATTCCAAACCACGGGTAAATTACTGAACATAGGCACAATTTCCTCTGTCCATAGAAGTCCATAATCTAAAGAGTGTTCAGCATCCCTTAAAACTCTCGACACACACTGCACAGAACCTAATCACTGAAGTGTCTCTATCACTCAATGGCATTATTATTAATGCCTCTCATCCAGAAGAATAAATGCATTGATTTTCTTCATCTTATGACCATTCATACCACATATATGAATGATCGTATTCCTGCACTAATGCCTTATTGTATGTCTTACAGCTGGGAAAGACCCACGGTATATGCTTGAGATAATGTATATAATCACGACGAATCATAGTTCCTAATTATTATGACAGGTTGCAATCGTAATCAGTCCATTTGGCTTGACAAACAAACGTTATGCCATGCTCAAAGTACCTCTGTGTTTGATCAGGTTCTTCTGATGTGGATCGCTGTGAAACTGTTACATATCCGACCATGCTACTCTCCTCTATTTCCAATACTAATATCCCCGCCCTTGTTGATCACAACGCAACGAGTACTCAAACAATGTGACTGCACAAAATGATAAATTTTGGAATGTAGAGCACAAATATTCACTTTTCAAACACCGACAATCACTAACTATTAAACTTATTCACCTACTCAGGTAGCAGTGGTATTCTGCATATAAAATGCATAAATTCCATCCCGAGACAAAAGCAAGCGCAGCTATGAATGATGATTAAGGAACGCTGCCATTATACGCGCTATTCGCTCCAGACAAACAATGCACTCAACATGGCATTATGCCTTGCTAAGTGCATACACTTATTGCACATCAAAAATCGGTGATTCCGGAAACTCCAATTCCTTCTCCTGAACCATGCGAATGTAGCAAAGTGCCTCCCATCGTTTGGGTACATCAGAACGAAACACTGTAATATATTTAGAAAACAAAACTGCCTTCTGTCGCCCCATACAGTGTTCCAGTGAACGGTAAACGATCTGACTTTATTATAGCTTTATCACCGAAATGTACGACCGGGAAGCTCTCAATTGAGCACAAAGTGGTTGTTAACTTCTCCGAAAGGTTTCTGATGATCAGAATAAACCCTCAAGTTAGTGCGATTGTAGCATTCTTGGTGGTATTGCAGTAATATAAAACAGTGATTAATTAACGATTCATTGCTGAATTCAAGTGTTGTCACGGAGAAGTCAACGAACAGAACCAGACAGTCGATGCTCTTCCCGAGACAGCCGGCTATGTGACACCGAACACGTGGCTGTTTACTGACAGCCGTAATGTCATCAAAACAACTGTTCTGACATTATGCTACATTCAATTGAACTACCATATGTGATTCTCCCATTTAGTTAGGCAATCACAAGTCTCACATGGTTTGATATTGATTTTTAAATAAATCTTGTAAACGAAAAATACTGTACGGTTATCAATAAAAAATATATTGGCAAGTCATAATGCTAATTTCATTTACTTTTCGTTTACAGGTGGCCAAATGAACTCCAATACAGCGCAGAATTACTCAAATGGATAACAACTGACAACAGTGAAAACTACATACTTCAACTATGGTAACGCATCGGTAATAACATCCGGGACTGTTGTTGGCACATGTCTAATTGAGGCAAAATGGAGATGCCATCGGAAGATATCACGATAGACATCGCCGCACGGGGTAATTCCACGGAGGGTGATGTTAGTCTCAGCGTGTACCAGTCACTTGACAAGCACGTCTACAACTTGACAAACGCCTCCAGCCAAGCGCACGATGCCGTGGCGCATCACGCATTTCCGCCTCTCTTGTTAGTGTTCTGAAATATGATATATCCATCAGTGATTCCTTCAATACAACGAACATATATATGACATATCTAGTTTCAGCAAACGACACGCAATCATAGAACCATTATGATTCGAGTAAACACATCAGCCAGCAAATATGAAGCACTACATAACTGTGTACTTCATTAGTGTGTTCATCATCAAAGAAACATTATTTATATCTTGAAGATTATAAATTGAAGTTTACATATATTACATCAGAGAGCGCTCCACAACTACAGGGTGGAGTACAGACTCTCAATCGAGAGATAATCTGCCTTATCCAACACGGCACATTAACGCCGCCGGCCATTTACGAAATAAAAGTTCTCCAGGGCATGTAATGAAACCGATGCCGATTTGATTACACGCTTGGCTCGAGGCGGAAATTGCTGAGTTCAAAGCGTTGCGTTATCCTTTGTGAGCCAGCACCTTTACCGCAAAGACTTGTGCTAACAAACACGTTATCCATACTCACGAGTCACACCTCGGGGCTCTCTCATCGACCTGAATACAGCAAGATATGATGGAGTGGTCTTGAATGTGACCGAGGGACATTGATCTCTAATACCAGCAGGTTCCAAGCGATAACCCACCACTGAATGACATCAAATGTTCGCAGGATTTCGTATATCTCAAATCATATTACGGTACTTCGACATATCTGCATGCTAGTTCGGACTAAACTCCATATGGGACATATAGCTAGGTTCATGTAGACAAATACAACTAAAACATGATAACTAAGTATCAATGAAGGTGAGTTCCATTAGATGGGGTAAAATTTTCTACTTCAGAACCTTGGATATGAGATTGGTGTGTGCTGAATATTTCCACCACTGGGCATAGAGTTTGCCCTAAAATACAAATGAGTGGGGATTGCTTCACAGTTTATCACATAGATTGAACAGAGAAACTCCCTCAGTTATACGAACTGAATCATAAGGCAGAAAATCAAAAATTTAATCACGACCATCGACTTATTCAATGTCTCCAAAAAAGCACTGTTCTCTCAGGCTACTGTTGGTTTTTGAAACTGAACACTGGGGTATCATGGCAATATGTATGCCTGACGTAATGTCAAATCTCATCGCATTTATCAGGTACAGAATATTTCTCAATACTTCAGACCGAAAAAATACTTATAGAGAGAGGCTCAATTTTATGTGGCTTCCTCCGGTTATTCATTGTGGGTAAGTTTGGTGTCGTGCTGCCTATACTTCTACCAGGAATGATTGCTTGTGCATGAAGGTCATTGAGAGTGATTATGTTTTCTATGGAAATCCCCTCTTCCTTTGATTTTTAACTAGTTACTTGCGAAAATAAAACAGCTCCTTCCTTCATGTGTTGTTGGTACAAGTCAATATGACACAAATAATCGGAATTGATAATGTCAATGTCGCAAAATGGGCACATCATATAATTTTGATATTTTGTTTTGTGCACACCTCGAAATCCATCTCACATTATCCAAGTGATGACACAAATATTGCGGACCCTTTGATCTGACATATATTAAACCTGCTATCATATTCAAACATCTCAATAAAAGACACCACGAAACCTGAATGGATACCTTGATATTTACATCCAACAATGCAACGCACCATTCCTTTAATTGAAATATATCTACAGTAGAATAACATTGTTCCCATGTGCGCCTCACAGAGCAAATGCACCTTTTATGTGTAAAACATCAAACATGTCCCACTGCTCAGTCATTGGAACCACACACCGCATTACCTATTCATAAGTATAGTGTCTGAGAACAACATGACTTGTTATTACTGTGACAACAATGATGTTTACTTCTGCACACAGCTTATTTGAACAAGGAATCCATATAATAATGTTGCAGGAAGATGAACACACACTAATCACAAGATGAATTCCCCACACCTTCGATTTTAGCTTCCGAGCAAAACAAATGTAAGGTCATGTATGAGTTGATGGCTGTGTTAACTTTGAAGTTGGCAGGCTTTTGTGAGCACGAGTAAAACATGCATGTAGGGGTCCTAGGACAGCTTTCGATTTATTTCAATATAGGAAATCCCTGATTCAACAGAACGGAGCGTTTTGTGAAGTGAGGTTATTGTTTGATATCTTAATTGTGTTTTGATTTAATACAAGTAATATAAAAAGTCTGACTGTATCAGTAGAGAAGTAACTGTATCAGTAGAGAAGCAAATGACTATAATAATAATAATAATAATCAGATTTATTTAACGACGGTCCATGATGATAGGCAATTCTGCTTGTCTTCCCCATCCCCCGTCGGGTGACAATTTAGAATTTGGAAAGCACATTCGAATGGAGAAACCTTTGCATTGCCAGGATGAAAACTCCACCTACTTTGTGCCGGTGACGGGGATCGAACCCGCGTCACCTACCGCCTCAGAGCTTCGTTGCTTCAAGAGCCACCGGTCCCATCCACTCGGCCACAGAGGCGGTTGATTTGATTTTTTTGACTTGGAAAATGAACAAACCTCGTGCAATAATGTGACAAAAAATTGACAAACACATACTTTAAGTATTTATCGATGGATTGGACGGTTATAACACAAAATCCACTTGATTTGCCTAATTACTTCTCAATTTTAAAGCCATCACAATTATATGCGATGATTTTTTTTGTTCACATTTACTCTTCATTCAAAGACGTAATACTAGCTTGCGACATATGGCGAGACACAATTCAGTCTCATTGGTAGAAAACGGTTTGAGATAGTCGTTTTGATTTTGGTGGGAAATCTCAATGTCGCTCTGATGTACCAATTAACAAATCTTTTTCCGCTCATGAAGTACCACCTGAGAGCCTATTGTAATCTTCGCCAGTATTCAACTCAATTGAAACGAACTGATTAAGAAAAACTCTTGAGAAGCCATGAAATGAATAAAAACCCCGAAAGTACTGACATTGGTCTCATGCTCATAAAATTGAAATGTTGAAATGCACATAAAATTGAGAATCGTGAATCATATCGTCCTGCTGACATATACAGATGGAATTTATCTCACCGCTATACATTGACCTTCCCAGAGGATGACCCTTCGATAGCTACATTGGATGAATTCATCATTCATTTGACATCGCCCATGATTGTTGCTTATGATTGATGCGATGAGTGAATTGGCTGCTGTATCCAGAATCATAAGCATTCTTTTCCAAATGGTATTCGACAGGGCAATTACTTCGACTAATTATGAGAGGTAAATGTATATGAACTAACCATGCGTGTGATTCGTATATGACACATCGTAATTGAGCACATAAAGACCACGAGTATATCATGGAATATCCTGCAAAGATGTCACGAAATATTGTCCACAAATTTACAATGCAATTTTGCTGACAGACAAAAATCCCGGTTGCGTTGCTACACTGATTTTATGGACCACATTCCAGGACGCCCCTCACCCAAAAATAAGTTGAGTGTATGAGAATTGCATGAAATAAGTATCCTATCTATCAACAGATACAGACACAAGAACAGAACACTACTACAGTGCCATTGCATGGGTAGTTTGCAAAAATATATATGTAAATGAAATGTTCCCATTTTTGTGTTTGTGTTTCAAGTCCCATAGGATAAATTCTGCCATGTCATGAACAACGTGTGAAATGTTAAATATATTTGTTCACCAGGGGGAGTCAAACAAATATCTAGTCCTGCTATCCAGAATCACTGGGGTCAATGTCAGAACTGAATTATTACACCGATTTTTTTAGGAAGTCTTGTTGCTACCTGTTGACTGGTGCTGAAATGTATATAGTACTCTGGCATATACTACACATATACTGCACTTTAGAAGACCCTGATATTTTACATACTAATATCTCTGTGCGAGTTGCCTATTGGTCACTATGAATCCCTGGTGAAAAGGTGACGAATGGCGAACAAACTTTCTGCAATGTACTGTTGTTCATATCACAATAACAGCGGGTCTGGTTTTTGATAGGAAATGTCACAATTGACAATGTTTGAACCAAATGTGCTCCTAATTAGGAAAAGCTAGACAAGATCCTCATGTGGCAGAAACGTATGATTCAGCAACGTGGATATATGTATAGGCTCATCTACGGTGGCTTCTATCTGCCAAAATTTTGAGTTTTGCTCCCTAGCAAAGATTCAAAGAAGAAATTAAAAATAAAGTCAATTTCAAGACCACTACAATATTTTCAATGCATCTAAAACTACTTTAGATGCGTGTAAAACATTTGCGATGCATCTAAAATATTTTCGAAGCATCTAAAACTATTTTAGAGGCGTCTAAAACATTTTTGATGCATCTAAGATATTTTCGTCTAAAATAATTTTGATGCGTCTTAAACTATTTCAGATGCATCTAAAACTTTTTTGATGCGTCTAAAACCATTTCTGATGCGTCTGAAACATTTCCCACGTATGCAAATCGAAAATACTTCATGTTTAAAAAGTACCTAATAATTTCTGATGCATAAACATCGGAGCTGTTTCATATGCATCTTAAGTTATTTTCTATGCATCGAAAATGATTTAAACGCATCAAAAATGTTTTAAACGCGTCGCAAATGTTTCCGACGCGTCGTAAATGTTTTCGACACGTCAAAAATGTTTATGACGCGTCTGAAATGTTCTCGACGCGTCTGAAATGTTTATGATGCATCGGAATTGTTTTCGACGCGTCTGAAATGTTAATGACGCGTTTGAAATGATTTTGACATTGCGGAATTGTTTTTGATGCATCAGAATTGTTTTTGATGCGTCGGAATTGTTTTCAACCCGTCGATAATTATTTCCAACGTGGTAATATTTGTATTATTAATTTTAGCAGGAGCAAAAATCTAAACTACTAATCGTGGCAGACAGTATTCATACTCGATCATTCTTCCACAATTCTGGTTTTAAAACAATCCGTTGTTTCCCGTGAGTGATGTCATATCAATATATTGCATTTTTCGTTGGAATGGCATGTTTGCAGGATTTTGTAAATCTCAAATCAAATAATGCCACTTGCAACCAGACTAAGTCGTATCTTTGTAATGCTAAGACCAATCAAAAGAAGTAGTATATGTGGATGACTCACACTAACCTGATGAATTTTCAACATATGCCACGCTAGTCAGGAATCAACATTACTCCATATAGAACATATACAGTAGCTAGATTCAGGCAGTCAAATACAATTAATACATTATAACTGAATCTCGAAGAGACTATATTATGTGGGTGACGTTTTCTACTTCAGAACCTTGTAAATAAAATTGGTGTGCTGAATATTTTAACCACTGGGCATATAGTTCGTCCTAAAACACAAATAAGTGGCGATTGCTCCACAATCTATCACATGGATTGAACAGAGAAACTCCCTCAGGTATATTAACTGAATCGTAAGGCCGATGATCAAATATTTAGCCATAACCATCGATTTATTCAATATTTCCAAAAAGCACTGTTTCCTCAGGCTAATGTTTGTTTTTGAAACTGAATACTGAGGTAGTACTTACCAGCATGTCAGTGTATGCATAACGTTATGTCAAATATCATCGCACTTCTCACGTACAGAACATTTCTCAGTATTTTTGAGTTGAATGGAGGTAGTTTTCATAACCCTTCCCTAGTAGGAGACAGAGAAAATACTCATACCGACAGGCTCAATAGTATGTAGCTCCCCATTCCTTTGTTTTCGGAATGTAATTTTTGTAATCCAGTAATTTTTTCTCAATGAATTTGGTGTCTCGCTGCAAATACTTCTACCGGGGAAGTTTGCTTGTGTGCAAAAGGTCATTGAGAGTCATTTTGTTTCTGTGAAAATCTCCTTGTCCTTGGATTTTGTTCCCGGTTACTATCGACAAAAAAAAAACAGCCCCTTGTTGATATAGGTCATTATGACGATGAATATTTAGAATTGATAATGTCAGTGTTGTTGTAAAATAGGCACAACAATACCACAAAATCTTGATACTTTGTTTTGTGCACACCTCAAAATTCAACTCACAGTATCCCAGTGATGACATATTGTTTTGCAGACCCTTTGATCTGACATTATGAAACCTGACTTCATATTCTGTTCACAAACATCTCCATGAAAGACACCATGAAACATGAAAGAATACCGTGATATTCATATCCCATAATGCGAAGCACCATTCCTTTAATTAAAATATGCCTCCAGTAGTATAACATCGTGCCCATGTGCATATCACAGAGCAAATGCACCTTTTGTGTGTAAAACATCAAACATATCCAACTGCCCAGTCATCTAAACCACACACCACATCATCAATTCTTAACTACAGTGTCTGGGAACAACACGACTTGTTATTACTGTGATAACAATGATGCTTACTTCCGCACACAGCCTATTTGAACAAGGAGTCCATATAATGATGTTGCAAGAGGATGAACACACACTAATCACAAGATGAATTTCCCACACCTTCGATTTTAGCTTTCGAGCAAAACAAGTGTATGGCTATGTATGATTTGATGGCTGTGTTAACTTTGATGCTGGCAGGCTTTTGTCACGTGAACGCGAGTGAAACATGCGTGTAGGGGTCAATGGACCGCTTTCGATTAATTTTGGTATAGGAAACCCCAGTTCCAATAAAACGAAGAGTTTTGTGATACCGGTAATATAAAAAATTCTGATTGTATCAGTATTAATAGCAGTAACGCAAGTGACTTGGAAAAAAAAACTGACGCAATATTTATGGGTAATTGACTGGATACAGTGTTTGAGGCCCAAGGTCGTAGCACGCACGAGCTTGCTAGTGCATCCGCAACACAGACACGAACGAGGGCCTGAAAAACTGTATCAAGTCGATTAATTTATTATTATATGCCACATCATGATATGTACACCCATCGGAAGAGATCTGATTACAAATGCTGATATTTCCTAGCCATTTTAGTCCCTGAAAGCAAAGAATTTGTTTGACATTTTCATGTACTACAATACCAAAAACGTAATCTCACCAGCGCAGGAATACGAAAACTTTGCCATGCACGACGCAGGTCAATATGAAGGAGGTCAATACCGCAAAATATCGGACCGATTGCATTCTGTGTAATCCATTGTATCATTTCCGTAGGCATATAATAATGTACAAAAACAACTTGAAAATACATACATTAAGAATTTATCGAGGCAGTAGACGTTGTGTAAAATTCAAATGACTTCTCCTGATTACTTATCAATTGTTTTTGTTGAATCATCACAATTCTTTTGCGATGTTGTTTGTTCTTCACATTACTCTCCATTCAAAAACGTAAAACTAGCTGTGCACATGTGGCGAGACACAGTTCAGTCTCATTGGTGGAAAACGGGTCGAGATAGAGTCCTTTGATTTCGGTAGGAATTTTTCCAATGCGCGCTGCTGTGGCTATGAACAAATCCTGCTCTGCTAGTGAAATACCACCTGACAGTCCACTGTCCTGTTCGCCAGTATTCAACTCAATTGAAGCGAACTAATTATAATAATAATAATAATAATAATAATAATAATGTCATTAATTTGTAACACGCAACATTATGATGCATTTCTATGCGCCGTGTGTTCATATCCTCAAAGTCTGAGAAGTTTTACACCGTAAACAGGTAGGTTTTCAAGTTTTTCATGAATGCCTCAATTGACGAGCTCTGGCGGAGATCCTCACTAATGTCGTTCCAGAGACGAGCTGCTACCACACGGAACGCTCTCTCGCCGACTTGTTTCTTAACGCATGGAACCACGAATGTTGAAGTCAGGGACGAGGAGCGAAGTTGCCGCGGAGGCACATACGGTGTGAGTAGGTCAGTGAGATATTCCGGAGGATTGATCCCATGCACAATCTTGTACACCACCAGCAGGATCTTGTAACAAATTCTTTGTTTGACCGGAAGCCAATGCAGTGCACGAAGAACCGGGCTGATGTGGTCATACTTGCGTGATCCGGATACCATTCTGGCCGCTGCATTCTGTGCTAGCTGCAGCCTCGACAACACCCGCTCTGGTTGTTCTGCAAGCAAAGCATTGTTGAAGTCCAGACGTGATGTAACCAGCGCATTGACTAGCTTCACGCAGGAGTCTCTGTCAAGGATATGACGGATCCTACCAATGAGTCGAATGTGGTAGTACATAGACGATGTTATCCGATTCACCTGTGCTGTCATGTCCATATGCTTGTCAAAGATGCCACCCAAGTCTCTGACAGATTCAGAAGGTTTTATGCTGGCGCTGCCCACCCTGACTGCTGGGTTGCATGCCATGACGTTGGCCATGCAGTGCTTTGAAGCCACGAGTAGTAGTTCCGTTTTGCTGTCATTTAGTTGTAACTTGTTTCTGGTCATCCAGATTCGAATGTCAGCAACACATGCTTCCAGCACAGAAATAGCTAGGTGGAGCGACTGCATGTCACCCAGCCTGAAATGAACATAAACTTGCTTGTCATCTGCGTAACTGTGTCGGGACACAGGGTGGGTGTCGATGACTCGGGCAAGCGGGAGGCAGTAGCACAGGAACAACAGCGGCCCCAGCACGCTGCCCTGTGGTACTCCCGTCTGAAGTGGGGTCTCCACGGATGTCTCCCCTCGAACACAGACACACTGAGAGCGATTCCTCAGGTAGCTCTCCAACAAGTTCAATGCCTTGCCACGCACACCAATCACACTGGCAAGCCGGTCGAGCAGTAGGGTGTGATCCACGGTATTGAAGGCCGCAGATAGATCCATCAGGAGTAGAAGCACGCCGTCACCCTCGTCTAGAGCTCTGTCGATGTCGCTTTTCACTTTCAAGAGTGCAGTGACCTTTCCGGTAGGCAGACTGATAGACATCGAAGAGTCTGTGTCTGGACATGTGGGCAGTGATTTGACGGGCCACAACCTTTTCGACTAACTTGCCGACGAAAGCCAGGTTTGACACTGGCCTGAAGTTTTTCAGAGTGTTTGGGTCCAAACCCGGCTTCTTTATCAGTGGCGTTACCATGGCCTTCTTTAGAGATGATGGTATCTTGCCAGAGGCTAATGAGGCATTGATGATTGAAGCCACTTCCCCGACCACGACCGGCAGAACTCTGTCATCCTTCAGGAGCCAGGTAGGCAAAGGGTCCATGGAGCACGACTTGGTTGGTGCATTCTTGACCAGCTTCTGAGTGTCATCCAGAGTCACAAGAGGAAGCTCCTGCAAGAACTCCATTGCTGGTGCGCAATCCGGGAGTTCTCGGTCATCATCGATGGACGAGTTGCTCAGATTGAGCCGTATGTTCTCAACCTTGTCACGAAAGAAGTCAGCAAAAGTGTTCGCCAGCTGAGACGAACTCTGATCTGAAGGCATCGAATCCCCTTGTGGTTGAGTTAGACCTTTGACCGTTCTGAACATACTGCGGGTATCGCACTCGGCAAGTTTGCTTTGGAAATGTTCCTTCTTGGCTGCATCTATTAACCTCACAACAACCTTCTGTTGTTCCTGGAGCATTTCCAGGTGCACTGTCAAGCCAGTCTTGCGATACTTCCTCTCCAGTTTACGGCGTGCCCTGCGTGCCTTGTGAATCGTGTCATTATACCAAGCTTTCCTCTTGCCTGGTTTTGGTAAAACCTCGCACAGTGGAGCATGGGTATCCATCACTCGTGTGATAGCCGTGTTGTATCTATCACATACAGATTCTACAGCCACAGCAGGTGTTTCCTCTGCAAGGACCACAGACAGATCATTGGCGAACTGGTCAACGTTCAGTCTACGCAGCTTCCTCACCGTGATCTTCTGTTCCGTCAGACATGCAGTATTAACACAGACATCGAAGTACACACAGTAGTGGTCCGAAAGACCTTCGTTCATGACGCTGCGTATGGTGAAGAGTGAATCATCACACCGATTGATAACAAAGTCCAGAATGTGTCCACTCTGATGAGTGGAGACACTGACATGTTGCACTAGTCCCAAGGAGGCAAGCAAGTCAAGAAACCGTGTCATGTGCGTTCCTCGATGCAGGTTAAAGTCACCAAGCACACAGATATCATCAGACATGGCTACAAACTCTGAGAGCAGGCATTCCAATTCCTCAAGAAATGTAGCGATGCTCGTGGATGGAGGTCTGTAGATGATGACGAACAAGCGACTGCATCTGGCCTTGATCCTGAACACCATGACTTCAAACGTTGTAGACGATGGTGCAGCGATACGTCGAATTTGATTCAAAAGAGAGCTCCGGCAGACAATGCCCAGGCCACCGCCTCTGGATCGGACTTTGGATGATCTGGACACACCCATGAATGCAAAGTCATCAGGACATAGGTCAAAAATCACTGGAGTATCCGAGTCCTTGAGCCAGGTCTCAGTCAATACGAGTACATCCAGTGACTTATCCATGATGTGCTCAGATAGTAGGGTCGCTTTGTTACAAACAGACCTGGCGTTTAAAAGTGCCATGCTCAGTTGGCCCTTGTCGGACTTCCATTGTTTTCCAACTTGCTTACACGATTTAGCTCGTTTGCCTCTGTGTGTGGGCTTAACAGCACATATTTGTAGGTTTCTAGTCAGGTGTAACACTTCTAGAGAAACAGCTGATCGGCTTAGAGGCCTCAGAGCCAACAGGCTTTCCACGGTGTATTTGTACATAATCCGTAGTTGATAATCCACTAAAAAATTATGAAAAGCTTGTTCCTTGCTTTTAAAGTCATAGTAGCAAGGTACCATTATATGGTTTTATTCCGGTTCACATAAAGACATTGGCCCAAGTATCATATCCTGCGCCTTCCTCTATATTCAATGAAGATTAAAAAGGTGCGAGACGGATTAAATGGTATGTTTTCAGTGGACGAGTAGTATTAGGGAGCAGTGTACGGTACTTGGGCCAAGACATTGTGGACATTTGTTTATGATAAAGGTGTTCGCATTAATTGGTAATTATTAACAGCGACATATTATGGATTATATTGGGCCAGTATTAGATCGCCTTCTCCAGCCGATGAAAGAAATTGCTTCGGCAATTTTCGTAGTCGTGACGTCAGTTGAGGCAGAATGTGCTTCGATGGCTCGCCAAAAACGTGAAATACGTAGTTTGGTGGCCAGCTCAAAGAAGGGAAAATCACTTCAAAACGCATGCGATTCAACAGAAAACACGCAAAAACCAGCAAATACTGGACATCTCGCAGTTCAACAAACCTCCGTTCTGGGTGAATAAATAGTGCTGATTCTAAATATCAAGACAATAAATGCCGTATTTCTGCCATCTCACCCCTTCACTTGAATTGTCAAACATACATCAGGGGAATGAATAATGCGACATACAGTTTACCTTGCTGGCTACATGTAATTTCAGGTCTGTCTCAACTGACGTCACCAACCACGTGACCCACACTAAAATCGGGATCAAAATCTTCAGCAATTTACGGAAGGAGTGCCTATTTGGTTCAATATCTCGAAACCCATTGATTGTATTTGTAAAATTCGTTCGAACTTATTGAAAACAATTCATAATAGACTAAATGAAAAGCACTTTCATCGGCATGCTACTTAGTCTTTAAAGGAAAAATTATATCCAGAAGTTTCTGTCATTGGTCCTTTGCACATAAAATTAAAATGCTAAAATACAAATACATTTAGAAATTGTGACTGTATCACCCTTGACATATTTAGCTGGTCTTTATCTGGCCTCTATACAACGATATTCCAATATGACTTTTCGATGGCAACAGTTGATGAATTCGTCATTCGTTCGCTATCACCTATGATTGTTGCATATGGATGTTGCGATGGGTGAATTGGCTTCCATATCCAAAACTATGTGCAGTCTTGCGCAAATTGTTTTCAACAGGGCAATTACTTCGACTAATTATTGGACAGAGCTGTATATGAACTAACCATGCGTGTAATTCGTATACGAAACATCGTAAATGAGCACATAAACACCACGAGTATATCATGGTATATCCTGTAAGGATGTCACGAGACGGATTTTGCCGAGTTCAAAACGTCATAGAAGCAGGCAGAATTGCCCTAAAGACTTGTGCCAACGAACACGTTTTCTGGACTTCCCTATTCACACGTCGGTGTCACGACTCTCTCACCATCCTGAATACACCAATGGCTATGGAACTTCATACACGCAGCAGTGATAGTTTCCCGATGAGAAACCATGATGTGTTTGTAGGATTCTGTCAATATCGAATCATACCGGTACTTGCAACCAGACTTTCTGATAAGTCATAGAATAACAATTAAATATTATCTTTTATAGTGCATAACATCATCACATATAAGCTCCTAGCGTTGAACCTCAAATCTAACGATTTTTTGGACACATGTTTCTGCCCTTTAGTTCATCAAGTAAAAGAGTTTTATTAACAAAACTTTCGATTTTATCTGATATTGGATGTTGAAAATTAGTAGCTGGCTCAGTGATCTAATCACCATGGAGTTTGAGGAACTTGATCCGGGAATACACTAACAACATTATATTATCTATATTTACACATGTAAGTGCCGTTTTGAATTGTATGTATCAACTTATCACGATCATACATCAAATACTTAATGATGCCAAATGGCCTTAACAAAGTTATCTGGAGATGATAACTTACAGCACAACGACATATCAATGAATGCGTCAGAAGTATCTGTACACAATATAATGACGTGGTTTCGAAAACTAATATGAATCAATTTCATACATCAGAAATTTTCCCATAACCTAAGTCCACAGTGCGACACGTCAATGTGCAATGTACCTAACTGCATTACCTGCTGAAGTCAGGTGTCGGCTCCCCCTGGTATGACCCCTTTGATCGGGTCTCTGCTATTCGTGATGGAAAACGAAAATGGAAAACACTCATGTTCATACAAATCATTGTAACGGAAACTGAACGCAATTGACAATGTCAATGTAACAAGTGCGTTCTGAAATGAACAGAACAATACCATATAATCTGTATTTTTTGTTTTGCTCACACCTCGAAAAGAATCTCATATAATTCAACAGGCAAGTCAAGTATTGGAAAGCTTTCGATCTGACATAGATAAAACCTGCCCTCATAATCTGTTCACAAACATTTCAACAAAATATACTGTGAATAATTAATGATTTTTTTTTGTATTTTAGTCATAACCCACAATGCAAAACTATTCTTGTCATTGGGAATATGCTTACAGAAGAATGACTTTTATAGGCATTTTATGTGTGATTCTATGTGCTCATCACACATAAAATGTACCTTTAAGTGGATAACATCAATAATATCCCACTGGCAATTCACTGAAACCATACATGACAATACCCACCGTAATAACTGTCAACAATGATGGTAACACCCGCACACATTTGGATAAGAGTCCACATAATGATGTTACAGGAAGATGATCACACAATAATTACAAGATCATGAATATCTGACTCCTTGGATATGATATGAGCCCTGACCTGTATGACCTGATGGCTGAGTTAAGTTTGAAGTTCTAATGTTTTTGTTTTGGGGATACTGTTGTCAACGTGTCCGCTTATAATCTTTTATCATGTTTTCGTATTTGCCACCCTATATGAAGGGAGGTCATTCAATAACGACTGGAACGTGGTTTGATTCAATGTTAGTGATATGATAACGCTTCATCACTATACTATTTTTGGAAAAGTGAAATAATACCATCCGATTTCATGAAAATCATTAGTGTCTCAAGCAGCAGACAGTATCCCGAAAGCACAGAGTTCGTTCAAGCATATACCGTAAATCAATTCAAATTACTTTTGCAGAATATATTACTCCCATCCTTGCAACTCCACATCGGTCAAACAATTGAGAAATATGTCAACATTCAATTTACGAAAGTTTCTTGTCACATTCTTCCTACTTTTGAATACGTAATCTGCCCAATATGGTTGAGGTACATTTTAATTTCATCGATAAAAAACGAGTGAAGATAAAGAATTTGGTGGTAGATTTCCTCAAAGCTGGACTAATGGCTTTCAGGGACAAAAAAATAGATTAAGAAATATATTTCGGCACATGTACCGCATGTGTTCATAAGGTACTGTGCCCGTTACATTTCCGAAAATGCCCGGCCGTCAGCTCCCTTTGATTGTTTTCAGCTTTCGCTCCAAATGTTCCAACACTTGGGGGGGGGGGGGGGTTCTGCCAGTTCAGAAGGCCCCAGTACCGGTCAATGAAGCGCGCCATTTGTGAGTACATCTCAAAACAAATACTTGTTGGCTGTTGCAGCTAAGGCATATGTCCATGTATCCAGACGGAAACGCAAAAAATGAAGTTTCTGTGGTATTATTGTACTACATGACATATTGTATACTTGCAATGCAGATTACCAACTTGTGTGATATATTCTATATCAATCGTCCATACATACTACTTATTCGTGTGCACAGTTGACCACCGCTGTTCATGCTGATTGTGGTCGTTGGGAATGCTAACATTAGAACCCACTGCCCCACTTACTATCATTGCACGAACTATGTCAAGGCTGTGTATCTTTTTTACAGTGCGATAGCATTTTACAAAAAATAACCACTATCAATGATATTTGTTAGAATATAAGCTATGACCAATTTTGGAGACATTACACTGATTGACAATGAAATGTATACATAATTGTCTCATCGGAAAATATGGTTGACGATTTGTTTTCTGCAAAGCGAATCCTAAAACCTAACACATATTGTAGAACAATAGTATTCCCGTCGGATCACCCGATTACAACTCAACCCTGAGAACATGTGGCAATTTCTTAATTGTACAGTCTGTATGAATCTTTAGCACGACTCTGTGTAAACTTGACACGACAAATAAGTTGATGTTGATATGACAGATATATCCCGTTCATACACCTCATACATACACGGGAACCAAAAATATGCCAGGCGCTGCACCGCGGCGACGCGCCACCAAATATCGCGGACCAAAGTTGGTCCGATGATGGTATATCCTGCAAAGATGTCACGAAATATTGTCCACAAATTTACAATGCAATTTTGCTGACAGATAAAAATCCCAATTACAGTGCTACACTGATTTTACGGATTCACATCCCAGGACGCCCCTCACCCAAAACAACTTGATTTTTGGGTATCAACTTGAGTATCACTTGGTGTATGAGAATTGCATGAAATAATTCTCCTAACTATTCACATATACAGACACAAGAACAGATACAAGGACATTCTCGAACATAGTGTGAATGGAGTTCACGAACTTCAATGAACCAGAAGAATGTGCGCCTGACTGTACGGGCAGCAACAGTATTCGTCTCCAAAACATATATGTCAATTTCTATGTGAAAAGATATTTGTGTATCAATAACAGTTGGGAATAATGTATCCTAGGACACATGGACTACGTCTGTGCACATATCTTGGATATTTCCTATGTGTATTATCATCCAGTGACAATCTCAAACTTGCAATGGAAAATAACAATACATATGAACGAAGCCATTGTGTTCAACCATGCATGGCTATAGTTCAATATAGCCCAAATACCCTCCGGTATATAAGGAAACAACAGGCCGCTGCATTGCTACCTGAAGAAACATTTCAATTGATTTGTGACCTGGGGATTAGAAAACCATTCAGGGGAAAACGTGCGGGTCGTGAACGTCATGGACTAGCTACAAGGAATCGACGTCGTGGTCGAGGTGTCTGTCTCAGTAATCTGCGTCCTCTTCAGCGAGCTTCTGTGGATTATGCGAAAGACAGGGATGTCACTTTCGGGACGGTCAATGTCCAATCAACACGGAATAAAGCGGATGAGTTTCTACATCATATCATTGAGAGGGATTACGACATATGTACTGTTACAGAAACATGGCTCAGTAACTGTGATGCTGTCTGCAGAGCAGAACTTAACCAATGTGGTTACCGTTTTTGTGATCAGACACGTCGGGATAGACGAGGTGGTGGGACAGGTATCATATATAAAAAACAACTCAAGGTTAAACAACTCAACACGGGGTACAAGACATCATTCGAGTTTTCTGAATGGCAATTTCTTGACACAACTCTACACACTGTGTTCGTGGTCATATATCGTCCCCCGTACTCGGCTGCCCATCCGGTATCATTAACGCTTTTCTTCCAAGAGTTTTCTGAATACGCATCGGATCTTCTGTCATCACACGCCTCGCTTGTATTCTCTGGTGACTTCAATATTCACGTTAACTCTGGGGATAACCATAATGCCAGACAATTTCTCAGTGTTATGCAGTCAATGGGACTTGAACAGCATGTTTTGTACTCTACACATCGTTCAGGGAATACCCTAGATTTGATCATAACTAGGGAAAATGACTCATTGTGCATCTCCACACCTCGATGTGGATACTTTATCAGCGATCATTGTTTTGTGGAGGCCAACTTATCCAGACCTAGACCAGGATGTGTCCGCGAAACCAGAAGGTATCGACGAATAAACAGGATTGATGTGCTTGAATTCCGAGCTGACCTCAATGTTCTTGTTGACAGTAGTATGGACCTAACAGATTGTGAATCGTTAGGTCAACACTACGACATACAGCTCCGACAGGTATTGGATAAACATGCTCCAGAAGTTGAAAAAGTGATTACCACGAGGAAATCACTCCCGTGGTTTGACAATGAGGCCAATCAGCTGAAAAGGAAAATGCGCAAAGCGGAAAATGTCTTCCGGAATAAACAGTCGGATGAAAATCACATTATATTACAAAATGCACGTAGACAGTACAAATGTCATCTTAGACAAGCCAAAAATCGTTATATAAACGATGCAGTCATTGCAGCTGGAAAAAACTCTGGCAAAATGTACAAGGTCCTAAACAGATTGTTGGGTCGTAACAAAGACAATCCACTTCCACCGCACAAGGAGTCCAGTGCAATGGCGGATGATTTCCTTTCGTTCTTCATGGCAAAGCTTCGCAAAATTCGTGATGAACTCTGTCATTTCCCATTGTTTTCTCAAATGGATATTGCAGACCATCATATCACAAACTTCACTTCGCTGATGGACGCTGATGTTGAGAAGCTCGTCAGGCGAAGCAAGCCGACGACATGTCTGTCGGATCCAATACCAAGTAAGATGGTGGTTGAACATTTAGACATCCTGCTTCCGTTAATAACCAAAATAGTTAACTCCTCACTCCAGAACGGTGTTTTCGTGGAGACTTGGAAATCCTCGATAATTAGACCTCTTCTGAAAAAAAGGGGCTTGAGTGTATCTTGAACAATTATCGCCCAGTTTTTTTTTTGATGTATCAATTCTTGGTTATGCTGATGACCATTCACTATATGATTCGTTCGATCCCAACTCCAAGGAAAATACTCAGGATGTTCTACAAAACTTGGAACAATGTTTAGTGTCAGTAAATAACTGGATGACACTCAACCGTCTCAAAATGAACACCAGCAAAACGGAGTTCATGCTGTTTGGCTATAGTAGCCAGCTGAACAAATGCTCAGTTGACTCCATCACTGTGTGCTCGGATACTGTTCATTCCACCAACACACTCAAATATCTTGGTGTTCAATTTGATGAACTTCTTTCCTTTAAGGACCATATTAGTCAAAAGTGCAAAGTCGCATCGCTCAATTTATATTCCATTCGTCAGATACGCCGATATATCAGCAAGGAAATATGTCATCAACTAGTGTACTCTCTAGTCATATCACATCTTGATTATGCCAATGCATTATTTTACGGACTTCCGGCTAACACTTTGGCACCCTTATCCAGGATACAAGTTCAAGCTGCCAAGCTGGTTCTCAATCGCCGCCGATTCGACAGTGCAACTGAGGCCCTCAGAACGTTGCACTGGTTGCCGATTGCATACCGCAGTCGCTTCAAGCTGGCATGCCTGGCTTTCCATGTCGTCCACGGCTCCGCCCCGCAGTACCTGTCTGACCTGCTGAGGCCACAGGTTGCAGTTCGTACAACTCGGTCAAACACGGACGGTCCTAAGTTTGCCATCCCGAAGACAGTCCGGAGTCCGGAGAACATTTCTCCGTATCTGCAGCAGTCAACTGGAATCAACTACCAAGTGACATTAGGAACATTCAACTCTTTCAAACTTTTAAACGTGCACTCAAATCCCATTATTTTAGTCAAGCTTTCTTACCTCACAACCAGTAAAGTTTTATCATTATACATTTCATTTAAATGTACAGCGCCGCTGATTACATGTGTAATGTATAAATGTGCGCTATATCAAATGTTAATAAATGTAAAATGTAAACCACCTGATTTCACCTACTTATGGTTTAACTTAGAGGGGTTCATGGTTTTCCTAGAAATTTCCGAAATTTTTGTTTGCTGACTTTATAAATAGACATTGGTTCCGTGTTTACAAAAGTATGGAGTACTGCTTCTCAACAGGGAGATATAGAGGAAGTGTTATTTAAAGTGACCCATTAATACTGCTGGCTATAGACGAAATGAACCTTCTGTTGGGCATGTATTGAATCCGATGACGATTGGATTCCACGATTGGGTTGAGACGGATATTGAGGAGTCAAATAAACATCGAAGAAGCAGGCACAATCGCCACAAAGACTTGTGCCAACGAGCATGTTATCTGGACTTCCCTAGTAGACTTTATCACCAACTTGAATACACCCATGATGACTATGGGACATTGATTTCATACACGCATGTTTCAAGTGATAATTTCCCAGCGACAGGCTGAATAGTATGTAGCTCCCTCCAGTATTGTTTTCCTAATAAATTTGGTGTCTTGCTGCATATGCCGGGGAAGTTTCCTTCTGTGCAAAGGCCATTGAGAGTCTTTTTGTTTTCTTTGAAAATCTCCTTGTCCTTGGATTTTGTTCCTGGTTACTATCGACAAAAAAACACAGCCCCCTTGGTGATATGTCTTTATGACGAGGAATGTATAGAATTGATAATGTCAGTGTTGTTGTAAAATGGGCACAACAATACCATAAAATCTTGATACTATGTTTAATGCACACCTCAAAATTCAACTCACAGTGTCCCAGAGATGACATATTGTTTTGCAGACCCCTTGATCTGACATTATGAAACCTGACTTCATATTCTGTTCACAAACATCTCAATCAAAGACACCATGAAACATGAAAGAATACCGTGATTTTCATATCCCATAATGCGAAGCACCATTCCTTTAATTAAAATATGCCTCCAGTAGTATAACATCGTGCCCATGTGCATATCACAGAGCAAATGCACCTTTTGTGTGTAAAACATCAAACATGTCCAACTGCCCAGTCATCGAAACTACACAACAAATCATCAGTTCTTAACTATAGTATCTGGGAACAACACGACTTGTTATTACTGTGATAACAATGATGCTTACTTCCGCACACAGCCTATTTGAACAAGGAGTCCATATAATGATGTTGCAGGAAGATGAACACACACTAATTACAACATGAATTTCCCATAGCTTTGATTTTAGCTTTCGAGCAAAACAAGGGTTATGTTTGATATGATGGCTGGGTTAACTTTGAAGTTGGCAGACTTTTATCATGTGAACGCGAGTGAAACATCCATCAATGGACCGATTTCGATTTATTTTGGTATAGGAAACCGCTGTTCCATCACAACGAAGAGTTTTGTGATACCGGTAATATAAAAAAAAATCTGATTGTATCAGTATAGCAGTAACGCAAATGACTTGAAACAAAAAACTGACGCAATAATTATAGGTAATTGACTGGATACAGTGTTTGAGGCCAGAGGCCGTGTCTGGGCCGTAGCGCACACGAGCTTGCTAGTGCGTCCGCGGCACAGACACGACCGAGGGCCTCAAATACTGTATCCAGTGGATTAACTTATTATTATATGCCACATCATGATTTGCGCACCCATCGGGAGAGATCTGATTACAAATGCTGATATTTCCTAGCCATTTTATACCCTGAAAGCAAAGAATTTGTTTGACATTTTCATGTACTACAATACCAAAAACGTCATTCCACAAGCACGCGAATACGTAAACTTTGCTATGCGCGACGCAGGTCAACATGAAGGAGGTCAATACCGCAATATATTGGACCGATTGCACCCTGTGTAATCCATTGTAGCATTTCCGTAGGCATATGATAATGTACAAAAACACCTTGAAAATACATACATTAAGAATTTATCGAGACAGTAGACATTGTGTAAAATTCAAATGACTTCTCCTAATTACTTATCAAATTATTTTGTTAAAGAATCACAATTCTTTTGCGATGTTGTTTGTTCTTCACTTTTACTCTTCATTCAAAGACGTAAAACTAGCTGTGCACATGTGTCGAGACACAGTTCAGTCTCATTGGTGGAAAACGGGTCGAGATAGAGTCCTTTGATTTCGGTAGGATTTTTTTCCAATGACGCTCTGCTGTAGCAATGAACAAATCCTGCTCTGCTAATGAAATACCACCTGACAGTCCACTGTCCTGTTCGCCAGTGTTCAACTCAATTGAAGCGAACTAATTATGAAAAGCTTGTTCCTTGCTTTTAAAGTCATAGTAGCAAGGTACCATTATATGGTTTTATTCCGGTTCACATAAAGACATTGTGGACATTTGGTTATGATATAGGTGTTCGCATTAATTGGTAATTAATAACAGCAACATATAAAGGATTATATTGGGCCAGTATTACGATCGCCTTCTCCAGCCGATGAAAGAAATTGCTTCGGCAATTTTCGTAATCGTGACGTCAGTTGAGGCAGAATGTGCTTCGATGGCTCGCCAAAAACGTGAAATGCGTAATTTGGTGGCCAGCTCAAAGAAGGGAAAATCACTTCAAAATGCATGCGATTCAACAAAAATCTCTTGCAGTTCAACAAACCTCCGTTCTGGGTGAATAAATAGTGCTGATTCTAAATATCAAGACAATAAATGCCGTATTTCTGCCATCCCACCCCTTCACTTGAATTGTCGAACATACATCAGGGGAATGAATATGCGACATACAGTTTACCTTGATGGCTACATGTACTTTCAGGTCTGCTTCAACTGACGTCACCAGCCACGTGACCCACACTAAAATCGGGATCAAAATCTTCGGCAATTTACGGAAGGAGTGCCTATTTGGTTCAATATCTCGAACTTATTGAAAACAATTCATAATAGACTAAATGAAAAGCACTTTCATCGGCATGCTACTTGGTCTTTAAAGGAAAAATTATATCCAGAAGTTTCTGTCATTTGTCCTTTGCACATAAAATTAAAATGCTAAAATACAAATACATTTAGAAATTGTGATTCGTATCACCCTGTTGACATATTTAGCTGGTCTTTATCTGGCCTCTATACAACGATATTCCAATATGATGACTTTTCGATGGCTACAGTTGATGAATTCGTCATTCGTTCGCTATCACCTATGATTGTTGCATATGGATGATGTGATGGGTGAATTGGCTTCCATATCCAGAACTATGTGCAATCTTGCGCAAATTGTTTTCGACAGGACAATTACTTCGACTAATTATTGGACAGAGCTGTATATGAACTAACCATGCGTGTAATTCGTATACGAAACATTGTAAATGAGCACATAAACACCACGAGTATATCATGGTATATCCTGTAAGGATGTCACGAGACGGATATTGCCGAGTTCAAAACGTCAAAGAAGCAGGCAGAATTGTCCTAAAAACTTGTGCCAACGAACACGTTTTCTGGACTTCCCTATTCACACGTCGGTGTCACGACTCTCTCACCATCCTGAATACACCAATGGCTATGGGACTTCATACACGCAGCAGTGATAGTTTCCCGATGAGAAACCATGATGTGTTTGTAGGATTCTGTCAATATCGAATCATACCGGAACTTGCAACCAGACTTTCTGATAAGTCGAGTTAATAACAATGAAATATATTCTTTTATAGTGCATAAAATCATCACATATAAGCTCCTAGCGTTGAATCTCAAACGTAACGATTTTTTTGGACACATGTATCTGCCCTTCATATGAGAGTTCATCAAGTAAAGGAGTTTTATTAACAAAACTGTTGATTTTGTCTGATATAATTAGTAGCTGGCTCAGTGATCTAATCACGATGGAGTTTGAGGAACTTGATCCGGGAATACACTAACAACATTATATTATCTATATACGCACATGTAAGTGCCGTTTTGAATTGTATGTATCAACTTATCACGATCATACATCAAATACTTAATGATACCAAATGGCCTTAACAAAGTTATCTGGAGATGAAAACTTACAGCACAACGACATATCAATGAATGTGTCAGAAGTATCTGTACACAATATAATGACGTGGTTTCGAAAACTAATATGAATCAATTTCATACATCAGAAACTTTCTCATAACCTAAGTCCACAGTGCGACACGTCAAGGTGTAATGTAACTAACTGCATTACTTGCTGAAGTCAGGTGTCGGCTCCCCCTGGTATGACCCCTCTGATCGGGTATCTGCTATTCGTGATGGAAAACGAAAATGGAAAACAACGTTAACCATGTTCATACAAAGCATTGTAACGGAAACGGAACGCAATTGACAATGTCAATGTAACAAATGCCTCCTGAAATGAACAAAACAATACCATATAATCTGTGTTTTGTTGTTGTGCTCACACCTCAAAAAGGATTTCATATAATTCAACGGGCAAGTCAAGTATTGGAGAGCTTTTGATCTGAGATAGATAAAACCTGCCCTCATAATCTGTTCACAAACATTTCAACAAAGATACTGTGAATAACTAATGATTTTTTTTGTATTTTAATCATAACCCACGATGCAAAACTATTCTTGTCATTGGAATATGCTTACAGAAGAATGACTTTTTGTAGGCATTTCATGTGTGATTCTATGTGCTCATCACCATTAAAATGTACCTTCAGAACATCAATAATATCCCACTGGTAATTCACTGAAACCATATATAACAATACCCTCCGTAAAACTATGTCAGCAATGATGGTAACACCCGCACACATTTGAACAAGAGTCCATATAAATATGTTGCAGGAAGATGATCACACACGAATTATAAGATCATGAATATCTGACTCCTTGGATATGATATGAGCCCTGACCTGTATGACATGCTTTTGTTTTGGGGATACTGTTGTCAACGTGTCCGCTTATAATCTTTTATCATGTGTTCGTATTTGCCACCCTATATAAAGGGAGGTCATATGCCCATTCAATAACGACTGGAACGTGGTTTGATTCAATTTTAGTGATATGATAACGCTTCATTACTATATAACTTGGAAAATGGAAAAGTGAAGTAATACCATCAGATTTCATGAAAATCATTAGTGTCTCCAGCAGCAGACAGTATCCCGAAAGCACAGAGTTCGTTCTAGCATATACCGTAAATTAATTCAAATTACTTTCAAATTACTTATTACTCCCATCCTTGCAACTCCACATTGGTCAAACAATCGAGAAATATGTTACATTCAACTTTCGAAAGTTTGTTGTCACATTCTTCCTACTTTTGAATACGTAAACTGCCCAATATGGTTGAGGTACATTTTAATTTCATCGATAGAAAACGAGTGAAGATAAAGAATTTGGTGGTAGATTTCCTTAAAGCTGGACTAATGGCTTTCAAGGAGAAAAAAAATGATTAAGAAATATATTTCGGCACGTGTACCGCATGCGTTCATACGGTACTGTGCCTGTTACATTTCCGAAAGTGCCCGGCCGTCAGCTCCCTTTGATTGTTTTCAGCGTTTGCTCCAAATGTTCCAACACTTGGAGGGGGGGGGGGGGGGTTCTGCCAGTTCATAAGGCCCCAGTACCGGTCAATGAAGCGTGCCATTTGTGAGTACATGTCAAAACAAATACTTGTTGGCTGTTGCAGCTAAGGCAGATGAGGTTTCTGTGGTATTACTGTACTACATGACATATTGTATACTTGCAATGCAGATCACCAACTTGTGTGATATATTCTATATCAATCGTCCATACATACCACTTATTCGTGTGCACAGTTGACGACCGCTGTTCATGCTGCTTGTGGTCGTTCGGAATGCTAACATCAGAACCTGCCCCACTTACTCTCACTGCACGAACTAGGTCAAGGCTGTGTGTCTTTTATACAGTGCGATAGCATATTACAAAAAATAATCACTATCAATGATATTCGTTAGAATATAAGCTATGACCAATTTCGGAGACATTACACTGACTGACAATGAAATGTATACACAATTGTCTCATCGGGAAATATGGTTGACGGTTTGTTTTCTGCAAAGCGAATCCTAAAACCTAGCACTTATTGTCGAACAATAGTAATCCCGTCGGATCACCCGATTACAACTCAACTCTGAGAACCTGTGGCGATTTCATAATTGTACAGTCTTTATGAATCTTTGCACGACACTGTGTAAACTTGACATGACGAATATATTGACGTTGAGCTGGCAGATATATCGTGTTTATTTATTTGCATTTTGCAGATAGACTTATGCGATAATTATGATCGTCTATGCATAAAATTCTAGTGATATGAAATTGCTGCTGTTGGCAAGAAGTATGGGGGATACGAATTCACCGAGAGTGCAGCGTGGTGTTGCAGCCTAGTGTATCATGAGTTGAACTGGACTGTACCACATGGCTCAGGCGAGTTTTATATAGACGGACGGCACCGTAAGCGCAGCTCTTTGGAGCAAATGACGGGGGCTGCCGAAGCTACCCGATGGTACTTCGGAAACGATCGATAATGTCACCTGTGCAGTACCGTGTGGTCACACGCGGTACATGTACCTACATTTAAAAAAAATAGTTTTCTCCTTAAATAGCAATACTCCAGCTTTAAAGCTTTGATCCATGTTGCTGCCCCTGTAGTACCACCTGAGAGCTTAATGTTTTGAACCCCACTATTCACAGGTGATTCACACACAACAAAATTACCGAACAAAATATCCCTGCATATTGCAAAGTTCGAACATTGCTGCTATACATAAGGATCATGTCTTACATACGCCCAAATAGACTATAATGGTATGCACACTGATTGCATCATTATACATGTGCATATTTACATGTGCATATTTACATATTTACAATTTGACATCAAGTCATTTTTATTCAGTCAGCTCAGGGAAGAGGAACTCAACCCTTTTATTTGTTATTAGTTGTTACTTCACACCAATCTCTAGTCTATGTTCTAGTCCGTCTACTAGTCTAATATGGTGCTATTCATTTTGTTATTAAACTTATACACATTTATATCCATATACAGTTTTTGTAATGTACAACAACTATTTTCCTATATTGTCATTTTTACATATTGTTCATATTTACAACTGTTTAGTACTACATGTCTTTCTGTTTTACATACATATAGTCTCAAATTTACTGTAAATTATTTATCACCTGTTTATGTAGACCCTATTGTCTTATTTTCAAAGTTTTTGCATCTTTAGTTCCTCTATTTTGTCATGTGATACTTTTACAAGGACCACAATGGAAATAAGCGTTTTATGCTTTATTGTGTTATCCATGTAATCTGAATATATTCATCATTTTTGTATGTTTATATTGATTTTACTAAATAAACTCAATCAATCAATCAATCATATTTGAAGATATATGTCATGCATTCAGTCACCTATACATTGCATATATTTGATAAAAAAAATTGCCCATTCTGTTTTGAGTCCATCCTACTTATAAAATTAGGTATCGTTTGAATTCTGTATCATTTGTAGAACAGATTCCGTTTTGGCATCGCGAAAGTAATACCCATTCAATACCATTGTTCTAGGATTGTTAATGTGCCATGCTAATCAATACAATTAATCTCCTCCATATACAGCTTATTTGGAAGACGGGTCCATACAATGTTGTTCCCAGATGATATAACAAGGCTATGAATTTCTGACCCCTTCCATAATGCCCGTGTGTAGTCCTATACATGTATGTTTTGATTGCTGGGCATGACCCGTAATTTAAATAATTTAATGGTGGTGTGAAGGGAGTCGATATGTTTGTTCAATATTTCAGTATAGAAAAGTAGTATCATGAAGTTTTTAATGGCGACAATATAAAGTACACTTGGACTAAAAGTAGATATCAAAAAAAAAAACCAAACACACTGCTTTCACCAGCAACATATCTTGCTCTAACTCCAGGAGTCCAGTACTCTACCGTCAAAGACATAATCTGTGCACATGTGGTGAGGCCGCAGTTCAACTTGATTGGTACAAAGCGGGCAGAGAGAGAATTGAATTGAATTTCGTCGAATATCTCTTTAGTACTGCACTGCAGCAATTGACAAATCTTTGAACCATTATGTCATGCACCGAATACCACCTGAGAGCCCAAATGTTCAGTGAAGGGGTCATGGAACTGAAAGGAAGAATAATGAAACAAAAATACCCCGGCATGTGCAAAATTAGTCTGTGGTGCTATATATTACTCATATATATGCTTGTATTCAATACACCCACACATTATTGCGATATTCATTGCTTCGGTATTCTTATTTACCCAGACATATTATGCATGTAGCTATCTTAGTCCTCCTAATTCATTAGCATTTCACATAATTTGTCTCGAAGCAGCTATTTCCGTTTGAGACAACACACTTGAAAATCTGATTAAACTAGGCTCACATTTTGTTTCATTGATTCCAAGTCTACGTAATAATTCCAGAAGTGTATCACATATGAAACAAACATCAAACTTGAAATATACAAACTGTTGATCGTATGATGCTATTGATGGTTCGCGATTAATAAATGTTTTAATGTAAATGAACTTTGTCTCACGTCTGCCCAATGACGTTCCATAAAAGTGGCTTTCAATCGTTAGAGGGAACGAAATCTGTACTTTGTTTGATATCGCCCGTGATTAATTCTGTGAAGGAATGCTTCTTTTCAAGTTCAGAATATACGTTGTATATGGCAAGTGGTGGCCATCAGAACAAATACTTTTTCCAAATACTTACACCAGTGTATGAAATACATTCGAATCTATATGTGCTAATCAGTTGAAATCTATAATACAACAGTGAGAAACATAACGAGGGAATAAATTCACTGCATGGTCTACTGCAAAATTTGAGAATGATACTCATGAGAATCTCCTCAACGCTATTAAACTTTCCAGCCTATAGCTATATACCATTTAGTTATGGTATGTATAAAGTGGTTGAAATGAACACAGTTCATATTGCCAAACTATGGATCCTCTTTATCAGTATCAATACTTACATACCAGGATCACAGTGTTGTCATTATTAGGTATTTTCTGAGTGTAATCCTTCAGGTAGGAAATCAGTCTATGCTGGGAAAACCTAGTGGACCTGTAAAGAATGAGCGGCGACAGATACCTGTGCAACCATATTAGTCGCTTGTCAGATTGTTTGCAATAAAGTTGATCACTGATAGTCTTTCACAAAAACGGCAGTTCTTTCACAAAAAACGGTAGTAAACTTAAATTATCATGTGTTGTTCCAAATTTAAGGCTTCGTCACACCTGCGTGTATTATATATATATTGTACTTTTATTTGAGTCACTATCATGAAGTTCCAATATCAAAATGATTCTGTGACTTTGCCGAGCCATGAACAATTTATTGTTCCAATGCTGCAAACATTTTTTGTGTACATAAATTGACATTCATGGTTCGAGTGCATTCTATCTATCTATCTATTTACCTGTTTTATCACAGCCACATCAGGGCCACGAAAACGTCACTTAGTGCAATCTTCCCGCTTCATATGTAATCATTAACATACTGTTATTGCCACTGTGTGGGTGACAATAATATGCATACTATCATGGATTACCAATTATCGTCAAATGATATACTATGATTTACTCATTCATGTCAAATTACATACATTATCACATATATATTTCATACTTGCGGCATCGGTTCGAATACCAATTCAGAGAATTTCCAAGAAACAGCCCAGTTTGAAAGCCACTTGCTCTAAAGAGGGTTCTACTTACATGCGATTATATTTCATAATGGACTAAATCCATGATGCTCAATGGAACCTTGTCTAGGTGAGAAGGAAGTGCTAATGCTCGTGACATTTAGAACTTTCTAAAGTGATATCACTCACGCTATATGATACGTCTACTGGAGGAGAGAATAATGAATGAGGTAATCCTTCAACAATCTCATTCAGCATGTGATATCTGATGGTAACCAGTGCACCCTAGTTGAGTGTATGGCTGCCAGAGGTTCATAATGCACGAAATATTTCTGAAACATCCATATGTTAGAGATACTAGCATTTTTCCATGGTGAAACACAAAATACATTAAAATAATTGTGCAGATCTGATAATGAGGTGTTTTATACTTCCTTACAAAAGATAATGAACAACTATGATATCATTTTTTCATGTATTGCTTCATCTCGTTCGTACCATTATTCTATAATGCCATCAGTTTTATTTGCCAAACTGGATCAGATTGCACTTGCATCGGATGCAGATATATTACTGAAACAGACAGTGCATATACCATCCTAAGTGTGAAACCTTTTTGGTTCTATGATATGTCATCAGTCACAGAAGCTGCCGGGTTATTTAGTGTTCTGTTAGTTGTTTAATGAATGAGTATTTTTCTGCCATAAACAATTCCGATTAATAACTCGAGAAAAGACCTAGGATGAAAACACCTGCACACCAGTGCATCGGGAACAATTTTGAGATTGCAGGATTCTATACTTTCATTATAGGGTTTGAGGGAGTTCAATAACACTTCTAAGAACCAGGAATTCAACAATGCACATCATGCTACACAGAGTCGGTCACAAAGCATTGTACTTTGTTGACAACGCCATGAATCAGTATCACATTGACTTATCCTCTTATGATCATCTCTGATTAGGGATCTACTCAACCAATAGCTATGTTGACGGAGCTTACTGGGTACGTTTCCAGTGACTGACATCCACAATCATAATCCTATAAATATATGGCACAGCCCACAACCAAGTGTATCTTTCAAAAGTGAGGTATTTTATTAAAATAATAGTAAACTTTTATTTTATTGAAGTGATATAATATCTCAATTTACCAGTCAGATTGAATACTACCACTGATCACAATAGAATACATGTGGAAGATTTTCCTGAAGTATTCTCATTTACCGAGTTTGAAACTGACAGAATAATGTCGACTCTGTCCACGTTGACTTGAATATGCCAACGAATGGTTCAGACTTTGAAAGTATGATACTAATCGTACATTGTGAGTATATGTTCGTGCTCAATAATTTTTCACCTTTGATATCTAATGTACCTGATGTACCTTCTTGTTATTATTCATCAATTCTGACAATATACTTATGTTTGTGCACATCATGGGTGTCATGGACATATTATGTGGAATCAAGGCAGAAAGTTTTATGTTGTTCAGTGTATTTCGATTCAGAAACCCGGTGTCCTCGATCATTCCTAATTTGGGTCTAAAGTCTTAATTGAATACGATAGGGTTTTATTTCCTATTTTCTGCAGGAAATATCCAGCTATTTTCTCTCAGAACTCTTGCACATTTAGCGACTGAATTTATCTGCCATTAGGTATTACATTTATTGATTTTCAGTTGGGAGTTCATCTATGACTGTCCCATTGAAGATATTATAGATTATAACAATGTACAGATCAGTGGCCAGTGGAAAAGAAAACACGTTGCTTGATTGCTGTCATTCGACATAATCATCTATCGTTTGATAGCATAAACAGATGTGATGAATCACTAATATGTCACAACAAAACTTGTATTGAACCAGACCATTTAACCACAGGAAGTCACGATGAAAACATTTATCGCAAGACATGTGTGAATTTGAGCCAATGTGCTGGTCATTATGATGAACCGGCATGTTTGTTGGAGTTCAAAGTTTCATTTCGTGCTCTGCCTACACTCAAAATATTGAAAATGTATTGACTTGGAATAAGACTGAAGAAGGTTGTGTCCGTATGGACGTTATCGGTTCTCACGCTGTCACAGCACATCGTGGTCGGTGATCCGTCTGTTGATCGAGAAGACGCGATCAATAGCGATCAGCACCAACCAACTGAATAACTACACTGGCCACATTTCAGAAAGAACCTTTGTATTTTGTTTGGGATTTTCTGGTGAAATTAGTGATTTATTTTCCTGGAGTTCGACATATTGGGGAACAATGTTCCTATTTTATCCACAACACCAAGACATGATTGTAGTGTGACTGGAGTAACTGTACCTTTCAGTTGAGAGCAAGTCTTGTATGTGTCAAACCATCATGATCCAGACATGTGTACATGATAATGAGCGGGAGATTGATTTTTGCCAACACCTACCAATGGCTGATACTGTTTAGTTAGGTCCTAAAATCGATGACCAATGTACATTGTTGTTTTTGTGATGTAATGATAATATGACAATAAAAATGTACTATTTTGTGAGAGATCTACGTATGGCCATGGATTTCTTGTTATCCATAGTCAAAGTGAGAGCTACAGCAACTGAATAGCACAGTGGTTAATCCTTGTGGAATTGAATTGACCAAGCGGATCATATACAGTCTTCTGCCCTATGGATCATGTTTCACAATATCACAGCCTAAGGCCTAAAAAAAGTATTATGGTTTTGGTTAGGCGCGTTCATCAGTTTTAATCCCACGCATCACTCGTTTAAAAAAAATCGCGCGCATCACTTTTTGAGGTGAAATTCCCCGTACACCGATTTTTGGGAGATAATGATCATGAAAAATGGTACCAAATGTCTTTGACATGGCAAAACATGGTGTATGGCTGGCCAAACAGGGCAAATTCAACCGGGTCGGTTATCAACAGCCAATTTTAGGGGAAAATGGTTGACCGAATGGGCCATATTTGACCAGATCAGTCATCGGCCACCAATTTTGGCAAAAAAGAAAAAGAAAAAAGAAATCGTGTCGTAGCATCACTTTTTCGGGGATCCCAGTAACCAGAACCATAATATATTCTTTTGCCTGAAGTCACGGTCTTTGGAAACAATATAAAATGCAATCGAATATGAGATAACATCGCAAGGGAATGTGTAAATATTGCCAGCATTATGAAAGCAATAACAATTTTCCCCAGTGTCTTTTCAGTGGCTCATTAGTATTGTTGCATTTCAATGTTAGTGTTTTTGCAAGAGAATGTTCAACAAATAATGACGGCTACGAATGCTAACTCTTGACGGTTATCACGTTACAGAGGCACAGTCATCAACTATTGAATTATCCACTGAATGCATTCCTTGGGCGAATATCAAATGCAGAACAATAATTCTACCAGCAAATCCAAATTGCTCTTTCATGAATTTGATATTTGTTAAATTCTCTAAGACGCTTAAGTAATCAAATCTCATACACTTCAACTCACACATTGTAAAAGACTCAAAGAAACCCACGATATTTGAAATATTTTATCATTTGATTACGAATCACAGAGATGAGTATTACATTGATTAATAGTTAGCGCCATTTATTTTTTTTCTCGGAAACTCCATCTGGTTTTATATGGAACTAAATCACAAACTAACAGTCTGCAAGTGGTTGATCTGCTCCTGGATCTGGCCTTGAGAACGACAAAATGACTATTTTTTTTTGGGACGCCCCTCATCCCAAAATAAGAGTATCACTTGGTGTATGAGACTTGCATGAAATAAGTATCCTATCTATCATCATATACAGACAAGAGAACAGAACACTACTACAGTGCCATTGCATGGGTACTTTGCAAAAATATACATGTAAATGAAATGTTCCCATTTTCGTGTTCGTGTTTCAATTCCCATAGGATAAATTTTGCCATGTCATGATTAACGTGTGAAATGTTAAATATATTTGTGCACCAGGGGGAGTCAAACAAATATCTAGTCCTGCTATCCAGAATCACTGGGGTCAATGTCAGAACTGAATTATTACACTGATTTTTTCAGGAAGTCTTGTTGCTACCTGTTGACTGGTGCTGAAATTTATATAGTACTTTGGCATATACTACACATATACTGCACTTCAGAAGACCCTGATATTTTACATACTAATATCTCACTATGAATCCCTGGTGCAAAGGTGACGAATGGCGAACAAACTTTCTGCAATGTACTGTTGTTCATATCACAATAACAGCAGGTCTGGTTTTTGATAGGAAATGTCAAAATTTACAATGTTTGAACCAAAAGTGCTCCTAATTAGGAAAAGCTAGACAAGATCCTCATGTGGCAGAAACGTATGATTGGAAATGTCAAAATTTACAATGTTTGAACCAAAAGTGCTCCTAATTAGGAAAAGCTAGACAAGATCCTCATGTGGCAGAAACGTATGATTCAGCAACGTGGATATATGTATAGGCTCATCTACCGTGGCTTCTATCTGCCAAAATTGTGAGTTTTGCTCTCTAGCAAAGATTCAAAGAAGAAATTAAAAATAAAGTCAATTTCAAGACCACTAGAATATTTTCAATGCATCTAAAACTACATTAGATGCGTGTAAAACATTTACAATGCATCTAAAATATTTTCGATGCATCTAAAAGTATTTTAGATGCGTCTAAAACATTTTCGATGCATCTAAGATATTTTCGTATAAAATATTTTTGATGCGTCTAAAACTAATTCAGATGCATCTAAAACATTTTCGATGCGTCTAAAACCATTCCTGATGCGTCTGAAACATTTCCAATGTATGCAAATCGAAAATACTTCATGTTTAAGAAGTACTTGATAATTTCTGATGCATAAACATTAGAGCTGTTTCATATGCATCTTAAGTTATTTTCTATGCATCGAAAATGTTTTAAACACATCAAAAATGTTTTAGACGCGTCGCAAATGTTTCCGACGTGTCGTAAATGTTTTTGAAGCGTCACAAATGTTTTCGACACGTCAAAAATGTTTATGATGCGTCTGAAATGTTTTCGAAAAGGTCTGAAATGTTTATGACATGTCTGAAATGATTTCGACGCGTCTGAAATCCTTTCGACGCTACTGAAATGATTTTGACACGTCTGAAATGTTTATGATGCATCGGAATTGTTTTCGACGCGTCTGAAATGTTAATGACCCGTCTGAAATGTTTTCGATGCATCAGAATTGTTTTCGATGCATCAGAATTGTTTTTGATGCGTCGGAATTGTTTTCGACACGTCGATAATTATTTCCGACGTGTAAATATTTGTATTTTTAATTTTAGCTGGAGCAAAAATCTAAACTACTAATCGTGGCAGATAGAAGCCACCGTACTTATCAAATATTTCCTTCTCAATGGATACTGGTCGGATCGCATTAGTCAGACACATTGTATGAGCAATTATATATGTAACACAGTTTTAAATATGGTAGCCCACAGTATTCATACTTGATCATTCTTTCACAATTCTGGTTTTAAAACAATATTTTGTTTCCCGTGAGTGAGGTCATGTCAATATATTGCATTTTTCGTTGGAATGACATGTTTGCAGGATTTTGTAAATCTCAAATCAAATAATGCCACTTGCAACCAGACTAAGTCCTAACTTTGTAATGCTAAGACCAATCAAAAGAAGTATATGTGGATGACTCACACTAACCTGATGAATTTTCAACGTATTGCCACGCTCGTCAGGAATCAACATTACTCCATATAGAACATACACAGTAGCTAGATTCATGTAGTCAAATGCAACTAATACATTATAACTGAATCTCAAAGTGATTTTATTATGTGGGTGACGTTTTCTACTTCAGAACCTTGGATATGAGATTGGTGTGTGCTGTATATTTCCACCACTGGACATTGAGTTTGCCCTAAAATACAAATGAGTGACGATTTCTTCACAGTTTATCACATAGATTGAACAGAGAAACTCCCTCAGTTATACGAACTGAATCATAAGGCAGAATTTAAATATTTAGCCACGATGATCGATTTATTCAATGTCTCCAAAAAGCACTGTTTCCTCAGGCTAATGTTTTGTAGCTCCCCATTCCTTTGTTTTTGGAATGTAATTTTTGTAATCCAGTAATTTTTTCTCAATGAATTTGGTGTCTTGCTGCAAATACTTCTACCGGGGAAGTTTGCTTGTGTGCAAAAGGTCATTGAGAGTCATTTTGTTTCTGTGAAAATCTCCTTGTCCTGGGATTTTGTTCCCGGTTACTATCGACAAAAAAAACAGCCCCTTGTTGATATAGGTCATTATGACGATGAATATTTAGAATTGATAATGTCAGTGTTGTTGTAAAATAGGCACAACAATACCACAAAATCTTGATACTTTGTTTTGTGCACACCTCAAAATTCAACTCACAGTATCCCAGTGATGACATATTGTTTTGCAGACCCTTTGATCTGACATTATGAAACCTGACTTCATATTCTGTTCACAAACATCTCAATGAAAGACACCATGAAACATGAAAGAATACCGTGATATTCATATCCCATAATGCAAAGCACCATTCCTTTAATTAAAATATGGCTCCAGTAGAATAACATCGTCCCCATGTGCATATCACAGAGCAAATGCATCTTTTGTGTGTAAAACATCAAACATGTCCAGCTGCCCAGTCATCGAAACCACACAACAAATCATCAGTTCTTAACTATAGTATCTGGGAACAACACGACTTGTTATTACTGTGATAACAATGATGCTTACTTCCGCACACAGCCTATTTGAACAAGGAGTCCATATAATGATGTTGCAGGAAGATGAACACACACTAATTACAACATGAATTTCCCATAGCTTTGATTTTAGCTTTCGAGCAAAACAAGGGTTATGTTTGATATGATGGCTGGGTTAACTTTGAAGTTGGCAGACTTTTATCATGTGAACGCGAGTGAAACATCCATCAATGGACCGATTTCGATTTATTTTGGTATAGGAAACCGCTGTTCCATCACAACGAAGAGTTTTGTGATACCGGTAATATAAAAAAAAATCTGATTGTATCAGTATAGCAGTAACGCAAATGACTTGAAACAAAAAACTGACGCAATAATTATAGGTAATTGACTGGATACAGTGTTTGAGGCCAGAGGCCGTGTCTGGGCCGTAGCGCACACGAGCTTGCTAGTGCGTCCGCGGCACAAACACGACCGAGGGCCTCAAATACTGTATCCAGTGGATTAACTTATTATTATATGCCACATCATGATTTGCACACCCATCGGGAGAGATCTGATTACAAATGCTGATATTTCCTAGCCATTTTATACCCTGAAAGCAAAGAATTTGTTTGACATTTTCATGTACTACAATACCAAAAACGTCATTCCACAAGCGCACGAATACGTAAACTTTGCTATGCGCGACGCAGGTCAACATGAAGGAGGTCAATACCGCAATATATTGGACCGATTGCACCCTGTGTAATCCATTGTAGCATTTCCGTAGGCATATGATAATGTACAAAAACACCTTGAAAATACATACATTAAGAATTTATCGAGACAGTAGACATTGTGTAAAATTCAAATGACTTCTCCTAATTACTTATCAAATTATTTTGTTAAAGAATCACAATTCTTTTGCGATGTTGTTTGTTCTTCACTTTTACTCTTCATTCAAAGACGTAAAACTAGCTGTGCACATGTGTCGAGACACAGTTCAGTCTCATTGGTGGAAAACGGGTCGAGATAGAGTCCTTTGATTTCGGTAGGATTTTTTTCCAATGACGCTCTGCTGTAGCAACGAACAAATCCTGCTCTGCTAATGAAATACCACCTGACAGTCCACTGTCCTGTTCGCCAGTGTTCAACTCAGTTGAAGCGAACTAATTATGAAAAGCTTGTTCCTTGCTTTTAAAGTCATAGTAGCAAGGTACCATTATATGGTTTTATTCCGGTTCACATAAAGACATTGTGGACATTTGGTTATGATATAGGTGTTCGCATTAATTGGTAATTAATAACAGCAACATATAAAGGATTATATTGGGCCAGTATTACGATTGCCTTCTCCAGCCGATGAAAGAAATTGCTTCGGCAATTTTCGTAATCGTGACGTCAGTTGAGGCAGAATGTGCTTCGATGGCTCGCCAAAAACGTGAAATGCGTAATTTGGTGGCCAGCTCAAAGAAGGGAAAATCACTTCAAAATGCATGCGATTCAACAAAAATCTCTTGCAGTTCAACAAACCTCCGTTCTGGGTGAATAAATAGTGCTGATTCTAAATATCAAGACAATAAATGCCGTATTTCTGCCATCCCACCCCTTCACTTGAATTGTCGAACATACATCAGGGGAATGAATATGCGACATACAGTTTACCTTGATGGCTACATGTACTTTCAGGTCTGCTTCAACTGACGTCACCAGCCACGTGACCCACACTAAAATCGGGATCAAAATCTTCGGCAATTTACGGAAAGAGTGCCTATTTGGTTCAATATCTCGAACTTATTGAAAACAATTCATAATAGACTAAATGAAAAGCACTTTCATCGGCATGCTACTTGGTCTTTAAAGGAAAAATTATATCCAGAAGTTTCTGTCATTTGTCCTTTGCACATAAAATTAAAATGCTAAAATACAAATACATTTAGAAATTGTGATTCGTATCACCCTGTTGACATATTTAGCTGGTCTTTATCTGGCCTCTATACAACGATATTCCAATATGATGACTTTTCGATGGCTACAGTTGATGAATTCGTCATTCGTTCGCTATCACCTATGATTGTTGCATATGGATGATGTGATGGGTGAATTGGCTTCCATATCCAGAACTATGTGCAATCTTGCGCAAATTGTTTTCGACAGGACAATTACTTCGACTAATTATTGGACAGAGCTGTATATGAACTAACCATGCGTGTAATTCGTATACGAAACATTGTAAATGAGCACATAAACACCACGAGTATATCATGGTATATCCTGTAAGGATGTCACGAGACGGATATTGCCGAGTTCAAAACGTCAAAGAAGCAGGCAGAATTGTCCTAAAAACTTGTGCCAACGAACACGTTTTCTGGACTTCCCTATTCACACGTCGGTGTCACGACTCTCTCACCATCCTGAATACACCAATGGCTATGGGACTTCATACACGCAGCAGTGATAGTTTCCCGATGAGAAACCATGATGTGTTTGTAGGATTCTGTCAATATCGAATCATACCGGAACTTGCAACCAGACTTTCTGATAAGTCGAGTTAATAACAATGAAATATATTCTTTTATAGTGCATAAAATCATCACATATAAGCTCCTAGCGTTGAATCTCAAACGTAACGATTTTTGTGGACACATGTATCTGCCCTTCATATGAGAGTTCATCAAGTAAAGGAGTTTTATTAACAAAACTGTTGATTTTGTCTGATATAATTAGTAGCTGGCTCAGTGATCTAATCACGATGGAGTTTGAGGAACTTGATCCGGGAATACACTAACAACATTATATTATCTATATACGCACATGTAAGTGCCGTTTTGAATTGTATGTATCAACTTATCACGATCATACATCAAATACTTAATGATACCAAATGGCCTTAACAAAGTTATCTGGAGATGAAAACTTACAGCACAACGACATATCAATGAATGTGTCAGAAGTATCTGTACACAATATAATGACGTGGTTTCGAAAACTAATATGAATCAATTTCATACATCAGAAACTTTCTCATAACCTAAGTCCACAGTGCGACACGTCAAGGTGTAATGTAACTAACTGCATTACTTGCTGAAGTCAGGTGTCGGCTCCCCCTGGTATGACCCCTCTGATCGGGTATCTGCTATTCGTGATGGAAAACGAAAATGGAAAACAACGTTAACCATGTTCATACAAAGCATTGTAACGGAAACGGAACGCAATTGACAATGTCAATGTAACAAATGCCTCCTGAAATGAACAAAACAATACCATATAATCTGTGTTTTGTTGTTGTGCTCACACCTCAAAAAGGATTTCATATAATTCAACGGGCAAGTCAAGTATTGGAGAGCTTTTGATCTGAGATAGATAAAACCTGCCCTCATAATCTGTTCACAAACATTTCAACAAAGATACTGTGAATAACTAATGATTTTTTTTGTATTTTAATCATAACCCACGATGCAAAACTATTCTTGTCATTGGAATATGCTTACAGAAGAATGACTTTTTGTAGGCATTTCATGTGTGATTCTATGTGCTCATCACCATTAAAATGTACCTTCAGAACATCAATAATATCCCACTGGTAATTCACTGAAACCATATATAACAATACCCTCCGTAAAACTATGTCAGCAATGATGGTAACACCCGCACACATTTGAACAAGAGTCCATATAAATATGTTGCAGGAAGATGATCACACACGAATTATAAGATCATGAATATCTGACTCCTTGGATATGATATGAGCCCTGACCTGTATGACATGCTTTTGTTTTGGGGATACTGTTGTCAACGTATCCGCTTATAATCTTTTATCATGTGTTCGTATTTGCCACCCTATATAAAGGGAGGTCATATGCCCATTCAATAACGACTGGAACGTGGTTTGATTCAATTTTAGTGATATGATAACGCTTCATCACTATATAACTTGGAAAATGGAAAAGTGAAGTAATACCATCAGATTTCATGAAAATCATTAGTGTCTCCAGCAGCAGACAGTATCCCGAAAGCACAGAGTTCGTTCTAGCATATACCGTAAATTAATTCAAATTACTTTCAAATTACTTATTACTCCCATCCTTGCAACTCCACATTGGTCAAACAATCGAGAAATATGTTACATTCAACTTTCGAAAGTTTGTTGTCACATTCTTCCTACTTTTGAATACGTAAACTGCCCAATATGGTTGAGGTACATTTTAATTTCATCGATAGAAAACGAGTGAAGATAAAGAATTTGGTGGTAGATTTCCTTAAAGCTGGACTAATGGCTTTCAAGGAGAAAAAAAATGATTAAGAAATATATTTCGGCACGTGTACCGCATGCGTTCATATGGTACTGTGCCTGTTACATTTCCGAAAGTGCCCGGCCGTCAGCTCCCTTTGATTGTTTTCAGCGTTTGCTCCAAATGTTCCAACACTTGGAGGGGGGGGGGGGGGGGTTCTGCCAGTTCATAAGGCCCCAGTACCGGTCAATGAAGCGTGCCATTTGTGAGTACATGTCAAAACAAATACTTGTTGGCTGTTGCAGCTAAGGCAGATGAGGTTTCTGTGGTATTACTGTACTACATGACATATTGTATACTTGCAATGCAGATCACCAACTTGTGTGATATATTCTATATCAATCGTCCATACATACCACTTATTCGTGTGCACAGTTGACGACCGCTGTTCATGCTGCTTGTGGTCGTTCGGAATGCTAACATCAGAACCTGCCCCACTTACTCTCACTGCACGAACTAGGTCAAGGCTGTGTGTCTTTTATACAGTGCGATAGCATATTACAAAAAATAATCACTATCAATGATATTCGTTAGAATATAAGCTATGACCAATTTCGGAGACATTACACTGATTGACAATGAAATGTATACACAATTGTCTCATCGGGAAATATGGTTGACGGTTTGTTTTCTGCAAAGCGAATCCTAAAACCTAGCACTTATTGTCGAACAATAGTAATCCCGTCGGATCACCCGATTACAACTCAACTCTGAGAACCTGTGGCGATTTCATAATTGTACAGTCTTTATGAATCTTTGCACGACACTGTGTAAACTTGACATGACGAATATATTGACGTTGAGCTGGCAGATATATCGTGTTTATTTATTTGCATTTTGCAGATAGACTTATGCGATAATTATGATCGTCTATGCATAAAATTCTAGTGATATGAAATTGCTGCTGTTGGCAAGAAGTATGGGGGATACGAATTCACCGAGAGTGCAGCGTGGTGTTGCAGCCTAGTGTATCATGAGTTGAACTGGACTGTACCACATGGCTCAGGCGAGTTTTATATAGACGGACGGCACCGTAAGCGCAGCTCTTTGGAGCAAATGACGGGGGCTGCCGAAGCTACCCGATGGTACTTCGGAAACGATCGATAATGTCACCTGTGCAGTACCGTGTGGTCACACGCGGTACATGTACCTACATTTTAAAAAAATAGTTTTCTCCTTAAATAGCAATACTCCAGCTTTAAAGCTTTGATCCATGTTGCTGCCCCTGTAGTACCACCTGAGAGCTTAATGTTTTGAACCCCACTATTCACAGGTGATTCACACACAACAAAATTACCGAACAAAATATCCCTGCATATTGCAAAGTTCGAACATTGCTGCTATACATAAGGATCATGTCTTACATACGCCCAAATAGACTATAATGGTATGCACACTGATTGCATCATTAAAGATGTGCATATTTGAAGATATATGTCATGCATTCAGTCACCTATACATTGCATATATTTGATAAAAAAAATTGCCCATTCTGTTTTGAATCCATCCTACTTATAAAATTAGGTATCGTTTGAATTCTGTATCATTTGTAGAACAGATTCCGTTTTGGCATCGCGAAAGTAATACCCATTCAATACCATTGTTCTAGGATTGTTAATGTGACATGCTAATCAATACAATTAATCTCCTCCATATACAGCTTATTTGGAAGACGGGTCCATACAATGTTGTTCCCAGATGATATAACAAGGCTATGAATTTCTGACCCCTTTCATAATGCCCGTGTGTAGTCCTATACATGTATGTTTTGATTGCTGGGCATGACCCGTAATTTAAATAATCTAATGGTGGTGTGAAGGGAGTCGATATGTTTGTTCAATATTTCAGTATAGAAAAGTAGTATCATGAAGTTTTTAATGGCGACAATATAAAGTACACTTGGACTAAAAGTAGATATCAAAAAAAAAAAACCCAAACACACTGCTTTCACCAGCAACATATCTTGCTCTAACTCCAGGAGTCCAGTACTCTACCGTCAAAGACATAATCTGTGCACATGTGGTGAGGCCGCAGTTCAACTTGATTGGTACAAAGCGGGCAGAGAGAGAATTGCATTGAATTTCGTCGAATATCTCTTTAGTACTGCACTGCAGCAATTGACAAATCTTTGAACCATTATGTCATGCACCGAATACCACCTGAGAGCCCAAATGTTCAGTGAAGGGGTCATGGAACTGAAAGGAAGAATAATGAAACAAAAATACCCCGGCATGTGCAAAATTAGTCTGTGGTGCTATATATTACTCATATATATGCTTGTATTCAATACACCCACACATTATTGCGATATTCATTGCTTCGGTATTCTTATTTACCCAGACATATTATGCATGTAGCTATCTTAGTCCTCCTAATTCATTAGCATTTCACATAATTTGTCTCGAAGCAGCTATTTCCGTTTGAGACAACACACTTGAAAATCTGATTAAACTAGGCTCACATTTTGTTTCATTGATTCCAAGTCTACGTAATAATTCCAGAAGTGTATCGCATATGAAATAAACCTGAAACTTGAAATATACAAACTGTTGATCGTATGATGCTATTGATGGTTCGCGATTAATAAATGTTTTAATGTAAATGAACTTTGTCTCACGTCTGCCCAATGACGTTCCATAGAAGTGGCTTTCAATCATTAGAGGGAACGAAATCTGTACTTTGTTTGATATCGCCCGTGATTAATTCTGTGAAGGAATGCTTCTTTTCAAGTTCAGAATATACGTTGTATATCCAAGGCAAGTGGTGGCCATCAGAACAAATACTTTTTCCAAATACTTACACCAGTGTATGAAATACATTCGAATCTATATGTGCTAATCAGTTGAAATCTACAATACAACAGTGAGAAACATAACGAGGGAATAAATTCACTGCATGGTCTACTGCAAAATTTAAGAATGATACTCATGAGAATCTCCTCAACGCTATAACTTTCCAGCCTATAGCTATATACCATTTAGTTATGGTATGTATAAAGTGGTTGAAATGAACACAGTTCATATTGCCAAACTATGGATCCTCTTTATCAGTATCAATACTTACATACCAGGATCACAGTGTTGACATTATTAGGTAATTTCCGAGTGTAATCCTTCAGGTAGTAAATCAGTCTGACTATGCTGGGAAAAAACCTAGTGGACCTGTAAAGAATGAGCGGCGACAGATTCCTGTGCAACCATATTAGTCGCTTGTCAGATTGTTTGCAATAAAGTTGATCACTGATAGTCTTTCACAAAAACGGCTGTTCTTTCACAAAAAACGGTAGTAAACTTAAATCATCATGTGTTGTTCCAAATTCAAGGCTTCGTCACACCTGCGTGTATTATATATATATTGTACTTTTATTTGAGTCACCATCATGAAGTTCCACAATCAAAATGATTCTGTGACTTAGCCGAGCCATGAACAATTTATTGTTCCAATGCTGCAGACATTATGTGTGTACATATATTGACATTCATGTTTCGAGTGCATTCCATCTATCTATCTATTTACCTTTTTATCACAGCCACATCAGGGCCACGGAAACGTCACTTAGTGCAGTTTCCCAGTTATTGTCACTGTTATTGTCACTGTGTGGGTGACAATAATATGCATAGTATCGTGGATTACCAATTATCGTCAAATGATATACTATGATTTACTCATTCATGTCAAATTACATACATTACCACATATATATATTTCATACTTGCGGCATCGGTTCCGATACCAATTCAGAGAATTTCCAAGAAACAGCCCAGTTTGAAAGCCACTTGCTCTTAAGAGGGTTCTACTTAAATGCGATTATATTTCATACTGGACTAAATCCATGATGCTCAATGGAACCTTGTCTAGGTGAGAAGGAAGTGCTAATGCTCGTGACATTTAGAACTTTCTAAAGTGATAACACTCACGCTATATGATACGTCTACTGGAGGAGAGAATAATGAATGAGCTAATCCGTCAACAAACTCATTCAGCATGTGATATCTGATGGTACCCAGTACACCCTAGTTAGAGTGTATGGCTGCCAGAGGTTCATAATGCACGAAATATATCTAAAACATCCAAATGTTAGAGATACTAGCATTTTTATTCAGTTCCATGGTGAAACACAGAATAAATTAAAATAAATGTGCAGATCTGATGATGAGGTGTTTTACCCTTCCTTACAAAAGATAATGAACAACTCTGATATCATTTGTTCATGTATTTCTTCATCTCATTCGTACCATTATTTTATGATGCCATATCAGTTTTATTTGCCAAACTGGATCAGATTGCACTTGCATCGGATGCAGATATATTACTGAAACAAACAGTGCATATACCATTGTAAGTGTGAAACCTTTTTGGTTCTATGATATGTCATCAGTCACAGAAGCTGCTGGGTTATTTGGTGTTCTGTTAGCTGTTTAATGAATGAGTATTTTTCTGCCATAAACAATTCTGATTAATGACTCGAGAAAAGACCTAAGATGAAAACACCTGCACACCAGTGCATCGGGAACAATTTTGAGATTGCAGGATTCTATACTTTCATTATAGGGTTTGAGGGAGTTCAATAACACTTCTAAGAACCAGGAATTCAACAATGCACATCATGCTACACAGAGTCGGTCACAAAGCATTGTACTTTGTTGACAACGCCATGAATCAGTATCGCATTGACTTATCCTCTTATGATCATCTCTGATTAGGGACCTACTCAACAAATATCTATGTTGACGGAGCTTACTGGGTTCGTTTACAGTGACTGACATCCACAATCATAATCCCATAAATATATGGCACAGCCCACAACCAAGTGTATCTTTCAAAATTGAGGTATTTTATTAAAATAATAGTAAACTTTTATTTCATTGAAGTAATATAATATTTCAATTTACCAGTCCGATTGAATACTACCACTGATAACAATAGAATACATGTGGAAGATTTTGCTGAAGTATCCTCATTTACCGAGTTTGAAGTTTGAAACTGACAGAATAATGTCGACTCTGTCCAACATTGACTTGAATATTCCAACGAATGGTTCAGACTTTGAAAGTATGATACTAATCGTACATTATGAGTATATGTTCGTGCTCAATATTTTTTCACCTTTGATATCTAATGTACCTGATGTACCTTCTTGATATTATTCATCAATTCTGACAATATAATTATATTTGTGCACATTATGGGTGTCATGGGCATATTATGTAGAATCAGGGCAGAAAGTTTGATGTTGTTCAGTGTATTTCAACTCAGAAACCCCGTGTCCTCGATCATTCCTAATTTGGGTCGAAAGTCTTATGCCTAGGTCACATTTGCACCGGTCGCCGGCCGATGCGAATACATCGGTGATTCTCACCGATGTTCCGGCCGCCGGTAACCTTTTTGTACATATCTCTCGAGTGGTCATGAAAGCACCGGGCATTGGCAGATCACCGGTCGACACCTATCCGGACAACGTACACTGACCGGCCGGCATACATAGGAATGGGGGGAGAAAGTGTACCTTGATGCCTGCGGGAGACCAACCAGTCACTTAGCAGGCATGGCCGGTGACCGACTGACGTCCGGACGGTTCTTCCCTATCGGCCGATTGCCGGACGGGTAACGGACAGTCTGTCTCCGATATATAAAGGCAGTCGGTGGTTGCCCGCCAGATACACATTAGATGGCGCGTAGAGTGTCCATGTAAAAATTACAGAATTCTTTCTCATACAACATACGAACTTTCTCATACATTGAAAATGCTTGAAGTCTCCATGGTGCTCCCTCTCCAGCTCTGCCATCAAAGTATCAAAATGGTCTTATAGCAGGGCGTCTCATCAGCCACGACCGGATCCACCATCTCCGGCGGTTGTGATGTTGCACCGTAGCAACCCTCTCCTCCTCCTGCACCTCCTCCTTGGTGGTGATGAGCACGGGCATAGGCTACTGCAACTGCAGCCAAGCAAACCATCCTGCCAAGTTCTTTTTTGTGGACTAAATATCCTGGAATAGACATAGAATCAATACCCAGTATTAAGTATTCCGAGCGAACAAAACAGGGTCCGTTATCCAATCTCGTAGTCCGGGAACAGAAAGTCAAATCAGGCATACGAAAACAGGCGTACGAAAACAGAAAACAAAAATGACAGGGAAACTCATGAATCCCCAAAAATGGCCATTAGGAGGTGAAATCAGGTGTTCCGGAAAGAGTGATCATTTCCTGCCCCACTAGTGGCACCCGTCATGAATTCCCCAAAATTAACATGAAAATAGATCTAGTTGCATGGCATTCATGGATTTGGTGTATTTATCAACCAGATCACGATGACGTCCACATAATTTCTTGAAGACAGCTAAATCCTTGTTGCAGCCGTTTCGAGACTAGCTGGGCAATTCGATAAACAAAGTTCTCATATTTGCAACTCGCTCTGGAATAGCGTATAAGTTGAGATACAAACACATCATATGCTGGTGACACAGGAATGTTGGTGCTTAGAAAAGGGAAATTGACTTTGGAAAAAAATTGAAATTATCACGTTTTTCATACAATGTGGTTGATAGGTTAGAATCATTATCAATCTCCAACCTCAGGTCTAGATAGTTGGAAAAATTAGCGGAGTCTGTAGTATTCTTGATTTCAAGTTCCTTAGGATATTTGACATCCAAATAATCACCAAACTTGGGATTATTTAGCGACAAATGAGCGGTATTATATTTAACTACAATATAGTGGTACCGACGTTGTCCCTTTTTAGAGAAAAAATAATTATTGATTAGTTTTTTTTTTAGCTGAGACTTCAGTTCAAAATGAGGTATAGTTGTGTACAAAGTGGAAAAATCAAATGTTTAGATAGACGTTACTTTTGAAAGTGTGTGAGCATGTAGATATTCCAATAAAGATTTGTAATTTTTTAATATCCACATTTGGTTTATACCACTTCTAAAATAGATGGTTTCACAGTACTTTTGGAGACCCTGTTTAATTTTAGACAATTTAACAGTTATTACAAATTATTATCACATCGCCTAGACAAATATTAATAGACAATCAATTAGTAGACAAATAATAGACAAAAAATAAATTATGAAAAATTTATATAAAAAAAACCCAAAAAAATAATTAATAAAAATTATTAGACAAATAGCTGTGCTCGTTTATGTAGGCCTACAGTTTTATCCATAACATAATGGGTATCGACCGGCCAAACAATCACGCCCTACCGGAAACCCCACGGTACCCTGCTGATAACTGCTAGGTGACCGTCTTGTATGTACAAATCGGCCGAATATCGGAAAAGCACCTCCCGCACATTCATCGGTGCCTGGCATGATACCCTGCGTTGACCGTCTCGTATGTAAAAATCGATCGATAATCTGAAAAAAACCCACCGCACATCCATCGGCGCATGACAGGATACCCTGCGGTGATCGCCTGGTGAGCTACTCATATCAATCGGCCGATAAATTTGGTCAATCCCCTCGGTTATAACAATGTACAGATCAGTGGCCAGTGGAAAAGAAAACACGTTGCTTGAGTTGCTGTCATTCGACATAATCATTTATCGTTCGATAGCATAAACAGATGTGATGAATCACTAATATGTCACAACAAAACTTGTATTGAACCAGACCATTTAACCACAGGAAGTCACGATGAAAACAATTATCGCAAGACGTGTGAATTTGAGTCAATGTGTTGGTCATGATGATGAACCAGCATGTTTGTTGGAGTTCAAAGTTTTATTTCGTGCTCTGCCTACACTCAAAATATTGAAAATGTATCTACTTGGAATAAGACTGAAGGTTTGTGTCCGTATGGACGTTATCGGTTCTCACGCTGTCATAGCACATCGTGGTCGGTGATCCGTCTGTTGATCGAGAAGACGCGATCAAAAGCGATCAGCAACAACCAACTGAATAACTACACTGGCCACATTTCAACAAGAACCTTTGTATTTTGTTTGGGATTTGCTGGTGAAATAAGTGATTTATTTCCCTGGAGTTTGACATATTGGGAACAATGTTCCTCTTTTATCCACAACACCAAGACATGATTGTAGTGTGACTGGAGTAAATGTACCTTTCAGTTGAGAGCAAGTCCTGTATGTGTCAAACCATCATGATCCAGATATGTGTACATGATGATGAGCGGGAGACCTTTTGTGAGATCTACGTATGGCCATGGATTTCTTGTTATCCATAGTCAAAGTGAGAGCTACAGCAACTGAATATAGCACAGTGGTTAATCTTTGTGGAATTGAATTGACCAAGCGGATCATATACAGTCTTCTGCCCTATGGATCATGTTTCACAATATCACAGCCTAAGGCCAAAAAAAGTATTATGGTTCTGGTTAGGCGCGTGCAGCAGTTTTAACCCCGCGCATCACTCGTTTAAAAAAAAATCGCGCGCATCACTTTTTGAGGTGAAATTCCCCGTACACCGATTTTTGGGAGATAATGATCATGAAAAAATGGTACCGAATGTCTTTGACATGTCAAAACTTGGTGTATGGCTGGCCAAACAGGGCAAATTCAACCGGGTCGGTTATCAACAGCCAATTTTAGGGGAAAATGGTTGGCCGAATGGGCCATATTTGACCAGATCAGTCATCGGCCACCAATTTTGACAAAAAAAAAAAGAAGAAGAAAAAAGAAAATCGTGTCGTAGCATCACTTTTTCGGGGACCCCAGTAACCAGAACCATAATATTTTTTTTTGCCTGAAGTCACGGTCCTTGAAACCAATATAAAATGCAATCGAATATGATATAACATGGCAAGGGAATGTATAAATATTGCCAGAATTATGAAAGCAATAACAATTTTCCCCGATGTCTTTTCAGTGGCTCCTTAGTATTGTTGCATTTCAATGTTGATGTTTTTGCAAGAGAATGTTCAACAAATAATGACGGCTACGAATGCTAACTCTTGACGGTTATCACGTTACAGAGGCACAGTCATCAACTATTGAATTATCCACTGAATGCATTCCTTGGGCGAATATCAAATGCAGAACAATAATTCTACCAGCAAATCCAAATTGCTCTTTCATGAATTTGATATTTGTTAAATTCTCTAAGACGCTTAAGTAATCGAATCTCATACACTTCAACTCACACATTGTAAAAGACTCAAAGAAACCCACGATATTTGAAATATTTTATCATTTGATTACGAATCACAGAGATGAGTATTACATTGGTTAATAGTTAACACCATTTATTTTTTTCTCGGAAACTCCATCTGGTTTTATATGGAACTAAATCACAAACTAACAGTCTGCAAGTGGTTGGTCTGCTCCTGGGTCTGGCCTTGAGAACGACAGAATGACTATTTCACATCACTACTAATCACTAACCCCTATAAACCAAATTGAGAGTCAGGTGAAATCATTATTTACCCTAATGATTTCAGCTATGAATCCATGGTCCCGAATTTTCGCCCACCAGTTGATCAGGAATTGTGCAGGGAAAAATACATACATATATTTCAATCAAGACCCATACAAAACGAAAGAACCGAATTTATCGGTGGTTATGTGACTCATTTGTCCATTACCATGAATACCGCTTTCATCCGATTTTTTTTGGCCTTAAAATATTTTATTCTGCTAAAACAAGCTCAGACATACACTGACTATGCATTATTCTATAGTTGGTGTTAATTTCGGGCAATCTTCTTATTCATGCGTGATATAGCAGTGCTGCACCGCATATCTACATTTAAGGTCATAATTGGGACATGATAATTGGCTTGCACAAGGAGGGCCATATCTATTTACTTTTCTTGTTATATCCTGAAACTATTATCCGTGTGAAGGACCATTATAGAATAACATCATCATTTTCGTGTATTGAGTCTTTCTGGTCAATACATTGCAATTTTCCACAGGAACCGGTAATGTGCAGTAAAAGTAGATTACATGACACGGAATGACCCCAGAACGTGATTATCAGCGACATCTAATACCTAACGTTTCCCAGCAAAGAGAAAACGCTTTCCTTGGATGTTCAAGTGCAGACGATCATCAAAGAACTTCAAGTGCCTGATAAGACGAAGAAGTTGTCAAGTGGGCAGGATCAATCCGCTATGCACAGAGCGAAGTGATTCCATGAATACAGCCCACAGCTATGTACGACACCATGGAAAAATGGCAATGGCACCCTAAAGATCATAAAATCACCAATTACAGAGATTCTCTACAAAAAAAAACAATTTGGACAAAGCAACATGATAAGTCCACCATAGGTTGCCATGTAGTTGTCATGATCCCAAAATGGAGAACAATTTGTATCAAACACGATGAGAGCAACGTTAGTAATATATAGCATGGATATGAATATGCCTAACATGCAAGATATTGCAGACTAATTTACATGATAATTTTCCCGGCAACCTGTGCACTGTATCCATGAGCAAACACATGGAAATCCAAATCTGCTTTCATAATACATTCACCAAATTCCCTAACAAAGTATAGTATTCACTTTGTGTCTATCTTGATAATAAAATGATAATGGCCATTGAATATGGATTTTATTCACTACCTTCATCTCAATATAACCAATGCAACACCAGGAAAATATGTATGGATTGGATCTAAACATTTTAAGTTTGTATGGTTCTAGAATTTGTGACGAATTGGCAGATTCTCTCTGTAGTCAATTAACATTAACATTGTTGTCAAAATAAAATGTATTGTTCTCTATCTTCCAATTCCATACACATTTTTCATAAAATCTGTCGACTAATGCACATTTACATATGACTTGCTTCGAATATCAAAATGTTATCATAATTAAACTAGAGCTGAAAATACTGATTTGGTACATTGCTTCTTATGATAATTATAATGTAAAAAACGTTGAAATGAATACTAGTGAATTAACGTATTATTCGATATTATCATATAGGATATACTGATGAATAATACTAAAGATGTCTGGTTCAGAGTAAACAAAGCTGATAGTCTTGAACATGCATGTTTACAAATATACACATATATTTTGTATTTCAACTCAAGTTGATATCTCATTAAGAATGTAATACTGATAATATTATTATTTTATTATAGTTTTTTTTATTATCTAGTTTTATCATAATTAAACTAGAGCTGAAAATACTGATTTGGTACATTGCTTCTCATGATAATTATAATGTAAAAAACGTTGAAATGAATACTAGTGAATTAACGTATTATTCGATATTATCATATAGGATATACTGATGAATAATACTAAAGATGTCTGGTTCAGAGTAAACAAAGCTGATAGTCTTGAACATGCATGTTTACAAATATACACATATATTTTGTATTTCAACTCAAGTTGATATCTCATTAAGAATGTAATACTGATAATATTATTATTTTATTATAGTTTTTTTTATTATAGTCAGTCGCACAATATGTTCCCGAAAACGATCTTGACTTGTTTGGACTGGCAGGTCTGCCCGGGGACTGATAAGTGTGAAACCTTATCGACAGAGTGATATGTCTTGAGGCAATGAGACTAAGGTCACGCCGTCACATCGGATTTGTGGCTGAATAGCAGATAATACCAACCAAACATCTCACAGAGGGGCTTGTGATCAAATGGATTAGCCAACATAATGGGGTTACAATGTACTATAAATGAGCTTATGTATTTTACACCTGTCCCTGTATGTCATCAATAACTGTAAGGATATAATTAATTATTTCATCACGGTATAGCGCCTAAGGACAATATTACATAATGACAACAGATTTAGGGCGCCAACATGATGCATTTCTGATATTTGATATCGTTAGAGTAGCGTGCCATAAGCTTTCAACTAGCACGTGGTAATGCGATAATAGGGCCTGTAAATCACGTGATGTCACTTAGGTAATACGAAAGGTGTATGTTTGTTTGCCACCAGAATCACACGGTAACGGCACGTGACTTGCGGGCCCTATGATTAAATGTATATTATTATCGAATGGTGCAGACACCTGTATCGTCTCGCATTAGGACTCTGACTTCACACATCCAAGTATCATTGACTTGAATATTGAAAATTGAATATCCAGTTCCTTCGCAAAAAACCAACATGCTCTGACGAAGGGTCGTACTGTTCAGGGTGGTTAGGTCATAATGTTTTCAGATGATTTTGTTTTCATACACGTTAATGGAAATAAATACCCACAACCACGAACATCCAATAAACAGTTTCTGGTGTGTATAATTGTGTGACACTTCGTATACGTACTGGTACACGTTTGTGTAGGGCAAGCAATTTAAAACGATATTAAAACTTGCTGCCAAGGAAATGTCAGAATTGAACAATATTGAAGTATGCACAATATCATCACTAGAACTGAAACCAAATACTATGTCTGTTTCACGTGTAAGCCTTGATATTTATATCTTCACGTGATACAACAGTGAATGCATTTATGTGTCACTATGAGAGGCTTAATACAGATTTATTTCTGGTTCAATTTTTGTGTCGATGCTCAAGATGAAGAGCGGATAAAATCCTTACCGATACGAGGTTATGTTATGATCAGACATGATCAGTTATGATCAGACGTGATGTGCATTTCTTAGTCCAAGTCTCAGTTTCTGGAAAAGCAGTTCTGGTAATAGCATTTCATAAAATGTTGTGATGTGCGGCTCCAGTATTTCTGAATTTAGTAGGTATTTAATCACAAGCAGACTTTCCTTTTGAATGGGACAAAATCAGCTAAAATATCATAATTTGTAAGTACTTAATATGTCACCTCATATATCCATGTGATGGCTGCCAACGACATTGCTAGACCAGTTGGTTTGATAACAATATCAAATAATTCTGTTTGGTGACATTTGTCCCTATTTGTATTTTCTTTGCACACTAATTCCTATGAGTGTAATGATGTTATTTTCAAAACTGGCAAAGAATTATGAAGTTTGCTGCCATTTTGGGTATCCAACAAAAAATAATTTCTTGTAAGCCCAAATTCAGACTGGTATCAAACACAAAATCTTGAAAATGATGAAAGAAAAAAATGATTTATTCGACACTTGCTATGGCTTTATAGAGGAACGAAAGATTTGAATGACACCTTTGTTGTCCTTGTCCTCAAATATCGATTAATAGAAATTGAAATTGCATTCTTCTTGATAAATTACTTCAAGTAATATTCGGTATGGATTACTAATATGTTTTGATGGGAAATCCGACTAAGTATTCAAAGACACACTGTGGTTATCATGGGAAATGTGGGTAATATGTTAACATTTTATTCACGTGAATGCAGTACCGATTCCAACATCATGTAAATTAATATCTCACAGCCACCGAAATACACTGCAATTTCACAGCTATTGTTTGATTCCTTCCATATCGATAAATAACGCTTATAGTTCTATATGGATATGCATCTATATCCTTAATCATATATTTTACGATAGCAGATTGCCTTCTGCGTACGTGTGCAGGAGGCCGTAATGTTGGTGACCTTTAGAAAGCTATGTAGTGATAAAACTTCACAACGTATGATATCTTAATATCTCGATGAGAATTATGAATGAGTTAATCCTTCAACAAACTCGATCCGTGTGTGACACACAACATGATACTTGATAAACTATACATCAGTTTAGGATCGTCAAAGATTTGTAGTACATTTTTTGTATCTAGCAATTTCTTTAGGAAATAAATTACACTAATGATTATCAGTCAGTCCCATAAGAAAAAGGGGAAAATTCCGACACAGATTCAACATTTATACACATCACCAACTTAATGTGTCTTATTTCTTTTTTTCCCCAAACTGATTTGAATTCCACTTACATGGCGTGTGGGTGTAATGCTGAAGAAAAATAGGTAGATAATTCATCGGATTTGTCACTGTATGTGTGAAACCCTATTGGACCTGTGATATGTCAGCACTGGGAGGAAACCACTGGGCCACTCGGTGCTATCAGGTGTGAATAAATGATTATATGTCTACAGTGGCATGGCATACTTCGTTGAAGCAGAGACAAAAATTGACCAGTAGTGCAAAATCAAAATAATATTGTCCTGAACTAAACATCAAGATTCAAATACAACTCCCTTTCATACGAATGATGTATTACAAATGTTTTTTAAAATCACACTTCAAGTCTTTTGAAGTTAAAAAGTTGGTTTTACTTGTTATTGCGTAGTGTAATTTTATTCAGGTTATATCGAAAAAAAAAACACCTTCGATGAACCAACTGCTGCTGGTTATGCCAGTGCAGATTTAGACATTTATCATTGGTCGAGCTTTGTTTCCTATCATTCGAAATCACTACATGTGTAATTCATTGAGGATGTATGCGACTGAGGATGTACGCTATTGACCCACGCACAGGGGCTGAAATTCAGAATTCCTTCTCGTTTTTTTCCAAACTTTTAACCCATCATCAATATGACATTGTGCATGCAGAAACTTGGGATCAAAACTTTCTTTAAACATGGCTAAATTTACCTTCCCAAATGCCTGCAAAATGTGTCATTTTCGGTCATTTCCACTAAAATCAATATTGAATAAAATCTAGTGTTTACTCATCATCAAAACATCATTGATATTTTCAATATGAATATATATATGGGGGTCACCATCTTAATATTTTGGTTATGTATTGTCAAGAATTTGGAAAACAGTTATTGTTCTAATTTTTGTAAAAAATATCTTCATTCTGCAATTTATGGATGCCAAACTGACGGAGCACAGAGATGCACACCTGGTCCAGTTCCTTGATAAAACTTTCACAACTTGTGCTCACAAAAATCAGTTGGTGAATCTTCTGAAAGGTGGACACGTTTCAGCTTTTTTGCTGGACTCATGTATAAATATTGTTGACGACCTTCTAGTAACAAAGGTGAACATTTCAGCACATTTCCCCTTATACCGAAAAAAACCCACATGTTTAATTGGTGGATAATGTGCATGATGCGACTGCACAATGGGATGAAGCTTTTAACACTGATACTACTTTGTGAATTTCTCTTGAGGCCGTTTCAATGCCTTTGAGGTGTTTCCAACTGGTGATTGAGTAAATATGTGACGTGAATAATTTGCCTGTGGTGTACATCGAATATACAGCTGTATTAAGTGTTGTAGTTCAGTGTTGTACTCTATCATTATCGTGGATGAGAGTGAACGGGAAAGGTGAGTTATCATCTGCGTTGTCAACAAAATACTAGTCATGGAGGAGACTATTATATTGATCATTGGGCAAGTCAAGCAGTTCCACGAAAATCCTAGCTTTATTCATGAAGACATCAACAGTTCCAGGAAATATATCCTTAGCGCCATACATGAAGGTATACTGAACCTTGTAACCCCGTTTGCATCTACAATATACAATCTAAATCCTTGCCACTCGTAACATCAAGTTTTCATCTATAATCTCAACCTCAAGACCTTCTAATGCAATAATGCAACATGGAAGCTTGTGTGACCCAAACCAGACCACGTGTAACTGCGTGTACAACCCAAACATGTGACACGGAATACCTACTTTATTATCTGAGATTTTACTCACAATACTGTATGAAGGCAGCGTAAAAGTTGCTGGTGAAAATTCTGCAGTTGCCTGATAACAAAGGAGCAAAAGACAGCTTTGAATGTGCCTCCTTCGTTTTGGACTTGAATTGAATACAGCATGCGATTGCGCTTGGTAAATATATTTTATTATCACTATTTTGTCACTTGTATGCAGCACGTCCTCGAAAATTTGTTATTTATGTTTCATATCTTTCCAATAAGTATACATAGCAAGAAGGTGGAAAGTTCATTGAATACTTTGAGCAGATAGAACCACATCAAGTGCCCAATCTCACTTGATCATGTAGTACCATGTTTACTTGACACCATATCGAAACTTCCACTTAAAACAATGTCATAGATTTTAATCGACACTATGGAGCATGGTGTTCAATCCTTGTTGAAGCTGGCGGGGCTAAGTGGGTTCGCCTATGGGAATTGTAGTCTTTTACTCCATAGATCACAGTACATATTCGCCTCCATGTGGCACATATTGTGATTGTCATTCTGCAAAATCAATGTCATTGTGAGAATAACACCATGAAAATGAACCACTGTTCAGGATATCCAACACAAAAACTTTACTTTGCTTTGATATTTATCATGAAAAGCAAATGTGATTATGTGCCATTATGAAAAACAACTTCATGTAGGAACAAGATATTATTATTATAATGGCTAACGTGATTCACGTAAATGCTTCCGTGATTGTAATATCAATGCCAATATCACAGCAACATATCGCCCAGAACCCTGCTAGACACCTTTTGAACCACTCGATTAACTTCTGTTATACTTCTGTATTTATATGCATCCAAATTGATTTGATGATGCTGATATATTATATTATATATGATATACGTGATATATTAACGGTCCCCAATTTAGGTGTATGAACAACTCTGACATGAAGTTATCAACCTGTTGTCTCTTGGCTAACAAACTTAAGCTATAATACCATATTGGGTTTATTTACGAAACTGAATCACAGTGCATTTGTAAGGTGTTTAGATGTAATCCTGACACAAACAGGTAGCAAAGTAATTAGATTTGTCACTGTATGTGTGAAACCTTATTGGAACTGTGATATGTCGACAGCGGGAGAAAACGGTTGGACACTCCGTGCTATCAACTGCGTAATAAATAAGTACATGTATCTGTCCACATAAACGGCAAGGTGTTCTGCAGAAAGAAAAAGATATGGTGTAGTATCTTTGAAAATCAGTGTTGCATCACAAATGTTATCAGGATTGCACGATTTTATATTTTATTTCGCATTTCAAAATTGCTTTCATTGTTCTTTTCGTTGTCATTTTTGTTCAGTTTTGCAGTTTTGTACCGGCTTTGCTTCTGTTCGATTCAAGAGTCTTCCATTTGAATGAATTATTCTTGTATGGCGTTTTATTTGAATACAATATAATTGCACTATAAGCTGGATGCCAATACTATACCAGTAATATCTACATGGATGAGCACGACACATATAAGTTTTCATAAAAGCCATTGTTACAAGATGTAATAGTCCATGAGCCCAGAGGACCAACTTGCCCCCCCCCCCCCGAAATCTCCACGAGGGATGTCGTTTTGTTAAAGGGATCCTTGAGCTTCAGGATCCACTTGTTGACACTTGATATCCTGGAATGAACTATCCAATATGGCGGCTTTTCAAAATGGCCGCCATCAAACCCGAGAGATTCCTTGAAACACAAATTTGTATTTTTCCTCGCCCCTAATTGTGATAGAGACACAAATTTGGTACCTGAACATATGTTTTAGAGGTCAAGGAATGCAATGAAAATATTAGAAACACGCCATTCTTAAAAGTCGCCATATCGGATAGTTCATTCCAGGATATCGAGTGTTAACAAGTGGATTCTGAAGCTCAAGGGTCTCCTGAACAAAACGACACCCCTCGCGGAGAGTCCCGGGGGGGGGGGGGGGGGGGGTGGTGCACGATGGCCTCCTGGACTATAAGGACCATAAAAAGTTCAATGCTCTTTACATGTATATGTAAATAAAAGTTTGCAATACTGAAGCAAAATTTTTTTGCTAACATTTATTGATATTTTCGAACATAATGCGAACCCTCATTGTACCAGGTGTCACGACATTGTATAAATAGGTGAGGAAATGAACCAAACAAAAATTTTGCCCGCTGGTATTTGTTTCTTGGTGATGCATATCTGGTGTACTATACAGTGAGCGGGGAGTAACCCAGGAAAGAAAATCTTCATGTAGCCTAGACAGAAAATTATTTATTACGCAGTTGATAGCGGTTGGAGTGTGAAAGTGTTTTTCCCCACTGTCGACATATCACAGATCCAATAAGGTTTCACACATACAGTGGCGAATCCAATTACTCTTCTACCTGTTTGTTTCACCATACAAGTGCAATCTGGTTCAGTTTCGTAAATAAACGCAACATGGTATTATATTTTAAGTTTGTTATCCGGGAGACACCTGAATTTTGAAGGTAATATGTCACGTGCATGTGCACCTCTTAAACACGTGGGTGAAATACCGTTCAGCAGCATCAAATCAATTTGTACTGGCATAATTAGTATAAAAAAGAGGTTGAACGAATGGTTAAAAAGGTGTCTTGCAGGGGTTCTGGGAGATTTATTGATGTGATATTCGAATTGATATTACATTCACGAGACATTCACGTAAATCACGTTGATCATTGTATTAACAATATTTTATTACTACTTTTCATACTAAATATAAAGGTTACTTGCCCGGTTAGCTCAGTTCGTATATGAGCTGACCTCTCGCAAATTTGGTCGTTTGGGCCATGGTTGGTGCCCGGCCAAGGTAGTATGCGAGATGGTATGTGATACGTAGCTATATCAGGCAAGTGGGTTTTCAAGGGATTCTCTGGTTTCCTCCCACGATAAATATAATATTTAAAGCAAGATCCGTACAACAAGAGATGACAATATATGGATGTGCATGTTCGTCTTATGTTGTGAAATAAATGAAGCTTGAAACAAACTAATTTTTTTAATTGGATAGTCACTTCATGACAATATAGTGATGCAGTATTTGATATCGCTCAATTTTTCACGATTACCTATATTCCATGTCTCAATTCCATAAACTGCACTTCATTATCGAAGTGCTTTTTCCCAATGACAATGATTTGGCACGCTGACAACCTGTGCCACACCTGACAGTACACTGTAGACAGTGACATTGAACGAGGATATTGTGAAATGTGGTCTACATTGTACAAGACTGTAACCCATAATCCGCAAGAGCGAACCCACGTAGCCCCGTCAGCCTCAACAAGGATTAACCATCCTGCTTTTTATCGTTGATAATAATATACCACATTGTGCCAAATGGAAGTCTCGACATGGTTTAAGTGAACGTGAAACTCCAGAACCAACGTTTGGTCACATGGTGTGCAGAAGTGGTGAGAATTGAATATACCTTATCGGGGAAGCTCACATGTTTGAAAAGGGATGAGTATTTTGTAGCGAATTTTCCTGTGTCTGGTGGATTCAATTTCAAATTTTTGTTGGTTTATCTGCTCAAAGTAGAAAATGGAACTCTACTGCTACATGCCATGACATCGTAGAAGATGCGTATAATTTATTGACAACTTATGAACATAAATAACAATATTTCAATATTTCGATATTACATGTGGCAAACAAGTGTTCATGAGAATATATTTATGCAGCACAATGGGTATGCGGGCCTACATGTCATTGTTTCCCCTTAACCTGTGAAATATACAGGCAAATATAGCACATTCAATGTTTTCTTTTTATTGTCATCAGCAAAACACAAAGTTGTGATGCCTTCACATTATTATGTGACTATATCGTGTGTTGAAGACGACATATGTTTGGGGTCGCGGTTACATGTGGCACGGTTTAGGTAATAACACCTGCCATGATGCATGACTGAGATCACTTGGTTGAGGTTACAGGTCACATGGCTGATGTTATCGGTGGCGATGTCGAACATGCAGATGGCAAATCTACAGTTTGCAATGTTGAGCTCGCATGATGAAAGATTGATTATAGGTGGCAAGGTGAAAGTTACAAATGAAAACAATTACACACGCGGTTCGGTATACATTCATGGACATTTCCTGGAACTGCTTGATCATATCATTCCACATAATACTTGACATTTTGTTGACAAATCACCTCTAGTACGACAGAGTACGACACTGATTACAACACTAATTACAGCGATATATTCGATGTACACCCATAGCCGTATATTCGTAATCTAGCAGTATAGCTCACAGGCCACATTTTATGAGAAAAAAAAATAATGGCTCGATTATAATGGTGTAACTTTATCACCTGATGGAAACATCTCAAAGGCAGTAAAACAGCCTCAAGAGAAATTCTCGGAAGTAGTGCCAGTGTTAAAAGCTTTATCAGATTGTGCAGCCGCATTAATCACAGCATCCATTAATTATACATGACTCTTTTCAGTATCACATGTTGAGAGGAAATGTGCTGAGATGTTCACCATTGATGATACCGTTAAGGATGTCAACAATACTTATACATAAACACAACAGAAGAGCTGAAATGTGTCCACCTACCAGAGGCTTCGCCACTTAATCTCTGCCTGCAGACGGGATGAAAATCCTATCAAATAACTTGTGACATGTTTGTGATCTATCAGTTTGGGATTGATACAAATTTGTATTTGCAGAATAGAAAATTTTAACTTAAATCACCAAAATGTTTGAAATCATTCATTTACACAAGTTTACAACATATCACACACGGAAAAAATTACACGGAGACCCCCATATTATTCGCATTGAGAATATGTACACCAGTTCGTTGATAAGTAGATAAAGTTGCAGAACCAAGTTATTCACATGTTTTTATAAAATACAGATTTTAGTGAAAACTGGGAGTTGAATTTTTGCCATGAATATACACTAAAAAGAATGTATGATCCCAAATTTGATGTGAATATCGTTGTGAGAATCTGGTGGAGATAATTTGAGTATCTGTTGGAGATCGATTGAGTTTGTAGATTTTAACGCAATTCTCAGTGCTTCGCATCCCTTGATGCATGCGATTCCAGCTTTGTCTCATATACGAGTTTAAACTAGGTAACTCTGAGTACCGAACACAAGAAAAGAAAAGTGGCTTCCAGTACTGACACATGCTTCATTTATCCATATGATCAAAGCTATAATCACTTTTAGAATTGACAAAATTTATTCCTTCTGCGATAGCTTTATTTTGTCTATAGAATAAAAAATCGTACAAATTTGGGTCTGAAAATGTGCATTACGTGCCTAAATTGAGTTTCCAAATCAAGATTTGCATCATTTTTTTCCTAAAAGCGGTCCGCCTTCTGGGCGAGTTCTATACATATCTGTTGTTGAACTGTGCATACTTCATATATATTCCCGACTCTCTTGAGATGTACTTCCAAATTTGCGTGACAAACAAGAATTTTGGCTGATTTTAAAATTGATTCCAACTTTAACCATAGTTTGTTTTGAAACCTTTTTTTTGTTCAGGCCACAGGCATATTTGTAGTTAATATAGAACAAATAGTTTTCCTCCCAATATCTTTCAAACGTGTAGTGCTATACGTTTTGGTGTTATACGAATATAGTGCTACAATATTCGTACAAAAGGAAGTTATATTCGTATCTCGATGTCTGTTTGTGATAAAAAATCCTGTTGCACCCCATGTCTGTTCTATGCTCCAATGAACCTTGTCGTGTCACTGTAGACTAATAAGCATTTATTTCACAGCTGATAGCACCGAGTGGCCCAGCAGTTTTCTCCCAATGCCGACATATCACGGGTCCAATAAGGTTTGTTTCAGCACTACACCCCCACGCCGTACAAGTGCCATTTGACGCAATTTCGTAAATATAACAAATACGACACACTAAATTCGTACACACAAACTTGGTGTCAGAATTTTCGTCTTTTCATTATGGAACTGACTTATACTTATCAGCATAATTCATGGCCGAATATTACTAGATATAATAAGTATAATGCAAATCTGTCACACGGAATGAATTTGTTGAAGGATTAGCTCATTCATCATTCTCACCAAGACTTAAAGATATCTTATGTCGCGAGATTATATCACTGGAAGATAACTTCCTAAATGTCACGAGCATTAAGACTTCCTGCAAAAGTAAGCAAGACGCCATTTGACATCATAGAGGCTGCGATAAGTAATTTAGACGAATATACCTAAAGGAAAGTGAAAGTGGTTATTGATATCCAAGGAACCAACCAAGAATCTGTCCAATTGCAGTTCATTGCGGTGGTTCTCGGAATAATTTCACATGATACAGAATTGTTCCTGCTAATCACAGTGTGCCTTTGAACACGAATAATTTAGTCGGACTTCCCTTCAGAATAGGTTTTGTTGTTGGTAATAGATGGATACTTACACTACTAATCCATGGCCGATATAAAGCAAAGCGATCTATCACGATTTCAATTTCTAATAAACAATATTAGAATCCCAGAACAACAAACGTGCAAGTCAAATTTTTCGTTCCTCTATAGAGCCATATCAAATTCAAATAAATAATAAATATTTGTTCCTCTCGTCAGGAAATTTCAAGATTTTGTGTTTGATACCCGTCTGCACTTAAGCTTGTAAAGACAAGTATGATACCAAACACCAAACAATCCGCAAGACTAAACTCAAAATCCATGGACAAAATTTACACAATCGGTATGTTAAGGTTGGACAAAAATTCTAAATTGGTGATCAAGGTCCAAGCAATTTGAATAAAACAGACATCCGGCGAAGCCAAATGTGAGATCAGGTGTACCAGTAAGAGTAAGCTTCTCTTGCCTCGCATGCGACACCCACTGTGATATCCAAAATGAATGCCATCGAGATGAAGGACATAGTTAGGTTATAATAACGACTCTACAAGTACCAATCAACATGATGTGATAATATCTCCCATCATCTGAGTTACAGACAGACCGAGATGGTCTATCAATTCCTGATGACGACCATAAAACTTCTTAAAGGTCGACTGCAATCTAGGTCTCAAATAGCCCTGCTTTAATAACTTATTAGTTAGCATTTTGGCTCTGGCTAGAAAATCTTGGTAATTGGAACATGCTCTAGCATATCGAATGAGTTGAGACACATAGACGCCATACGCAGGAGCTGCTGGTATGCTACTACTCTTAAGAAGAAATTCTTATTTGTTGGTTACCCAAAATGGCAGCAAACTTCATAATCCTTTGTCAATTTTGAACATAATCTCAACACACTCATAGGGAAGAGTGTGGAAAGAAAACTCGAATAGAGACAAACTTGAAAAAAAGAACTCGTCTAGCCAAATGTCCTTGGCAGCCACCACATGCAGATACAAGGACGTAGCGATACATCAGTAACAACGAACTATGATATTCCAACTGGGTTTGTCTCATTGCTGAAAAAGTGACCGAATACCATTTAATAACATTTCAATATCGTGGGTTCCTTCGAATTTTACAAGGTGTGAGTTGAAGTGAACAAGATTTGATTACTTAAGCGTCTTCCAGAATTTCACAAATATCAAATTTATGGAATAGCAATTTGGATTTGCTGGTCGAATTATTGTTCTTCATTTGATATCCACACAAGGAATGCATTCAGTGGATAATTCAATAGTTGATGATTGTGCCTCTGTAACATGATAACCGTCAAGAGTTGACATTCTTAGCAATCATAATTCGCTATAATTCGCTGTAGCATTCTCCTGCAAAAAAGGCAAATGCAGCAACACTCTACTACAGAGCCACTGAGGAGATACCAGGGAAAGTGCACATTTTCAATCCTTCCTCTAGCAATATTTCCGCACAATGATATCATATTCTATTGCATTTTAGATTGTTTTCAATCACAGTGACTTTAGGCTGGGATATTTTGAAATATGATCCATAGGGCAGAAGATTCTATATAATGTTCCTCAGACGCAAACCCGCTTGGTCCCTTCCACTTTATCAATGATTAACCACTGTGCTATTTAGTTGCTGCACCTGTTGTAACTAAATAGAAGGTATTCATTGAAGGAAAAAAATATTCTTTTGAAATATGAACTTGATTGTGGGTTGTGCCATAGTTTATACAATTATGATTGTGGATGACAGTCCCTGGACACGATTCCGGTAAGCCCAGTCAATATAGATGATAGTTGAGCAGGTCCCTAATTAGAGATGATTGAAAGAGAATACGTCAATGTGACACTGATGTATACTATGGTGTTGTCAACAAAGCAAAAGACTCTGTGACCGACTTCAAGTGGTAGGGTGTGCACCGGTTGACGTCCTGGTGTTTAATACTATTATTGAACTCCCTTAAATCCCATAAGGGCAGTATAGAATCGTGCAATGGTGTGAGGGTGTTGTGATTTCCTCTTGGGTCATTTCTCGACAGAACTGTTTTCGAGTTTATTTCTCAGCATTTTTTTATTGGAGATAATAATCATTCATTGAACCTTTGACAGAATATCGAATAATCCATTTGTTTCTGTCACTGATGACATATCACTCGACCAATGAGGTTTCACACACAATCTGATCCAGATTCGCAAATAAAACTGATATGACATTATAGAATAATGGTATGAACGATAGGAAGCAATATATGGAAAATCATATCGGAGTCGTTCATAATCTTTTGTAAAAAGGCATGAAACACCTCATCATCAGATCTGCATATTCATTTTAGTATTTTTGCGTTTCATCATAGGGCAGAATAAAAATGCTAGTGTCTCCAACACATGGATACACATAGAATCAATACCCATTATTAAGTATTCCAAGCGAACAAAACAGGGTCCGTTATCCAATCTCATAGCCCGGGACAGAAAGTATCAGGCATACGAAATGAGAGAAAACAAAAATGACAGGGATTCTCATGAACCCCCAAAAATGGTCATTAGGAGGTGAAACCAGGTGTTCTGGAAAGAGTGAGCATTTCCTGCTTACAAGTGGTACTCTTCATGAATTCCCAAAAAATAACCCGAAAATACATCTAGTTGCATGGCAGTCATGGATTTGGTGTTTGGTGTATCAACCAGATCCTGATGACGTCCATAGAATTTCTTGAAGGCAGCTATAAGTCTTGGTAAAACATATCCTTGTCGCAGCAGTTTAGAGACTAGCTGGGCACTTCGATAGACAAAGTCCTCATATTTGCAACTAGCTCTGGAATAGGTTGAGAAACAAACACACCATATGCTGATGACACAGGAATGTTGCTGCTTAGAAAAGAGAAATTGACTATGGAAAAATTGAAATCATCACGTTTGTCATACAATCTGGTTGAATAGGATAGAATCATTATCAATCTCCAACCTCAGGTCTAGATAGTTGGAAAAATTAGCGGAGTCTGTAGTATCTTTAATTTCAAGTTCCCTAGGATATATGACCTCCAAATAATCACCAAATGGATGTTTCAGATATATTTTGCACATTATGAACCTTTTACTATCACATTCTCAACTAGCATTCATTGGGCACCATCATGTGTCACATGCGGAATGAGTTTGTTGAAGGATTAGCTCATTCATTATTCTCTCCTTGAGTAGAGGTATCATATAGCATGAATGAAAGTTCTAAATGTCAAGAGCATTAGCACTAACTTCGCACCTAGACAAGGTGTCATCCAGCATGGCGAATTCAGTTCAGTATGTAATTTTATCGCATTTAAGTGGCAGCCTCATTACAGCAAGTGGCTTTCAAACTGGACTGTTTCTGGGAAACTTTCCGAACTGATATTTGAGCTGATACCGCAATTATTAAATACTGACACTACATAATATTGTGTGATATATTCGTGAATAGGAAGCTTCGTGAGATACTTGTAAGCCATGCTAGCATCCAGTTATTTTGAAGGAAACATCTGATATGGAATCAGTGTCTGGAAACTATGGCACGTATCGCTTGTCATGGTAGCTTTCATCGCCTCGGGACATATCACACCGACAATAAGGTTTCAAACCAGCCGTGTCGTATTCAGAAAATGTTGCTGGTGAACCCCGTTAATGTTTGAACAATTTCATTGTATAATTGCATGGGATTTATTTATATTACAGAAGTGACGTGTTCAATTTCTAAATCGGTATCCAAAACCTCATAATTCTATTTTGCATTTGGTTAGGTTTTGAATAAAGATATCGTTATTTTTTACAAAACACACCAAGATTTGTTAGAACATGGGTCACACTCAGTACAGCGATCAAATCATATAGTACCACACATGGGCATTATCAGTTTGTGCTCGTCTGGAACATCATTGCGTGTACTCCTAGTGCTGTAGAATACAAACCAGGCCTAATTTTTCAGTAGGATGGAATCAACACAGAATAGGCAATTTTCGATCAACTGTATGCAATGTATAGGTGATTTGTGATTATAATTACGTTTCAACATAGTTAATTAAAGGGGATCAGCTCGTTGGTACACGTTGATTACACATTGATTACACTGGTGGACACGCTCATAAAAGTATCACCCGTGTGCATATGACAAAAGCGTGAGAAGTTAACACAGGCATCGACCCACCAGGCTAGTATTCAGGCCTTATTAAAGAGGTAACAAATTCATGATCTTGTAATTAGTATGTACCCGTGTATGGTTCCAGTGAATGGACAGTGGGATATCATTGATGTTTCGCACATCAAGGTAAATTTTATGTGATGACCAAATGCAATCACACATAAAATGCCTACAAAACGTCATTCTTTTGTGAGCATGTTTAAATAAAGGAATAATTTTGCATTGTGGATTATAAGAGATACAGGATCCATCCAATAGTGTTCCACTGTATCTTTTGTTGAAATGTTTGTGAACAGATTATGAGGGCCGGTTGTATATACTAGTATGTCAGATCAAAAGCTTTTCAATACTTGCACCGTCATTTGGATAGTATCAGATGGCTTTGAAGGTGTGAGCGAAACAAAACAATGCAGATTTTATGATCTATTTTGTGCATTTCAGAACACATGCGTTCAGTTTCCGTTAGAATAATTTGTATCAACATGGTGGTTTTCCTTTTCATGAATAGGGGAGGCCCGGGCATAGGGGTCATACCAGGGGAAACCGTCACCTGTTTTCAACAACAAATGCAGTTACATTTCATCGTGACGTAGCGCGTTGTGTTTTTAGGTTATTATTCAATTGCTTAATATGTATGTTATTGAATCATATAAACGTTTGAAACCACATCGTTATAATATTGGGTAACCTTCTGACGCATTCATTGAAATTTAATGTTGTGTGTGTATTCCCGGGTTAAGTTTATCAAACTTCATGATGCCTAAAGTCAAGTTCATCCATCAGTGAAACACGCTTTTTGGCCGTAATTTTGTTTTGAATAATCGGATCAAATTGAAAGTCTGTGTGTCTTAATTGGGTTTCATGCCGTAATTTTTAACCAAATTTCAGGATTCTAACTCGAAAATTGCCAACTTTTTCAGATATTTTTGAGATAGAATTTGAAAATTGATGAGAAATTACGACATGATACTCAATTGTGACATAAAATTTCAATTTGATTATTCAAAACAAAAGTATGGCCAAAAAGCGTGTTTCACTGATGGATGAAGTTGAGTACAGAGCTACTAATTTTCAACAAACAATATCAGACAAAATCAAAACATATGTTCATTGAACTCCTTTATTTGATGAACTCTCATATGGAGGGGCACATATAAAGAAAACAGTTACATTTGGATGAATATATCAATTTTGAGTGTACTGTTTGTGAATGTCTGTTTGTAGCATTATAGAGAGGTTACAGGGTTCAGAAAATCCACTTGCCCGAGAGGGCATTCGAACCCAGGACCTCACCCAGTCCAACACTCTGCCAAATGAGCCAAAGGGAGATCCCATTAGCCGAGCAAGTAGAAATGCTGACTACCAAATTGGGCGAACCCCGAATGGGCCCTGGCACATACTTCCCCCTCTTCGGAAATCTCGTCTCCGAGAATTGGGCAAGTCCCCACATTGGGCGCCAATATTACAGGGTTCAGAAAAATCCACTTACTTGAGAAGGGATTCGAACCTAGGACCCCACAAACAGTAGTCCAACACTCTTCCAAGTGAGCTGAAGGGATATCCCACTAGCCGAGCTAGTAGGACTGCTGACTACCAAACTGGGCGAACCCCGAATGGGCCCTGGCCAAGAGATAAGAATGGGGTACCTGCTAAAGCCATGTGCTTTTGGGGCTATGAAACAGTCTATTATGCCCAAAAAGTGCAAAAAACGTCATATTCATTGTCTGCATTATGCAAAAACAAACATGACAAAATTTTGATGCAACATTATTACGTTTTTGTATGTATTTGGCACAGTAGACTGTTTCTATGGTTCATCTATACCCGAATTACATGGTGGCGATCCTGGTGGCAAACAGGAACCTCATTATCAGGGAGTCTGCTTGATTTCGGAGGAGTGTGGTTTGAGGTTTACAGAATGCTACAAAAATTGCATGTTTTTTTCATACGGAGACTATCATTTGAAAGCTGTCTGTATGAAATCAATGGCCCATAGTCATCATAGATGTATGTTTTTTCCAGGTTGGTGAGAGAGTCCTGACACTGACGTGTGACTAAGGAAGTCCAGATAACGTGTTTAATGGAACAGGTATTTGTGCCTGCTTCCTTGACGATTTGAACTTGGCAATATCCGCTTCAAGCCAATCGTAGAATTCAATCAGCATCAGTTTCAATACATCCTCCAAAACAGTTTTATTTCGTCCATGGTCAGTAGTTTTAATGGGTCACTTTTGAAAACACTCCATCTAGATCGCCCTAGAGAGAGGCAGTACTTCATACTGTATGGGTGCAACGTTCTCTGTAAACATGGAATCAATATCCAATTGTAGAATCGGAAATCCAGCGCCAGGTAGAATCGGACAATTTCAAGGGACATCACGAACCACATATATAGCAATAAAGAGGTGCAGTTAGGTGGTCCAGGAAACACGTACATTCATACGGTCTTTGAAAATGTCCTTGTATTTGTACTAACTGTATTAAGCGTCCACTGTGAATAGAACATATAGACTCATATTTCATGCAATTTTTACGCATCACAAGTGATGCAACTGGGGTTTTCATCTGTCAGTCATACTGCATTGTGAATTTGTGGGAATTTTCCATGACATCAATGCAGGCTATACCGTGATAAACTCGTGGTGTTTATGTGCTCAATTATGATGTGTCAGATACGAATCACACGCATGATTAGTTAATATACAGCTACGTCCAATTATTAGTGGAATTAATTGTCCTGTCAAATATCATTTGCATAAAACTGCACATGATTCTACATTCACCCATCGCATGAACAATGAGCAACAATCATGAGTGATATCAAACGATACTCAAGTATATCAAAAACCCAAGTACATGTACAAGGTATTCCGAGTGAACAAAACCGAGTCCATGATCCAATCTCAAAGTCAAGTCTCATGCAAAATCGATAGAATTGTATGGAACTTCATAAACCTGCATTATATGGCCATAAGGAGGTTAAATCGGTTGTTCCGAGTGAGTATTTCCTGCCCCATATGTGGCACCAGTCATGAATTCCAAAACATGAACATTCAAAAAGGCTTTGCTGCATGCTGGTGACAAATTTAGTGTACACATCAACATGATCAACAAGATTGTGATGTCGTCTTGAAATTCTTGAAAGCAGTTATGAGTCTTGTTAAAACATAATCGTATTCGCAGCAGTTTGGAGACTAGCTGGGAACTTCGGTGAACAAAGTCCTCATATCTGCTCTTGAATAGCGTATGAGTTGTGAGACAAACAACCTATATGCTGGCGGCTTGTGAATGTTGCTTCTTAGAAAAGGAAAATTGAGTATGGAAAAAGCAAAATCTTCGCGCTTGTCATATAATCTGGTTGGCAAGTTAGAATTTTTATCAGAAGTTAGCATTTTTATCAGAATTCATCCTCTGTAGCTCTCAAAGAGAATATTATAGAGAGGTCATTGTATAGTGGTGAGATGAAATCCAGCTATATATGTTAGCAGGGTGATATGATTCACAAATTTCCAATTGTATATTTCTTTCAATATTCCAATCTTATATACATGGGTCCAATGTCAAAAATTTCTAGCAATAGTTTTTTTTGGTTTTCAAGAGTTCTTAATCAACTCGTTTCAATTGAGTTGAATACTGGCGAACATGACGTAGACGACCAGGTGGTATATGAGCAGTGCAGGATTTGTTAATTGCTACATCACAGCGGGATTGAGAAGATTCCCTACCAAATCATTACGACTCTATCACTGTGGCGATACTGGATGCACTAACGATCTCTAGTGCATCCCGCAATGGCGGACAGTAAACACGGTCAGTTTGGTTTTTAACCGTATTTTTCAATCAAATGACAGGTCCATTTGTGATAAATGGATACTTCGAAGGTAGCCTAGTGTTTTGGTCAAAGACATGCGTAGTTATTTCAAGCAGATCACGCTTTTTTGTTGAGATATGTTGAGGAAAAGAATTAGCGATAAGATTCACCAATGACAAAAGTGAGATTCCCTAACGATATAGATCTGGGCCTAATACGTGTATATTGTAATACGTCCATATCATACAACATTGGGAATTCGTTGATTTATGCGACATAAATTAGCGAATGTCACATTAAAAATAGGAAATCTGTACTAGAATATCATCTGTACACATCAATACATGTCAATTGGTACTTTATTTGACGTTAGCATTTAAATAACGTAGAATTGAATTAATAAAGAAAATATCGTTAGGGAATCGTCACATGTTCGTTAGGGAATCTTCAATTTCACAAAAACAATCGTTAGAGAATCTTTCGGCTTTTTTTGGCTTACTGGCCCATATGGGCCGATAAGCTATTGTCGTGGTTTTTCGTCCGTCGTTGTCGTCTGCCACATCATCTGCTAACATATTTTATATTTTTTTCGGGCTGATGAATTTGTCCATAAATTTGTGTGAATATGTATCAGGTCAATACCCCCTGACTTTTTCTTCATTTTTTAATTGAATCGATTGTGCAGTTTTGGCGGCCATTTTTATGCCGAAAGTGGTCGTTTTTGCATGTTTTCAACTTTAGAAATTATTTTCTCAAAAACTGTTTGATCAGTTTTGAGATTTTAGTTTCAAAATGTTCCCCTCATGTATCCTTATAATGTGTATAAATTTCGATGCTCTTGAATCGCCGGTCTGCATGTGGCGGCCATTTTGATGTTTTTTATGGGGCCCAAATAGGACTTTCCCATGTTAAATTCTCCTACGCTTTATAATGGACCACAATGTTCTTGATATCTCTCATAATATTGAGATTAGAGACTTGGAATCAATTGTGGACATATAGGAAATGATATATGCTGAATATTCTCGTGACCTTGAATTTGACCTCATTTTCAAGGTCCGAGCACAAAATGGCCAATATCTCGCTTATATTTGACTTTACAGCTTAGGAATCAATTGTGGACAAATAGGAAATGATATATGCTTAATATATTCGTGACCTTGAATTTGACCTTTGGCCTCATTTTCAAGGTCAGAGCACAAAATGGCCAATATATCGCTCATTATTGACTATACAGCTTAGGAATCAATTTATAGACATATAGGAAGTGATATATGCTGAATATTCTTGTGACCATGAATTTGACATTTGACCTCATGTTCAAGGTCAGAGCATAAAATGGCTAATATCTCGCTTATTATCGACTTTACAGCTCAGAAATCTATTGTGACCATATAGGAAATGATATATGCCAAATATTCCGATGACCTTGAATTTGACCTTTGACCTCATTTTCAAGGTCAGAGCACAAAATCGCTAATATCTCGCTTATCATTCACTTTACAGCTTGGGAATCAATTGTGGACATATAAGAAATGATCTATACTGAATATTCTCGTGATCTGAATATGACCTTTGATCTCATTTTCAAGGTCAGAGCACAAAATAGCGCATATCTCACTTGTCAACTTTACAGCTTAAGAATCATTTGTGGACATGGAAATGATTATGCTGAATATACATGTGACCTTGTAGTTACCGGATGATCGGTCCGATTGGCTAGCCAGTAAGCTACAGGTCCCTTGGGCCTATGTTTTTCAGACGAGTTTTTCATGCTCAACCCAACATAAATCGCCATGTATTTGCAACGAACGGTTGTTTCGTGCGCATAAGAATCAGCAGATGTATGTGTGTATCGATCACAATCGTAAGTATCGGGAAAATGAAGAAAATTCAAACGAACCGCGAGTGGTGTTCACCATTGCGGGATGCACTAACGATCGTTACTGCATCCAGTCTCACCACAGTGTCTATCTCAACCCCTTTGCTACCAATGAGACTGAATTGTGTCTCGCCACCTGTGTGCAAGCTAGTATTACGTTTTTTGTTAATGAAGAGTAAATGTGGAGAACATCATTGCATATGAGTTGCAGGATTTGCAAAAAAAGTTATTAGGCAAAAACCATTTGAATTATGTGCTATGATGAAATTAGGACACCGTCCACTGCCTCGATGAATTCTTTATATATGTATTTTCCACACACAAAATTTACATTATTGCATTCGGTTTGTTCATTATTCAAGTCATTTGCATTACTTCTATACTGATACGATCAGATTTTTTTATACTACTGGTATTAAATAAATTAGGCCAAGGGCCAAAGATTACCGGACAATGTTTAATATTTTGGGTGTTAGCCAGGTCACTGGTTGAATTCAAGGTCAAGAGAATATCCAGCATATATAACATTAAGCATATATCATGTCCACAGTTGATTGCTAAGCTGTAAGTTCAATAATCAGAGAGATATTAGCAATTTTATGCTGCAGCCTTGAAAATGAAGGGCCAAAGCTCAAATTCAAGGTCATCAAAATATTCAGTGTATATCATTTTCTATATCATGTATATCATGTCCACAATTGATTCCCAAGCCATACAGTCAATAGAGGAGCAAGATATGAGCCAGTTTGTCCTTGGACCTTGGAAATGAGGTCAGAGGTCAAATTCAAGGTCATGAGAATATTCAGCATATATCATTTCCTATATGTCCACAATTGATTCCTAACCTGTAAAATCGATAATAAGTGAGATATTAGCCATTTTGTCTTGTGACCTTGAAAATGAGGTCAAAGGTCAAATTCAAGGTCATGACAATAATCTGCATATATCATTTCCTATATGTTCATAATTGATTGCTAAGCTGTAAAGTTGATAACAAGCGAGATATTAGCTATTTTGTCCTGTGACCTTGAAAATGAGGTCGAAGGTCAAATTCAAGGTCATCAGAATATTCAGCATATATCATTTCCTATATGTCCGCAATTGATTCCTAAGCTGTAGAGTCGATAATAAGCGAGATATAAGCCATTTTGTGCTCTGACCTTGAAACTGAGGTCAGAGGTCAAATTCAAGGTCACGAGAATATTCAGAATATATCATTTCCTATATGTCCACAATTGATTCCTAAGCTGTAGAGTCGATAATAAGCAAGATATAAGCCATTTTGTGCTCTGACCTTGAAAGTGAGGTCAGAGGTCAAATTCAAGGTCACGAGAATATTCAGCATATATCATTTCCTATAGGTCCACAATTGATTCCTAGTCTCTAATCTCAATATCAAGTGAGATATTAGGCATAATGTGTCCCATTATAAAGCATAGGAGAATTTAACATGGGAAAGTCCCATTTGAGCCGAGTTTGGGCCAAAATGGCCCACTTCGAGCGATTCAAGCGCAACGAAATTTATAGACATCATAGGAGTACATCTGAGGAGTGTTATTTATCAAAAAGAAAAAAAGTTACTGAACAGATTTTGAGAAAATGGCCGCCAAAGTCCAAAATCAGGCATTTTTCGTCGAAAATGGCCGCCATTTTGAAAAAAATGCAAAAATAAAAAAACTAAAAAATACCTCCTTCTTGAATTATTTTTAAGTATTTTTGTGCAAAATTTCAGAAAAATTCGCCTGTAAACAAAAAAGATAAAAATGTGGACGATGGACGACGACGGACGACGGACGCAACGCCACGCCAATAGGTTATCGGACCATAGGTCCGGTAACCTAAAAAACAGACTGAATGTGTCAAGCAAATATCTCACTTCACAACAGTGTTCATTCCGTTGGAACAGGGGTTTCCTTTACTAAAATAAATGGAAACCTGTCCATGAATCCCACACACATGTTTCTCTCGTGTTCACATAATAGAAGCATTCCAACTTCAAAGTTAACTCAGCCATCAAATCATATCCGATCATACACTCGGTTTGCTCAAACGCTAATATCAAAGGTGTGGGAAATTCATCCTGTAATTAACGTGTGCTCATATTCCTTGAACTTCATTATATGGACTCCTTGTTCAAATAAGTTGTTTGCAGAAGTAAACATCATTGTTGTCACAGCAATAACAAGTCTTGTTGTTCCCAGACACTATAGTTAAGAAGTGATAACGTGATGTATAGTTTCAATGATCGGGCAGTGGGGAATGATTGATGTTCCGCACAAAAAAGGTGCATTCGCTCTGTGATGTGCACGTGGAAACAATGTTATCCTACTGTAGGCATATTTCAATTAAAGGAATGGTGCGTTGCTTTGTGGGATATAAATATCACGGTATTCATTCAAGTTTCATGGTGTCTTTTATTGAGATGTATGAATATGATAGCAGGTTTTATATGTGTCAGATCAAAGGGTCCGCAATATTTGTGTCATCACTAGGATAATGCGAAATGGATTTCGAGTTGTGTGCAGAACAAAGTATCAAGCTTTTATGGTATTGTTGTTCCCATTTCACAACAACACTGACATTTGCAATTCAGTATATGTCTGGTCATAATGACTTGTGTCAACGAGATATGTTTTATTTTCGCAAGTAACTAGGAACAAAAGCCAAGGACGAGGAGATTTTCATAGAAAAACAAAATGACTCTCAATGACCTTTGCACACGAGCAAACATTCCCGGGAGAAGTATGGGCAGCAAGACACCAAACTTACCCGGAATGAATAAATAGAAGGTGCCACATACTCTTAAGCCTGTCGATATCTCCTATGTCTTGAACATGGGAGAGATTGGAAAAACCGACTCCATTCAACTAAAATATTGAAAAATGTTCTGTACCTGATAAATACGATGACATTTGACGTTATGCATACACTGACATGCTGTTGAGTACTACCTCAATATTCCATTTCAAAAACAAACATTAGCCTGAGAGAACAGTGCTATTTTCGAAACATGGAATGAATCGATGGTCATGGCTGAACATTTGATTTTTTGCCTTCTGATTCAGCTAGAATAACTGAGGGAGTTTCTCTGTTCAATCTCTGAGGTAATTGTAGATTTCAGGACATTAAGCAATCGCTACTAGTTTTTAATAGGACAATTTATTTGCCCAGTGGTGGAACTATTCAGCACACACCAATCTTACTTTCAAGCTTCTGAAGTAGAAAACGTTACCCACACAATGCACTCACGTTGAGATTTAGTAATTATGTATTAGTTGTATTTGATTACATGCACCTAGTTATATGTCCCATATGGAATTGATTCCTGACTAGCGTGCGAATATGTTAAACATTCATCATGTTTGTGTTAATCATCCTCATGTACTACTTCTTATGAATAGTCATAACATTGCGAAGATACGACTTAGTCTGGTTGCAAGTACCGTTATATGATTTGAGATTTACAAAATCCTGCAACATTTGATGTTATTCAATGGTGGGTTATCGCTTTAACCCTGCTGGTATTAGAGATCAATGTCCCACGGTCACATTCAAGACCACTCTATCATCTCTTGCTGTATTCAGGTCGATGGGAGAGCCCGAGGTGTGTACAGATAACGTGTTTGTTGGCACAAGTCTTTGCGGCAAAGGTGCCAGCTCACAAAGAATAACGCAACGGTTTGAACTCAGCAATTTCCGCCTCGAGCCAAGCGTGGAATCAAATCGGCATCGGTTTCATTACATGGTTTGGAGAATATTTATTTCTTCAATTGCCGGCGGCGTCAATGTGCCGTGTTCAATACCGCATTCGTCTAGATTATCTCTCGATTGAGAGTCTGTACTCCACCCTGTAGTTATAGAGCACTCTCTGATGTAAGATGTGTAAATTTCAATTTACAACCTTCAAAGTATATAGTCATTCTTTGATGACGAACACACTTATGAAATACACAGTTATGTAGTACTCCATATTTGCTGGCTGAGGTGTTCACTCAATAATAATGGTTCTGTTGAGCGTGTCGGTTGCTGAAACTAGAATTCCTATATAATATATGTATGTTCGTTGTATTAATGATGGATATATCATATTTCAAGAGATTAACAGCTTGATATCTTGTACTAATGCATTCGGGTGACACTCATTTGGATTGACCACACACTACATTATAAATGATACGTGGTGAATTTGACAGAATCAAGACGTGTTCACAACACCTGCTTCTTTTGAAGCTCCAGAGTGTCACCGCGGAAAGTAACACCACTAGAGTGCATGAACATAGCTGCTGCGCACGGCCAGTAGTTGAAAGTGAACACAGTGGCGTTCATTGGCACAGTTTCTAGGATCAACAGATTCCCATTACCCACGACGCCGATGACGAAAATCATGAAGAATACGATTGGCGTGACATATTGCGTTCCCATGCCTGACGAATGCCAGCGAGGCGGAAATTCGTGATGCGCCACGGCATCGTGCGTAATATCTCCGGATGGTATCTCCATTTTGCCTCGGTGAGATATATGTCAACAACAGTCCAGGATGCTGTTAAGGTCTTTGGATGAACTATTTGGTCGGGCTTTATTTCTATTGCAAAATGTTGTATTTTACGTTTGTTATTGGCATCATCAAAATTTGAGTGTATTGGTGGTAATAGATTGATATTTACATTTTATCATATTCGAAGTGTGTAATTTTCACCGTTGTCAGTTGTATCCCTTTTAAAAATTATGTGCTGTATTGGCGTTCATTCGGCCCCCTGTAAACGAAAAGTAAATGCAATTAGCCATAGGACTTGTCAATATATCGTTTATTATAAACGTCCAGTATTTTTAGGTTACCGGACCTTTGGTCCGATAACCTATTGGCATGGCGTTGCGTCCGTCGTCCGTCCGTCCGTCCGGCGTTAACATTTTTATCTTTAAAGTTAACGATCAAATCTTTCTGAAATTTTGCACAAAAATGCCTAAAAATATTTTGAGAAGGAGGTATTTTTTTGTTTTTTGATTTTCGCACTTTTTTCAAAATGGCGGCCGTTTTTGTCGAAAAACGCTCAATTTTGGACTTTGACGGCCATTTTCTCAAAAACTGTCTGATCAGTTTTGAGTTTTTGGTTTCAAAAGATCCCCCTCATATACCTCTGTGATATGTATAAGTTTGGTTGCCCTAAATTCGCCGGTTTCCGTGTGGCGGCCATTTTGAATTTTTGGCGGGTCGGCGAAAAAAATGTTTTTCACCCCAAATCGCATTACTATCCATTTTGGGCCATTTCTAGTGCAAAAAAAATTTTTCACCCTTTGAAAAAATGTTTGGACTTTTTCCTTCATAATGTGAGCTGTCCGGACTGTACTCATAGAACGCTTGAAGATAGAGCTTAGAAATTGGCACTTTCAAATGGGAAGTCATATATGGCGACTTGGGTGGTGTCCTTGAATTTGACCTTGGATGACCTTGAAAGGTCAAAACGGCCATTTTTGGGTCGAAAAAGGCTCAAATTTGCACCTGGTCTGTATTTTCTCAAAAACTGTCTGATCAGTTTTGAGATTTTTGCTTAAAAAGATTCCTCTTATGTACCTCTGTGACGTGTATAGGTTTTGTTGCCCTTGAATCGCCGATCTCCGTGTGGCGGCCATTTTGAATTTTTGACGACTCGGCGAAAAAAAAAAATTTTGCCCCAAATCGCATTACTATCCATTTTGGGCCATTTCTAGGCAAAAAAATTTTTTGGACTTTTCGGCACTTTTTTTCCTTCATAATGGGAGCTGTCAAGACTGTACTCATAGAACGCTTGAAGATAGAGCTTAGAAATTGGCATTTTCAAATGGGAAGTCATATATGGCGACTTGTGTGGTGACCTTGAATTTGACCTTCGATGACCTTGAAAGGTCAAAACAGCCATTTTGGGGTCAAAAAATGCCCAGATTTGCCTCTATAGATGAAATGCTTGCAGATAGAGCTCATGTTTGCATTATGAACATATAGGAATACATATATATGGCACAACTAATGATGACCTTGAACTTGACGTCAGATTACCTTGAGTGCCAAATGTCTGACTTGGAATGTGTAAATTGACCTGAGCGGCCTAAACGATTCCACCCAACATATAGAATATCAAATGCCGCACACATACTTGTAATGGTAACATCGAAGTTCATACGGATGACCTTGATTGGTAAATCCCAAGGTCATATGTTTACACCGCGAACCTTGATTGGTAAAAGGTCTGTTACCTGCCAATGCTGCCATGGCCAAACCAAAATTGTCCGGTAACCTATCTTTTATTTACGGGATTAATTTAAAGATCAATATCAAACCATGTGATAGATGTGATTGCCTAACTAAAGGGGAGAATCACATATGGTAGTTCAATTGAATGCAGTGTCATGTCACAACAGTTGTTTTGATGACATTACGGCTGTCAGTAAACAGCCACGTGTTCGGTGTCACATAGCCGGCTGTCTCGGAAAGAACATTGACTGTCTGGTTCTGTTCGTTGACTTCTCCGTGACAACACTTCTCAGCAATGAATCGTTAATTAATCACTGTTTTATGTTACTGCAATACCATCAAGAACGCTACAATCGCACTAACTTGAGGGTTTATTCTGATCATCGGAAACCTTTCGGAGAAGTTACCAACCACTTTGTGCTCAATCGAGAGCTTCTCGGTGGAGCATTTCGATGATAAAACTGTAATAAAGTTACATAATTTCACTGGAACACTGTATGGGGTGATAGAAGGTAAATCTATTCACCAAATATCTTACCGTGTTTCGTTCATACTGAAACGATGGGAGGCATTTTGCCACATCCGCATCAAGAGGAGGTATTGGAGTTTCCAGGATATCCGATTTTCGATGTGCAATAAGTGTATGCACATAGCAAGGCATAATGCCGTGTTGAGCGGCATTAATCTTTAATCATCATTCATAACTGCGCTTGCTTTTGTCTCGGGATGGAATTTATGCATATCATATGCAGAATACAACTGCGCACTTGGAATATGCTTCGTAGTTAATATATGTATGTGTATGCTCTGTACCCAAATTTTACATGTCATACGATATTGTCACGCGATTCTGCAGATAAATTGATGGAAAACTTTTCAGACGAAGATGAAGAAAATCAATGCATTTATTCTTCTGGGTGAGAGGTATTAATAATAATAATACCCTTGAGTGAAAGAGACGCCAGTGGTTAAGGATCTGTGCAGTGTGTGTCGAGAGTTTTCAGGGCTGCTGAATACTGTTCAGAAAATCGATTTCATTAGATGATGGAAGTCGTGTCTATAATCAGTGATTTACATGTGGTTTGGAACGATCGTCAGGAATGGGATGTAATCTATCGTCTTCATGGGTGTACAATCCCTCTGTGGCGGTCACTTGGATGTCATGGCGATACTCGCCAACTGGAGAACAGTGCAGAACTCTCACAATCTTCTCGTGTAAAAATGCACGAAAATAATGAGGCGCCTGGCGTGAAACACACATCGTAATAAGTTTGAATCATGTACTGCTCGCGTGACACATATGTTACAGCGTAAGGACCCAATGATTTACTGTTTGATGCCTTATTCGGATACTGGTCCAATATATCATGACCAAAAAATGTCTTCAACCATGATCAATGCGAGCAAGCGACTATTATTTTTCCCACTGCAGGGACGAGGGCAGACATTTCGGATTTCCTCGCTGTTAATGCGCTGAGATCACGTTGAATACTTCCTTGATTGATCCAGTAATTTCGGGATCGTCCGCTTCAATGAACCATCAGAACACATTGATTGCGACTAGGAATTACTAGGAATTTTTCCGCCGCATGGTCTCAGTTCCAGCACATCTGTTTATCTTTTTTCGTGTAGTCGGTGATCTGCACGCCGATTGCTCACTCGTGTCAGATAATTAAAGATGGAATCAATTTTAAAATCAGCCAAATTTAGCATTCCTGTTTGTTACGCAAACTTGAAAGTACATCTCGAGATAGTCGGGAATATACAGGGAATATGTACAGTTCGACAACAGATTCTTGGAAAATTGCCGTTGATCGTGCATGAAAAGCGTGGATAGAGATCGGCCAGCGTACAGGCCACAGAACGGTAACCCGTTTAGCCAATCAGCGAGCGTTCACCTCACTCAGGCAATTTAAAGGGAAACCTTTGTGAAACATCACCTCGTATATTTTTTCATGCCAGATTTCTGGACGAGTGTATATTCACCTGAAAGAATACACTGCTGGGAAATAATGACCCGGTTTCCAAGGCAATATCTTGTTGTCGTTCTTCTCAGGAGCTGGGGAAGCAAAGGGGTTTTGCATGCCCATCATCACCCATAATTTCGGGTAGTTTTACCCGGGGTCCATTCGAGGCAGAATAGCGAAAATCCCATGTCTCGTCAAATATATTCATGCTTATCACCCGATGTACAATACATCAATTGATAAAACTAGCATAGTGGTTAGGCTGGGATTTTTTTTGGAAAGGTGTTATGGATCACCAAAATGAGACCATTTAGCATTGAGTTGAATGGCCAATTTAATTACTATACTTTGCCCTACATTGCCGGTTGCCACAGTATCTAGACAGATACCGATGACGTCATGAGACTGTGTGTAGAACTCGCCCGTAAAGGCGGGCCGCTTTGAGGAAAAATTGATACGAGATTGACTGACCCGAGTTTTGATCTTGATTTGACAACTAAATTTAGGCACGTAATACACATTTTCAGACTCAAATTTGTACGACTTCTCATTCTATAAACAAAACAAAGCTACCGCAGAATAAATAAATGTTGTCAATTCCAAAAAGTGATTATAGCTTTAATTAGGTACTTTCAGTTTTGTTGGACTCGTCCTCCGTTTTTCCCGACTTTATTCAACCATCACTGCACGCGGATAAAACCCGAGCCAGCACACATCGCAACGACTGCGACATGTCTTCCTTCTAAGTATATATGTAGATTAATTAGGCTAGGAAACGATTGAAATCCTAAACGTGTAGGGGTTCAAAGTCTTTTTCCCGTTTTTGCATTAGGCAAAAAAATCAATAATACGATGACGAACAAACTCCGCTTTTCATGTCCGGATCAGAGCAATACTGACATGTAAGAAATCACGCGTTCATTCAAGTCTCATTCCTAATTAGTTAATAATGAAAAACCAACACACGACTTTGCGTGCAATTTTTCGTCTGACAGATACTTATCTAGGATATGTTCAATTACTGTCAATATAAGAGAATGTAAATGGTTTGAAAACTGAATTAAATGCTAGTGGACAGGTGTTGCCCTCTCTCGTTATTGTCGAAGGTAGTTGTCAGAGAACTGGATTTTCCCCTCAACCAAGCGTGGTTACCTAAACTCCGAGACCAAGGAAACTATCTCGAACCAAGAACAAAATCACAACAGAAGCCGTTTCTGGCGCCTCCAAGAGTTGTGACGTGTGGCAAATCAGACCGTATCCAGAACAATCTTTCTCTTATCAAGCGGACAGGTAGCACAATTGATCCAATCGCTTCGAGGGTTGTTGACAGTACGCAGAGAACCCACTGGTTTCCATGGGTATTGTGCCACAAGATCTGGCCAGAGAAGTAGTGATCCTACCGTGGACAGGTGATAACATCATAAAATACATGGATGAACTCATTCAGGGAATCACAACATAAACGTACGTTTGATTTATATCGGACATAAAACACCACTGGATCAGAATGTTGTGTTCGTGATGCCAATGAGATCACGGCCAGTGACCAGCAGGGCGTGGCAACTCAGGTAGATGCCCCGTCTCAGGTACTAGATCCGTCCAGATCGAGGCGATGAGCTCAGGCTTGTATTATGAGTATAAAGAAAATCATATGCGTTGGGTCTTTGCTGACCTTGAAATTGACGTCAACAGACATTGAGTGGCGTATCTCCAAAAGTTGCTGAAAAGATTTTCCAGAAAAATAAGGAAATGGCCGTTAATTCTGTATGAACGATTAAATCCAAAAAAACTAAAATAAACGCCACACGGTATTAGCACAAGGTATGTTTTGGTATGTACTTTTTCACATATCATCAATTCATTCGATGCCGGTCGAAACCCACGACAGTAAGTTATATGTTCAGATGGGCCGTCAGGCTACATGTAAACATGGCCTCCCTCTGCGAGCAAATCATGCACTGACCTAGTTATCGACAATTAACCCCAGTGCGAAACGAAACTAGAAAATGGTAACAGCAAAATTAGCCCAATGGGCTAGTAAGGTGACCGGAGAAATATACAGAGTTAAGCCGAGAAAGTTGAAAGTCAAATTCAAGGTGACCACTGAAATCGCCATATCTCTAACCGTGAAAATGGGATCAAAGGTTAAATTCTAGATCACCAAACTATTCAGCATACATCATTTCCTATATGTTCACTATGGACCCCTAAGCTGTAAATTTGATGATAAGCGAGATATAAGCCATTTTGTAATCTGACTTTGAAAATAAAATGACTGACCTTGAAATTTAGGTCAAAGGTCAAATTCAATATCATTAAAATATTCAGAATATATCATTTCCTATATGTTCACAATTGATTCCTAAGCTGTAAAGTCGATAATAAGCAAGATATTAGCCATTTTGTCCTGTTGACCTTGAAAATGAGGTCAAAGGTCAAATTCAAGGTCATGAGAATTTTCAGCATATATCATTTCCTATATGTTCACAATTAATTCCTAAGCTGTAAAGTCGCTAATAAGCAAGATATTGGCCATTTTGTCCTGTGACCTTGAAAATAGGTCAAAGGTCAAATTCAAGGTCACGAGCATTTTCAGCATATATCATTTCCTATATGTTCACAATTGATTCCTAAGCTGTAAAGTCGCTAATAAGCAAGATATTGGCCATTTTGTCCTGTGACCTTGAAAATAGGCCAAAGGTCAAATTCAAGGTCACGAGCATTTTCAGCATATATCATTTCCTATATGTTCACAATTGATTCCTGAGCTGTAAAGTCGCTAATAAGCAAGATATTGGCCATTTTGTCCTGTGACCTTGAAAATGAGGTCAAAGGTCAAATTCAAGGTCACGAGAATATTCAGCATATATCATTTCCCATATGTTCACAATTGATTCCTAAGCTGTAAAGTCGATAATAAGCGAGATATCAGCAATTTTGTCCTGTGACCTTGGAAATGAGGTCAAAGGTCAAATTCAAGGACATGAGAATATTCTGCGTATATCATTTCCTATATGTTCACAATTGATTCCTAAGCTGTAAAGTCGATAATAAGCGAGATCTTAGCCATTTTGTCATGTGACCTTCAAAATGAGGTCAAAGGTCAAATTCAAGGTCATGAGAATTTTCAGCATATATCATTTCCTATATGTTCACAATTGATTTCTAAGCTGTTAAGTCGCTGATAAGCAAGATATTGGCCATTTTGTCCTGTGACCTTGAAAATGAGGTCAAAGGTCAAATTCAAGGTCACGAGAATTTTCAGCATATATCATTTCCTATATGTTCACAATTGATTCCTAAGCTGTAAAGTCGCTAATAAGCAAGATATTGGCCAATTTGTCCTGTGACCTTGAAAATGAGGTCAAAGGTCAAATTCAAGGTCATGAGAATATTCAGCATATATCATTTCCTATATGTTCACAATTGATTCCTAAGCTGTAAAGTCGCTAATAAGCAAGATATTGGTCATTTTGTTCTGTGACCTTGAAAATGAGGTCAAAGCTCAAATTCAAGGCCACGAGAATATTCAGCATATATCATTTCCTTTATGTTCACAATTGATTCCTAAGCTGTAAAGTCGATAATAAGCGAGATATTAGCAATTTTGTCCTGCGACCTTGGAAATGAGGTCAAAGGTCAAATTCAAGGTCACGAAAATATTCAGCATATATCATTTCCTATATGTTCACAATTGATTCCTAAACTGTAAAGTCGATAATAAGCGAGATATTAGCCATTTTGTCATGTGACCTTGAAAATGAGGTCAGAGGTCAAATTCAAGGTCACAAGAATATTCAGCATATATCATTTCCTATATGTTCACAACTGATTCCTAAGCTGTAAAGTCGATAATAAGCGAGATATTAGCCATTTTGTCCTGTGACCTTGAAAATGAGGTCAAAAGTCAAATTCAAGGTCACGAGAATATTCAGCATATATCATTTCCTATATGTCCACAATTCATTCCTAGTCTCTAATTTCAATATTAAGTGAGATATTAGGCTTAATGTGTCCCATTATAAAGCATAGGAGAATTTAACATGGGAAAGTCCCATTTGGGCCGAGTTTGGGCCAAAATGGCCCACTTCGAGCGATTCAAGCGCAACGAAATTTATAGACATCATAGAATTACATATGAGGAGTCTTATGTATCAAAGAGAAAAAAAGTTACTGAACAGATTTTGAGAAAATGGCCGCCAAAGTCCAAAATCAGGCCTTTTTCGTCGAAAACGGCCGCCATTTTGAAGAAAAAGCGAAAATCAAAAAACTAAAAAATACCTCCTTCTTGAATTATTTTTAAGTATTTTTCTGCAAAATTTCAGAAAAATTCGCCCGTAAACAAAAAAGATAAAAATGTGGACGACGACGACGACGGACGACGACGGACGACGACGGACGACGGACGACAGACGACGGACGCAACGCCATGCCAATAGGTTATCGGACCATAGGTCCGGTAACCTAAAAACTAGCAGACTAGCTAAATTCAGTTGATACAGCTCTTAGCAGCTCTAATATCTTGTGTTTGGATTATGGCATTTCGCATAGTTCATAATCCATTCTCTCAGGGAGTGAAGATATGTGAAAACTGTTTGTGAGACCACACGGCTGTCGTGTTTCATCAATTTTAGAAATGTTCCATATCTGGAAGTGGAATTTGTGAAAGTGTGTGTAAGGGATTGAGAGGCTGTGGAGTTGGTTGGGAGTGTTATGAGAGAAATTTCGATGTTTTCAAATTGTACCTCTTCATGACAAAATGTGTATAAATGTTTATATCATGTTTACGACGTCGTGAACAAACTTTCTACATCAGCTGTACATGGAAGCGAAGAATGGTCGCGGTTCCCAATAACCTCCACAGACTATAGAGAATGGACCGCACACACTTCTGCTGGGCATGGGATAAATTTCAGCTGATTATCTGCCATGTTTGTTGGAGAACAGCCACTGGTGTAAGTCAGAAAAATAATCCTATTCGTTCATTCTGGTAACTATCGTGCCATGAATATGGATTACTTTGGTGTCAAGGCTATAAACTCAATTCCAGTTTACATACATTGTCAACAGGCTAGATTTTATACACAATAAAATAAGTTTTCATAATTTTCCCAATATCGTCGAATTTGATTGAACAAAAGCAGCGGCTTAGAGTAGATTCAAATCTCCATATTCCGCAATCTGGTATTTTAATAACTAAGACTATCAACAGAATAATTCCATAAAAAGAACACAATCGTTTAGGAAATATGAAACATCGTCGTGTAGGTATGAACAATTGTCAGGTAATAATACAAAATATACACAGAAATGCGATATCATCATATTAATAACAACTGTTGCATGATTTGTCTGCCAAGGCTTGAAGAATGTTGTGGATTATTAAAAAAAAGACGCCTATATTGTCTGTGGAGTAACACAAATGTCTGTTGGATAGAGAGCAGCGACTTCTTTTTGCTCTGTATGTATGTACTTCATTACTATGTACGCCCTGTTCATACGCCCTGTTCAGAGATAATAACTTGTGCACTTGAGGTTGGAAATCTTCTTGATTCGTGTGGAACTGTGCATACATTTGGAACATCATCGTTAAAGAGGATTACGGTATTTAACTAAGTTATATTTCTGTAATCTTCATCTTTGTTTTGATACTTTGCCATTAATTTTTAAGGTCGAACCACAAAAATCGGTATCACAATAAGAAGTGAAACTAGGTTAAAGAGCGCAGAATTGACCCCAGCACGTGATTTCCATGGGCAATTACAACCAAGATTCTTCAAACAAAGACGGATGGGGTCTCTTGGACATTCAACATGTTCAAGTGCAGACAATTATCAAAGAACATCAAATGTATGATGAGATGAAGAAGGTATGAAATGTGCAAGATCAATCAGCTGTCGACTACTTCACCTTACTTGTCGGAAACACTTTCAGCTATGAACACCAACAATAGCAGCGACACCCACATGTCAAATGCACCCAGACTTTGTGACTAGCTATGGACACTGCTAACGAACACATCGTTACAAGTGCTAAATCCCCACAAAATCTGGAACATTTCTGGACAAATACGAAACGATGGGCTATGAATCAGTTTCAACCACATTGTGTATAACAATTACTTTGTATGATAAATGCGCACATTTATACATTACATTCACCGCAAATGAAACTACAAACTCGATTCCCAAAAGGATACATTACCACATCCTAACACTTTTGGAGTGTCATGCGTCGTTTTACGCTGCAATTGAAGTGCGTGGTCTGCCCACCGTAGCTATTCGTTCATTTTCAACCGCGGAAATTACCGAGTAACACCAGATATTCATGATATCCAAGTGAGTCCCGTGAAATGCTGATGTTTGTTGGTGATGTTTTTTTTAAGGAAAACAATAAATTTGCAGTTAGCAATTCCAAATTGGAAGTGATTGCAAATGGTAATGATACTACCGGGCTTCCAAAACTTCCCAGCGGAAACGGAAGTCTCGCCTTTTAGGGGGCAACCGTAATGGAACAGCACGGTGCAATAATCGATAAGCTACAAATACACATATCTAGAAGCTGATCAGACAGCTCGCAACTTTATTATGTGTAAATGGGATACCAACATCTCTTTGTAGAAGATTTGTGTGGAACATTCCACATTACATCTTCAAATATCATTGATGGTTGTTTTCCCTTGGCATTCGAAACAAACTGTTAATTATCATGCAAACAAATAGACGTGGAATCAATACCCAGTATTAAGTATTCCGAGCAAACTAAACAGGGTCCGTTATCCAATCTCATAGTCCAGGTACAGAAAGTCATATCAGGAATACGAAGTGAGAGAAAACAAAAATGACAGGGAAACTCATGAACCCCCAAAAATGGCCATTAGGAGGTGAAATCAGGTGTTCCGGAAAGAGTGAGCATTTCCTGCCCCACTAGTGGCACCCGTCATGAATTCCCCAAAATTAACATGAAAATAGATCTAGTTGCATGGCAGACATGGATTTGCTGTATTTATCAACCAGATCATGATGACGTCCATAGAATTTCTTAAACGCAGCTATAAGTCTTGGTAAAACATATCCTTGTCGCAGCAGTTTAGAGACTAGCTGGGCACTTCGATAGACAACGTCCTCATATTTGCAACTAGCTCTGGAATAGCGTATAAGTTGAGAAACAAACACACCATATGCCGGTGACATAGGAATGTTGCTGCTTAGAAAAGGGAAATTGACTATGGAAAAATTGAAATCATCACGTTTGTCATATAATCTAGTTGACAGGTTAGAATCATTATCAATCTCCAACCTCAGGTCTAGATAGTTGGAAAAATTAGCGAAGTCTGTAGTATCTTTAATTTCAAGTTCCTTAGGATATATGACATCCAAATAATCACCAAACTTGGGATTATTTAGCGACAATACATCATCTATGTATCGGAAAGTGAAATTAAAATTACATGTTAGTTTCTTAGAACCTCCTCGTTGTAAATGTTGGATAAAATCTGATTCATATGAGTATAAAAACAGGTCTGCCAATAATGGTGCACAGTTTGTACCCATGGGAATACCAATAGTTTGTTGAAATATTCGACCACCAATTTCCACAAAAATATTATCAATGAGAAAATTAACCATATTTACCACATCTATTCCAGTATATTTGTATGGGGCATCAGAGTCGCCTTTAACAAAATAAGCGGTATTGTATTTAACTACAATATAGTGGTACCGACGTTGTCCCTTTTTCGAGAAAAATGAATTATTGATTAGTTTTTTAAGCTGAGACTTCAGTTCAGAATGAGGTATAGTTGTGTACAAAGTGGAGAAATCAAATGTTTTGATAGACGTCACTTTTGAAAGTGTGTGAGCATGTAGATATTCCAATAAAGATTTGGAATTTTTTAATACCACATTTGGTTTATACCACTTCTAGAATAGATGGTTTCAGAGTACTTTTGGAGGCCCTGTTTAATTTTAGACAATATAACAGTTAATATTTTAGAAAGGGCTTTGGTAGAACATGACGCTGAACCTGAGAAAAATATCTATGTGTAAAATCCAATTCACATTGTTTGACAAGAGAAATCATGTACATCATGAAGTATTCGAACATGATCTTTTTTCTAGCTATATCTAGTGTAAACTCTGGACAAATCTATAAAGCAGAATCCAGGCCTGCAAATTCTAGTACTTCATAGATCTAGCTCTAGACTATAACTTATTAAAGTCATACTACACATGTTCGAACGCCAATTCCAGCATTCATAATGTTTTTTGTGTTATTTTTATTTGTTGCCTATATCTAGACATCTACAGGGGACACATGCTTATCACTAATCGGGAAATGTCGGATTTTTTCCCTGCGTTTTCATCTAGTGTGAGCGAGACAAATTTTATTTTAAACCAATCAAAGCCTCGTTTTTTGGTTGTTGACACAAAATGATGCATCAATGTTTTTTTTTTAATTTTTCATACTCCAGTGTGGATGCTACAACTTTTAACCGATCTACACACCGTCTGCCCTTCGGTGCGTTCTGTTTATATTCCAAAAGTGGTTCATTTTGGGTGTTATTGTCATCATCAAAATCTTATGGCATTCGGGGTAATAGGTTTACATATACTCTTCATCAAATGTACAGTAGAAATATTTATGTTTTTCACACACTGTCTGTCACACATTCACACATTTGACCGGACGATTTGGGTTCGTCTATTGACATTATCAAATCCGGTTGTATATATGTGGTAATAAGTGAATACCCACGGTGTGCGGTGTAACAACTACGTTTGACTACTGTCTGCCCCTGATGACGCCAGTGTGTCTTTGCATAAACTATTTGGTCGGGCTTTGTTTCTATTGCAAAATATTTTACTTTCGTTTGTTATTGGCATCATTAAAATCTCACTGTATTGGTGGTAGTGGATTGGTGCCTGCATAGAGCATACATGATAATTACAAAGAAAATATATTTATATGGTCAAGAGAGTATCTTTTTTCATGAATTCTCCTTAATTTCAATATTACGGGTTTTGTTCACACATTTCATTCAACTACACGGCTATAGACGTGGAATCAATACCCAGTATCAAGTATTCCGAGCAAACAAAACAGGGTCCGTTATCCAATCTCATAGTCCGGGGACAGAAAGTCATATCAGGCATACGAAGAGAGAGAAAACAAAAATGACAGGGAAACTCATGAACCCCCGAAAATGGGGGTTTTCACACACAATTAGTTGGTGATGACGCATAACAAAAACATTGAATTCCATACATGAAAATTCATGTAAAAAAAAAATCATGTTAAAAATTCGACATTTCCCGACAATAACACCCAATCAGTCGGTATATTTCACACACAATCAGTTGGTGATGACGCAGTTGTGACTTTGGATAAGCATATTTGGTCCGGCTTTGTTCCTATGTCAACCTATTACTGACGATGATATGTATGTACACAGATTTGCGGTCCATGATGATGTCGGTGTGGCTTTGGAATTCAATGTTTGGTTGGCACTTTTTTACTTTCCGTGAAACATCTATTTCTTTCATCAACGAAATGTTTATTACAGAATGTTTGTTTCAAATGTAATACCCCGACATACGCATTAATTCATGTATGGGATAAAAGTATATTATTTTCCTGTTTGCAAAATGGAACAGCGGTTTTCCGCAATGTACGACTGGAATAGGCACAAAAGTTATGAAAATCCGAATTGCTAGAAACAAAACATTTTACAAGCCCAAAATGTGAGAAAAATTGAAATAATACAATAATGAATATTACATCAATGCAAACTGGTATTAGCAAACCTGTACCACGATAAACAGTATTGCATGAACACTTCCTGAACGTGATCCGCCATCCAGCCCCTAAGGTACATAACCAAAGGCAATCGCAATCTCTTTAAAGCTCAAGTGCAGACGGTTATCAAACAAAATCTAGCACATGTCTGATAAGATAAAGCTTCACTCCAGCAGACAAGGTCAGTGAGCTATGAACTGCATGAAGTGACTCTCGAACATCGCACATTCTTATAGTGAGGCACTGAATGAAAATGACACCTCGGCTGCTGTGATGTCGAATAGTTATGGTGAAAAATATGGGTGATATGATAGTATAAGATCCGATGGATTCTTGGTTTGCCGCAATGAAAAACTCGCATTTCGTATCCGGCTTTGTTCCACCACTTACTATGGGTAGAATTGAAGTTGAAATGATGACTGCTTTATGACCGTTGTCTTCTTATATGATGATTTGATCGAGGAGGTACGGGACTGATTCACAATGCGCTGTTTGGTGACTACGCCGCAATAATTACTAAATTTAAGGTTTTCTTTACAGAACACAACGTTGATAATAGTATACTCCCAATATTATCATCATATTTTTGTTCCTTAATATTGTAGAATCTCATGGGCTAGACTGCGGACCAGTCGAGTGAACTTAGTAAGCCAAGCATGCATACCTTCCGAGTGTTCATTAGACCAATAGCATCACGGATGGATACATAAAGGGACGTGGGAATAAGCACAGTTTTTGTGGCTTTGGGAAAGTGTGTGGAAATCAACTGTCTGTGGGGACACTACAATGTGTTTCTTATACGAATCTTTCCTCTCATGTCTCATAACGTGTGCAGCTACCGTTTGCTAATGGCCGCACGGTTAGTCATAATGTGACCAAGTAATGCAGTATCATTTCAGACTGCAGTTTTCAAACTTAAATTTATATTTTTCTTTGGCCGATTCCCAATCGTATCGTGTACCCACCGGTGGTCTTAGGTCAAAAATTTTACGACTTTTGAGTGTCACGATTTTACGACTTTTGAGTGTTCTGAGATTCAAAACCATATTATGAAGCCAGATTTTTCTTCTTTTTATACCATTTTCCGTTCTGAAAACGTGCCTTTTGAAGCCAGATTTAAAAAAAAAATTATACCTTTTCCGTTCTGAAAACGTGCCTTGATGGTGGAATTATTACTATAAAATTTGACAGTTCAACAGTGAACGACAAGGTCAAGCTCACAGAAGAGGTCAAAATCGAGTTGTAATAATTCTTCTTATACTGATGATTATTTCTCTTGTTAATTTCTTATTTTTCTATAGTCAATTCCAATCATTTGCTGTATGACTGATGATCGTACGGTCAAAATACCCTCATTATCGCAAAAGGTCGAAAATGTAAAGGCCATTAGCTAAATCCACCAAATCGTAATATTTCAAGTAGTAGTATTTTCAAAGCCACTGACGATATTCAATAGAATATTCAATATAATGTATGCAGTATAGATCTGAAAGAGTTTGCAAGAGCTTAATGTGTTTAACAAATTTAAGACAAGTTTGTGACATATAAATAAATATGCTACATTTCTATATTTATTTAAGTTTGTTGGTAAAATTTGTTGATTTTACCGAAATAAACCTTCTGGTGTCATTTTGAGATACATGTCTAAAAATGCAAACAGATGGTTCAGCAGTCTTCTATTATACACAAATTATGATGACATTCTCAAGGCGGTCTAAGACTTTTGGACCCCACTGAATGGTAAAAAAATATATGGGTGATATACTTTTTAGTAGCAGTATAACATCAGATGGATTCTTCGTTTGATTAAACCCGCAAGGACAAACTTGAATTTCGTAATTCGGCTATGTTTCACCACTTACTATGGGTATAATTGAAGTTGGATTGACGACTGCTTTTCTAAATTATTTCCATAGGTTGTTGGGCAGTTGTATACTAATTCCATCAGGTGTACAATAGAAACAACTACATTTAACACACTGTCTGTATTGCAGAATATCATAGGCTAGACTGCAGACCAGCCAAGTAACGTTAGTAGGCCAAGCATACACACGTTTCGAGTATTCATTAGACCAATAGTTCCACGTATGAATACATACATGGACGTGGGAATAAGCACAGTGTTTGTGGTTTGTGAAAATAAATTAAGTTCAATTTATTGGCAAATTGTTCCATTCAATTTATTGTGAAAATCAACTACACTACAATGTATTTCTTATCATCACGAATCGTTCCTCTCTTGTTTCATAACGTGTGCAGCTATCGTTGGCTTACTGCCGCACGGCTAGTCATAATGTGAACAAGTGGTGCAATATCATTTCAGCAGGTCACACGCGGAAACATGCGATGGTATCATCACAGGTAGAAACGAGATCCACATTATGACAAATCATCGTTGCTTGGTACATGACATGAATCTTCCACTGATTTCATGAAGCCGATATAAAGGGAAGCTTATGAAGAGAAAGAGCTGCCTATGCTATGGAAGTGTTAACTGATTATCCACTGGACCACTTCCGAGTATCATAGTGAAACGCATTGCCATATTGAATATTGTGGCAAGTTGTCATGGTACGAAAATTTACAAGAATATAACAAAGGGTGTTACCATGAAAATTATCCCAACGATGCAGCTTACCGTGACAAAAATTCATGTGAACATGTATTGCATGGCAATCTTATATAAAGCGCTGTAAGGGAAATTGCTCAAGTACAGAAATGGTATGTTGGCTCTGCCAACGAGTGGATTGTTTATAAAACATCAAAATCATGAAGCACAGATTTCAAACGAATCGTCAAACCTGCTAACGTACAGACATACAGAAATACAGCTAACATACGGCATTTATCCAGTGTCCGAATTTAACTTGAGATGTTACAACATGCATATATTCATTTAGACTTCATTTAACTATTTACGCGTAGACAGCATTTCGTTTGTACATGTATTACAGGCTTGGTACAAAATCACACTACATTTCCGAAGAGCTTGATCTCTCTTATGCCAATAGAAGAGGTTCCACATGCCGTAACGACATTGAACTGGACCCAGGATGTCACGGAACCTCCGGGAAATATGACGTAGTCCCAATTGTTCCCTGTGCCTGAACAGTCCGTCACCTGGTTGGTCCCGTCGCATTCACGATTCAGCTGTGCAGTAAATTGTAAATAAACTATGATGACAGTAAATAGTACATAAACCATAGTGACAGTAAATAGTAAACAAACCATTACGATGTGCAGACGAGTCATAAGCTGATCGTCTGTTTGCGTATTTTATGTACAAGAGTGTAATGTTTGCTCTTGTACATGTACGACTCTGGGCATTGTTTGCAATATTCTATACTCTAAAAACCTATACCATCATATATATCACGGCCACATCTTTGAATGTATATGCATTTGAATACTCACGGTCACCACGTCTCCTGCTTCAGTTTCGATGGTGCATGTCGATACCTGACTGATTGTTCTACATCTCGGCAGGACACCCACGAACTGAAGCTCGTACATTCCGTCCAAATTAACTTTCAGCCACCCGGTATTTACGGCATCAGGCATCACCCACTCTCTGCCACTCTCCCCGACCTGTGTGCCATCGTAGCTGTAGTGGCAATGGAACGCCGGGGAGTATTTGCTGCTGCATGTGCAGCTACTGATTGCCGACCCTAGGTCTGTCCATTGGAGGAATAGTCAGCATATCAGGATGATAAAAAATCATAACATTCATACATCTGCACTATGTCTGTTTTCACTCGTACTGAACATGTGATGAAATGGTGAATTGAGTTTGACGGCGAACCAATAACTACAGGATATACGACTACTGATTATGAGTTGATTGAATGTTTACTGAAAATGCTTGGTTACAAATAAATAATCGCCAGAAAAAAAAAACACCAGAAGAATTCGCAAGCCCTTACAAATGAAGAACATGAGAGATACATGATGATAAGATAATATAGAGTAGTTCTACTGGTGTTAAAGTGACATAATCCGTCTTTAAAAAATTCGTATAGATCCATCGGCAGAATATTCGAATCGAATATTTTGGGTTCCTGCGCTATTCAATAATCTACACATGCGAGTAAATAAGCTATTAAATGTTCATTATATATGTTTCCGTATCACTGCATCGGAACTGTTTCACGCGGAACTACGTGGAATCGATGACTTTCACTGTCAATTTGTTTATGGATGTTACACTGAAAAGTTTATAGTGTTCTTGTAGACAACTACAGATGAGTTGCGCACGGACTATCAGAAACACATGTCACTTCGAGTTTACTGCTCATGGTGTATTTTGGGAATCTGGACGACAATATATTCCTGACATTCACTCTGAAGCGGTGTGAGTAGCTGGGGATGAACATTCAAGAATTGGCCCAAGTATCACATCCTGTGCTTTCCTCTATATTCAATATGTTCAATAGGAATTAAACAGGTAGAAGACTGGTTAATTGATACCCATTTAGTGGATGAGTAGTATTAGGCACAGCGTATGATACTTGGGCCCTCTGGAAAATCACCTGACCTCGGATTAAGAAATAGATACACTTGCCCAATAATCGAACTCACCACCAATATTATTCGGGTCCATGATGGCACAGAGCTTCCATTCATCACACGGCACTTGTAACGGTCGATGTATTACACGTACAAGGCCAATGACGTCATCACTGTGGCACGCAAAGGTACAACTCGACTTGTCACCCGCAAATGCTGCGCCTACATTACTCTCAATCGGACTGCAGGTTTCTGAGCGCCCCAAAATTTCCTCTGCCTTGTTGGCTGCCAATGGGACCAGGTAGATTCTTCCCGTGGTAGAAGAGTGATTGCAATACAGCTGTTCTCCCACTAATGCCACAGTCAGGTTTGTGCTGGCTATGCCAGTCACGTTAATGATCAAGTCTGTCTGACACGGTGCTGTAGTTTGAGCACTGAATGTCACACAGTCCCGGGGGTCCGTATCAGCTGCCGTCTGAAGATAAGATCCCTGAGCTTGTCGACTGGAACGTTGCGGCGTGTAGCTGATAGTGTGGGCCATCAGTTGAATAGGGCCTGGCGAAGAAGTTTTGTTAGGTTATGTTAAAAACTAAAAACATCACGGAAAATTATGGTGTATTATAATAAAACGTTGTATTGTCAACATGTCACAGACAACTTCGACGACATACAACAAAAAAAGTCAAAGCCATCCATTCCATTTTTTATATATATGGAAAACATGCACACCGGTCTTTTGATTCAACAATGCTTAGAAATAAATCGTCATTTTATCGAAAAGTGATTTTTGTGTTTAAGGAAAAATTAACCCTTCTTGGGATGATATTTTGGGGGTAAACTTATTTGAAGTTTCCGTTTCAAAATATACAATGACGTCTGCATGATTGTATAATAATGTGGGGAATTTCAGTCCCTCGGTCCCAATCTAGAGTCATTTCCTGAAACTGGAACTACATCACATTTTTTTCATTGACAGAAAACGAACCTCATTCACACCCTTTAATGATGATGGCAATATTGGAAACCCATCTTTAAAGGATTCCTGGTAATCATGGTAATGTCCTGTATAAGTTATGTAATATATAAGTTATGTATTTATTGGTCTGAGGATGAACCATATCCGATTTATTTTTCGTTAATTTAGATTCGATGCATTTGGCGAACATCTAGTGCTTAGTTAGACCGAATGTTTGACAGGAAAACAAAACGTACAAAGTATGGTGCCGGGTTCCGAGTCCATCACGTATGATCGATACTATTTCCAAGTTCATGATATTGCGCGTGGCATACGACATGGAGATGGTATGACTGCATTCGTTTTGTTCGTCTGGAATTCTTTAGACGTGGTGGTGGTTCCATTGCGTATAAAACCACAAATTAAAGCTACACTCTAGTTTTTCAATGGTGCTATTTTGAACCCAAAGGTTATAGAAACACCCAACATGGAAGGATCTTTGATCATTGAAGCAGTATCAGAGTTTGCATAGGGACTAGGAACGTAACAACAGGCTGTAACAACAATACACTGAAAACGTTCAATATATGTATTATATATTCTGTTTATCCCTATCCAGGTGGGCGGTACACTTACCGGATATTGCTGTCAGCAGCGTGATGTACAAATAGAGTGACATCATCGATACCGCTTTGTGAGCAGGATGCTGAAATTGGGAAAACAGACAAGGTCATTCACAGACCATATCACGTGATGTTCACTGGCGTATATCACGACGATATATAGATGCATTTCCTTGTGTAAACACTACACAAACGATTTTGTTGAGTATACACCAATCAGTTTGTGTTTTTCATCTTCTACTGATCATAAACCTCCAAATACATGTAGGTGAGACAACACTCGGAACTGCCTAGTTCTGCCACGGTTGTACCATTAACCCACAAACAAACCTAAATGTTTATTTCGTCAGATTAGAATAACACTATATAAATAGAACAAAAGACTGGGAAACGTCAACCCATTACTTCCCAAACAAAACGGAACGAATGAACAACATTATACCGCAAAACGTTTTTTTAGGAAATTATGACGGATGCCTTATGTGGGCGAAAAAAAACTCAATCTCTCTTACCTGGGGGAAGCGTATCAGGGCAATTCGAGTTTTTGTTAAAATATCAATTTGTCGATTTATTATCGCGATTAGGTATCTCAATGTATCGGGATATCACCTGGATAAATCGAGATAATAAATTGACAAATCGAGTTAGTTAAATCAATAAATCGAGTTAGTTATCTCGATGACGATGATTCGTTTTAGGATGTCGGTCGACTTATGTGTTAGACATTTAAATACAATGAGGTTCCTGTTTGCCACCAGGATCGCCACCATGTAATTCGGGTATAGATAAACCATAGAACAATGTAGAAACAGTCTACTTGTGCATATACATACAAAAACGTAATAATGTTGCATTAAAATTTTGTCATGTTTGTTTTTGCATAATGCAGACAATGGTCATGACGTTTTTGTACGTCTTGGGAATAGACGTGGAATCAATACCCAGTATTAAGTATTCCGAGCAAACAAAACATGGTCCGTTATCCAATCTCATAGTCCGGGGACAGAAAGTCATATCAGGCATACGAAGTGAGAGAAAACAAAAATGACAGGAAAACTCATGAACCCCCCAAAATGGCCATTAGGAGGTGAAATCAGGTGTTCCGGAAAGATTGAGCATTTCCTGCCCCACTAGTGGCACCCGTCATGAATTCCCCAAAATTAACATGAAAATAGATCCAGTTGCATGGCAGACATGGATTTGCGGTATTTATCAACCAGATCATGATGACGTCCATAGAATTTCTTAAACGCAGCTATAAGTCTTGGTAAAATATATCCTTGTCGCAGCAGTTTAGAGACTAGCTGGGCACTTCGATAGACAAAGTCCTCATATTTGCAACTAGCTCTGGAATAGCGTATAAGTTGAGAAACAAACACACCATATGCCGGTGACATAGGAATGTTGCTGCTTAGAAAAGGGAAATTGACTATGGAAAAATTGAAATCATCACGTTTGTTATATAATCTAGTTGACAGGTTAGAATCATTATCAATCTCCAACCTCAGGTCTAGATAGTTGGAAAAATTAGCTAAAAATAGACTGTTTCAGGGCCCCAAAAGCACATGGCATCAGCAGGTACCCCATTCTAACATGGTGACGTCAGACGGCTCTTAGCATTTCAGTCATTTCAAAACGTGTTATATCAGTTGATATACGGCCCTAGGGCCTACCGTATAATCGCGCATATGAGGACACTGTCCTTATATTCGAGCCTGTCCTTATATTCGAGAAGGTTTACTTTTTTCGCGCCATGAAGCAATATTCGTTTATAAGGACACCCATGTCCTTATATTCGAGACACTTGGGTTTTGGCGCCAAAAACGCAAAGGCGTCCCGAATATAATGACACCCATTGCACGTGCTATCACGTGCTGCCAGGCTTACGACCACTGTCGGTAATATATATACATCAGGTTATTGAGGCTCATCGAAAATGGGCATCCAAGAAATACCTAAGCCAAAATATATCATGTAATTCCACATCAGTGGTGGTTATGACTTGTCTAGGCTACTTGGACACGAAGGTTAATGTGGCTATTATTTGATTGAGCTTACCATGTTCTTATATGCGGGTTATTGGGGGTGTCCTTATATTCGAATATAAGAACATGTCCCTATATTCGAGACACCTTGGTATTTTGGCGAGAGCCCCAAAACGCAATATTCCGGATATAAGAAAATGTCCTTATATGCGCGATTATACGGTATATCAGATTTTTTTTCCAGGAGCAACGGCCTACAAATACGTCATGACCACAACAAACATGTGTAGCTATGGTAACGTTTATTTCCTAACAATCATTTACCATGTTAGAATAGAAATAATGTATAGATTTGTCGTAATTGTCTGCAAAATAAACTTCTCGGGACAGGTGATATACCCCTCGACGCCTTCGGCGTCTCGGGACCATATCACCCTGCCCTCGAAGTTTATTGTGCGACATTTACTCCAAATCTATACATTATTCCTTAAGTAAAATGGGAATATGTTTAGTCACATTATTCATATTGACAACTATATTGAGTAGGCAGACCAATAATACAGACCAGACTACCAAAATAGTTAGAAAAACTATGGTGAAGTAACTATCTGTTAAAAATTTGCAACATGATATGAATGAATTTGATCTAATTTTTCCCCTCAAAATTATTTCGCTAATAAACATGTTATTGAGGTACATTCGACGTATTCTGGAATAGCCTCTTCAATTGGGTAGTTTGGTCTGTATTATTCTATACTAGATTTTCTCATCATGTATTCCATATAGTTTTCAATATGAATAATCAGTCTATTATGTTTGTTTTATTGCTGCCAAGGTAATCAGTTCATCAGACAGAGTTTGAATGTCTGAGTCATGCGTTGATTTATCGATATAGGTCGTTTAATCGAGATAATAAGTCAATTTATCGATATAATTATCTTGCTTTACCAAGATATTATCCCGATTTATCAAGATATTATCTTGATTTATCGAGATATGATGTCGATTTATTGAGATATTAAGTCGATTCATCGAGAAAACAAGTCAACGATTTTAATTAGAAAACTCATGTGGCCCCAAGACGCTCTTGCACTTTCCAGAGCAACTGAGGTAAATTCCAAGCTTTGATTTCTACGGTGGCTCCAATATGACATAATAATTTTTTTTATTTACGATAATAAAAATTTTCTGAGGGACTTTACCGAGAAGGTTTAAAATAATCTAATTGGCGGGGGAAACGTTTACCCCACGAGACAAACTATTTCCCCCGTGAGGGAAATGTTTTCATTGCGAGGAAAATGTATTTCCCGCGAGGTAAACTATTTTTCCTCGCGGGGTAAATGTTTTCCTCGCGAGGGAAACATTTCCCCTGCAGGGAAAATAGTTTAACTTGCGGGGGAAATGTTTTCCTCGCGAGGGAAACATTTCCCCTGCAGGGAAAATAATTTACCTCGCGGGGGAATGTTTCCCTCACGAGGGAAACATTTCCCCTGCAGGGAATATAGTTTACCTCGTGGGAGAAATGTTTTCCCCGTCAATTAGATTATTTAATATTTTGTTCCCAAGGCCTCCAACAAAATTTTTTATTATTCTAGAAAAAAATATTTATTATGTCATGTTGGAGCCACCGTAGATCATTGTGGTTTGTCTGAAAATATTCATCATTGTGGTTTGTCTGAAAATACAAATTCCCAGCTGATGTCCACCCTTACGCACAGAGTTGATATAATATGTGGTCTTCATACGATTCAAAATGCTCGGAATTCTACATGTACATCGATTTCCGCTTTAACTTAAGAAATAAATTAGGTCTATAGTCTATCAATAGCAAATTTTAGATGAAATTTTGAATTTTTCATGTTACTCCGAGTCACATAATAATAGCTTAATATGTTATAATTCGAAATAATTATCAACTCAAGTCCCCGGCAATGGTGATAAGGAGCTCCTTGAAAGTATCAAACGACATCGATGGTCAACAATAGAAATGTTGTAAATGTGTGAATCATGTGTTAATTGTGTACGTGTATGTTAATTGTGTACATTAGTTATATAACACGTGTTTATTACAATGCTAAAGTTATCCGACTTTCTTCCTGAAATAACTACACGAAAACGGTCCACTTACCTTTAGACTGTACGATGGAACAAAAAATTCAACTTTCGACGAATAAATTTCATACAGTACCAAGAAACGGAATAGGTAGTTAAAAGTCTCAAATATTCATAGTGATCATTTCAGATACGAAAAAGTTACGTCCGTGGTGTAAGCACTCCTAGGTATATGGCAGTGGTGAATAACGAATCTGATTAAATAATGTGTAATGGATTTTTGTTCCAGACAAATGTGTGCAACGATCCATTACACAGCGGTTATACTCCCGAAAGGAACAGTGCGGGAAAAACAAAGAGAGGATGAACTCGCTATGAATGGAGAAGGTTCATACAATTCGATTGATTTGTCACATACAAGGATCAATTAGATCGACCTAACCGCTGTCACGAGAAGATATAACCGCTCCATGGCGATTGAACGGTTGACGGACTGCAAGGTCATGGATTCGGGGTTCCATCAATACTTTGCCTAGAGAGAACCAATTCAATATGTCGATATCTACCTGCACGGCAACCTTACATTGTACATGTATGTTGTTATTCTTTGTTCAACCTAATGCAGGTAGAAGTAAAGCGGACCTAACATTTCAGGCATGCGTCTGTATATAGTGTACCAGCATTTTCTTAGATCACCGATACTGTGGTCTGATAAACTACGTGATGTAGTCCAAATAAAAACAATATAAGAAATGAAGGTATTTTGTCTGGCTGGATTTCTTTCCAAGAGCGCGACCGTTTCAAAACAAAATTGATGCATTGGATTTCCATGTGACAAAACAAGATGTTTATCCGGAGAATGCGCTACGTGCTCTGATGTTTCGGTGAACTTGAAACTCCAAAATGGCCATTTAACACGGAGGGAAAATATAAGACCGCGACCGTAAACATATAAGACCGCGAAATGTAAAACAGCGGCCGTGTGTACCTCTTTGACAAAACGAAATTTTCATCCGGCGAATACGATATGTGCTTTGATGCTAACGTCAAAACGGCCACTTGAAACGAAAAAAATAATATTTTGAAACTTCGCGGATTTTTTCTCAAACCTGTTGGCTTTTTTCCCTTGAAATTGAAGCACTGTACTTCCCACTTCCAATGCCCTAGGTCTGCATATGGCAGCCATTTGGATCCTGCCCAGACTGTAAGTGAGTCGTGTTAACCTTTTCACTACTCATGGTTACGCTGCGTAACCATACCACACCCCTCCTGCTGTACTGATGGTTACGCTGCGTAACCATAACTTCAGCAATCGATAGATGTATAGGTAATTGTCCACTGATTGTATTTAATGTTATATATGCAAGAGAATGTATCTACACGCTAAACTAGCACATACATTCTGCCACCGATTGAAATTTAGCAGCTTAATTGACTGTTTAGTTAATTGAATAATTAGCCTGTCATTAACCTTGTGACGTCACAAGTACCGATTACAATGGTTCGGACTACAGACAATTTCAGCAAAACTTTAATATCTCCATAACTAATCAAGATATTGACATGCTGTAAACACTATCAAAACCCACGGTATTCACTTCGTCACAAATATAGAAGACTACAAGTACTCAAGTAAAACGCATTGGATTGTATTTCATTACAAATTCGAATATGGCTGTATGATAAAGAAAATGGAAATAGCCGTTTGTTTGGTCCCTAGTTTGGTCTCTAGTTTGGTCCCTAAACTGATCAAACGGGGTTGAAAAGTATACTCTATATAAATAGCACACTATAATGAGACTTTATTTTCACACATAATTATTCTGAAACATCTTTAAATAAAAATAATCAAACATATAGAAATCCTATCAAATCATGCATGAATCGGCTCAGTATGGAGGCTGAGGGTTGGGTCAGTAGCGAAAAGGTTAACTCCGTTAGTTATTGTGTTTTCACAGGACGCTAGCACATGTGTAGGTCTATATCAAACAACGCGTGGTTCTGTGGTTTTACGTTCGGTTTATCCGTCGGGGAAGATCGTGGTCGTTATCATAATATTTTTTTAATAAAGCATAGTTTTCATTACCATATTTCAATAGGAAGACACCCACGGCGACTTCAGGGTTGTACTTAGGATTTGTATCATTGATGACCTCAGAACGTATACACAATGTCCAGATATGTATGATAACTTTACTGTGGATGTGGCTACATTATCGGGAGATATCTATACACGTGAATTACTGGAAACCCTACAAATGAACGGTCTGTTGTGTGTCACAGAGCCTAATCCAGCTGAATCAGCTGTTAGGTCGAACGCTGTAATGCCCAGACTGTAATTGAGTCGTGGTAACTCCGTCATAACCTTCGTGAGAAAGGCCTCGCATGTTGACGTCGTCACATCTCGTTAGGCAGGCCTAGTTTCTGCTGCATGTCTTGTTGCAGTAATTGATTAGGTCATAAATTAATTTTACTAATTAATTTTTGTACTGTTATTTTCCACATTATTGCTATATTTCTAGATAGTTACTTATTATACAAGTAAACCATATGTTTATTATTTCAATCGATTTTGTTATCTTTAAGCTTTTTACTTAACCATTAGTGTTAAATATTTAGTGTCAAGTTAGTGTTATATATTTAGGTTAGTTATTGATTAATTAAATCTCCATTAAATACTTACCTCTGTTAATTCATACTACTTGCATGTTGATTAAATAATAGGTTGTTGTACTTTAGTTTCGTACTGCAGTTGTAATTTGGTTATTTAGTTAGGTACGTGCATGTGACACATTAGATCTCCATAATTTAGTTTTAGTTTTGAGTTAGTACGTTAGAAAAAAACCTCAATACTTTCCGTTCAGTTTTAACAATTTAAGTTGTTGTTGTACTATTGCCTTGGTACGTAAGCTCCACTCCTGTAAATAAGTCTTATTAAGTAAGTGTTTTATACTTAACATTTTCCCCAGCATTTCATTTCCTTTCATCTCTTCGTATTCTGCTGCACGTCTTGTTGCATGTGGTTTCACATAAGATACTAGGCTAAGGTATTAACACTACATCGTGTGAATCTTGGTTCTGTGTCTGTCATTTAATTTTGCAGACAATATCCAGGATGTCTTCTTATACCAGAACCCTGTTCGTGACGGGGTTGAGCCATAAAATGACTGAAGAAGATCTGATCGAGCTGTGCGAGGAGACAGAACATGTGTTGTTCGTCAATGAACAACACATGTGCCTGTGGTTGGTGGTGTCAATGAAACTACAGTGAAAGTCAATGACGTTAAGTGTATTTGTTTGCTTGATTCTGCTTCACAGATTTCCACAGTGGCACGTTGGTGGGTTGCACAACACCTGAAAGACTCCAGCGTTGAACCTCTAAGTCAGTTGCTGCGAGTTGAAGTTGCTGGAGGTGGGAGTCTCTCTTATGATGGAATGATTGCTGCCGAACTCCAGTTGCCTTTTGAAAATGATGTGGTTGATAATAAATACTCTAACGGGTCCTTTACGTGTAGTTCCAGACACAAGATACAACAAGAGAGTGCCCATTCTTCTAGGTACCAATGTGCCCAAACACTGTACTGTTTTCACTGAACATATTATAGCCGCTGACAAGACGAATGTCTGGTCCCGTGCTCAACAGTCCAACGATCAGGGATGCTCATCCACTTACCCGAATATATGAGACTCTAGATGGGTTAACATAGACGTGGAATCAATACCCAGTATTAAGTATTCCGAGCAAACAAAACAGGGTCCGTTATCCAATCTCATAGTCCGGGGACAGAAAGTCATATCAGGCATACGAAGTGAGAGAAAACAAAAATGACAGGGAAACTCATGAACCCCCGTAAATGGCCATTAGGAGGTGAAATCAGGTGTTCCGGAAAGAGTGAGCATTTCCTGCCCCACTAGTGGCACCCGTCATGAATTCCCCAAAATTCCGAGCGAGCAAAACAGAGTCCATTATCCAATCTCATAATCCGGGGACAGAAAGTCATATCAGGCATACGAAGTGAGCAAACAAAACAGGGTTCGTCATCCAATCTCACAGTCCGGGGACAGAAAGTAACATCAGGCACACGAAGCGAGAGAAAACAAAAACGACAAGGAAACTCATGAACCCCCCAAAATATATCTTTTCATATATCATATATCTTGTCATATATCAGGTGCACGATGGTTTCCAGCCTTGGATCTACGAGCTGGGTACTGGCAAGTAAAACGTGAAGAGTCTGACAAGCCAAAAACTGCCTTCACTGTTGGACCTCTCCGATTTTATGAGTATAACCGCATGCCCTTCAGTTTAAGTAATATTCCTGCTTGTTTTCACAGGATGATGCAAAGCTCCATGGGGGATCTTCATCTCACACAATGTGTCTTATATTTAGATGATATCATTGTGTACTCTGCAACGTTTGAAGAGCATTTGGTTAGACTTGAGAATGTTTTCAGGAAACTGAAACCTTCCAAATGTGATTTAAATATCTTGGTCATGTTATTTCTCCTGCAGAGATTCACACTGACCCAGAAAAGATCCGAGGGATCAAGGAATGGCCAGTTCCGGCATCAGTACAGGAGCTACGAAAGTTCCTTGGATTTAGTGGTTTCTACCGTAAGTTCATAAAAAACTAGACGCTTCCGGTCGCCTACGCCCGCTTGGGTGTATCCCCCGTAGCACTATCATTCCTCTTGCCCAAAATATATTACTAATACGTGTGAAAAACTAGAACAAGGGATAGAGAAGAATACCACAGAAATGTAAAATCTTAGGCCACACCTGTTTTTTTTTCCCACCAAAATTGCTGTATTAATCTTTCAAGGTTATAGAAGGGTGATTTCAAGATCACCACTGAAACCACTGCATATGAATGTCCATTTCGTCATGTTCGATAACAAAAACGAAATCACAGCCAGATCAAACTTTTCACCTAAAGTTATATTTCAACTCAGGATTTTTGACATACTTGGTTCCAAGTTGCAATTCAAAGTAAAAATTGACCAAAACTGCATTTCAAGATAACGAAATTGGAGCCAGATCGAACTTTTCACTAAAGTTATATATCAACTCATAATATGTGACAAACTTGTTTCCAAGTTGAAATTCAAAGTAAAAGTTGACCAAAACTGCATTTCAAGATGACGAAATTGGAGCCAGATTGAACTTTTTACTATAAGTTATATTTTTACTCATAATATGTATCAAACGTGGTTTCAAGTTGAAATTCAGAGTAAAAGTTGACCAAAACTGCATTTCAAGATGATGAAATTCGAGCCAGATCAATATTTTAGTAAAAATAATGTTAACTTATTCAGTTACACCCAAATATCTCTACTGAACAAAACCTTTACCTTGTTGAGCTCAATGATAAATGTTTCTCGTCTTAACTATTATTATTGAGGTCAAAGATAGATTTAACTAGAAAAATAATGTTAACTTATTTGGTTACAGCCATAAAATCTCTACTGGACAGAACCTTTACCTTGTTGAGCCCAATAATAAATATTTCTTGTCTTAACTATTTTCATTGTGGTCAATAATAGACTTAACTAGTAAAAATAATGTTAACTTATTCGGTTACACTCATGAAATCTGTACTGGACAAAACCTTCACCTTGTTGAGCTTAATAATAAATGTTTCTCATCTTAACTATTTTAATTGTGGTCTATAATAGACTTAACTAGTAAAATTAAGGTTAACTTATTCGATTATATCGATCTGTTTTCACTAAAAACATCAGTTCTCTATTCTGAACAAGAATCCAGCGCTATCTGTTTTCATAGTACAGGGTATTGGAATGATCACAGATGTTCAAGTCAGTATTTTAATGGTCGTAATAAGTTAGTCCGTTAACTAATTAATATTTATTCGATCATTCTGAAAAATGATAGGTTTCGTGTGAGGGGCTTTCTCTCCGAGTCTGTGCGATTTCATCATCATTCATTGAAAACTCCCACTCGTAGAGCGTTCACAAGCCATGTGTATTAAACAGGCTGATTTGAGCACAAAATGTGTCGCCAATCGGCCAATTTGGTTGCTATGGCAACCAAAATCAATAGGTGTCGTGATCTCACCATAGGACATGTCCATATAAAATATTATCAAAATCGGTTCAGATTTGCAAGCTGTAGCGCGTTCACAAGAAAGTGTCTGCGGACGCGGCGGCGCGACGATCGTAAATCCATAGTATCCTCCGAACTTTGTTCAGGGGATACAATAAAACAGACACAACTCCATGCCAATAGGTTATCAGTCCTTGGGTCCGGTGTACTCAAAACAAACTAGACGCTTCCGGTCGCCTACGACCGCTTGGGTGTATCCCCCGTAGCCCTATCATCTCTGTTGCCCCAAATATATCACTGTCAAGTGTGAAAAACTAGAGCAAGGGCTAAAAAAGATTACCAGAGAAATGTTAAATCTCAAGTCACAACTGTTTTCTTTTCCCCACCAAAATTGCTGCACTGATTTTCCGAGGTTATTGAAGGTCGAATTCAAAATCACCACTGAAATCTCTTCATATGAATTTCCATTTCGACATGTTGGATAAAATAACGAAAATACCGATAGATCAATCTTTTCACCTATTTATACTTCAACTCAGAGTATTTTACAAACTTGGTTCCAAGTTGGAATTCAAAGTAAAATTTGACCAAAAATGCATTTCAAGATAACAAAATTGGAGCCAGATCGAACTTCTCACCATAAGTTATATTTCCACTCATAATACATGTACCGGTATGTGCCAAACATGGTTTCAAGTTGAAATTCAAAGTAAAAGTTAATCAAAGCTGCATTTCAAGATGACGAAATTGGAGCCAGATCAAACTTTTCGCCATGAGTTATATTTCAACTCATAATATGTGCCAAACTTGGTATTAAGTTGAAAGTCAATGTAAAAGTTGACCAAAACTGCATTTCGAGATGACGAAATTGGAGCCAGATAGAACTTTTCGTCATAAGTTATATTTTAACTCATAATATGTGCCAAACTTGGTTTCAAGTTGAAATTCAAGCTAAAAGTTTACCAAAACTGCATTTCGAGATGACGAAATTGGAGCCAGATCGAACTTTTCATCATAAGTTATATTTTAACTCATAATATGTGCCAAACTTGGTTTCAAGTTGAAATTCAAACGAAAAATTGACCAAAACTGCATTTCAAGATGACGAAAACGGAGCCAGATAGAACTTTTCACCATAAGTTATATTTCGACTTATAATATGTGCCAAACATGCTTTCAAGTTGAAATTCAAAGTAAAAGTTGACCAAAACTGCATTTCAAGATGACGAAATTGGAGCCAGATCGAATTTTTCACCATAAGTTATATTTTAACTCATAATTTGTGCCAAACATGGTCTCAAGTTGAAATTCAAAGTAAAAGTTGATCAATGTTCTCATAAAAAGCTATTGTGATCAATAATAGACTTAACTAGCAAGAAATTATGTTAACTTATTTGGTCACAGCCATAAAATCTCTACTGGACAAAGCCTCCACCTTGTTGAGCCTAATAATAAATATTTCTTGTCTTAACTATTTTCATTATGGTCAATAATAGACTCAACATGTAAAAATAATGTTAACTTATTTGGTTACACCCAGAAATTTCTACCGGACAAAACCTTAACCTTGTTGAGCTTACCTTGTTGAGCCCAATAATAAATATTTCTTGTTTTAACTGTTTTCATTGTGGTCAATAATAGACTTAACATGTAAAAATAATGTTAACTTATTCGGTTACACCCAGAAATTTCTACCGGACAAAACCTTAACCTTACTGAGCTCAATAATAATTGTTTCTCATCTTAACTATTTTTATTGAGGTCAATAATAAACTTAACTAGCAAAAAAAAATGTTAACTTATTTGGTTACAGACATAAAATGTCTACTGGACAGAATCTTTGCCTTGTTGAGCCCAATAATAATATTTCTTGTCTTAACTACTTTTATTGTGGTCAATAATAGACTAAACTAGTAAAAATAATGTTAACTTATTCAGTACACCCATGAAATCTGTACTGGACATACTTTCACCTTGTTGAGCTTAATAATAAATATTTCTCATCTTAACTATTTTTATTGTGGTCAATAATAGACTTAACTATTTTTATTGTGGTCAATAATAGACTTAACTAGTGAAAATAATGTTAAATTATTCGGTTACACCAATGAAATTTGTACTGGACAAAATATTTACCTTGTTGAGGTTAATAATGAATATTTCTTGTCTTGACTATTTTTATTGTGGTCAATAATAGACTTAACTATTCAAAATAATGTTAACTTATTCAGTTACACCCATGAAATCTGTACTGGACAAAACCTTTACCTTGTTGAGCTTAATAATAAACGTTTCTCATCTTAACTATTTTTATTGTGGATAATAATAGACTTAACTAGTAAAACTAATGTTAACTTATTCAGTAATATTGTCCTGTTTTCACTGAAAACATCAGTTCTCCATTCTGAACAAGAAACCAGTGTCATTACAGGCTATTGGAATGATCGTACATGTCAAAATGGATATTTCAAAATTCTGTAATAAGTTAGGCTGTTAACATATTAATATTTATAAGATCATTCTAAAAAACGATTGGTTTCGTGTGACAGCCCTTGCCAACAAAACTTTCAAATATTATCGAGATTCGTCAAAAATTGCCATCTTGTTTCCAACTTGTTTCCAAGTTGAAATTCAAAGTAAAAGTTGACCAAAACTGCATTTCAAGATGACGAAATTGGAGCCAGATTGAACTTTTTACTATAAGTTATATTTTTACTCATAATATGTATCAAACGTGGTTTCAAGTTGAAATTCAGAGTAAAAGTTGACCAAAACTGCATTTCAAGATGATGAAATTCGAGCCAGATCAATATTTTAGTAAAAATAATGTTAACTTATTCAGTTACACCCAAATATCTCTACTGAACAAAACCTTTACCTTGTTGAGCTCAATGATAAATGTTTCTCGTCTTAACTATTATTATTGAGGTCAAAGATAGATTTAACTAGAAAAATAATGTTAACTTATCGACGGGTGAAAGGCAGAACGTCGTAAGTGACATTTCAGTAATTTTACAGGAGGACATGTTTTTCATCCCTCACGTACCTGCATTTATCCAGCGATTGGAGTTTTTGATATATCATGTAAACTATCTTCCTTGTTCTTTCCGAATACAAATATATTGCAAATGTGTTTCTTTAAAGTTTTTATGGAACAAAATGTTACTTACGACATTCTGCCTGCAACTTCTGAAGGCGACGGAAAATATTTTCAGCCTGGCAGAAGGTCGTAAGTACATATTTAAAACCCATTTTTATTCATATTTATTGTTTGTATGCTCGCGGTAAACGAATACGACCTTCCTTGCATCACAGAGCAACACAATCTTCACTTTTAACTACGATTCAACAAGTTTGTTTGTTACGACGTTCTGTCGGATGCAAAATATCTGACAAGGGTGCCGATCGAACAGGCAGAATGTCGTATAAGTTTTTCAGGCAGTAGTTATTCGACTGCTATGGCAACTATAAGTGTATTTCTTAGCCTGTGTCTCTCTGGCTGGATGAACAATATTTGGTACGAGAAGTGTTCGTTTCAGACACACTCCCAGGATTTGGCAGCGATATATCGTATCTGACATATCATCTGAACACTGGCCCGCCAGAATGTCGTATCTGCCTACATGTAGGTTAGCATGCTCCCGATAATTATCAATGAAATTCGTTCGTATGTTCATTCCCACGGTCTCATTGCCCGGGTCTCATTGTCATACATGTTGGTACTGGGAATATAATAGTGATAGGAGTTGGCGGCCAACTACAAGAAAGAAATATTATTTGTTAATAACCCTTGAGTTCAACCTTATTCCACACAAATATCGCTTCCTGGGCATTTCAGGCTCAGGACTGTGAAATTTTGGAACAACGTCATCAATGTTGAGCGAAATGTCCTGATTATACCCCTGTCACACTGGAATGGCGGTGCCACTGCAGTACCACAACCGTTTTCTGCTAAAACCGTCATCACCGTTGTGACATATCCAGTAGTGTTTTCGTATTTTGCCCTACCCATCAAACATGTATTTTTTTTCGAGATGGTACTGAGGAACCAGAAAGGTGTCATTGAGGCCATACCCTTACGGCTTTGTTGGCGGTTTCACGGCGGTAGTACTGCGGTGCTGGACTCAGCATTGAACATGCTGAAGGGCCACTGGCATGCTACTGCGAGGATGGCAGTGCTACTGAAGAGACACAGGGCCAGCAAATGTAAAAGTGATGTGGTTTTCGGTCAAATTCATTACCATTTTTTGCCAAAGACGTTGCGTCACCCAATAATTATGTCGAAACATGCTACAAAGGGGAAACCAGCAATCAGCGCCCTCCTATACGCCCCTTCACCAACGGAAGAGGATTCTTCACATGATAATGATGCTGTTGCTTGTTCATATTCTGCCTGCTGTTGCTGCAAATTTGCATGCGATCAAATTTCTGTAATTATCTGCCATTCTCAATATTAGTACTCGATTTGAATTGCTTGAAAACTTTTGAAACAATGAAATCGATTCAGGAAACCGAACTTTCATACTACAAAATATCGCAGTAACATGGTGCAAGCACCTATTTAATTGAACCTCTGTGCAACCAAATGTGTTTTTATATCCGGTGACATGTGATATTTGAAACAATGTTCAAAATATTAACTGCACAACAACATCTGCACGAGCGAATCCAGGATTTTGTAGAGAAGAGGGCTGGGGGCAAACACCAAAGAGAGTATATATGGGCTCAGAAGATGACGGTGATTAGGTGCCCCAGAGTGGGTCCTGTGCATGGTTGATTCATTCAATTCAGATAATTGTATTTACAATATGAATATACAGATAATTCTCCTATTTTACCATGGTGAAACCCTGTTTTTGCTTGAGGCTCTCTTTCCCTCACACCACCTCGCTATATCCCTATTTGACAACCTGATATTACAATCCTATTCCCGCTAGAAGGGTTATTTACGAAAAGGTTATCCGTTCCCATCGACCGTCCTAAACCCTTTAATGACAATGATTGGAACGCTGTACCCGCCTGAGATTTGAAGGACTCCCCCATCATCGCCCTCCTGAACCACTGTATAGACAAACCTATCCAAGCCTGATATATTATTCGGGAACAAACTCTTCCCACCCCTCCTAAACTTTTATTTTAGAACGATTAGAGGCATATCCCCCTAGAAGAGATTTTATTTATTAAAGGTTTTTTTCCGCTCACGCTGCCACTCCTAAACCCCTATTTCACAACAATTAGAACGATGGGAACGCCTAAGGTTTTCATTGACAATTGAAATCCTTTCTCCACTTAAGAGTTTATTGACAACGGACTGTCCCTGCAATAACCCCCTCTTGAACCCATATTCGAAAACGATTAGAACCACCTCATAGTTTCCTGATGGAAGGACTCTTCCTTTCCCATCCTCCCTCCTAATCCCCTATTTTACAATGATTGTAACCTTGTCCCCGACTGAGACTTTACCTAAAAGGTGTCTTCCTTTTCCGCTTCTCCTCTTATCCCTTATACGGCAACGATTGGAACCATTCGAAGTCTGAGATCACATTGATGAAAGGCATTTTCCTCCTATTGGCTTTCATCTACCCCTACTTGGCAATAAAAAGAACCATATCTTGTCAGAGTAACTATTTACGAAAGTTTTGTTTTACAGTTGTCCCCAGAAATACCAATTATGGCAAGATATTGCAGACTGGATGTTTCCATACGTCAATATGTTTCCCTTTCTGAACGTTGAGGATATTTTGTTGGGTATCAGAATTGACAATAGCAATTTGGAAAATAGCATAATTTTGATCATGAAAAGATACATATATATCAAGAAATGGTCGGGGGAGCAAAATTCTATAACAGGGTTTAAGGAATATATTAAGTCGCGTATGATTATTGAAACCAGTTTTAAAGATTGTAAGGAACGCGCTGCGAATTTGATAAAATGGGAACCTATCAGAGATATCCTTGGCATTTATATGTGAATTTCAATGTGAAAAAAAGTGCTTGCAGTAAGGGGAATAAAGTTAAAGGTGTGGTGGGAAAGGGGGGGGGGGGTGGGGTGGGGTGCAGTATCAAAAATATTTGTTCAACCATTTTTTTTCCATGTTTGTAAATTGACAAATGAATTGACCTGTGAAATGAATGTTTAACCCACTTTTCGTGTTTTGTTTCGTGTACGATTGAAATGTAACTGTTTGTGATGATTGAATGCCTTGCTGCAAGTTTGATTTAATAAATGAGTATAAAAAAAAAAAAAAAAAAAAAACTATTTACGAAAGGATACTTCCCCTTACCACCGCCCCTCTTGATTCCTTTATTTTTGGCAACGATATAATAACCATTATAATGCCGTTTCCTTACCACACCACCCTACCCACATCTGATATAGTGTTGAGTATCGGATCCCGTCTGCAATTCCATCTGCAATCAAATTATTATTATAATAATTATAATAATAATTAATAAATATTATTATTATAATCTACAAAAAAAACATCCTAATTGATTATAATGCAATATGCACCCAACAATTCGGAGACGCCGTTACTCACCTGTACAAGGACGATGAGTGCAGAGCTGCGTAGAGCGGAAATGTTTCAGAACAAGAAAGTTTATGTGAACTGGCCCTGCATATAACAAGCCAAGATGTTATTCGGAGATACTGATTCAAGATATGGCAATAGATTAATGTGGTCTCCCTTGTCATGATAAATAAGTTAATTGTGTCATAATAGCTAGATCAATATATTCCCGGGGAAAATTGTCTATACCAGCACACAACCGGTTGCTTGCCCCCAATGAACGCTTACTATGCTTTCAGAATACCTATCACAACGCAATTTCTCACATAAATCATTGTCAAACAGATTATCGAAGATTTTAATTGAACTATTATTATTATGTATCCTTTTTTCTATTAAACTTGTTCACGGGGGACTATCCGTTCTGTAAAAAATGGTTTACGGCGATTTGGTTCCGACTTACGTATATCTGCCTACAGTCAAAACAAAAGCGACCTGTGCGATGTTGCTTCGATTACTACCTCAATAATTAGCCATTTATCACCAAACATTAACATATTATGTCTTTCAGGCATGTTTTTGATATATTCAACTACTTTCATCGCAACACGCACAATTTTGCTAGAAAACTACAAGTCTTTATGCCGCATCACAAGTTCCGTTTTACCGTCATGGTGATTCCGATTTACGTTGGTTTACATGTTTTGATGTTCAGATTTACCGACACTTATATGTCTAGATATAAAGTAAGAATATCATTTGTTGAAAACAAATGCGAACGCTTACGTGGCAACTTTCTTACCTTCATACTTTGTGTCCGCATATGAAATGTGTATGCGAATTAAGTCAATTTCAACACACAACCTCGTATGATTTTTGCCCGTAATTTTGTTTTGGACCGTCGGATCAATTTGAATCTGCTTGAATCATATTTTTTCATCAAATTTCAGATCTTCAAAACTGAAAAAGTTGACAATCTACCTCAGTGGTAAATTTCAGCCCCAAATAGGATCACGTGAATTCAAGCAAATTGAGGATTCTTCTAATAGTTGTGACCATGAACAATATACCAATTGTGATGTTTGTTTTAGTTTGAAGACATACAAGTGTATTTTGATCAAATAATCTCTTTCCAGGGCAATGTGTGATTCAAACATCGAATAACTTGCCAAGTTGTGATCAAACTCGCAAATATATTGTTTGAGGTGAAATTTAAGAAGTAGGTTGCCGACCTTACCAGTTTTTAAGATATAATTTTATGCCAAATGGAAAGATAAAAAATTCAAATGGATCCGACGAACCAAAATAAATTTATGGTAAAAAATTATTCCAGGTTTTGTGTTGAACTCGACTTTACATGTTTTATGTCATCATATGATGTGAAAGCGTGGAATCTTATCAAAAGTGGAATGGTTGCGAGGTCACATCCGACTACTGGGGCGTGTCACCTGCATTCAACCCACATTCAGCCCAAAACACACATTTTCCAAACTTCTAGCTGTATGTGGCAGCAATGTAAGCAGTGGGTGAGTGATCAAGAAAACAAGCAATCAAACGAAAGAGCGTAAACGAAAAAAAAGAAATGAATTCAATGTATATGATTAAATTATTTGGGAAATTCGCGAGTCCACTATTACCCGGTTCGACAGAAGGATGGGGTTAATGAACCATGGCAGAAAATAAATGAATAAAATTTATAAAATATATCAGAATAGAACAGAACCGGTCATATTCCCTTCTATCTAAAGCTCCTTCAGTCATGAAACGTCGTTAGATCAGATGGTAATTCAATATTTCCAACTTTAATATGCCAAAGTGAATTTAAAACATTTCATAATGTTGTCTATTCTAATGTTTTTATACGTCTTGTAAATCGGAACATGAAACCACAGAAATCGGAACTGTGACCTGTGCTCGTTTCGGTGAATCGGAACATATCCAATATACCCCATACTACACCGAAACTATCATTTTCCCCACGCAAATAACACTTTATATACTCCTAGGCATTACATTATAAAAATAGGCATACGGGTCTCACATACAATCTGTTAAACTTTTGCCCACAATTTCTCTCACATGGCGAAACAAACAAGCACACGTAAAACGGAACCAAACCGCCGTAAACCAATTTATAGGGAACGGATAGTCCCCCGTGCTGTTGCTAACAGTTGAGCGTGAAGAGGTTGACTTCAGTTAGCTATGCAACTTTCCAACTCCAATCTACCATCTTTAAGGCCCCCCCCCCCTACCCCCCCCCCCCCCCCCCGCACCCGCTACGTCATGCTAAAGGGACCTGTCATATGCCAACACAATTTGAGGGAGGGACGTGGCGGTTTTGAGGATTACACGAGTTTTGGGATTAAATCAACAGGAATGTTATGTGCCTGCGTGTATCCATAGAGAAAAAAACGCACCCACACCTTTATGTGTACAGAGACATATCTATTCTTTTGTCAAAATCCCTGCGCGATGAGAAACATTTTCAGTTACGATGTTCTGCCGGTATGGGATGTGCAGATACGATGTTCTACCGGTCTGTGATGTGCAGATACGATGTTCTGCTGGCATACACTGTTCACTTACGACATTCTGCCGGGAATCTGTGTTATATACGATATTCTGCCTGGTTGCATACACAGGAGTTGTCACTTACGGTGTATTTTAACATTTGCATATTTCGTTGTTCATAAGCTGACCTGAAGCACAAAGCGAAGCGTACATATCCGCGTGGTTACACAGAATGAAATGAAGCCCTAAAACCATTTTGTCCAAAAATGTCACTTACGACGTTCTGCCTTTCACCCGTCGTTATTTGGTTACAGCCATAAAATCTCTACTGGACAGAACCTTTACCTTGTTGAGCCCAATAATAAATATTTCTTGTCTTAACTATTTTCATTGTGGTCAATAATAGACTTAACTAGTAAAAATAATGTTAACTTATTCGGTTACACTCATGAAATCTGTACTGGACAAAACCTTCACCTTGTTGAGCTTAATAATAAATGTTTCTCATCTTAACTATTTTAATTGTGGTCTATAATAGACTTAACTAGTAAAATTAAGGTTAACTTATTCGATTATATCGATCTGTTTTCACTAAAAACATCAGTTCTCTATTCTGAACAAGAATCCAGCGCTATCTGTTTTCATAGTACAGGGTATTGGAATGATCACAGATGTTCAAGTCAGTATTTTAATGGTCGTAATAAGTTAGTCCGTTAACTAATTAATATTTATTCGATCATTCTGAAAAATGATAGGTTTCGTGTGAGGGGCTTTCTCTCCGAGTCTGTGCGATTTCATCATCATTCATTGAAAACTCCCACTCGTAGAGCGTTCACAAGCCATGTGTATTAAACAGGCTGATTTGAGCACAAAATGTGTCGCCAATCGGCCAATTTGGTTGCTATGGCAACCAAAATCAATAGGTGTCGTGATCTCACCATAGGACATGTCCATATAAAATATTATCAAAATCGGTTCAGATTTGCAAGCTGTAGCGCGTTCACAAGAAAGTGTCTGCGGACGCGGCGGCGCGACGATCGTAAATCCATAGTATCCTCCGAACTTTGTTCAGGGGATACAATAAAACAGACACAACTCCATGCCAATAGGTTATCAGTCCTTGGGTCCGGTGTACTCAAAACAAACTAGACGCTTCCGGTCGCCTACGACCGCTTGGGTGTATCCCCCGTAGCCCTATCATCTCTGTTGCCCCAAATATATCACTGTCAAGTGTGAAAAACTAGAGCAAGGGCTAAAAAAGATTACCAGAGAAATGTTAAATCTCAAGTCACAACTGTTTTCTTTTCCCCACCAAAATTGCTGCACTGATTTTCCGAGGTTATTGAAGGTCGAATTCAAAATCACCACTGAAATCTCTTCATATGAATTTCCATTTCGACATGTTGGATAAAATAACGAAAATACCGATAGATCAATCTTTTCACCTATTTATACTTCAACTCAGAGTATTTTACAAACTTGGTTCCAAGTTGGAATTCAAAGTAAAATTTGACCAAAAATGCATTTCAAGATAACAAAATTGGAGCCAGATCGAACTTCTCACCATAAGTTATATTTCCACTCATAATACATGTACCGGTATGTGCCAAACATGGTTTCAAGTTGAAATTCAAAGTAAAAGTTAATCAAAGCTGCATTTCAAGATGACGAAATTGGAGCCAGATCAAACTTTTCGCCATGAGTTATATTTCAACTCATAATATGTGCCAAACTTGGTATTAAGTTGAAAGTCAATGTAAAAGTTGACCAAAACTGCATTTCGAGATGACGAAATTGGAGCCAGATAGAACTTTTCGTCATAAGTTATATTTTAACTCATAATATGTGCCAAACTTGGTTTCAAGTTGAAATTCAAGCTAAAAGTTTACCAAAACTGCATTTCGAGATGACGAAATTGGAGCCAGATCGAACTTTTCATCATAAGTTATATTTTAACTCATAATATGTGCCAAACTTGGTTTCAAGTTGAAATTCAAACGAAAAATTGACCAAAACTGCATTTCAAGATGACGAAAACGGAGCCAGATAGAACTTTTCACCATAAGTTATATTTCGACTTATAATATGTGCCAAACATGCTTTCAAGTTGAAATTCAAAGTAAAAGTTGACCAAAACTGCATTTCAAGATGACGAAATTGGAGCCAGATCGAATTTTTCACCATAAGTTATATTTTAACTCATAATTTGTGCCAAACATGGTCTCAAGTTGAAATTCAAAGTAAAAGTTGATCAATGTTCTCAGAAAAAGCTATTGTGATCAATAATAGACTTAACTAGCAAGAAATTATGTTAACTTATTTGGTCACAGCCATAAAATCTCTACTGGACAAAGCCTCCACCTTGTTGAGCCTAATAATAAATATTTCTTGTCTTAACTATTTTCATTATGGTCAATAATAGACTCAACATGTAAAAATAATGTTAACTTATTTGGTTACACCCAGAAATTTCTACCGGACAAAACCTTAACCTTGTTGAGCTTACCTTGTTGAGCCCAATAATAAATATTTCTTGTTTTAACTGTTTTCATTGTGGTCAATAATAGACTTAACATGTAAAAATAATGTTAACTTATTCGGTTACACCCAGAAATTTCTACCGGACAAAACCTTAACCTTACTGAGCTCAATAATAATTGTTTCTCATCTTAACTATTTTTATTGAGGTCAATAATAAACTTAACTAGCAAAAAAAATGTTAACTTATTTGGTTACAGACATAAAATGTCTACTGGACAGAATCTTTGCCTTGTTGAGCCCAATAATAATATTTCTTGTCTTAACTACTTTTATTGTGGTCAATAATAGACTAAACTAGTAAAAATAATGTTAACTTATTCAGTACACCCATGAAATCTGTACTGGACATACTTTCACCTTGTTGAGCTTAATAATAAATATTTCTCATCTTAACTATTTTTATTGTGGTCAATAATAGACTTAACTATTTTTATTGTGGTCAATAATAGACTTAACTAGTGAAAATAATGTTAAATTATTCGGTTACACCAATGAAATTTGTACTGGACAAAATATTTACCTTGTTGAGGTTAATAATGAATATTTCTTGTCTTGACTATTTTTATTGTGGTCAATAATAGACTTAACTATTCAAAATAATGTTAACTTATTCAGTTACACCCATGAAATCTGTACTGGACAAAACCTTTACCTTGTTGAGCTTAATAATAAACGTTTCTCATCTTAACTATTTTTATTGTGGATAATAATAGACTTAACTAGTAAAACTAATGTTAACTTATTCAGTAATATTGTCCTGTTTTCACTGAAAACATCAGTTCTCCATTCTGAACAAGAAACCAGTGTCATTACCTTCCATTGTACAGGCTATTGGAATGATCGTACATGTCAAAATGGATATTTCAAAATTCTGTAATAAGTTAGGCTGTTAACATATTAATATTTATAAGATCATTCTAAAAAACGATTGGTTTCGTGTGACAGCCCTTGCCAACAAAACTTTCAAATATTATCGAGATTCGTCAAAAATTGCCATCTGTAGAGCGTTCACAAGCCATGTGTCTCAAACAGGCTGTTTTCAATGCAAAATGTGTCCCCAAACGACCAATTCAGTTGCCACGGCAACCAAAATCGATTGGTGTCGGGATCTTACCATAATATATGTGCCTATATGTGGTTTGTTTCAGATTTCCAAATTATTTTCAGGTTCTTGGACAGTTGTATGCTAATTCCATCAGATGTACAGTAGAAACAACTGCATCTAACACACTGTCTGCCTCTGATGACGCCGGTGCGTCGTTTGATATACTATTTGGTCGGGCGTTGTTTATATTGCAAAATGTTGTACTTTACGTTTGTTATTGGAATCATCAAGATTTGGCTGTATTGGTGGTAATAGATTGATACTTACATTCATACCACTGAGCTGGTATCACTGCTGGTGGACGTTAAGTCTGTCCCCGAGGATACCATCCACTCAGTAGCCTTTTGGCTTGTGATTGGGTACTTATGTGCTTGTCATACATCTATTCCATGGGGTTTGTTTTGGATTTCCAAATTATTTTCATAGGTTGTTGGGCAGTTGTATGCTAATTCCATCAGGTGTACAGTAGAAACAACTACATCTAACACACTGTCTGCCCCTGATGACGCCAGTGTGTCGTTTGATAAACTATTTGGTCGGGCTTTGTTTTTATTGCAAAATGTTGTACTTTACGTTTGTTATTTGAATCGTCAAGATTTGGCTGTATTGGTGGTAATAGATTGATACTTATCAGGTATCAATCTATTACCACCAATAGTATCAGTCTTATACCTGCCTTATCAGGTACTTCCTTGATTTCCAGATCAAGCAAGGAGTGGTCCAGTATGCAGAGTAGTGATTCAATCATCCAGCCTGTGCTGGAAGAATCAACCACCACATACAATCAACCACCCTAAGAGTAAAATCCTTAGACGTCAGAGGTTGATCTTGAAAGATAACGTTATCTACAAAGTCAGAATTGACAATGGAGAAACTACACACCAGTTGGTTCTGCCTAAATCTTGTTATGATTTGGCTTTGACATGTGTCCATGATGACGCTGGACATATGGGACGGGATCGTACCATCAGCTGGTATGCTGAAAAACGCTGAAACTTAGGTGACGAATCGTGATGCGTGTAACTGACACAAAGCTCCAGTACCTAAAGCTCCTCTTGTTTCAGTAACAACCAGTCAACCTCTTGAGTTATAATGTATGGACTATTTGTCTCTTGAAGAGTCAAAGGGTGGCATCAGTAATGTATTGGTAATCACCGATCATTTTACTAGGTATGCCGTTGCAATCCCGACTCGGAATCAGCTGGCCAAGCCCTACTGTGGATGCATTGTTCAAGCTATTCATTTCTCACTATGGTTTCGTGCAACGTCTCCATAGTGACCCGGGACGAAACTTCGAGTACAAAGTGATTGCTGAAACTTGCAGGTATCAAGAAATGCCGAACAGCACCTTAGGCCAAAAAAAATAAATGTTTTGGTTTGCGTTCCCGCGCGCGTCGTCTCAAACCTCCCGCGTCAGATTTTTTTTTTTTTTGCCATGATGGTATTTTACAATCAGCGGCCACATTTTAAATCTGTGCAAGTCGATGAGCGTCCCCAAAGTGGCTCTATTAGTGACTGTCGAGGATTGCAATCTTGCAGGAACCAATCAGGCGTTTAACTGTGAAAGCTACAAACCAATCAATTAGCAACCTAATACTAGTACTTTACAGATTCGTTTTTAAGATAATTGTTGGTCGTTATATTAACACTGGCTGAAAACAAGGAGATCGAGAAGGAGAGTCGTCCGGTAAATGATTTTTCAAATTCTGACACTAGCATAGTCCCTTGCTGCGGAAGTAATGACACCTAACTTTCCATACGAGCCCCGTCCACTTGTCATTGATTAAAACATCACCCCCAGTGAACCGCTTCGTGAGAAACTTGTTTCATACAGACATAGGTAGTTGCATGCTTGGCAATATAGACACTCTTTCTTAGAAACAATACAAGTTTATATCGTTGACATATGTTGTAGCGAGAGTCTGCCAAAGTTTTCAAAGTAAACATTTTTTCGTTTGTTTTTATTCAGTTATTTTATGACTTTTTTATTACATGACTATTTTTATTAATTCTGTTATCAATTACTATTTTCCACTCGTTATTTGATCCATACTGTGGCTGATTAAGGACGTGCAAAAATTTGTTTCATCGTGTATTTTGAGATAATTATATAGGAAACCAAAAAAAATTGTTTTTTATCTCGTTATTTCGAGATAGTTATCTCGTTATTTCGAGAGCTATCTCGTTATTTCGAGATAGTGTTTCGTTATTTCGAAATCATTATCTCGTTATTTGGAGATAACGAGGTAACTATCTCAAAATAACGAGATAAAAACAGTATTTTTTGGAGTCCTATATAACTATACTATCTGAATGTTAGACAATGTAGCGACATAATCATCTCGAAATAATGAGATACTATCTCGAGTTAACGAGATGACTTAATTATCTCGAAATAACGACATAATTATTTTGAAATAATGAGATATTTAAATCGGCAGGACGAGATAAAAAACAATATTTTTTTGCTGTCATAAACAATTTTCTTGAAATGACGACAAATTCTTTTTTCGGGGTGTCCTAAATCAGCCTCGTAGGTCCAATAGACTTTGAATAAATATATATTTTTACTGGTCCAGAAAAAAAATATGGTACAAGCACACTTCATGCAAAAAAATAATACATGAACCGGTACTCAAAAAAAAAAAAAAAATTTTCGGAGCATCACTGGGACGCAAACCAAAACATTTTTTTTTTTTGCCTTATCACTCTATGTCCAATGGACAATGTGAGCGTCTGAAACTTCGAGTCCAAAGTGCTAGAGTGCTGTGGTACTATCACTAATGCTTATAATTGTACTAGACATGAAACAACTGGTTTCACCCCTTTCTATATCATGTATGGTCGCCATCAAAGACTACCGATTGATGTTATTCTTGGTGTTCCAAAAGAAATCACTAGTGATGCTGAATATTATGTTACGTATGTTGGAAAACTCAAATCGATTTTGGATAAACCTTACGAACTTGCTTCAGTGCCCATAGGGCATCAATCAGTCTCGTCAGGAAGACAAGTATGATATCCGTCTTCGTGGTGCAGTGTTGAGCCCTGGTGATCGCGTCCTAACTAAACAGTTGGGATTCCATGGTCCACTCAAACTAAGCCATCGTTGGTCTAAAGATGTTTTGTTGTTACAGAGCAACCAGACGAGGGTGTTCCTGTGTATAGATTACAACCGGAGGGTAAGACCAGGCCCAGTCGAACTCTGCACCGTAATCATATATTACCAATCAGTTGGATCCCTCAGTCATTTTCATCCGGTTCTCCTGTTTCAGACGGGGAGACCAAGGGTGACAGCAGTAATACCAATGTCCCTGTTGTAGATTCACAGGATATCTCCAAAAAGGGTGATCAGGTCGGGCTTCAATATCCACCGGGTTGGGTGGCTTCTGGTGATTTTCACATTGCCACCCCAATCCAAGTCTGTTTTGACAATATGCATGTGTAAATATAAAATGTAAATAACATTTAGAGTAACTATGATGTCAAGGGTCGACATGTATCTCAAAGGAGGGGAATATATAACAAGGTTTGTATTCTCTAATTTATTCATTTATCTATTTTTCAGGACTTGTGTACATAAAATTTCATTACCTTGGTTTTTCTATTTGCTTGCTGCATTCGCACGTAAAGGCGACCAACAACTTTCACTTGTTTACATGTCAGAATACAATTTATGCTACCAGCCATTGAGCATTCACCTGTGTCGATCACATCATATGACTTCCACATACCAACGGCGGAAAATATTAATAAGCTCATTTGTTAAACATTGTTTGTTTTACCATCAATTTCATCTCAATGTTTGATACAAATTGAATTGGCGGCATTTGTCCTGGAGTCGCCTGGTGGAATATTATGATGTCATTCATGATTGTATTTACATATTGAATTCGCTGGATCAAATAAACAATTAAAACACAACCAAGTGTCCTGAATCACGGCCACGGTTACAGTTTGTTGATTATGTACCGATAATACACAATGATTGGTGCACATCGTATGCTATGCACTGCCCCTTCATTATGCAGGCCATGTCTTTGATTCAATTCACAATAGATATCCGAAGAGGGTGATCGCTCTCAAACCGACGGATGTGCTGCCACATGCCCCAGTGATGGTGAATTTGACCCAGGATGTCCTGGTACCTCCTGGAAATGAGGCATAGTCCCATGTGGTGCCTCTACAGTCACTCCAAGCATTGGTCCCCCCGCAAGATCGGGTCAGCTGCACAGCAAATGATTATTACACTGAGACGAGATGCAGATGGGAGGATTTGCATGGGTAGTACAGGTGTAATTTCATATAAATTCAATTAACTTTCATAAAAATATACTGAGATGAGATGCAGATGGGAGGTTTTGTATGTATAGTACAAATGTAATTTTAGTATAATTCAATTAACTTTCATAAAAATATACTGAGATGAGATGCAGATGGGATGATATGAATTTGTCTGTTTGTCGGTATACATTTCTACTTTTGTATGTATAGTACAGATGTAATTTGATTGTAATTCAATTAATTGTCATAAAAAGTATACACATACAGTGTATATTTTTAAGACATACATTAATGCTCACTGTTATCACGTGACCGGTTTCACTCTCGATATTGCAGACCGACAGCTGGCTAACGGCGTGACATCTCGGCAAGACGCCCACGAATTGTAGCTGATACGTGCTGTTCAATGTGACTCTCATCCATCCCGCAGTTAGACCGTCAGTCATGGCCCACTCTCTACCTTGAGCATCCGGGTTCTCTGTCTCCTCATAGGTGTTCTCACAACCGTAGCCAGCACTGTACGTACTGCTGGTATCGCAGTCAGTTATCGTCGAGGTCAAGTCTGCATCGGGGTCAAATTATTTATTACTCATAAATTACTCAATGTTTTATTACTCATATATCAATTACTGCCATAATTAAAAAATGACTATACCTAATTCACACTAAGATTTATTATGTTAATTGATTAAGATTTATCAAATTAATTGATTATATATAATAAAATATGAAATTTGTATATTAGCAGGCAGACGATAAAGATTTGAGTTGAGGTATTAATCTTAATTATCACCATATCATTTGGAATCAACACTCCCGGACCCAGTATGCGTGTTCAAAGCGAACTGAACATTCGAACCACATCGCTTATTCCTATGTTCTGGCAATAGCATGTAATTTCCAGGACATCGTGCGGGGCCAAATGTTTTAGGATATATTTAGAAGATTATAGGTCAGCGTTTGTCGGTCGAAGCATTGGTACAAATAATGTACAGGTAGTAATGTATTATAATTGATGTATATTGGCTGTATCAAGATTGAAATATTTCATGAATATGTTATAACCAACATGATTTCCTCTTGTGTAGCAATGTTTGAATCTCATGGATGAATGGAAAAACTGTTTTTTTGTGAACCGGACGGTGGGCCGTTTTAGGACCAAAGTACTCACCGATTGCATTCGGGATGAAGATGCCACACAACTTCCACTCTTCACATGGTGCTTGTAGAGGCCGATGAATTACACGCACACTATCGATAACGTCCTCACTTTGACATTCGTAGGTACAGCTCGACTTGCCGTCCAGGAATACAACAGGCAGCGTACCCGTAATCTGGTTGCAGGTTGTAGTGCGCCCCAACCCATCTTCTGCTTTATTGGCTGCCAATGGGACCAGGTACAACCTTCCTGAGGCTGAGTCGTGCTCACAGTTCATTTGCTCCCCGACTAGTGTCACGGTAAGGTTGGTGCTGGATGCATCAGTAACATTGACAATCAAGTCAGTTTGACATGGTGGTGTAGTTTGAGCAATGAAGGTCACACAGTTCTGGGGGTTCGTGTCAATTGCACTCTGAATAATAGATCCCTGAGCCTGTCTACTGGATCGCTGAGATGTGTAACTAATAGTGTGAGCGATCAGTTGAACAGGGCCTGGCGAGGAAGTATTGTTAAGATATATTCAAAACTAATAACCGTTTCTAAAAAGGAGAGGGTTCATAAATCGCACATGAAATATTTTCACTTCACATAAAAAATTATCCCGAAGGCTAAGAAAGGTTACCGGACATTATGTATTATATTTTAGATATTAGCCATTTTGTCTGTGATGTTGAATATAAGGACACTGTTCAAATTCAAGGTCACGAGAATATCTATAATACATGTATATCATTCCCTATAAGTCCACAATTCATTCATCAGCTCTAAGTTCAATTATAGGAAAGATATCAGCAATTCTATCCTATGATCTTAAAAATGAGGTTAAATGTCAAATCCAGGGTCGTCAGAATATTCGGCATACACCAATCCTTATAATGTGCACAATTGATTCCCAAACTGTAAAGTTGGTGATGAGCGAGATATTAGCAATATATCTTTTCCTATATGTTCTCATTGATTCCTAAGCTGTAAACAAATGGTAAATTCGATAATGAGCGAGATATTAGCTATTTTGTCCAGTGGTCTTGAAAACTATTTTTAAAGGTTAAATTCAAGGTCGCGAGAATATTCAGCATATATCATCTCGTATATGTCCACAAATGGGCCACTTCGAGCGATTCAAGGGCAACGGAACAAAACGCACATCACAGAGGTACATATAGTGAGCGTTATACATCAATAAGAAAACGAGACGCCATAGGCGACGCACTTGCCGGAATTCTCAATGTCAAATATGAATCTCAAGTTCATAAGCTACAAAACAAATCCAGTCCTATGTCTCTACGTCAATCCGTTACGAAAATACGTGCCAAGAAGCGATTAGTCCTGACAAAATGGTTGCAAATATTTTTTCGATCAAACTTGATACGTTTATGACGTCATTGTGACGTCAGTGAACGTTGTAGCGCCAAAAACAAGACAACACTGGAATTGGGGGCTTTTTCCAATGATATACTACCCAATATGGTGTGTTGAACTTTGTATTGACCTTGACGTTCACCTCCTGGCAAACTTCTAAAGGTCAAGGTCAAGGTTACATACGATAAACGGTTTGATTAGGTGTCCAATTAACCAATCCGAAGTCTCCATGTCAAATGGAACCGAATCTACAGCCATGTATGTGACTTTCACATTTAGTGCGACCTTCGCCTTTGACCTTGGGTAACAAATATATGTATTGCCTGAACATTGAGCTATGGACTATACTTGAATAATTTCATTAGAATCGAAGGAGAATTGTGGACACTGTGGCCTTTTGAAACTTTGAAAAATTGACGTTGATGACGTCACTGTGACGTCAATAAACGTCACATCCCCAAACTTATGGAATACTATGTAACACGGGATGAAGACCTTTCATTTGATATACTACTTGATTGGTTCCAATTAGTTTGAAAATTTGACCTTGGAAGTTTTGCTCATGTGACCTCATTTTCCAGACCAAGTTCAAAGTCAATCATGGAATGGACATATACGTCTAATTGTCATACCTCTTTTGAATAATATGATTCAAATTTCATGAGACTATGATAATTCAAGCAGATGTTATTACCAGAAAAGTGTTTTCTGGGATTTCGATGACCTTGACCTTTGACCTTCTATTCGTAGAGATTAATGATATCAATATGCATATCACGTTTCATTAAATTCCATACAGTATGGACGGTGTTATGGCCTTTTGAAATTTCGGAAATTTAACGTTTATGACGTCATTGTGAGGTCAGTATATGTCGCAGCACCGAAATCAAGGTATCACCGCAAACGGGGACTCAAGACCTTTCCAACGATATACTACTCGATATGGTGCACTGACCTTTGTACTTGACCTTGACATTGACCTCATGTCGAACTCTCAAGGTCAAGGTCAAATGTCAAGGTCACAGACGATAGAACTTACCTACAATATGTGCTTGGTTTGAAGTCTTGATTTAGATGTACATAACCTTGAGACGATGCGAGCGAGGGTAGCGAGCAAAGCCCTATGTAATGTGAGGGTTCGGGAGGCGCAGTAAGCCCCAAGAATTGTATTTATTTCATATTTTTTTCAGGTGTATTTTACAACTGAACCTTGAGAAATCAATAGGCAGGAAGTCCCAGGAAGCACAAAATTACGTCATAAAAACGTTATATCTGGACACATGTTGAATGAGACTCCGCTGCCCTATGATCTCCGCACCGGCGGTTCAGTACAATTTCTCGGCAACCTGGGCCCTAATTGATAATATTCATGTTGTGTACATATTAAGAAGATGCTTAATTTCATCATTAAAACTAGTCGTGTCTCTGTATCCATGGCCCTTTAAGTTTATTCATCCCAAAACTAAACATTGTCACTTTACATATTATATATCACATAACTTAATTAACGATTAAAGGCAATCAATTGTACGAATAATATTATGCCCATTTATCAACGGATGTTGGGCCTATGTAATGCTGTTATGCACCTCAACATATTTCTGAGTTATATATATTTTTTTATTGAAAAAATATTGGGTGGCTGCAGCCCCCTGTAATAATGTCAAACGACGAAAGTTACACTTATATGTCCTCTATTCCATGAAGTACATGTGAGCGCATTCCAACATTGCCTATAGCTTCTTCCCCTCTCTAGTCTAGTTCCAAAAATACCTAGTCAATGTGTAAGCTGAACATTTGCTAAATACATGTACAAAACAATACAAGGCTTATCAATACAGAATAGTGTTTGTATACTTCATCCTTCTTTGGTATTTCTGATTAACAAATATCAGCTTGCTTTGTTCATAATAATGACAAACATAGCACCAAGGGTGCTGTTGCTTACCGGTAATCATGAGAAACGCAGAGTATTGATTTTCCAACATATAAATTGTTACACTGATCTTGAACTCTAATTGTCAAAACATGTTCGTAAATGTTGCTGGAAACACATTTTCTGTATGGACTATAGTACGAAATCAAATTACACATCACAAAGGTACATAAAGAGAATCTAATTCATGATTTTGAGAAAAACTGTCTGAATAGATTTAGACAAAATTGCCACCAAAGACAAAATTCATCTTTTTTGACCTTCCAAGGTCATTGAAGGTCGAATTCAAGGTCATCACTCAAACCGCAATATATGATTTCCAATTTGAATGTGCCAAAACTTAGGCTCTATTTTGAAGTCTTCTATGAGTTTACTCCGCACAGCTCCCATTATGAAGGAAAAATTGGGTGAAATTTTCTAAGTCCAAAAAATTTTTCAATGGCCAAAAATTTTTATTAAATTTTTTTTGCTGGAAATGGCTCAAAACGAATAGTGACTTGATTTTGGACAAAAACTTTTTTTTGCCGACCCGTCAAAAAATCAAAATGGCCGCCACACGCAGAACGGCGATTCAAGGGAAACGAAACTTATACACATCATAGAGGTACATGAGGGGAATGTTATAAAACTAAAATCTCAAAACTGATCAGACAGTTTTTGAGAAAATGGCCATCAAAGTCCAAAATTGGTCATTTTTCGACAAAAAAGGTCGTTTTGACCTTCCAAGGTCATTGAAGGTCAAATTCAAGGTCATCACTCAAACCGCAATATATGGTTTCCCATTTGAATGTGCCATTACTTAGGCTCTATCTTCAAGTGTTCCATGAGTTTACTCCGCACAGCTGGGTGAAATTCTCTAAGTCCAAAAAATTTTTCAATGGCCAAAAAAAATTTTTTTTTTTGCTGGAAATGGCTCAAAACGAATAGTGACTTGAATAGTCAAAAAATCAAAATGGCCGCCACATGCAGACCGGCGATTCAAGGGCAACGAAACTTATACACATCATAAAGGTACATGAGAGGAATGTTTTGAAACAAAAATCTCAAAACTGATCAGACAATTTTTGAGAATATGGCCTCCAAAGTCCAAAATTGGCAATTTTTCGTCAAAAATGGCCGCCAAATCGGCAAAAACGATTCAATTAAAAAAATTTAAAAAACGTCTTTAGATACTGGCCCAAGGTATGTTCTGACAAATTTATGGGGAAATTCATCACGTCAAAAAAAAGTTACAGACCCAGACAGACGACGGACGGACGGACGGCGGACGACGGACGGACGACGGACGAAATACCACGACAATAGCTTATCGGCCCAAAGGGCCGGTAAGCTAATAAACGACAGGCACCTGCATAGGCAGATATGGATGATGAGTACGAATAGGCCAGGCTGAAACAATTATACACCGAAACTTTCAGTAGAAGTATTATATTTTCTGTTTATCCCTATCCAGGTGGGCGGTACTTACCGGATATTACGAACAACAGCGTGATGAACAAATGGAACGAAATCATCGATACCGCTTTGTGAGCAGGATGCTGGAATTTTTAAAACATACATGGTCATTCACAATGCATGTCATTCGATATGGGCTGAGTGAATAGCATACAGAGATATAGATGTTTTTCCCCTGTGTGTATAGAACGATTATCTTGAGTAAACACGAAATAGTTAATGTTTTCCTTCTTCTACAGATTCAATGTTCTCCTCCCCCCCCCCCCCCCCGAATTTGTATTGAGACAATACCATGAAGATGCATATTTCTGCCACATTAACCCCCAACCATAAAAGTTCCTTCCTTGAGTTTAGGATGACAATAATATAAATAGAGCACCAGTATAGAAAACGTCAAAACGAACTTTCGAAGCGGAATCCAGCGAACATTACACCACAAGACTTAAGGAAAACGTAGCGGGTGCCTCGTGTGAGCGGAAAAAAAAACTCTCGTTCTCTCTTTCCAGAGGAACTGATTTCAATTTCAAGCGTTGATTTCAAAAGTACAGTTTGTCTGAAAATACTAGTTCCCAGGTGATTCCCTGCGTAGAAGGGCCACCCAGGATTTTTTTTAAAATTCCCGACTTAGTAACTCAAAAATATTATCGAGTTACCGACTCAATATTATCTGGATACCAAGTCGATATTATCTGGATACTAACTCGGGAAATTGAAAATATAAATCTTTTTCCAGTGCCTGTTCCAATTTTAAGTCGATATTATCGAGATACTAATTCGATAATATTCGATATTAAAAAAAAATCCTCGGTGGCCCTTCTACGCTTCCGTAGATTTCCACCCTAAAATCAGAATAGAGTAATATGTAGTCGTCATAAAATGTTCGAAAATCGTTTTCCCCATGATGAGTTTTTGGAAACATATAGGCTTAAGGTTGATTGTCTACTGGTAATAAATTTAGGATGAAATATGCTTAATCCAATAACAACACATGACTGCTACTGCTTTTTTTCTATCTATTATGTTACATAATTATAGCTCTATATATTATAATTAGCAATGTTATCAACTGCGAGAAGGTATGAAGCTACATTAGGGACATTCGCCTTCGTGTGTTCTCGCCCTCACCTCGCGCAATTTCCCCTTCACCTTCTCGTAATTTTTCCTTCGCCTTCGCCCTCGCTTTCGCCCACTTTCGTCTTCGACTTCTCGTAATTTCGCCTTCGCGTATTTTCGCCTTCGTCTTCGTGGTGTTTTCGACTTCATCTCGCGTAATTTCGCCCTCGCCTTTTCGTGATATTGCCTTCGCCATCGCCTTCGTCCACTCTCGCCTTTGCCTTCTTGTAATTTCGCCTTCGTCTTCGTAGTGTTTTCGCCCTCGCCTTCATCCACTCTCGCCTTCGCATATTAATGTATACGTATGTAATACAAAGTCATGGGCCTACGTATGGAATAAAAACTCATACGTGTGAGATATTAACAAATACGTATGGGATATTACCTCACACGCAGGAGACTTCATATCGCTACCGTATATTTCGCATAGAACGAAACACTGCGTAGCATGTAAAAATGCGTTGTATCTACCGGCTACCGCCGAATGCACAATATCGTAATGCCCGCTAATATCGATTGCGAAATATCATGGTGCTCGCTTGAATTATTCGTTATTTTTGATAATTGATATTCAGGCCTATGCTAATATATATTCAATATACAGTATACTCCCTCGTAATAAATTATATATGCATGCTAAAAGGTGTGGTTTTGTCACTCCATCATTCATAGATAATCACCTCACCTAAACCCCCCCCCACACACACACACCTACAACGCATACTATCTTACTTCCCACAGCGAGTCGACTGACTGGTCAAACCATAGTTACGTGTTATCTGCATTGCAGTCGACTTCAACGAGACTTCTGGTTGTTTAGTACATCTCAAACTTTTGAACGAAAATTAATCATCTAAAATATAAACAGATATTATGTATACACCATAATGCGAAGAAAAATCATAGTGACCATACTTGATTAAAATATTCGTTGAAATAGCTTACTGAATAAATATTCCGCTATAATCAAACACAAACCGAACGATTGTAGAATAAAAGGAATGTCAGTCTAAGTATTTCTGAGGAGTAAAACAGAATGTAAGTATCAATCTATTACTACTAATACAGCCAAATTTTGATGATTCCAATAACAAACATAAAATACAACATTTTGCAATAGAAACAAAGCCCGACCAATTACTTTATCAAAAGACACACTGGCGTCATCAGGGGCAGACAGTGTGGTAAATGTATCTGTTTCTACTGTACACCTGATGGAATTAGTATACAACTGCCCAACAACCTATGAAAATAATTTAGAAATCCAAACAAACCCCATGGAATAGATATGTGACAAGTACATAAGTACCTAATCACAAGCCAAACGGCTACTGAGTTGATGGTATCCTCGTGGACAGACTTAACGTCCACCAGCAGTGACACCGGCTCAGTGGGAATATAAGAATATATCAGTGTTCCATTATAGATTTGAACGTGCATATATGTTAACAATATTCTAAAACTCACTGGATATCACGATATGCATAACAATAAAGTCTACTCATGCTACATAGCCGTCATATTTATTTCACAGAACGCCTTATCCGAACGGAAATATAAGAACAAGAAAATTTCAAAAACGAAAAAAAAACTTTTTGGATGCGGAGATGAGACCGAATAAATTGTATTTTAGATACAGTGTAAAATTTATAATTAGATTAATATTAATTGCCAATGAATATCGGAATCGGTTATGGTGGACACTTGCGATATATCGTGAAGATATGGTGAATATCAAAATGCTTCAGTTTAATAATAAATACAATCGCCTGACCAATCGCAGTCTTTAGGCGCTTTAATTTCACGGAGATTCTATGGCAACATCATGGTCGGTATCGCATACGTATGACATATTATCTCATACGTATGAGATATACTATATTCTACGTATGACCTATTATTTCATACGAATGACTATTATTCCATATCAGAAATCTTATGTATTTCTGTCCATATGTATGATTTTGTATCTCATACGTATGAGAAGGCGTATCTAATATGTATGACATATTATTTCATACGTATCACTTATTATTCCATACGTATGACTTTGTATCACATGCGTATGAGAAGGCGTACCTCATACTTTGTATCTCATACGCATGAGAAGGCGAAGGCGAAATTACGAGAAGGCGAAGCCGAAAGTGGCCGAAGGCAACGGCGAAATTGGGCGAATGAGAAACTACGAAAAGGTGAAGGTGAAAATACGCGAAGGTGAAGGCGAAATTACGAAATTCCGAGGTCTAGAACACCAAGAAGGTGAAGGCGAAAACATGAGAAGGTGAAATTACGAGAAGGCGAGGGGAAACTTGGGGGAAGGCGAAATTACGCAAAGAAGAAGGCGAGGGCAAGAACACCACGAAGGCGAAAATACAGAAGACCCTGGTAATTGTGGTACACTGGTAAGGACCTTCTCGATTAAATTTATCAAACAATATCTATGGACAACGATACATGCAGTAACTGTATGAATTATTTAATCATAATGTTGAAGTTATCTGACTTTCTTTTCTGAATTAACTGCACGTGAAAAACAGTCCACTCACCTTTAAACTTTACGATGGATTAAACTTTCAACGAATATGCCGTTTTATAAAGTATAGTACGGGAAATCAAATATTCGTGGCGACCATGTCAAATACGAAAAAGTGACATCCTTGTTGAAACTATTCGTCAGTGAATGGCAGAAATGAAAAAAGACCCTGATTAATTATGTGTGATATAATATCGTTCAGGACAAACTCATGTATCGACCCATAACATAACCCTTACACCAGAGAAACAAAGAGATGGTAAACTCGCTGTGAACGGGGACTTCCATGTGACTTTTTGTAGATATTATAGATCGACCTCATCGCTGTACTGCCACAAGAAGCTGGTTCCGCTCCATGGCGACTGAACGGTAGACGGGATGCATTGTCATTAATTCACGATTCCATCAATACTTGCGATGGCCTAGAGGGAAACAATAGACGTGGAATCAATACCCAGTATTAAGTATTCCGAGCAACCAAAACAGGGTCCGTTTTCCAATCTCATAGCCCGGGGACAGAAAGTCCTATCAGGCATACGAAGTGAGAGAAAACAAAAATGACAGGGAAACTCATGAACCCCCGTAAATGGCCATTAGGAGGTGAAATCAGGTGTTCCGGAAAGCAACTCAGAGCACAGATATGTGTCGATATCTACCAGCACGGTAACAACAAATTCTGCACGCGATGTTATTATTCTTTGTTTAATCTTAAGGTAGTCCGCTCGAAACAGTGAGGAAAGGAAGGGTCAAAGAGTTTGTTTAAAATAAATAAATGTATCGACATAATCTAGAGCTTCAAAATTACGTATTTTATAGAGTAACTGATCCTAAAACTGAAAATAAGATAGGGGATAACAGTATCCGTTCGCATTAAAAACATGGTGCAAAATGTGAAGATGGACAAAAAATGTGCAAAAATGCCAATAAAAATGTCGTTTTAAGTATATGTTTGTGATTTTGATCGAATATGTCGAAGAAACCAGACAGTGACTCCCTATTTTCTTTTCAGTATTAAGATGCTGATCAATTATCTATAAAAATGATAACTTCGAAGAGATCATATTCAACAAAGAGCTTTTAAATTTTGACCCTTCGTGACCTCACTGACTGGAGCGGACTACTTTAATGAGTTAGAAGTAATACATAACATTTCAGGCAAGCGTCTGCAATGTACGTGTATCAGCATTTTTTTTGTTAGAATACCGAACTTGTGATATAGTAAACTACGCGATGTCGTCCACATAACAACAATATAAGAAAGTGAGGGTATATTTTCTGGACTTCTTTCCAAGATGGCGATCTTTTTTTTCAAAACAAAATTGATGCGTGTGGCTCCCATGTTTACCTTTATGACAAAACAAAATGTTTCTTCATCCGGTGAAAAAGCTATGTGCTTTGTTGTTTCGGTGTCCTCGAAAGGTCACTCACATCTCGTGAGTGGTGTTTTCTTCTTCTTAAATTGAAGCATTGTACTTCGCACTGGTACCATTGTGTCTTGTTCCAATTCCATTGCTCTAGAATTGTTTGTGTATTGCAGCCATTGTGATTACGAGTTATTGAGTTGAGCCATTCCATACTGTCAGACTGCTAGAATGGTTGTTTTTATAATAATTAAATGGGAAATCGTATATCTCGCCTTCAGTGGTGAGCTTGACCCTTTGATGACCTCAATAGGTCACAAAAATAATAATAATAATACGAGAATTTATATAGCGCCTTTACCACTTGAGACAGGTGCTCAAAGGCGCTTTACAATAAAAGAGTAAACATTTAATATAATATATATATACATATGATAAAAACATGTACGATTACGGGTATAGATGGAAATAGTAGTAAAAAGTAAAACCCAGATAATGGATGGATTGAACAATCTATAAGGATTTACATGTCAGAGTAGGCTGTTTTGAACAGGTGTGTCTTAAGTCCCCTCTTAAAGGCAGGAAGTGTGTTGGAAAGCTTCAGCTCGTCAGGCAGTTCATTCCACAGAGAGGCTGCAGACTTATGGAAGCATCGGTTTCCGTAGGTTGATGTTCTGGAAGCCGGGACAGTCATCAACAATTTCGACTCTGACCTGAGCGAACGTGTAGGTTGGTATTTGGTTACGAGCTCATTCAGGTAAGCAGGAGCAGTGCCATGCCATGCTTTGAAGGCGTACACGAGGAGTTTGAACCAGGATCTATAGTGTACTGGCAACCAGTGCAGCTTGTGGAGGACTGGGGTGATGTGGCTGCGCTTCCGGGTGCGGGTGACGAGACGTGCAGCAGTGTTTTGTACTATCTGTAGACGTCCACTCACTGCTTTCGGAAGACCTTGGAGCATCGCGTTACCATAGTCCAAACGGGATACCACAAGACTTTGTACGAGTGTCTTGCATGCTTCGGTGGTGATAAGATGACGTATTCGCCCAATATTCCGAATTTGGTAGTAGCATGCACTGGATGTTGCATTGACTTGTCGATCAAAGGTTAGATGCTTGTCAAGATGGATTCCAAGGTTCTTGACATTTTCTACGGCCTGTATGGTGTTACCGCCAATTGTGATGGACATCTCGCTGGATCTGCTGTTAAAATGCTTCGGTCTGAACACGATGAGCTCAGTCTTCGCTTCATTTAGCTTCAGCAAGTTTCTGGTCATCCATGCGCTTATGTCTGCCAAACACAACTCCAGGGCCGCTGACATGTCCGCCCATTTGTCGGTCGGTTGTATAGACAGGTACACCTGTGAATCGTCCGCATAGCAATGATAAGCAAAGCCATGACGCTGAACAATCTCGCCAATGGGCCTAGTAAACAGGCAATATACTTTCGGGCCAAGAACCGACCCCTGACGTACACCACAATGCAGGTGTTTGACTGAGGAGGTCTTGCTACCGATCCGCACAAACTGAGATCTGTCCGTGAAGTAAGCCTGCATCCACGCGAGTGCGTCCGACTTTAGACCATAGGAGTACTCGAGACGTCTGAAGAGGATTGGATGGTCAATGACATCAAACGCGGCTGATAGGTCAAGCATAACGAGAGCCATCATTTTCTTTTGGTCCAGGGCTGTCAGGATGTCGTGGGTCACTTTAAGCAGAGCGGTTTCTGTGGAGTGACCCGCACGGTATGCCGACTGGTATACGTCATGGAGGGCGTTCGTCACAAGGTGAGCCTCAAGACGCTTCTCCACAACTTTCTCCAAGATTTTTGAGATGAATGGAAGGTTGGAGATGGGGCGATAATTCTTCATCTCCTCACTATCAAGTCCCGGCTTCTTCAGCAAGGGTCGAACACTTGCTTGCTTGAAGCTAGATGGTAGTTTAGACTCGGCGAGGGATTTGTTGATTATCGCTCTGATTATTGGAAGAAGCTGGTCCGTACACTGTTTCAACAAACAGGTAGGGATCTAGTCGAGTTGGCATGACTTGTTCGGGGCCTTCAGTATGAGTTGCTTCAGTTCGTCCAGTGACACCGGGCTGAAGTCGTTCAGTGGCTCTCCAGTAAACTCCTTGTCAGCATCCATGACATCAGTTGTCTCAGCAGTGCGTTTATCCGTGAGGTTTTCACGGATAGTTTCGATCTTTTCAACAAAGAAAGAGTTGAAACTATTTGCCAGATCCACTTCAGAAGTGTTTGTAGGCAAGGAGGGTTTTTGACCTTGTCCCGTGAGACCATTTGTTAGCTTGAACAAGGCTTTGTGATCAGAACCGATTTCCTCTATCTTTATCGAGTAGTACTGTTGCTTGGAAGTAATCAGGAGTTTGTTGACCAGTGCTCGTTTCTCCTTATAGAGTTCATGGTGTACTGTGAGTTTAGTGCGTTGCCAAAGACGTTCCGCCTTTCTACGCTCGACCTTGGCGTCTCTCAGTTCAATCGAATACCATGGGGCAGCAGGTCTCGGTGTGATGAGCTTGGAACGGAGTGGTGCATGATTATCCATGATGGTTGTTAAGCTGGTGTGATAGGCCTCTACCAGGTCTTCCAGAGGCCTGTTGATATCGTTTAGTTCCGTGGATGCGGAGATGTCAGATTGCAGCTGCTGGATGTTAACATCGTGATACTTTCGATAACCATTTTCAATAACCATTTTAGTGTAAAAATAACGTGCACATGGGGTCTTTGTGACTTAATGAAGTACTTTTTGCGGTGACCTGCCCAGCCGTCAGCCTAATATGGTTTGCTTTGTGTTCTGTTCCCTTTTCCTCCCACCTTCTTTCATCCCATGTTCTCTGGCTCATTGCTGATATTGACATAACCAGTATATCAACACATTTCCGCGGGAAAGCATTGCCACATCTCCCACGCAGGTCGAATTTCGAGGTTATCTGGCAAAGATTGGAAGAAGCTTGAATTACACTGTGAACCAAGATCAATGTCCACATTGTGTAATTCATTACTTTTAGCGTATGGTTTAATCCCAGTGTGGTACTCACACGCACGCTAGACAAATCTGCAACAGCTGTAGGTTCCCCACTCATACATTTTGTACATGTATGTGGCCGATTCTGGGGTTCAAGCAAAAGGCTACACTTTAACACGAATGATAGAGACGCGAAATCGTGGCAAGGCTAATCTTAGAACATTCCCATCAGTATTGACTTACACTCTGGTCATGTAGTATCATGATCTATGCGGCTATGATTCGTTTATGCCATTGACATATAAAAGAGATGGACTACCAACTTGTCCTCCATAACTTTGAGCTTGCGTCCAGAGGAAAAGGGGTATTTCATTTCTAGTTTGGCGTTTTTGTGGAAAACTGAATTGTCAAAATGGGTCAAATACCGCACGTTACGTCATCACTCGGAGAGTCGTCGAGATTGAACAATTACTACATTGACACTTAATTGAAACACTGCTCTTCTTCTGACCTCTCGTGACCTCAAGCTCAATAACTATGAATAAAAAGAGTGATATCAGAGTTGGCAGTCTCTTCTCACTCTTCTCTATGTCTATGGTTTATACATCGGAATGTGGAGTGTATGACACTGTTATGACTGATACACACGTAGAACCGATAGTCGCTGAACAACCCCTGTCAACAGTTTTCATGTATTCACACCAAACGATCAGTACTAGAACAAATCTGAGATAATAACGGATTTTTATGCATTCATCTATTGTTCAGCATAATGTAGAACGTGTTTCAAAAGTTCATATGTAAACAAAAAACATGGAACTAATACCCAAGTATAGAGTATCCGAGCGAAAAAGTCTGTTTTGTCATCGAAGTCCGGTGTTAGGCAAAATCGAAATGGAACTTCATGAACCCCAATATATGGTCATAAAGGGGTGAACTCATGTGTTCCAGAAAGAGTGAGCATTTTCTGCCCCACATGTGGCACCCCTCATGAATTCCGAAAAAAAGATTGATTATGCAAACAAGTCCTGCTGCAGACTACACAAAGATTTGGTGTGCTTGTCAACTAGATCGTGATGACGTCCATAAAATTTCTTAAAAGCAAAAGTTTACAATCTTCAATTAATTCCACATTATACAAATTAAACCGATAATTCGTATCCAAAAACTATATAATCGTATACCTATACCCTTATTAGGCATTCGGCCCATTTATAGTGAGTCGTGTACCACCATATCTCTAAGCATAATCTTAAACACGAAAACAAGTCTCAGATAATTCATAAGACGAATAAATACAAGGGCCCATGGGGCGCCGTACTCACCGAAGATGGGTACATATGGGTACATTATGACGGGCTCCAGCATGTATTACTGTACCCATTATGACGTGATGCAGCCTATTATAATGTACCCCTATGCAAGCTTACAGAAATACAAATTACCAAATGGGACCAAGTTTCCTATAACATACCAGCTAAATTTGAATACCAATAATCCTAGGGACAAAATTCATGTTTCATAACCTGTGGCAGTTTTTTTACCGAATAAAATACAGTGTATCCTACAAGTTTACAAAAAAATACCTGGAATATACTGTGGCAATATACATGTATGAATATTATATCTATAATTGATAAAATGAGCTTTTTGATGTTTAGGCCAGAGGTTCAGTTTAGGATAATAGAAAAGTATATACTTTACAGCAATTTGGCAGTACGTATGTTTTATCGCAGTTGCAACTGTTTTTTACTAATTGGTAACTATTTATATTCATCACATAATCCACCAATTTTCGGTATGATTAGAATAATAGAAAAGTATATACGTTATAACATTTTGTCAGTACGTATGTTCTATCGCAGTTGCAACTGTTTTTCACTAATTGGTAACTATTTATATTCATCACATAATCCACCAATTTTCGGTATACTTCTTTATTTGGGACACACTCTATCTCGCCAGCATATATCCAGAGTCACTCAATTCAAAGTTATATTTGAAAAACCTTTATTTGTTAAGCACACATACATTGGGATACGTGGTATAATATACACAAGTACTGCTAATTAAGCTATAAATAATGCGATCTGGGGCAAAATGGTCGCCATACGGAGACCGGCGATTCAAGGGCAACCAAACTTATACACATCATAGAGGTACATAAGGAGAATCTTCTGAGACAAAAATCTCAAATCTGATCAGACAGTTTTTGAGAAAGCGGCCGCCAAAGTCCAAAATTGACCGATTTTCGACGAAAACGGCTGCCATTTTGAAAAAAAAGAAAAAATCAAAAGCTAAAAAATACCTCCTTCTCGAATTATTTCAAGGTATCTTTTCCCAAAATTTCAGAAAGATTGGGCCATACACTTTAAAGATAAAAATGTGGACGGACGGACGACAGACGCAATGCCACGGCAATAGGTTATCGGACCATAGGTTCGGTAACTGGTCGTTCAAAGGCAAGGATTCCTGGAGAACACTACCGCTAAAGGGTATTGAACAACACACTTGAAATCTCTGCCTGGGAACATGGTCAGTCTGCTTGGGAGAAATGACCCGTCTGCCCACATCAACTGCCATTAACACTCTTTTGACCTGGGGGTTTTGACAGTCTAAACTGGTGACATTTCTATATGCATCCAGCATGATGATGGTGTATCAATTGCTCGGGTCCATGTTTTAGATTATCGTTATTGATGATTGAAACAATGGCCCATGGTAGATGAGATATCATGTATCATGCTTGATTGCCTGTGTTTATGCAAGATTACATGGGTGGTTGATTTTGGCCTGCAGGCGGTTGAACTTGACCCGCGGTTGAACTGGGCCTGCTCCATCTCAGCTGACCTGCATCAGTCGTGACTGACAAGTTACCTACACAATATTTCAGTCAATGAATTGCATGGTGTTGTTAATAACTTGTTATTGTACTCTAGATCGAAATTTCTTCCATTCAATCATCAAATTATATTATATTCTGATATTAACAATAACATAGTACAGTATCACTTTGTAACCGGAAAACAGCAGCCATCGTATCTCGCCTATTTATTCGGCACGCTTCAAATACTTGGAACATGTTCGTTCGGTATATGCGTTGCTATGCAACATCGTAAACATGCACACAATCTGAGAAAACCCGTGCATGCTATTGGCTGACTTCGTAATTTGCATAATTTGTGTACCTACAAAGTTCTGCTGTGTCATGGTAAACCCACAAATACTATTGGCTAACTGCGTAATTTGCATAATTTATGTACATACAAAGTATTGATGTGTCATCCAGCACTCGGTAAATCAATACGGTGGTGAATCAATCTTGACAGGTTGCGAGACAAAAACGAACACATTTATTTGAATAATATGTCTATGATTTGGCCGCAAATTTGTGGTTGCCCGTCGGGCGACTGTTTGTATTTTCTCACTTGCCCTCACCCAATTATTACTTGCCCCGGGAGGTCGGGAGGTCCTTAGTGTGGAACCCTGTGTTCGCCCATCTCAGAACCCATCACACACGGCTGTCACGTCTATCATCTCCCTCCCTCCGACCTTAGATACATGTTTGCGACTGGCGTTGTGTGCGGAATTTGTCCGACTCGACAATTAAATTTGCAACTACGTCAACATGGATGCACGAAGAAATTCCAAAGTTGGCATATCGATAGAGGGAGCAGAAAGCGCCAGAACGTGCCCCAAATGGAAAAAATCCGTCCCCATACAACAAAACGTGCCACGTTTGTGACATACATACATCGAAACATACACACACGGTCGATCCCATATACTCACCTTTGGTGAGTAAAAAATGTATGAGTTGGCTGGCTGACGAATGTACGGCTAGCCCGATGGACGGAAATTTAAGGCAATAACTCGACAACACGAGACAGTAAATTTATTGGCAAAATTAATTATCACTAACTTATATGCGTTAGGACATAAATATGATGCAGTATAGTACTGAGCTCCATATCTCCATCTCTCCATCCTCCTGATGAGCCTCTCATGTCATCTTGGTGCCTTCTGTTACAGTACGACGAATCTGGTACCCCAGTATTTTCTATATACACGCGTGCTAGCGTCCTGCGATTATGCAATAAACGTTTTTTTATGTTGTGTACACATAAACACGATAGTCTGTACACATAGTACTCTATGTACAGGCCGTTATTTGATTCAATTCACAATGCATTTCCAAAGAGGGTGATCGCTCTCAAACCGACGGATATGCTGCCACATGCCCCAGTGATGGTGAACTTGACCCAGGATGTCCTGGTACCTCCTGGAAATGAGGCATAGTTCCATGTGGTGCCTCTACAGTCACTCCAATCATAGGTCCCCCCGCAAGATCGGGTCAGCTGCACAGCGAATGGTTAATACAGATGACATACAGATAGGTATTACATATGTAATTTCAGTATAATTCAATTTAACTTTCACTATACCCATATAATGAATAATAAATTTAATAATAAGATATACGTAAATGCTCACTGTTATCATGTGACCGGTTTCACCCTCTATATTGCAGACCGACAGCTGGCTAACGGCGTGACATCTCGGCAAGACGCCCACGAATTGTAGCTGATAAGTACTGTTCAATGTGACTCTCATCCATCCCGCAGTTAGACCGTCAGTCATGGCCCACTCTCTTCCCTGGACATCGGGGTTCTCTGTCTCCTCATAGGTGTTCTGACAACTGAAGTCAGCGCTGTACGTACTGCTGGTATCGCAGTCAGTTATCGTCGAGGTCAAGTCTGCATCGGGGTCAAACCATTATTATATCACTCTGAGTTTTACATGTGTGTGCAAAGCTACACGTCAATCATCATGAAACTGATAAGTAATTTTCTATTATTACTCATACATCAAGTAATGCTACACGTCCAAAAACTCCATATATCTAATACTCACTAAGGTTTATTATATTATATTGTTAACTAATTATATAATTGATAAGCAAAGTGTAAATTTGTATATTACCAGGCAAGAATAGTTAGTTAGAATGGTCACTTGAATTTAAGTGGCATAATCTTAATTATCACCACATCATTTGGAGACAACACTCCCTTTTCGGTTGCAGTATGTGTGTACACATCGAGTCGAACATTTGAACAACACTTTTGTTTGAACATCGTTTGATCTACTTTTCTGGTAGTAATATGTATTCCAGGGCATGAGGTGTAGGATCATGTTTTTATGACATTCTAAAATATTATAAGTTAGTGGTTTTACAATGTCAAAAAACATTTAGAATGTGATAAAACTTATTACACATACACGTAGTACTGAATTATAATTGATGTGTATTGATAGTAGTGACGTTGGAATATTTCACGAATATATTATGAGCAACATGATTTATTGTTCTGTAGTACTATTAGAATCTTATGGATGAGTAGGATATTTTTGTGCGATTCGATCACAGGTTCTATTCAGGTTACCGTACCTTTTCGTAGAACAGACCTCGTGAAGTTTATTCGTTGCCCTTGATTCAGCAGTCTGCGCATGGCAACCATTTTTATTTTCCACATTTTCAGTGATTTTTTTGGTCCAAAATCAAGTTACTATTGTCTTGATCATTTGCAATCAAAATAAAATTGCCTTTGAACAAAATTGAGTGACAAGTTCTTCTATAATAGGAGTAGTGTGGAATGTACTCCTAAAATGCTTTGAAATAGAGCATAGTTATTGGCACATTCGAGTGTTGACCTTGGAAGATCCAAATTGCTATTTTTTGTAAAAACAATATTATTTCGGATTTGAAGGCCAAACACTGAATAGTTATCCTATCCGTTAACCTTTCTCAACCCTTGGGCTATTTTTCTTTCCAGAGAAAAGTTTTGGAATTTGGTGGCCATTTTTCTCAAAATGTGTCTGATAATTTTGTATTTAGTTTATGCATGGGACTCCCCATATGCAGTCATTTTTATTAAGGCATTTCGGCAGAAATGCCTTTATGGTTTCAGCAGATTTTTTTTCTTCTTCCGCCGTTTTGGTTTCCGGACGATAACTTTAGATTGCCGTAATGGATCCTTGTCAAGTTTTCTCCACTAGTCAGAAATAATATGTGAAAGAACCCTATTCTGTTTAAGCCGGCTCCGAGGTCCGTGATGTCCAGGAAGATGAAATCAAGGCTAATTTTGAGACTTGGTTTCCAGACGATAACTCGCAAAATATTCACGCAATAGTTGCAGAACTTTGCATGGAGGTTCATATACCAAAAATATTCAGGCAATAGAACTTTGCATGGAGGTTTATATACCACCAGGGAAGAACCCTATTGATTTTGGGATCGATACGTCGAACGACCTTTGACATGGAGGTCGAAATAGTGTTTTTGGTGGGTCATCCTTGAGGCATCCTGCATATCTTGGAAACGGTATGTCATAGAGTGAAACTCGAAATATGTCTCAGGGGTATTATGTATGAGCTTTGACCTTGACCCGTCGTTGATATCTCGGGAACGGTGCGTCATAGAGCGAAATGGACGTTATTTTTGGACTCGTCGACCTAGACAAACATGTCTTAGGGGTATTATGGATGAACTTTGACCTTGACCCGAAATTTTTTGGTCGAGTCGGCATTTTTCATTTTCGTCGATATCTCAGAAACGGTGCATCGTAGAGCGAAACGAACGTCATTTTTGGACTCGTCGCCCTGGACAAACATGTCTCAGGGGGTTTTATGGATGAACTTCGACTTTGACCCGAAATTTTTTGCCGAGTCGGCATTTTTCGTTTTCGTCGTTATCTAGGAAACGGTGCATCGTAGAGTGAAACGGACGTTATTTTGGACTCGTCACCCTAGACAAACATGTCTACGGGGTATTATGAATGAACTTTGACCTTTACCTGGAATTTTTTTGGCGAGTCGGCATTTTTCGTTTTTGTTGATATCTCGGAAACGGTGCGTCGTAGAGCGAAACGGACGTTATTTTTGGACTCTCTGCCCTAGACAAACATGTCTCAGGGGTATTATGGATGAACTTTGACCCGAAATTTTTTTGCCGTGTTGGCATTTTTCGTTTTCGTCCATATCTCGGAAATGGGGCGTTGTAGAGCGAGACGGACGTTCTTTTCTGACTCGTGGCTCTAGACATTACAGATGAACTTTGATAAATACAAATTACAGATTCACATTGCAGATGAACTTTGCCAAACTTTGAGTTTGGCATCATCAAACTCTACTGTATTTGTGGTAATAGATTGATACCTACATTCATACCACTGAGTCGGTGTCACTGCTGGCAGACGTTAAATCTGTCCCCGAGGATACCATCAACTCAGTAGCCTTCTGGCTATTGATTAGGTACTTATGTACTTGTCATTAATCTGTTCCATGGGGTTTGTTTCGGATTTCTAAAATATTTTCATAGGTTGTTGGGCAGTTGTATACTAATTCCATCAGGTGTACAGTAGAAACAACTACATTTAACACACTGTCTGCCCCTGATGACGCCAGTGTGTCTTTGGATTAACTTTTTGGTCGGGCTTTGTTTCTATTGCAAAATGTTGTATTTTACGTTTGTTATTGGCATCATCAAACTCTACTGTATTTGTGGTAATAGATTGATACCTACATTCATACCACTGAGTCGGTGTCACTGCTGGTGGACGTTAAATCTGTCCCCGAGGATACCATCAACTCCGTAGCCTTCTGGCTATTGATTAGGTACTTATGTACTTGTCATATATCTGTTCCATGGGGTTTGTTTCGGATTTCTAAAATATTTTCATGGGTTGTTGGGCAGTTGTATACTAATTCCATCAGGTGTACAGTAGAAACAACTACATTTAACACACTGTCTGCCCCTGATGACGCCAGTGTGTCTTTGGATTAACTTTTTGGTCGGGCTTTGTTTCTATTGCAAAATGTATTTTACGTTTGTTATTGGCATCATCAAACTCTACTGTATTTGTGGTAATAGATTGATACCTACATTCATACCACTGAGTCGGTGTCACTGCTGGCGGACGTTAAATCTGTCCCCGAGGATACCATCAACTCAGTAGCCATCTGGCTATTGATTAGGTACTTATGTACTTGTCATATATCTGTTCCATGGGGTTTGTTTCGGATTTCTAAAATATTTTCATAGGTTGTTGGGCAGTTGTATACTAATTCCATCAGGTGTACAGTAGAAACAACTACATTTAACACACTGTCTGCCCCTGATGACGCCAGTGTGTTTTTGGATTAACTTTTTGGTCGGGCTTTGTTTCTATTGCAAAATGTTGTATTTTACGTTTGTTATTGGCATCATCAAACTCTACTGTATTTGTGGTAATAGATTGATACCTACATTCATACCACTGAGTCGGTGTCACTGCTGGTGGACGTTAAATCTGTCCCCGAGGATACCATCAACTCTGTAGCCTTCTGGCTATTGATTAGGTACTTATGTACTTGTCATATATCTGTTCCATGGGGTTTGTTTCGGATTTCTAAAATATTTTTATGGGTTGTTGGGCAGTTGTATACTAATTCCATCAGGTGTACAGTAGAAACAACTACATTTAACACACTGTCTGCCCCTGATGACGCCAGTGTGTCTTTGGATTAACTTTTTGGTCGGGCTTTGTTTCTATTGCAAAATGTATTTTACGTTTGTTATTGGCATCATCAAACTCTACTGTATTTGTGGTAATAGATTGATACCTACATTCATACCACTGAGTCGGTGTCACTGCTGGCGGACGTTAAATCTGTCCCCGAGGATACCATCAACTCAGTAGCCTTCTGGCTATTGATTAGGTACTTATGTACTTGTCATATATCTGTTCCATGGGGTTTGTTTCGGATTTCTAAAATATTTTCATAGGTTGTTGGGCAGTTGTATACTAATTCCATCAGGTGTACAGTAGAAACAACTACATTTAACACACTGTCTGCCCCTGATGACGCCAGTGTGTCTTTGGATTAACTTTTTGGTCGGGCTTTGTTTCTATTGCAAAGTGTTGTATTTTACGTTTGTTATTGGCATCATCAAACTCTACTGTATTTGTGGTAATAGATTGATACCTACATTTGACCTTGACCTGAAATTTTCCTTGCTGAGTCGACATTTTTCATTCTCGTCGATATCTGGGAAATTGTGTGTCATAGAGCCCATGGCAAAAATGTTTTAAATATTACGAATTAGTCCTAACACCGAAATGCCTCCAAGGCATCTTTAGGCCTTGACGTCTAGTTTTCTGAAAGAATGACCAAAAATAGTTGTAATGGTCATACAAATTTACATGTTCATATGTTTATGTATTTGCAAAGGTTTTTTGGTCGAATCCGTTCGTGACCAGTGGTCATTTGTTTAGCGTAGGGGATTCCGAACGGTACGGTACTATTCTATTATAATTTATGTAGCTCAGTTATAGGTGTTCCTATTCCCCCAGCCTTGTGGCCTTAGCACTATGGTGATACTGGATGCACTAACGATCGTTAGTGCCGCAATGGCCGACAGTAAACACGATCAGTTGGGTTTTTAACCCTATTCTATCAAATGACACGTCCATTTGTGATAAATGGACACTCTGAAGGTAGCTTAGTGTTTTGGTCAAAGACATGCTTAGTTATTTCAAGCAGATCACGCTTCTTTGTTTAGATATGTTGAGTAAAAGAATTAGCGATAAGATTCACCAACGACAAAAGTGAGATTCCCTAACGATATAGGCCTACTACGTGTATGTTGTAATACGTCCATATCACACACCATTGTGAATTCGTTGATTTATGCGACATAAATTAGCGAATGTCACATCAAAAATAGGAAATCTGTATTAAAAGATCATCTATACACATCAATACGTGTCAATTGGTACTTTATTTCACGTTTAACATTTAAAATAACGTGGATTTGAATTAATAAAGAAAAGATCGTTAGGGAATCTTCACATGTTCGTTAGGGAATCTTCTATTTTACAAAAACAATCGTTAGAGAATCTTTCGGCTTTTTTTCAGACGAGTTTTTCATGCTCAAACCAACATAAATCGCCATGTATTTGCAACGAATGGTTATTTCGTGCGCATAAGAATTAGCAGATGCATGTGTGTATCGATCACAATCGTAATTATCGGGAAAATGAAGAAAATTCAAACGAACTGCGAGTGGGTTCGCCATTGCGGGATGCACTAACGATCGTTAATGCATCCAGTCTCACCACAGTGCTTAGGTAGTTGTTAGGGGTAAAATGTATTAGCTTGAATGTACAGGAACTTTTCCGTTTGCCGTGCCAGTACAGGCATGGCCATGGGGTTTCGTCACGCATGGTTGAACACGCTGTCGGTAGTCCGACCGCTCGGCGTATTTACATCACGGCGTTAGCACAGTTCCGTCTACTTATTACATAATATTCATGTGTAATATAAGTTTTGATTGCAATTACCACAGCTTCATCATATAGAGGTCATATTCGGGTGTCATATTATTGTGGTTATATGTTTAATACATATAATAGTATGTAATATCTTTACATGGTACTGGACACATTATTGACCTATATATATATTGAATATTGGTATGAATTGAATGAGAGTGCATACATATTATCAAAGTGTAATACGTCAACAAATAGTATATGTATTTTTTGTATCTGTTTTCAGTTAATCATCATTGTGCCACATCACGTCAACATTGAGACAAATAAAGACGTTATAAAGCATTGGTGGGCATATGCATTAGCACCATATGACAGTATAGGCGTAGTCCATTACAAAAGTCACTTTTCAAGTCACTAATTGTTTTATTAAATCAAAAACATTTTGGACTTCATCCAACAAAATGTCATCCATTATCTACCTCCGTACTAGTTGCTGTATGGAGTAAGCTTCTAGAATGGATAGAGTTTAAATATTGACACATCCAAATGAAAAATCAGAAGTGGCGGTTTCAATGATGACTTTGAATTTGACCTTCAATGACCTTGCAAAATCAAAACAGTCATTTCTAAAAAATCGAATATTTTTGACACAGTATGCAAGCCATCAAAGTACTCACCAATTGCATTCGGGATGAAGATGCCACACAGCTTCCACTCTTCACAAGGTACTTGTAGAGGCCGATGAATTACACGTACACTATCGATGACGTCCTGTCCTTGACATTCGTAGGTACAGCTCGACTTGCCACCCACGAATACATCGGGCAGCGTGCCCATAATCTGGTTACAGGTTGTAGTGCGTCTCAACATATCTTCTGCTTTATTGGCTGCCAATGGGACCAGGTACAACCTTCCTGAGGCAGCGTTTTGATCACAGTACATTTGGTCCCCGACTAGTGTCACAGTCAGGTTAGCGCTGGCTGTGTCAGTAACGTTAATGATCAAGTCAGTCTGACACGGTAGTGTTGTTTGAGCATTGAAGGTCACACAGTCCTTGGGGTTCGTGTCAACTGCAGCCTGAAGACTTGGCTCTTGAACCTGGCGACTGGATCGTTGAGGCGTGTAGTTGATAGTGTGAGACATCAGTTGACCAGGACCTACAGAAGAAAATTCTCTTAATGTGCAATTCGGTTTAAGTGTCTTACACGTGATAAAAAATATAGTATTGAATTTGTTTTGTTTTTTTCTGTTTAACAATTATACCACGTATTACTTTTTTGCGTAATGCACCCATGAAATTCTAATACCACAGGGAGTACGGAGTCACACTCTATTGTTTTCATACAATCCAACATAGGCGGACAATCCAACTAGTGGGCACCCACCTAGTGATCCAAGTAACAACAGCGTCACGTACAATGACATCATCGCTCTGCTAGGCATTCACCACTGGAAATGTAGATAATTTCTCGTGAATAAACTGTATGTTTCATGAATTCCGCGTCGCTCAGGAATTATTTGTAATTTTGAGCAGGTTTTTGTGTTTAATACATTATTCTTGTTTTTCAATTGGTCAATGTTTTGGTGGTCATCTTGACTTTTGATTCCCCGGTTCTGATTCATCAATAATATTATCATAGGGCTAATGATAAATATATCCATACCATGCATAAACACTGCGATAATAGCCTGGTTGTTTGAAGTTTGAGAAGGGTTAACTCTTTCGCATTTTTCAGTGGCGGATCCAGGATATTCATTGGGGGAAGCAGTACCATATTTCAGGTGGACAAACTTTTAAATGATAGTAATTTTGTTCGGGTATGGTTATGTGTACCTTGAGTGATAGATTTGTGTGAACTATGTTTTTGTTAGGATTTCCTATCCCTTCCAATATAATTACAAAGTTCGCCGGTATCAACAACAATTTGGCTGTACAACAGTCTCTATACTTCCTCATAGATTGACAATTTGTACTTCCTCATAGACTGACAATTTGTCAAGGTAAAAAAGGTAATCCCAGAGCAGACGACTGGATTATTTTGCTGAGCAGTCTAAATGTAGTAATTTCCCAGTTTGATTGAATACAGCAAAATAAGAATTTGAGGGTTTCAAAAGATTTTACCACGTGGTCTCAGAGAAAATAATTGGAGATTATACAGACGCCACAAATATAGGAGTACTTATGTAAAGACATATTTAGGCAATAATGACGATTTTCAGGCCATTTTTTTTTTATAAATGCATTGGGGAGCATAATAATGTTTGTGATCAAGCTCTGAATAATTTTCTGGGGGCCGAACTATCCCAGAAACTTTATTACTATAGCTATCAGAGTATTATCAAATTACTAAAACCAATATAACGAGATTTCGATGACAATAACGACACTAGAATCTCATTCAGGGATCGATTCCATATTGTCCATTAGTTTGGAAGCAATGATATTTCGACGCGAGTATATGGCTCTCGTTATCCAATAGATACGTTCAACCATCATAATAGTGAAAATGTTCGCGAAGTTGTTCTATTGCTTAACGATTACACCAATCTAAATTCCGATGCCAAACCCAGTTGATCCTCTGGATGTTTCTATCCGCACCACAAATACAATCCAAATGGTTAAATAATTATCCAGTCCGCGGAAACTAATACCTCAACAAAATGACTATCAATGATATCCTGCCTTGAGCTTCTACACACACACACACACATATCGACCCATTACATATGCAATATCTTTACCATCTTCTCACACTGAATAAAGACTTGCTAATTGGTATTCAATGACGTCTTCCATTCATATGTTTATTACATGTATGGTACCTCACGTTGCGATCTTCCATATTGGATGAGAACTACCCACGTGGCTTCAGTTGCGACGGTGCGAAGGAAAAAAAGGTTTCCCAGGATATCTTGTGGAGCTTTACATTGAACCTTTCCGATGGCTAAGAAGTGACTTATTGATTGATTTGCAGGATCGATTTTTAGGCTCCTGCCAATAAGGTATTATATTGTACGTCTATGCATCCATAGTTGGATTATGATTTCAACGTTCTCGGGAGTTGTGTTGATATATACCGTATCTACCGATGTTCCGGCCGTCGGTGATATTTTGTCAGGCATCTTTCCATATCTTTCGAGTGGTCACGAAACCACCAGGCATGTTCAGTGACCGTCTGATATGTACAAACTGGCCTGATTATCTGAAGGGCACCTTCTGGACATTCATCGGCGCCCGGCAGGATACCCTGCGGTGATCACCTGGTGAGCTGCCCCCATTGGTCGGCCGAAACATTTGGTCGATTCCCTCGGCACCTGATAGACATCTGAAGGGGTTCTGTCCGCTCACCAGCAGACGTGCAAGCGATTCACCACCGATATCATTTATTTCCACCGGTCGCCGCAAGAAAATAACTCCGCGTTATTTTCTTCCGATGCCTCTACCGACGTGTCTACGATGTTCGATTGTTGCCAGATGGTCACGGATGATCCTCAGGCGCTCGGTGGGTGACTAGCTGAAATGGCCAAATTTCAGCATTTTCGGGCATCGTATCCTCATCGACGAAGGCATCGGTGCAAAAGTGACTCAGGCATCATCATGCTTAAAATGGTGAAACCCTGCCGATTGTTGGCAGTACTTTTCACGACTCTAGTACCGCATAAAAATATGGACATTTGTGATCAAATCCCTGGTAATCCGAAGTGCCTTTTTGTATTTGAAGTGAAAAGAGGAGTCATTTTATTGTTTTCGAAAAATACAATCTTTCACCTGAACGTCTGGATCATTCCAGAATAAAGATGGTGATCCGTTCTCAATATCAGGAACGTAATCTTTATACATAATAATAATACACAAAATACCCGAGTGTCTGTGACACACTTAGCAAATGCGCCATTTTCAAAATATCACGTGGATTTCGGCAACATTTAGATCTGAAATATCAGCTATTATTTGAATGATTGACAAAGAATAGTTGAATTACTTTGGTTGGGTACATCGTATACTTCATAACGAGATATCCACATGCATGTGACAAGGCGTTTTTTACCGTAAAATTTAGTTTGAATGTTGGCTATTTTCAATCTCGGGACCCACGAAATCGTCTTCACATATTACCCAGGTCAAAGTTTGATGTATCCTTACGCGAGACTTATCTTCGTGTACGTCAAATCTCGTAATCAGTTTAATCCATTGATTACACCAAATAATCCACTTAGTGAATGCTGAACGTACCGATGGCAGAAAAGTTCGTAGTGGTGAATACTATATTTTGCGACTATGAGATCCGGTAGGTTCGTCTACAAATGTTTTCCCGCGAGGCACCAACGTCCAATGTATTATGTATGTTTAGTCCACGCACAGTCGTCAACGTGCGCACAGGATTCCTGTAGCGGAGTTACAGGAAGCCTGCAAAAAGCAACAACATAACCTGAGAAAATTGATGGTATGTGGGTATTTTTGGTTGGAAACACATCCCAAACGAGGTTCCAGCAAAAGGACTTAGCAGATAGACTAACATAATGATATTCTTTTGTATGGTGGTTTCATTTGTTGTTGACACCTTCGTTGTTATTAACTATAAACAAATGAAGTGAGATTATTCCTCAATTGTCGTCCGATTGCCTCTTTGTCTACATGTAATCACCATATAATGGAACTTTTGCCCATTGCTAATGTACATGGGGGTTGATTGGTTCACAGTTGATCAAATTCAACAGTTTATGGGAGGTGACACTCGTCTGTTTGTGTTTGTCAAGCAATTGTGTATCGTAGCACACACGAGATATGTGCTGCAGGATTCACGTAACAGGCGCTTAAGTATTCACGTAACAGGCGCCTCAGTATTCAAGTAACACTAGATGTAAAATTGCCCCAAAATATATCTCTCCACTAAATTAATTTTGTACACATCAATATAAACACATACAAATAAAAGGTCAGATTCATGGATTGTGCATTGTACTGCATTGAAAATGAGATACCTCTAAAAAGAGTTGCCGGTTGCCCTTGCCGACTGGTGCCACCAGATCCGAGAATATCCGGGCAGGGTGAAGCTGCTAGAAGTGACTCGGCAATGCCACTGCTGTCCTATGGTGTAGTGACTAGTCAGCCTCACCAACCTTCCTCTATCGGCTGGTGGTCCTTCTTCCTGGGGTATCTCTCAACGAGGGTAGAAGACATAGCCTCGGAGGTGGGGGGAGCCCTGGCTCCTGAGTGGGGGTAATAACTGCAACCCTGGCAGCCACGGAGGCCTAGTCGGGACTTCCTGGATGGAGGACAGACTTCAAGCATTCACTGGCGCAATCGCAGAGATCATCTCCACCTTATCGACCACGCGGTGTTCCCTGACATGCTTGCTCCATTTCCGGACCAAAATGGGGTAGAGCACATGCTCCAGGGGTGCGTCAAAGCAGTGCGGAACGATCTGGTTGAGGGTGGATGAGCGGAGTCATCAACACCTTAATGCCCTTGAGCCTCAGCCAGCTAGGCATTGCGGAGACAATGCCCGTGATCCTCGTTCTCCGCACACAACCGCTGCAGTTCTTCCTGCACATCGTCGGGGATGGAAGTCGGCCGTGACTCCGCTGCATTCTAGCAGCAGCCATTCCTTCATGAAACGCCTGCTGCTCATAGGCTTCAGCGACAGTCCAGTAGCTCTCCAAGCTGTGCCAGGGGGTTACCTGAGGGGTACTCTGAGCACGTCAGAGCTCTAATTCCTGCCACCCTAGGTCCTGAAGGGCCCGTGGGACCGGCTGGTTGGCCAGCCCTGCACCAAGCGGTACCCACTCCTAGCCATCTCGTCGATGGTCCACCGCCTGACCTACAGACTCAAGGAAAGTCTCGTAGACCAGAGCAGTGTCCAAGCCATACTGCCTGACTATCTCCTCAACTGGATTCAGAGGCTCCAGGTCCAGCGCGGCTGTGCTTTGCCACCCCACGGACCCACCTTTTGAAAACAGCGAGGAAACAAACGCCGACCTGGTAAGAGGTGACAGTCATATAGGAGCAACTTCAGCCAACGGAGCAACAGCAACGACCTTCGAGTCTTGCACTGGACGCTGTGCTCGCAGACGTGGTGGCTTCTTCTGAGTTGCCATGCGCATTGATGACACTTGTGGAGGCAGTGTCGCACTCGGTCGAGAAGGACGGGCCACAGCCGAGGGCATGCCTTTCGAGCTAGGGGGCGGCACTGTCTCTGGAGCTGTTCCGGAAGACTGGCTCTTCCCCGAAGTTGCAGCCTGAGTGCACTGGTTCAGCGAGGCCACCCGGGTCCAGCTCACGATCCGGGGCATCACAGGCACCATGGACCATAGTGCCAGGTAGAGATTCAGCCTGGATCTAGATGACTCCATGTCCGAGGCGACCATTGGCGGGATATAACCATAATTTAATACGGGCCCTTCAATATGTTGTATTGTGGTTGATGAATTCAGAATAATAAGTATAGATCACATGATATTGGGGAATAATAATTGAAATATGAGGTGATGTGGACATAATTACGTTGCTAGGCCTTTTGGTTTCACCATGATGCGTTTTTTTTTTATTGAAGTTACATTGCCACATCGGTGTCATATACTTCAGCACCAACATGGATATGATATCTGTATGCAGTTTTTCGTGTCGCCATTGCCTAATGTATTAAATGTCCCTACAGAACTCGTTTACACTGTTTTTCGCTAATATTTTTGTGATGCTAAACGCTATCGTTCTATAACTTGGCATACTTCACCTGGGAGTCAAACGGCAAATTCACCAAATCAATGACTTGTAGATAAGTTTAGAATCTCGACGTTTATGTGCGGCACAAAATATTTTATTTAGCATCACAGTTGCTAAACTGCATCGTTATTTCGGTTAATGCATTGCTTATTCTCCCCGAGGTAGCGAGAAATGGCAGCCATCGGACATCATAGCCTCGGATAGTCCTGCAGTTGTTAACTTGTCATTCGGTTCAATAAATTGATATAAATGAAGAGAATCCCGAACTGTCAGGAATCTTGGTGGTTCAAGGGTCGGCTTGTAATATATGAGATTTTTATTCGTGTATTCACACTAATTAATTCTGACCGATAAAACCAGCTGCTGTCGTGCTGATGCACATATGGTTTGTTTACCCGAACTTTACCTTATTTGGCAAACTGTAAACTGGTGTATTCGTCAGGAATACGAAGAAGCCGTAGGCATTATTCTACATAGTGCATGCAATTCCCCCCCACCCCCCTTCTGAAACAACCCCAACCCTCTCTTTCACACATTCACATTCAACATGACAATAAGTCATACATTATTAAATATATACAACAGCAAAATTGCAAATGCGACGCGCTTTGCTAAATCAAGTGCATCCGCCAGGAAAGTGTTGGATCAATAGCTCGCAGCAGAATTCACTTCACCACATGACTCAGCTCGAATAGTTGCCTAAAGTATACGACACCAGTGTTTCTGGTATCGAACCCATTGTTATGTTCCTTTCCCTAGCTGTGATAAGGAGAAAAAAATGCAGATGGCGTTTATACATTGTGGCAACACTTGCCCATGTCATGCAATGCCATGTAGCCTCCACATATAAGCGGCAAATTGAGCACATTCCGGACTTGTCACTGACCGCAGTTCATTTCAGCTGTAGCCCGTCTCAAAATAAGCATTGAAAAATACATTCATTCTCCTGTCCATCACTTTACTTGTTGCACTGCTATTTTTTTTTATTTGATTTGATTGATTTGGCAGCCAACATGATAAAAGTAACAATAAAACATGATATGTACATATACAAATAGTACAATGATGAACATGATGAAATGATACAACCGGATTTTGGACGGATATTAGGTGACATGATGACTAGTATATAGATATAATGGTGGTAGATCTGGTAGAAATACAAGTAGTAATATATGCTGCCGAGGATGACGCAAAAAGCACCAATAAGCGCTTATTTACATTGCGGTCCTCGTTACGTTTACATTGACATTGACAGGCAAAAGTAGATGTGGAATGATCCTAAACGTGATGTGACTGAGATAATACGATGATCCCGTTTGGGTAATACCACTTAGTAGTAAACAAAACTGTTATCTTCTGAAGATTTGAGAACAATAGCTGTTTGACTGATTTTTTGAAACAGGACTTGGAGTTGGTACATTTAATTCCCAATGGTAAACTGTTCCAGAGTTTGGCAGCAGTGAATACAAAAGATGATTCACCATGACTTTTAACATGAGGTACAATTACTGAGTGAGCACTGTTTCTTGTGTTGTGAGAAGAACTGTTTACCATGAAGCTGTTTTTAGATAGACAGGAGCACACCCGTTTTGAACTTTGAACATATGACTGAGTTTTAATTGGTTTACCCTGAGGTGAGCAGGCAACATGTTTACCTGAGTGAACTCTTGTGCCCCGATATGGTATCTGGGATGTTCTGATAACAAGAATCTAATGACTTTGTTTTGGGTGATTTGAAGTTTTTGTTTATGGGACTTCGAAATACCCTCATACCAACATGAAGCGGCATTGTCGAAGTGGGGCTGGATCAAAGCAGATACAATTAGTTTTTTGGTTTTGTATGAGAAAAAATGACAATTCCTGTACAGAAATCTGAGTTTGCTTGTGCATTTGTGTAATACTTTGTCTGCATATATGTTACAAGAGAAATGTTGATCTAATTTGAGACCTAGATACGAGATTTGATTTTGTGCATTGATAGCTGATCCATTACACATAATTTTCAACCTATCGGCCTTTTTAAGGTTATTTCTTGACCCAAACAGGATGGACTTCGTTTTCCCCAAATGGATTGACAACTTGTTTTCAGTTAACTAGTTACAGACTGACTGGAGCTCGTAAGACAACGTGTTTTCGATAGTGCTAACATTTTTACCTGAGACAATTAGAGCAGAATCGTCCGCGTAAGGTAACAACTTACAATTTACAGAGGCTTGCATATCGTTTACATCCAACAAAAATAGTAGTGGCCCCAGTATGGAACCCTGAGGTACTCCACATGTTATTGACAACGATTCTGAATGGACACCATTAACTTCTACGATCTGGCTTCTGTTGCTGAGATATGATTTGAACCAAGACTTGGATGTTTCATCAACACCCATAGCTGACAACTTTTTTTTAACAGAATTGAATGGTTCACTGTATAGAATGCCTTTTGGAGGTCGAGGACCACCATTCCAGTATAATCGGCGAATAAATGTGGGTTCAGTATTGACACCACAAACATATTGTGAACTGGCATCTAATATGGTTTTCTCTCGATGCACAATATGTGACGAATTAACTTTCGGCAATGACGCAGCGACTCAATTAAACAAACAGGTGTTGTTTTCAACAAAACAGTTTGTGTAGTTGTTATTGAATGGGTCCATGCATGGGGGTGCAAGTTCGCCTCATGGGCCTTTTCACATAACACACTCTCGCTTGGTATGTATTTTCAATCAATACCTTGGGCAGGTATTTAGTAATAGATATACACTGAGCGCGAGGTGAATTAGAATATTATGGACCGAGCAGCGAAGACTGATTTCACCTCCTAATGGCCATTTTTGGAGGTTCATGAGTTTCCCTGTCATTTTTGTTTTCTCTCACTTCGTATGCCTGATATGACTTTCTGTCCCCGGACTATGAGATTGAATAACGGACCCTGTTTTGTTTGCTCGGAATACTTAATACTGGGTATTGATTCCACGTCTATTAGGGCGCAGTGTATGATACTTGGGCCGGACTGTCCAGGAAAATCCATTGGCGTGTGACCGTGTCACATTTGGCTTTATTTGTGCGCTTGTTGTGTTTGCCGAGTTGTTCCCGCCACATACGTCGTACATATAAAGCCCCGAGTATACGTGTACATGTATATTAGGGTGCACACAGTGCCCACTGAAATTTTCAAGTTTGATCATTTGATTTGTACCCATTGTCACTTTGTTCCTATCTTCAAAAGAGAGCCACAGGCAAAATTTCAATGGAATATAACTGTATTTAGGGGGTCCACCACGAGTCTTTGTTTTTGTCACATTTGTATACATTTGCATGGGAACTCGTCCTTGAGTCGGATTTCGTTCACTTTCAAACACCAGGAAAATCAATTTTGAAAGAACTACCATTTATTAAACCTGTGATATCATTTGGTGAATTAGACATGAGTTCACAACTAGTCGTACATGGACCATATCTAAGAGTATTAACCTCTTCAAATGAAACGTTCAACATTATCAACGATCAGAGTCATTCTGTGTCACACTGTCACCAGATGTCGGTTCACGTTTCCTTTTTCTCAGGTTTGGTGTCAACTTTCTGTTTTCTTCTGTCACCTGGAGAATGTTTTGATAGTGTTCTTCACCCCGAGCACTGGCCAGGAAATCAGCACTCAGTTTGACACCATGCTCAGCAGCATCATTGACAACATTGATTCCTGCCACATGTTGTAATGAAGTGTTGTATGACTCGGACTCAGGCCATTCAGCAACATCAAGAGCCAAGAAGGCATCATCAAGGTGAAGCAACTGGAAGAACAGCCAAGAATCCTGTGTCACAAAATCTGCGAGATGCGAGTCATCACCAACTTCTGGAAACTGTGGCTTCCCATGTCCTGTTCCATGGCGGCCTTTGGGAAGCTGATCATCACTGGATGGAGTTACTTCCAGGAGCTTGCTTGCGAGTTGGTATCGCTCTTCTGCTGGGGTACAGCTACTGAATAGTGCCAGAAGCACCAGCTCTGGAGACAGATACCACAGATGTCGGAAGGCCTTGCTATCGCTAGCAGCAATGGTAGCATTGATCTCCTTGTATCTGCAAAGCTTCTTGTACAGACACAGGTCATTCCATGGTGCATCAACACTGATGGGACAAGTTATCCACCATGGTGAATAGACAAGACTGACGAACTGCACAAATTCAGCAACTTTCTTGGTTTGATGATTTGCTGTTATGGTTCCAGCAGGTAGGTCTCTGATTTGGGCCTCGAACAGACACAGTTTCAAGCAGTAAAGTAACTTAGCCATCCACCTGGCTTTGTGGAGTGCACCTGGCCGTAGGAAAGTGGTGGTTGGATAATCTGGATCCAAATATACAGCACAAAGCTGGAGAAATTCCTTGTAGTCGTCTCTCTTGTGGTGGACCTCTGATTGAACGAGTTTTAGTGTTTCTGCTCGCCACTCAGCTATCAGGTTGCGCTTGTCTTCTGGGAACTCAGTTAGTTGCAATCGATTTAGTGGTTGATCACTCACATGAGGTACAAGCTCCCAGTTTTTTCTGAGACGTGTGAATAGCAGAACATCCGGTGATTTGGAAGTCTCTATCCGAAGATCTTCGAATACATGCGTCAGAATGACCTCTCCGATGTGATGACGACACGCAGACCAGCTGCAGTGGATGACCAACACTCGTCTGAATTTGGATGCATGCACCCGAGATGTGGCCGGTGTTGCTGGCCGTGGTATCGAAGACCATGTTGATGATGGACTTGGTGCAGTCCCATTTACACAGCAACTCGTGGACCAGGCTTGCTATGATATCTCCAGTCTTGCGACCTGTGCCAGGTTTGTATGAAGGAACACCGAGTACCTTGACTTCTGTGCTGTCGCCAACCTGTATCGTCATTCTTTCCTCGTGTTCATTCTGATTTGTGAGAGATGACATCTGTTTCCCATCCCAGTGCAGAGAAGCAAACTCTGGAGCTTTCCAATTTTCACGACAAGTCTCAGCTATCTTTTCATCGATTTTTCTCCGTGACTTGTCTGCGAAGGAGTACGAAGTGTACACTTTTGATGTGTCTCCTCCAGCCTCTTCTATCAAAGCTTCTGTAAAGGCTGCTTGCTGTGACGGAGTTAGCTTCATACGAGTAGAGAGTGCTACGAGCTTTGGAGACTGTAGAATGTCAGCAGGAATGAAAGCCTTTGTGCCAACACGTGCACGTCTGTGTTTCCTACGTACACCAGCTGATGTGGTTGGCACATCAACCTGTTCTTCATCACTAGAACTTGAACTAGTACCAGAGCTCTCAAGTGTCACGGTGGCTGATGTAGAGGCCATATCTGACTTGGATTTGTCTAGTCTTTGCTGTTCTCGAAGTTTTCGGTGTTCTGCTCGTTGCTTTCGTTTTTCCAATACTGTGTCAACACATCCGTAACTCGCGACACGAACCGTTTTCATTGATTGGAGAAATTTCAAATCCTCTGTGTTTGCTATCTCTTCTTCAGCATTTGGTGTCCACAGTTCGAAAGTTTTTGAGAGAAAGTCTTCATGTTCCTTCAGTTTTGCCAAGGTGCCTGGTTGTTGGCGGCGCTTTTTTGGAATTTCACGCAGTTTCGAATTGGTCTCATGAAGCTTTACAATCTTTTGACATGCCTTGATCTCTGTTATCATGGGGATATTTGCTTTTCCATAGAAGGGACATATATTTGCTAGGACAAGCTTGGCACTTTCCCATTTCGTGATGTTGGATGTGGCACCTTCCTGCATATGCCACAGAAAGCATCGGAGAACTTGCAAACGAGTGGGCAAACGAGATCCAGTTAATGTGGAATCATCATTGGTGATAGATGGTCCAACGCCAAATATTTCTGTAGTGGCCCTGGTAGAAATATCCGACATTTTTTTAGCATCACTTATTTTACCAACATAACCATCCACAAATAAATGTCATACAGAAACACTGCACTGGGCGAAATACAGGTAAATGACTAACCGCTCGCAGCCTAGCACAGTGGCATTGTCTGACAATGAAAACATTCTATTTGTCTCCATGGATACCGTCTGGACATAGTTAACAGATAATTGACAGTTTCTAAATGTGCTGTGCTGTTTTGATCAACAAAATAGGTACTAAAAATACTATTGATTAGTGATAATAATTGATTAGTGAATAATGTCATTTCTGCGGAATAAGAGAAAAAATGCCATTTTCATGGAATATTCAAATAGGAGGTGGACCCCCTAAATATTATCTGATTTGAACAAAATTTACCCAGAATTGTTTATTCAATGAGTGGAACAAAATTTGAATGGGTACAAGTCAATTCTAGCATGTTGGGGCACTGTGTGCACCCTAATGTATATGTATTATTGAGATCTATTCAACTCCCGAGGGTATGTGCCAATTGCATGGGACTGTCGGCCCAAGTGTTATATCCTGCTCTTTAATCTATATTGTGCTTGGTTTGCTTGCCGAGTTGTTCCCGCCATATACGTCGTACATATAAAGCCCCGAGTATTGCGCTCGGCCCATGATCTACTCGTACAGGTCGTGGGTTCGAGTCCGCTCAGCGCCAGTGCAGCCTGACTGGCGGTAAAAACAAAGGCCGGGTGATGTCAGAGACTGACTATGGTATCCGGCACCTAAAATATCCCTTGAGATTTATCTAAAAGAGTAGGGGATTTCCCCGATCCCGGGTTTCTGCCTAGAGGGTATATCATCTAGTTATGGTGCCCCCTGAACCCCAAGTACAAGTAACATGTGGTCTTTTGTTCACGATGGAATCCTGCGAGTCGGGCGACGAAACACAGAATACTTTCCGAAACGTGAGCAGCCAAGGAAGCGAAGACGACATGTGTGACCTTGTGCAGGAGAGCAACAGCGCATACTGCCCTGACGTCTCGGATATTTCGGGAAGTGAAGATGAAGATAATTGGCACAAAATACAATATCTCGGAGAAATCACTGACGCAGTGGATGCACTATAGATCGATTTCGACGAATTGGCATCGGCAATGGACGCAGCTGTCGATACATTGATGAAGAGTATGAAGACCGACATTATTTGTGTCTTTCTGTATTTTGGTCCACCTTGCCACATAAAGATATTCCATGTTTAATCATGCAGGACTAAAATTAATCATATTCATAAAACATGGTCGGTGCTGACCAGTAAGGCGACTGAAATTTTTCAACAGTACTGACTTCGCTCTGCATGAACGATTTTCACAGAAGAGGGCATATAATGCACGGTGGGTTTTTACCCACATAAGACTCATAAGACTCCTCGTATGTATCCCTGTGATGAGTATAAGTTTTGTTACGCTTGAATTGCATGTCTGCGTGTGGCGGGCACTTTGTTTATCCACAGGTCCACGAAAAAAACCTTTCCGTCCTAAATCACGTCACTATTCGTTTTGAATAATTCCCAGCAAAAAATGTTTTTCGCCATTGTAAAATGTTTTGCCCCCTTTTCCTTTCCTGATGGGAGTTGCAAGGAATGAACTCCTAGAAACACTTTCAAGATTGTTATCCGCAACTTACCCTTTGATTCACATGCAAGTACATTATGACATCGGAGGGTGTGAACCCCACTATTTTACATGTTCATGATTGTGCTGACCTTATGGAGGGCTTGTGCCTATCTACCGACGTACGGTTTGTAAGAAGCTGTTCATATAAGTGAATACTTTCATCCTTGACCGAGTGATAACAGTTCGGGGGTTTGTCTGCAGTGGCAGATTCAACTGCCAATCTCGAATCAGTATTTACGTATTTCAACACAATACCAAAAGGTCGAGAACCTGTGTACCGAGTTTCCGTTATGGAGCAAGTGTCATACTTATGTAGAGGATTCCAGTTATCCCAATAAGGGGCAGGAAGGGGTTAAAGGAATCGTAGAGTATCACGTGTTACACAAAAATGTAATATATAAATAAATCATTTCATCAGGAGCTTTCGGCCCTAATGTCCATCCCTGTGGCCGTTAACTTCCTCAGGCACCAATTCGATGTTTTTTGACAATAGAAGGCATTACACAATATAATACGTGGACACATTTATCAGCATACTGTCATAAAATCATACATGGTGATCTGAAAATTTCTGGAAGCAATGACTGTCATTTCCTTATTCCTTGTCCGGGTATGGCCCGGTACTACTATATTCGTAGTGAGTTTAACTACTTCCGTTTGCGAGGTCCGCAGTGACGGGCATCGAGCGATTCCACGGTGGACACACGTTGCGCTCTCTTGTTACTAGTAGTGTGTGAACCGTAACAATTTCTGGTATAAGACGTCAAGGATGTATGTGTGATACAGCGGGGTCGCAAACATTGTCGGTCCGCTGATCTGCCCAGGCCAGAGCATTTTTCCACAGGTTCATGTAATAAAATCTATATACGAAATATCTGGTTTGAGAAAATACCTAAAGGGCCGAAAAAAGAAAATACAGCTTTACAGACAATTGGGTTATCGTTGGGATAGGGATGTGTTGTCGTGGTGTTGATGTGTTATCTGCATTTGAGCCTTTGGTACGGAAACGCATACAAACATGATGTATGTGGTAACCACCTTATTTCTGCAAAACAAACTACATAATAACAATGAGTTAAAGCAACTGATATGTCAGTCCATTTTGCACTTTTATGCTTTGTTTACATCTGCCTGTGATGGAAACAGTTCCTGTATTTACGCGTGAACCGTCTGTTTAAGTGAGCAAAATGTCCCGAAAGGACTGGTTGTAGTCATAACATTTGACGTGATTACGTGTTATGCAGTAAATTGCACATGTCTAATATGAAATAAAGTTTTTAAAAAATATTGCCCGTTTTCGAAGGCAGTTGTTTCGTTTTCGAAGGCAATATGTCTCCCAGACATATTCTTATGCTTTCCGTTCCTACTATTATGTAGTTTGTTTACACAAAACATTATAGCATATGCATGATGTAGCAACGTAAATAAACAAAATGTGTTTTCAAATCAATGTTTTATTAAACATTTTTAAGTAGGTCACATTCATGACATTGATAAAACGTTATACATTAGTCAGTCGATATAAGGAAAGTGTTTCTATGACCACGTAAAGTGACCAATTACATATGCTCAGAACGGCAACCTAGCAAGGATTCCATACTGAGCACTTTCCTATATTCATTCATTTATGTTCATTATATTCAAATATAAATCGAAACGATTAGTTTGACCCACGACACGAATATATAGCAATAGTGGGCAAGCATATTTCAGGACCGTTCTATCTCCACCAAGGTGTTAGGTTGATACGAAAAACACTTAAAAGGGTACCTTCATGGAAGGTACAATCAGCACCGCCGTTTCCAAGCTGAAATCTATGTGATGGTTGCTAAGTATGATTATGCTCGCATTCTGTGACGTAATTCGTTTCAATATACATATCGCCATGGATTGTTATTATGAGGAAATCATGATAACATGATATAGCTGTTCAAGGCACTGCCCAAGAAGCTCCACAGTATCAACTCCACCTAATATTGTAAGATCACATGGTGCGCGTATTATGATGCGTTGCTAATGCTGGCAATACTAATGCCTCACTTGAATACAATTACGCCCCAATGTGCCAGAAATGCATGCTACTTTTTCGCCATGTAAAAGACGTCGTCATATTTCGGAGGTGGTTCTTGTAATGTGTCCATTGCGGTCGCTGGAGCGACTGGTTCGGCGATCATGAACGGTTCTGGATGAGCGGGAGCGGCGGCCGTGTTCTGTTGACTTGCAGCTGCGCTCCCACCAGTGCAACACGATTGCTTCAGTTTGGAAAGGATTCCTTTTCTCCAGAGACAATAGAGAATTATCACCAAGATGACAATCAGTAGCACCACAGGTACGACAACGGCGGCGACAATATTCTTTCTGGCTGGACATCCTGGAAATGGGCATGGTTATATCAAATGATTTCATTGTAACTAAGTTATTCCAATTTTCAAATGCATTCCTGTGCTCGATAATGATCATTATCGAATGCCCGACCAGTAAACGCCGTCAATAACTTGACACATCATTCAGTAGGCCTACTCGTATGACTTTATTTGGATAAATTTCCATACCTCCATATCCACGAACTCCACAACTGTTGCACCAAATACATCCAGCTGTTGCCGAACAGTTTCTGCAGAAGATCAGAGATTTCGAGTAGAAAATATATGACATATTATAAGAAAATTCAGCCCAAGAAAAATGTATAGTTTAGTAGATCTATCAATGCCCGAAATGCTCATTTTTGTTTGTGACAGAAATGACCGTTTGATCTTGCAAGGGCATCAATCATCAAATTCAAGGTCACCACCCAATTCGTGAAATATGACTCCTTATTTGAATGCGCCAACAAGTTTTCTCCAAAAAAAGGAGAGGGGGAGAGAGATAGAGAGAGGGAAAGGGAGGAGGAAAGAAAGGAGGGCAAGACTTCATAATACCATATAAATATGTATTTAACGTCGGCCTATGACATGGTTCGGTGGGCCTACTTCAGTGTGCCCCTACAGATATATTGCTTTCTTTTCTAGGTGTCAACATGGCTCCGTATTTCTCTTCGATCTCAAATCTCGCCATGGAATTAAATAGATACGCACGCCTGCGTGAAAGTATCTTCTGTTTCACATCGCATCATGAAATTTTGGATACCTCGGTTCTCTATGGTCAGAATAAGTACAAAATATACAATACAACTCTGGAAAGCATTTGGCTTGTGGGGCCCTAGGTGGGTCCCAGGCCCCACGTCCGAAAGTATTTCCTGCCATACACTTCAAAACAAGAAAATGCAGCAAACTGCGGAAGACGACATTAGAGCTTGAGCACATCATCAGCACCACGACAGCTGAATATATCTTACACAACGTAAGGCCTACCCCCCCCCCCCCCCCCCAAAAAAAAAAAAGAAAGAAGAAGCCATAATTTCATCCCCTATGTGATTCCAATTCATTTCCGTATACTAGGATGAAAAACATGGCCTACTTCATTCATATTACTAATAAGTAAACATTTTTTTTTTAAATCGATCAATGGAACAGATATGCCTGCTAAAATTATATGGAACCTCATTAAAATATCCTCAAAACATTGGAAACTATGAGGAATATCTGCATCTGATAACATCAGATATAGCCTAACACATGCCTTTACTGGGCAAATTAAAATACCAGTTAAGGTTGTTCGAAACACCCGGAAAGGTGTTTTTATTGAGTAAAAAGTTATATTTCTTGATAGCTAGATATGTGATGGTTACAAAAAGCAGAAAAAAATAGTAGGTCACCGTATGATATTTTTTGCTATGATGCATTTTGTTGACCTCCTATCAGCCTTGAAAGTACCTCAGCAATAGCCACAATCCATTACATCATGACATGCAATCTAACTGCATATTATTGCCTAAAACTATATATTTATAGGATTTTTTCAGTACAGAACTGTTGTATATGCAACGGTTCATTAAACTGATGAAACAAAATTCGCTAGCACTGAGTTTGATATGTTTCGTGGCAAGAGTAAGAACATGTGTATATATTTCAGCACTGAAATTTTACAGAAAAAGAGTAACTTCTGATAATCCATACAACGTTGAGTATCACTGCTCGGTCAGTAATACAGTATTTTTTTCTAATTTTTTTACACATATTTCTTCAATGATATTTTGGGTTTGTAAAAATAATGTAAAAAATATACCTATCCAGGTTACTTTTCGCGATATAAGCGTTAAAACATGAAAAGTGTCATTTTATGGAAACAAAAAATCAATAATTTCATGAATTTGGAGTGCATACTATGTCAAATTATTCAAGTTTTTGTGAGTATGAATTGAAAAAAAAAATCATATATTTCATATATTGTATGTTCTGACTTGACTCAGAAATGTATAAAAGGCTGGCATGGTAGATGTGATCATTAGCATGAACGGTATGGCTGCTAGAATGAACCACTAGATGTTGACTGGTCAATTGGCTCAGATGAGATTCTCTCCGGTCGCCAACTCAGTAGGCCTAATAGTTGAAATATCCCCATCAAATTTGACAAGTCAGTAGAACTTTAGGAATAAATTTCACCCAATTAGCTTGAGCAAGATGACCGCCACATTTGGCACAGGATTTTGCGATAACTTGTAGGCCTATACATATACGGACAACGTGAGGATATAGCTTATTATATATAAATGGCTGATAACGGATTTGACTGAGAGGGTAGCGCTGATCTGTGCGCGGTGAATTTTGGAGATTATTTCGTCTATAGGTCTATTTCATGCATCTCGATGAATTTTGGCAGAAAATCGCCTAACATAGTGTAAATTTCTGGGCAGATAAGCTGCGGAAACAAAAAAGTTAGCCCCATTCGGCTTACATAGCGGAACGGGTATGGTAGACGAAACGTGTCAAAAATGACAAATGTAACGAAAACGGAGCCCCGCGAAATCGAGCCTGGTGGGCTGTAAATGTTGCGGCCCAATGAAGCTGAGCTCTTCTTATGATGTATTCCTCTTAAAGAGTGAACATTTGGTATATTCAGGCTATATAATGGACAGGCTATAGAGGAATTGATGTATGTCAATGGAATGTTGCTTAGTGGAACTGGAAATGCATATGCGTGTTTGGACAAACTTAGGGGCGCATAGGACAAACTATTATAAAAGAGTGTGTGACGACCTCTGGATATTTTGTGGTGAACTTTGAAGTTCTAAAAGATTGGAATTGTGAAGAAAACACTCCACAGGGGCACAAAATGCAGGATTCGGCGGATGGGAGGATGTGGTAAGAACGGAAGAAACCCTCACACTTGTTTTATTGGTCTTACACAAAGTAATGAGCGCCACTTGCGCCAGCAACTCCCCCCCCCCCACACCCCTCAAGTTTGCTCTTGCATTCGTTGTATCTTTTGTCCTTGGTCCACTCAAGTCAAGTAGCAACAAATTCCATGTGTTATGCCATACTAGTACATTCATGCTTATTAGCCCTACGAGATCTGCAATACCATGAATAGTCTTTCAAAATATTATTATCGCTAAGCTTGAGTTGTATTGAAAATTATGCCATGATCCACAGAAGTGTTGTCAATTTATTTAACAGTGTTTTGAATAATTTTACGATCTGTTTGATTATGTTAATCAGAAGATTTGGAAATTGTTAGGTCTACTAGTTTTGTCGTGCAAACGTTTACTCATATACATATTAAAACTATGTAACGAATGGATGTTCTAGTAGTATTATCTTCTTAACCGAGGCTGGCCCACTGAAAGATACTAGACATATGCTGTGATGCTTCCAGTACTTTGTGTGTTCAAGTCGAGACTCCGCCGTACTGATTACAGACCGCCGGATTTTCCAGTACTCCCATTGCACGGCAACATTCATACCCCGCCGATCCCTATTTCACCCCGCCGTTACATTCGCTGTTTATGACACGTTTGGTCAACCATAGACGGGCCACATTGATGACGCGTTCGGTGTATCGAACAACCTTAAGAATAAAAAGACTTCGCAATCCAGCACAGAACACCAGCTTAATTGTCATGTTATAAAATACGTCAAATTACGGTAAATGTAGCCGTGGCATCGCAGACGACTCGCTGTGTTTAGTTCATAACGCCAAAAAAGTCCACACACAGATGCCCACATGCATGTATGCATACACGAATTGCTGAACAGAAATTGTGTTTCAAAATACGCGTCATTGTGGTAAAATTTGCTTTGCATTCTGGGAACGTTAATTTCCATCGGCTCCGCCATTTTGGGACGTTTTTCGATAATTTGAACATTTACGTTATTTTCTCAAACCTAGCACATCGATTCATGCCTCATATATCTGTGGAATAGTCAAAGTTTCCCACCAATTCGAGAGATTTTATGTCAAGGACAAAGAAAATCCTCATTTGAAGTAGGTGTCTAAACGTTTACATGCCAAAACATGCGTCGATAGGTTGGCATGAAACCTCCATGAAAAAGTCAGCACATAGACATGTAGAGGGTTGTCTAATGTCAATAATTTTCATCGTTTTTGTTCGGACTAAAATCTAACCATGGCATAATAGATACATAGGTTCTCTAATGGTCAGAGTCAGTACAGACTGTACCACAATATAGGTTCTCTGATGGTCAAGAGTCAGTACAGACTGTACCACAATACTCAATATACCATTTGGCTTCTGGGCCCCAGATCCCAACGCCCAAAAGTATCTTCTGCTTCATAATTGACAATTATAGCTCACATGACAATATTTAAAAACAAATTCGCTTCTGAGGCCCTAGGCGGTCATATTTTTAGTACAAAGCATACCACAAAAAGGAAGTTTTAACCTGTTAAAACCAGTATTTATTACACACTTACCCCTATAATAAACACCCTTGGGGTAATCTTACCTGGCTTTCAAAAAAGAGGGTAATAATGCCATTAAATTTTTTAATGGCAAACTCTCTTAAACTGGTCGTTCTATGCCCCTCAGACAGCAGTCATTCATAAAGGTTTCTTGACGAAACCTGACTGCGGCAGTGGTCTCTGAGAAATGTTTCTTGACGAAACTGTTCCCCCGGAACCGCCATTACTTTGTCCCCCAGAAGTTAGGCTGGGGAGGCGGGAGGGAAAATAACCGTGTTTATTATAGAGGTGAGTGTGTAATAAATACTGGTTTTAACAGGTTAAAACTTCCTATCTATGTCCACACTTTGACCTCTATAATAAACACTCTTGGGTTATCTCAGAATAACCACAGGAGGAGGGCTAACCCAAACCACCAAGGAAACATCATTGAGGCATAGAACGAAGTATTTCTGAGTTTAGAGAATTTATGGTTCTTTTAATTAATAGAAAGAAGCTCCCACGCGCAAGTATCTACAAGTTAGGTGTTTTAACCCGGACGAGTAATTAGCCCGGAGGTTTATTAGCGCGTGCGAGTAAATTCATAAACTACCACAGAATATTACCTGGGTAAGAGAGTGGAGTCGTCGAGAAGGTTCCCCCGCAGTTGTCTTGCTGGCGGCGGGACAACGTAAAATTTTCCTCCACCAAAAAAGAGGGACAAATCGACCTTCGAGACGACCTGTCCGACCGTCGAAGTGTGTATGTACATGTGCTGCATATCTACAGACGGACCGTACTCTGCGCGGCCACCACGCGTCCTAGGTGGTAGCCGCCCTCATCCTGCCACGTCAGTCCCCTGCAGTAGAAGGAAACAAAGGTATTGTTAGTGGTCCACGAACAGGCCTGCATGACATCGGACAATGCAACATTATTCATGAAAGCGAGTGACGACGCTAAAGCCCGCATGCGCTTTCACACGGAAGGAGCCCGACGTTTGTGTTTGAGATTTCTCGTAGCAGAAAAGAACACACTTTTTGACCCAGGAAGAGATCGTTGCTGCTCGAATATCTTTCTGGAAATTCTTTTTAAAGGCAACGAACAAGAGACGTTTCCCCACATGAAGCTCCTTCGTGTGGCGCACGTAGATGCAAAGGGCTCTAACGGGACACAATTTCGCGTCTTCCTCCAAGCCCGGCCCCAACGAAGAGGTAAGGGACGGGATGCTAAAGGACATAGACGGGGTCTGAGCTAACTGAGTCTTAGCCAAAAAGGAGGGGATGACTCGAAGCCTAACAGCAGAGCCATCCTCCTTCCACTGCACTTTGGAAAAGTCGAGAGCATGGAGCTCACTACGTCTCTTCCCCGAAGCGAGGGCCAAGAGGAAGACAGTCTTTAACGTTAAGAACTTCAAAGACGCTCGCTCCAACGGCTCAAAGGGTTCTGAGAGAAAACAATATAGAACGAGCGATAGATCCCAAGACGGCACGGGATTCCTCGTTTTAGGCCTCTCGATACCAAAGCTATTCAACAACGCAGAAAGACTGGGATCTTGACCAAAATCCACTCCCGATGTAGGCTTAATGGTTTTAGCAATGGCAGTCCTGTAACCTGCGAGAGTCGAAGGGGCCAAACCCTCATTGAACTTCTCGAGCAGGAACTCGGAGATCAGAGGAGCAGTGACCCTGAACGGACTAATCTTCCGGCCACGACACCAAGCACAGAATCTAGTCCATTTGGATTCATACACTGCCAAAGAAGATCGTCGATTTGTTCGGGCGATCCTCGCTGACACCTCCCTAGAAAAGCCCTTCTTTCGGAAACATCGCTCGACAAGAGCCACGCGTGAAGTCTCAGCGTGGCTGGAGCTTGATGAAAGACGTCGGACCGGGGCTGCTTGAGCAGATTGTGACGGTCCGGCAACGGCACCGGGCTGTCCGCCAACAGATCCAGAAGGTCCGGAAACCAAGGCTTCTGAGGGAGCAGCGGAGCAATGAGAACCATCCTGGCTTGATGTGACTTGAACTTGACCAGAACCTTCTCCATCAACACCGCTGGAGGATATGCATATAGGAACATCTCCCCCCAGTCCGCTGACAAGGCATCGACCTCCAAGGCCTGCTCGTCCGGGATCGGGGAGATGAACAAGGGCAGCTTGGCGTTCCACCTCGTGGCAAACAGATCGATCATGGGCGTGCCCCAAAGGTCGCAGATTGCACGAAAAACCCCTGGGGACAGAGACCACTCCGTGGGCTGGATCTGACCCCGGCGCGACAACCGATCGGCTAGCACATTCATGTGCCCCGGAATGTGACGCGCACGGAGAAGGATCTGACGCTCGTGACACCAGAGCAACAGATCCACGGTCAACTGGCAAAGAGTAACGGACTTCGTACCCCCTTGCTTGTTGACATACGCCACGACTGTGGAATTGTCCGTCGCCAACAACACGACGTGCCCGCAAAAGTGGCGTTCCCAGTGCTGTAAGGCGAGGAAGACGGCCCTCATCTCCAAAACATTGATATGGTCGTCCCGCTGAGACGGAGACCACAGACCCGAGACCTCGTTTGAATCCCAATGGGCTCCCCAACCCTCCAAACTGGCACCCGTAAACAGATGCCTGGAGGGAGGCGGCTGCCGGAAAGGAGACCCGCGGTAGAAATTTACCGGGTCCAACCACCAGCGCAAGTCCCGAACCACCTGGTCGGACACAGGCACTAACTGTGCCATGTCCCCAGTTGCTTGCGACCAATTCGCATGAAGCTGATGCTGAAGAGAGCGCATGTGCAGGCGACCCATCGGAACAATTTTTTCCGTAGAGGCTAGGGAACCGATGAGAGACTGCCACCTAGAGGCTGGTTGTGGAACATGATCCAGAAACCCTCGGGATTGCTCGGATAACTTTAAGTGACGCTCCGCGGTTGGGATAACATATCCGGAGATAGTCCGAAATCGATAGCCCAGAAAGACGAAGTCTTGCCGAGGAGATAAGTCTGACTTTTTGGGGTTGATCTTGAAGCTCATGGAATGGCACAGATCCACCACCCACTGAGCCTGTCGAACCAGAGTCCGCGGACACTGGTGACGGATCAGCCAATCGTCCAGGTACTGAAACAGGACAATGCCATTGCGATGGGCCAGGACCTGCAGTTCCCGGACGCACATGGTGAAAATCCACGGGGCGGTTGACAGGCCGAAAGGCAAAGCGCGAAACTGCCAAACCTGCCCGCGAAAGAAGAACCTGAGATACTTCCGGATTGACCGCCTCATGGGCACGTGGAAGTACGCATCCTTGAGATCGATGGTAACCACCCACGCATTGAGAGGCATGGCCGCCCTCACCAATTCGGGAGTCTCCATGGTGAAGGTCGGGATGTGAAGGAAGCGATTGAGAGCCGACAAATCGATCACCGGCCTCCAACCTCCTGACGCTTTGGGGACGACGAAAAGAATGCTGTAAAACCCGGGGGAATGATCCGAAACCAGTTCTACCGCTCGTTTTTCGATCATGGCCGAAATTTCGTCTAACAACGCCTGACGCCTCTCGGCATCGTGCGGAAGAGAAAAAACCCTTGGAGCGAGCGTCAATGGTGGGAACTTCACAAACTTGAGCCCGAACCCCCGACGCAGAATCGAGACTATCCAGGGACTGGCTCCTAGCTCCCTCCAACGAGGCCAGAAACCACTTAGTCGCGCGCCGAGAGGTTCGTCTGTAGTGAGAATACTGACGGAGCCTAGTTGACCTGGACACTCGACCCCCCGTTGAGGGGCCGGAAGGGAGAGCGAGGAACAAACCTGATTTCTTCGCCCCTGCGGACTTGGATGGGCTTGACGACTTGCCGCGGCCACGGCCTCCTCGTCCCGAGTGCCCTCCTCGCTGGGTGCCGGCAGGGGCCTTCCGAAAGGGCAAGTCAACGGCCTTGCCTCTCCCTTTAGCGGACGTGGTAGCCCCCGACTGCTGAGTCTGAGAGCGCTTCCGCTGCTGTTGCTGGGCCAGCATCTTGGTCCAACGCTCCAGAGCCTGAGACTGGGCCACAGACGCATCCGACGTAGCCTTGGCCCTGTCGCGCTCCTCCTGGCGTGACCTTAGGGCCTCCAGCTCCTCATGAATTCCCTCCGGGAACAGAAAAGGTGAAGCTGGACCCTCCTCGGGCAGAACCGGGTGAAGCCTAAGCCGGGAGACCATCTGCTCCGAGACCTTGAACGGGAGTTTACCCAGAATGGCGTCCCGTCTCCACAACTCGGAATTCCACCAAAGGTGTGAGTCCACAGCCACCTTGTCCGCGACGGCCTTCCCGACGGACTGAACCAAACCTGTGGTTCCGTGTAGAGCCTGAGCCAGATCCGCCCGATCAAGACGCTCGTTGTTCAGAACCTGATCGTGGCATGCTGTTAACGACCTGGAAATCGCTAGGGTCAACCAGTCCATGGCCGAATCCATGGCGACGCCCAAACGCACAACAGACTGCAGGTCAGCCAGCTGGGACCAAGGCACAGACACCGACTTCGGGGCCGAGAGGACGTCCTGCTCCTGTAACTTGACTGGCTCCGACTCCAAAGTAGAGGATGAATAGAAATCCTGGACCTTTGGACGCGGAAGATAGGTCCCGACAGGAAAGCGACCCGCTTGGAACACTCGGCCGGTTTCCCAGAAAGAGAGTTCCTAACTCCAGGAGCCAACGGAAAGCGCAGAGCATCCCGGGGTACACGAGGCTGTTGAAGTTCCCGCTCCGTGAATGAACGCGCCCTCTTTGCCGGAGGAGGGGATGTGGAAACCTGCTCCTGAGGCCAATCATCACCCGCCAGGCGCCTGACAAAGTCTAACTTTTCCGGCCACGTACGCTTGAACGGGTTGTTAGACTCGTCTTCGTCGACCACCGACGTAACGTCCTCGTCCCTAGGCCTCTTAGGAACTACCAAACCCGAAGAGCCAGGGACGGGATCCGACAACGGAACTATCCCGTCCTGCTCCGCAACGAAAGGGAGATCCTCTGAGCCAGAGACCGAAGGCGCAGGAGAAGGCCGCGGAGGCTGAGATACAGGGAGACGCTGGATGGCTGGGACCTTGGGGCCTTGCTGAGCAAACAGTGCTTCCAGACGACCCAAAAAATCCTGGCACATAGAATTCATCTCCGTCCTGAACTCATCCTTAGACAAGTAACTGTCCAGGATAGGACTAGGAGTCTCCTCCGCAGCCAAATGATAGACGGTGGACGCCACCGACGCCTTAGAGCCCGGAGGCTTAGCAACCGCCGGCACCGAGGACGAACTCTGAGCAGGAGCCGAGGTAGAGGCCAACGGGAGAACGCGGTTGGGAGAGACCGACACCACGCCTTGCTCGAAATCCTCCGCCACCTGTGGAAAGAAAGAAGGGGTAAGCACAAAGGAAACTGATTTCTTCGACAAAGGGGAAGAAGCAGTACTCCGAGCTTAAAACCCAGGCCGGAACACCGGCTGTCTGACAATCACCCTAGGAGACAGTGGGTAGCGACCAACACTGACGCCCGACTGAGTGAAACCAAAGGGCTTGGGGGCGCGGCCTACAGAAACCGGTACCTGGGCCCTGGAAGCCCCACAAGGGCTCCCGGGAACCGGAACCCGGAACCGTGAGCGGGCTCCCGGGAACCCACACATGGTTCCCCGGAAATGCAGGGCGCGAGCCCCGTGGCACGGAACTCGGCTCCGGAGCCCTGGAAGCCGAAGCAACCAAGGACGAAGACCGAAAACCAGAGCCACAACCCCAGGCAGTTACACGGACTCCGGAAACCGCAGTAACCGGTACACCGCCAACGTGCCGTTCAAAAGCCGAGACGCCAGAGTTGATCTTCCGGTTATTGGCCCCCGGAGACAACAACTGGACGGAGCTCAGAGGAACAGGGTGAAAGTTAAACACCGTGCCCGTAGGCCTGGGTGAAAAACTTGACGTACTACTGGAGCAACGGTTCCCGGGAACCGATGCGTCAGTTCCCGGGAAGCTGGAAGACAAAGACAAATCGTTACTTAGAACAGAAATCATACGAAGCAAACGAAGATCCTGATCTTCCCGCTTCTGTACCGCCTGCTTGTACCGCGACTTCGAACTAGAACTAGCAGAAGGGGTAGGGGGAGCAAGAGGGGCCTTGCCATACGTTCTTGCTGAACCTGACGAAGTCCGTTCAAATAATCCGACCAATCGGCGACAGACCACGAGGCACACATTCCACAGCAAGCTGTTGGTCGGCAAAGCTCCCGACACAACCAATAATTATGGTGTAGCTCCCATTTAGGAAGAAATTGCTTGCAGCCCGCGCACTTCATCTGTAAATACAACATGCAATACAGACGAAGTAATGGGCGATAATAGGGGAAAGTACAGTAACCGTGGAGGTTTTACCAATTCCCCCAAGAAAAACTCTACAAAACTAATCTAAACTACTGTAGCATAACACAGTACGCTAAAGTAGACTGTAAACGTCCAAGAAAATCCAAGGAAATTCGTGGAAAAAGAAGAAACTCCAAAATGAAAGCCTTGAAGTAAGATCCTCTGCCTGCTGTCTAAAACAGGGACAAAGGTAATGGCGGTTCCGGGGGAACAGTTTCGTCAAGAAACATTTCTCAGAGACCACTGCCGCAGTCAGGTTTCGTCAAGAAACCTTTATGAATGACTGCTGTCTGAGGGGCATAGAACGACCAGTTTAAGAGAGTTTGCCATTAAAAAATTTAATGGCATTATTACCCTCTTTTTTGAAAGCCAGGTAAGATTACCCCAAGAGTGTTTATTATAGAGGTCAAAGTGTGGACATAAATCTTTGGATTCTGGGCCCACGGGCCCCAGACACCAAGCCGAAAGTATCATCTTTTTAACATATGACAATCTTTTTCACATTTGACAATTACTCACATCATTTCTCTTCGTCCTCAAATCTCATCATGGCATTATGGATACATTGGTTCTCTAGTCGTCAGATTGAGTACACAATGTAATATAACAATCGAAAAAGCATTTGGCGTCTGATTCACTTTTCTAAATGAGTTACATTATCTCTCTTTGGTCTCAAATATCACTATGGAGTTATGGAGCAAATGAATCTACCGCAAAACTCAAGAATCATTTTAGTTGCTTAGTTCTCTAATCATCCATTTGTTTGGATAGGTTGTGATAAAACGATAGCCCGTGAAGCTCAGTTATCTACCATCACATCCTAGTTATTCTCTACGTAAGTGTGTCTATGTACGTTATTCAGATTGAATGCAGAATGTAAGGCCGAATTTAAGGGGAAGGGGTATTAGGTATAATCTATATCCAGGAGAGGCCGGGGGGGGGGGGGGTTAAGTAGAATTTATAGAAGAGGCCAAGAAGCTATCTCAGAACATAAAAATGGTTATGGCTTCCGGGGTCTGCTCCCCCCCAATAAAATTAGTAAAATTATGTTAGTTATTCTTTATAATGAGCATCTACTTTTGTTTGAGTTGAAAGTATATGGTTTTATATAAAAAGAGTCTGTTTGATAGCAACATTTTCAAGCTTCCAAAGTCTCAGAATTCACCACAGAGCGTCTGGAGATCGTTGGCATATCTGTCTATGTCACTATGGGCCAATAGGCCCCAGGACACCCCCCCCCCCCCCCCTTCCCAAACCATTAAATCCGTCCCTGTTGGCAATAGGTATTCGGGCACAATGTACGGTAACATAACGTAACCCATTCCCTCAATATATAAACTATTCACTCAGTTGACTACATCGTTCACACGGTTTGACATGCGATTCACTCAATATACTTTGAAACATTGGGCTATTGGTTTGGTTTAATGATTTGAGTGTATGATATAAATCGAAAGGTTTAACTGAACAAACAAATGAATGGAGTGAACGGTTTTTATAATCGTTAGCTCATTGTGACTAGCCATTCACTCCACAGAATAACAAATGGAGTGAACGATGTAATATATTGAGTTGCATTTCGTCAAACTTTGTATTCGATATACATGTAATATAATGAACGAACGATTTGATGTATTAGCCAATAGTCTGAATCGAACGCGCGGTCTATTTTTCCTCGGGTCATGTCTTATAATGGGCACCATGATAACGATCCTAGCATTCACGACTATAGACGGATAACACATTTTTAATAACCATGTTACCCGTGAAGACTTTACTTACAGTTGTTTTTCCTTGGCTGGACAGACTTTATCCACGGGATAGCAATGGTCCATATTCTTGATGACCTGACGTTCCTCGCTCTCAACAGCTGACAAATTTACTTTAGGTGTCGGTGGAGCACAGGGTGGGAAAAGTTGACTGCAAAAATAATAAGATAATTCCAATATCGTAAAACGATATATCGCATGTATCCATCTGTTACCGCGCAGTACAAGATTTTGATGATACCGATAAAAATCCCTAACATAAAATAGTTTTGGAAAAGAAAGTTACTCGAACCAAACATTTAAATCTAGGATTTTGTCATCATGGATTTTGGGTGTGGATGTGTCTACTATTCGTTAATAGATAAATAGAAAAGTATATGTAAAACATATCCACCATCATATGTAAAAGTTTATACTGTACATCAGATGGAGTTGGTGCACAACTTTCCATAAACTCGATAAAACACTTCAGAAATCGGGACGAGGGAGGGGGGAGAGGGGTTGGCAACGACCACTCTTCAAATCAATTCGAAATGTGGACTTAAATGGGAACATCCGCCAAGACTATGCAACGCAGTTTCCCTAAGCTTTATTAGCAGAGAGATATGATTCATAAATGCATGTAATACGTTCTTGCAGATTGGTCACTTGAATTCAGTAATTTCAGTAGTATGAAGTTCACATTGATTATCATTCAGCGGACATCGCACATTGACCCTAATGATAAAAGCGTTAATCGCTTAAATCTAATCAGTAAAACTTAATGGTAGTTGGTAATTACACTAAACCCACACAAATACCCGAAAAAAATTATGATACCAATAAAAACATAAAATGAGAGCTGCGGAATAACAAAATAGACCAAATATTTCCATCTAAAATCACTGGTTTCATTTAATATCACCATTTTACACCAACCCTCCAACCCCCTGATAACAATTCACATCATGTACTTACTCCTCAGCATCGATAATGAATTCGTCTAAACACTGATCGTATTGGACGTCTCTTCGGTTATAACATGGACATTCACAGGATCTTCTGGATAATTGGCATTGCGGTATTGAAAGTAGACCCTGTAATACAAGCAAACATCTATCTAGCAATACCAATCTAATTTTGAAGTTGGGTCAATTGTACCAGAGCTGTGTAATCGATGTTCTCACCTTGTTCTCAGCGCACTCGCACCCACTGGTTTCAAACGACTTCAGGACATGCACAACAAATATATTGGTTCCAGAGATGTATTTCATTTCAAACTTGTTTGGGGCATCGAAGTCGAACGGCGATATCTGACGAGAACACCATTCATTGAAGTCCACCACAATTGAAATTGGTAATTTCTCAACCAGTGGATATAAAGAATCTTCGGTGGAAACAACCAGTCATTCCTGAGTTTCCAATACTCAAACTTACCCTCCAGAATGTTTGGACCTGCCTACTGTTGTAGTTTATACAGCCGTCTCTGGCCATAACTCCATTGTCAACCAGAAATCGAGCAACGTCTTCCTCTTTCTGACTGATATGCAAATTCTCTATTTCATCAATCTCATCTTCCTTGGTGCCTTCAAAATCTGGATGCATGATAATGTAGCCACCATTGTCGATCACGAAACACCTACATGAACAGATCAATATGTCAGTGTTGTCCGTGGACGTTGGAACAACATAACAATGACATGTACGTTTACATAGCAATATATTTGACACTATTACACCTACTTTTCACTTTGACAGGCAGAAATATAGGAGGGAACAAGACTGTTGAACAAATCCAGTGTGAAATCCATTCCGACGCAACCTGCCACTCCGCTCGCGGCTTGCTCGCTGAACAATGAAAGAAACGTATGCACTGATATATTAGTGCTTCGAACAGTACCATAAAGACATTGGTAGTGATAGCGAGCCTGCAGTGAGGAACAAACAAAACGTCTGGGTAACATATGTAGCAATAAATGGCCAAACATAACGTCATCGAATGTTGGAAAAACTGGGCATACCTGTTTTCGACAATGGCCTTGGAGAGTGTAATAACAATTCCAGCGCCAAATGCGTCAACGTATGGTTTACTAAATGTGATTAGTGACTTCTGTGCCACTGCTCGCTTGTACCTGAAGTGAAACACATCTAATCTCAAGGTTTGCCACAGCACGAGAATAGTGGATATACCTCCAGGAAGGATCTTACCAAGGTCTGACTGTATGGTCGTATTTTTTGACGAGTTTGGCTCCAGGGAAAAGTCTGAAGACGCCCTCACGGAGTCCCAAATATCGCCATACTGATGACTGCCATGCGTTGTCTTCGAGACTGATACTTTCATCGAACCAAATGCTGACTTTCACAGCATTCGCCACACCATCCTATAAATCGAACTGAATTATATTAAGTGTACTAAAGGTGATTGATGTCGATATTTTGAACACTTTGTTGAAATGCCCTTCATGAACCTATGAATCAATGCACGCAAAATGACGAGAACACCGCGAATACTATTCATAAATGTTGAATTGCTGTTCTCAATACCACTACCTTAAAGGGTGCATCACCATTTCCTAACAGGTATATGTGATACTTTTCAATGATGTCACTGGTTTCCTCAGTTTCCAGGTAGTAATCCGGGGAAGAGAAAGCGAATGGTGAAAATTTTATGGCGCTGGAATCTGAATGAAAAAAAAAATAATGAAACATAAATTATTTTCTTTCCAAGTTATCGATGAGGATAACTAGTAGTGAATAGATTGGTCGCACTCAAGAATATGACGCAGGTGAGGAACCATATGTTGCAATGAACAACCACCCCATACATATGGTGACAAAGTCGCCAAGGTAAACCAAGCACTGTTCATTAAACTCGGTAAACAGAGCATCAACAGAATGAAAAATTATATCCATGGCATACTTATGAAGCTACATTATGGACATTCGCCTTCGTGTATTTTCGCCTTCGTGGTGTTCTCGCCCTCGCCTTCGCATAATTTCGCCTTCGCCTTCACGTAATTTCGCTTTCGCCCTCTCGTAATTTCGCCTTCGCCCAATTTCGCCCTCGCCTTCTCGTAATTTCGTCTTCGCCTTCGAGTGTTTTCGCCTTCATCTTCGTGGTGTTTTAGACCTCGTCATTTCGTCTTCACCTTCGCGTAATTTCGCCTTCTTGTAGTTCGCATTACGAGAAGACGAAGGCGAGTGGACGAAGGCGAGGGCGAAAACACCACGAAGACGAAGGCGAAATTACAAGAAGGCGAAGGCGAAATTACGAGAAGACGAAGGCGAGTGGACGAAGGCGAGGGCGAAAACACCACGAAGACGAAGGCGAAATTACAAGAAGGCGATGACGAAGGCAATATTACGAGAAGGCGAGGGCGAAATTACGCGAAGGCGAAGTCGAAAACGCCACGAAGACGAAGGCAAAAATACGCGTAGACGAAGGCGAAATTACGAGAAGTCGAAGACGAAAGTGGGCGAAGGCGAAGGCGAGGGCGAAGGCGAAATTACGAGAAGGCGAAGGCGAAATTACGCGAAGGCGAGGGCGATAACACCAAGAAGGTGAAGGCGAAAATACACGAAGGCGAATGTCCCTAATGTAGCTTCATACATACTAGTAGATCAGCTTCGCCTCGTGCCTATAATTTTCCGAACTGCCATAAAAAGTGATATCACATTGTTGCTTTGATTGCACTGGCCAGAACTCCTTGCTATGACGTTACGCATTTTCTTTTTTTGTGCTAAAAAAAGTTTATTGTAAACATATAATAAGCAAAATATTAGAATGCAGATCAGTTACTCTATAAAATATGTTATTTCGAAGAGATAATATTCAAGATATAACTTTTAAATTTTGACTTTTCATTACCTCTATGTTTGTAGCTGACTACGTTAACTTGTTTTACCTCTGTGACGTAAATGAATACTCATTATAGCAGTTAATTAGGTACAAAAAGTTAGCCCAAATTTCCACTAAAACTGACATATTTTCTTAAATAATCGAGATATTGACATGCTGTAAAACTATAGTAATTCATGAGATTCACTCTATCGTCTGTCGACAATAAATATCCTGACTTTAGTCAAGCACTATATTTGTATAATATGCAAGCGCCATATTTGCATAACATACCAAGCACCATGTTTGTATAATATGCAAGCGCCATATTTGCATAACATACCAAGCACCATATTTGTATAAGTATATGGACTAGTTACATTCATGTTTTCATTAGTAGTGACTGATACTAACCCGTGATTGCCAGTCTGTTGATGTATCGACAACGCTGCGATGATGTCGTTAAGTCCAGGCGGTGGTACGGGAATACCTCACCAAATTGGACGTTAACGGTTCCGATTTCTGTCCGCGGATTGGTCCCCATGACGACCAATACTACCAGATTGGCAACTCCGAGCTAACAGTATACAGAAAGTCCATTGGATTATCACAATCACCATACTCGAATTCGAACTGGTGCCATCAGGGACAGATAATTTTACTCACATGTTTCCAGATATAGACGGAGTTTACCAAAGCTGTATTAACACCATCATGCTCCGAGTCACCACGTGCGAAAACTCTTCTAGAGGGGAAGCTAGAATTCCCTGCCAGTCGACTGGAGGTAGACATATACAAGGATACATTCGCACAAGTACTGGTGGCTGTTTTTTTCCTGAATAGTTTTCATCTCGAATTCAATTCTGTCGACCAAATCAATAAATTTGCTATCCAAAAGTTTTTGCTGCATCAAAAATATCATCGCCACGACCAAAAACATTTTCGCCGCAGCGAAAATAGTTGATGTCACAACTAAAACATTTTGATTATAATGAAAATTATTGTTGCCGTGACTAAACCAAATTGATAATTATTGCAATTATCGCCACATCAATAATTATATGAAATAATTATTACTGCAGCAACAATTGCAATAATAAATAATTTGTGTTCTTTCAGGTGATGTAAGCAAAACGTTTTAACAAGTATGTATGGCCTATCTCGTTGCGGAGACAATCATTTTCGATGTCGCAAAAATATTAGGGTCTCAAATATAATATCAACTACGCGACATTATTCATCTTCGCTGGAGCACAAAATATTCTTACGGCGAATTTAATATTATTCTATGGCGATAGTCATGTTCGCTGCAGCCAAATTATTTTGGTCGCTACCCAAATGATTTTCGTCGCCACAATTAAATTCGTGACCGAACTTGTTCAGGGGAGAAAAAATAATAATACGAATCAGCCCTCCCCCCCCCCTCCCACTACGAAAGAGACTGCGGGTTATATAGTCCAATGTGCCAATGTTATACTGGAGATTATTGTCGATTACTCACTGTATAATGTAGTTTTCTACGATGTCCTGAACTTCACTTCGAGATTCAATATCCAACATTCTCAAGGTCACAGGATGATCAAATACATCAGAAGGTCGCGGGAGTAGAGGGTGCACTATAAGCCTTGTCTGGCTGTCCATGACCACAGCATACGAATCCTCACTCTGAGAGAAGAATGTTGCATCACTGAACAGGTCCGATATGGTGATATCAATGCAGGTAACACCCCGAAAAGTATTGGACTCGTGTACAGGTAGACATATGGACGTAATAAGACCTGCAAAGATAAGAGTCAGGACTTGTTCAGTTAGCCATTGTCAAGTGGGAATAAATAATACTCGAACGTTATACCATTCATAAATTTTTTTTTCGTTTTCTTTTATGGGAAACATCTTCAATGTAAAACATCGTACTATTGAATGGTATACTTGCCCAAACCAAAAGCATCTAGATATGGAATAGACACGGTAGCTTCTGTACTCGGAGACCGAGAGCTGAAGAAATTGCAGAACCTCGCCATGTTGTAGCGTAGGTTGTCTGGATTGATGACGTGTACAAATTCACCGACCTGAGAACAGAAACACAGTGACTTGTAGAAGTTTGACTCAGTGCAGATATTATCAGAGATATTAGATTATGGACAACTAAACATTGACAATCCCCCCTCTGTTGTCCGTAGTCATAATCCATAATTTAGTTACGAATCATATACTAGTACTACCTTCACAGTTCAAGGAATCATATACTAGTAACACCTTCACAGTTCAAGGAATCATATACTAGTACTACCTTCACAGTTCAAGGAAACATATACTGGTACTACCTTCACAGTTCAAGGAATCATATACTAGTACTACCTTCACAGTTCAAGGAATCATATACTGGTACTACCTTCACAGTTCAAGGAATCATATAGTAGTACTACCTTCACAGTTCAAGGAATCATATACTAGTACTACTTCACAGTTCAAGGAATCATATACTAGTACTACCTTCACAGTTCAAGGAATCATATACTAGTACTACTTCACAGTTCAAGGAATCATATAGTAGTACTACCTTCACAGTTCAAGGAATCATATACTAGTACTACCTTCACAGTTCAAGGAATCATATACTAGTACTACCTTCACAGTTCAAGGAATCATATAGTAGTACTACCTTCACACTTCAAGGAATCATATACTAGTACTACTTCACAGTTCAAGGAATCATATACTAGTACTACCTTCACAGTTCAAGGAATCATATACTAGTACTACCTTCACAGTTCAAGGAATCATATATTAATACTACTTCACAGTTTAAGGAATCATATACTAGTACTACCTTCACAGTTTGAAGAAGCATATACTAGTACTACCTTCACAGTTCAAGGAATCATATACTAGTACTACCTTCACAGTTCAAGGAATCATATACTAGTACTACCTTCACAGTTTCAGGAATCATATACTAATACTACCTTCACAGTTCAAGGAATCATATACTAGTACTACCTTCACAGTTCAAGGAATCATATATTAATACTACTTCACAGTTTAAGGAATCATATACTAGTACTACCTTCACAGTTCGAAGAATCATATACTAGTACTACCTTCACAGTTCAAGGAATCATATACTAGTACTACCTTCACAGTTCAAGGAATCATATACTAGTACTACCTTCACAGTTTCAGGAATCATATACTAATACTACCTTCACAGTTCAAGGAATCATATACGAGTACTACTTCACAGTTTAAGGAATCATATACTAGTACTACCTTCACAGTTCAAGGAATCATATACTAGTTGATTGGGTACTTATGTACTTGTCATGTGTCTGTTCCATGGGGTTTGTTTCGGATTTCTAAAATATTTTCATAGGTTGTTGGGCAGTTGGATACTAATTCCATAAGGTGTACAGTGTAGACAGCTGCAACTAACACACTGTCTGCCCCTGATGACGCCAGTGTGTCTTTGGATAAACTATTTGGTCGGGCTTCGTTTCTGTTGCAGGATGTTGTATTTTGCGTTTGTTATCGGCTTCATCAAAATTTATTGTATTTGTGGTAATAGATTGGTGCCTGCATTCGTGCCGCTGAGTCGGTGTCACTGCTGGCGGACGTTGAATCTGTCCCCGAGGATACCATCAACTCAGTAGCCTTCTGGCTATTGATTGGGTACTTATGTACTTGTCATGTGTCTGTTCCATGGGGTTTGTTTCGGATTTCTAAAATATTTTCATAGGTTGTTGGGCAGTTGGATACTAATTCCATAAGGTGTACAGTGGAGACAGCTGCATCTAACACACTGTCTGCCCCTGATGACGCCAGTGTGTCTTTGGATAAACTATTTGGTCGGGCTTCGTTTCTGTTGCAGGATGTTGTATTTTGCGTTTGTTATCGGCTTCATCAAAATTTATTGTATTTGTGGTAATAGATTGGTGCCTGCATACTAGTACTACCTTCACAGTTCGAAGAATCATATACTAGTACTACCTTCACAGTTCAAGGAGTCATATACTAGTACTACCTTCACAGTTCAAGGAATCATATACTAGTACTACCTTCACAGTTCAAGGAATCATATACTAGTACTACCTTCACAGTTCAAGGAATCATATACTGGTACTACCTTCACAGTTCAAGGAATCATATACTAGTACTACGTTCACAGTTCGAGGAATCATATACTAGTACTACCTTCACAGTTCAAGGAATCATATACTAGTACTACCTTCACAGTTCAATGAATCGTATACTAGTACATTTGTACTACCTTCACAATGCAAGGTAGCATATACTAGTACTTCCTTCACAGTTCAAGGAATCATATACTAGTACTACCTTCACAGTTCAAGGAATCATACATTAGTACTACCTTCGCAGTTCAACGAATCATATACTAGTACTACCTTCACAGTTCAAGGAATCATACATTAGTACTACCTTCGCAGTTCAACGAATCATATACTAGTACTACCTTCACAGTTCAAGGAATAATATACTAGTACTACCTTCACAGTTCAAGAAATCATATACTAGTACTACCTTCACAGTTCAAGAAATCATATACTAGTACTACCTTCACAGTTCAAGGAGTCATATACTAGTACTACCTTCACAGTTCAAGAAATCATATACTATTCCTACCTTCACAGTTCAAGGAGTCATATACTAGTACTACCTTCACAGTTCAAGGAGTCATAAACTAGTACTACCTTCACAGTGCAATGAATCATACACTAATACTACCTTCACAGTTCAAGGAGTCATATACTAGTACTACCTTCACAGCTCAATGAATCGTATACTAATACTACCTTCACAGTTCAAGGAATCATATACTAATACTACCTTCACAGTTCAAGGAGTCATATACTAGTACTACCTTCACAGCTCAATGAATCGTATACTGGTACTACCTTCACAGTTCAAGGAATCATATACTAGTACTACCTTCACAGTTCAAGGAATCATATACTAGTACTACCTTCACAGTTCAAGAAATCATATACTAGTACTACTTTCACAGTTCAAGGAATCATATACTAGTACTACCTTCACAGTTCAAGAAATCATATACTAGTACTACCTTCACAGTTCAAGAAATCATATACTAGTACTACCTTCACAGTTCAAGGAGTCATATACTAGTACTACCTTCACAGCTCAATGAATCATATACTAGTAACACCTTCACAGTTCAAGGAATCATATACTAGTAACACCTTCACAGTTAAGGAATCAGATACTGGTACTACCTTTACAGTTCAAGGAATCATATACTAGTACTACCTTCACAGTTCAAGGAATCATATACTAGTACTACCTTCACAGTTAAGGAATCATATACTAGTACTACCTTCACAGTTCAAGAAATCATATACTAGTACTACCTTCACAGTTAAGGAATCATATACTAGTACTACCTTCACAGTTCAAGAAATCATATACTAGTACTACCTTCACAGTTCAAGGAATCATATACTAGTGCTACCTTCACATTTCAAGGAATCATATACTAGTACTACCTTCACAGTTAAGGAATCATATACTAGTGCTACCTTCACAATGCAAGGAATTATATACTAGTACTACCTTCACAGTTCAAGGAATCATATACTAGTACTACTTCACAGTTCAAGGAATCATATACTAGTACTACCTTCACAGTTCAAGGAATCATATACTGGTACTACCTTCACAGTTCAAGGGATCATATACTAGTACTACCTTCACAGTTCAAGGAAACATATACTAGTACTATCTTCACAGTTCAAGGAATCTTATACTGGTACTATCTTCACAGTTCAAGGAATCATATACTAGTACTACCTTCACAGTTCAAGGAGTCATATACTAGTACTACCTCCACAGTTCAAGGAATCATACACTAGTACTACCTTCACAGTTCAAGGAAACATATACTAGTACTACCTTCACAATGCAAGGAATTATATACTAGTACTACCTTCACAGTTCAAGGAGTCATATACTAGTACTACCTTCACAGCTCAATGAATCATATACTAGTACTACCTCACAGTTAAGGAATCATATACTAGTACTACCTTCACAGTTCAAGAAATCATATACTAGTACTACCTTCACAGTTCAAGGAGTCATATACTAGTGCTACCTTCACATTTCAAGGAATCATATACTAGTACTACCTTCACAGTTAAGGAATCATATACTAGTGCTACCTTCACAATGCAAGGAATTATATACTAGTACTACCTTCACAGTTCAAGGAATCATATACTAGTACTACTTCACAGTTCAAGGAATCATATACTAGTACTACCTTCACAGTTCAAGGAGTCATATACTAGTGCTACCTTCACAGTTCAAGGAATCATATACTAGTACTACCTTCACAGTTCAAGGAGTCATATACTAGTGCTACCTTCACAGTTCAAGGAATCATATACTAGTACTACCTTCACAGTTCAAGGAGTCATATACTAGTACTACCTCCACAGTTCAAGGAATCATACACTAGTACTAGTACTACCTTCACAGTTCAAGGAATCATATACTAGTACTACCTTCACAATGCAAGGAATTATATACTAGTACTACCTTCACAGTTCAAGGAATCATATACTAGTACTACCTTCACAGTTCAAGGAAACATATACTAGTATTACTTCACAGTTCAAGGAATCATATACTAGTACTACTTCACAGTTCAAGGAATCATATACTAGTACTACCTTCATAGTTCAATGAATGATATACTAGTACTACCTTCGCAGTTCAACGAACCATATACCAGTACTACCTTCACAGTTCAAGGAATCATATACTAGTAACACCTTCACAGTTCAAGTAATCATATACTAATACTACCTTCACAGTTCAAGGAGTCATATACTAGTACTACCTCCACAGTTCAAGGAATCATTCACTAGTACTAGTACTACCTTCACAGTTCAAGGAATCATATACTGGTACTTCCTTCACAGTTCAAGGAATCATACATTAGTACTACCTTCGCAGTTCAACGAATCATATACTAGTACTACCTTCACAGTTCAAGAAATCATATACTAGTACTACCTTCACAGTTCAAGGAATCATACATTAGTACTACCTTCGCAGTTCAACGAATCATATACTAGTACTACCTTCACAGTTCAAGAAATCATATACTAGTACTACCTTCACAGTTCAAGGAGTCATATACTAGTACTACCTTCACAGTTCAAGGAATCATATACTAGTACTACCTTCGCAGTTCAACGAATCATATACTAGTACTACCTTCACAGTTCAAGGAATGATGTACTAGTACCACCTTCACAGTTCAAGGAATCATATACTAGTACTACCTACACAGTGCAATGAATCATATACTAATACTACCTTCACAGTTCAAGGAGTCATATACTAGTACTACCTTCACAGCTCAATGAATCGTATACTAGTACTACCTTCACAGCTCAATGAATCGTATACTAGTACTACCTTCACAGTTCAAGGAATCATATACTAGTACTACCTTCACAGTTCAAGGAATCATATACTAGTACTACCTTCACAGTTCAAGAAATCATATACTAGTACTACCTTCACAGTTCAATGAATCATATACTAGTACTACCTTCACAGTTCAATGAATCATATACTAGTACTACCTTCACAGTTCAAGGAAATATATACTAGTACCACCTTCACAGTTCAAGGAATCATATACTAGTACTACATTCACAGTTCAAGGAATCATATACTAGTACTACCTTCACAGTTCAAGGAATCCTAATTGGAATATCATATATACACCAAGAACAACTGAAGATTGAGTATTTCCTGTTTCATACGCTGTGTTGTCCGTGGTGTCAAATCATTGTTTGTCACAAAAGATCTATCAGATATGTGTAGTTACCGGGATGGGCCCTACTGAACGGTTGAGGAATGATTGTCGAGCGATTTCTTCCAGTATAACTTGTTGTTCACCCCCTATGCCTTGTCAGAAAACATCAAAATCATTACAGAAAACATCAAAATCATTATCTGACAAGGAATACAATCTTTTTTTAAAACGTTTTAATTACTTATCCGGTTCGGAACACATGTTTTCACGCACGATTGTCTGGGATTTTGTTGGTTTCATACATGCATTTTCCAGTGTCGTTAAAGGTTTATTGAAATCAGTTTTTTGTCTGTTCTATGGTAACCAGTAAATGTGAGTGAAGTTTTACTCACCTGTACCAAATCCAAACGTGATGATTGTGACGCTATTATTCATATCGGTGTTGAAGTCGCTGATGATTTCCAGATAGTTTTCATCATTTGGCTTCCCGTCGGTCAGGAACAAAATTACCTTCACTGGTGGAACACAGTATTCCTGGGTCATTCACACGATTGTACCAAATATCAGCAGATATATTTCTAGATCTATCAATATGAAAGCAATACAAACCCCTGTTTCTGTTATCAAATTCTGGTTTCTCTGAAGAGTCAAGGATCAGGGTAAATGCTTTGTCGAAGGCCTTTCCATAGTCTGTACCTCCATCAGCGTCCTCCCTTTCTACATATTCCTGGGGCAGAGGTGTATTTCGGTCACAAATCAGTTTTTTTCATAAACCATGTTCGTGCGTGTAACCAGTGGAAATTTGGTGCAATGTGCTAACAATCTCGGTTTTTAGGTGGTTTCCGAGGTCAAATTTTATGTCATCAAAACTAATATGACTGTAGTGCCCCATCGAGCTCCCGTAAACCCCCAGGCTATTTGCGAATATCGCATTAAACATACCATGGCGAAGACAGTGCCCGAGTTAAGTCCATTGCTTTAATATAATATGTATTTAAACCATATGAATAAGTGTTTTATTCGGAACATCAGTTCACCGACATTATCAAGGTTAAGATTCATGTTTAAACAAACACATTGATGACACGAAACATCGTTCACCTTGAGTACACCTTTATTCTCTGATGTAGCCTGTGCCAGCGTGTCCCGGTAACAACCGGGTGGAGTATAAGCGTCACTGGAGAAATACACGACCCCGACCTGGATAGAAATGTGTTGAGACAGATTGTATCGTAGAAAATAGCTTGCCAATTCCATTAGCTAGTTACACCATTCACCAGTACGTTTGGTTGTATTTTTGTGGAGAACATGAACGATTTGGTTCCACTGTGGGCAAAGCTGCCAGATGTTACCAGTGTGTAAATAATGACACTTCCAAAAACACAGTCGAAGATTACGCACGTTATCCGCATGTAATCCCCTATTTATGTGGGTAGTCTTACCCTATCGTCTGGGTTAAGTGTATCGATAACAGTCTTCGCAGCCTCTTGTGCTATAGCTATCAACCTCCGGTCTCCGTGAAAGTCCGACATTGAACCCGAGCGGTCGATCACAATGACGACGTCTTTAGGCGTGGGAAAAGCTGTGTGGCTGTACCAGGGCCTGGGTCAAGCGATCGTGAAATCAAGCTTTACAAGTGTATCACGACAATTAGCGATTACTAACAATCACGAATGCCTGGCAAAATGACCTTATAGCACACGACAATGTTCATATCAGAGATGAGAATGGTGATGACGGTGAAGAATGGGAGGAGAAAAGGTGGGGTGTCATGGTTAACTATAGCAGGGAATCATTAAGTTACTGAAGAGCGGAAGCCATGAGAAACCCTGTTTTTATACAATATGACTTGTAACTGTCGTAACAATTTATCCAGAATGTTATGGTTCACAATCGATGGACCCATCAGTGTACCTATATCTTGGATCATATTTCTCATCGCACGCTTTGTTTCCTGGGTAAATTGTCATGATTCCATCCTCGCCTCCGAAATATTGCCACTTCAAATTGGGGTTCTCTTCGATATTCTGTTTCATGGTGGTCAGGATCGCCTGTGTCGGGTAGGTTTTGGTCGAGGATCTTGATCGTGTCCCTTCTCCGGTGTGACAGAACGCTTCCAAATCGATATTCTGGGGGACACATTCAGTAAATCTCAATCCTAGAAGAACAAGTCACTAATGAGTATGTTTTGCTTTGTCCTGAATACGGAATCAGAATATCCAGTAATTATACCAGGAATATTAAGTCACTTGTTGTTACAATAGGCATCATGGAACCCAATGCAAACCAGGAATAATATTCCCACCTAAATTGCTAGTATTGGTTGAGGAATGCTCTTGTTTTCCCCAACTTCCAAACCAAATCGCAAACTACCTGAATGTTTGTCTGCAAGGTTTTCAAATGTGTCAAGTAGAATGTATCTTAAATCTCCAAATTCACACTAAACATCATGTCAAGGTGAGTTGTGTAGTACCTCTGAGTTGAACTTGAGGTAGGCAGCTTGGTCGCCATCTTTTTTGCAACAGTCACAGCAGTCTTCGAACGTTGTCCTGCGGGAAAACTTCTCATACTCTTCTGCTATTTTATCACGCAATGACGTCACAGCAGATATCCTCTGGTTCACTTTGTAGGTCAGGTCACGTGACAGCTACAAATGAAAATGTATGTTTCTGTGTGAAAATCCACGGAAAGGATATCCCTACATTATATTGATGATATAATGATATAAAATAGAACAACAATTACGTCCTGATAATACCCAGATGTCACAATGTATATATAATGTCAATATGCGTATTATTAAATACTTGGTACATGGTGTATACTATACTTTTTTCTAACTCGTCCACACCACTTTTAACGATATTTTTGCAATGCTGAATGTGACGTTCGGAATGAAAGTAATAGAACGATACCATATAGCATCGCAAGAATATCAGCGAAAAACAGTGTAGAGGAGTTAGAAAAATCAGAGTATAGTCAGTGGGTATGATCTGACCTTGTCCAAAATGTCTCCTGCCGTTTGATCAGTGGACCTGTAGGTGACGCCATTGTCTAAATATTCCTGAACAATAAGTGAGTTAGTTGTTAACTGTCACCAACGGGATTGGAATCAGCATCCTCACAATTACACCGCAACATACCTGAAAATTCTCCGCTCCAAGGATATTGTTGGCTAGGTTATTGATTTGCTCCATGTACCCCCTGCTATCCAAGCAGTTACTCGTGCTGATCAATGCTAAAGCCACCAGAATGACAGACCAAAACGCTCTCCCACTATGTTGAAATCTACCCATGTCTGAACGTCACACGTTGTAATGTTCCGAGATTATTATCACTTCTGAAATCGTTAAACGTATATTACGCATCATGGCATATGGACATCTATCGGCACATGGTGTGTAGATACACTACGAACCTTTATCAATGCCCCGTCAGCTCTTCCTATTCCAAGGCAATCGTAGGTATATTATTCCTCCAGAAATAGCCAGTCGGTTCATTTCTTGCTGGCTGCCTGTGTATTTATGTCCGTTCACAACGACATACACAGCTAATATTAAGCCAGCATTGTTCATGGGCACTTAAATGGTTATGATATTTGTTGTTGACGATTGATCGCTTCAAATCCTTATGGTTATTGATACAAGGATGCTTGACCAATATTACAAGTCATCTGTCCAACGATTCGTATCGTGGTATTATGGTCTTTTCTGTGTGCATGACCCTAAGCGTACCTGTAGTTTGCAGTATTGATTTGTTCAGAACCGTGACGAGCGAATATGCCGCGGTAGTGCAAATTGACTGATAAAAACAAAACAAAAATACACTGCATACACCCCTATGGATGATATAAGAAGTAGGTCACATTAACATTCTGTTCCAATGCAATCACATTAACATTCTGTATCAAACAATAATATTCGGCGGGATGTATAAGGATTACACTCCCATACTCGGCTCTGTATCTGGTGAAGATATCGTGATTGAAGCAGGTCCATTTCCACGAGGTGCAGCCCCTCAATTGATTTGATTTGATTTTTTTTCAGTTTATGAATGACGAAACATAAGATACAACTTTGTATGGCATGAAATGTTCATATAAAACCCAGGACTACACAAACAAGAAGATGCAGATAACTGAGGAGACGACATTAGAGCTCGAGCTTATCATCAGCATCACAAGAGTTTAAATGATACTGTTATGATACTAAATGATACTGAACCTCAAATATCCTTAAAAATATTGGAAACTATGAGGAATATCTGCATCGGATATCATGATATAGCTTAACACGTGCCTACTGGGCAAATTAAAATAAAATAAATAAATAAAAACCCCGTATGAAACACTTTTTCATGTCATGAAATACATCAGAAAACAGTAAATGTAGCCGTGGCATTGCAGACGGATCGTTAGATGTTTACTTCATATAAGGCCAAAGAAGACTACACGCAAGCTTACATGTATGCAAGCATGAATTGCTGAACAAAAAATTGTGTGTTCCAAAATACGCGTCATTGCGGTAAAGTTTGCTTTGCATTCTTGGAACGTCAATTTCCATCGGCTCTGCCACGTTGAACGTTTTTCAGACGACCTGAGCATTTTAGGTAATTTTCTCAAACCGAACACATCGATTTATTCCTTATATATCTGTGGAATATTCAAAATTTGCTATCAGTTCGAGAGATTTTATGTCAAGGACGAAGAAAATCCTCATTTGAAGTAGGTGTCTAAACGATTACATGTAAAAACGGGCGTCGACAGGTTGGCATGAAACCTCGATAAAAAAACAGCACATAGACATGTAGAGAGTTGGGAGCTTCGGTCCTAACGCTTTAATGTCAAAAAGTGAATACACTTGTTTCCATTGTGGTTCCAGAGATAAGAAAATCACAGACAGCCATAGTAAACGTACATCATTTTGAAATACAACTGAAAATGGACAGACTAGAAAATATATTTGATATGTGTAAAAAATGTAATATAGAGTATATTAGATCCGATTATAAAACAGTAAATAACATAAGAAAAAAACTGAATACTGTGTGTAAACATGAATGTATACATTGTGAACCAAAAATTAATATTGTCGATTATGACTAGAAGACTGTATGAGACCATAATGGAATTAAGAATATTCAAATACTTCTGTTGCCTGGTGAGACAATTGGTTAACAAATAAGCTTTTACAGCCTTTTTAAAATTAGAAAGACTGAATACCATGTAAATCTGCAGGAAGACTGTGCCATGTATGGATACCCGTGAATAAAAAGCTTGATTTACCATTTGATTTAATTTGCGGTATCTGCAGAGATGTTGCACTGGATCTTGTGTTTATGGTATGTAGCTGATTTGTGAAGTTGAATCCTTGAGTCAGGAAATGAGGGACCATACCATTTAGAATTTTGAGCACAAGGCTCAGCTTCAACTGGTAACATATTCGCCAGTCTGAATCCCTCAGCTCCAATATGAGTTCTGGCTGGTGCATTCGAAATATATCGAATTAGTTTATTCTCGGAAACCTGCAACCAATTTTGCAACTTTCTGGGTAAACCAGAATACCATGATGTGCAGGCATAATCGTAGTGACATCGTATTAGGACAGATACAAGTAGTTTCTTTGTTTCTCGGCCGACATGGTTTGCCTGGCGATAGAGAAACTTAAGGTTAGCATTGGATTTGTTTTTACAATACTCTCCACAATGCGCTCTCCATTTAGAGTTTGGACTTGAGTGATGCCCCCAAGTGTTTAACATGTGTTTGACATGTTAGACCATTGCCTGTACATTGCACAGTGAATGGTTTTCTGAGAGAAAACTGAGAGAATGGACACAGTTTTTCCGAGATGTAGGAACAGTTTATTATCAATCAGCCATTCCCTGAATGATTCTAATTCCCTTGATAATCCATGTTGGATAGCCTCAGGACTCTTATCTGCCACTATCAGGGCTGAGTAATCTGCATAAAGTAGCGGTTTACATTGAACAGCTGAGGCAATATCGTTGATATACATTAAGAACAGCAGAGGACCGAGTATTGGTCCTTGGGGTACACCACGAGTAATTGTTGCCGGGTTCGATTTGGTATTCCCCAATTCTACAAACCGCTGTCTATCTTGTAAGTAAGAGGCAAACCATGCAGTTGCCGACATATGAAGCCCTATCGCTTCAAGTTTCATGAGGAGAATGTTGTGATCCACCGCATCAAAGGCCTTCTTGGGGTCCAGCACAACCATCCGTACACAATTGTCTTTGTCCTGTTCCAACGTCATGTAATCAATTAGGTGGATCAAACAGGTTTCGGTTGAAAAGACGACCGAAATCCTGACTGAAACTCATATAGCAGTTCCTTGTCAGAGAGGTAATGGTACAATTGGTCGTAAACCACCCTCTCAAACAATTTTGAAATGGTGGTGAGGATTAACACGGGTCGATAGATACCAGAATCGGTTTTGGTGTTCCTTTTTGTAGAGGGGTGTGACCCTTTAGTTCATCCGGAATAAGACCTGAAGATAGAGATAAATTTAGAATATGGTAAGCAGTTCACAAATGAACTAGGCTCTACCTTGAATTTAATTAATTTAGGGGGCAGTTGATCCAAACACGTAGCCTTGCTCGAATTTAGAATGCACAAGATCGTGTGCACATTGTACACAGATACCTGCAAAAGACTAAACACATTAGACACATTATCGTAGAAGTTGTTAACACTGGATGGTAACTTATTCACCAGGCTAGATATTACAGTGGCAAAAAAAAATTCATTGAACTTATTACACACTTGAAATTGATCATAACAGGTGTCGTCATTGATTGTCAGACCAATATTACCTGGTTGCATTATACCTTTAGATGATGTGCCCGTTACCTTTAAGGATTTTTCACATCTTTTTGGGCTCGTTGCGATATCCGCTATCGCTATAAATCTATCATTAAAATATAATTTATTTCATCTACGTTATCTGTTATTTGTTCTTTCAGTCACTCTCATGTATGTAGACACAATTAACATCATATAACCAGAAAGTTTGATTGTACAACATAAGAATATTTGATTAATTTTGGGGTAAAAACATTCAAATCAAAAATTAAAATCATTCAAATTTACTTCGGAAAAATGATGGAATGAGAAAATCAATAGAATTGGGGTGCAATGTGGTTGGAGATTGTGTGTTCCTCTTCGGCCTTCCCTCAAAATTCTATATTTGCCTGAATCAGCCATGCAAACACTCTTGTGGGTAATGGGAAATGGACCAAAGGAAAACTATAAAACACACCACTGCATACCCGTCAGCTTCTGGGACCCTCATGCGGGTCTTCACTCTCGGACCCTCGGTCTTCATCACCTCACTTCGCGGCATTTCAATCTTGGCACTCCTTCAGAATCCTGGATTCACCCTAGATCAGTTTTCCATAAACTCTTCAAGGCAATGGAAATTGGACCGAGGAAAGCCCTAGAACACATCATTGGGGAAACATAAACCTTCAGCGCCTGGGGCCCTTGAGCGGGCCCCAGGCCCACAGGGGCTTGCTTTACCTGGCTTAATGACATTTCACAAATGGGCCTTTCCTTAAAAATCTGTTCCGAATTAGCCATGCAAAAACTTTTAAGGGGATGGGGAATGGGCCAACGGAAACCTCTAAAAAACACCACTGGCCATGCATATCCTTTTATCTTCTGGGGCCCTCAAGCGGGCCCAGACCCTCGGCCTTTGCCAACTGGCTTCGCGACTGGCTTCGCGACATCTTGGCCCTCCTTCAGAACCCTTGATCCGCCCCAGATCAGACGTTCATAAACTTCGGCATTCATGCTTTGGGATTCATCAGGCCAAAGCTTCAGCGTCTGGGGCCTTTGAGCAGAGCTTCGTTCGCCACTATGTCGCTCAAAGGCTTGGCGCACCCCCCCCCCCCCCCCCTCCCAAATTCATATACCGGCCCCTGCAGGCGGTGGATACTTACGCCACCACCTGTTGGTTCTTCTATGTTACAAACCCGGAGAAGCGTCCTGATCACTTCCAGATGTCGACTAGGAACTGCCAGTAAGACGATGTGCGAATTTTTTTCATACTGTAGCGCTCATGTGCAGCCCTCAATCTCGACGACATCCATCTAGTCTTGCAATTTACTCAAGACTCTTAGCAAAGTTATCTTATAGAAATCTCCCGCCAAATTACCGAACGCTCAACCACCCGACCAATCATCGTCTGGCAGAAACAACGGTCGTGAACAACTTGACAAAATGAGAGAAAGTGATGCATGTATTTAACCAACTTCTGTTGGACGAGGTCTGTATTATAGCAAAAGTTAGTAAAAATTTACATGTATACTTTGCCGTACCCATTTGCCGGCGGTGAAACCATGAAAGTCATGGCATGATTTTGAATGACGGTTTAATTAATCTGAGGGATGTGCATGTCTGACGATAAGACTGCTACAAGGATTATCTCGAATGTGTAAATACATCTACATAATAATGGCAATGAAAAGGTGTAGTTGTCAATTCTGACATGGAAAGTACGGAATATATACAAGCCACATTATAAGAATAGCCCTGTCAGAAAGATTGAAAACTCAATTAATTTACTGCACGTAAATGAATCTTGAGTGACAGGACTCCTATTGACCTTGATACATAATTTCATACTCGATAAAAGCTCAAATACATTGGATATCTTGGGATGCCATCGCCTGGGATGATCATCAACCAGAAAACCCAAACAAACTATTGTAAAATTCACCACCCATCACACCAAAACCATGATTGTCAAAAGCCAGAAAAGCTCTTAAAGGCAAAGATATTAGCTTTGATGAAGACCTAACTAAAGTTAGAGCTAGAATTGCCAAGAAAGCTAGGAGCATTAAAAGAAAGAAAATAATCAAAAACACGTGGACCTTTGATGGCAGATTTTGGTGAATGCATACTAACCCAGTGAATGATGATACTGTCCACGAGCATGTGTTCCTTCCACTCCATGTCAACCAGTCAAAAACCCTTTCACGAGTAGTCACTTCCACCCGCTTGGAAACCCTGTAGCATCATTATATACACTATCTGTATACTTCAGTTTATATGTAGATAAAAAATTTCTCCAAGCACTCTAGATATAGTATTTATTGATTACTGCACATACGTAGAATCAATACCCATTATTGAGTATGCATTCATCAAAATCTCAGGGAATCCAATTTCCAAATGTTTTCATTGTTTCAAGTACAAGTACACTGTCTGTGAGTGTTTTATGGAAATTCTGCCATCAACGGTCCGCCTGTCTTTGATCAGTTTCTGTCTTTTCATGCCCCTAGCTTTCTTGGCAATTATAGCTCCAACTTTAGTCAGGTCTTCATTTATGTAAATGTCTGTGCCTTTGAGAGCTTTTCTGGCTTTTATATTTCGAGGTGAGAAGCAAATCTAAAACAATTGCTACGAATCGAATGCTTATCCCCTATTCCTATTCACATCTGATTAGACAATGACATTATTATTAAACATCGCATCGTAAGTTTGTACTACATCAGCCTATTTGTACTCACATAAGGTCTTGCAACTGAATAGACAATGGCATTATTATTAGACATCACAATGTAAGTATAGTGTTACATCAGCATGCCATCACGTATAATAGTTTAGTTACCATAACGAAAAAATAAAGAGGTTTAGCTTCTCATGGATGAGGGTGCGGACCTGTTGGATCGTGTCGTCAGTGGGTGTTGTGTCGAGCATGGCAGTGACGTTGGATCTGGCCAGGAGAGTATCAGCAGGAGCGTCAACGGGATTGTCATCAGGAACGCTGTCCGGAGTGTCATCGCGATTGTGTGGATGGTCAGGGTAGGGAAGAAACGTATCTGACTGAATGATATAAGCAGATGGTATCTCTCCAGTGTCAGAATTTATCAGGGAACTTGTCATGGTAGCTAAGGATTGTTCTTGTGCTTGTGTATTTTCACTCAACCCACTGATCCTGATGAGGTTGCGTCTCGAGTACTGTTCCATCGTATCGAGTTTGTTCTCAAGTTCTTCAATGCGCGTGCATCACGTACCTTGATTTGTGTCACGAAGGTCGATTCTAAATCTGAAGTTTGTGCCGCAATGATCATGAGTCCAATTGTCAGTGGTGCGTTCTGGTCAATTCCTGAGAGGAGTTGTTCCACTGCACAAATATTGGGATGAGTGTCTTATGAGTTTATATTCCGTTAGCAGAGGCGACAACCTACTAGAATCTAGCTGGCGTTTGAGTGTGCTATCGGCCATTTGACAGATGTGGCTGAGGAGCTCGAGTGGTGGGCTGGTGCAATAGATTGATATGAAATCACATCGTATCTCGACCATATAGCAGTTTTCCACCACTCAATTCCTGAAGCAATATTTTGAGTTCAGGTCGCCATTGCCACCGGTAGTGATGTGGTGTTTGATAATCATTGACCATGTTTTCATGCTAACGCTGCGTTGGGGCATAAGGACATACACGTATATGACATATATCTTTTTTGTGAATCGATTCCAAAGTAATCAAGGCTTTACTGTGATTGTGTAATATAATTTGAGGTAGTTGAAACGTCTTCTCGTTTGTACAAAAGCAGAGGATGTACAAGTCTAGTAGAATTCACATGCTAAGAGCTCGAGATCATTGAGAAGAGAGCATGGTTTGAATGTGTTTTTGCTGGTAGCACCCTCCCAAATATGCTGGCTAACTTTACCAAAAGGCGTAATCCAAAAACATCTATCAGAGGGTCACCAAGAAAATACCGAGAATACAAATATCTCATTTCGCATATTCTTCCAAGGCCCTTTTGTTCCATAAATTTACCACTTGACGTCTGATACGTCATAAGTAAGTAGCAAGAGCATTCTAAAGAAAATCCAAGATGGTGTAAAATCCATACGTCTTCTTCTTCTTTTCAGCAGCACCGCAGTTGTCATAGAAGTGAAATGGTGGTCTCTCTCTTTCAAATTCTGTGATTGTGAATAGATAAATATGAACAGTTGATATTTCGGTATTGCACAGAGAGACACAACAGTCGTGGGATTCTAAGATGGCCGCCATCAGAGGCCGTCAAATCTCACCTTTTTACTTTTCCAGTTGCCATGCCGGTACATATTAAGTGCTGAGTGCGTCCCACTATCTAGGATGACATAACTTCTTTCTCACCGTTCTCATTTCTGAAAACATAAGCAAATTGCGAAACTGTTAAATATCTTGTACAAGTGATGAGTCGTGTTACTGTATTCTCCAAGGATACAGAGGTTGCAATATATACACACTATTTTCGTCGGGCGTGTATAATATTTGTGTTCACCCTCATTTCCATGATCATCCAAAACCAACTTTTTAGGTCAGTTTTTCTGATATTTTTGAATATCTGATATGTTTCGGAAGCCTATCTGGTCCAAAAATGGTGTTCCGGGCCTCTTTCAAAATTGCTGCTGTCCAAAAGTATATACTCATGTTCTTGATAACGGAGAATCCAATGGTGTCCTTGCTGAGTACCTTTGACTGTTGGTTGTTTTAGAATTCAAAATGACTGACAACGAAACCTGCAAAAATCACTTTTTCTGCCATAGTGAAGCTGATATGTGTAGACATCCTAAAGGGCCAGGTTGATGGTGAGAGCAGTCTCATCCCACATATCGAGCTCGGAGGATAAAAATTAATAATTCATAGAAATACTACCAAGATCGACTTGAATTCCTGGATATACGACCAGATGCTGAACGTGATGATTGCTTGTGGTCGGTACGAAATATTTCCTCTTTTTTTTGTCATTTGACTTAGTAAGATGGTGAATAACGCATATAAAAAAGTTTGTGGGGGTCAGCAGATGTCATTCATTGTTCGTTGTGCATGAAAAGCAACACACAAAACAGAGGATATCCAAGATGGTTTCCACAGATAATTTCTGATATAAAGCAATACATCGTATCTTCACACGAAAATTACCAGTAATGATAAAACTAAACAATTCATTACTAGATTAGAACATATATCATACCCTTCTATTGCATTGGAATCAAGGCTCCGGAGTTTTTTGTCACCAGATCTGAGCTGAGGGAGACGACTTTGGCGGCCAGTTTTTTTTTCAAAATTTTTCAAGACAACTTGACAAAATCATGCATCCCCCCTTTTTTGATGGGTCGGAGAAAAAAACAGTTTTTTCGGCCGCAATCGAGTCATTATATATTTTGAGCCATTTCCAGACAAAAAAAAATTTAAATTTGTTTTTGGATTTTCTTCCACCTTTTTCTTCAAATATAATGGGGGCTGTATGGAGTAATTTCATAGAACACTTTAAGATAAAGTTAATATTGGCACATCCAAATGGGGAGTCATTTTTGGCGGTTTCAGTGATGACCTTTAAATTCGATCTCCAATGACCTCGAAAAGTCAGAATGTCCTTAAAAAAATATTTTTGGACGTTTGCAGTCATTTTCACGAAATCTGTTTGGTACTTTTTTCTCCAATTGATGAATAAAATTTTCCATAAACCCCCGTGTGATGTGTATATAAATTTCGTCGTGACGGCCTGTCTGCTTGTAGCGACCATTTCGATATTCCGTCTGGTTTGGCGAAAAAAGAAATCATCCGAAATTAGGGTACAGTCTGCTTTCAGTTTTTCCCAGGCAAAATCTTTTTTTTGCCATTGGAAAAATAGTTCCTATTGTTTTTATACTTCATGGGCTTTTTCACATATCTCGTTCATTTCACACTCACGGTTAAAAATATGACACAACATCATACCTATGCGTATGATGTAGGAAGGATAGCAAGTACACGCACCCCAGATGACTGACGGCTCATCTTCCCTAATAATTCATACACGTCTGTCAGTGCGAACAAGATTATAGGTTCACGCACAATGAGCATGATATGTTTTGGCAACAGATATGTTGAACACCACTCATGTTGTCGATTTCTAGCTACGGTCTACTTGTTAGCATCCAAAATGTATGTTTGGCAGTCGTGGAATGTGCGGGTAACTTCTGCTCTTGTGACGACAGAGAAAGGTTGATGCAATTGTAAGACACGTGTTTCTGATACATGTATGATCAGATGGTTTCACGTAGATTCTATACGTGTTGATTGCTGAGACTGATAGCTGGGAATTCGACCACGGTTTCTTCTTTGAAATGTGGATATTATGATTATCGAAATTAAGTTCGATGGGAATATTTTTTACGACTCAAGAAGCTTTCACGCCAGTCCGATCAGCTAAAATGCTGCGCGTCATTTTGTGTGCAGTGTGCACTTTATACGTTTCTGGAGCGATTGTATCTGCTGAAGAAGTATTGTTTTTTGTAAAGAAGGATCTCGTTTACAATGCGCCTGTGCCGTTTGTTACACTGCCAGCCCGGAGTAGAATCGAGTGCTCTGTGCTGTGTGCTCAGATGGAGAACTGTGCTACAGCCAACGTCAGAGCGGGACCTTGTTCTGGACAGGAACTCTGCTGCGACATTCTGGACAGTGCTGATCCTGCCGATTTATCAAGCTCTACAGGCGGCCATGTGCTAGAAAGATCAGAGCCTGTAACTACAGAATCGCTTTATCCAACCACAATGAACCAAGAAGACATGATGACCACGGAGCCTGCTACAACTGCTTTGCCTACTACAGGTGAATGTTTTCCCAAATTGCCACTTTATTTAGAATGATTTTTTTCTGCATTCTATGTCAAGAATACAAATGTTTATTGCTGCGAAACAATCAATGCTATTGAAGTCATCATGATTTATGTTTTATATGTCAGTGCCAGTATCGTCGTTAACTTCACTGGCAGCACTTTTCAGTGCAGGATATTCGCTTCCGCACTTCTTTGGCGTCGAGACGAGATCCATGAATCGTGAATGTCCAACATTGTTGTTTGTTACAGCCTCATATTGTGCTATCATGTGAATGTTTCATTATTATCTCTTCTGTGCACTCCTTGTAGGTTGCCACTGGATATGTATGATGTAGTGTGAGCTTGTCTATGGTTTGAAATGTGTCATATCCTTTGTATTCAACCAACCAATGTGTATGACGTGTTTGGGTAGGTGTGCTACTGTTTGGTTCGGATCAATTTCCTAATCATTCGGGCACCATATGACACCAGTGAGCGTCATTCAGAAACTGATTGTGAAGTTCAGAAAAAAAAACACACACACAAGCGAAGTGATCATTGAAGTATTCAGGTTCAGCATCATGTTCTACCAAAGCCCTTTCTAAAATATTAATCGTTATATTGTCTAAAATTAAACAAGGTCTCCAAAAGTACTCTGAAACCATCTATTCTAGAAGTGGTATAAACCAAATGTGGATATTAAAAAATTCCAAATATCTACATGCTCACACACTTTCAAAAGTAACGTCTATCAGAACATTTGATTTCTCCACTTTGTACACAACTATACCTCATTCTGAGCTGAAGTCTCAGCTTAAAAAACTAATCAATAATTCATTTTTCTCTAAAAAGGGACAACGTCGGTACCACTATATTGTAGTTGAATATAATACCGCTTCTTTTGTTAAAGGCGACTTTGATGCCCCATACAAATATACTGAAATAGAAATATACAAATGCCCATACAAATATAATGGTAAATATGGTTAATTTTCTGATTGATAATATTTTTGTGGAATTTGGTGGTCGAATATTTCAACAAACTATTGGTATTCCCATCTGTACAAACTGTGCACCATTATTGGCAGACCTGTTTTTATACTCATATGAATCAGATTCTATGCAACATTTACAAAGAGGAGGTTCTAAGAAACTAACATGTAATTTTAATTTCACTTTCCGATACATAGATGATGTACTGTCGCTAAATAATCCCAAGTTTTTAATAATGATTTTAACCTGTCAACTAGATTATACATGTATGACAAACGTGATGATTTCAATTTTTCCATAGTCAATTTCCCTTTTCTAAGCAGCAACATTTCTATTTCACCGGCATATGGTGTGTTTGTTTCTCAAATTATATGCTATTCCAGAGCTAGTTGCAAATATGAGGACTTTGTCTATCGAAGTGCCCAGCTAGTCTCTAAACTGCTGCGACAAGGATATGTTATACCAAGACTTATAGCTGCGTTTAAGAAATTCTATGGACGTCATCATGAACTGGTTGATAAATACACCAAATCCATGTCTGCCATGCAACTAGATCTATTTTTATGTTAATTTTGGGGAATTCATGACGGGTGCCACTAGTGGGGCAGGAAATGCTCACTCTTTCCGGAACACCTGATTTCACCTCCTAATGGTCATTTTGATGGTTCATGAGTTTCCCTGTCATTTTTGTTTTCTCTCACTACGTATGCCTGATATGACTTTCTGTCCCCAGACTATGAGATTGGATAACGGACCCTGTTTTGTTTGCTCGGAATACTTAATACTAGGTATTGATTCCACGTCTATCCACATCTTTGTAACATGGTGGTTGCAGGCGATGAATCGTGCGACGCTGTCGATACTTTCGCAATAGTTAATCGGCCAAGTAACTCGTCATCTTTGGAAAGATTAAAATCACCACCGTTCACGATTTCGCGTCGATCTCTTGTTCTCTCAGATTTCAGCGCAAATCTTTGAAGGGCCTGAAAGTTTTTTTCTTCATTTCAGGTCAGGTCTTGTGTAGCACATGCCAACTCATGAACAAGTATAATTGTCCATTTTGCGTCTCTCGCATTCAGAGACATCCTTAACACTATATTGTTGTTCTGATAGAATAATGGAACGATTAGTTCGCCAGAGGAATTCTGGCACATCTAGACCAGTGGCTCAAACGATTGGATACTCAATATATGTCATGTGCCACTACATGAGCCCTCTTGGAGTTGATGGAATAATTCTGAACCATTTCGGCTGATTCTCTACTCTACATGTAGATTATTTTTGTTCTTGATATGGAACCATTCACTGATGGGTTCTGTCAGGTATGTCACTGTCATATCAGTGCCATGTTATGAATCCCAAAAACTAACACCAACCACTAAGCTCATCATTATTATGGCGTTGGAAACACAAAACTATCTTTGCTCCATTTTCAAGCAGTGAATTCAATAAAACAAGTTGGGTAATTTAATATAATAACTCGGTCAGAAATAAACGCCTAATTTGAATTGCGATTAATGATCTATACTTGAGAAGGTTTGTTCCTTGATGAGAGTCGTATTTCACTGAGTGTTAGTTCATTATATGCTTGGTCTTATTAGATATTTAACATGCTGTGTTTATATTCATCAGTTCCTCCCTGTTATTACGCCTGGTCGGTGATGCTGAATATTAGAGCAGCTGGGGCAACAATGCGACCATATACGACAGAGTCAGAGTGCATGGCGGGCTGTGATCAGGATACCAACTGTGTTGGCGTCGACATGGACCAAGCATCTCCGAACTTCTGCTGGTTTTTTGTGGACAACGCAGTGAATAGTATCATGGATGGTCCAAAAATTAAGCATGGAGTTCGCACTTCTGACTGCATGCTCACTCGTGAGTAAACGTAATTACTGGTTCGGGATAGTGTGCGATGGGCTCCACGCTTTGAACTTCCAACATAACACAATTATTATATACACTGATTGTTCTGATATATTTGTCTTACATCGATCATAGAAACATGCCTTTTGCACTAGATAAATAACACCAAGTAATACTTGGCATAGTTCTTCTGGGAGTCTAAACACACCTTTCTAAAAACTAAATTGCCAATATCTTAGCAGTCTTCGTGTCTGTGAATGTGTTCTGATAATTATATGTCATGAGCTCATTTCTTAGGTTCATTTTGGATTCCTAAACTGCATAATCAGCTGACTGAACAATTGCAAATACTGAACTAACCTTTCAGTTGTGCAAACAAGTAACATTTTTCTCACACGCTGGCCTTTTGTTGATGAAGAATTATGGATTTTGATAGGCATTATTGTTCGAATGTTTGGTCGTCCAGTATGTACTGGAAACATTGATAGTGTATAGGATTTTCACGAGTTAATCCTGAACCCTAGTGACGATCGTAAACTTCGAAACGGTCTCTCTCCCTCATCCACACTCGTTAGTTTGAACAAGCGGTCGTACCGATATAATATACACACTCATATATCCCTCAATGCTGTCTCATGACAAATCACTGTATGATCAGGGCCATAGAGAACACGTCCGCCCCGAATCTCTCAGAGAGTCTGCATAGGCAATCGCTGGGCCAGTCAACGTGTTCTCCATGGGGGGGAGCAAGGTGAAGGTCATGTGCTGATGTCAAATATAAGCAGTGTTGTGATTGGCGTAAACGCATCTGCATGTTTTCAATGTATGCAAGATCTATAAATAGAATGCTGACGTAAGGCTGGTGTCATGAGTGCACCGGGAAAATGTTATTCCCCCAGGGGGAAGCGAACGGGTCGAGTAAGTGATGAAAGTTTGATTGTACTGGGGATGGGTTTTTGGGCCGGGTCCTAACGAAAGATATAGCACATAGCATTATTAATATCTTTGATATATTTTGCATCGAATTGTAGACTATCCTGACTATTTTCTACATGACATATATAAATGATTTGGGATGTAGCATGCATCTGCATTGAGCAGATTCTTTGAAATTCCAACTTCTCTACTCCTTCCGTCACTCAACTTAATTTTAGATCATTTTAGGTTACCGTAACTATGATCCGATAACCTATTGCCGTCGCGTTGTGTCCGTCGTCCGTCCGTCCGTCGTCCGTCTGTTCACATTTTTAAAGTGTACGGACCGATCTTTCTGAAAATTTGGGAAGATACCTTAAAATAATTCGAGAAGGAGGTATTTTTTATTTTCGATTTTTCTCAAAATGGCGGCCGTTTTCGTCGAACAACGCTCAATTTTGAACTTTGGCGGCCATTTTCTCAAAAACTGTCTGATCAGTTTTGAGATTTTTCTTTAAAAAGATTCATCTAATGTACCTTTGTGACATGTATAAGTTTGGTTGCCCTTGAATCGCTGGTCTGCGTGTTGCGGCCATTTTGATTTTTCAGCGGGTCCCAAATGGCACTTTCCCATGTTAAATTCTCCTATGCTTTATAATGGGACACATTATTGCTAATAGCTCACTCAATATTGATATTAGAGATTAGGAATCAATTGTGGACATATAGGAAATGATATATGCTGGATATTCTCGTGACCTTGAATTTGACCTTTGACCTGATTTTCTAGGTCAGAAAACAAAATGGGTAATATCTCGCTTATTATCAGCTTGACTGTTTATGAATCAATTGTGGACATATAGGAAATGATATATACTGAATAGTTTCATGACCATGATCTTGACCTTCGACCTCATTTTCAAGGTCAAATCACAAAATGGCTAATATCTCACGTATTATCGACTTTACAGCTTGGGATAAATTGTGGACATATAGGAAATGATGTATGCCAAATATTTTGATGACATTAAATTTGACCTTGGACCTAATTTTCAAGGTCAGAACACAAAATGGCTAATATCTCACTTATTACCAACCTCACAGCTTAGGAATTAATTGTGCACATATAGGAAATGATGCATGCTAAATATTGTCATGCCCTTTAATTTGACATTTGACCCGAATTTCAAGGTCAGAGCACAAAATTGCTAATCTCTTTTATATTATTTAATTTACAGCTGAGCAATCAATTGTGGACTTATATGAATTGATATATGCTGAACATCCTTGTCACCGTGAGTTTGACCAGTGATCTTTTCAAGGTCATGGGACAAAACAGCTAGAATCTAATGTATAAAACATAAATTGTCTGGTAGCCTTTCTTAGCCCTTGGGCTATTTTTTTTTCTTTCTTGCAATTAGATTTCCAGTTGAATTATGCCAGTGAATGACGGGACCGCCTCGAAGAATAGAAAATATTATTTTCGAACATAATATTCAAACCACAGAAACGTATATCATTTCGTTAAAATACTAGAATGAAACTCATATGCGGTAATATAAATGTCTCTGCCTGTTCACAGCGTGTTACACAGAGTGGCATGCAAGTTTGGGTCACCACGGATATGGCGCCACAGAAAAACCCGAGTACCCAGACGAACTTTCATGTCTGACCGCATGCGCAATGGACCCGGGATGTTCGTCAGTGGATGTCAACAGAGATGTACTGAGTGGAGCTACTTTGTGTTGGTTCTTCTCTGGCGGATCCCTTCTTCTGGGCGAAATGGCACTGATAGACCACTTCAGCATATCTGTCACTAATTGTCGATAAAACATGATATATGTGTCATATAATGTATAGTACTCTAGTGCCTGTGTCATCACCATATGTGCTATCTGCTATTGTCGCCCGTCGTCCTTGTACTTGGCCAGAGATGACTTGAATTTGCAACGCAAGGTCATGCCATCACTGGCCATTGAAAGATCAAATCAAGGGATATTGAAAAAATCTTTGCCGATAAGGCATACTTTTGTATTATACCTATAGGAATAACATAATATCTGAACAGATTGTGTGTATCCAACAATATTCTTAGTTGTATGTGTCAATTTACTATAAACTGGATCCATCTCACCAGCTTATATTACCAGCTTTGTAGTTACCAATGTTATGCTTGCATTACTCATTAAAATGATCACGTTATGTCTGTGTCACAAGATACTTGCAAGAATCGTTACGTATTGTGTTTGTGAATAAAATCCTGTGTGAGTTATTGTATCGATGTATGTGACTTGAGTAGGAACACGAAACTGCGGAGCTAAAGCATAGGATAACAAATCACCATTTGTATTTTATAGTATTTTGTAGTACCGCCCTCCCCCAAATTTTTCAAATCATTAATTGTACCGTGTCCCTCCCGCACCCTCTCTACAGAACTCCAAATTCATTCCGGTGAGTGTTTGCCTCCGCAATCTAGCATGAAATGCTAGACATTTTAACTTCACAGCTTAGTGGAGATGCTCGAAATGTTTTGTATCGGTTACAATACGTCACATGTTGTTGATTTCAGTGTGACTAAAGTCAAGTTCACGTATCAGTGAAACAAGCCTTTTGGCCGTAGTTCTTATATGAATCGTGGCATCAACGTGAAGTTTTGTATGTCATAATTGAGTATCATGCCGCAATTTTTCACCAATTTTCAGAATTATATCTCAAAAATTGAAAAAGTTGGCAAACTACCCCAATGTTAAATTTCAGTCCCAACGTGGCATTTCTGAGTCTGCACCACAAGAAAGTTGGGCCCATGTAGCGCAGCTTACTATTTCTTCTAAATTCAATGAAGACTAAAAATGTGCCAGACGGAATAACGTAGTCCGCTACAAACATAGAGGTAATGAAAAGTCAAAATTTAAAAGTTATATCTTGAATATTATCTTTTCAAAATAACATATTTTATAGAGTAACTGATCAGCATTCTAATACTGAAAAGAAAATAGGGGGTCACCATGCTGGTTTCTTCGACATATTCGATCAAAAATCACAAACTTTTACTAAAATGACTCAATTTATGGTATTTTAACACATTTTTTTGCCCATAATCAAATCTTGCATCTTGTTTTCCAAGAGAACGGATACGGTGACCCCCTATTTTCTTTTCAGTTTTAGGATGCTGATCAGTTACTCTATGAAATATGTCATTTTGAAGCTCTAGATTTTGTTAATACAGTCATTTATTTTGAAACACTTTTTGAGCCCCTCCCTTCAATGTTTGGAGCGGACTACCTTAAATATGGTATACATTCAGTGGGTGAGTAGTATTAACAGAGTAAGGTGCGCTACTTGGGCCGAAAGTTGTTATTCGATGTTTGAGCTATAAGTTGGTTTATAAGTTGATCCGATTATCCAAAACTAAACTACGGTCAAATAGCGTGTTTCACTGATACTATAAGTTATCATGGGCTTCAGACCCCAATACGGCGTGATATCTGCCTGAAGTCACCATATACCACGAGGCCGCAGGCCGAGTGGGATATGCTGACGTATTGGGGTCTGAAGTCCATGGTAACGATTTTATCATTGGATTATATGAAGTTCTGCAAAACGTCATTCCGTAATACCCGCCTGAAGCCCACGATACAGAAAATATCGTGGGGTTGCGTCACAGCTCTCCAAATACGGCGTGGTATTGTCGGAGAATTGACCAATCAAAATCGCGCATTTGCAGCAATCCGATGATAAATGAACTTGACTCTATTCGCTATGTTTACTTCTATAAACGCCAAAATTGGACTACATTGAATCGAGGCTAGAGATTATTTTGTTCAAATTACGCAGTAAAATTCTCACTGCAATCTGGAAATGTCATTTCGATATTTCTCACTGTTAGTTTTGAATTTGAATTCTCTGAGAAAGTAAATATTATATCACGACTAGTTAGTAATGTCGGTATGGAGGTTGTGTTAGATTAAGGTCAGTTGCCATGCCCATTCTGACTAATTTGTATCTATATTTTACACAGCGTTTTTCCGGTACCCAGCTTGTTTTCTAGGTGGGTGTATGGGAATTTGTATTGTCAGACACACTATACGTTTGGATAACAACTCCGCGAATACTGATCAGATCTATTTAGAAATTAGTATATAATTGATATGTATTCCTTCAATAAAATGAAAACTGATGATTTATTACCATAATTTACAAAATATAGACAGTTGCAAATACATGACAAATAACAAGCTAGAACTCCCCCATGATTGAGTTTCTTGACAACACATACACAACAGTGATTTCATATATTCCTGATCACGAATAGAAAATTGATTTTCTGATTGCCATCAAAATTGAGTGCCGTGTTGCATTCGAATTCGTAATAATTTCTTTATTATTTGACAAAAAACACTACTAGAGTTAAAATCACACGCCCGAAGTCCAGTCTAATATCTCGATATTCATATATCACAGAAGACGATGATGAAACAACATCCGAACAGCATTGATTCAGTAAGAAGCTAACGATACGACGTGCACAAAAACTCGTCTATATATTTTGATCCAACAGAAGTTTACTATCAATTTTATCATACATGACAAAATCTAATGGGAATTACCACAAAAACCTATTACCACAAAACCAGATTTTGATGATGCCATGAAACAACCGGCCCAATTATCATATCCAGCGCCTTCCTCTATATTCAAAAGGATTAAAAAGGTGACAGACGGACTAAATGACATTCATTTAGTGGACGAGTAGCATTAAGGCGCAGCGTATGATACTTGGGACCAACAACCTATACATCATTTCGCCATTGATTTTTTCAGGGTAAAAGTATCAATCCATTACCACCGATACAACTAAATTTAAATTTTCATAATGCCATTAGCAAACGTAAAATACAACATTTTGCCTTTATCCACTTTTTCCCTCATGATGGGGACTCGTCGGAGTTAACACCTACGACATTTCACGATAGAGCTTGAATATTCGTTCATTCAATACACCAGTTTATGGTTTGCCATATACGGTGAAGTTCAAAGTCACTTCGGGTAAACAAACCACACGTGCGTCAGCCGACAGCAGCATGGTGCTGCTGGTATTATCTTTCAGAATAAACCAGTGTGAATACACGAATAAAAGCTTATATATTTTACAAGCCGACCCCTTGAACACCATAGCTTGCTTCCTGACAGTTCAAGAAGGAAAACTGATCGGGATTCTCGTCATTTCTATCAGTTTATTGAACCGAATTATAAGTCGACACCTGCAGGACCACCCGAAACTATGGTGTCCGATGGCTGGAATTTCAATTTTCCCAGATGGTATCACCATCTGGGATCCACAAAACTGCGTTGCAAAATATAAATTTAGAATCTCGACGTTTTTGTGCTGAGACATATGAATTTTCATTTAATCAAAACTAGAGGGCGGTGGGGGAGAGGCAGTCGGTGCGCAGGCGTCTTCCGGTTTGTTTGTCCGAAAAAAAATGTTTTTGTTTATTTTGTGGCAGCCATCTTGTTTTTCCTTCAGTAGCAACATAACACAGGTCCCGGCGTATGCGTACAAAAAGTTTTGTGATGATATCTTGGTACGTTTCGAATAAAGTACGTGACGTCGTTTTCCTGAAAAAGTATTTTTTTATGACGGCCATCTTGTTTCTCCGATTTGGCTGAAATTCAATAGCAACCTACCACAGGTCCCGATGTATGTGTACAAAAAGTTTCGTGATGACATCTTGACACGTTTCAGATTAAATGGCGTGACGTCGTTTTCCCGAAAAAAAGTGATGTATTTTTTGTGGTGGCCATCTTGTTTTTCCGATTTGGCTGAAATTCAATAGCAACCTACCTCAGGGCCCGATGTAAGTGTACAAAAAGTTTCGTGATGGTATCTTGGTACGTTTCGGAATAAAGTGTTTGACGTCGTTTCTGGACAGCGCACGGCTCACGGCGTACGAGAACCGGCACCAAAACTATATGTCCCCTCTCCGGGGGACATAAAAATATTTCGGAAATGGAAATTATATACAAATGTACTAGTGTACTGTTTTTGAGCCGTCTTGGGTTTGCTTTTGTTTTTTTTATTTAAACGTAGTTTATTTTACGAGGATTACTACACGCAATTTAGCACAAGGTAATCCTCCTCGTCCAGAACGATTGAGAAACTGAATATAATCTGCTACCGCATTTCAAATATTTACAGAAATCAATTCGTCTTTAGTATTATTCATGAGCTTGGTCAAATAACTCTCTGTTCCAATTGGCATCACCAATTTGTGTCCAAACAGGAAAAAATTAGTGATGCGTTTCTTTTCAGCGTTTGACATCAAGTTAATTTTGAATTCAGGCCATATGATTGAGAGGAGAGGGGCGGTGTTGGCAAACAACATTGTGCGAGCAGCTACATAGGCAGAATAATCAACCATATAATGTACCGAATCTTCATTTCGAAACCCACAGGATGCACAAACAGAATCAACAATGAAATTATATTTTTTTTCCTGTGGGAGTTGAGACCACTGAGTCCCATTCTAAACCGTGCTTGAAATACAGGCGCACGGCCAGTGCCATACGGGTACAGTGGGTTACTCTCAGGGAAAAAAAAGAGTCCTTCAAACGTTTCTTGAATAATGGAAGTGTCGGTATATTCCCGAGGTTTACATCAATACCATTCCAGGCTCTTGAAGCAGATGGAAGGGATGATTTCTTATAAGAAACGGTTCTAGCGTTTGGAATCCTGAGATCATGCGAGTTACGGAGACTATGATCATGGGACTCAGATCTAAAATCCGGACAAATTTTTCTCAAATAACACGATGTGAGCCCGTTCAAGATTTAACGTCATCTCTCGTGCTCACGGCTCGACTGTAAGTACTGTGGCCACATGTTTTGTGGCCGGAATTGCCCAGAATAAGCACACGACAGGTGAGCTCAGTCATGAGCTCCTTGTCCTAGTTCGGCTAGAGGCCCGTCATGTCTCAAGGACGACTTCCAATCGGGGGCCCAGAAGGGAGACCGTGCTGATTCAGGGCTCTTCCCTGTGATCACCGGTTTCTCGCCTTGGGATGGTGTGACACAGGCTCTGGCAGACCGTCGGGCTGTCCAGGGTTCTATCCCTGTTTCAGTGCCGTTGGCGAGGCCGGCCAGCAACATGCCCACGTGTACGGTTCCGTGGTGCCGCTCCCATGGCATCTCGGCTCTACACACGGCTGCATTACCATAACTGATGTATAATGTATGTTGTATATCTATGATGTGTTATGATGTGATGTATGAAGGCCGGATTCGTCCGGACGGACTGTTACCTGGTTGTAGTGCTAGCTAGCTCCGACGCCCGCCGTTACGTTACATTAGTATTTACTAAATCAAACAAGCCTACATCCTGGCGCCCGATATTTACCTGAACCTATATACATTCAGATTGATCGTCTTCTAATTCAGGTTTCCTCGAGACACATAAAATATCAGTGAAATAGACAAGACTCCACCGTGTCGGTTATGATCCTTCCGGTTTACAGAATAACCACTGATCGATATATCCTCAGTTCGAATCGAGTCATCGAACCAGGTTCCGCTGATGCATACAACTTCGAAGAACCATCAATGGCAAAAGATTCAACTTCATCCAATTTGATATTAGCCTCAGATACATAATATCTGCACCCGAGGCGACGGGCATTGAAGTGACAAAGTTCAAGATGTTTTCTATCATCTGCAGGTCCCTGGTTCGTGTGCACATCACCCGATAAAAGCGGAAGAATACATAGCATACAAGCCAGTTTATATATTTTAATCGACACTGTGCATCTTGACGAATCAGAACCACATATCTTTATGCGCAAAGTCTTTCTGCAACAAAACAAATGCCACAAGCCTATAGCTGCCCGATACTGCCCAGTGCATATCATGGGGGATCGTGGTTCAACAAGTGCACAAAATAATTAACCAATCACCAAACACACACGCCCCACTCAAAATTAAATTGAAGGCTAGGGAAGGTTAGAATGTGTTGAGCTACAACTGATTTTTTTTTCATCAAAATTGCCGTTTTGACCTTTTGCCGTTTTTGAAACTCACTGAAAGTCAAATTCAAGGTCACCGCAGAAGTCACTACAAGAGACTTCCCATCTGAATGTGCCAATAATTAAGGTATAACTTGAAGTGTTCTAGACGTTTACTCCATACAGTTCCCATCGTGAATGAGCAAGGTCACCAAAAGAACCAATTAATGTTTTCTCGAAAATTACCACTCAATGTCGTCTTAGGTCAAGCTCCAGGTCACCAAATGATGTCCCATATCAGACGTCTTATGAGAACACATGTTGTATTTTATGTTCGTTGTTGGAATCATCAAAATTTGGCTGTATTGGTGGTGATAGATTGATACTTACATGTATAATCAAAATCTAAGGTATGTGTACAAACGTTTTTGGCCCCAGAAGTAAATTTTCAATGCAACACCCAGTTTCCCAATTGGCATGTTCTGAAATAAAAATCTCGAAGTTGGTTGGATAGTTTTTGAGAAAGGGCAGATAAATTGCAAATTTGGACATTTCTTGACCCAAAAATGGCTGTTTTGACCCATTAAGGTGATCGAAGGACAAAATTAATTCAAGCTCAACACACAAATCAACATAAATGACTTCCCATTTGACAGTGCCAATATATAAGACCTATCTTCAAGCTTTCTAGGCGTACAGCAGTATCAGCTCACATTGTGAAGGTATCCAAAAGGTAATTGAGGGAAATATAATGTGTATAATAAAAAAAAGTTATTGAACAGATTTTGAGAAAATGGCTGCCAAAGTCCAAAATGGGGCGTTTTTCGACACAAAATTACCATTTTGACCTTTCAAGGTCATCAAGGTCAAATCCAAGGTCATCACACAAATCGCCATATATATGTACATCAATTTTCAATCGGATGTGCCAATCTCTCAACCTTATCTTCAGCCGATCAAGGAGTAAAGTTGTGGCAGTTCTCATTATGTAGGAAAAAATTGCCAAACTTTTTATTTCAAAACAAAATTTTTTTTACGACTGGTAATGGCAAATTGAAGAAGATCAAATCATAATTTAACACTGGATGGAACAAGTAATTATCAACAATTATTACAAGGGTAATGACCCATGTTTCAAGGTCATTGAAGGTCAAATTCAAGGTCATTATTCAAATGATAATAATCATCATTTGCATGTGCAAATGTTCAAGCTGTATAGTATTATGAATGAATCACATGGAGGAAAATAGGATAATTCTCTAAGACAGTCCAGAAAGTTCAAATAGCGTCAAAAACCAAAATAATTGTTTTTTGGCCCGGAATCGTCTCAAAACACAAAGTGACTTGATTTCGTATCAAAAGTTTCTTATTTGCCAACTGGAAGGGAAATCTAAATGGCTGCTACGCACATACCCGCGATAACGGACCCTGTGGTGTTTGAACTCACCAGTTGTCCATCCACTTTCCGATGACTTGTGGAGATTGCCATGGAGACATGTGCCTCACTCTCATGTACCTGGACGCTGCCATCAGTCATTCAACAACCAGGGAGGAACATACCTGATGTCTCGAGGCAGTTTTCAAGCGACTCATTCACAAGTCACAAATGAGATACAGTACTTGCGTCCTCACTACAGCTCGTCTCGATTCAACTAGACACCATTGGTTGGTACAGTTTCTCCATCCACTACATAGCTGGAAGGACCAACTTCAACGCCGTCGCGCTGCCTCAACTTCCATCTGTTTCACAGGATGTAGTCCAGGCTGTGTGTGATCGTCAGGAGGATACTGCTCATACTAATTACATTTCCGGTTACAGTCTATGTCTAGGGAATCAAAGAATAATGCTACGGACAGTCCAGTGCCTAAATTAGATGGGACGTTTTTCCTCGAAATTACTCACCATTCTGAAAAAACTCAAACAAATGCACTCCTGAATTACTTTCAGGTATTTTTCAGGGAGATTCGGTCATAAACCTCAAAGATGAATTGTAGACGTCAGACTACAGACGCCGCGCTATGCCAATAGATTATCAAACCATTGGTTCGGTAACCTAAACACTTCCTCTTGACGTTTTCATAAAATCAAACAAGAAATGTATTTCTTCAACAAATATTGACACTATACCAGCATATATTGAAATTCAATATTCACACATTTGACTCGCACGTGTTATGGTGAAACTTTTTATGGTTCGATGGGTTTCATCGTAAATGATAGTCGGTTAATTAATATGCCTCTTTTCATCTTTCTCTCGATACCGGTTTCTCATATTCCAAGTCGCTCTCACCGCTTTCGTGAACGTTGATGATGGTCTGACTGTTATTGTTACTAGCTATCAGGTTCATGCTGAGGCTGTCATATTCAGTGACATGGAAGTTACCACGACAACGTGCTACGGACCCAATCAGTGCTGCGAGAAGAAGCGTTATGATGAAGGCTGCCGCCATGTGCCATGCGAAGAACATGGTTGCCAAAGTGATGTTTTTAGGGTTGTCCTGCTCCCAGACGGGCGCCCCAGGGATGGGATTGTAAAGGATGAACGCCACTTGCCAGAACCAGGTGCCTTGGAGAAGCGTGCAGTAGGCTCTTGCTATGGCGGGCAACACAGAGCCTCTATAAAGTAATTCCAATAACACGCTAATTATTTCTGCCAGCACAACATACACAAGCAATCTGTGCAGTACGAATTCCAACTCAGAATGCAGGCTTTTGTGGAGCATGAACAACAGTCCCTCCACTGCCAGTGCCATTGCCATGGCCACGTAGTCTAAGCCTCGTGGTAATGCAACGTGATGATGTAAGAGAAGGCGCACTACCCCCACAAGTCCAAAGAAAAAGAACATGGTTGCATGCTGTCCATTCCCGAGGTAAGCGAATTTTCCTTCGTGGAAGCCAGTGTATATCTCCAAGGCACCGCCGACCAGTGTGAAGACTATCATGATGATGCCTTCCACTTCGTACCGGGCGAGACGTCCACAGAGGCAGCCACAATGGAAGGTCAGCGAAGACTGGTAGCGCGCTCTGTCCTTTCCCAGGGAACGGTAGTACCGCCTTAAGATCTGCACCATCCACCACAGTCCGAACACTATGAAGAACGAGCCTGGCAAGGCGTGGCCCCCAAACGTCCCCATCCTGGTTCAGAAACTCACCTCAGGTGTAGTACTTGTTACCTAATGGATACAGATGTACGAATCTGAAAGTAAAAGAATTGTATATCAATATTCATTTTTTCAGAAACGACGCCGAAAACATACCAATATTTGGATTCGATAAGTTTAACCATATACATACATATACATACCTTCAGGAATGACAATTATCTATCACTCATTTATTATTCCTCTTCATATGAAACATACATATTTACCAACAATAACAACCAACCAAAGCTAGAATAATGTATCACCAGTAATACAGAAAACGTATCCTGATGAAACGACAATAAATATAGTGAATATTATGGAGAATAGGTGTTGAGTGCAAGCGAAATCGTGGCAACAGCAGTAGACGCACGAAAAATACCCCTCACCGGCCACCTGCACGCACAACGCATAAACAATCTACCCCAAACGCCGATCGATAGCAACCGGCTAGTATTCGACAGAGTTGGTAAATACAATGTCTTGAGATAAATATGTCATTCTGTCACCTGAGACGGTCTAACACAGAGCTTACTTGATGATAATTCACGGAAGTACATAGGTTTACCTTTCGGGTCTCGTGATCTAGTTCATTCCAAGTTAATGTCTGCTGGGGTCACAATGAAACCATGTCTATTGATCCTGACATAACAACTTCCTCGTGTGTCACTTTTTACCTGTCGAGTCTTTGGCTGTTGTGACCAAAGGTGACTTGGAGCGAAACATTCGCCAGGTGGCGCATCTGTCTGGTCTGACACCCAGCACTTGATAATACAAAATTTATGTACGGCATGTAGTTTCTGGAATTGCTCGCACAAGTATTGATCGGGTAAAAAGAGGAAATGGGAAACATTTCGTGCAAATGTCATGCGTGGAATTGTATATGTGTTCTACACAAAATTAAAATCATTTGCATTTGAAGTATTGATATTGTTTCGTAGTGCATTCAAATACTAGACAGAGATATATAATTCTATTCGCTTCCTTCCAACCCGGAGTTGGCAACTAGCAGTGCAGCTCTTCTCGAAAATTAGACCCCTTTTTAGTGTTAGATTGTTTCATTTAAATCAGACAACATTGTTCACTCGGTGTCGCGTCTGGAACAGTTAACCATGGTTGTCACGTGATAACCCGGTGGCCACAAAAATTTTTTGGTGTCTATGATTCTCCAATTTATATCGGATATACTAAATATGGATAGAGTTTGGATATTATTTTTAAAATCCAATCCAATTCCATGATATAGAAGTGAAATTATCATTGAATATGTGTCATAACTAACAGGTATTATTAGTGTCAACCGTTTGTATTTACATACGACATAAAGGTTATCAAACCTTTACCAAATTAAACAAGTAAAAAATCAATTAACAACCGAAAGCTTGATAACACTATATTATGCAATGGTACACCCATATAATACATATGGAATTACAGCGTGGGGAAATGCCACAGCCGCAAATTTAAACAGAACAAATATCTTACAAAAACGTACCATAAGAACTGTGCATAAAGTTAAATATAATAGTCACACTGAACCACTTTACAAAAGCTCCAATATACTAAAGGTAAATGATCAATACAAATATGAAGTTTGCATGTTCATGCACGACTTTGCAATGTCTAAGTTACCTATATCATTTTCAAACGTCTACAAGTACAATCATGAAATTCAACAATTAGGTTGTTTTGTAAATGTTCACATTTTATATTCCGAATTATGTTATTTTTTCTAAGGGACCAAATGGAAGACAGCAGATGCTAATTTGGTACCCTTGTTTTCCATCAAACCCTGAAAATATTTGCACATATCTGTATATATATTGACATGTACTGCTGATGTGAAAACGAAAATAAATTCTATTCTATTATATTCTATTCTATTCTACGACTCCATTGCTAGTATTCCCAAACCGAATGATACAGCCTGCGTGGGTCCCTCAACGTGCCAAATGCGAGGCAAGACTTCCATTAAGGACGTTATGATTTTTTGAAAACTCCCACTTGTCTCGATAGAGTGATAGTATATGGTAAGTACATGTAATTGCAACATCAATTTTACCTCCGCCAAGAACACGGTGGGTAATATACGGGGTCGTAAATGGTTGGGGAGGTTCGTGAAAGTCGGCGGGGGGTATGTAATTTTCGAAGCGAGGTTTCATACATCAACGATAAAAAATCAAGTGGTATCTAAAGAAATATAAACACATTGAAAGGTTACATGGTAGAGTGATATATAACGAAAATACTGTTCAACCCCACAATTCCAGTAGTTGTCCTGAAACTATACCTTGAAAAATCACTTTGAAGTTAGGATACGATCTCTATCGCAAAATATCACAGATATTTACATAACAACAAATATTTCAATGTCTGTCGTAAATGGTCTGAAGCGGTGGTCGTAAATGGTCCATATTTCCCATTATTTCTAGCAATCATTAACCTGCAATCAGAAGGTTGACGCCAATTTACAAAAAAGCCTGAACATGGTCGCCCAGCAAATCAGAAGTTTGGTCGTATTCACTCGATACGCTTCCACAGCAAGGTTGCCATATGTCAACTCCACCGAATGGAATTTTCTGCAGAAATCCCCGATTCACTGGAACACTCCCAAAGAAAATACTTTGTTCTGATACAAGGTAAGTCCAAATTATATTTCTCATAGATTACTCATGGCACATTATGCTACGTCATGGATGATTACAAACTACAACAAACAAACTAGCATCACATTTCGTTTTCCAAACGATGATATACTGTATGAATATCATTATTGAATTTACAAGTTCAATTCACTCCCATTTAATTACTCATGGATGGTAACGTGATGGCACATTATGCTGCGAAATGGATGAATACAAATTTAAGATACCCTAAAACAGCATTGCGAATGAAATTCCCTGCAGAAATTCCCGATTCACTTCAACTGTCCTGGAAGAAATAGATTTTTTCCAGAAGAAACCCAACCCTGAAATATATCAAGTGTACAGTAGAAACACTCGATTATGGAAGGGTATTAGGGCCAAAATTATAGACATGCTAATTCGTAAAATGTAATGCATTTTGTTTTAAAATATATTGCAAATCAATTCAAACCTTATTTCTATGCATGTCGATATTCCTCCTTGTTCATTTCCTCATTAATTCGTTTAAAATATCAGGTATTTCCCCATACTGTACTTTGTTTTATATCAATGGAACTTGGTAATTTGTGAAATCCACACTTGCCAATTCTACATTTGTTAATTGTGTCTGAAAGTGTCTGAACAATGAAATTTGACAATGTGGTAGTTTGTACATCGCACATATATATTATGCAAGTGATAGTAAAGTTCTAATGAAGCGTTATGATGCAAATCTGTATCTTGCATATTTGTCATCGCGTACTTCGTCATTTGATACTTTGTCATTTGTAACTTCGCCATTTCATTATTCGCTGGTTATGGTACTGGCGTAATATTTGTCTCGTTCTCAGCACGCTCAGCAGATTTCTATAGGTTCCAGGGTACAGTAATTATCACTCTGTTTTAAACTAAAAAAAATTAATTTGATTTAGATTTTAAGTTTTAATTTAAGTTTAATTTAATAGTTTTTTAAACTAATTTTTCTTTTTACTCAAAAACATTTCGTGAAAAAATTCAAAAATTCAAAAATTAAATTAAATTTTTAAAAAAAAATTTAATTGGTGGGGCACTTGTGGGATTTTATCGCTAAGTCCCAACTATCGCAGGGAACGCTGTACAGTGTTCACCGTAAGGTAGGTTTAACATGGGGAGTAAATGTCGCTGGCATTGGTGTGTTGTGTCCTACCTATGTGTTGGGCTGATCCACAAAGTTGCTACTCTTCCATCATATCCGGTTGGGGATCCTTTATTTTCACGTATTCGTGCTGGGCTACAAAATGACATCAGCGCCCTCCTGTATCAAAATCAATTTGCGCTTAAATTATGAAATTACAAAGTTCGCAACAACGAAGTGTGTCATCGCTTGTGCGATGAGAAGCATAACATAGCACAATAACCAGGATATCATAGGCCTAACAATGATTAGAAGCGAGAATGTAATTATACCTCACAAAGTCAATTGACAGATGGAGCACAATAAAAAAAAAATTGATGAAGACATGTAAAAGGAACAATTGAATGAAAACACGTGAAAGGAACAATATGCATGTTTCCAATTTACACATTATGAATAGCAGAATACAAGCATATGGAACATTCGGCCCAAGTAGCGCACCTTACTATGTTAATACTACTCACCCACTGAATGTATACCATATTTAATCCGTCTGGCACATTTTTAATTTTCATTGAATTAAGAATAAATAGTAAGCTGCGCTACATGGGCCGAACATTCGAATGAACACTAATCAAACGAGCAATAAACATGTTTACGAATGTTGAATAACAGAATGCAAAGTGTTTTAGCAAAAAAGAAACAAACCACGCATTACGAATAGAATAATATGGATATATATGAAAGAAAATGTATTACATATCATGAATTAGCATGTCTATAATGTTGGCCCTAATACCCTTCCATACTGGATGTGTTGGATGTATGGCTCCGTACTTACTCCGTTTTATTACCGATAATGTTGTATTGTAGGTTCGTGATTGGCGTAATCACAATATGGCTGTATTTGGTGGTGATATGTTTACATATACTAGTGTAGATCAATATATACCACATACGTACACTTGCTGATATATACCTTTATTCACACACTGTCTGTCCCTGATGAGGCTAAAGTGTACTTAAATAAAATGTTTGGTCGGGCTTCATTTCATTTCCAAAATGTTGTATTTTAGGTTTGCTATTATTTTATCATCATCAACGAGGCTGATACTAACACACATCTCCAGATGCTGGCAAGTATAGTTAATTCATTGTGAGCGTTAGGTTATGATATATTATTTGGGGTCGAGCCTGACCTTGAGATTTAGCCTTCAAGGTTTTCTGAGGGCAATGTCAGCTCAAAGTACCTATAGATGCACCATTTATGACTTGCTATTTTATATAATGCAATCCTAAGCTGTAAGTGCAAGAGTTCTGGCCCCATAGCCAGTTTACACATTTTGCGTCAGACGTGACATTTTTATGCATTTTTTTCACCTTTCGGGCCTTTTCCGCAACTCAATTCACTCTATCTGTATACACAATGTCAAGGACATAAATTACCATGTTTTGAAACAAAAATCTCAAAACTGATCAGTTTATGAGAAATAGGCGGTTTTTCGTCGAAAATGGCTGTTGTATTGAAAAAGAAATACTCCCCTTATAAAATATTTTTAGGCATTTTTATGTATAATTTCAGAAAAAGTTCCAACGTAAACTTGACCGATAAAATTGTGGACGGACGACGACGACGACGGATGCAACATCATGCCAGTAGGTTGTATGACGATAGCGTCGGTAACCTTAAAAAACTATATACCTTTAACAAACTCCTCTGTTCGGTACATTTGAAGAGTGCATGTTTAACCGTAAATAATGACAAAGAGGACACAATATGTAGGTGACTCGAGTATTTATTGCTGTAAATAAACAAATGACAACATATACATCACAACAAATACATGGGAACATAACAAATTACACTATCCATATCACATGAGATAAATGTATAAATGGCAGAAAACACATACACGATACCTTGTAAATTCACAATTAGTCGAAATACTTTACACAACCTACTCGAATCCGTGTTCACGGTAGTTTCAGCGATAACAAAAGCCTGAACGGATACAGTACAGGGGACCCTTGCCAAGTGCATTCGTGACATTAGAGGTTGGGTTTTTGTTTGTTTCATGTAACTTACGCAAACAGAGCTCAAAGGCTGAACAGACTTGAGTTAGACTTTCGCATTCTTGACACGTTTTCAGGCTTTCTATGTGTGTCGATGTATATAACGTGGGACGTGCAAATATCGTACTGTATGGAGGAGGCACAAATAATCACAATGAAACAGTGTTAATGTTAATATGATCCATTCACACACAAGTTAATTGAATATGTTAAAGATTCCACCTTCCAAGCAATTTCTAATAAAGCACTATAACGACCAGTAGCAAATAGCAGTCAATTCGTTTTGCGGAGGCACCGACATGTAACATTAATCTAACCGATTTATCTAAATAACAGTGCTTTGATAGATTTTGAATTGCATTGTTAGGCTACCAAATGCTTTTAAATGAAACACCATGACCAAGTCTCATACTTTGCACATGGATGATAATGTGCATTGTTAATAACGCCAGTATATGAACAAAATGAACTCGTTAAAGGCGCCGGCACCCATGTGATATATAGCTGCTCAAAACCAACTAAAACGCAACTAACGTTAGTGCAAACTAAGACATTCATAAGATAGGATAATGTAAACAAATGATAACTAGTTAAAGTCTTTTCCACACCAGAAACGTATTGACTGTTTACAAAAATGTGAAGGAGTCGAAGTATAAATGACATAACTAAGACACGGAATGAACTGGGTGGGTCAAAGTTGCATGAAATGCGCGGAAGACATTTTGTCATGTGCCTGCCTTCATGTCGGAAGACAAAACCGTGTCTTCCAAAAAAAAAGTGGCGATAACGTCATGAAGTGGGCGTCCATGATGTCATGGATATAATGTTCTGGTAAAGTCATCCCAGCAGTCCAGTTAATCATATGATTCTTCCATTCAATATGATAACGAATATTCCATAATTTCTCGCTGGTTTGAACGACATTGATGCCAGTTAATGACGATGAGGCTGAGTATCATGAGCCGTGACCAGCGGTTGAAGTCACCCCAGATATTGGGCAGACACCGAGATCATCAATACGTGAAACCACGAGTGGTACCCTGTGCCATCTTGAGCGTGGACTCGGTTGGCTGGTCGAAGGCAGGGTCGTACTGACCGGCGAGGTTTCGGGCGTGGTTGTGCTTGCCCGGGGGCGGACTGTAGGCCCGGTTGTCGGTCGACCAGCCCGGCTTGATGCTCGAGCGACCATCCTCGATCTCTGAGTAGAACTCGTCCGATCCATGCCGCTGATTGTTCATGGTATACGGGTTTCTCTGGCGGTTCATGGCGGCGTTGTTCTGTTTCTTGGGCCGAGTGTCAGACGGACCCGCCGTACTGCCGAACGCCATAATGGGGGCATTTCCGTTGCCGATCATTTTCATTTGTCTCTGCCTCAGCGCCCTGCCAGATGGAAAGCTTTGTAGTTGATGGATATCAAACGGCAACAGTATCGCAATCACGGTGTTATTACAATTCTGATCTGGGTCTAGGCAATAACAATCATATAAGTGTATCTATAGAGATCATCTAGATCTATTATTGAACATGTGCTATTGAGTGGCTTTGCTATCGGCAGTACAAAACCAGGAAAGAAATCACACCCAGGGAAAAAACCTTGACACAATGAGTAGCCTACAGCATGCCCATATGGGACAATTCGAGAACATGAGCTCACGTGGGAATAACTACATTTCTCCTCGGGACCACGTACCTTTCCCGTGAGCGGCGGGTGCAGCAGCAGACAGTCCCCACGAGCAGCGCGGCTAGGACCACAGCACCTCCTAGAGCGGCACCCAGGATTATCTTCGCTGTATGGGGAAGGGAGAACAGGAATTTGGATCAAGAAAGTTTGTTTGGAAGAACTTGAAGTTCGAATGTCCAGAACCTGGTCTCGGAACATTTGGGACGCTCTTTGTTTTTGAAAAACACTGATATATTATGTGTAGGTATAACGCTATTAATGCTATGACTATTCATTAACATTTGATAAAAAAAATTAGGCCAAGGGCCGAAGATAGGTTACCGGACAATGTTTAATATTTTAGATGTTAGCCAGGTCACTGCATGGTTGAATTCAAGGTCAAGAGAATATTCAGCATATATAACATTAAGCATATATCATGTCCACAGTTGATTGCTAAGCTGTAAATTCAATAATCAGAGAGATATTAGCAATTTTGTGCTGTGGCCTTGAAAATGAAGGGGCAAAGGTCAAAATCAAGGTCATCAAAATATTCAATGTATATCATTTTCTATATCATGTCCACAATTGATTCCCAAGCCATACAGTCAATAGAGGAGCAAGATATGAGCCAGTTTGTCCTGTGACCTTGAAAATGAGGTCAGAGGTCAAATTCAAGGTCACGAGAATATTCAGCATATATCATTTCCTATATGTCCACAATTGATTCCTAAGCTGTAAAATCGATAATAAGTGAGATACTGGCCATTTTGTCTTGTGACCTTGAAAATGAGGTCAAAGGTCAAATTCAAGGTCATGACAATAATCTGCATATATCATTCCCTATATGTTCATAATTGATTGCTAAGCTGTAAAGTCGATAACAAGCGAGATATTAGCCATTCTGTCCTGTGACCTTGAAAATGAGGTCGAAGGTCAAACTCAAGGTCATCAGAATATTCAGCATATATCATTTCCTATATATCCACAATTGATTCCTAAGCTGTAGAGTCGATAATAAACGAGATATAAGCCATTTTGTGCTCTGACCTTGAAACTGAGGTCAGAGGTCAAATTCAAGGTCACGAGAATATTCAGCATATATTATTTCCTATATGTCCACAATTGATTCCTAAGCTGTAGAGTCGATAATAAGCGAGATATAAGCCATTTTGTGCTCTGACCTTGAAACTGAGGTCAGAGGTCAAATTCAAGGTCACGAGAATATTCAGCATATATCATTTCCTATATGTCCACAATTGATTCCTAGTCTCTAATCTCAATATCAAGTGAGATATTAGGCATAATGTGTCCCATTATAAAGCATAGGAGAATTTAACATGGGAAAGTCCCATTTGGGCCGAGTTTGGGCCAAAATGGCCCACTTCGAGCGATTCAAGCGCAACGAAATTTATAGACATCAGAGGAGTACATATGAGGAGTCTTATGTATCAGGAAGAAAAAAAGTTACTGAACAGATTTTGATAAAATGGCCGCCAAAGTCCAAAATCAGGCATTTTTCATCGAAAACGGCCGCCATTTTGAAAAATGCGATAATCAAAAAACTAAAAAATACCTCCTTCTTGAATCATTTTTAAGTGTTTTTGTGTAAACTTTCAGAAAAATTCGCCCGTAAACAAAAAAGATAAAAATGTGGACGACGACGACGACGACGACGGACGACGACGACGACGACGGACGACGGACGACGGACGACGGACGCAACGCCATGCCAATAGGTTATCGGACCATAGGTCCGGTAACCTAAAAATGAAAGGCAAATGATGTTAACAAATTGTATATGTTGATGATTATGCCCCTTGAATCCTCTACAAGAAAAGAGTCTAGAATGGCTACTCACACATTATGTTGTCCTTGGATGAGCCAGGTTGTCCCGTTACGTTGGTGCCGTTACCCGTACTAGGCCCTGTGGTGGAGGTGGTGGTCGGTGTGTCAGGGACGTAGGGCAGGTCGCCGCCTGTCTGGGGGCCGCTCGGGGCCCGTGTGGTGCCGGTGGGGTCGGCCGTCGTGGTTGTCGGGGAGATGATGATCGTGGTTGTTGGGTCCGGGATGGTGGTAGTGGTAGTTGTGGGGACGGCTGTTGTTGTCGTTAGCTCAGCTTTGGTGGTGGTGGTTGGTGCCTCTGTCGTCGTCGTTGTGGTTGTTGTTGTTGTGGTTGTGTAAGTTTCGTGATCCCTTCCACAATCTATTCTCATGTTTTGTACATATTCACCAGAATTCTTCTTGCCTGTTGAAATGGCAAAAAAAACAAACAAATATTTTTGAGTTGACAACCTTTAAAATTGGATGAATTAATTAGTTGTACCAAAGCGAAATGTAATTGAATGAAGGTATCCACTACTCGCCTTCGATGATAATTTCAAGTCTCGCCTGACTGTTGTCCCCGAGGGTGCGGAGAGCTATGTCGAGTCTTCCTTCCTCTGTGATGTTGCTGTGCTGGAGGGTGTAGTTATGGTAGGACCAGGTCAGGCCGCCACAGATCGTCTCCCACTGCTCGCCGTCGTGAAGCACGAGCTCCGCGGCGCACGGGCCCACGTCCGAGAGGAAGTGCGCGCGGAAGTCCATCACGTGCACGAGGAGGTAACTCTGGGGCGGCATGGTAACGGAGCAAGCACCACGTGCCCGGGTCCTGTACACCCCGCGCTGGTAACCATCACTCTGGATCAACACGCGGTCGTTAGTCTCCCGCTCAAAGTCAGTCTCGATGTTGACTTGTGGGATGAAATCGCCCTGCTCATCATTCTCTATGGGTGGAGAGACGTCGAAGTGTGTCACATTGTAACAAGCCATAATAATTATAATCACTCAAATAATCTATCACATTTAGGCTAAGGGATTGCATGAATGGTAAGATATTCAGTTATTCCTGAAGTAAGATCAAATGAACACTGACATCAAGTTATCAAAAAGTATACTATTTGTATGGCTATATGAGGTACTTACTTGTGTAACACGTGTATTCCACTGCGAGGTATGGAGTTCCCGTGTACTCGTCTGGCTCTCCGGGCTCGTTACAAGAATCCAGACTATAATAGTTTGTCAAATATATCGTGCACGTTGACGCCTTGTGGCAACGTTTAAAGAGCTCCGTGGTGCGAACAATCTCGTTCTTGAAGCAGTCTTTATCGTGGTTTGGACTCGGATAGTGACAGAAATTCGGATCCTGGTCCCACGGCGCGCGGCCGTTATAAGCTCTGTTGATCCACATCTGGGTACCGCTGGGGCAGAATATCCTAAGTTGAGGCGTCCTTTCTTCATTCTCGCATATCGTATAGGTTTCGATTGTTATATCCGCTGCATGTGTGGTAATTTTTTTTTTGGGGGGGGGGGGGGGGGGTAAAGAAATAACGATTTTAAGCCAGTTTGACAAGGAAGTGTGAATTTCCTCGACCGGTTTTGGACAGAGAAATTAAGGCCCGGTGTATCGATACTCACCAAAGGCTGACCAGCAGCATGTAATAAATATGTATCCTAGAAACGTCCATGTTATGCTGGGCGCCATCTTATCCAGTGGAATACACTTGTGACAAAATAAGTTATCCTACAGTGGCACCCCGTTCTCGCATGTCATGACTACATTCTCCTAGAAATGCGCGTTGAAGTCTCCCATGTCTCACGATGTTGCTTTGTTCGCTGTCATTTTTTGCGGACTTTATTTTCCGTGTGTATCTGTGATCAGTCAGTATGACAGGGCCGCCCCCACGTGTTGTCCTGACGAGGCAGTCACGGTTCGTTCGTCGCCACGGCCCAGCAGCCAACAGTGATGACGGAATCCAACAACTATGGCTCGCCCGCTGCACCGCGAGTACACCTTCACATTCAGACGTCCGCTAAATCAACGGAGCATGTTCTGACGCATGTCTCTCTTTTTCTCTCAATCTATTGAAAATGTTTGCTGAGATGCGAACCAAGGCGCGCCTTCGACGGACGTAAATAGATATCCACAGAAAACCTTGCAGCCTCTCGGTGCCTCGCAGTACTGTAGCACTATACCGCAGGAAATTCATTGAAAAGAAATCGTTCGAAACATGGCCCTCGATGGTAAATAATGTCCATCAATGTCGCATGATCATTCACTGACTCCATCAATTGTATAGCAAATAGGCCTAGCTACCCACAAATAGCTAAACATTTCGTTCAGTATATATATATTTCTGCTTGATAACCTCTTTGTTAAATATTTTATTGAGCATCCGATTGAGTATCAATATTAATGCTATTCACCACCCAAAGAAATACCTGATTTTTGTCGGGGCGTGTATTAGGGTGACAGATGCCAGGGTGTGTGTCATCAGCGTAAATACCCCGTAAAAGTCCCACCCACACCTGTGTGTATCAGAGATCGATATTGATCAGTACGGGACCGTGACGGCCTGACCCAGTAAATGAGCTGGCCCGGTGCACGAGGGCCCGGTGCTGTGAGCTGTGAGCCTGTGACACTGCGAGTCCTCCGAGATCGCTGACTCACCCGCCACATATGTCGCCGGTCAATTGCGGGGCATCTTTATCTCGGAACCGTCTCCATCTCGGCTTGGCGGAAAAGGCGCGTCGCGCAAGTACTTCGCGCCGCGCGTTGCGCCGCGCGTCGCGCCAACTACGTATCATTTGAATAGGCCTACGTGAATAGTATTATTCGCCGAGTACTAGATTCTAGATTTAGGCCTTGCCTGATTTTATGTCCACTATAGCCTATGTTGCTTCGGGTTTAATTGTAAATGCAGCACAGATGTGGACCTGGCTGAATCAATGAGTTCATACACTTGAATACTTCATCAATCTCTATCTATGATAATATGCGAAATCGGCTCCGAGCTTCCGAAATTTGTATTGACGGCTTTTGTACAAAAGTAACTGGTAACCATTCATCCCATCTCCTCGTGCAGCCGGTGGCAGCAGCTGGTCAACGCGTACACGGCACTTCGTACATACGGATGACATCGCGAGGCTTCAAATATTCGGCGAAGGCGAAGCGAAAGTAGGCCTAGAAATGGAATCAAGTTTCCTTATCGCGCTATCTGGCCAGGGATGTGAAGGGGATTCGAAAGTATGAAATTAAAATTTTCATGTGTACCCTGTCCTAAACGAGGGGCTTAACTCCCCCCCCCCCCCCCCCCCCTTCAACCCACCCAAATTGTGGTACAGCTGTGCTTAATTCAATCACTGTGTTTAGCCGCCAGAGAGAAAACAGTGTGATAATAATCTTAATTGATATAGATCTATCACCATTACCAAGTAATGCATTTCACAATGTGTGAATTACGTAGGGCCACACTGAATATACATAAAATACGCACATATATATATTCATTGAGAAATATTTTTCGTATTCAACAGAATTTGAACAGAAATTAGTTTTGAGACAAATAAAATGATTGAAAATTTGAAGGACTTAATCCCGTTCAGAAGATGTCTTGATTAGTTTGACACATTCTCAGTACTGGTATGCAACTAAATAAATATCTATATATTGCTGCGTTACAACTTTCAGAAGGAATTTCCTCTTCTTCTCTTTCTCTTTCTTGGCATTTCTAAATATTGTGTTGATGTGATTAGTATTTTCTTGTGAAAAATAAATAAATTCAATTTATACTTTCGGTGTTCGACGGAGTAAAAAACTAAATGTACTCCTAACAGATAAATGATATAATAGTCGTCGTCTTTCAATGGAATGCCCTGGTAGATATGGGAGTGGGGGAGGGGGGGCTTGACTTTGACTTTCTTCTCTCGCACAAATATACGCAGAGCCTGATACATGTTTGTTTTGAATTTCTAAATTGGTTTAATAAGTTGTTGAGCAGATGTGCACTTACTCCATCTGGTGTACAGTAGAAACAAATATAATTACACACTGACTGCTTCTGATGACGCCAGTGTGGCTTCAGATATGAATGTTTGGTCGGGCTTTGTTTCTATTCTGAAGGTGTTTGATGTAAGGTTTTTATTGGTATCATCCAAATCTGGCTATAAGCGGTAATAGGTTGATAGATACATTACACTTAATAATAATGACATCTACTCGACCCACTCAGGGGGCTAATGTAAGTATCAATCTATCACGAACAACCCAACCAGATTTTGATGATGACAATAAAAAACTTTATTAGAAACTCTTAGTTAATTCATACAAACGACAAGATTCTGATTTTTTTAGCTTTTATTATCAACGGAAAGGTATGTATGTTTTTGATATGAATAATTATGGAGGTCACCATGCTGAGCATAGTATTGCTCAGATCATTACAACTTGTCCTCCTCTGTTGCTAATGCGCATGTAGGCCTACAAGTATATCGCAGAGGCACACAAAACCAATATACACAATACCAGTAACAACTTTCATGCCAATAACATATTTTACTGTTGTCATTGCGTGTGCGTGCAATGTTGCAATGCATTGTTTGATCGTTTCTCCAGCGATATTGCAATAAATAAAAAATAAAAAAAAATAAATGAATTTTTGAATACATTTACTCAACTTGACCTGATTATCAATCTGCATGATTTCCAAATCGTTATTCATTATAAACCTACATAGGCCCTAAGTATGATCTCAGAACACATTTTTAACACACGAAAAAGGACATCGCACTGATCATGGTTGCTAAGGGCGTAACTCACAGCCTAAAACTGTAATAAAAGTCCTCATAACTTTGGAACTAATTATGATAATTGCACGCCGTGAAAACCACAATGATCAATTATCTTCATTTATTTATCTCGTACAAAGCTTTATAAAACCAGTCCTGCTTTAGGCTGTGAGTTACGCTCTTAGCAACCATGGTTGCTAGAGGCAGTATCAAAGGAATGGTTGCTATGCTGGTGTACCACTCTATAATCATGGTATAAATTTATATAGCTACATCTTCCGATAATATACATTTGTGATACCATGCAAATCAACGTCAGAATGACACTCTTAATCACTAATTAAAATCAGTATCCCGGTGTGACGTCATGAATACTAATTATAATAGCTAATGAGGCAAAATATCACAGTGAAAATATGGCCTATATTGCCCAAAAAAGTTTCATATTTCGATAACTAATGAAGATAAATCGATTTTGTAAAAAAAGAATCTGTTTATTTCAATGTGTTCTTCAATATGAAATATAAAATTCGAACATCTATTTTGACTTTACTTAGGCTTTATCGTGAACAATTATTGAAGTATTACTAAACGCTTTGCCCATAATGCAATCCTTTTGTAATACAGTACAGTATTCCCATACAGTATTCGTCGGTTGAATTACCACTATAGTTTTCACTCATTTCGCTTCGTCTTGCTTTCGTCTGTACCCCCAAGAGATTCCGAAGATGATCACCAGCCAAAAAATACAAACCGCAATATACCAGAACTCTGTGTATACTAGTTTTAGTTTTGGTTTTATTTCGTACCTTCGCTTCGTCTTCGCCTGCACCAGTGCAATTCGCCCATTAGACAAAGCTAATCGCCAGATAGGCTAAGGTCACAGAAGAATCATTTTCGGTTCTTCTCTCCACACTGTATATTTTATGATTTTGCCAAAGTTCTATGTGCACTCTTGTACACGTCTTTGTCGGTGTAGACAGCCGTTTTATTATGAACTTCGTGCGTGGACTCTAGCCAAAGTTGCCAAACTTAATGTCCGCCATGTGGTGAACTTTTACCTAAAATCTGCTAGTTGGCGCGACGCGCGGCGCGACGCGCTTTTTCGGCCAAGCCCTCGATCTCCGGGTCTCTGGCAACGACCAATTTGACACAATAGGCCCGCTTTCCTCAATAATTGGATGATCACATACGATCTGTCACAGGAAAGAATGGCAACGAGAAAGCAGAGAATTGAAGTCGTTTACTGATCTTTAAGGTTACAGAGGTGAAGATGTGGGGGACATTGAACGCCAAAGTATGAAATCACCAGATACTTTCACCAAAGCCAACACTTTTCTTGTTTAGCGAACAATGATTGTATTGTAAACCGAAAAAGATAAGTTTCCCGTGCCTTGCTCGAGATGAACACCTGAGTGTTTTGATACAATTTAAATGTTACAGAAGCCTCTGTAAACTACTTGTATCATAATGAACTGTTGTACTAAAACTTCCCATTATGTGATAATTGATTTGACCTAAATAGCGAGGCTCCTAGAGGACATCGTTTGACTCACGATTGTACATCGTAAACGATTGTACATTCGACTTATTATTGTACATTAGATATTATTTCTCATAGAAATGCCTCAAAAAGAATGGTTGACCACGAAATCTCAATTGATATCATTTAGAAGTATCATAACGTAGTCGTTGTCATTATCTGCCCATGTGCTGCTGACCAGAGCTAAAAATATTATATATGTCATAACGTTTGCTTCGTCTTAATAGCAGTGAACTAACCACGACGTATCTAGTTCATAACGCATACAATTGAAATATCGTTCCCATGACCACAGAATAATAGAGCCATGTTGGTTCCTATTGAAATTTATAGGCCCCCAAATTACTGCTGAATTGATGGCGAGACACATTTGAAGTTTTACCGAGACAGCAGGGTATTCAGCTTGTATTGTGATTCATCGGACCGGATATCGTTTACAATTTGTAACTGAGCAGTACATCTGTTTTCATTGCCAAGGGTCATATTTCACCTGCCCTGATTTTCCTACTTCTTGTAGAAATGGCAACCGCGATGAGCTAAATTTCCTTTCCCTGAGTGGCAACATTCCTAGCTCGTCGTTGATGCTAGCGTTTGTTCCGTATTACGAACGCTATTCCAGAGCTGGGCGAGAATTTGTTCACCAAAGTGCCAAGCTACGTCTTCTCTCTATAACTTTTAATATGACCGCCTCTGTGACCGAGTGGATGGGACCGGTGGCTCTTGAAGCAACGAAGCTCAGAGGCGGTAGGCGACGCGGGTTCGATCCCCGTCACCGGCACAAAGTAGGTGGAGTTTTCATCCTGGCAATGCAAAGGTTTCTCCATACGAATGTGCTTTCCAAATTCTAAATTGTCACCCGACGGGGGATGGGGAAGACAGGCAAAATTGCCTATCATCATGGACCGTCGTTAAATAAATCTGATTATTATTATTATTATTATTATTATTATTATTATGAGGGTTTTGTACAAAGATAAAAATAGAAATACACAAATGACATGTTAACTATTATCCAAGGAGGTATATGGGTGTCATCACGATCTGGTTGATGATCGTGAACACCAAATTGTGATAATGATACATTTTTTTTATCTCTTATTTCTTTTTTCAAGAAATTCTACGGACGTCATCACGATCTGGTTGATAATTAAACCAAACTAATAGGCTATATTATTCATTTATTTTTAATCAGTATTTTTGGAGGGTGTCAACATGTGGAAAAGACATAGGAGTTCATAAATTTCTTCAAAATGTTCGTCTTCTCTGCTCCTTCGTCTATCATTCCTCTTCATTGTGGCCAAATATATGATCCTGGAAATACAACCGCTGGGGTAAAACTAGCAACACATTCACAAGACGGAATCAAGAAATCAAATCGCAATAGCATTTTACATATGGTGCCGGAAACATGCATAATGAATTGTCTCAAGAAAAAAATCATGAAAAATACATCTATGCTACAAGAATCAGTACAATAAATCGTACACGAGGCCCAGAGGGTTTAATCTCACTCATGTCGTAAATTTTCCATTTCCACCAAACGGTTCATTAGTCAGCATCCATAATGTATCGTCACACAGTCGTTTATATTGACGTGACGACAGCGAAAGTTCGACTGTTTCTGACACTGTTACACAATTATATTTCCCTTGATATGATGTGTCAGAGATGTGCAAAGGGCTTTAGTTTGGCAGTGTTGGTTTCAATTGCCTGGACTGGTCGTAATCAATTTGCTGATTTGATTTGATTTTCTATTGAAAGTGGATATGTTTGATTGTAGACATTTGTTGAGTATTATGGAGTATTTTTCAACCTTTGTTAAGTTAGAAAATACTTTGATTAAATGATGAATCAAACAGCTTTCTGGATGCTGCGTATCATTTTGTGTGCAGTGTGCACTTCATACGTTTCTCAAGCGAATGTTTCTGCTGAAGAAGTATTGTTTACTGTAAAGAAGGATCACGTTTACAATGCGCCTTTGCCGCTTGTTACACTGCCAGCCCGGAGTAGAATCGAGTGTTCTGTGTTGTGTGCTAAGACGGAGAACTGTGCGACAGCCAATGTCAGAGCGGGACCTTGTTCTGGACAGGAACTATGCTGTGATATTTTGACCAGTGCTGATCCTGCCAATTTAGCTAGCGCTGCACATAGTCGTGTACTAGAAAAATCAGGTAAATGTAGGCCTATTCACATATTTTCCCTTTATTCATGAGCTGTGGTTCTAGAAGACGTTTTCTTATGACACTTTGGCACACTCCTGTTGTATTGCTGTGTGACGTTTGTAGGTATGACTTGTTGTTGTGTTTTTGTCTGCCCAAAAACCCTGCCTCCTGATCGTATAAACTTTCGTAACTCCCGCTCGTTGTGATCCGAGAGCCGTCACTAAAAGGTGCTCACTATTTTCGGTGCATCACTCAGTAGCTTACCGGCTTACTCAGGCAAAAATCAACTCAGACGTGAATAAATGAAGATTTATCAACATCAGATCAGCAACTTACAATGGAACTGTCGGTCACCCACGTGACGTACAGATATGAAGTTCAGACATAGAGCACTGTATGACCACGTTAAAAATAATAGTGTACGAGGGCACAACTTAAGAGAGTTCTTCGCCGAAGGCTTCTCTCCGTCCCGTCCCGTCCCAATTTCCCGTCCCTTTTAGTCGATTGGTTTCTCCAGGTAGTTAGTCGAAATCCCGCTGACTCAAAGGCCCTGAAGAAGGAGTCGTCCGCACGGAGGTCGTCGAGTTCCTTTGTCGTGACGGTAACGATCTCCCCACGGTCGATGTCGCTGTTGCAGTGCTCACTGAGCGGCCGTTCGCTCGCCCTTATATAGCCAGGGTGGATGCGCGCGCATCCTCGTCCGCGAACAACTCTTCCGCGATCGTTACCACGTGGAGAAGGCTGCATCCGCGAACAGTTCTTCCGCGAACGGTGCTTCCGCAAGTGGTGCTTCCGCAAGTGGTGCTTCCGCGAACGGTGTCTCCGCGAATGACTCTTCTACGATCACGTGACCGTTCCGAACGAACGTTTTTGGCGCGCTCCGTTGTGTTGGTTTTGTTACAGCTGCATACAAGATCAACACAACCAACATATCACAAAAGTTCGGTATAACTTTTATGTCTTCATTTTTTAATCCAGGAAAATATTCTCCACTCACTTGATTTGGCTGCATTCGAGATTCACGGTACATTTGTTTTACTAAATTGTGTTTGAGCAGGTGTGTTTAATACCGAGCCCACAATCAACCATCATCGTATGTTGCTGTCTCCACTGTCTAACCTACGTTTGCCGTAAACATGTTTGTCGATAGTCGCTTCGTTCGGTTCGCGTCAACTTCCTAATTATTTGGGCATCCTATGTCACAAGTTATCGAGAGTATTGATGACTGCCAGTGATGATTTCAATGCAACGGTGATATTGCAGCATTGGTTGGTTATGTTGATATCTACTATCAGGCGCATTGTGACCTTGTCGGGCTGACTTTTATGTTGCCTGTAATGTGTATACAAACGTTCGTGATGAATGAAATAACTCTCACTAAATTCATTTCATCAATCAATTAGATCAGCATATACTAAGAAGCGTCCCGTATCTTGTTACACAAATTATATTTTACTTGTTGATATTAAATCCAACTAGTATATACTAATAACATAACTAAACCTTACTTGTATTATTATTCTTAATTACAATATACATAATACATATAGATCATTACTTCCTCAGCAACTGTACACAAAGGTAAGCCACATAACCAGTTTCTCGCCATATTCAAATACATGTACTTCCATTCTCAATGCAATTGTTGGACAGTCAACATTAATATTGAACACAATATCGGGAATCATTACTGGACATTTGGAACTATAATTACAAGTCACTGAGCTTGTTAAGTCACTGAGCTTGTGAGTCACTGAGCCAGAAATTTGGTTGGAATGACTCGATGTCTCCCTATTATTACACGGTTCATATGAGATCCATGTATGTGCATCATCGTTTGGGAGGTTGAAGTCACCACCAAAGACGATTTTGTGTCAAAGATATACTCTCTCAACTTCAGCATAAAATTTCCGAAGGGCCTGGTAGATTTTGTTTAATATCAGGTGAGGTTTCGTGTCAGCCAATGCAATAATAGCAATAATAGTTGTCAATTAGGCGCGTCTCTAAAACCTTCGCTCTGAGATATTCTCATTACCATACCGATGTTTTGATAGCAAGGCGCTTACTTTCTTCTCGTGGCTCTGTGCAGTGTTGTCGAATTTCAACCGAGCAGTATGCCACGAGTAACATTGCACATCTTGACCGGAGGATTTAGTGTGTTGATACTAGTGGAACCTGTCACTTGTCACCACATGGTGAATCTTGGAATTGGTGAAATACTAGGTAACATTCTTCATAGCTTAGATCCATGTTAATAACCACAAGAAGTCCTCCAAATCAAGAACACACACAGACTGAGTCTATCCTCTGATGAGTCGCTGGTTGCCATCGTTCGCGTTCTTCTGTGTTTTGACCCCGGATGGTCTCAACGATGGCTAAGTGGGACTGACACACATGTGTTTGTCGTGTGTACGTATCCATTTAGATGTCCATTCAGAACTGCCATATTAGTGTTGATTTCGATCAGGCACCAGCACATATTTTTTTCCATACGGCCTAAAATAAATAATTGTCTGTTTCTCCTCCTCCTATTTTTTTCAGAACTGGGTAGGGAGGGACATTTTATTGTTTTAATTTTCATTTTTATTTTGCAAAAAATATCGTCCTCAGCTCAAGAGAAAATTGGGTAGGGAGGCACTTTTTATTTTTCATTTTTGGTGGGATGACATTTCACCCAAGTGAAAATAAATTTGATTTATTGATTGATTGACAAACACTTGCGCACAGACGTATTCGTATCATGTGCAACACATGACTTTAATGAATTCATTTCTAGAGGCTTGATTTATTTGGGCTTGAAATCTCTTGGCCGGGCACCTTAGCAATATTGGTGTACCATCATCCTAGCAGTCAGCACAGACAGGATGATTATCTGTACTAGTAGTATTATTATCGAAAACCGTCAGTTATAATATATTTCAATGATGAGTTCTATCATGTGATATGTCCATCGAAGTATACATGTGGATTAAAGTAAATTAATTCTTGGTCACAATTTTATACGTATTATTACATACACGTAACCACACAGAATAACTGTTTTTGAAAACTGGTAGCATCTTTGTATCATTTGGCGGAGAGTGAAAATAAGGAGTTAAGTTAAATATATGCCTAAGTTGCATGCTGTGATTCGGTGTCTCGATAATTCACTATCCTCAAAATAGTGGCGGGAACACTTTTTTTTTAATTTGAGAATCGCAAATAAAAAACTGCGGGAGGCTGCTTTTGAACACAGGCGGCGGGGACGAGAAACAGAAATTTTTTTTTAGGCCTATTCCAAAATATTTCATTTGATAATTTCTTCAGACCTCAGTTTCATTTTCAAACAATGAATTCATCAGCTGTTTTTTTTTTTGGCAATTTTAGTAATTCTGTCTGCAATGGACATTAAGGGGCCGGCCATTGTTTATCGGGTGGGGGCGGGGGGGGGATTTCCGAGAAATGAGTTTTCAAAGTTTGACCCCCCCCCTCCCCCCCACCGATATCGAAAAACAATGTATGACCCCCACCAAGATGAAAAATGGAAGTGTGCCCCGCCCAATCCCCATGTACATATTCAAGGCCATAATACACAAATGATGAGAATTATAAGAAGCCAGTATCATAATATATATGATATTTAAATGCTGTTTTAACACTTCATTCACATTTCTATTAAAACAATTGTGACGTTTGTCGCAATTATTTTTTATACTACAAAGTCAGTGGATATTATGAATTTGTGGTCGTCGCGTGTCCACCATGTCCATTGCTTCAAGTGTGACTGCCATTACAACTGATTCAATTATTATTTGTGGGCATATCATATCGGTATGGTATTGAAAACTTCTGATTGGATGTTGAGGGGAGTTGATTGGATGTTGAATCACCACCTCCCCCACCCCCAAGACACCTATGTCTAGCATCATGTCCCCAGAATACTGGAATCTCTTTTTTTTTTGTCACTCAAAACCCCACGTTTTCAAACCCTCTTGAAAGACTGGAGACCTGGGTTGAAGGTCATTCAGTTCATTCATTGACTCTGAAATTTGTTGGAGGAATGAAAGAAATCCATGAATCTCATATCTTCCTTGCGGAATAACTGGACCCCAGAGCAAACTCGGAAAGATTATGACTCTTCCACATATCATTGATGAATCAGGCCATCCTGGACTGGTACTTTTCCGGCCTTCAATCTGTGTTGGCTCCATGATAGGTTCAGACTGTTCTGTGATGAACCGCGATCGTCTATCAATGTCCTAGCCACCAAGAAAGTCAGGTACATTCAATTCACTCATTATAGCGTCATCCGGGACGATCCAGGACTATTTTGCAATCCTGGAAGGAAAGGTCCATGTTTTGTTCATAGCGGTTCAAGACAGTCCTGAGCTCATCGAGGATTATCCTCAGTGGCCGGGGTTCCTGTGTTGGCAACGTTTTGAGTTAAAAATCGGTCCGTGGTTTTGACATGTTGGTTCGGGATCATTGGATGTTATGACATGTTGGTCAGCATGGTATGGGCCGGGTGATCCATTGTTAGTCTGTGACAGTGCCCTGCATGTTGATCATCCTAGCTGGCACCATATTCAGCTGCGGTGCTGTTGTGTTCTACGATTCACATGTATCACGACATCTCCTGATTTTGGGTGTTCATGGATGGTCCTTCCTAGGATCAAATTTGGCGGAGCTATAGTTTCACTGATAATGTGACAAAATGATGGATTCCACATGTTGTATACTCCAATGAACCACCAGTCCATGTTGAGTGGATTGTTTTCACCTATTAATTCTATATTTCTACATACAGATTTTCCCATATTAACTAAAATTCAAACTCCGACAAGATCTATATTTTGAGGCGGTTTGTTTGTTTGCGAATCGTATCCCGCTGTAAGTTCAATATATGCTTGTAACTTATTTCCTGATAGTGTTCCTTTTTTTCTTCAGTTCCATGCTATTACGCCTGGTCGGTGATGCTGGATATTGAAGCCGGTGGGGCGACGATGCGACCATATACGACAGAGTCAGAATGCATGGAGGGCTGTGACCAGGATAGCAATTGTGTTGGCGTCGACATGGACCCAACATCTTCGAACTTCTGCTGGTTTTTCGTGGACAACGCCGTGAATAATATCATGGATGGTTCCACAATAAAACATGGAATTCGCACTTCTATTTGCCTACCTGCTCGTGAGTAAGCGTGAATAACTGGTTCAGAGTAGTGTGTGAAGGACTTGCCATCGTGTACATTCAAAATACCCCCCCCCCCCCCCAAAAAAAAACAAAAAAACACACTCTGGTGACATTGTTCTACTTCAAGAATATTCATATTTAGTTTACTTTTGCACTCCTGCATGATACCACGACAAATCTTTGTATTATTCATCCGGAGTAAGAACAATTACAGTCACTTACAACGGAGTAAGTGACATCCGGAGTCACTTACAACGGCATCATATTAGCAGCCGTTCAGTATGACCAGGGCCGAAATCAAATTGACTGATTCGCCCGCAGTTCAATGTCCCCGGTTTAAATAAGTTTTACCGCTGACCTGAACAACCAATCGCAAACAACGTGGTAATTTTTGGATGAGCGTTTGGATCTGCAAAACAGGTCAATGTTACTTTGCGTAGTCGACTACGCATTTGATTTGTTTCCTGAATAGCGATAGACCATCGATCTGGACACTCATTTTATACTATACATTGTTATACCAGTTTGAAATTATAGAAATATTGGAGGTTCTTACAATTCTATGATATTATAAAGCCGTATAAACATTTTAAGTTTGGAACACATGATATAGAAACCTAGGCTAATCTGTGATTAGTTGTTCAAGACCGCGGTCGAGTAGGACATTTTGGCTTTTGTGCAACACGACCGTGGTCACTTTTACTTCCATCTGGGTCGTAATAATTTCGACCGCGGTTGTATCCGGTTTAATGTAATATCACCGAGGTCCAATTAAAATCGACTTCGGTAAAAATAAATATGACCGGGGTTGAAATAAATTCGACCGCGGTCATGAACCGAGTGTTTGTCCCTTTTCCCCGGTCATAGTATATAACATGAGTGACCCAAGCCTGGTGAACGATATCATGTGAAATGTGTCCTATCATTCAATTACTTAAATATATATATATTCCTTTCTGATACAATTCAAATTGGGAACGGCAAAATAAATGTTCCTGTCTGTTCACAGCGTGTTACACAGAGTGGCATGCAAGTTTGGGTTACCATGGATATGGCGCCACAGAAAAACCCGAGTACCCAGACGAACTTTCATGTCTGACCGCATGCGCAATGGACCCGGAATGTTTGTCTGTGGATGTCAACAGAGATGTGGCCAGTGGAACTACATTGTGTTGGTTCTTCTCTGACGCAAACCCTTTCTTGGTCCAAATGGCACCGATCGACCACTTCGGGATATCTGTCACTAACTGTCGATGAGACACTGTTTTTCCCAATTATGTCATATGCATGTATGACACTCTAGCCTATGTGTGGATCACTATATGGGTTGATGAGCTATTGTTGTCCGTCGTCCTTGACTTTGACCAGGATTACATTAGAGTGCTCAGCACAATTATAAACATGTACAAACTTGGATAGTTAGTCACTATTTTACATTTGTTATGATTTTGGCAGACTTTTGGAGGCATCAGAACGTGAATACAATCATTAACTGACCCCAAAGCAATATAATTAGGTCATTTGACGTTCGACGGCTAGCTGTACAATGGCTACCTGCTGAGCTAGATTACACCAAAAGCACCACAAAATAGTTGTCAGCGTTCAAATCCGACTGATAACATTGGAGGACGCTCTAAATTATAAACAATACGTAATGTACTTCGGTTTTGTGGGGCTTGTGATGTGTTCATAAGTGTTTAGCATAGTTTTCCACAATGACTTTAATTTTCCGATGATCCATAATCTGGCTCTTTTACACAGTGTCGCTAGAAATACTCTGTTCTTGGCATTATCTGATCACATAGCACACGTGCAGTGTTTGAGTTGTATTACGTATCCATATTGTATGTGTGCGCTTATATCGCAGTTTTGACTTTATATTTATATGTGTCATTGTTTGCATTTCAATCTAATTAAACAAAAATACGAAAACAAGTATTGTTTTTTATGGTTGGAACACATACCCATTAATCAAACTGGGCAAACCATTGAGTCTGGCAGCGAGAGAATGGCACCATGGATACTACACTCCCACCAAAAATACTTGTTCATGTGCCATGTTCATGTCTCTACTAATGCAGAGAGTTGTTATTTATAGACTGGGTGTATGTTATAAACGGGGTGACAATTTTGAGGTGGTAATTGTAGACAGGGTGGGTATTATGAGGTGGTAAATATACAATATGGACATTTTGGCTTTTGTGCAACACGACCGTGGTCACTTTTACTTCCATCTGGGTCGTAATAATTTCGACCGCGGTTGTATCCGGTTTAATGTAATATCACCGAAGTCCAATTAAAATCGACTTCGGTAAAAATAAATATGACCGGGGTTGAAATAAATTCGACCGCGGTCATGAACCGAGTGTTTGTCCCTTTTCCCCGGTCATAGTATATAACATGAGTGACCCAAGCCTGGTGAACGATATCATGTGAAATGTGTCCTATCATTCAATTACTTAAATATATATATTCCTTTCTGATACAATTCAAATTGGGAACGGCAAAATAAATGTTCCTGTCTGTTCACAGCGTGTTACACAGAGTGGCATGCAAGTTTGGGTTACCATGGATATGGCGCCACAGAAAAACCCGAGTACCCAGACGAACTTTCATGTCTGACCGCATGCGCAATGGACCCGGGATGTTTGTCTGTGGATGTCAACAGAGATGTGGCCAGTGGAACTACATTGTGTTGGTTCTTCTCTGACGCAAACCCTTTCTTGGTCCAAATGGCACCGATCGACCACTTCGGGATATCTGTCACTAACTGTCGATGAGACACTGTTTTTCCCAATTATGTCATATGCATGTATGACACTCTAGCCTATGTGTGGATCACTATATGGGTTGATGAGCTATTGTTGTCCGTCGTCCTTGACTTTGACCAGGATTACATTAGAGTGCTCAGCACAATTATAAACATGTACAAACTTGGATAGTTAGTCACTATTTTACATTTGTTATGATTTTGGCAGACATTTGGAGGCATCAGAACGTGAATACAATCATTAACTGACCCCAAAGCAATATAATTAGGTCATTTGACGTTCGACGGCTAGCTGTACAATGGCTACCTGCTGAGCTAGATTACACCAAAAGCACCACAAAATAGTTGTCAGCGTTCAAATCCGACTGATAACATTGGAGGACGCTCTAAATTATAAACAATACGTAATGTACTTCGGTTTTGTGGGGCTTGTGATGTGTTCATAAGTGTTTAGCATAGTTTTCCACAATGACTTTAATTTTCCGATGATCCATAATCTGGCTCTTTTACACAGTGTCGCTAGAAATACTCTGTTCTTGGCATTATCTGATCACATAGCACACGTGCAGTGTTTGAGTTGTATTACGTATCCATATTGTATGTGTGCGCTTATATCGCAGTTTTGACTTTATATTTATATGTGTCATTGTTTGCATTTCAATCTAATTAAACAAAAATACGAAAACAAGTATTGTTTTTTATGGTTGGAACACATACCCATTAATCAAACTGGGCAAACCATTGAGTCTGGCAGCGAGAGAATGGCACCATGGATACTACACTCCCACCAAAAATACTTGTTCATGTGCCATGTTCATGTCTCTACTAATGCAGAGAGTTGTTATTTATAGACTGGGTGTATGTTATAAACGGGGTGACAATTTTGAGGTGGTAATTGTAGACAGGGTGGGTATTATGAGGTGGTAAATATACAATATGGACATTTTGGCTTTTGTGCAACACGACCGTGGTCACTTTTACTTCCATCTGGGTCGTAATAATTTCGACCGCGGTTGTATCCGGTTTAATGTAATATCACCGAAGTCCAATTAAAATCGACTTCGGTAAAAATAAATATGACCGGGGTTGAAATAAATTCGACCGCGGTCATGAACCGAGTGTTTGTCCCTTTTCCCCGGTCATAGTATATAACATGAGTGACCCAAGCCTGGTGAACGATATCATGTGAAATGTGTCCTATCATTCAATTACTTAAATATATATATTCCTTTCTGATACAATTCAAATTGGGAACGGCAAAATAAATGTTCCTGTCTGTTCACAGCGTGTTACACAGAGTGGCATGCAAGTTTGGGTTACCATGGATATGGCGCCACAGAAAAACCCGAGTACCCAGACGAACTTTCATGTCTGACCGCATGCGCAATGGACCCGGGATGTTTGTCTGTGGATGTCAACAGAGATGTGGCCAGTGGAACTACATTGTGTTGGTTCTTCTCTGACGCAAACACTTTCTTGGTCCAAATGGCACCGATCGACCACTTCGGGATATCTGTCACTAACTGTCGATGAGACACTGTTTTTCCCAATTATGTCATATGCATGTATGACACTCTAGCCTATGTGTGGATCACTATATGGGTTGATGAGCTATTGTTGTCCGTCGTCCTTGACTTTGACCAGGATTACATTAGAGTGCTCAGCACAATTATAAACATGTACAAACTTGGATAGTTAGTCACTATTTTACATTTGTTATGATTTTGGCAGACTTTTGGAGGCATCAGAACGTGAATACAATCATTAACTGACCCCAAAGCAATATAATTAGGTCATTTGACGTTCGACGGCTAGCTGTACAATGGCTACCTGCTGAGCTAGATTACACCAAAAGCACCACAAAATAGTTGTCAGCGTTCAAATCCGACTGATAACATTGGAGGACGCTCTAAATTATAAACAATACGTAATGTACTTCGGTTTTGTGGGGCTTGTGATGTGTTCATAAGTGTTTAGCATAGTTTTCCACAATGACTTTAATTTTCCGATGATCCATAATCTGGCTCTTTTACACAGTGTCGCTAGAAATACTCTGTTCTTGGCATTATCTGATCACATAGCACACGTGCAGTGTTTGAGTTGTATTACGTATCCATATTGTATGTGTGCGCTTATATCGCAGTTTTGACTTTATATTTATATGTGTCATTGTTTGCATTTCAATCTAATTAAACAAAAATACGAAAACAAGTATTGTTTTTTATGGTTGGAACACATACCCATTAATCAAACTGGGCAAACCATTGAGTCTGGCAGCGAGAGAATGGCACCATGGATACTACACTCCCACCAAAAATACTTGTTCATGTGCCATGTTCATGTCTCTACTAATGCAGAGAGTTGTTATTTATAGACTGGGTGGATGTTATAAACGGGGTGACAATTTTGAGGTGGTAATTGTAGACAGGGTGGGTATTATGAGGTGGTAAATATACAATATGGACATTTTGGCTTTTGTGCAACACGACCGTGGTCACTTTTACTTCCATCTGGGTCGTAATAATTTCGACCGCGGTTGTATCCGGTTTAATGTAATATCACCGAGGTCCAATTAAAATCGACTTCGGTAAAAATAAATATGACCGGGGTTGAAATAAATTCGACCGCGGTCATGAACCGAGTGTTTGTCCCTTTTCCCCGGTCATAGTATATAACATGAGTGACCCAAGCCTGGTGAACGATATCATGTGAAATGTGTCCTATCATTCAATTACTTAAATATATATATTCCTTTCTGATACAATTCAAATTGGGAACGGCAAAATAAATGTTCCTGTCTGTTCACAGCGTGTTACACAGAGTGGCATGCAAGTTTGGGTTACCATGGATATGGCGCCACAGAAAAACCCGAGTACCCAGACGAACTTTCATGTCTGACCGCATGCGCAATGGACCCGGGATGTTTGTCTGTGGATGTCAACAGAGATGTGGCCAGTGGAACTACATTGTGTTGGTTCTTCTCTGACGCAAACCCTTTCTTGGTCCAAATGGCACCGATCGACCACTTCGGGATATCTGTCACTAACTGTCGATGAGACACTGTTTTTCCCAATTATGTCATATGCATGTATGACACTCTAGCCTATGTGTGGATCACTATATGGGTTGATGAGCTATTGTTGTCCGTCGTCCTTGACTTTGACCAGGATTACATTAGAGTGCTCAGCACAATTATAAACATGTACAAACTTGGATAGTTAGTCACTATTTTACATTTGTTATGATTTTGGCAGACTTTTGGAGGCATCAGAACGTGAATACAATCATTAACTGACCCCAAAGCAATATAATTAGGTCATTTGACGTTCGACGGCTAGCTGTACAATGGCTACCTGCTGAGCTAGATTACACCAAAAGCACCACAAAATAGTTGTCAGCGTTCAAATCCGACTGATAACATTGGAGGACGCTCTAAATTATAAACAATACGTAATGTACTTCGGTTTTGTGGGGCTTGTGATGTGTTCATAAGTGTTTAGCATAGTTTTCCACAATGACTTTAATTTTCCGATGATCCATAATCTGGCTCTTTTACACAGTGTCGCTAGAAATACTCTGTTCTTGGCATTATCTGATCACATAGCACACGTGCAGTGTTTGAGTTGTATTACGTATCCATATTGTATGTGTGCGCTTATATCGCAGTTTTGACTTTATATTTATATGTGTCATTGTTTGCATTTCAATCTAATTAAACAAAAATACGAAAACAAGTATTGTTTTTTATGGTTGGAACACATACCCATTAATCAAACTGGGCAAACCATTGAGTCTGGCAGCGAGAGAATGGTACCATGGATACTACACTCCCACCAAAAATACTTGTTCATGTGCCATGTTCATGTCTCTACTAATGCAGAGAGTTGTTATTTATAGACTGGGTGGATGTTATAAACGGGGTGACAATTTTGAGGTGGTAATTGTAGACAGGGTGGGTATTATGAGGTGGTAAATATAGGGAATGTTATAAAACGTATGTGGATGTTATAAATGGGTGAAAATTATGAGGTAGTAATTATACGTGGGGTGTATATTATAAACGGGGTGAATATTATAAGGTGGTAATTATAAACAGATGGAAGTATAAACTCTGAATATTATGAGGTCGTAAATATAGACGGGGTGGGTATTATCAACGGGGTGAATATAATGAGGTTTGACTTTATAGACTGGGTGGATCTTATAAACTCGGTGAATATTGTGAGGTGGTAAATATGGACGGGGTGTGAAATGCACGAACATAATTGGCGGTAAATGAGCCACCGTAGTCAGTGTATGAATACGAACTTCAATCGTACTTCGAACTTCAATACGAACTTCAATCGTAGTCTTCATGTCAATGTAGTCTTCATGATCTAATATTTCATAAAATCCAGCTGTGTCTTTGAAGGTTATAAGGCGTTGAACTCTCTGGGTGCCTGGCAGGGTACATTGGCCACACGTGCTGTTGTGGACATATTGGCGAGGAGGGAGATGCGGAATTTTGACCTGGAAGTCTCATTTTCAGGAGAAGACTAAGGTGGATTTTGATATACATCACTCGTGTCAATATGTAGTAGGCCTGCCTATGCAAATTTTATACCCTCTATTATTCATATTTTGTTATTTATCAGGAAAAACAACTTTTGATGCTGGTCAAGAATAAGGGTCAATATGCCATTAAGGTGCGGGATATGGCCTGAATAGTTTATGGTCTATTCGAGTTGGTGCTAGGGGCCTATCTGGCCTATGGGGTGGGGGGGGGGGGGGGGGGGTGGGGGGGATAGTAATTATAGGTGGGGTGTATATTATAAACGGGGTGAATATTATGAGGTGGTAATTATAAACAGATGGAAGTATAAACTCTGAATATTATGAGGTCGTAAATATAGACGGGGTGGGTATTATCAACGGGGTGAATATTATGAGGTTGGACTTTATAGACTGGGTGGATCTATATTATAAACTCGGTGAATATTGTGAGGTGGTAAATATGGACGGGGTGTGAAATGCACGAACATAATTGGCGGTAAATGAGCCACTGTAGTCAGTGTATGAATACGAACTTCAATCGTACTTCGAACTTCAATACGAACTTCAATCGTAGTCTTCATGTCAATGTCGGCCATGAATGTCGCAATGAGGAATAGTCACAATAAGAAATTTTTAGAGTGTGACCTAATATTTCATAAAATCCAGCTGTGTCTTTGAAGGTTATAAGGCGTTGAACTCTCTGGGTGCCTGGCAGGGTACATTGGCCACACGTGCTGTTGTGGACATATTGGCGAGAAGGGAGATGCGGAATTTTGACCTGGAAGTCTCATTTTCAGGAGAAGACTAAGGTGATTTTGATATACATCACTCGTGTCAATATGTAGTAGGCCTGCCTATGCAAATTTTATACCCTCTATTATTCATATTTTGTTATTTATCAGGAAAAACAACTTTTGATGCTGGTCAAGAATAAGGGTCAATATGCCATTAAGGTGCGGGATATGGCCTGAATAGTTTATGGTCTATTCGAGTTGGTGCTAGGGGCCTATCTGGCCTATGGGGGGGTGGGGGGGGGGTTAGATCACCATAGTGAAAGTCAAATACCGCACCTAGGTCCGATATGCAAGAGCATTGGGTGTGTATATGTGGTCCTCATTCTCCCACTTCTACAGACACCGACATATCTCAGAACACAGATATGTCTGGTATTGACCAGCTCGAAGAGGATGCCAGTTCTGTCCCAACATTGAAAGCAGAGAATAGTTTCTACAGCAATTCTGGCGAGGAATGGCAACATATTTATTCAATATCTATGGATATCTGACATGTACTAACACCATGACTTGTCAGATATCCAATGACATTTTTCATGTACTGGTGGCCGCAAGCACGGCTTTGTCACGCGGTATTTCCTATTAAATGTGATCGCGCTTGTAAAGCAGCTTAAATAGTTTTGGTTCAGTTTCGTTATGCCATACGCTCTTTGTCGCGAAGTTGAGATGGGATGTCCATCTGCTGATGAGCCCTGTGAGATGGAATGTCCATCTGCTGTTGAGTCTTGTGAGATAGAATGACCATCCACCTACGGAACCTGTGAAATGGAAGATCCATCCACTATCAGGCCCTGTAAGATGGTAGATCCATCCACTGACAATGGATGCAAGCCTATGTGCACGGTGAGAGATTTGCGGACTGGGGCCTGGGCAGAGTTCCCAGTCCTTACTCGTTTTTGACTGTTGGACTTTGGGACTTGGTGGTAGAGTCATGGAAAGACTGCGTAGTTGCACACAAACTCTCTCATAGTGTCCGAGATCCCCACAATGGAAGCATCCGGATTGTGGGGATAATGACCTCTGAAATGTCTGTGGAGGTGTCATTTCCAGAGCTTCCCTTGGTGTTGGTTGGCCTCCATTACCTCCATCCCGTGCTCTCGTGTGCTCCAACTCCCATAAACACATTTCTGTAACACTTCCTGCCATTTCCACAATTCTGCAACACTTCCTGCAGTGTTGCGAGCAGGACTGGTTGGCCTGGCTGGTCTGATTGGATAATGTGGAGTACGTTGTGGAGAGAATGACACCTGTCTCACCACGAAAGATCGACTTCCAATGACTTTGCTGTTCCACATGGAGTATTTGGAAGTGCCTGGGACAGTGTCTGTGGATTCATCTCACTAGCCAAGAGGGCTGCCGACATGTCCTTACACCCAGCCAGAAACGCATCTGCAGCGAGAGTTTGAACAGTTTTGTTGATCACTTTCGCATACCCATCTATCACTAGTGCATAGACACGGTCTGCAAAGATCTCGATTGTCTCGCCTCCTCCTGTCTCGCCCCGGATAACTGCCTCCGCACCATTGATGGTGCTGCTCCCTGGTCAAACTGCTTTTTCAAGTCATGGACGAGAAGTTTGTAACTGCTTTTAACAGGCGATGGTCTGGCCTGTAAATAGTCGACGACACGACGACGAGAGTTTCTGCAGTTTTGTTCTCTCAGACCACCGGTAATTCTTTGCAAGCAGCTTGAACATAAAAATGAAGGATCTCCACTGAGTTGGGTCTCCCTCAAAGGTGCTCAAGTTTGGTATCTGCGGCCCTTTCTCCTCCTTCTTTCGTCAACGTAGGGGACGGCGTCGATCATAGTCGTCACTGGAATCAGACGTCGAACTACTGTCAAAAGAGGAAGTCACTTCTGATGAGAACTCTTCATTATCGGGCTGACGTTTTCCCGACTGCTTCGTTCTGACAACTTAGTCCGTTGACGTCCAGCTTCGTCTAGAAGGTTTGTCCGATTTGTTGGTGGGCTCCTTGTGGTCCTGGCTAGAGGAACGGGAAGTCCGTTCCTCCTGTTTTGGTTTTGTTTGGCTTCGCTCAGAATTGGATTGTTCTTCTTTGATTTTTGAGCGGTACATTCCACCTTTTGGGATCACATGTTGCACAGGTGCCAGAATTTCGCTTAGCTCAGAGAATTTCTTGAGAGTATGATCCCATGACTTGGGAATCAAGTTTTTCATCCCAACAGGTTTAACTGATTTGTTCCTGTTCAGTCTGCTTGCTGAATAAAGAGGAACCCTGCTTGTCTGAGAAATCACCTCTGGAGCCAGTATAGGAGTGGTGATCAAAGTCTCGTCCACGCTGTACCCTGGAGTGTATCGTGAGGCTCTCTCCCACATCATCAAGATGTGCTGTCATCACATCCAATTTGTTACAGACCTTGTCGAACAATTGACACTGGTTAGATACCAGGCTGTCGAACTTTCCAAAGAAACGGTCCATCATCTTGTCTCGGTGGGCACGGGTTTCTTCGAAATACCTGCTCCGGTTGTAATATGCCTGCTGCATCTGACTGACGACAGTAGACAGAGTCGTCTCCGCCCCCTGTCTTCAACGCTGGGAATGTTTCCACTTGATGCTGATGGAACCCATTATCAGAAGAATGCTGCAATGTGACAGTCTCGTCAACTTCTAGTTGATGCCATGTTTCAGCAGAACTCCCGAAGCCAGAACTAGACGTTCTAGTGTGAGCGCACAACGAGTACGTTCTCGGACGATTGCTCTGGCTTTCTGGGGACCGATGCCATGGATAGCCATCAATTCATCCACTGCTGCCAACTGGAAGTTTATTGTGTGACCAGTCATGATCCGAATATTTTTTTTCCTAACTGCTTAATTATGCAACTACTGTTAGTAATAATTGTCAATCAATGATTTAAGAAACCAAAGAATGTCCTCAATTACTATTCCACAATAATTTAACAAAAATATTTCATGACTATAACACACTAAATTAGTTACTAACAGTTGTAACTGGTAACCAAGGCAGGTCCTTGATATTTTAATTTTGTAACCAACGAGAATTATTCTAACAATATGCTAAATTGAAGATATTATGTCTTTTTAAACAGATAACACGAACTTGATAACTATCAACAAGTCTGATAGCTATTTTATATCACAAGTGTAATGACAATGTTAACAACAATATTATTATTGATTGTAATAATTGCTCTCAAGCTGTAGCGGCTGGACAGCACCACTATGGCAACAATCCAGGGCACAAGTATCATACACTGCACCTTAAAGCTGTAGATATGTTATAAATAGAGAAACGACCATGTAAAAAAATATTATGGTAACAATATTTTATATATACAATATTATACAATATAACACGCGTTGTTTGTTTTGCGTTGCATGTGGGCGGGTATATGCACTGGGGCGAGTTAGGCCGCCCACGACAGAGGCCTGAGGCAATCGGATGTAACGGCGAAGTTGTATAAAGCCACTCCTGCAGTATATGTCGATGATCATTTGACATGTTTCCCACAGCACAGATATCAGAGAACACACAAACTGCAAAGAATAATTGCATAATATCCATACGTGCACACAATTCCTCATATAATTAGGGCTACATATTTCCCTCCTTAACCGTAATACACATATTATCTATTGGTGTAACGAATTCGTATGTTTCCCAGTAATTCACGTGCAAAGATAACCGGTAATGTAGCCACATCTACAGTATATTTATGATACACATTTGTACACAAACAACCTGTGTGACCTGGCAAATTCTGTACTCATATGTTGCTGAGCAGTGCTCAGTCATTGTATGTTATATTACTAACCTAGAGTACATGCCATTAGGTGCATACATGTAACATAGCATGTACGTGTACAGTTGGACAGACTATCAAGGGTGACGCTATCAATGTTATAGCATTACAAAATATTCCGTCAGAGATGTCACCCATCGTTTTACACCCTACGTTCAACCTATATGCTATAAACAGTGAAATATAGATATACACATAATAAAATGCATTACATACGGACATTGAGGACGATGTGTATGTCTCCTTGGTCTATTGATTATACCACACTGTAGGCTGGTCGCCCCTCCTTCTATACGGCCAAAAATCCCACTGGTCGGCCTAGGCCAGAGGCACCTACTTACGTCACCAGTCAATGTGAAAGGTTCAGGGGATGTCTCAAAAGCTCGAAGGGATTGTACGGTATCTCTTTATATAGCATACTCACAGCTTTAATACTACTCGTCCACTAAATGAATGCCATTTAATTTGTCTGTCACCTTTTGAATCCTTATTATTACCAGTTACTGAGATGTTACCTGTAGGTTTGAGTCAAAATACTGTGACGATATTTACCAGCGCAGTGAACTCGAATGGAAACAACCCAAACTCAAATGACATTCACACCGCAAATTAGGGCTCAAATGGTCAATGACGTTTACTGTTCGTGGCCCGCTAAACTTGTGCAATGGAAGTGGTCCATTTCTCCAAACACTGAGGAAGTAGGCCATATAAATTTTAGCATGTTGAGCAAGCGGTATATCATATGTCACTGAACGTTTGGTATGCTTGTAGGCATATCAAAATTAAGCTTGTAGCAAATGCGTCCGGCAATAAAATAGCTTCATGATAGACGGATTTTGTGCTTGACACAACTGATAATAATAGTAATAACAGGTATCTGTAAGGCGTTGAGATGATTTCTGGCCCGACTTGGATGATTTGAAGCCTGATATGGTTCATTTGAGGCCCTCTACCAGTTTTGAGTGTAGGTTAAAACCATCCTTTCTATACCACAAACCAGCTAATATAGACGTATTTGGTAGTTCGACATTTAGGTCACCAACACGTTTAAACTGGGCTCCATCAAGTTCATCAACCGCGGATTGTAACATATCTAAAGTTTCTACAAACTTAGATGTCTGGTCATGGTTACCGTGTTGATAAAATGGGAAGTAAACATTAACTTCAGATGGACAGTGTCACCACCGCAATCCAGCACTTTCACTCCAGTGATTCGATCACTCTGACATTCGATATTCTGATAACTGTAACCAGGACTAGTGCTACAATACTGACCTCACCAAAGGGCCTATCTTTATAGTCTGCATCACAATGTAACATACCAGACTTAGAGACCGTTTGGTAATCAGAACCATTCGGTAAATCACACTCATGTAATGCTTCGTCAACAAGGTGAAGATAAGGCCCCACTTTGAATATGTTGTGTATCAAAAAAATATTCCAATGAATACTACTCATCCAACAAACACCTATATAAAGATATAATTGATGAAATCTACTGATTACTCACATGCTATTATAAAGAAAATTGTCCCAGTATTTTCTTTAAAGTGTGCAAATTCTTCGCAAATCAGTACCAAGGACTTGGCGACACTGGCGAGGGAATTGAAAGCCCTAACGTACGTTTCAATCATTTGAGAGACTCCCTCATGATTATCGTTCGCCTTTTGCCCCAAGTCCAGTGTTATAGCAGTTTGCCGTTCAAATCAATTATACATTTGTTGCCACTGCGCAAATTTCTCGCAAATTTGTTGTACTGTGTAAACTACACTAAAGTCATTTCATAATTAAATGACGCCAACGCTTGATGTAAAAACTCCAGTTCTATGTACTTTACAATTTCCAGACTTGAAGCAAAGTGAGAACGAAGCATTGACCCAACACAATCAGTCGTATATCGATATTGCTTTCCATGACATGACAGTTAAATGATTAAATCTAACAATTTAAATGGGATTCGATAATGGTAAAACGAAGGTGGAAAAGCAGGCAACAGAAAGGACAGTGCTAATATGCATGATGTTTTTATATTACAATGACCCATTACTCTTCATCAGTAAAAAATCATTAAATCATTAAATTTTTGGTCAGTGGCTTGTTTTCACTCTGCGTTTGGTCTTGTAAATTTAATGCAACTGTGCAATGCATACAACAGGAGATAATACAGCGAACGTTGGCGTCTTCTAATTATGAAATCACTTTAAGCTATAAATTTTGACGTCTATATTTAAAAGGAAGCACTGCAGATGAACGCATGTTTAAAGAGATAGTGCATTATACGTACAGACGAAAGTGGTGAAACTGACTGAGCATGTAATAGACACGTGAAATATCAGGAATGTATACTGCATTACCATTGAATCCATCTGACATGCTCAAATGCATAGAGGTATGCTTGAAATTTCCCTCTCTCTGTCTCTTTCACGGGCATGTTACATCCAGAACTAAAGAACTAATGAGAGATCCCATCCACTCATCATTTCGTGGGCAGTACACAAAACAAAGCATTTTTTGTATACTTTGCTCTCAGCCATGATAGGGTTGATATTTGAAAAAGTATGTATAAATATCAAATTGAACTGTTACCATAAAACAACACTCATACATTGTAACCATAACCCCAGTAATGATTGATTACCTTTTAAAACCAGCCTACATTGGCTGTACCGTAGACATTTTGGGAATCCCTAATCCTGTATGTTTGGCGTAAATTTGTATATATGCAAATAATCGGTTAAAATGTCCACTATTTATGGTATTTTGTCCCCCAGTATCAATGGATTCGTTTGGTATGTCACTTGCAACAAGCAAGTACCCATTTGATAGTGTTTTTGGGTCCACCAATTTTCTAAATATTTACTGCAATACATATGTCATCACAGGGGCCTGTCCTTAAGTCCACATGGCTGAAGCCAGGTTTCAGTTAAACATACAATATCACTATGTGAAACCAGATTGTTGACATAGACCACAGACTGTTTAAAACCTTTACAATTAAAACCATGAATATTAAAATGTTCAGACACTGGGTGGGAATCACAACCTGCTGTAAGAGTCTCTGTTTCTGTCCAACGGGTCGGTGTAGTCTCCGGAGTCACCATATTGTGGGGTGTGGCGCTGGTCACAGTCGTTCGAGTAGTCATCATGGGCTGCGTAGCTTGACTGCTCCTGCCGGTCGCAACGATCACTGGTCCTGGTTCGGGTGTCGAGAGACCGTTGCCAGCGAGATCACTCACCCCATGCGCTGGTCGACACGATGGTCGCTTTCTCTGTGTGGGTCGTTAGGGTCTACCTGGGAGGTTACGGGAGGCTTTCCCAGGTCTGCTTCCGCTCCGGCTGCGGATGGAGTCGATCTTTAACAAGGGAACCAGGAGCCAGCAATCCCAATGGCCGTACGTTCACGCCATGGGGCCAGTTCTTCCGGTCAAGAATCTTTGAGTTCTCATGCACAGGACGTCAACACAGAAGGAGCGTTAGCCATTGGAGTTAGAGAGCTCTTACACTCTTATATGGTTGGGTATACCCAGATTTTGCTCGTGGTAGAGAACATCCTGCTCAGAATTGTCAGCATCAACATTGCCGACATATGTGGCACCGCTAAATGTAACACCTACCCCAAATGTAGTAAGGTCCCCTATATGTCATAACACAGGAACCCCAAATGTCATAAGGTCCCCTAAATGTCATAAAGGTCCCCTAAATGTGACATATCATCCTACCCTAAATGTCACAAATTTGAGGCCCCCTATATGTAACATACATGCCTACCCTAAATGTCATAACACAATTGAAAACATTTTGAACCATAAATCAAACATATTCGACCACTTGTCGACCACTTGTCCATTGCTTTTTATTATTTACACAAACGATCTTCCTGAAAACTTAAAGATGTTAAAACTATACTCTTCGGATACGATTTATAGGCGATTGGATATTACAAACGGGGTGAAAGTTATGAGATGGAAATTATACACGGGGTGGATATTATAAACTCGGTGAATATTCTGAGGATGTAATTAAAGACAGGGTGGATATTATGAACAGGGTGAAAATTCTGAGGTGGATATTATAAACACGGTGAATATTATGAGGTGGAGAATATAGACGGGATGGATAGTATGAACTCGGTGAATATTATGAGGTGGTAATTATAGACTGGGTGAGAAATGTACGAACGTAATTAGCGGTCGAAAAGAGTGGCGGAGAGTGCTGATTGTAATTTGCTCTGCATATTGTCCTTATAGCTTTTCGCTGTAACACGTTCATTAAGATAAGTTCGTTTTGCCCATTCCCAAATAATATTTCCATAAGTCGAAGGTGATTGTACTAAGCTGTAAGATATGTCGGAGAGTGTGAACTGTATAACATAGTTAAATTAGCTCCTGTTGAGTATCTTTTTGCAGCATTAAGGGGTTGTTACCCTCGCCATATTTTAGTCAGTGATGCGCACTGAATATTTTTGAAAATGTTTTTTCTTGAAGAAATGAACACATATTTCACATAAATGTTATATTATCATGTTAATAACTAATTTAAAGCATTTTACGCGCAGTTATTATGCATCTTATGTTAAAATTGGTGAAATTGACTACCAAAATTTCGGGGCATCCGTTCTTGTGGAAAAAGTCGATTACGAATGTTCCTAGTATTTTTCTGAGCATTACTACATATGCTAGTTTATGAGCCGAGAAATATTTTTTTGAAATTCAAATCCATTGCATCACAAATGATTTTTGAAGTTCAGACATTTATGGACAACTGAAAAATTTTTCCCAAGTGGCCAGCACAGGCACTATTTTTTAACCCTTCAAGACACTGCCACAGTGAGAGGGAGACTTCAATATCATATGCTCCACTGTGCACAATTCACACTGGCCTTTACATGTAGACTGCTACATGCTAGGGCTTCTGTGTGCATTGGGCCATGACACTACTCTATTCACCTGATCAATGCAAATAATAACCCGTATTTCCAAAATGACAGTTATAAGTTTAAAACTTCTGGGGAAGTAACATCTTCTTGCATTTGGGCATAATTCATAACACTCTGTGTTCATCAAATAACTAACAGTACATGTATGTCTTCACTGACCCTATTGTGCATAATGCTCGGTCTATGCATACAAAGAACACAAACCCCAAGCTAGATACAGGATACATCCTGATCCCAATAACATGTAAATGTAGATATCACCAGGCTTTTGATTCATTGTCATCATGATTAGATGTGACATTAAAGTATCATTATTGCACAGGGGTTGTGTCAACATAATTGATGTGAAATTCACACAGTGGTAGCATTTTATTAGTACAATTCATCTTTTGACATACATGGATCACAGGTATGATATCAAACATACCAGACAAGAAATGTCATGAATAAATAGTGTATTTGGTAGTATACTCCTTATCCATATGTTTATCTTACAAAGTTTGTACATGGAAGGTAAACAAGAACAAAATAAATCAAATATAATACCAATCAAAAAGATTATGAATTTATCATAATTGGCAAACAATATTGCACATGGCCACTTGATACACTGCCATTCAAATCTTCATAATGTATTTCTGACCTACACATGTGTATCAATAACAAATTTTTGATACATACAATGTGTTGGTCACTTTATCCATTAAAATATAAAATATGAAAATATTATTAATTGGCCATTGAATCCCCAAATTGCTGTTGTATAAGATATCCAATTGTCTTATAGTGACATTACAATACCCAAAATGGTGGTGTGCAATTCTGTACAGGTGTTTGAGAATTACAGATCCAACATGCACTTAATTTGAATTTATATATATATTGTTTTGATATACATGTATATATTGGTGCAAACTTCAAAACACAAGTTGTTGTTATGCTTTGACATCCATACTGTTGGCCAACTGAATGATTGCTCCTGGGTGCCTGTCATTGGGGGATCAGTCAAGTGGTGTGGAGCTGCTATTGCCTGTCTTCTGATTGAGACTTGAACCAGGATTTATGGAGCTTCTGGTTGTGTTGTCTTCTGGCTGAGATGTCAGGAAAGTGGTGTGGAGTTGTCAGCAACATCTGGAGTCAGAAAAATATGAGATGATGGATTTGTCACATGGCACTCTATTCTGTTGCTGATACCAATCACATTGCCTTGAATTGATCATTGGAATATTACAATCAAGTAAACTTCTTGATTTAGAGAAATATATATATATATATATGTTGATGATATTAATAACTCATAGCTGCTTATTGATAATTACCCGGTACCTTATATACTTGTGCCAATCAGGGCACCTGATTTGAATTTCTTGACATACATATAGATATACATCTACATACAGATTCATTTTGTTATCGAAATGTATTCAACCACGAACTTATGGAATAGGTACTCATAGAAACTTGATCAGTGTTGATAGAGACGGGGCTCCAATATACAGAATGCTTAAATTACATGTACGTACCTGATCAAATATAATATTATATTACCTATTTGTGAAAATGAACTCCCAATGTGCAAGAAGGGTCGAAAGAGGGTTAATAATCCGCCCCAGGACATGTGCTCGACGATTCTCCGTGTGGTTCCATGCGATCACTGACCGAGACTGGACTTGAGCAGCTAGTGAGTATTGCTCTTCACATTGAACTCAAAACCCTGTGCACGGATTTCAACGGCTTTCTCACCGGAGCGAATACAAACTCACGTGGTGAGCGATATGTCAGTTATCGTCTGGAAACATGGTTTTCAGTGTTTGTCATTCCCCGATCTACAACAATTCTTTGTCTATAAACTAATATGTCTTCGATTATGTACATAATTCTGGGATTACCTCCGTCATATGCCGATATACATGCATAACACATAGGACTGTTGGTGCCTCGCGGGAAAACATTTGGAGACGAAGTTACCGAATCTCATAGTCGCAAAATATGGTCTTCACAACCGAAGGAAATATTCCGAGGATGACCGCTACCAATTGATATCACGAAACACATGTAATGTGTCGTACTGCGAACATTTCCTGCCTTAGTCCCGTTCAGTATTCAGAAAGTGGATTATTTGGTGTAATCAGTGGATTATACAGATTACCAGAATCCACATAACCAAAGATAAGTCTCGCGTAAGGATACATTAAACTTTGACCTGGGAAATATGTAAACACGATTTCGTGGCACCTGACGTTGAAAGTAGCCGATGTTCAGACTCAATTTTACGGGGGAAAACGCAATGTCACATGGCTATGGATAGCACGTTATGGAGTGTACGATGTACCAATCCCAAGTAAGTCAGCTATTCTTTGAAAATCATCAAAATAATAGATGATATTTCAAGTCTGTGTGTTGTCCAAATCCACGTGATATTTTGAAAATGGCGCATTTCGTAAATGTGTCAAAGACAGTCGGGCATTTTGTGACAAATGTAGGCTCTAAATTCAAAAAGTAATTCTCGGCTCATAGACACTGACTGCTCCACTATGTAAAAAGTCGATGTATTCTAAAGATTACGTGGTTGATATTGAGAACGGATGTACCAACTTCATCGTTATGATCCGGAATGATCCAGACGTTTCAACTCGAAGATTGTATTTTTCTAAAACAAGAAAATGACTCCTCTATTCACCCCAACTGCAAAAAGTCACTTCGGACTACCAGAAGTTTTATGACAAATGCTCATATTTTGTATGCGGTACTAAAGTCGTGAAATTTACTGCCAACAATCGGCAGGGTTTCACCATCTTAAGGGCACATAGGTCATTCCTAACTCAATAGGACTCATCCAATCCAATTCACTATCTAAAGTACCAAGGAGCCACGGAACTTGAACACACTAACCTGCTCAATAGATCGTCGTTTTTAAAGGCGCCATCCCATCATTGAATTTCAGCAATAGAAATTGCTGCCCTCACAACACGCACTGAATACTGTCCATTTTGACTCGTAGACCACCAGAGAAACCTTTCGATTTGCCTGTGCAATATGAGAGGACACTTCGGAAAAGCCCTGTGAGCAGAAGGATCATTGGACAACGTCCAATGATGGTGTTGCCAGCTGGTGTGGACTCTGGTGAAACACCAAATCTCCTCGGGGAGGCAACGGCCTCGGAAACTCGATGAGGATCTAGAAGCTCTGGAAACCATGGCTTGTTGGGTTGCAGAGGAATGATCAACAGAAGTCGGCAATGATGTGCTCGGACCTTGGCGATCACCTGCGGTATTAAGATGGCCGGAGGGTAAGCATGCACACAGGCCCTCCCAATCCATTGACAGAGCATCGACACCCCACACCTGAGGGACTGGAATCGAAGACACAAACGCAGGAAGTCTGTTGTTCCATCGAAGAGCAAACAGGTCCACTTGAGGTCAGTCCCAAAGAGGACAGAGCTGCCGAAAAACTGCTGTAACCATGTCCATTCGGTAGGTTGCACCTGACCCCAGCGAGAAAGCATGTCCGCCAAGATATTGAGATGGCCGGGGACGGGCCCAAGACGGCCGGCGATGTGAAGAGCAGGATTGATCAGGCGTTGCACCTTCGAAGCAAGGCATACACCTAACGACTGAGTGTCAGAAAGTGGGTGACCGCCTGCTTGATGATGTAAGCCACGACTGTTGAGTTGTCCATGGCAACCAATATGAAGTGGCCTTTTAACTTGGATGCCCAGTTGGCCAGGGCCCGAGATATGGCTCCCAACTCCAGAGCATTGATGTGCCACGACATTTAGTGACCACTCCATAGGCCATATATTTCCTGAAACTCCCAGTGGGCCTCCAGCCCTTCATACTGGCATCCGTAAACAGATGCTTGGATGTCAGCGGAAGACAGAAAGGAGAACCCAGGCTTGAGTTTCCAAGTTGCATCCACCACCGGATGCAACTCACTCAAAGTTACCAGAGTAGAGTCCGGGTCGGTAGTTTGACACCAACTGAGTCTCAGGCATTGCTGAAGTTCTCGCATGTGAAGGCGGCTGAGCAGCTCCAGCTTCTCAGTTGCAGCCAACAGACCCAGCAGGGACTGCCAGGAGGTGGCCAACTGACACGGATTGGCCAGAAAGGAAGCCAAGAGGGGAAGCAACTTGCAGATCCACTCCAGTGGTGGGGATAACATTCCTGACGTGGTAACAAACCTTTAGCCCAGAAAGACAAAATTGCTAGATGGAGCGAGTTCAAAGTTCTCGAAATTGATAACCAGCCCCATGGTCTGACACGTGTTGAGCAACCAATCATGGTGTTCCATCAAGGTGTTCCGAGACTGATTGCATAAAAGCCAGTCGTCGAGGAACTGATATAAAAAACGGATCATAATTTTAGATACAATAATCAGCTACTGGACATAGTTCCCAGCTATATGTATGCCAGACTTCTTCTCTCGGAACACCTGGATTTCACCCAGACAGCAAACACACTTGCTGCGGCTGCTGGTCGTGCTCTCGGTAGTATAACACACAAGTACTACGCAATACGTGGCATGTCCTTCCGGACTTTTTCTAAGTTGTTTGACTCTTGTGTGGCACCGAGATCATGAACTATGGATGCGAAATCTGGGGACATAAATTTTATCAGAAACTTGAGACTATTCTTCACTGGTTCCTAAAAATATTCCTTGGGACAAACAAAATCGACATCTACATCTGTCATCTTTGGGGATTGTGGGAAATACCCCATGCAAATGCATAGGAAAATAAGTATGTGATAAGTATGTGATGTGGCTTGTGATTGGGTACTTTTGTACTTGTCATGTATCTATTACATGGGGTTAGTTTCGGATTTCTAAATTATTTTCATAGGTTGTTGGGCAGTTGTATACTAATTCCATCAGGTGTACAGTAGAAACAACTACATTTAGCACACTGTCTGCCCCTGATGACGCCAGTGTGTCTTTGGATAAACTATTTGGTCGGGCTTTGTTTCTATTGCAAAATGTATTTTATGTTTATTATTGTCATCATCAAAATCTGATTGTATCGGTGGTAATAGATTGATACTTACATTAAAGTATTTTGACAAACTGTTGAACGTTGAACCAGACAGACTACTCGGTAAAGTGTTTGCGTGGAACTATCTTCATCCATATCGTGGAACATGGGGGTATGACGTCAAGAGCATATTTGATGAAACCGGTTTTACTCGTCTGTATGAAAACATTGTTGAGTGGAATACAGGTTGTATCGGGGATGTCAGTGATAAATTGGTTGAGCAGTTCTTATTTTCCTGGAAACATGACATTGATACCTCCCCGAAATTGGTATGTCGAAATCCTTGTCGCAGCAGTTTAGAGACTAGCTGGGCACTTCGATAGACAAAGTCCTCATATTTTCAACTAGCTCTGGAATAGCGTATAAGTTGAGAAACAAACACACCGTATGCCGGTGACATAGGAATGTTGTTGCTCAGAAAAGGGAAATTGACTATGGAAAAATTGAAATCATCACGTTTGTCATATAATCTAGTTGACAGGTTAGAATCATTATCAATCTCCAACCTCAGGTCTAGTTAGTTGGAAAAATTAGCGGAGTCTGTAGTATCTTTAATTTCAAGTTCCTTAGGATATATGACATTCAAATAATCACCAAACTTGGGATTATTTAGCGACAATACATCATATATGTATCGGAAAGTGAAATTAAAATTACATGTTAGTTTCTTAGAACCTCCTCCTTGTAAATGTTGGATAAAATGTGATTCATATGAGTATACAAACAGGTCTGCCAATAATGGTGCACAGTGTTTGTACCCATGGGAATACCAATAGTTTGTTGAAAGATTCAACCACCAAATTCCACGAAAATATTATCAATCAGAAAATTAACCATATTTACCACATCTATTTCATTATATTTGTATGGGGCATCAGAGTCGCCTTTAACAAAATAAGCGGTATTATATTTAACTACAAAATAGTGGTACCGACGTTGTCCCTTTTTAGAGAAAAATTAATTATTGATTAGTTTTTTGAGCTGAGACTTCAGTTCAGAATGAGGTATAGTTGTATACAAAGTGGAGAAATCAAATGTTTTGATAGACGTAACTTTTGAAAGTGTGTGAGCATGTAGATATTCCAATAAAGATTTGGAATTTTTTAATATCCACATTTGGTTTATACCACTTCTAGAATAGATGGTTTCAGAGTACTTTTGGAGACCCTGTTTAATTTTAGACAATATAAACAGTTAATATTTTAGAAAGGGCTTTGGTAGAACATGACGCTGAACCTGAAATATATCTTTGTTTGTGTGGATTTTTGTGCAACTTTGGCATCCAATATAAGTTTGGTAGATTAGAATCTTTACATGAGGTAGTAATACCAAACGAATGCAATACAGACACATGATTTGATAAGATATCCTGTTTGGGCACAGAAATTGCTTGGTACGTACTATTGGAATTAGTATTGTTGGAAATACCCAGTTCGTCAAACAGACACTGTATATAGTATGCTTTACAAACAAAAACAACATTATTATAAGCTTTATCTGCAGGGACAATGACGAACCTTTCTTGAAGTTTCAACAAACTATTAGTAACCATGGGATCATTGAAGACAGAGCTATATTTAGTACTAACTGACTTTGACAAAACATTAATGGGTTTGTTTACCAATGACCTAATCTGTTTGACCCATTCTGACAGAGAATCAGTTTCTGCCTTTTCTCGCTTTGTCCATTTTCTGGCATGCTCCTCAACTGCATCCATGATTAACTTAAAATTGTATCTCCATGAAAACGACGTGGGCTCTCTATATTTGGGACCTCTGGACGAAATGTCTTTCAATGATTCATTCTCCACTATATTGAGGTCGCCTGAAATAACATGCCCATCTGGATCGTGTATGAACGGAGAGTTAATGCAAGTAAGAGATCATCAATCTCCAAATCATTCAATGTTATCTTTCAGTGACTCATATGACGTCATCATTGCTCATTTGCATATATGCAACATCAAAAGTTCAATAGGACATGTCATAAACAAACCTCCGTAAAATAGTGACTATTCCAGATATTTCATTTTTGTAAAAACAGAAATGATCCCCAGACGTCCGTCTTTGATAATGACACTAAACCAAAAAAAGTCATACACCACACGAAGCTTGCCAGGCTTGTTTGTAACAGCATGATGTGGCAAGTACCACACGCCGTCAAGCTTATCAGAGCAATCAGTAGCAGATTCAGCGTGCCCCTTAAGCAGCAGGTCATTAAGGACAGCATCATATTTCTGCGTCAAATCTCTCTTTGACAGATTCACCTTGAGAGAATTTAGTCTTTTCTCTGCAACCGAGATATTGTTAGGCAACTTATCATCAGGATTCCAAGGAATGGGAATCTCGTAATGGCCATCAACTTTCTTACATTCCTTGTCCCACAAGTCTAACACATGTTTGTCAGTTTGTGACAGCGACCGTTCCTCTCCTGAGATACCTTCATTCTCCATATCCCAAAGAATATTCACGTGATCACCAACAAATCCAGTATTGATGAAATGCGATATGACAGATTTACTGAAGCTACCACCACGAGCAGGATCATTTAACGACCAACCAAACAAAGTACGGGAGGCAAATGGCTGACCAACTTCACCTTTTCAGACTTCAAATGGAAATAGAGCCTCGGAATTATCCTGACCAATGAGGATCTCCACTTTGCCCACGGAGTGAGTGAAATCGATACTGTGCAAATAGGGATAAGCATCTAAACCACTGACAGACTGGTTCACCACTGGAATTTCTGGTACAACAATGACATTTTTTTTAACTTCAGAGTTTCATGACCATTAAGAGAGCTAACTTCGATATCGACGACCTTGGAGCTTTCTCTTCGTCTCTTTGACAGAGTACTCAACTGATGGGGTTTGTAAATACCTTGGATATTCAAAGCGTCAAGCAAGGAACCTGCACAAAAGGTATTCGTTGACGCAGTGTCCAACAGAGCTCTCGTATTCACCGAGTGATTAACTTTGACTGCAACAACAGGCATGTGAACATTTGACATCCTGTTTGACGTGGAATTATTGACCACAGATTCGGTCCTAGAGTCATTGATATGGATTAATCTGGTATGTTTTCATCCAGGAACAGTGCAAACACCTGGCTTACGACAGTTAGCCGTAACATGATTGTCTAGTAAGCAATTTTTACATAGTTTTGCTTCCTGACTTGATCAAGGCGTTCCTTCGGCTTTAGTGCTTTAAATGCGTCACAATAGAATAAACGATGATCGCCGTTACACAAAACGCACTAGAACACATACGGCTGTCTAACAGACGTGGAACTCGACTTGTGATCACTGCTGAATTTACCGCTACTTTGACTGCCATATTCAGGATCAGACGCCTGTCTAGCCTCCTTCTTCACAAACTCAACCAACTGCTCGAAGTTTGGATAATTATCACTCTGTTCTTTGATCTCTAAAGCACGTCTACGCCATCGATTGCGAACATAGTGTGGAAACCTATTGACAATCTCTAGCATACAGGATTGTGAACTGATTTCTGACAACAGTTTGAGTTTAGACAGAGTGCTGAAAGCTCATACCAAGTCGTCAGATCTCTGGGGAGATCACACTTGCTTGCCGGACTTCAAGCCCTGTATGATGTGCTCAGCGATGAAATGGCTGCCGCCGAATCTGTCCCTGAGGATCTCGCGAGCCTCCTTGTAGCCGTCTGAACCACCGACGATGATGTACTGACGAATTGCCTGCTTAGCCTTGCCTGTAGTTTACTGCAAAAGACGGGTGAGTTACATATTGTCGTCATCAATAACATCGTGAATGTTTCCATCAAACACGGCAAGGAAGCTATGGTAGTGCATAGGATTGCTATCAAAACACTCAAATTCAACACGAGGCAGATGAACTAATGTCGGAAAATCGGCAATGCTGATACTTGTCTGCGACGATGCAGCGACTGTAGGCTTTACATCTGAGTTCGTTGGGGGAGCCAACCATGTCTTAACTTCCTGAAGTGTTTCTATGTATCTGCCCTGTACTTCATAACAGTAGTTGTCACTACTATCAATGTCACTTTCAGATTCTAGGGTGTCGCGATACTCGTGACCCGATTTGAAGTCGCTAAACTTCGCCTTGAGTCCCTCCATACGATGGACCAGAAGTTCACGTTCTGAGTCCTCAGCCATGAGTCGTTTGATGTCGTTGATCTCCCTGGTGACGTCCGCCTTCAGCCGCGAACGAGTTGTTTTCAAATCTGGTGGGATTTTGACGACTTGCGTTGAGTTGTTGCCCGATTTTATTCACTGTTGTATTGCCCGACAGAAAGACGCTCACTCATGTATGCACACAGATTTATTGAAGAAATCCGGTGAATCTACAAATGACAAAAATACACCAAGAAAGAACACACAGACACAAATTTGACACAAGATGAAAGACTAAATAACATACTTCTCTATATTTTAGAATATTTCTCTAAATAGAATATTTATAAAGTATACTGGGAAATGACTCACAAAATCATTCGACATCAGACAAAAGATTAGGGTACAATACAGCGGTCTGAAAGCAGAGTACAAATGCCAGAGCAATTGCATGTTTACTCAATAACGTGATAACTCATAGCACAAATTAAAACTATTGCCCACAAAGATAATCACCCACAGGAAACATTACGAGTTGAACATTTGGACAATTTACAAATCGACATGGTTTTTGAAAGAAAGAAACTAGAGACAGTATTCGATTATAGATCAAAATCCTGACAAATCGTAGACATATAACAAAGTTCTCACATGTGTAAACAGTTTATTCTTGGAGTAACCTTGAAATATTCACAAAAAGACAACATGGCCGCGTTGACTGTTAAACCTTGACAAAGAGAACCCAATTTACTTGTACTTGTACTTGGGGTAAGGGGGCGCCATAACTCGATGATATGCCCCCTAGACAGAAACCCGGGATCGGGGAAATCCCCTACTCTTTACGATAAATCCCAAGGGATCTTTTAGGTGCCAGACACCATAGACAGTCTCTGACACCACCCGGCCTTTGTTTTTACCGCCAGTCGGGCTGCACTGGCGTGGGAGGTTTTCAGGCACAAGTGGCGCTGAGCGGACTCGAACCCACGACCTTTTTTAGATCATGGGCCGAGCGCTCTGCCACTGCACCATCCCGCCCCCCAAGAGAACCCAATTCTGACTACTCGGCTTTATATATACGCGCCTGAGCCTCACGTGACTTCCAGGAATTGGTAATGACATGGATACAATACAAGTATATACAAACAAAAGCACATGTACCTAAACAGAAATATAAACACAAACACGTGTGAACACTTGCTCTCACTGAAGAGGGCAACGCACAGGCACAAAGTCTGTGTGTTGTGTTGCTATGGTCAGTGATCTGCAACCACAAAGTCTCAGTGTTAGAGGCCCAAGTATCATACGCTGCGCCTTGATACTACTCATCCACTTAAAAGCATACCATTTAATCCGTCTCGCACCTTTTTAATCCTTATTGAATATAGAAGGAACCGCAGGATATGATAATTGGGCCGAACTTTCCTCTTGTAAAATATTCTTTCAGAACAGTAAACCATCACACCTCCCCCGCGACGATCACGACGCTCAGGAGACAAGAAACCGTCGAGTTTGAGCAGTTCGTTGGGCGTTTTACTACTCAGCCATGTCTCACATGTCTTACCTGTCGAACATTCTATCTGTGGGTTGATCCATTGTAGATTTTTGTGTTCCTTAGTGGCGCGTAATGCAAAATTTATCCCAAACAGGTATATAAGCGTATCCAGCAGTTGTTGCAGTGACGAGTCTCCCACAGGAGCCCTTCGTCATCAGTGGTGATAATCACAGCCTGTCGGCGCTTCATGTTCAGACGAGCCGCTGCCCTCTCTTTCATCGTCGCATCCAGCGTGTCCTTGAGCGTCGTAATCGCCTTGCCATCGAGGAACTTGAACTGCCGCCCAAAATCTATTTCTAAGCTCAATTGTATGCTCAGAAGCAGTTCATAAAGTGTTTTGCCGGTGTATTCCTGGTCATTTAGCTTTTTTACTTCACAAATAAATCTGCTGAGAACAAAACAATGTTCGTCCTTGGTCATCTCAGGAAGTTCCAGATGTATGACGCTCAGCTGCGAGTTCGTTTCCCTCGTCGTCTGCAAATTCCGAGACATCTCTCACTCCTGGTACAGTGTCATGGCCCACTGACATTTCTGGCACGTTGATTTGAAAACGCTGCAACCAAAATATGCATGCCTGAAGATACGGAAGAGCTAACTTGAGACCTTCCGGAATATTAGAAGACCCTCAATGAGGTTCCTGTTTGCCACCAGGATCGCCACCATGTAATTCGGGTATAGATGAACCATGGAAACAGTCTACTGTGCCATATACATACAGAAACGTGATAACATTGCAATAAAATTTCGTCATGTTTGTTTTTGCATAATGCAGACAATGCACATGACGTTTTTTGCACTTTTTGGGCATAATAGACTGTTTCATAGCCCCAAAAGCACGTGGCATCAGCAGGTACCCCATTGTTAAAGTAGTTTTCGTTCGATTACCATTCAGACCTAAAACTGATAATATTTAATTATAATTCTTCCAACATTAAACGTCCAGACATTCAAACCCAATTCTACATAGCCTACAGAACAAATACCCCCAGTCAAATACCTTCGTCGTCTTAATTGAGACATCTCTGCATTAAACTTGGGTGCATGGAATCTGTAGGTTGCTTCTGTTGGCATCGGGACTGTTGCATTAAACTTGGGTGCATGGAATCTGTAGGTTGCTTCTGTTGGCATCGGGACATCAGCAGTTGGAACTTCCGGCACAGGCGGGTCAGCACATGGTCTGGTGTCATTGTCCAGACGTCTCTCGGCAACCTCACACGATTGAACAAGTTCATCATCCATTTCACAAACGATATTCCAGAGCTGAGCGAGAAATTTGGCCGAGAAGAGTGCCAAGCTACGCCTACTCTCTAAACTTTTCATATGAGGGATACAAAAATAAAAGTAGAAATACACCAATGGCATACTAACAATTACCCAAGGAGGTATATGTTACAATAATTGTGTCAAATGTTTCCACAATTCTTTTCACAATAACTTATAAGTTAATCTTAGACATATAATTAAAACAAAGCCCTGGTCAATCTTGGTACAGATTTTATGATCTCGATCACAGGTGTATGGCACCGATAGAGTACGGCCATCACCTCATATCGCATATAAAACAATAACAAGGCACTTAACGCCGGAGTCCCAGCTTCAATTCAAGTGCCAATAAAATCGTTTTGCTTTGTTCCCCAAACACAAACGATACCTACTTTTATTCCATATACACCATTCTTCCAAAATATGGTGTGCAAATCCACCTCTTTGCAATATACATTCCAGAATTACACTTTGAAACATGATTTCAACTTTTTAGACAACCTCTGCTATTATTTTCATTCAGTACCAAGACTGACTTGCCAGGTGGCTCTGTTCTTGAGTACAGCTCATTTGCGGTCTGTGGTTTAGCCTGGTTTCCAAGACTGACTCGCCAGGTGGCTCTGTTCTTGAGTACAGCTCATTTGCGGTCTGTGGTTTAGCCTGGGTTGCATCGTAACATTTAGTATTTCAAACATTGACATGAACATACAGATTTTGAGTTAAACTGCCTTGTGTGTCAAACCCATGCTGAGTACATCTGTGTTGAGACGTGATGGTAACAATGTCAGCCTCCACGCCTGTCCCACTGAGTCATCTGTTCGGCTACTTAACCCGTCAATTCAATCTTCACTCCTTTCACCTGTAAGCACCTCATGTTTTCAACAATGAGTTTAAACCATTCCCAACAGATCTGTGTCGGCAAAGTTTTGAATAAAAAAAAAATTGTTAGTATTTATAATTACATTACTCGTATTACATAGAAAATTATATTTTACAATTTGACATGTATTATTAACATACACTTTGATGTACGCAAAACTATAGTGAATTTACGTTTATACATCAAGCTGGAACAGGAGAATCATCTACCGTCAAGGAGCTCGCTTCACAATTATGGGGTTGTCGGAAACGAGTACAAATCTGCTAAAGCCTTGCCTCCAATGTGCAAACTGATCGTTGACTCTTGACAGGTCAACTGTTACTTTTAAATTCTGCAACATAATTGATTGTATTTGGTAGCATTATACAGAGGCCCTGCTAAACATTTTTCTCCTATGCAGATCAATCCACACATTGTCTTTTAAGAAAATTACATATGGATACGATCGCTTTGAGATAATTGTCAAAATTGAGATAGTTGGTGAACGTAGTTGACTTTCTCCAATTCAGGGTGATTTCAGATACGTATCATTAGATTGCACATCCTGCTACATTCGTTAATTTCGGAACTTTGAAAGCCACGTATCACTGTCATCCGGGTTTATAACTTGTTCATCGTCTATAAATTTGGACACAGTTATTCCCAGACGTGCGAACTGACGGACTTTACGGGCTAACTCCATGTTGAATTTTATATCTTAACTTTCCTGTAAGTCATGAAAAATTCCCCGTAGAAGCAAACTTTTGGACTATAACATAGTTAGGGGCTATGTACAGCTCCCCCCCCCCCCCAACCCCCTGTGTTTGCCCGATGATTCAAATACACATTCCTTATCAATCGTTCTGGACACTGGGTTCGTATCATATTATACACTTTCCAATGTGTAACAATGCTCATATTCAGGTATATGGTTTTTCTACATTTCACAAAAACAATGATCACTGTAAAACGCTGGGCCACCTGGCGAGTCACTCCTGAAACTGCATCAAAATAATCGCAGAGTGTTTCAAAACTGCATCGTGTTTCAAACTGCAATTATGGAATATACATTGTGATGAGGTCGGTTTGCGTACCAGATTTTGGAAGAGAGATTTTATTGGCATCTGAATCGGACTTGGGACTTTGTTTTTACGTGCCTTGTTATTATTATAGGCGATATTAGATGATAGCAGTAATCGATTGGTGCCATACGCCTGTAATCTCGATGTAAAAACAATCGATAGACGTAAAACCACGAACGGCCACCACGGTGTGTATGTTCAGGTCATAAATATTTTGACGGTAACCAGCGAGCTAACGTATATTGTGGTGACTAAGCCGCTGCACAAAAACAATACCTTATTTGGAATAGAAATATTAAAGTCACGCCCTAAAAAGAGAGCTTTGGACAATGTTTACGTGGGCGAAGCCCCCCCCCCCCCACCATCAGGTGATATGGGGTGATGTCGTTTTTGGTCATGGGACCTCAGAACTTGGAAAATAAAAGGACGACCGCTGAGAGAGTCGGGGAAATTGACAGAGAAAAGGGGACTCACGTGAAGAGGCAATCTCGGAAACACACGGACTCGGGACACCAAAGGACCGGAACCGAGAGAAGCCAGCCTATTGGACACTCTGGACTTCCAAAGGAAAAGCCTCGGAACCGATGTCTCCCTCTCTATATATATATGTTACTTGTTGTATACACTCTAGCCTATTGAAATGGAATTGAATAAAATGGATATAAGCGATTGAAACGCAAGAACCCTAAAGCCGGAGTTGTCTTTGTGTTGATCGGAAAAAGGTGTGTAGCCAAGATCCCGGTAGCAATATAATAGTTTATCGGTGTTGAACAAGTAATACAAGAGCAATCAACCTTCAAGTGAATATAAAGACGATATATCTGACCCATAAGGTCTGTCGTCGAAACATAGGATTTAGATAGCGTATATATAAAGTAATTACACAATAGGTCACTCAAGACAAATTATATAAGAAATTCACATCCCAGAACTTGACAAGGCACAAAAGATATATTAGAATACCAGCAATAATATTAATACGAAACACACAGTATAACAAATGGGTGTCATCACTATCTGGTTGATGATCACACCAAATTGTGATAATAATATATATTTTCACCTGTTATTTTTCAAATTATAAAGTATAATTATTTAGGAAATTCTACGGACGGCATCACAATCTGCTTGATAATTAAACCAAAATATTAAGCTATATTATTTATTTATTTTTCATTAGTATTTTGGAGGGTGTCAACATGTGGAAAAGACATAGGGTTCATTTCCTCAAAATGTCCGTCTTCTCTGCAACATCGTCTTTTATTCCTCATCATTGTGGCCAAAGATATGATCCTGGAAATAAAGCCGCTGGGGTAAAACTACCAACATATTCACAAGAGAGAATCAAGAAATCAAATCGCAATAGTATTTTACATGATTCCGGAAACATGTATAATGAATTGTGTCACGATAAAAATCGTTACAAATGCATCCATGCTACAAGAATCAGCATAATAAATCGTACACGAGGCCGAGAGGGTATTGTTGCGTCTGAAAACAACCGGAATGCCAAGAGCGATGTGCTATAATATTCATCAACAGTGCGAATAAAATGCATTTGTTGATATGTATTTGTTCCGCCTGAAAGCAACCGCACTGCCGAGAGCAATGTTTTTCTTTTCTATAATGCGAATGAGATTATATGTTCATGCACAATGATTTGTGCATGGTACATTTTTGCAGGAGAGAGATTGAAAATCACCAATGTCGTCAATTTTCCATTTCCACCAAACGGATCCATAATTTATGGTCACACAGTCGGTTCTATTGATGTCACGACAGCGGAAGTTAGAATGTTACTGACACTGTTACACAATTATATTTCTCTTGATATGATGTGTCAGAGATGTGCAAAGGGCTTTAGTTTGGCAGTGTTGGTTTCAATCGCCTGGACTGGTCGTAATCAATTTGCTGATTGATTTTCTATTGAAAGTGGATATGTTTGAACGTAGACATTTGTTTGAATATTATGGAGTATTATTCAATTATTGCTAAGTTGAAAAATAATAATTTGATTAAATAATGGACCAAGCAGCCTTCTGAGCCGGAGTCCATTCAGTTGAAATGTTGCGCCTTATTTTGTGTGCATTGTGCACTTTCTACGTTTCCCAAGCTATTGTTTCTGCTGAAGAAGTATTGTTTACCGTAAAGAAGGATCACGTTTACAATGCGCCACTGCCGCTTGTCACACTGCCAGTCCGAAGTAGAATCGAGTGTTCTGTGTTGTGTGCTCAGATGAAGAACTGTGCATTAGCCAACGTCAGAATAGGACCTTGTTCTGGACAGGAACTATGCTGTGATATTTTGACCAGTGATGATCCTGCCGATTTAGCTAGCACTGCACATAGTCGTGTACTGGAAAAATCAGGTAAATGTATCCACATATTTTCAATTTATTAATGAGCTGGTTCAAGAAGACTTTTTCACATTGCACTTTGGCGCAAGTCCGTTATATTGATGCATACCAGGTCAACACAAACAATATAGACTACTGTTGATATCGTCATGATTATTTGAAACAACGGTGGAGTTCGGGATAACATTTATGACATAATTGGTGAATCCACGAAATATTCTTCAACCGCTTCATTCGGCTGCAGTCGAGAGTTATACGTTCTTCATTAACATTCCCCGATCTAACCCCCCAAATTTTCCCAAATCTGGGAACATCGCACACAGCTGTGGTGTTGGCCATAAAACTTGACTGGACCGTCCTAACGACTCTGGAAGGCACCTCCAGATACAGTATACTGCCGGACTAAAGTTGTGTCCTGAAGCCAAAGAATCATAATACTCTCTAGAAAATATAGATAGGAATGCTAATTTTGGTACGATAGGGGAGTAAAAATCTACACAAATTATATTTGTCATATAAATTTAGAAAAATACATAAAATACTGGCGTAACAGTTATTTCAGTGAGAAATACTTGCCTCTGTACAATACAAGTGTCATGGTAAGGCATCGTATCCCCATACATACCTAGAGATATTATGTTATATGAAAGGGCCCATGAGGAGATATTGCGCCTTCATGCGTAGAATCAGCCAATAACAACTACAAGTGTACAAACCATGTATGCCAAAAACAACACGTGTTTGTTTGCTTGAGTCATTGGCTTCACTGCCGCAAGTTACTTGGGTTGATGGCACACATTGTTGGTCGAGGCAGAATAATATAGATACCAAGTTGCAATATGTTTGTGGTGTTCATACTGAACCCATGTCCATTTTCCGATAGGTGTCAAAGCAACGACCAGACAGGAGGGTTGGGGATATAAGTATAATTTTCAATGATACAGCTGAATGACTGGTAAGACCCAACAATGATTAGTCTAGATGTGCTCAATGTATCATTTGCATGTAGAAATGACGCTCGGCATGATATCGTGTATATCGCCTCAGTAACAGTGTATTATTATTTCACACGTAAAAAGGCGTCTTTTATATAACAGTCAATAGATACTATTCTATCCACGGGTTATATGTGACGGGCAGCCCTCTATCTCGATATGAGGCTGGGTAATCCGCTGCCGGCTGGATGCGATTGTAAATGATCAAAGCAAACATCCCAGCGATCAGTGCAGGGAGAGGCTGTGTATATTCCTGAACCGTGAAACTTCCAAGTTTATTTATGGGGAGAACTCGGATCGAGTATATGTATATACAAACAGTCCGATATTTTCCATCTAGAGCGGTGCATTTGAAAACCCTTTGATTAAATTCTAAAGGGCAACAGCATATAGATATATATGTTTAGTAAAATCTAGAGTATTGCTAGCTGTAGGACAAGAAGTTCAAAAACATATTCCTTGTGCTAAATAATGAATTAAGCCTATATCTGTGTTACCAGCAGTAAAACGACGTCTTAAAGACGTGTTTTTTTTCAGTCACGACCGTCGTAGTGAATGCGACGAGAAAACGACCGTAAAAAGACGTCTTAATCATGTCGTGTGTCCAGGGGGTTGGAAGTATTGTCAGCCAGCACTGGATCAACTGCTTCATGTGCTTGGACCATCAGCAGGTGCTGACTCCATGCTCGTTTCTTTACCTTTTTGTGTGAGGCAGAAATACAACCCTCTCCTTTCACCCGTTTCCAACTGACCTTGGAATGTATATATGTGACCCCTGGGCCAATGTACTGCATGTAGTATCAGAAACCCATAAGAGAGAACATGCTTGTACATGTAGGGAGCCTTCTGGATATTACGTTGTGTAGAATACCAGGCTTCATAAATTGTACAAAGCATGTAGACTGTACCTTGGAGTTGACATCCAGTAATCAGAATTTGTTTCACTCTACAATCATTGGAGTGTACCATGATTATATTTAATCCATATTACATGTATCAGGAATCCCTCTCTTATCGGTTTCTGATATTATTGAGTTTATTGTAATTTCAGAAGTTTATGGAATTTAACAAGGGCCAAATTTGTATTCTGTTGAGTGTACGGCTTGAATAATAATAATCACGTCACTTTTCACAATGTTTTCACAATTATCATGAAAATCCTGGTTTCGACGGAATTTAGCAATAGTCCTGGTACTATTGAAATACAGGTTTCTCAAAGCTTGTGCTGGGCCGGGATTCAGAACCTATTTATTTGTTGAAAAACTAATCATGCTAATCGTGCTGTTGAATATTAGTGTATCACTCATATTAATACAAATAGTATTACAGTAAAATAATATTCAGGAACATTTAGTATCTATATTGTACTCCAGAGATTCTGTGGTTAGGGTGATATTTACAGCAAAATTATCAGTAATCATTAGTCATGAATAGTGTAATCAATTAATCATACAATAACATAACTCCTTGATACGATACGCATGGGCACCAAGGAGAATGGGCGTCCCGAGATATTCCTACAACCAGAAATACATATGAGGGATCTCTCGCTATGTATTTCTGCTACAACTCAGGCGGTCATCCGCAACTGGGCGGTTCTTGTTTTCACAGTCTGTAAATATATTGAAATGGGAGGTTAAACATCACCACTCAAAGATTTGGCCATTAACCACCCCAGCAAAGTTTGTGTTGTGTTGTGTTTTTCATGTGTTACCACAAGAGCACAATCTTTACCTGTATCAGCCCAATATATAATGCATCAGATATTTTCCATGTAGCATGCATGTACACCTCAGTGTATGTATACTGTGTTTGAGGCCAGGTTCCTTACTTGAGGCCAGCAGTGTATGAGGTGTGCTAATTACAAACATGCCCTCCAGTGGCGGATCCCACCTTTAATGGATCCTAAGGGACCCCTCTAGATTTAATGGTTTTTTGGGGGTTAGACCGGATACTGTTAAGAAGTGTTTGAACAATCACCCAACATCGTATGTTGCTGTCTCCACTGTCTGAACCTATGTTTGCCGTGAACCTGTGTTTTCCAGAGTTGCTTCGTTTGGTTCGCATCAACTTAATCATTATTTGGGCATCCTATGTCACAAGTTATCTAGAGTGAATGACTGCCAGTGAGGGTTTCCATGCAACGGCGGTATTGCAACATTTGTTGGTTATGTTGATTGTAGTATATTTATTCAGGTTTCACTCCCCCAAAACCTAACTCCACCCGCACTCACGCAAACTTACACACACCGACGCGTCACAGACTTATACAACACTACGACACTTCCTGCCCACAGTATATTTCCACAGGCATGCGCTCCACAATATACATGGCAACGGCTTGCACACGATACCATACAGCCAATCACGACTTCTCATACACACCACGTGACAGCCAGGAAACTTGCCCTACGCGAAGATCTACTTCGACATTATAGATGCTTTTGAGTTGCTGAGTTGACAAGAAGGCAAAAATGGCCTCCATTGCAAAAGTTTAATCAGGCCAAATACATAGAAGTAACGAGAGGACTAATAATAGAAGGATGACGAAAAGACTCTAGAAGACATAAGGAATACTATTAGAAGATCATTGTGAATAGACTCATCGATTTCATGAAAAGTTCCCGTTCGAACGCGAAAACTTGATTGTGCTGACGCCCACGACTTCGGAGAAGGGTTTGCTACAAGATCGCGTTCGAACCCGGAAAAATCGTGAGGGAACGCGAAAAGATCATGTTTGAACGCGAAAATTTTGCCAAGGGGCTCCCTAGATGACGTATTCTATCTTGATACATTAATCGAATATTATCGGTATGAGATTGGAGTGTGTGAGCAATGAACCCATCCCGCTTGGGAACCCTAAATTATTTTATTAACCTCTAAACAAAATCATATTATAACCCACATTTATCATTGAACTTGGCCATTCTATGACAAACTATCTCCAACTAGTATCCAGAAATTTGGTTGGAATGACTCAATGTATCCCTATTGTTATACCGTTCATATGAGATCCATGTATTAGGCGTCATCGTTTGGAAGGTTGAAGTCACCACCAATGACGATTTTTTGGGTAAGATATACTTCTCTCAACTTCAGCACAACATATTTTAAATTTTTTTAAAAAATAGGTGAGGTTTTGTGTCAGCTAATGAGCAATATTTGTTGTCAATTATGGGTGTCTCTAAATCCTCAGCTCTGAGATATCCTCATTACCATACCGTTGTTTTGATAGCAAGGCGCTGACTTTCTTCCCGTGGCTCTGGCCACAGTTGTCAAATTTCGACCGAGCAGAATGCCACGAGTAACATTGCACATCTTGACCGGTGGATTTAGTGTTTTGATACTCGTGAAACCTGTCACTTGTCACCACATGTTGAATCCAGGAATTGGTGAAATACTAGGTAACATCCCTTCATAGCTTCGATCATCCATGTTAATAATCACAAGAAGTCTTCCAAATAAAAAACACACATAGACTGAGTCTGTCCTCTGATGAGCTACTGGTTGCCATTGTTTCCGTTCTTCTGTGTTTTGACCCCGGATGGTCTCAACGATGGCTAGGTGGGACTGACACACATGTGTTTGTCATGTGTACGTATCCATTTAGGTGTCCATTCAGAACTGCGATATCAGTGTTGTATTTGATCAGGCACAATCACATACTATTTTTCCATATTCCAAAACATTTCATCTGGCCACGACAATGATTCTCTCCAATGTACACGTGGATTAATTGTGACTTTTGATAAAGTGACCAAGAGCATTGAAATAAAATATTCTATATTTTTATAAACAGTTTCTCTGACTTGAATGATAAAACTCATGAGCACTATGATGTAAAATCCTATAACACAGGCAATATAATGTTAAAAAAAATTTACATTATATTTCACATTTTACAGTGTTTTGATATGAAGTGTCACCCTCTGCACCGTTCTTCATCGTTGTGCAATTATTTGTTTTTGAGACTTTGAGAAAATAATCAGGAGGGGGGAGGGAGCGGAGGTGACACCGCAAAAATGCCAAACCAATGAAAACCAGACCAATCGCGGCCAATTCGGGTATACGAGACTTAGGCCTACATCAACCATCAACAATCTCAGTGTTAACATCGACCAACCTCTGGCAAGTGTTCTTCAGCGTTCTACCTAACCACGGATCCAACCATATTCAACCTGAAGGACAGGCCCCATAAGCTTGACCTAGTTTGACGTATGTATTGCAGTAATTATTTGGAAAATTGGTGGGCCCAAAAACACTATCAAATGGGTATTTGCTTGTTACAAATGACATACCAACAGAACTGAATCTATGGATACTGGGGGACAAAACACCGAAAGTAGTGGACATTCTAATCGATAATTTCCATATTAATTCCTACTCCAAACATAAAGGGTTAGGGATTCCCAAAAATGTCTATGTTACAGCCAACATAGTGTGACTTAAAAATGTATTCAATCATTACTGGGGTTATGGCTACAATGTACGAGTGTTGTTTTATGGTAACAGTTCAATTTGAAATTTATACATAATTTTTGAAATACCAACCCTATCATGGCTGAGAGCAAAATATACAAAAATGGCGCCGACTGACCTGTTGTACCCTGGTTGATTTGAGCGTTGATGGCCAAAAGTTACCGAACGATTCCAGTAGAAATAGCGGTGATATAGTCTTCATCAACTCAGCCATCACATGGTATGTTCCTTCAGTGTATCCATGTTCTTGTATGTCATATTTCAGGAACTGAAAATCTTGTTTATAAATCTACGCATGATTGGTTTCTCCAATGTATAGGATTACGTATTACAACAACCCCGGAGCTCCACGTGTTGCCAGATGTTGCACTGATATGTGTACATGGTGAAAATATCGACACAGTAATAGAAACTTTGGAATCAGCAACATCTATTCTTCTGAAATGGTTTAAAGAAAATTACTTGCAAGCTAATCCTGAAAAATTTCAGTTTATTATATTTCAGAGAAGTATGATGGAAAAGACTGTGGTAATTGATGATGTCGCACTTAAATATCAGTGTTCTGTTCAATTATTAGGAGTCAATTTTGATCATGCTCTGAAGTTTGATGTTCAAATAAATGAAATTTGTAAAAAAAAAAGCTGGGAAATACTTAAATGTTTTAGGGTGGTTTACAAACATGTTGGGTACTAAGGAGAAGCTGACGCTTTTTGAAAGTTTCATTTCATCTCATTTCAATTATTGTCTGCTTGTTTGGCACTACTGTAGTCTTAGAAATATGAAGAAGATTACAAAAATATGAAGAACTTACAAAAAGAGCCCTGAGATTCGTCTACAATGATTTTACTTCCACCTATAAACAGTTGAGAGATACAGCAGGAAAGTCACTTTTGTATGTACAGAGATTGAGGCTTTTGGATATGTATGTATGTATTCATTGTGATTATTGTGATAATCATAAAATACCCAAATATTTTAATGACATGTATAATTTGAATATCCTGAAATATGATGTGAAATGTAGATTGCCATTAGGTGTACCAAGATATAATACAGTAATATATGGGAAAACGAACTTGAAGTATGATGGGGCTGTCCTGTGGAACAGTCTCCCAAATGAAGTAAAGGAGGTAATAGAGTTTAAATTATTCAAGAATATAATTGCTAAATAGAAAGGTCCTGAGTCTTCGTATTCTAGTTGTGTGATATGTAGTGTAAATCGTCTGTATGTTACATTTCGTCTTTACATGTCTGGCTTGTACCAAGGTTAACACCTATAACAATAAGCCAGACCGTGATCTATTCCACGTAGGAACTCCCGTGGTACACCTACCGCTCGAGGATTGACTCGTGTATTCGCCATACCCTCGTGTATTCGTCGTCTATTCTATACTTATCTCTTAGTTATTTTAATGTTCATTTTGTCTCTCATAAACTCATCCGTTCTTGTTCATCCCATTCCTACTTCCATATGTAAATATCCATTTTCACCATGCTCATCTGTCGGACAATAACTGTGAAGCTAATGTTTATTGTTCATTTATACCGACATTAAATAAATTTTACTTATTTATGTATTTATTTATTTACTAAGAATAGAACGTGCATAGATATAGACACACTCAAAGTAATAGACATACATGGTATTATGCAATATATTTCAAAATATTATTCACCGAAAGTCATGCAATATTTTTTTACAAGTTGTAATCAGGACAAACATCGCAGTATTCGTTATGGACATAAGGAACACAATCCACACAGATATTGAAACTCTGTACTAAATGAGTATTGTCTCTCTCTTTCCCAGTAATCCGAGTGTCTAGTCTAGGCCAATGGCACCTCTTGCATCGCACACAACTACAATACACGTGTTTTCATAACCTGTTTACAGCTTTAAATTGTGGAAATAAAAGTTACGATGGCTGATTCATGCCATAATGCGTTTTTCCTGAAGAGTTGTCGTTGTGATTTTAATTGCGACAACTGAAGGTATTTAAATCGCGACCAAACTCGCCGCGATTTTAACTCGCCGCGAATTAAATACTTGTAGCTCAGGCAAAAACATTATCGTCTGCGAAATTGTTCTCGTCACGATTTAAATACTTATAGCCCCGATCAAAACATTCTTGCTGCAGCGAAAATGATTATCGCCGCGGCGAGAATGGCCATACTTGTTAGAACTCTTTTCTTTCATCACCTCAAAGAGAAAAAATTATTTGTCATTGCAATTTATTATCGCCGAGGCGAATATTCACAGTTAAGTGCAATTATCGTCGCGACGGTAATTATTCTCGCTGCAGCAGAAATGTATTGGTCGCGGCAACAACGATTTTCACTGCAGCGAGAATATTTTGGTCGCGGCAACAATGGTTTTCGCTGGGACCAAAATGTTTTAGTTGCGACAACAACTATTTTCGCTGGGACGAGAATGTTTTGGTCACGGCCAGAATGTGTTCGCTGCAGCGAAAACGTTTTGGTCGCTACAAATAAATTCGCGACGAAAACTCTTCAGGAAAAAACGCATTATGGCATGAATGGCCACCGTAAAAAGTAGTTTCATTTGATTTGCAACGGACCATATTGATTTTTGTGTTTGACGTAAACTGAAACGGTGCGTTTCTGGAAGGATATACAGTGATTTTGTTGAGGAATGACAAGAAGATGTTGCAGTACATCTTCTGTACATCATTTTGAATATATTTTTGAGTGCCCAGCAACGAAATGACCAGGTCAGTTTTTGGAGACGTTCATTTTCATATTTTGTGTGCGTATTTCAAATACACGCTGTGTGGATTATTTGCAAACATTACAATAGATTTCAGCAATTACATCTTTATATAGGTATGTTTGTTGGATAAGTAGGGAAAGACATTTTTATTCATCGGAATATTTTTTCGATACACAAGATATTCATGGTGAAGCCTTATCTGAAGGGGAGCTAGAGCTGTCCAAGTTTGTTGCAAGTTTGTGTGCCGAGCAGGAATTCACGGATTTCGCACCAATCATTCCCTCCATGCGCCTGTTTCTTTCGCGCCGCTATCACAAAGCATTTGATGATCAGCTGATAATCGAGCGTACTGGACTCCATTCAAATGCAGTTCGATCACACAAACTCACCAACGAAGCACAGAAATAACAATCATCGAAGCTCTGTATGATGATTATCTCATGCGTGTTGACGAAACTCAAGCCACAAAATGTGCATGGGTGTGGATAGCGCGCTCAGCGTGGCAGAAGGACATTAGAAAATGTCTGCACAGGTGCATACTTCCAATTATCAACAAAAAATGAATGTTATGCCCATCTATCTATCTATCTATCTAAACATTATATGTTATCATCAATGATATGTTCAGCAAACATATGTTATATGTCATTTTTTTCGAGTGTTACTTCTCATACATCCAACAGGTCGGAATAATTCATTTTATAAATAAGTATATAATCGTGACTTCCATGAATAGAATGGCCTCACAAGTATGGTTTAAAATTAAGTCGGCTGTATCAATACCACACCACTTCCCCAAGAGCCACATCAACCGATACACTTCTACACTTCACGGTGTTACATACAGGAACTTCTACGCTTCTCGTCGTAATGACGTTGAACCTAGACGAAAACACTTTTTTGATAATATTCTTTCATACAGTGAATTCACTTATAAGCTGTTTTTTTATGGCAATTTAATAATTATGTCTGCAATGGACATTATGTTTGAATTTTGTTTAAATATACATATTTTGAGGCGGTTTGTTTGTTTGAGAATTGAATTCCACTGCAAGTTCAGTATATGCTTGTAACTTATTATCTGATAGTGTTCCTTTTGTTTTCTTCAGTTCCTCCATGTTATTACGCCTGGTCAGTGATGCTGGATATTCGAGCAACTGGGGCGACGCTGCGACCATATACGACAGAGTCAGATTGCATGGAGGGCTGTGATCAGGATACCAACTGTGTTGGCGTCGACATGATCCTACCGTCTTCGAACTTCTGCTGGTTTTTCGTGGACAATGCCGTGAATAATATCATGGATGGTTCCACAATAAAACATGGAATTCGCACTTCTATTTGCCTGCCTGCTCGTGAGTAAGCGTGAATAACTGGTTCAGAGTAGTGTGTGAAGGACTTGCCATCGTGTACATTCAAAATAACCCCAAAAAACATACTCTGGTGACATTGTTCTACTTCATGAATAATCATATTACGTTTACATTTCTGCAAATCTTTATATTCCTACAAATCTTGGTATTATTCATCTGGAGTCAGTACTTTCATTTTTTTACAGCGGCATCATCTTTGCAGCCATTTAGTTTGTCAATGAGTTCTGATATTTTCGTCATGGAAACATTTTCCACTTTAACTTCGAATTTCTGAACAGAAATGTATAATTGTGTTGACGGGCAGTTACAAATTGCATGACGTATCATTTCAGTTGTACAGAAAAATCATTTATATATATAGTTAACACACTTGCCGCCTGCTGATGACTCCAGGGTGGGTTTTGATATGCATGTTTGTTGGGATGGTTGGTTATGCAGGATGTACAATGTACTTGTAGTTGGCATTGTAATAGAGGAAATATATGACGTCACATACTAGTGACGTCACTGGCCAGACATAAAGTCAGTACAGGTTCTACAGTCTCGTATGGTGTTTCTGTTCTGTTTTATTCAAATATCGGATGTACCCAGGTATGTATGTACCCTAGATTGGTTACTGTATCGGTAAAGCACATATGTTTAGCTCACAATACCTTTATGTGCAACGTAATTTTGCTCAAGTAAAAACATGAAGTATTAGTGGCGAGAGTCATATATTTACAACATGATTGTTAAGTGCCATCAAATTATATCTTGAGTAACATGTGCATGTCATTGTCAGAAATCAGACTCTCATAATGTTTTGTTTAGAATTGATTAGTTGTACATGTAATCATGCAGCGAAATTTTTCCTTGTTTCGTCTCTGAAATCATTTTGACTCAACTTTAGTCATGAAATACTGATAGTTTTTGGAAAAAGTGTTAATAGATTTCAAGGTGAATTATACCAATAGATAATGGGACATTTTGAAGTATATAACATGAGTGACCCAAGCCTGGTGAACGATATCATGTGAAATGTGTCGTATCATTCAATTACTTAAATATGTATATTCCTTTCTGATACAATTCAAATTGGGAACGGCAAAATAAATGTTCCTGTCTGTTCACAGCGTGTTACACAGAGTGGCATGCAAGTTTGGGTTACCATGGATATGGTGCCACAGAAAAACCCGAGTACCCAGATGAACTCTCATGTCTGACCGCATGCGCAATGGACCCGGGATGTTTGTCTGTGGATGTCAACAGAGATGTGGCCAGTGGAACTACATTGTGTTGGTTCTTCTCTGACGCAAACCCTTTCTTGGTCCAAATGGCACCGATCGACCACTTCGGGATATCTGTCACTAACTGTCGATGAGACACTGTTTTTCCCAATTATGTCATATGCATGTATGACACTGTAGCCCATGTGTGGATCACTATATGGGCTGATGAGCTACTCTTGTCCGTCGTCCTTGACTTTGACCAGGATTACATTGAGTGCTCAGCACAATTATGAACATGTACAAACTTGGCATTATCTGATCACATAGCACGCGTGCACAGTGTTTGAGTTGTATAATGTATCCAAGTTGTATGTGTGCGCTTGTACATATCGCAGTTTGACTTTATATTTATATGTGCCATTGTTTGCTTTTGAATCTAAATAAACAAAAATATGAAAACAAAGTCGCAAGAAATACCTAAATTTTAGCAGACCTGGCCATGTTCCGATTGTAAACAGTTCGTTTGAACAAAACATGACTAGATATTCAAATTTCTCTGTGATGTTCAACACATTTCCCAACATCATCATTCACAACATGAATATGATATGCTAGTGAATTGGACATGTTTCCGAAATGAGCACTATTTGTAGAAGAAAATGGCTTGAGGACGACATTTTAATGCATTTCTGAAATGGTGCAGATCGTAATAATTCTGATTTCGGTGTAAATTGCAAAATTCATTAGGTAGTTTTTCATCATTATCACTCATCCGTATTGATGTGAGTATCAATTTATTACCACCAATACATTATATACACACATAATAACGTAGACGTTCCCGTCGTTATTCCGCTAATCCTCTTGCATGACACGCCCCGCTTATCCAAGTGACGTCACGTTTGTGTACACTCATCCTGCATGTCGGCTAATGTTCCCTAATAATTCATACATGTGGTCTGCCAACAACTGCACTGTGATGTAATATATATTTTTTCCACATTGCGAATGAATCTTGCATGATATGGTTTTTCAAGGGAAAAAAAATGAACATCACTCCTTTCGAGAACTTCCAGTTACGGTTTATTTATTATCATCCATAATAGTCGCTGAAAGGTAGACCCCATAAACTGAACCCATTTTGACATGTGTTTTGCAGTAAATATTTGGAAAATTGGGGGGGGGGGGGGCAAAAATGTTTTCAGATGGGTACTTGCCTGTCACAAATGACATACCAACTGAATATATGGATACTGGGGCAAAACACCGAAAACAGTGGATATTTTAACTACTTGTTTCCATATTAAATTCTACTTCAAACATACAGGGTTAGGGATTCCCAAAAATGTCTGTGTTACATCCAAAATAGGCTGGGGTTATGATACAATGTACGAGTGTTGTTTTATAGAAACAGTTCAATTTGAAATTTATATTTTGTAGCCTTTTGGCTTGTGATTAGGTACTAATGTACTTGTCATATATCTATTACATGGGGTTTGTTTCGGATTTGTAAATTATTTTCATAGGTTGTTGTTGTATACTAATTCCATCAGGTGTACAGTAGAAACAACTACATTTACCACACTGTCTGCCCCTGATGACGCCAGTGTGTCTTTTGACAAAGTATTTGGTTGTGCCTTGTTTCTATTGCAAAATGTTGTATTTTACGTTTGGTATTGGAATCATCAAAATTTGACTGTTTTGGTGGTAATAGATTGATACTTACATTATATATGAGTTTTGAAATACGTGCACTACCATGGCTGAGAGCAAAATATTAAAAAAATGGCACTGACTGACCTGTTGTATCCCGGTTGGTTGGAGCGCTGATGGGAAAAAGTTACCGAACGATTCTAGTAGAAAAAGAAGTGATAGAGTCTTCATGAAATCAGGCATCAAATGGTATGGTCATGCATTGTATCCTGGTTCTTGTATGTCATATTTTAGGAAATGAAAATCATGTTAAAGTTAGGATCACTTTTAGAATTGACAAAATTTATTCATTCTGCGGTAGCTTTATTTTGTCTATAGAATAAGATATCGTACAAATTTGGGTCTGAAAATGTGTATTACGTGCCTAAATAGAGTTGCCGAATCAAGATTCAAATAATTTTTTTCCTCAAAGCGGCCCGCCTTGGAAGCGATTTCTACACACAGTTTCGTGACGTCATTGGTATTTGTTTAGATACTGTAGCAACCGGCAATGTAGGCAGGCCGATCATTCTCTATCCACTGTTTTCATGCACGATTAACGGCAATTTTCTGAGTATCTGTTGTCGAACTGTGCATATTTTCTTTATATTGCTGACTCTCTCGAGATGTAGTTTCAAGTTTGCGTGACAAACAAGAATGCTAAATTTGGCTGATTTTAAAATTGATTCCAACTTTAATAAGCAACGCATGACTGATTTCTCCAATATACATGGATTACTTATGGTGTTTAGGATTACTTATGGTGTTGTGTTTCATGGAAAATACCTTCGGTTTGGCTGGAGCAGACGTCAAGTGGAGAAATCCGGAGATGTTACTCGGCTGACGGCAGCAGGAAAACTGGGGGTGATTATCGTGGAAATCTCGTGAGGCAGGCGTGAGGACAGACTGTACTAAAGTTGTCGGGGGGGGGGGGGGGGGCATACTCTAGGTGGCGGTAGCGGCTGGACGGCGCCACACTCTCCTCGGTTTACTTTTAGGTGGTAGTCACGGGGATATTCACCTCTAGTTTTAGTTCCGACTTCCAGTGGTGTTTGGCTGAGTGTTCATGCTTCCAACATGTGGACTGTAGGTCTGGAGAATACAAAGTCCTCCTCGGGAGAATTTGGTCAGGCTGAAAGTCCGCCATGTTCAAGTCAACAGTTCGAGAGGACACAGAGTCAACCGTAACGTTGGGCAGGCGGAAGATCCGCTCCCTTTTCGAGTCACTGTTCAGTAGAGTTCGCATTACTTCTTGGATGGGCGGAAGGTACGCCCCCTGGTGAGGAATAGGCTCAGGTAGATACATCCCTCCCGAACAACCTTCACGCGTTGATCCAGGTCTGCATGATGACCATCAAGGGCACCAGGTTCCGGATGCGAGCGATGTGTCTCACGATGGGTCCCATGTCCCAGGGCCGGGCGAACTTTTACAGAGCACTTGTGAGATGTAATGTCCATCTTTTGTTGGGTCTTGTGAGATAGAATGACCATCCACCGATGGATGCCGTGAAATGGAATATCCATCCACTATCAGGTCCTGTAAGATGGTAGATCCATCCACTGACAATGGATCCAAACCTATGTGCTCGGTGAGAGATTTTCGAGTCCTTATTCGTTTTTTGACTGTTGGACTTTGGGACTTGGTGGCAGAGTCATGGAAAGACTGCGTAGTTGCGCACAGTCTCTCTTGTAGTGTCCAAGATCCCCACAATGGAAGCATCTGGACTGTGGGGATAATGACATCTGAAATGTCTGTGAAGGTGTCATTTCCAGAGCTTCCCTTGGTGTTGGTTGGCCTCCATTACCTCCATCCCGTGCTCTCGTCTGCTCCAACTCCCGTAACCACATTTCTGCAACACTTTCTGCCATTTCCACATTTCTGCAACACTTCCTGCAGTGTTGCGAGCAGGACTGGTTGGCCTGGCTGGTCGGACTGGAGACTGTGGAGTACGTTGTGGAGAGAATGACACCTGTCTCACCACGAAAGATCGACTTCCAACGACTTTGCTGTACCACATTTCACAAATTTCAGTGCCTGGGACAGTGTCTGTGGATTCATCTCACTAGCCAAGAGAGCTGCCGACATGTCCTTACACCCAGCCAGAAACGCATCTGCAGTGAGTGTTTGAACAGTTTTGTTGTTGACTCCCGCATACCCATATATCATTAGTGCATAAACACGGTCTGCAAAGATCTCAATTGTCTTGCCTCCTCCTGTCTCACCCCGGATAACTCCCTCCTCAGCATTTAAGGTGCTGCTCCCTGGTCAAACCCCTTTTTCAAGTTATGGACGAGAAGTTTGTAACTGCTTTTGACAGGCGATGGTCTGGCCTGCGAATAGTCGACGACACGACGAAGAGAGTTTCAGCAGTTGTGTTCTCTCAGACCACCGGTAATTCTTTGTGAGAAACTTTAACATAAAAATGAAGGATCTCCACTGAGTTGGGTCTCCCTCAAAGGTGCTCAATTCTGGTATCTGCGGCCCTTTCTCCTCCTTTTTCCTTCAACTTTGGGGACGGCGTCGATCACAGTCGTCACTGGAATCAAAAGTCGAACTACAGAAGAGGAAGTCACTTCAACACTGGGCTGACGTTTTCCCCACTGTTTCGTTGTGACAACTTTGTCCGTTGATGTCGAGCTTCGTATAGAAGGCTTGTCCGATTTGTTGGTGGGCTCCTTGTGGTCCTGGCTAGAGGAATGGGAAGTCCGTCCCACCTGCTTTGGTTTTGTGTGGCTTCGCTCAGAATTGGTTTGTTCTTCTTTGATTTTTGAGCAGTACATTCTATCTGTTGGGATCACATGTTGCACAGGTGTCAGAATTTCGCTTAGCTCAGATGATTTCTTGATAGTATGATCCCATGACTCGGATGGATCAGGCTTACGTGGTTGGGAATCAATTCTCATCCCAACAGGTTTAACTTATTTGTTCCTGTTCAGTCTGCCTGCTGAATAAAGAGGAACCATGCGTGTCTGAGAAATCACCTCTGGAGCCAGTATAGGAGTGGTGATCAAAGTCTCGTTCACGCTGTACCCTGGAGTGTATCGTGAGGCTCTCTCCCACATCATCAAGATGTGCTGTCATCACATCCAATTTGTTACAGACCTTGTCGAACAATTGACACTGGTTAGATACCAGGCTGTCGAACTTTCCAAAGAAACGGTACATCATGTTGTCTCGGTGAGCACGGGTTTCTTCGAAATACCTGCTCCGGTTGTAATATGCCTGCTGCATCTGACTGACGACAGTAGACTCCGCCCTGTCTTCAACGCTGGGATGAGCCTTCGGGGATGTTTCCACTGGTTGCTGATGGAACCCATTATCAGAAGAAAGCTGCAATGTGACAATCTCGTCAACTTCAAGTTGATGCCATGTTTCAGCAGAACTCCCGAAGCCAGATCTAGACGTTCTAGTGTGAGCGGACCACGAGTACGTTCTCAGACGATTGCTCTCGCTTTCTGGGGACCGATTCCATGGATAGCCATCAATTCATCCTCTGCTGCCAACGGGAAGTTTATTGTTTGGCCAGTCATGGTCTGAACATTTTTTTCCTAACTGCTTAATTATGCAACTAGTGTTAGTAATAATCGTCAATCAATGATTCAAGAAACCAAAGAATGTCCTCGATTACTATTCCACAATAATTTAACAGATTTTTATGACTATAGCACACTAAATCAGTTACTAACAGTTGTAATTGGTAATCAAGGTAGGTCCTTGATATTTTAGTTTTGTAATCAACGAGAATTATTCTAACAATATGCTAAATTGAAGATGTTATGTGTTTTTAAACAGATAACACGAACTTGATAACTATCAACAAGTCTGATAGCTAATTTATATCACAAGTGTAATGACAATGTCAACAATAATATTAGCAATTCACAAAACGACCAGTTTTATATTAAAGTTAAGTAAATACGTACTTTATACAAATTGTCAAAATGTATACCGAAAGAAATGATTGTAATAATTGCTCTCAAGCGGTAACGGCTGGACGGCACTACTATGGCAACAATCCAGGGCACAAGTATCATACACTGCACCTTAATAGTAATAATACTACTAATCGTCCACTAAATGAATCCGTCATTTAATCCGCGTGTCACCTTTTCAATCCTTATTATTACCAGTTACTGAGATGTTACCTGTAGGTTTGAGTCAAAATACTGTGACGATATTTACCAGCGCAGTGAACTCGAATGGAAACAGACCGAACTCAAATGACATTCACACCGCAAATTAGGGCTCAAATGGTCAATGACGTTTACTGTTCGTGGCCCGCTAAACTTGTGCAATGGAAGTGGTCAATTTCTCCAAACACTGAGGAAGTAGGCCATATAAATTTTAGCATGTTGAGCAAGCGGTATATCATATGACACTGACCGTTTGGTCTTTATGTATGCTTGTAGGCATATCAAAATTATGCTTGTAGGCATATCAAAATTATGCTTGTAGCAAATGCGGCAATAAAATAGCTTCATGATAGACGGATTTTGTGCTCGACACAACTGATAATAATAGTAATAACAGGTATCTGTAAGGCGTTGAGATGATTTCTGGCCCGACTTGGATGATTTGAAGCCTGACATGGTTCATGTGAGGCCCTCTACCAGTTTTGAGTGTAGGTTGAAACCATCCTTTCTATACCACAAACCAGCTACTATAGACGTATTTGGTAGTTAGACATTTAGGTCACCAACAAGTTCAAACTGGGCTCCATCAAGTTCATCTACCGCGGATTGTAACATATCTAAAGTTTCTACAAACTTAGATGTCTGGTCATGGTTACCGTGTTGATAAAATGGGATGTAAACATTAACTTCAGATGGACAGTGTCACCACCGCAATCCAGCACTTTCACTCCAGTGATTCGATCACTCTGACATTCGATATTCTGATAACTGTAACCAGGACTAGTGCTACAAATAATACTGACCCCACCAAAGGGCCTATCTTTATAGTCTGCATCACAATGTAACATGCCAGACTTAGAGACCGTATGGTAATCAGAACCATTCGGTAAATCACACTCATGTAATGCTTTGTCAACAAGGTGAAGATCAGGCCCACTTTGAATATGTTGTGTATCAAAAAAATATTCCAATGAATAAAATATTTTTCCCTACTCATCCAACAAACATACCTATATAAATATATAATTGATGAAATCTACTGATTACTCACATGCTATTATAAAGAAAATTGTCCCAGTATTTTCTTTAAAGTGTTCAATATCTTCGCAAATCAGTACCAAGGACTTGGCGACACTGGCGAGGGAATTGAGAGCCCCCACGTACGTTTCAATCATTTGAAGGACTCCCCCACGAATATCGTTCGCCTTTTGTCGCAAGTCCAGTGTTATAGCAGTTTGCCGTTCAAATCAATTATACATTTGTTGCCACTGCGCAAATTTCTCGCAAATTTGTTGTACTGTGTAAACTGCACTAAAATCATTTCATAATTAAATGACGCCAACGCTTGATGTAAAAACTCCAGTTCTATGTACTTTACAATTTCCAGACTTGAAGCAAAGTGAGAACGAAGCATTGACCAAACACAATCAGTAGATATCGATATTGCTTTCCATGACATGACAGTTAAATGATTAAATTTAACAATTTAAATGAGATTCGATAATGGTAAGACGAAGGCGGGAAAGCAGGCAATAGAAAGGACAGTGCTAATATGCATGATGTTTTTATATTACAATGACCCATTACTCTTCATCAGTAAAAAATCACTAAATCATGTTTGGTCAGTGGCTTGTTTTCACTCTGCTTTGGGTCTTGTAAATTTAATGCAACTGTGCAATGCATACAACAGGAGATAAAACAGCAAACGTTGGCGTCTTCTAATTATGAAAGCACTTTAAGCTATAAATTTTGACTTCTATATTTAAATGGAAGCACTGCAGATGAACGCATGTTTAAAGAATTAGTGCATTATACGTACAGACGAAAGCGGTGAAACTGACTGAGCATGTAATAGACACGTGAAATATCAGGAATGTATACTGCATTACCATTGAATCCATGTGACATGCTCAAATGCATAGAGGTATGCTTGAAATTTTCCCTCTCTCTCTGTCCCTTTCACGGGCATGTTTCATCCAGAACTAAAAAACTAATGAAAGAGATCCCACCCACTCATCATTTCGTGGGCAGTACACAAAACAATGCATGACTGTTATCGAAGTTGAAGGTATGACAACAGAGTGGATCCCTTCCACTGTTTTTTGTTCTTTAATACCATTCTATAGCCTGTTTACAGCTTTAAGTGTGACCACTCTGTATAATAATACTCAACTTGTGGTGAGCTCAGCCAGTCGTGTCGATCACCTGACCGTTTACACATGCATGGGACATTGTGAATTTTGTTGACAAGACATAAAATTGAGTATTAGTGCTTTCTCACTTGACTCAATCGACCAAGGCCCATACATATATTACCTATGTATTATATTCCCAACAAGAAGTCCCTCAAATCTCACATTACATCGTGAACTATTTATTTGAAATGTGGATTGGTCATCTGTGTTTTACCATACGCAAATGTACATGAGTCAAAATAAGTCATATTTTTGTTTAATTATATCTGAACGTTGCTTATTATATGTTCATGCAAATGAATCAGTGCAACATCTGGCTACAGAGCTCCTGGATTGTTGTCATACTTAATCCTAAACATTGGAGAAACCAATCATGCGTAGCCTAATAAACAAGATTTTCAGTCCCTGAAATATGATATACGACAACATGGATACACTGAAGGAATATTCCATTCGATGGCTGATTTGATGAAGACTCTATCACCGTTTTTTCATTCAGTAACTTTTGGCCATCAACGCTCCAAGCAACCGGGCTACAACAGGTCAGTCGGTACCATTTTTGTATATTTTGCTCTCAGCCATGATAGGGTTGGTATTTGAAAAATTATGTGTAATACAAAGTTGTATTGATTAAATGGTTATTGTTGTTTTCCGCGGCCCGCGGTTGTTTCTCGTTGTTTGTCTCAATAAACCCAACATCCTATTATTGTGTTCAGTTGCTAGGTATATCATTCTCTCCACATCTACTCTCATACCCCGTTTGTACACCGGGCGTCCCAGCAGTGAGTTTAGTATGTGAGTAGCCATCGGGGCCCAAGTATCATACACTGCTCCTTAATACTACTCGTCCACTGAAAACATACCATTTAATCCGTCTCGTACCTTTTTAATCCTTATTGAATATAGAGGAAGGCGCAGGATATGATACTTGGGCCATTATTCTCCTATAAAGCTGGGTCCTTTTTTGTATTGTGTCAGATTTACCTGCTCGGCTGCACCAACTGCAAATTTTTTTTTATCCCGCCCCATCCCTCCCATGCTGTTATATGTATTGATCATGTGTCTCAATTGTAATTGTATACACAAATTATGAAGCCTACATTGGCTGTACCATAGACATTTTTGGGAATCCCTAACCCTGTATGGCGTAAAATTTTATATGGAAATAACCGGCTAAAATGTCCACTATTTATGGTATTTTGTCCCCCAGTATCCATATATTGATTTGGTATTACACTTGTAACAAGCAAGTACCCATTTGATAGTGTTTTTTGGTCCGATGTCTTCTAAACGGTGGTACGCTGGTATACTGGTACAAGCATTGTGAGGCTTATTGAGGCATACACGAAATGAGCAGTATTGTTCAGTTCATGCACCTTGCAACTGCCTTGCAATGCTTGTACCAGCATACCAGTGTACCAGCGTTTAGAAGACATCGTTTTGGGTCCACCAATTTTCAAAATATTTACTGCAACACATATGTCATCACAGGTTCAGCTTATGGGGCCTGTTTTTAAGTCCACATGGCCGAAGCCAGGTTTCAGTTAAACATACAATATCACCATGTGAAACCAGATTTAAACCTTTACAATTAAAACTATGAATATTAAAATGTTCAGACACAGGGTGGGAATCACCACCTGCTGTAAGAGTCTCTGTTTCTGTCCAATGGGTCGGCGTAGTCTCCGGAGTCACCATATCGCAGGGTGTGGCGCTGGTCACAGTCGTCCGAATAGTCATCGTGGGCTGCGTAGCTTGACTGCTCCCGCCGGTCGCAACGATCACTGGTCCAGGGTCGGGTGTCGAGAGACCGTTGCCAGCGAGATCACTCACCCTCGCTTTCTCTGTGGGGGTCGTTGGGGTCTACCTGGTTACGGGAGGCTTTCCCAGGTCTGCTTCCGGCTGTGGATGGAGTCGGTCTTTTACGAGGGGACCAGGAGCCAGCAACCCAAAATGGCCGTACGTTCACGCCATGGGGCCAGTTCTTCGGGTCAAGAATCTTTGGGTTCTCATGCACAGGGCGTCAACACAGAAGGAGCGTTAGCCATTGGAGTTAGAGAGCTCTGACACTCTGATAGTGTCGGGTATACCCAGACTCTGCTTGTGGTAGAAAACATCCTGCTCAGAATTGTCAGCATCATGATTGCCGACGTATGCTTTGAAGGTCGAGGTGTTGACCGCTCTCGGTTTGATTAGAACATCAAAAGTACTGTATTGATGTTCTAATAGAAGGTTCGATTGATAGTATGCCAGAGGAATTCGGGCGCACGTAGACCTTTGGATTTTGTGTTTTGATACTGACCAAAAGTTGTGCCAACGTATGAGACGTCTTGATCTTGAGGGAATTCTCGGCAGCAGGCCTCTTGTCAGCGGTTCTCTCTCTTTACCAGTACCGGAGCTCAGATCAAGGAATAATACCAGCACAAACCACATGCCACTTTTAAACCAGTTTCATTTGTGTGCGTCAGTGTGATACTCCATAAAATATATACTGCCATAAAAAGACTGATACAAAACATTTGCCACTCACATATTCAATTCTAACCACAACAAACCTCAGAAGATTTTCCATTATATTCGCTAGGATACACTTCTTGTTGGTATGGGTAATTACTTTGAGATACTGACCGTGAAGACTGACCGTGAAGGCCTTTCAGACCTTCTACACTTGTCTAGCAATGTACTAACAGTGACCATGTCCTGTGTTACTCCCGCTACGGGGCTCCACTTTTGTGATCAAAATGCTCAAGTTATGAGATCTCCCCAGGGTGAGACATAATCGGTTATCCAAAATGCTCTTTGCCAGGTGGCTGTACCCTATGTGTAATGATTCCCACGACACGACGCGACACGAGCCCGTAGTTTCAACAGAAGAGATCGGTAGAAGTAGCACAGACTTTATTCTTCAATCACAGGTCACAAGAATATTGCTCACTTCTCGGGTACATATCTTCTCATCTCCGTGAAACTAAGTACAAGAAAACATAGATACAATTTAGCATACAAAATTAGCATTGTACATGCCCTTATTATCGCTCAACTCAATTTGTCGGCAATTGCAGAAGAAATGTGTTTATAATACCCGACAAGACTTATATCTACTCATATTTCAGCATATATTGACACAAAATATTCAATTATTAAACATATTTTACCTCTTTTGGCGGGCTAACAACGAATACACAACACACTCTTTCGTACAAGTTTTCCACCTCAAACTTGCCGGATCGATTCGTACCCAAAATTCGATTGTGTCATAACGCCACCAATACAAAAAAGAATTCGATTATCACCAGAATAAATCCTATATAAACCAAGTATCATAACGCACTGTTTCATCCCGGCCCCTTAAATGTATTGAACCTCATACATTTACAATTAATTCTTACAATATCAAGATCTACATCATCGTGATCATGAGTCTGTACTCTCTAGATGCACCAGTTTGTGGATAGGTCGCACCTTCGTACCTCCAGCGACTCTAACCTTGACTGTACGGACATGTCCTCGCCTATCCGGAAACGTCTCAATGACACGACCCAAGGGCCACTGACCTCTCGTGGTGTTCTCGTCGACCACTAGGACCAAATTGTCAACTTCAAAGTTTCTCTTCGATTTAGACCACTTTTGACGTTCCTGAAGTGTCGGCAAATACTGTTTTATCCAGCGCTTCCAAAAGATATTTGCCAAGTACTGAGCTTGACGCCACCACCTCCTGTGGTAATTGTCATTCGGGTTGAAAACTCCGAGTGGCAGACAAGAGTTCGGCCTCAACAACAAGAGGGTATTCGGGGTCAGTGGTGGATCATCAGCCGGATCTTCCCCCAAACTTGTTATCGGACGATCGTTCATGATCTTCTCAGCCTCAACCATGAATGTGTGCAAAGCTTCATCAGAGAGAGTTTGTTCACACAGCAGAGCCTTCAAGATCCTCCTCGTACTTCTAATTAAACGCTCCCACACACCACCCATGTGGCTCGCACTAGGGGGATTAAACTTCCACTCAATTTCCTGTTGAGACATCACCGAGTTCAAGTGTTGTTGATTCCATTCTGACAAGTGCTCTCTGAGCTCACGATCACCACCTCGAAAGTTTGTTCCGTTATCGCTGAACACAATAGCTGGGCGTCCTCGTCTGCTGATAAATCTTTGAAAAGCGCATAGGAATGAATCAAGTTCAAGAGAATGCGACACTTCAATGTGCACTGCCCTGGTGTTGAAGCAAGTGAATAGACAGCCATAGCGCTTGCCACTACTTCGTCCGCGTCGTACTAAAAACGGTCCAAAGTAATCAACTCCTGTGAAGTTGAATGGTGGCTTGCCCCTAGTAAGTCGTTCTATTGGCAACGGTGCCATCAGTTGTTGTCCTCTGGGAGCATTCACACTCTTGCAGTGAACACATGTTGCAAGCACACGGCGGACTGCTGATCGTCCTCGGATGATCCAAAATCGCTCCCGTACCAACATCAAAACCTGAGCTGGCCCTTGATGTCCACAAATTCTATGGTAATGACGGATTACCATATCTGTGACACAGTCTCTGTTTGGAAGAATTATCGGATGTCTCAACTCATAACTCACTGGGGCCCGATCTATCCTTCCACCAACCTTTATCAAACCATCTTCTTTCACAGGGTTCAAGGAACGGTAGTTTTTCAATTTCGTCTCCATTTCGTCTCTGTGTTGCACATATTTGATGATGTCATCTGATGCCTCTCTCAGCTCCTCTACTGTCATGAGAAATTGAACTCTTGACATATCGATATCTTTCTCAAGAAAACGCTTTTTACAGTAAAGCTTGAAATGTCTCATCCACACGACCGCTCTCTGTAGCTTCATCCAGTCAGAGTAATGCTTGAGAAGCTTCTCAAAAGCGGGCACGTCATCAGTTGTCCTCTGATCAGTAACTTGTGCGGCATTGGCTTTGCACTCAGACTTGACTTCAGTATCACCCTCAAGCAGGTCAGAACTAGTTCCTGGTTCCACTGGCCACTCAGACTCTCTTTGCCGCAAAAATTCCGGCCCCTCTAACCAGGAGTGACATGTCACCATCTCTTGAGCTCTCAGACCTCTTGATGCATGATCTGCAGGGTTGAGTTCAGACCTCACATGTCGCCACTGTTCAGGTTCCGTATTCTCTCGAATCATAGCTACACGATTAGCTACAAAAGTCTGAAATCGTCGGGTGTTGTTCCGTATATACTGAAGAACGATCATACTATCACACCAGAATACTGAGGAACCTAGTGTCAAGCCCATCTCCCGTCGCAGCAAGATGTCTAATTTCACAGCAACGACAGCAGCCGCAAGTTCCAGTCTTGGTACTGTCATTGTTCTCATTGGTGCCAGTTTTGTCTTGCCCATCATAAAACAGCAGTGGATGTCTCCGGCTAGGCTCACAACTCTCAAGTAGGACACTGCTCCGAGAGCCTGCTCTGATGCATCGCAGAAGTGATGCAGCTCTGCTACCATCATTGTGCCAAACTGTGGGGGAACTAGGCATCTATTCAGTCGCAATTCTTGTAAATTTGGGAGATCCTCAAGCCACAACATCCATTTCTGTTCGTTGTGTGTCTCAATTTGGTCATCCCATCCCTTTTCTGATTTTCGGCACTCATCTTGGAAGACAAGCTTAGCCAGCAACACAAAAGGTCCAACAATCCCGAGCGGATCATACACCGAGCTCATAATGCTCAGAACCCCTCTACGAGTACATATGGCTTCCTTCTTCTTGATGTGGATTCTGAATTGGTCATTCTCTGTGTCCCAGTGAACACCCAGAGCTCGCTCGACTGGCAATTCAGCTCCAAGTTCCAGTGATTTGAACTGTTTGTCTTGTTCTTCTGCAGGTATTGAGCTGACAACTTCGCGACTGTTCGATATCCATTTCGTCAGCCGGAACCCACCTCTCGATAGCAGATCACACAACTCTGTGATCACACGGAGTGCAGTTTCATCATCACATACCGAGAATAAGCAGTCATCAACATAAAAATTGTTGAACACAATTTTCGTTACATCAGAAGGGAAACTTTGTTCGTTGTCAGTTGCTGTACGTCTCAAGGCATAGTTCGAAGCACTCGGGCTCCAGACGCCACCGAAAAGATGACAGGTCATTCGATACTCTACAACTGGCTGACCCGGATCTCCATCGTGCCACCAAAGGAACCGTAAAGCATCTCTGTGGTTCTTCTGAACTCGTACCTGGTGGAACATAGCCTCGATGTCCCCAATAGCAGCAACAGGACCTTCTCTGAACCTCAGCAATACCCCTATCAGCTTGTTCGTCAGGTCTGGTCCCTGCGCCACCTGCTTGTTCAAGGATACCCCATTGCAGTCTGCAGCACAGTCGAAGACAATACGAAGTTTCTCGGGTTTATTCGCATTGTGTACATTATGATGGGGAAGATACCACAAGACTGGCCCTGGTGGATCGTCACTTGGAACCTCCTCTGCATAACCTTTACGCAGTAAGTCATCTATCCCCGCCTTGTATCTTGCCTTCAGTGTTTCATCTCGACGGAGACGTCTGCCCAAACTCCGTAGGCGCTTCTCAGCCACCTCGCGACTATTGTTGCTTGCCCTCGCTGATTCCGCCATATCTGAAAATGGAATTGACATCTCGTAATGTCCATCTACAGTGAGGTTTGCTGTCTCATTCCATTCTTGAATCACCTTCTTGTCCTCGACTGACATCACAGTACCATCACCAGGAACATCATCCAGCTTCCAGAACCGTTCAACCTGAGACTGCAGATAGACTTCTGGATTCTGACGCGCATCAACAAAAGCACAAACAGTTGAAATATCTGACAGGATATCACCTTGATCAACAGGGCCATTTACAGTCCACCCAAGCACTGTTCTCACAGCATATGGCTCGTTGTCTCTTCCACGCTTGACTTCCAAGGGCATCAGTGCCAATGGATTATCTTGGCCGATCAGTAATTTTACATCTATATCTCTCGGCATCAACAATCCTCAAAGGTGAGACCATTTCTCAATGTCAACGTCTCCGACCCCACATGCATTCAAATTCGGAAACTTGTCCAGCGCCAAAACACCACTCAGCAAGATGTGCTTTCCTGTCAGTTTACTGGCTACTTCGAGATTAACTTCGCTCGCATGCATTGATTTCCCTTCGTTCAGTGTCTCCAGAGTAAGTTCAGTAGGCTTCCTATCAAGATCTAATTGGTCGACCAATGATTTTGCACAAAATGTGCGGTTGCTTCCGGGATCCAAAAGTGCATAGGTCTTGAGCTCTTTGCCATTTCCTCTAACGATTACAGAGACAACAGGTAAGGCAACTCGCCCTCTACCAGACCTCATAGCCGCAAAACTTGAGACTTCTTGTGATGGTTGCTTGGAATCTCCATCTTGTGACCCAACAAACACGTCATGTAGAACCTTTGAGTGCTTCTTGCCACAGTCACATGGCTGGAATCTGCACCATCGAGCCAAATGACGACTGGCCATGCAGTTGTAGCAAAGTCGGAAACGTTTCACAACCTTCAATTTCTCGTCTGGGGTCATTTTCATAAACTTCTCACAAGAATTCAGCATATGATCCTTAGAGCATAAAAAACATCGGATCTGATCAATATGCTTCTCATCAGACACTTTTGGACGTTTATCAGGTACATGAACATTGAAGCTAGTACTTTTAACCTTGGCATGTGGTGCCTTCTCTTTATGCTTTCTGTCATGGTGTTTCTCTGACACGTGCCCAAACACAGGATCGTTCAACTCTCTTGCTACCTTATCAAGAAATTCTACCAACTTCTGTATGGTAGGATATTGGCCAGAACTGTCTCTTATGTCAACGACAAGTTTTCTCCAACGACCTTGAAGGTGAGCCGGAAGTCTTCCAACAATTTTCGCCATTCTCAACCTGGAATCGATCTCCCCAACCATCTTCATCGCTTGTAATGTCTGAACACAAGTTCTGATGTCATCTGATAGCTCCTGCAGAACCTCACCATCATATGGCTTGACCGGAGGTCCGTCACAGACCTTCTTCACCCAGGCTTCAGAAATCACATACTCGTCTCCAAATCTTTCAGCCAGTATCTTCCTAGCCTTGACGTAGCCCTCAGTGTGTGACATGAACGCGCAGCACTCAATTACTTTTGCAGCCTTTCCCGTACAGTACTGGAACAGAAGACTCAGCTTCTGACTATCACTGACCAGAGTGTCACCAATACTGCTGTCAAAAGTGTGCATAAACTTCCAGAAGCTTAATGGACTCCCATCAAACGACATCAAGTTGACCTTGGGTAGGCTCATAACGTCGATCAACTTCTTCTGCTCGCTGTACACATCTGGCATCTGAGCATCTGTACACGGTCGCGTGTTCATTTCACTATCTCTGGTGTACATGGGCCTCTGTGGAAACTTGTATTCTTTGGCTAGAGGATTCAAACTCATCCGCACCGGCTCTGTTGGATTGGCACTACCTGGTACTGGTGTGGCATCTATTTGCACAGTGGGGTTACAATCGGGCTTCTCATGCAAGTTTCTCGCATCTTCAGTGACCACCTTAGCCACCGTGTTACCTCCATCAACTTCTTCACCCATGTACTTAGCCAGGGTCAGCTCTTCAGCTTCCACAGCTCCAAATTCGGCCTCAAGTCTCATACGATCAAGCTTCATGTCTGTCTCTTTCCTTATTCTCTTCATCTCAGCTTGTTTCTTCTTCTGGCTTAGTTCCAACTCGAGAAGCTCATCTTCCTTTTCTTGTTCAAGTTGCATCTGCTGTGACTCTAATTCTTGTTGCTGAATCTGAAAACGTAATTTAGCTTCAATAGCAGCTTTCTTAGCTGCGGCTCGAGCTCTAGCACTTGATGTACTACTACGCACACTTGTCGTACTGTGAGCGGCAGTCTCTCCCAATTTCATATCATTATCAAGTGTCATAGCAGTCCTTATGCTATCATATCTTCTTTGTGCATCTTTTACCCCATCTTCAAGTTCTGTGTACTGTTGGTCACATTTTCTCAATTTACTGGGATCAACTTTTGAAGCCAAATCTACATATTTGCTATGTGCTATAGCGAATGAACCAAATGCATCCACCAATTTGTGCATATGTTCACCAAGTTCTTCATCTGGTGCAGACTCCTCCATGGAGTGCAGCAATTTCTTATATTGTCGTGATACATTTGCCATATAACCTTTCCTACTGCTGTACAGCTCATGTAACCTTTCACTTTTCACACCATCTAGGTCATCCATGATTGATCACCGTGAACTGTTTTGATTTACCACTGTATTAACCTGTTTTGACCACAACTGAGGCTTAAATTACAATACAAGCCTTCACTTAGGACTTTATTTACAATACAAGCCCTGAACACAAAATACCCTTGTTGCTTTCACATCAAAACAATTAATCAATCACTCAGGACCTCATTTACAATACAAGTCCTGGCCACAAAACATTCAAGATCAACATACAACATACATGTATATCATCATCTGCCAACAATGTTCAACATGTCACAGTCTTTAGGGCAGTGATCCATTAGCTCCAGAATCTAGTTCTGTAGCGATCCACGCTGTCTTGGAATTCCACGTCAGCACCCAGATGATATTCACGAACCCTCGGTCGACTCTCCACGATGTCCAGATTCACGTGTTCACGTCCTTCACGTCCACAACAACACGTACGTCCACCAGATCCAGACCCTAAGAGTTTCACTATGTAATGATTCCCACGACACGACGCGACACGAGCCCGTAGTTTCAACAGAAGAGATCGGTAGAAGTAGCACAGACTTTATTCTTCAATCACAGGTCACAAGAATATTGCTCACTTCTCGGGTACATATCTTCTCATCTCCGTGAAACTAAGTACAAGAAAACATAGATACAATTTAGCATACAAAATTAGCATTGTACATGCCCTTATTATCGCTCAACTCAATTTGTCGGCAATTGCAGAAGAAATGTGTTTATAATACCCGACAAGACTTATATCTACTCATATTTCAGCATATATTGACACAAAATATTCAATTATTAAACATATTACATATACCTCTTTTAGCGGGCTAACAACGAATACACAACACACTCTTTCGTACAAGTTTTCCACCTCAAACTTGCCGGATCGATTCGTACCCAAAATTCGATTGTGTCATAACGCCACCAATACAAAAAAGAATTCGATTATCACCAGAATAAATCCTATATAAACCAAGTATCATAACGCACTGTTTCACTATGTATCACAGTTAAAAGAATATATTACGGATTTATCATTATATTTCATTGTGATTTCTGTAATTAAGTTATCGGCTTATCGCTGAGTTTTATTTTATCAAGAACATTCATTTGCAAGTTCAGAGTAGGCGTGGTGTGCTCTCGAACTATATTGAGGGGAACCAGTTAATGAGCCACATGTTGTTCTGAACAGTATTCTGGTGAGAAGATTAGGCTTAAAATGATTGTTGATTCATAATAGATGTAGAATCAATACCCAGTATTAAGTGTTCCGAGCAAACAAAACAGGGTCCGTTATCCAATCTCATAGTCCGGGGACAGAAAGTCATATCAGGCATACGAAGTGAGAGAAAACAAAAATGACAGGGAAACTCATGAACCCCCATCAATGGCCATTAGGAGGTGAAATCAGGTGTTCCGGAAAGAGTGAGCATTTCCTGCCCCACTTGTGGCACCCGTCATAAATTCACCAAAATTAACATGAAAATATATTTAGTTGCATGGCAGTCATGAATTTGGTGTATTTATCAACCAGATCATGATGACGTCCGTAGAATGTCTTGAAGGCAGCTATAAGTATTGGTAAAACATATCCTTGTCGCAGCAGTTTAGAGACTAGATGGGCACTTCGATAAATAAAGTCCACATATGTGCAACTAGCTCTGGAATAGCGTATAACTTGAGAAACAAACACACCATATGCTGGTGACATAGGAATGTTGCTGCTTAGAAAAGGGAAATTTACTATGGAAAAATTGAAATCATCACGTTTGTCATAAAAACTAGTTGACAGGTTAGAATCATTATCAATTTTCAACCTTAGGTCTAGATAGTTGGAAAAATTAGTGGAATCTGTAGTGTCCTCAATTTCAAGTTCCTTAGGATATAATTATGACATCCAAATAATCACCAAACATGGGATTATTTAGCGACAATACATCGTCTATGTATCGAAAAGTAAAACTGAAATTACATGTTAGTTTCTTAGAACTTCCTCTTTGTAAATGTTGGATAAAATCTGATTCATATGAGTATAAAAAACAGGTCTGCCAATAATGGTGCACAGTTTGTACCCATGGGAATACCGGCCCATGTAGCGCAGGTTACTATTTCTTCTAAATTCAATGAAGATTAAAAATGTGCCAGACAGATTAAATATGGTATACATGTACATTCAGATGGTGAGTAGTATTAGTAGAGTAAGTTCCGCTACTTGGGCCGGAATACCGATAGTTTGTTGAAATATTCGACCACCAAAATTCCACAAAAAGTATAATAAATTAAAAATTAACCATATTTACCACATCTACATGCACATCCGATTTTAAACAGTTTGGTTTCAAAAACATTGACTAGATATTCACATTACATTTTTTTTAGTGAATTTCAACACAATTTACAACGTCATCATTCACAACATGAATATAATACTCTAGTGAATGGAATGTTTCCTAAATGAGCACTATTTGTAGAAGCAAACGGTTTGAGGACGACATTTTAATGCATTTCTGAAATGATACAGATCGTAATAAGTTTGACTCCGGTGTCTATTGCAAAATTCATTAGGTCATTTTCCATCATTACCACTTATCCGTCTCAATAACGTAGACGTTCCCGTTGTTTTTCCACTAATCCTCTTACATGACACGCCTCATTTTACGTCCAATTTACGTCAGTGCATCACGTATAGTATGTGTACACTCATCCTGCATGTCAGCTAATCTTCTCCATAATTCATACACGTTTTCTGCCAACAACTGCTTCGTCAATAGATTTGTTATATTATAGTTTTTTTTCTACAAAGCAAATGAGACTGAAGAATGAATGTTGCATGTTATGTCTTTGCAAGGGAAATTTGAACATCACTCATCTCGTAACTTTCAATTGACCCTTCATTTGTTCGCATCCATAATGTATGATCGCACAAGTCTCTGAAAGTGGGGGTAACTCGCGTGACGACAGGGTAACTCAGTGTAAGACACTGTTTCCGATACACAGATGTAATGACTTGATAATAAATTCAAAGATACAGTTGAATTGATATGCCTTGGATGTTCCGGTGGCTCACATTTGATGCTATTGCTGTCAATTGCTGGGACTGTTTGCTCGGAAATATCCCGCGGATTCATTCTTATAATGTGGACATGTATGTTAGCTTCCAAGGAAATATTTCACCCTTGCTAAACTATCATATCCTGTGATTCTGTGATCATATTCTGCGACTCTTTTTTGGTGTTCCATTTAGCTAAAATGTTGCGCGTCATTTTGTGCGCAGTGTGCACTTCCTGCCTTTCTCAAGCGATTGTTTCTGCTGAAGAAGTATTGTTTACAGTGAAGAAGGATCACGTTTTCAATGCGCCACTGCCGCTTGTTACACTTCCAGCCCGGAGTAGAATCGAGTGTTCTGTGTTGTGTGTCAAGACAGAGAACTGTGCAGCAGCCAACGTCAGAGTAGGACCTTGTTTCGGACAAAAACTTTGCTGCGACATTTTGACCAATGTTGATCCTGCTGATTTAGCAAGGTCTGTACATGATCTTGTGCTAGAAAGATCAGAGCCTCCGACAACAGACTCCTCTTATGCCACCACAATGAATGAAGCAGAGATGATGACGACGGAGCCTGCTACAAATGTTATGACTACTGCAGGTGAATGTGTTTACAAATTTCCACTTTATTCAAGAACATTCTTATTCTGCAATCTGCATGTATTTTATGTCTCAGGCTAGAAATGCATGTTGGTGTCAAACAAGACAAGACATTCAGTATGACAGGGAAGTCATCATGGTTAATTGGTACCATCAGCGGGTATTTAGCGTCATCGTTGGAAAGGTTGAAATTACCGCTGTTGATTATTTCGCGTGGAGCTCTTTTTCTTTCAGCTTCAGCACAAATTTCTGAAGGGCTTAAAAGTTGTGTGTGTGGTCTATGCCATTCATCTGTAGATGAAAACAGATGAATGGACCAGGGAGTCAAGCAGGTCATGAGCTGTTTGGATCACATTTTAGTAAGGACAACTGCATGACCATTCCCTCTTTTGGTTTCCTTATTGCGCCTGAAGCCCCGTACCTCTAACTTTCCTTAATGTCATCCGACAGTGCTTCATTTCCGCTCAGCAATTTTCTCTCCTTTTGTCGAAAATAGCCAATCAATGTCGACATCCAGAAGCGATGTGATTGTTTCATTCATTTCGACTGGCTGGGCATTATATAATTGACAGTCCATGGTTGAGTGCACATTTGTTTCGCTTGGGTTGCCACATGAATGACACAAAGAATCATTCAAACAATTAAATTTCTCCTGCCAGCATTCGAACCGCTGATGCCCATTCTCATTCTAAAAATACCTTTGCGATAGAAAATTACCGATTAGAAGTCGGAAACAGCATCTTCTGTTGTCATTTTAAAACAATACAGTGAAATTTGACAACGGGATGGTCTGTCCAGTTTGTTCCACTGACGGAACAAAGAATTCCATAAATAGGATGTCCTGGAAAAAAGCACAGGTAAATTGTCACTATTTCTCTGTGTTTTTTATTGTGTCATTTACGTTTTGTTTCGGATCTCTAAATTATTTTTATTCGGTTGTTGGACAGTTGTATGCTAATTCCATAAGATGCACAGCAGAAACAACTACATTTTACACACTGACTGCTCCAGATGATGCCATTGTCAGTTTGGATGACCTATCTGGCCAGGCTTTCTCTCTGTTCCAAAACGTTGTATTACGTTTGTTGTTGGCACGATCGAATTCTAGTTGTATTGGTTGTAACATGTTGATACTTACATTAGAAGTACACACGTCGACATTTTAAACACGGAAGTGTTTAAAAGACATTCAGTATGACGGGGAAGTCATCATGGTTAATTGATACCATCAGCGGGTATTTAGCGTCATCGTTGGAAAGGTTGAAATTACCGCTGTTGATTATTTCGCGTGGAGCTCTTTTTCTTTAAGCTTCAGCACAAACTTCTGAAGGGCTTAAAAGCTGTGTTGTGTGGTCTATGCCATTCATCTGTAGATGAATGGACGAAGGAGTTAAGCAGGTCATCTGCAGTCATGAGCTGTTGGTAAGGACAACATTTTAGTAAGGACAACTGCATGACCATTCCCTCTTTTGGTTTCCTTATTGCGCCTGAAGCCCCCTACCTCTAACTTTCCTTAATGTCATCCGACAGTGCTTCATTACCACTCAGCAATTTTCTCTCGTTTTGTCGAAAATAGCCAATCAATGTCAACATCCAGAAGCGATGTGATTGTTCCATTCATTTCGACTGGCTGGGCATTATATAATTGACAGTCCATGGTTGAGTGCACATTTGTTTCGCTTGGGTTGCCACATGAATAACACAAAGAATCAATCAAACAATTAAATTTCTCCTGCCAGCATTCAAACCGCTGATGCCCATTCTCATTCTAAAAATACCTTTGCGATAGAAAATTACCGATTAGAAGTCGGAAACAGCATCTTCTGTAGTCGTTTTAAAACAATACAGTGAAATTTGACAACGGGATGGTCTGTCCAGTTTGTTCCACTGACGGAACAAAGAATTCCATAAATAGGATGTCCTGGAAAAAAGCACAGGTAAATTGTCACTATTTCTCTGTGTTTTTTATTGTGTCATTTACGTTTTGTTTCGGATCTCTAAATTATTTTTATTCGGTTGTTGGACAGTTGTATGCTAATTCCATAAGATGCACAGCAGAAACAACTACATTTTACACACTGGCTGCTCCTGATGATGCCATTGTCGGTTTGGATGAACTATCTGGCTAGGCTTTCTCTCTGTTCCAAAACGTTGTATTACGTTTGTTGTTGGCACGATCGAATTCTAGTTGTATTGGTTATACCATGTTGATACTTACATTAGAAGTACACACGTCGACATTTTAAACACTCCTGGAACACTTTAAGTATTGACCTTGACGGTCAAATGATGGTTAATTTTGGAGTGAAAAGTATTGGTTTAACAGTAAACATTTCTCTGGTAACTTTTCGCTTTTGAGGCATTTCCAGGGGAGAAAAAAATGTACTTACAGAAAAAAGGAGAAACCTGTCACATTTTTTCTTAATAATAAGAGCATGTGGATTGTGATTGACAACCTAACACTACTTAAATTTTCTAAGCCCTTGGGTTAATTTTCGAAAGCGGTGCTGATATTCGCCCCTTTCCAGATCATAGATACTTGCCTGTGGGATAAGTAGGTTTTATTGAATGTTTTGAACATGGTACCAAACAGTGTAACATGATTGATATTACACTCCCTCCATCGTGACGTCACTCAATGGATTGGTGACGTCACGATGGCGGGCAAAGTCGGTCTGATTCTGACGATACATATTACCATTATTCTAGTTAATATATATCTGGCAAATATAGAAAATCGTGTTGAGAGGAGATATGGTGCTGAACCGTTCGGGAACCTTCTGGTGACCAATGGCTGCAAACATTTGGGATTTGGGCGATGGACTCTATACGATCATCTAATATCGCCCACCCTAGCAACCACCAAGCGGCCGCCCGGGAAGGTGAAGGTCAGCAACAAGATGGCGGTGGGTGTAAACAACAACACACTCCGAACTGACAACTTGATAATAGCGATGTGTTTGCTGTTATCGGGAGATATCCACCAGTGTCCCGGCCCGAACAGCAAGAAGAGGACGCCCAGATTCCCGTGTACGTGTTGTGGTACAGGAGTGAGACTTATGTGAAAAATGGACAAATACCAGATGCTGTGACATCTCTGACGAACAGTACGAGTTGATGACAGCAAAGACGGACATACCGTTCGTTTGTCCGAGCTGTTGTTTGTCAGACTGGGTGAATGACGACGAAGCAGAGATTCCTGGTACCAATCTCTCGAGTGACAACCCAGTTGAGATCTGGAGTCTGCGGCGCCCTCTCAACCCCGGTCTGACGAGGAGGAAGCCACAGAGGATGATGGATCATGGACAAGCCGCAGAGGACTACATGTGTTCCTCTTGAACATCCGTAGTCTCCTGCGCAAGATTGATGAGGTTAGAGAGCACACTCGACAATGGAACCCCTCGGCGATGTATTTCACAGAAACATGGCTGGATAATACCATCCTCAATCCAGAAGTCGAGGTCGCAAACTACTCGTGTGTGCGAGAGATATAGGAACCGTGAAGGAGGTGCTGTCGCGATATACATTCGCAATGACATAGCCTTCGACCCCCACTCTGATCTGATGGATAGTACTGAACTTGAAGCAGTTTGGATAAACACTCTTCTACCAAAGACAAAGCCAATTCTATGGAGCAGAATTGGGGCCAAAATTAATGACATGTCATATTTTGCTATATTCAATTTTTATCTCGAGATTATAGAAAGCTAAACTATCAATTGTAGACATGTGAACTTCAGATTGTAGAAAGCACAAACAACAATAGGTACATTATTTGTTTAAAACTCTTATATTTAAACTTTTTCGTCAAAATCAACAAACCATATGTGTGAAGAAAGGAAAATAAAATTTATATTTTAATAGTCTATGATTCAGTAAAATACAATAAAAAACAACACTTTAAATAAGTGGTTTTCTCCTTACGTAGTTCTATAGTTTATATGTTTCTGATTCACGTTCTGTCATTCATCCATTGACAATTCGGCATTCAGAAATCTATCTTCTGCATTTTGACATTTTGAAGTTCGTGTTGGACAGTCTACAAATGACTCTCGCATGTGGAACAGAGGGCGCGTGAAGCGATATGAGTTTTGTTAATGTGAAACCGAATACTCCCTCACGCCATGCCACCCACACACCCGTGCAAGACGGTTCACTCGCGGGGGGGGGGGGGACTTGAACGCCTATCAGTATGCATCATGCTGATGATAGTGTTTGTGAATGGGAACAAGCTACAGAATAGTAGGAATGGAAAGTGTTAAGAATATGTCCGGAGGAAATGTTTTGCTGTTTTTTTTTATTTATGAAGTAGATTAATATCTCGCCTATTATTCCCCAGTGCTCGAGTCTTCACTCCAGTTTTTTTTTATGCGCATATGCCTATATCCTATTCTTATTGCGATTCTAATATGATTCTATTACATCAGCGTTAGGCCTATATCAGCGCGTGCAAAAAATCACTGCCTGGGCAAACAGAGTGACAATATTTGCGACCCCCGCTGTACCACACAAACATCCCTGACATCTGACATGAGACATTGTGAACTGCAGTTCATAGCATAGTGAAATTACGGGGAAGCCCGCACAATAGCGCGCAACGTATGTCCACCGTGGAATCACTCCCTGTCCGTCACTGCGGGAGACCTCGCAAAACGGAACCAGCTGAAATTACTGCGTTTTTAGTATATCCGGGCCCGGGGCCCGGACAATAACTAGGCATATATTTCCTACATCCAAAACATTATATTTAAAAATTATTATATCATTGCAGGTTATGCAAGTTACGTGTGTGTTTCTTCCTATTTTGTCATGTCCATTCATGTCATGTCCATTCCTTTATTCATTTCATTTTTGCAATACTATTTGAAAAAAGCTTTGCAGACATCTAATTTTATTGTATATCAACAACAACAACAACCGCAAGTACACGACAAGTTGTTTTTGTTAGTTTCGCGGAAATATATATATTCTGGATTCTATGCACATAATGGTGATAAGATGGCACATAAATATGGTCACTCATTGGGATTGGTTTATTTTTTTTCAAAATCATAATTTAGGGAAAAATATCATGTGCAAGAACATACTAAAGGTTTTGTGATGAGTTAGAATCACCAAAAATTGTGTGTTTACCACAACAAAGACAATATTTATGACAAATAACCCTTGCGATGGACCGTGTAAAGATGTTTATTCCACAGTTAGACTCAACAAGACGAGCAATAATATCAGTACATTATAAAAATAGAATATATTTTCAAAATTCAGTTACACTTCAATATTATCAATTAACAAGCTAACTCCAACACAAATAAATCATACAAGGGAGGTTACAGACAACTGAGGCCAGCAGAACTGAAGTACAGTAAATAGCTGAACACGAATGAAATTATATTCATCCTACAAATACTAGTACATGTATAAATGCCTTGACCACATATTCGTAAAAAAATGTTTATCAGAAAATGATAAATTACTGTGCTTATGTTATTAAATGAACCAAACTAGATATAAATTTCACAGACCATGCAGGACTGACACACATACATGTCTAAGCACGCTGCTAACACAGCTTGGAAATTCAGGAAGTCCAAAATAGCAATTTAAATGTGCTTCTGCACTGAATACATTGTCTGTAATAGATATATTGTTTGAATCAGGTATATCACAAACATATTAGTCTGTTATGAATGTGATCAATGTGTATACAAGTTCTTGGAAAATTTCAACTTTAAAACTTTGTGAAACCATCATTGAGCATCAAATAGACGTGGAATCAATACCCAGTATCAAGTATTCCGAGCAAACAAAACAGGGTCCGTTATCCAATCTCATAGTCCGGGGACAGAAAGTCATATCAGGCATACGAAGTGAGAGAAAACAAAAATGACAGGGAAACTCATGAACCCCCGTAAATGGCCATCAGGAGGTGAAATCAGGTGTTCCGGAAAGAGTGAGCATTTCCTGCCCCACTAGTGGCACCCGTCATGAATTCCCCAAAATTAACATGAAAATAGATCTAGTTGCATGGCAGACATGGATTTGCTGTATTTATCAACCAGTAAATCAAGTCACCATGTAAATCCTATACATGTACTACATAGGGAATGCTTCTGAACATGAACAAAACATACTTCATCATACCAAGTACATACCGGGTATGCATTTACATTTTTACTACCAAACTCATTATTTATCACACTATCAGCTCAAAGTTCAAGATGTTGAAGACAACATCTCGAGTGTCACCCCCTTTCAGTCAGCCTTCGATCAGGAGCCATGCCTCCTTCAGTTCGCCTGTGATCTTGAGTCTTGATGCTGATTCCAGTCTGTCGATTATCTTGACTTCAGGCCATAACATCAGTCATCACCTAACAAAAATTTGAAAGAAACATGTTGAATTCCAATACACATGTATGCAACTATCAGGTCATAACTTGATCATTTTATTATATTTATATAACAAAAATGCAGAATATCTTGGATGATGAACTTTAACAATTTGTAATTCACCTGTCAAAAATCATCAATTGCAGTTAAACCATCCAATGGCGCCCCCACTTGCACCTGAAAAGTGGAAGAAATATCCAGTAGAAATGTATATTTATAGGCTATTACTATGTGGCGATTTCACCCAAAGATCACGGCCAAAGGAGTTTTTTGTAAACACTACTCTTGTTTTGGCCGCTTCGTATTCGAAGCACGTGCGCTACATAGCAACGCCCTCTAATCCTCTCGTTCCATTGTACTGTAACAATGGCCTTACGTAATCACTCGTGTCTCGTTTATTTAAGAGTTATAAATACTCTGAAGCCGTCTTGTTCAGTGGAGTTGTCTCAGTGCTGGCAAGGCGAGAGGACGACGGAGGGCTCGGGCATGAGCTCTATGTCCGTACTCACTGGCTAAGGCCCGCGGGGGCCCTTGGGACGATTCCCATAGGGGGCCCAGGAGGGAGACCGTGATGATCCGGGGCCCTGTGATCACCGGTCTCTCGCCCTGGGATGGTGTGACACAGGCTCTGGCAGACCGTCGGGCTGTCCAGGGTTCCAACCCTGTGGCAGTGCCGTCGGCGAGGCCGGCCAGCAACATGCCCACGTGTGCGAGTTCTGTGGTGCCGCTCCCATGGCATCTGAGGCTCTGCATACGGCAACATTACCACAATAATGTATATGTTGTATGTGATGATGTTGATAATGATGTGTTATGATGTGATGTAGATCTATGATCGGCCGGACTCGTCTGGACAGACTGTTACCTGGTTGTAGTTCTAGTAATTACGACACCGGCCACGTGCACCCTGTGTGCTGTGAGCGTCAAACGTTACAACTAGTACATGGATAAACGAATAGTAGTATTTTATTTTCAAAATCTACAGAATGGATCTGTACATAATGGGCACAAGATCACGGTGGCTATGCGTTACGCGTTATTCAGGGAGTACCGCGTAAAATCGTGAGTATTACGCGTTATTCGTGAGGAAATTGCACAGGAAACGACATAGGTCCCCATTTCAAATGAGGTGACTTCGTGAAAATGTTCATTTACTTCCTAAAATTTCGTATCCACGGAACATCCCAATGAGCAAACATTCACGTATGATACTATGAATTACTTGCATACATCGTTATATCTACGAAAATGGACACACAGTTCGTGACATCACCCGCACGCTTGCGACTTGTTAGTGAAATATCATCGGCTGTCAATTGAAACCAACAAAGTGCATGTTGGTAAATCATGGAATGCTCGCAGAAATCTTTCTTTATTGTTACATCATGCAACCAGTTGTTTTTATCGAGTATTTTATGAAATGAGAAGCTTTCTATGGTTTACGCGTATTAGCCTGAGGGCGAAAATCTAAACACGCGTTACAGCATGAGGAAACATGTGAGCGTTGTCGGGGATGGTCGAGGTGGCAATGCATACACAAATATTTTTAAGTATGATTTGAGGCTGTACATGTTCCAAAGATGATACTTCTCACTTATCGTTATCCTCCATATGTTCCTCCCAATTTTCATAAATCTGAAATTGCTTTTCGTGTCTTTTACACAAAATCTCACCAAGTGAAAACATTATCCCTTGAACTTGAATTTATCCCATCAATTGAGCAGTAAAAACTGGAGAAAAATTCACATTAAAAAAAGAAATATCCCAACCTCAACAAAATATTTACTCATTCACATATGCGTAATGCCCTCACACAAATCGCGTAAAGTATAGCAAATAAACAAATGACACATTCAACCTAGATTCGTGGCGCTTTCGACCATTCTGAAACATTTTCAAGACAGGCACACGTGAAGCCCATAATATCAATATTATAGAACTCTCATTCTATTCACTTCACAATAATGCCGATATGTAACATTTTTCAACCCCAAAACCGAGGAGAGTGGCTGTCGAAGCAACATTGTCAGATATTGTACAGCCGAAGATATCGCTACAATGGCTCATTTATTTAATTTAAACTCTCAACAACAATCATGAATAATGTTCTGTGCAAAACCAAATCCGACATTTCAAAACGGTAAAATTAGAGAAATTGTATGTATTTCCTGCTAGAAGTCAACCAGAGGCTGCCATTTCCTCACGAATAACGCGTAATACTCATGATTTTACGCGGCACTCCCTGAATAACGCGTAACGCCTAGCCACCGTGAAGACGGGCGTTTGCTTCGTTTTCGTCTTCGCCGATTACAAGCCTATGAGCCCTAATTATCGCCCAAACACCACATTTCGGAGATTAAATTCAACAAAATAAATTGATTGTGTTCTTCGAAAACTTGAAAAATAGAACTCACCGTTACTTTTCTCTTCATTAAAAATCTTTTGGCGGAGTAAAAACGGCTGGTAGATGGGTACAACATGAAAGTTTTGTCGAAGTCGGCTGTGCAGACACCAGCCAGGAGTCTTTGCGCCGGCAGGGAGGCCGCATCAGGGGGGCATTTAGTTTCACACTCCTCTAACATACTTCGCGACATACTTCATGACATACTTCGTGACATACTTCAAGACTTCCAAATACGAACTTTCAACATGAACTTTCAAACACGAACTTTTGAAATACAAAAGATAGATTTGTGAATGCGGAATTAGCAATGGGTAAATGACAAAACCTGAATTATATACATGTAAGGTGTTGAAATACGGAAGAAGAAAACAAGTTATATAAAGTTTTCTTTGCATTTTACTGAATTGAACAATGAAATATAAATTTTATTTTCCTTTCTTCACACATATGGGTAGTTCATTTTTGAAATGTTTAAACATTAAAGTTTAAATGATACAGTTTTAAACAGAGAATGTGCCTATTGTTGTATGTGTTTTCTACAATCTGAAGTTTACATGTCTTTAATTGATAGTTTAGCAATCTATGATCTCAAGGTAAAATTGAATATAGCAAAATATAACATGTCATTAATTTTGGCCCCAATTCTGCTCCATACAATTCGGGTACGCACGTGCTATAGGGCAACAACCATAAACAGTTCCTATAGCAGTCTCGAAAATGTTTGTTCAAAGGCTGATGGTTTTGTCGAAAAAGAAATTATTATAACTGGAGATTTCAACAATGTTGTGAACTCAAACAGTGGTAACTCTTTGGTGAATGGTCTTCGGTCTTTTTGTTCAATGTTCGATTTACATCAGGTAATAACTGAACCCACCAGAGTATGTGAGACTACCGAAACCACTATCGATCTCATACTAGTGTCTGATCATGGTAGAATTTGTCAGAATGGTGTGATTTGAGTGATCATAGAATTATTTATTGTACACCCAAGCGACCCAAACAGGTCACACACTGTCATAACATGTGAATGTCCGGTATCTCAAACACTACACTAAAGGATCTGTTCTGTGATCGCCTGTCTGTTGTTGATTGGTCTCTTGTGCTAAAAAGTACCAAGGTAGACCAAGCTTGGTGTAATTTCAAAACTATATTTATAGTTGACAGTCTAGCACCTGTTCACGATTATTAGGGTCAAACAACGGACTGAAACCTGGTTTAATCATGATTTTCTCGATGGTATCAGATCACGTCACAATGCATTAATAGAGTGCGTTCGTATCGTGGATCAGGTGCATTTTGCTCATTACAAAAAACATAGGAATAGGATACAGCGTGTGATTGATCAGGCTAAAATAAACTACTATAAAGAGAATCTCCAAGATATTAGGAATAATCCTAAAAAAAACTTTTTGCATTCTTTGAAGCAACTAGGTTCTGCCAAATCAACAAAACCCAATAACAGTATTGGACTAAACATTGATGGAATTGTGTCTTTCGATCTACATGCAGTGGCCACAAAATTTATTACCATCTTCACGGCCATTGCGCCTACTCTTGTCAACAATCTTCCGGTCCCGTCTGGTATTTTAGGTCAAGCACACATTTTTGAGTACTATAAATCATCTGGTGTATTAGACTCTTTTTCTCTTAAAATTGGTGAGCCAGAAAGTGTATGTAAAATCTCAGTAGACAGATCTAAAGCTACCGGATTGGACAACATTCCCGCCCGATTTGTGAATGATGGCGCAGAGCTTATTGCTCCAGTCAGATTGATCATGGGTATTGTTGTGAAAAGCATTCGATACGGTCAATCATGATATACTACCATGTAAATTGAAAGCAATAGGATGTGACCATAATGTGATAAAATGGATGTCATCATGCCTCACCGATAGGTCTCAGATTGTCAATGTAGGTGGTACTGTGTCAGACACGGCGACTTTCTTGTGGAGTACCACAGGGCAGTATATTAGGCCCTTTACTTTTTTCTACTGTATGTGAACGACATGAACGCAGCTGTCAAATGTAAACTCTTATTGTACGCGGATGACCCTGCGCTACTAGTATCTAGTAAAGATGTCAAGGTTAATTGAACAGGAACTTAGTAATGAGTTGAACAATACTAGCGAGTGCTTGGTCGATAACAAATTGTCGCTACACCTGGATAAAACTGAATCATTCCTATTTGGCTTAAACCTAAACTTAGCAAAATTTCAAAATTCAGTATCCAATGTAAGGATACAACTATTAAGTCCAATGTTAATGTTAAATATATTGGAGCTATTATAGACAATAGTGTTTCTGGAGAAGATATGGCTCTTAAAGTTATTCAAAAAGTAAGTTGTATACTAATTCCATCAGGTGTACAGTAGAAACAACTACATTTAACACACTGTATGCCCCTGATGACGCCAGTGTGTCTTTAGATAAACTATTTGGTCGGGCTTTGTTTCTATTGCAAAATGTTGTATTTTACGTTTGTTATTGGCATAATCAAAATCTACTGTATTTGTGGTAATAGATTGATACCTACATTCAGGACTAAATTTCTTGCCAGAAAGTCAGAATACCTCGATGGAGATTCAATGAGATTATTGGCCAATGCTCTCTTTCAATATCACTTCGATTATTCGTGTTATTCACGGTACAGTGGTCTAACTCAAAGGTCTAAAGACAAGTTGCAAGTGTGCCAGAATAAGTTGATCCTTATTGTACTTAAACTCCCACCTAGAACACGCATTGATTACTGTCACTTTAAGAAATTAAATTGGTTACCGGTGGAAAAATGAGTAGCACAGCTAAAACTCTATCACGTATCTCAAATTGTTCACAACCAGTCAGCTTCTTATCTCAGTAATTATTTTGACAGTCCGGATAGTATCAGAAAAAGATCCAGTCACAGCTCACTCGCTTTCGAACACTTCTAGGTAAAAGTACTTTTAAATATACAGGTATTATCCATTGGAATTCACTCCCTACCGTGGCTCACTGTATCACAAACAAAGATTGTTTTATAAATTTGTTAAATATTACATGTTAGACTCTGTTTTACAAGAACGAAATCATTTATTTGTCTGTTCTTAAACCATTGTATCTTTTTTTACAAGTTTATTCATTATTTCTATTCCTAACTATACCCTTGTGTACTTGTATTATATGTTCATTACAATATCTAGTCATGTCATTATCATATTATCACTTCGCGATTTTTGCCCTACATTGTGTATCTATATTCCGCGCACTTTTTTGAGGACCACAATGGGAATGAGTATTTGTGTTATCCTCGAATTTATACGTGTACCATGCATACAATGTATAATGTTTTTTTTTTACTTATTTACTGTATAAATTTGATGTACATGTCTTAATTCCAAATCAATCAATCAATAGCATCAAATAATTGACGGGTGCGTCAATATCATGTCAGTGTCGTGACACGAATCCCCAGAAGTAGAATCCACCGATACCCTCCTGTGATAAGAGTTACATTTAGAACCTTTTATCGTTATGGCTTGGAGTCATAAGAAGCAAATTTGTGCCTGAAACAAAACCCCATGAAACAGTGGTGCCAGCTGGCGATTGTAGCTATTGCTGAACACCTCCCATTGCGCTGATCGTTTTATGCTTGTTGTGTCATTGTTCTTCGGTAGTTCCCTGTTTTTACGCCTGGTCGATGATGCTGGATACTCAAGCAGATGGGGGGACAGCGCAACCTTATACGACATTGGCAGGGTGTACAGCGGGCTGTGTTCAGGATACCAACTGTGTTGGAGTCGACATTACCCCATCAGCATCGACCTTCTGCTGGTTTTTCCTTGACAACTCAATAATCAATCTCAAGACTGGTTTGGGAATGAGACATGGAGTTCGCACACCTGGTTGCATGTCGACTCGTGAGTAAACGTGATTGATTAGTTCATGGTAGTACTTGTAGGGCTATTATATATATTTATATGCTTTTAAACCAATCATATTAATATGCATATACACCGCTGTAATACCATAGAAAATTACATAGCATAGCTCCTTTGGGCGTTCAAAACACACTTTTGACACACTGGCCGCCCGCTGATGAACAAAGTATGAATTTAATTCTGCACGTTTGTTCGGATGTTCGATATTGCAATGGGTACCGAAAAATATCGTTAGCAATGTTAATATTGTTTCAATATATTTATTTTTATCAAATCATATTAAAACTTTCTTCCACACGATATAATCATGGAAAATAATTTAAAACACATCTTGCATCTGTAATGAGCAAATTCTGCGAAATTTTCTACAATCGTTCCGTCACTCAAATTCTACTGGAAAAAGGTTATTCAATTCTGTATGAAAATTTAAAGCTATGATCTCTTTTAAAATTGACAAAATTTATTCATTCTGCGGTAGCTTTGATTTGTCTATAGAAAAATTATGTATTATGTGCCTGAATTGAGTTGCCAAACCAAGATTCAAATTCGGGCCAGTCAACGTCGCATCAATTTTTTCTTCAAAGCGGCCGGCTTTGTGGGCGAGTTCTATACACAATCTCATGACATCATTGGTATTTGTCTAGATACTGTGGCAACCGGCAATGTAGGCAGGCCGATCATTCTCTATCCACTGTTTTCATTCATGCACGATTAACGGCAATTTTCTGAGTATCTGTTGTCGAACTGTGCATATTTCCTACTTATTCCCGACCATCTCGAGATGTAATTTCAAGTTTGCGTGACAAAGAAAAATGCTAAATTTGACTGATTTTAAAATTGATTCCAGCTTTAAACGTGTTATTTTTAGATTTCCAGTTGAGTTATGCCACAAGATGACAGAAATATGGAACGCATTGTTTATGGAACGCATTAATTAGAACATAGTATTCAAATGCTGGCCTACAATAACATGTGAAATGTGATGTACCATTCAACACTTTTCAACTACGGAAATGATTGCTATTTCGATAAAAAAAAATGCGAGTATGACACTCAGATATGGTAACACAAATGTTTTGGACTATCCTCAGCGTGTTACACGGAGTGGCTAGCAACTTTGGATCACCGTGGAATTGGCGCCACAGAAAAACCTGAGTACCCAAATGAAGTAGCATGTCTGACCGCATGCGCAAAGGACCCCGGATGTTCGTCTGTGGATGTCAACAGAGGTACGGTCAGTGGCGTTACATTGTGTTGGTTCTTCTCTGACGCAAACCCTGCGCTGAGCCGAAAAGCACAGATCGATCACTTCGAGATATCTGTCACTAACTGTCGATGAGATCCTGTTTTTACCAATTATGTCATATGCATGTATGACACTGTAGCCCATGTGTGGATCACTATATGGGCTGATGAGCTATTGTTGTCCGTCGTTCTTGACTTTGACCAGGATGACATTGAGTGCACAACACAATGTTATACAATATGTTTGAGTGATTTTTGGGAAGAATGACATACCAATAAATAAAGATAGAGCTTAGTTTGGTATTAGACACACAAACGTTTGAGGTTTGACTAGTTGTGCTCTGGGGATCGAATATCTGGTCAGATTGCCAGTACCCTACAGCACCATTGATGGTATGTTTCAATTTATTATACACTCGCTTGAGTTGTTTTGCCAGCTTTGTACTATGCTGGTAAATGTCAGGGCTGATGTGTTCTTTTTGGTAGTTGCTGTTTGATCTGAGTCAGTTACATGTACCATACCCTTACTGGCTACCTTGCACCATATTACCCAGCTTTATAAAAAGCTTCAATGGCCAAACCTCGTTACAAATGATGTTGACTACGTTCTTTTTTCAATATTTTAATATGCACTAGGGTTTTGGTTTCGATTTTATGGGGATTTTGATGTTTTCCGCGATCGTGACGTTATTCTTCCGGTTTCAATATGATGTTCTGTAATCTCGCTCTTTTACACTTTGTCATTGAAATAATTGTTTGATCACACAATACATGTGCAGTGTTTGTTGTGGGTTATAAATATCCATATTGATTGTGTGCGCTTATGCAAATCTCAGTTTTTAATTTATATTGATATGTAATATAATATCCATATAAATTCAAATAAAACTATTTGGAAAATATTGTTTCACATGTTTGGTACAAAGAATACTAATAAATCAAACTGGACAAATTACTCGTACAGACATATTCAATCTGAGCAAACTGAGTTATGCTCCCACCACATTATAGCCCTGAAGAAGTATGTATCCAAAAAAGCTGTGGCACTGGATACCACACGTTCACCCAGAACATACCATTCGATGGGATCCACCTGCTGCGTTTATATATACAGGGGAGCAGCAGCAAAGTATCCACTGAATCAAAGATGTCTTCTTATATTAAAATCACGAACGGTAAATACATTCACACAAAGCACCAACATTTAGACTCAACATGTAAGCGACATCAGGACTCCAGATCGGAACTCCAAACTTGTTCAGCTGTTGCGGAGAGGCCTCCAGGCACGAAAACTGGAAAGCTGCAAAAAGTTGTCACTATAACACTTCCACATAAAGCTTCGATATTGACACATTCAAATGAGACGTCATATGTGCAAAATGGACCATTGCACAGGCCCTCCTTGGACCTCATCAATATCTGGCGTTATTCTGTAATTTTGGTGATTTAGAACATACCAATGGCTACTGAGGGCAAAACATGTGCTCTAATGGCAGCGTAGAAACACACACGAGATCCGAAAGTGTCTTTAGCCATATGCGCGTGCTCGGCCGCGTGCATGCTCAAGCAGTCATGCGACATGGTTATACAATGAAAAACCGTTGAGAATGAAGGAATAGACATAATAATACGACGTTTCAAGAAACATACGAGTTTTGTTAGGTACAAAATGGTTGAAACTGTTTCAAAGCCCCTCGTTTCTGATTAAACATGTTAAAAATTAACATGTTTAATTTTTTTTATGAAATAGTTCCTGTCAAATGGTTCATTGCATTGGTAACTTTGAAATTGATCTTCATTGATATTGGAAGGTCAAATTGGTCATTTTCGTTGGAAAAACAACCATTTCATATATATTTCAAGGCCATAGTGCTCAAATCACTCGTTATAATTACACCAAAAACAAGTGTCAATTGACTGTTAGTTATCGGTAAGCTTGAAGATGATTCATGGTCGATAATGAAAGTTTAGGAAGTCATGTGTAATCTAGGTTCAAGTGATCTTGAACTAGACAACAGGTTTTCAAATTTAAGGTGCCCGTGAGCAATGTTCTCATTGTGCTCCAGAGTTCGCATGGTTATATTCATGTTTTTGGGTCCAACTCATTTATGGGATATTCCCAGGTTGGAATGTGTCAGAAATGAAGAAAAGTATCACACACGCGGCGGTATTCGTTTTCACAGACACTGGCTTTAAAGTCATAGTAGCAAGGTACCATTATATGGTTTTATTCCTGTTCATATAAAGACATTGTGGACATTTGGTGATAAAAAAGGGGTTCTCGTTAATTGGTAACTAATAACAGCGACATGTAATGGAGTATTTTGAGCCAGTATTGTAATCGCCTTCTCCAGCCGATGAAAGAAATAGCTTCGGCAATTTCCGTAATCGTGTCGTCAGTTGAGGCAGAATGTGCTTTCATGGCTCGCCGAAAACGTAAAATACGTAATTTGGTGGCCAGCTCAAGACGGAAAATCCCTTAAAAATGCATGCGATTCAACAGAAAACACGCAAAAACCAGCAAATACTGGACATCTTGTAGTTCAACAAACCTCCGTTCTGGGTGAATAAATAGTACTGATTCTAAATATCAAGACAAGAAATGCCGCATTTCTGCCATGTTACCCCTTCACTTGAATTGTCAAACATACATGGGGGGAATGAATATGTGACATGCAGTTTTACCTTGCTGGCTACATGTACTTTCAGGTCTGCCTCAACTGACGTCACCAACCACGTGACCCACACTAAAATCAGGATCAAAATCTTCGGCAATTTACGGAAGGAGTGCCTATTTGGTTCGATATCTCTAAACCCATTGATTGTATTTGTACAATTCGTTAGAATTTATTGAAAACTATTCATAATAGACTAAATGAAGAGCACTTTCATCGGCATGCTACTAGGTCTTTAAAGATGGACACCCTCTGTAGAATCGACAATCACCGACAGTGCCACATTATCGTGTAGGACCCAAAACAAAAGTGGTACATTACTTTTCAAAATATATAAACCTTTATGTTCCTGAGGTACATTGAACTGCTGAATCCAGTGAGTGCAGATTAAAAGCCTTGATTAAGCTGCAAATGTGGAGAAAGTATCGAAAGATACACTGCATTGAGGGATTATCTAGTCCTACTTAATATTCAAGTAGTCCGAGCTCTGGGACTAAATGTACAGTGTAAGTTAATAATTTACAGACACGCATTAATAACTAATAATACATTCGTGATTCACATGGCGAACAAACAGCACCGTTTTGGTTAAGTGTACGAGCCCACTGGCGTCCTCTTCATGAACTTGACCAACATTTCTTCATCATCCATCTCGAGTACCTGTGTTTAGTGATAATATTAGAGAACAGTATGATCAACTGGTAGGTGTATATTCCCATTTCAGATCGCACGAAGCATGTGGTCATTCCCTGAATATTGACCATATTCATGTACAAATTGTTTAGCCACGAACACGTTGACTGCTATTCGACGGCGAAGACTCCTGGTTCGTGATACCTCGAGTTCCGAAGCAATGCAGTCCCCAACCACAGCTGATCTGAAAAAAAAACTATTCAGTTCAGGTGCATCTCATCAGAAAAGGGAAATCACTACTATTATCAAGAAAATTTATCACAGAATATTATATGTTAATATAGTAATATAATAATATAATAATATTATCAAATTATCACAGATTATCATATGTCAATATGAACGTGTAACTTACCGAGGGAGTCAAGTTGGAATCGGAACGAGAAATCATTGCTGATGCAACACTAAAAAATGTTAACATAGCACTCGCATCAATCTTGTCCAGTTGGTGTGGAAAGTTTTAAGGGCAAGAAAACCTAGTTGTTTCTTTTGTTCTGGTGCCTGTTGAGAAGTTTCGACGGGTAGTAATGACGTGTAACTACGGGGTCGTTCTCTATTCTCTATTCGTCGGCTGGTGATAGAAAAAAGCATTTTGTGCTTTGTACTGAACTCGTGGACTCTTTGGATGTTGGTTGCTTCCCTGAGGGTCTTGAAAGCCTTGTCTTCGAACATCTTAACACTGTATGAGTCATGCTTGAGGTCATCAGCTATCACAAGCAGTGCATACAGTGAGGACTCGTTTTATCATTCTGATATTCGTAATAGTACAACATCATTGGTTGGATGTAAACTTAAGGCGCCCACTGATGACGCCAGTGTGTCTTTGGATAAACTATTTGGTCGGGATTTGTTACTATTGCAAAATGTTGTATTTTACGTTTGTTATTGGCATCATCAAAATCTACTGTATTTGTGGTGATAGATTGATACCTACATTCATACCACTGAGTTGGTGTCACTGCTGGCGGACGTTAAATCTGTCCCCGAGGATACCATCAACTCAGTAGCCTTCTGGCTAGGTACTTATGTACTTGTGATATATCTGTTCCATGGGGTTTGTTTCGGATTTCTCAAATATTTTCATAGGTTGTTGGGCAGTTGTATACTAATTCCATCATTGTGTACAATAGAAACAACTACATTTAGCACACAACTACATTTAGCACACAATAATGAGCTCTAAAACTTTGCAGTATTATTTCCATCATCAAGGCACTTTTTCAGAACCAAAAACCGTTGGAAAAGATCAAAAACTGGCTTCATAATATGGTTGTGAACCGGAGAACAATCGTAAAATCGTGACCACCTACATTCATACCACTGAGTCGGTGTCACTGCTGGCGGACGTTAAATCTGTCCCCGAGGATACCATCAACTCAGTAGCCTTCTGGCTATTGATTAGGTACTTATGCACTTGTCTTATAATCTGTTCCATGGGGTTTGTTTCGGATTTCTCAAATATTTTCATAGGTTGTTGGGCAGTTGTATACTAATTCCATCAGGTGTACAGTAGAAACAACTACATTTAACACACTGTCTGCCCCTGATGACACCAGTGTGTCTTTGGATAAACTATTTGGTCGGGCTTTGTTTCTATTGCAAAATGTTGTATTTTACGTTTGTTATTGGCATCATCAAAATCTGCTGTATTTGTGGTGATAGATTGATACCTACATTACACCTGCTCAAAAAGGGCAGTGTATCTCATCTTTGTATCGGCAACTGTTGTTTTCTGTGAAGTACATGACGACCATGGCCTCATTATATGTAACTGACATTCTGCCACTATATGGTTTTTGTATACGGAGACTATAATGTCTACAGACTCTACAACTTTGTGTTTATGTTAACAAAGTAGAAACAAATACGAGATACATCAATATCTTGTATGCATATTTTAGATAGGTACTTCCATGCAATAAATACATGATGTAGTGTTTGTGGAATATTCACATTTCATATGAAACGTAAGCTGTCTACGGACACCACATATATTTCTGGAAATCAGTGACTGGGGCATCGCAACATCAGATAATCTTTCAATTTATATATATCCAACAGAAACCTGTGTTTAGTATAGAATAACTTGTTGATGCATGAAAGTAAGTTCATTTCATTGTTGGTGAGACATACAAATATACCATTGGACATATCAAGTATGTCTGGGATGAGACTGTTCCAAATTATAGCACTGAACAGTATGGACAAAAACTAAAACAAAATATGTTTCCTGTGTAAGAGAATCGGGCCAAAGTTAATGGAAATGACTATATGGATACGTTTAGATATGCAAGTAGCACATTCATTATGTTGATAGCAAGAACGTTTATGACAACAAATACTATTTGCGTGTAACTTATGCATATGTCCCCATACAACGTAACCATGTAACATATCAGCAAAACTCAAGGTATTGAAAAATGGATATTATTTGTTTTCCGATTGACATCACTAAATTTTGTTTTCAGTTACTTGGTAGTTTTTCACATCTGAAGGTAAACAAGGGATTTCCACACAAGGAACTCAGATAGAAAATATTGGAACTTGCACTTGATTATTACAAGGGATTTCTAAATAGGCGTGGCGCAATGAAATGTTGCCTGTTGCGAGAATGTACGAGTAGGTTTGGAGGAGGAGTTATTTGAACGACATCTGTTCATACTTTATTTAACATTGTAGCCAGGGAGAACAAGTCAATAAACTTTAATAAACTTTATTAAATTATCAGCTAATATAGTCTATCTTTTTCATTTTATATACTCTTCCAATATGCTACTCGAACTAACGCTGAAATTTATGCTACAAGTGTTTGCTTTTCGGTGTAGCCATGATTCACACGCAGCGTACGTCCGGACGAGCAGCTGATTCTGATGGGGGTAAAGTGAAGAACTGATCCACCCGTGGTTTTCATCCATCAATGGCACAGGGCCTTGTTCCGCTCTCTAAAGTAGCGAACGACATGAACCTTAATTAAACGTAAAATCGAAGAACGCATACACTGTACAGGGTGAGCCAGAAAAAACTAAACCAAAACTGCTGAAAGTGGGTTTGCAATTCTCAGCAATGACAAGGCCATAGGGGAAAAATAATAAGGCGATAATACCGAATTTCCTATTTCTGATATGACAACCAAGTGACTCGTCAAGTAAGTATCTCCATACACATGATACACTGTTATACCTTCAGATCTAAGCCCACTCATCACTGTGGTTTTATTAAAAACAAGTGTTTTGGTGATCCTAAACCACGATAGATTCAACAGTTGAAACTCAATGTGTGATCTTGTCCATACCAGACCAAAATCTCTGTGCCATGGGAATTGTACGGAACGATGCTCATAATGTACATACATTATTTTGTGTTGAACTGAATTTGGAATGTTCATTGTGTTCCAGTAGTTCACTATATATTAACATTTATTGCCCTCTATCAGTAAACCTCAGGCATAGTTGTTTCGGAATAGTTCTTTTGGCTCACCCTGTATCACTACTGGAACATGTATATCTGAAGTCAGGCGGGACACCATCATACCATGTTTGTTCAGATATTGACTAACCTTGTTCATATCGCATGTCTTCGCCTCGGTACTTAGGTGAAACATAAATGAGGTGTCAAATAACGCGAGCTTGTTGAAAGTCGCAGGGAGATAAAATTTCGTGCAAACCGGACATGAATCGATACTTTCCCATTATTTCATGCAGATTTGATTCCATTTCAGTCAGACGTGGGACAGCTAAATTATAGACAGGTGATTTGATAGTAAAACTGACACAAATCCATCGGACGAAAATATATTGACAATGATTATACCACAGCTTGTCTTTGTTAACATTTTAGTTTTCATTCAGATGACTAATGCCGGAATTACAATATATAATGTACGGAAAAACATGGTATATCTAATGCCTACACCACTGAAAACACTTCCAGTCCGGAGTAGAATCGAGTGCTCTGTGTTGTGTGGTCAGATGGAGAACTGCGTAACAGCCAACGTCAGAGCAGGACCTTGTTCCGGACATGAACTATGCTGCGACATTCTGGCCAGTGCTGATCCAAGTAATCTGATCAGCTCTTTGGATGACCGCGTATTAGATAAACTGACCATGACCACCAACGACCCAGGCATTATGACTACGGATCCTCCACCAGTTTCTACGAGCAATGTTGATACAACTACTACCACGGGTATGCATGCTTTTTTGTTATTTGATGTTATTTGGGATTTATCATTCGAAATTGAATGTGATACTATGAAATTTTCACTTTTTATTGGCTCTAACTTGCTTGGAAAACCTGGTATACCTGACCCATGGCATTATGCGCCGTAGTCATCATGTTTAGCACTGATTACATTATATTTTTGGACGAATATCTGTCAGCAACGCACTGTTTCCACGCCTGGGCGGTGATGCTGGACACTCGAGCCATGGGTGCGACTTCAAGGCCGTACACAACCGAGGTCGAGTGCATGGAGGGATGTGATCAGGAGGCCAGCTGCCGTGGTGTCGACATAGTTCCATCAATTGCGGTTATCTGCTGGTTCTTTGAAGACGATGCGGTAAATGATATATTTGCTTTTGGAGGAGTCAAACATGCGGTTCGAGGCGACACTTGTTTGACTGCACGTGAGTAGATTGCTCCAGCTTGATATCAGCATGGCGGTGAAACATATTCGATAATTCAATAATGGAACTTAAAATATCCCATTGATTATCCACAGCTTGTCATACGGAGTGGGACGTATATTTAACTTCCTATGGGGCTGGCGCCACGGAAAAGCCCGAGTACCCAGATGTACTTTCATGTCTGATCGCATGCGCATTGGACCCCGGGTGTCTTTCTGTGGATGTCAACAGAGATGTGGCTAATGGCGCCTCCTTGTGTTGGTTCTTCTCCACCGCAGCCCCTTCGTTGGGAGGCAATCCACTAATAGACCACTTCAGGATATCTACCACTAACTGTCGGTAAAATGTGAATGATTATGGATGAGACGCAATAAAGTTACAAGTGGACACATAGAACCAGCTAAGTTCATATTCCAAGACCGAATATGAATAAACATAAGTTACAAAATCAGTATGGGAGGTCGAATCTGCGTGACACTGTCAGTAAAAAGGTCAAACGCAATGATTATACCATATACCCTACCAGCTGAGTGTGCACTGAAAGAATACACAGAAAATATTATTTTGGCGACAACCCAGATCAAAGAAATTGCAGTTGCATATATAAGCTATTTGTATAACAAAATAACCAATTGTCTCCCAATTGTTACAAGAATATGTTTTACCCAGACGATTAGCTGTCTCGATGACCAACGTGGCCGATACAAATACAATACAAAGTATCCAATATTGCGAACGATCAAAACAGTTATTACCATGTGTCGGAGAAAATTGGAATATTTTAAGGATCTCCATTTTATATCCATATGGCCAAGCAGGTGAAATCAAGTGTTCCGAAGTGAATATTCTGATAAATCAAGTTCGCTGCTCATTTCTCCAGATTTGGGTTTCTTAGCAACCAGGTCGTCATATATTGTATTATTAGAATTTGAGCTAACTGAAAATTACCTCAAAATTGCAAATAGCTCTGGCACATGCATAAGCTGTGAATATGTTGGCAACATAGGAATGTTGTCTGCTATTTGGGGTTGGGGAAAAGAATATGAACAACTATCTTCATGACGTTTTTCATATGATCTGACTGATTAGAATCTTTATAAATGGAATCATCAGAGAACATAGTGACTTCAAATTCAAATGACACAATCTTGAATTGTTTTGAATCAAAGAAAACATGGCGACCAGGTTGTTACATGCATTGATAGGAAGAGCATGGTTGCTATGGGTGATAATGTTTACGGATTATGGTATATTTCATTACATTCACAATTCTTCCATTTACCTATGTAACTGTGGCGATTTTCTAAATACTCTTGTTTCTGGCCTTTGTTTTGGACGCTTCTGTTCGAAGCACGTGCACTGCTTGGCAACGCCCTCTAATCCTCTCGCCCAGTATGCTGTAATAATGGTCTTACGTCACTTCCCTCGTATGTCTTGCTTCAGGGACTATAAGTACTCTGGAGCCGCGTTGTTCAGTGGAGTTGTCTCAGAGCTGAGCAAGGCGAGAGATCGACGGAGGGCTCGGCCATGAGCTCAGCGTCCTCACTCAGTGGCTAAGGCCCTCGAGGGCCCTGGGGACAATTTCCATAGGGGGCCCAGGTGGGGAAGACCTTGATGACTGGGGGTGTACACCCTCTGGATCACCGGTCTCCCGCCTGGGATGGTGTGACACAGGCTCTGGGGTTCCGCCCCCGTGGCGAACTGCGGCGAGCCGACCTTACAGTTAACACCATGGTGATGATCGAGTATCTGAGTGGTGTCCACATGTCTGGGCTCGCAGAGCGGGCTGCTCCTGGTTAACGTTACGAAGTAAATACTGCACCCGCAGTGACCCTTGGGGAGCAGACTATCCGCGAGGATCTGAGGATAGCGAGTGCGCGTCCTCCGTGACCCACGGCAAGCGATTTATCCGCGAAAATCCGGGGTTGCGAACGACTCCGCGGGTCTGAGGAGCTGGCCGGCCGGGCGGCCGGCAACCCCTTTTTAGAGGTACTACCACTTTTGGTCACTTGGTGTGTCGTTTTACAAAATTTCTAAATTTAAAATAGAGTGGAATCAAAACCCAGTATTAAGTATTCTAAAGTTAACCTTAATGATCTTCCAAAGACTCGGCACACCGTCCCTTTTGGCGGATGACCTTACAAGGTCATCATCCTTTTTGGACTACCTCGGTCAGAATTTTAGCTTGTTTATTAGGGTTTATTCAAAATTCCAGAGCGCGTTACAGCTTACTCCGTAAGTCTGGGGGTCGTTCCCCATTCCTCCAAAACGGACCCTTAAGGTCGGAGTCCTTTGCACCGTGACTTCCGGGTACCGCTCACTTTGCTCCCTTCTGGTTCCGCCATGCGATGCTTGCGTCGTGTTTCGCAGGTTTTGGGGGACAGGCGGAGCATGTTGGGGACCAACAATGTATGACGGGGATAACGTGGCGATTTTGCCCAAAGATCGCGGCAGGTGATTCTTTCTAAATACTCTTGTTTCTGGCCTTTGTTTTGGACGCTTCTGTTCGAAGCACGTGCGCTGCTTGGCAACGCCCTCTTATCCCCTCGCCCAGTATGCTGTAACAATGGTCTTACGTCACTTCCCTCGTATCTCGTGCTTCAGAGACTATAAGTACTCTGAAGCCGCGTTGTTCAGTGGAGTTCTCTCAGAGCTTAGCAAGGCGAGAGATCGGCGGAGGGCTCGGCCATCAGCTCTGTGTCCTCACTCAGCGGCTAAGGCCCTCCAGGGCCCTGGGGACAATTCCTATAGGAGGCCCAGGTGGGGAAGACCTCGATGACTCGGGGGTGTACGCCCTCTGGATCACCGGTCTCCCACCTGGGATGGTGCGACACAGGCTCGGGCGGACCGTCGGGCTGTCTGGGGTTCCATCCCCGTAGCGGACCGCAGCGTGCCGGCCTTACAGTTATGCCCCAGTCTCACTGGCGGAATATGGGCTTACGGAGAACAACGTTTCACAATGGAAGAGAAACGCGGTAGAACGTAAAGAAAAGTGGAGTTACGTAAACAAACGTTGCTGCTGCGTGGTTGAAAGCAGGTCTTTCCGTCGACATTCCGTGGAGCCAAAATATTGTTCTAAAAATTTTCCACTTTCTGCAACGGAAATTTACTTAGGTACTGGAACGCCATGTTACGTTACAGTCCTTACAGGTGCGCGCTGCTACGCTCATTGAACGCTATGATCAGTGAAGCCAGCTATACCAAAGTACTAATACGTATACATACGCATGATATCGGAACTTTGGCGGACTTCTACGGCAAGTTGCGCATTTTTACGACGTTTTGCAACGTTATACAACGCATACTTACGTGTCACTGCGTTCTGTGGCGTTTCATTACCCAATTCCACATTGTACAACGTTTCACGACTTTCAACAACGGTATATTATTAGTTATCCCATCTTTGTTCACGGAATACGGAATTATATCTACGTCTAGCTGTCCGTATCCCATGAGGCTGACTGAAAACGAGACTCGCCTTATCCTGAATATCTAAGGTGGCGCGTGCCAAATTAGATATTCAGGATATGGATTTATATCAGTCTCGGATTCGTGTTCAGTCGGTGATAACGACGTATATGCACGGGTGTCTAACGCAAGATTCGAAGATTCATATATCTTTGAATGGCCTGACCATCAAATCATTCCTCTCTAAGCATCATGTTCTCCAAACATATAACCCCCTGGCAAAGGGCTTTCATAGAAACTGAAATCTTACAGACACAGGTTGACATGTGCAACAAGAGCGTTCATCTTCTTGAAGTCTGAGAAGGTTGTCACGGTACCCCTGCTTTTCAGGCTCTGGGGGATCATCATGTTACGGTGGCTCTGAAGGGACCTGTGTTTGAAAAAATATTATCTCGAGCGCTCGAAGTAACAAAGCAGGCGCTTGACATAATATAGTGAGCGCTCAACATACTCATATCGAGCTCTCAACTTCGTCATCACGAGCGCTCTACATAGTATTATGAGCGCTCGGAATATTAAAGCAAGCGCTTGACATAATATAGCGAGTGCTCCACATAATATAGTGAGCGCTCTACATAATATAGCGATCATTCTACATCATAAACCAAGCACTTTTTGCTGTATAACTAATTTCTAAATGGAACGAATCAGATACCTATATTTATATGAGAATATTAATTGAAGAGCATACCATAAGCCAATCTTGGACTAAAGTGCTGAATACAAAGTTATAAACGTTCTCGAGATAGCAAAAATAAATCTTTAACATATCTCGAGCGCGCGAGATGAACAAGTAGAGCGCTTGCTTTGTTATGTAGTGCGCTCATTATATTATGTTGAGCACTCGAGTTAGTTAAGTCGAGCATTCTATATGAGTATGTTGAGCAGTCGATATAATATCTTGAGCGCTTGCTTTGTTATTTCGAGCGCTCGTGATAATATGTCAAGCACTCGAGATAATATTTTTTCACACACAGGTCCCTTCAGAGTCACCGTATTATGAGGTGTTGAGGAATTTTTTTGGTGCGAGACTCCTTTTTTTAGTCATGATTGCAAATGATGGAGAAATGCAGTCCGTCGAACTCTTTTATAGTACGGGATGACCAACGTAACAAAACGTAGAAAATGTACAGAAAAGTTCTAGAACGTAGGAATACTTAACGGTACGTAAGCAGTGCGTAACGATGCGTAAAACAAACCGTGACGGTGCGTAGCAATACGTAAAAAAGTCGAATACTATGTTTGTTGCTTTGAAAAACGCATGTGTGCGTACACTGCCAACTCGATTAGCGGTCCGAAAAATGACGATATTCCACAATAAACGCTCTGTAGAACAGCGGTGGTTGAGGCTATGAGCACCAGAATTTGCAATTATACTGACATCATGATTGTTATGTGACAGGAAAAAAATGAGAAACATACTAATAATATTGACAATCCTATGGATGTTTGAAGTACACCATAAATATCAAATCTGGGACTGATCTTTTTTCGATAAGCGGACCGCTTTATTGAATTACATATAAAACGTCATAACGTTTTTATACATAGCAATTCATATGCGGTCAACTGCGAGAGTCATCTGTGGGGGTAATACACATCGATATCGATATTCCATTCATATATGTTAATAAATCACATACCCTGATGAGCCACCGTTTTGTCTAGCTCTAGCAGTATTTTTGTTCAGCTTGTTGTAGCTCTCAACACATACAAATTGCACTCACTAGTTAAGCCAATGCACCTTTGTTTATCTATGTCAATGTGTTTTCTACATGTTTTGTTTGTATTATTATTCACCATCATGATTGAAGTTCATACATTACTTATCATAATATCCACATGGTAAAAAATTTTCACATTATATACGTCTGCAAATTTGTTCATGTTTCACTACCATGATTACTCGACATATTGCTCGGAATAAAACACACTACTGGAATAATGTTGTCATAAATACAGTGGTTCAATTATACGCAAAATCGATTCAATGTTTCAACCATGTACATAACATGCATGATGGCGGTTAATTTCGATTCATATATGAACATGTATATTTGTGATGATGAGGAGGATGGGTATCCAAACATGTTTCGTGATCTAAGTACCACCTGCATTTATTATGAGACTGAAGATTTGCAAAGCCTTTCAGAAAATGATATGCATTTCGCATATACTGCACTACATATAAATATATGCAGCCTACCAGCGAAATATGACAAATTAAGAATGCTTATTGCAAATATAAAGGATCGTGGCCTAGAAATACACTTCATTTTGATATGTGAAACGTTTCTTTCAAATTCTAACCAAGATATGTTTGCCATTCCTGGGTATGAATTTGTTTGTAACAACAGGCAAAATAGTAAAGGGGGCGGTGTCGCGTTGTACATAAGTGAAACATTTCAATACAGCATACGAAGTGACCTTACAGTTAACTACAACAATGAATTCGAGACCATTTTCGTGGAGGTCAACAACAACTCGCACAAAGTCCTTGTTGGTGAGATCTATCGGGTTCCAAGTTCGAATGAAGAAGTGTCAATAAAGCGCTACGCCGATCTAGTAAGCCAATTATGTGGCTTTCCTGGTGACGTTATCATAGGTACAAACCAAAATTTTAATTATCTCGATATTGAACGCTCGCACAGAATACGTGAACTGTTGACATCTTTTATTTCTATGGGCCTTATTCCCACAATCACCAAGCCCACGCGCATAACTGAAAGCACTTCAACTTTGATAGACAATATATATATCAAATGTAAGCCTACTCAAAATGTATTTACTGGCATTTTAGCCGCTGAGTTATCTGATCATTTGCCCATATTCCTATTGCTCGGTAAGCAACATCAGCAAAAAAACTCTCCCACAAATATTAAGTGTCGCTCAATGAACGAAGGTATTATTGCTGATATGAAAGTTACACTTGACGATATAGACTGGACCCATCTTAATAATTTAAATGCTGATGACGGTGCAAGTGTATTAACCGATACTCTAAAAAATGTCCTTGATTATCACTGTCCTGAGAGAACGTTGTGTATTCCGTATAATCAGGTAATACGTCAACCCTGGATGACCCCGGCTTTGATTAATTCCTCTAGAAACAAATATAAACTCTACCGGAAAACTCTTGGAAAACCCAAAACAAGTCAAAGCTACAAGCACTTTATTCAGTACAGAAATACCTTCAATAAAACAAAACGAATATGTAAACAACAATACTACAGCGACGCACTATCATCTTGCAAAAATGATACACGGCGTACGTGGAGTGTGATTGGTGAATTGATAGGGAGGAATAAAAAAGGTAAATCGATATCAGAACAATTCATCATCGATAACAATATGGTCAGTGACCAACGTCAAATTGCAGATAAATTCTGTGCTTACTTCACAGATATAGGCAGACAGTTCGCTGCTAGAATCCCATCTCCACATAAAAGTTTTAAAGAATATTTGACTCCCAACTCGAGTCGGGACAGCTTTTTCTTAGCTCCAACTGATCCAAATGAAATACAGACCATTATTTCATCAATGAAGGCCAAGCCTAGTTGCGGGTATGATGGCATCAGCTCAAAACTTATAAAATCTCTCGACAGTTGTCTGAGCCACCCAATTAGTATAATTGTGAACAAATCATTAGAAAGCGGTATTGTTCCGAGAAGTTTCAAGATTGCAAAAATCATTCCTATTTATAAATCAAAGGAAAAAACCCATATGGGCAACTATCGTCCAATATCGCTCTTGCCTTCTTTATCAAAAATTTTAGAGAAAGTGGTCCATAAACGCCTGTACAATTTTCTTAACACAAAAGAGCTACTATTTCGAGATCAATATGGCTTCAGACCCAAACACTCGACAACTGATGCAATCGCTAACTTTTCTGCGTATGTTTACAAATCTCTGGAGGATAATGCAACTACTTTTTCCGTCTTCCTGGACCTCTCCAAGGCATTTGATACCATTGATCATCAAATATTATTGAAAAAGTTGGAATACTACGGCGTACGCGGAATTGCCTTGGAGTGGTTCAGGGACTACCTCAACAATAGAATACAATATGTACAATACCGCAGTATAAACTCTACCTATCATAACGTCACCTGTGGGGTTCCGCAAGGCTCCGTATTAGGCCCTTTATTGTTCGTAATATACACAAATGACCTGCCGAATTCTCTGACTCATTCCAAATGTATCCTATTCGCAGATGACACGACTGTGTATCTGTCATCCAGAGATATTCAAGCCATGTGTCGTAATATTGAGCACGACCTAACTACATTGTCTAACTGGTTTGCTGCGAATAAACTGTCTCTAAACGTGCAGAAAACAAATTTCGTCATATTCGCACCAAAACCTTCGAAAACGGAAACTGATAATTTGAATTGTTTGAATCTTGGGAATCAAAAAATTTTGCGTGTCAAATGTACTAAATTCCTAGGTGTTCATATCGACGAAAGGCTAGAATGGACAAAACACATTGATCATATCTGCAAAAAATTGTCAAGTGGGTCATATGCCATTAACTCAGCGAAAAGGGTATTATCACGTTCTAATCTAAAGTTATTATATTACAGTCTAATACATCCCCATATTGAATATGGGATACTTGTTTGGGGTTCTGCTGTACAGTCACAGATACAGAAAATAGAACAAATACAAAAACGATGCATTAGAAACATCTGCAAAGTCAAATATAATGAACACACATCTCCGCTTTATAAATCCACCAGAATACTGAAATTAGACGATATTTATAAATTGCAACTGTGCAAGTATATGTTTTCTTATGTCAACGGTTCGCTGCCTCCCTCACTGCAATTGTTATTCAAAACTAACAATAACATACACAATTATCACACGCGTCATCACCACGATCTCCATGTTAGCTATAGAAAAACCCATAGAATATCGAAAACATTCCTACATCAATGCCCTAACCTTTGGCTATCCTTACCATGTGATATCAAATCCAAACGAACAATTAAATCATTTTCTAACAATGTTAAAAAACACTATATCAACAAATATTAGCCATATATCTAGCACATTATAATTATGCACCCCTCCTCATCGTCACACTATCACTCAATTGTTTTTACAATCATTATCATAATTGTGCAATATTGTCGCCAATCACTGTTTATATGTCCTTGTATTATATATGTATATATGTCATCTAGCTTAAAAAAAGAAAAAAAATTATATGTATTTATGTGGACGTCTATGTGTTCTTGAACTTACGTTGTAATTTATGTCACGGGGTTACCCGTTGTACAGACTTGAAGTCTTGGGTAACCCTCAAGCTGATAGGAATCGCCTCTTTTATTTACATGATTATGTTTGTAAATTTTACTTATCAGTTTGGAATAAATGTTCAATTCAAAAACATCATGGGTGCACCGTATATGGAACGTTTTTGAAAATCCCATACGAGTGAGTTTGTCCAAATTATTTAGGGTTGTAGTTGGCATCTAGGCTCATCAACTAAGGTACACGGTAATATACGACGTAGGCCTATGTTTGGTTTTGGACCACGTCACATGCCACCCAAGCAGCCATCAAAACTGTGTACGGTGCATTCAGTATGTTTTAAAAATTTAATGCTTGAAACTCATTACAATATTTCATGTGATTACTGCGTGGACTGAGTATCAGAAGCCATGGTAAAAATAAAAATATGTGTGGGTCATAAGGATATCACGCTTTGCCTTATAAATGAAAACCGCGCTTTGCGGGAGAATTGATGTACATTGATCCCGAGGAAAATATCCAATATGAGAAAAAGATTAATCCTTCGTGGTCTTCTAATCATGTCTTTTTCGTGTCGTGGGACATGTTCCAGCAAACCTGTGGCACGGACGCGGGGCACGGAACGACAACTTGATTTTTTGTCGCTTTGTGCTTTTATAACATAACTAAAAATTATCTGTATTATATACTACCAAAGTTGAAAAGATCGTATGAAAGAGAATTAAGTCCTCTAAAGGTATTTTGTGGCCCATATATAATATGTAACTTTCAGCTGTTTCTTCAGCTCCGTTGTCTCTGCACCTTTACGGTCTTTCAGGTTACATAACAGTTCAATATATGGCGTCAGCCAGTTTCTTGTGATAGACTTACATTGAATTATATAGCATAACGTACATGCATCGACATCCTTTTGCATGTATAGTGCCTACGTTTACAATAGAAATCTACCTCAACTGAGGATTTTCTTCGTCCTTGACATAAAGTCTCTCGATTTGCTGGCTTTAAAGATCTCATACTTACATAGTTAAATTTTGACAGGTTGGTGTACAACATGATCCTCTATCAGTTTATTTATGTGTTTATATTATATTTATATAAAGATGATTCATTTATTCTAGACATGTTATGTACTGTACATGTAATTTTACCACAAATTATGTTCGTCTGTTTATTTGGTTGGCCAGATTAATGAGACGCATCTGAGAATGCATGCCTTTGACACCAGGACTGTGACGCAATACGACTGGCTCTGTATGCCGTCATTTGCTCGCTCTTCACAACTACAACATTATTCAAATGTATTTATCGGTGATTCAACTTGATTTATTCCACATTGGTAGCTACACGACTCCGTACGCTCTCTATACACTCTATAATTATACATTTGTATACATTTCTGTGTTGATAGAAAATTTCTTTTTATTTTTACTAGGAACAATCAGAGCTTCCCCGTGGGAAAATTCAATTAAATCACTAATATTGTCATACATAAATTATTCCATAGGGCACCATTTTGACTTGTTTAGGTCGGTACCGCCGATTTTCATTGAGAATCACCCGCGAATGAACGAGCGGACCGCAAAATTACGTAAAATAACGTGAGATAACGTAATATATTTTATAAGCGGACCGCTTATCGGAAACGGACCGCCAATCGAGTTGGCAGTGTAGGTGAAAGTAAAGGGAAATGTCACATTCCGTGGGAAATGGCTCTTTTACGCCATTCTTGTGTATCACTGCGTATGGCTACGTGAGCCTACGTGGTGAAAATTAAAAAAAAAACACAGTTTTGTGCGGAATTTTACGTGACTTTCACTTCTCTCAACCCTGACGTTCTATTCCGCCAGTGAGACTGGGGCATTAACACCAAGGTGATGATCGAGTATCAGAGTGGTGTCCGCATGTCTGGGCTCGCACCCGCAGTGACCCTCCGTGAGCGGACTGTCCTCGAGGATCTGAGGATAGCGGGTGCGCGTCCGCCGTGACCCACCGTGAGCGGCTTATCCGCGAAGATCCGGGATAACGGACGACGGCAAACTTTACATAACACGGTGATTTGACATCGTGGGGTTAGTTAATGGGGTCATTATTTGGTTAGCAGTAATTATTCCATTAATATTGGTGATACATATCAGCCCATGATTACCTTATTTTACACGGTTATTTTTCATGAGAAAATAAGGAAACAGATCCGTATCGTAATTGAAATGAACTTGGACCTCCTCTTGTTGCTAGTGCATGTGTATTTGTTATGACTCGGCTATACAGACCATGATCAATACCAGTCGCCCATGTATCAGATTCAATGAAATGGATAAACGATGTGTAGTGAACGTCGTGCGAAAAATTTTAACCACAACATTTTATTGGATTTCTTTGTTGGTTGTTCGAATTTTCTATGAGCTGGCTTTAGAAGATAACGACCCAAAATATCAAAATCGAAGGCGTGCCTTCTCACCGCAGTGGAACCCCTTCGAAAAGCAACACAACTAGGCAAACCAGAACATTCAGTGCGGAAGATATGTATAGGGCTATCCTACTGATTTCAACATAGACACTATATATATTCTTTATCTCATTGAAGATGGTAACTTGCCTTATCACTTGCACACTTGCGCTATGAGGAAACTGTTAGAAACTCGACACTGGTCAGATATATTGTCAGAAGTGTGTGCAGTTCGCGATAGGTAGCCCCTTGGCCTGATCAATGTAACATACAATCACCAGTCGATACGTAAAAATGTACACATGTTTGGATAGTCAGTACAACTCATGAGTATTCAAATTGCTATTGGATTCATTGACCAAACAATCATATAATTGTACTTTGAGAGCAACAGGAAGCTTCAGCAACAGATAGTGAATATAACTTTCGAGAAGTCTACCACCAAGAAATCTACTTGAAACAGTAACAGCACAAATAATTTGATTTATTTGGATTCGAGAGAAAACCATTAGGGTAGAAACACTTTGAGAAATTACTTGAGAAGCCCTTTAATTTTTTATATGACAAAACACGTAGATCTATCGCAGGAATCCGCATCCTGAACTACTGAATTACACACTGAATGAGCTCTAACATAGATGTTCGAATTTTATATTGTATAATAAAGAACACATTGAAATAAACATATTGGTTGTCACAAAATCGATTTATCTTCATTAGTTATCGGAATATTGATTTTTTTGTGGGCAATTTAGGCCATATTTTCACTGTGATATTCTGCCTCATTAGCTATTATAATTAGTATTCATGACGTCACAACGGGGTATTGATTTTAATTAATGACTCAGATTGTTATTCTGACGTTGATTTGCGTGGTATCACAAATGTATATTATTGGAAGATGAAGCTATATAAATTTATATCATGATTACCGCGGTATGTAGAGTGGTACACCAGCATGGCAACCATTTCTTTGATACTGGCCCTAGCAACCATGGTTGCTAAGGGTGTAACTCATAGCCTAAAAGCAAAATTGGTTTTAACATAAACATGAAGAGTCTCTTCTATGTCTATGGTTTTAAAAAGATTTGTATGAGATAAATAAATGAAGATAATTGATATTTTCACTTTCTTGAGCCACGTAGTAGAATATTATTGGCATACAACATACAGGCTTTATCAAAAGAATGGTTGCCATGATAACCAATTTAGATAACTAAATACTGCTTACATTTAATATTGAACATTCAAGATATTCAATTAAACTGATATCTATAATCAAATATTTGATTTCAAGACTTTCATGTCGCTAATCTTTATGTGTTCCCGTGGTGACGTCATGAATGCTAATTATAATACTTAATTAGGTACCGATTTTTGGTTGAAAATTGTAATAAAAATCTTCATAATTTTGGAAGTAATTATGATAATGACATGCTGTAAAAACCACAATTATCAGTGCAATGTCCTCTTTCGTGTGTTAAAAATGAGTTCTGAGACCATACTTAGGCTTTAAATCTCAGCTGCTTTCTAATCCAGTATAAGTATAGTGTTCGATTTATGCAAGAAAATCATTTCGTGTCTGTAGCCAACGTATTTGTTCATCAAGAAAAGGAAAATAACGTGTTTACTCAATTATCATGGTTATGAAAGAAGACAACTACATGTATGGTAAACATATAAAACATTTTCGCTAAAAGAAATTATAGAAGTCCACTTGAATAGGAGAAGTGATCATCCTGAAAAATCCAAGTTGTAACGATATTTAAGTGTGGGAATCACCCAGAATTTGCATACTTAATCTCAAATAGTGAGTACAAGAATAAACAACAAAAATCCATGATAACAATAATCATCAAATGTTCACACAATATTAAATATGTCACGCAGAATTATACGTTCATATCATTTGAGACTCGTCCTGACAAACGTTGTTAAAAGACATTACTATACCACATTGAACAAATAAATAATTTATACAACATATTAACTGCGTAATATATGTAATTCATGTCACCTGCACATGCCGCGTGAAACACGAAACGAACGCCATTTTCTATCAATATGAGGCCACAAAATGCATGGACAGTTCGAGTTGCACTTTTGGAATGAATGTCGACAAGGCTATTTGTGGGCGGAGTTACGGGGCCGGTCATTATTAATCAGGTGGAGGGGTTGGATGGATTTTCAGAGAAATGAGTTTTTAAAGACCTAGTAGCATGCCGATGAAAGTGCTTTTCATTTAATCCATTATGAATAGTTATCTGTAAATTCGAACGAATTTTACAAATACAATCAATGGGTTTCGAGATATTGAATCAAATAGGCACTCTTTCCGTAAATTGCCGAAGATTTTGATCACGATTTTAGTATGGGTCACGTGGTTTGTGACGTCATTTGAGGCAGTACTGAAAGTACATGTAGCCAGCAAGGTAAACTGCATGTCGCATATTCATTCTCGTTGTGTATGTTTGACAATTCAAGTGAACGGGTGAGATGGTTGGAATATGGCATTTCTTGTCTTGATATTTAGAATCAGTACTATTCATTCTCCCAGAACGGAGGTTTGTTGAACTGCAAGATGTCCAGTATTTGTTGGTTTTCATGTGTTTTCTGTTGAATCTCATGCCTTTTGGAGTGGTTTTCCATCTTTGAGCTGACCGCCCAAATTACGTGTTTTACGTTTTTGGCCAGCCATCAAAGCACATTTTGCCTCAACTGACGTCACGATTACGGAAACTGCCGAAGCTATTTTTTCATCGGCATGAGAAGGCGATTGCAATACTGGCTCAATATACTCGATTATATTTCGCTGTCATTAATTAAATGTCCACAATGCCTTTATCTGAACAGGAAAAAACCCATATAATGGTACCTTGCTACTATGACTTTAAAGTTTGACTCCCCACCGATATCGAAAAACAATGTATACCTACCCCCCCCCCCCCCCACACACACACACACAATTATAAGGGGGCCTCCTGTGACTTTCGTCACAAATTTTTCACAATATGACGTCTGTGGATATTATGAATTTGTGGTCTTCGCATGTCCACCATGTCCAATGCTTCAAGTGTGACTGCCATTGCAACTGATTCAATTAATATTTGTGGTAATATAATATCGGTATGGTATTGACAGCCTCTGATTGGATGGTGAGGGCAATAAACGAAACACCCCAAAGACATCTATGTCTAGGATCACGTTCCCCAGAATACTGGAATATTTTTTTCAATCCAAACCCCATATTTCCCCCTTGAAACACTCGCGACCTGGGTTGAAGGAAACTCAGTTCATTCAGTGACTTAAATTTGTTGGAGGAATGAAAAACAAACCCATGAACCTTATTTCTCCCTTAGGGACTAACTGGACCCCAGAGTGAACTGGGGTATCAGCTTTCAACTACTCAGTATCAAAGACAAAAATTTCTTGCATATTATGGTTCGAAAATTGATTACAACCTCAGCAACTTTTATTATGGTGTTGTGATTCCAGAGACAAGGTAGACACACTGAAAACTCGATCACTGGTGGTAAGTATAAAACTCCATTTTGAATGTAAAAAAATGAATGTAGAACATATTTTGTATCTTTTGTGGTTATAGACACTGTGATGGTAACGGAATTAACCTTTTTTTAAAAAAACCATGATTCATGAAGCTTGCATCTTTTGTGGTGACAACTCATTGTTTGCTATCAGGGTTTCTACGTATTATATTCGAAACACAACATTTCATCCCCGAAAACTTAAATGTTTGCCATATGATGCTCCAGAAAACATTTGTGTAAGCACAGCGTAATGTGGTAACAGAATTAAAATCAACTTATAAGTCAACTTATAATGTATATTACTATACATCTTGAAAACATTCCTTCAGGATACAAACAGTATCTGTTTTGAAAAAAAACAACCCATAAATGTGAATAAACAAGAAATTAAGGAATTGCTAGGAGTCAAGGAATTGATGATGCTATATCAGCACCAATATTTCAATATTTCATGGAGACACTGCCATTTCGGCGAATTTTATCCATGCTCGAACTTGTAGAGTTGTATACATGTACAATGTATATTGTCAGAGACATATGAAAAAAATATATATTGCTGGAAAGATTTTCAAAAGATCTGAAAGATTAAAATATGACCAGGAATGAATTTCGAAGCATGAGCATGTAACCTCATCATTTATCCACTCAAGGAATTTCCTGTATATTTCGATGTCATATGCAAATGAGCAATGATGACGTCATATGAGTCACTGAGAGATAATGAGCTCATTGAAACCAGTACTGCATAATATTAAAGAGCATGAAAATAATTTTTGTTCCACATAATGACTCCATACAGGAAATATTCAAATTTTGAATAAATTTTGTTGGTGTCATGGCAACCAATATACATTAGATTGGACGAAATATACATTAGTGTGTTTTGTTATGTGGGGGTACAATAGACAATACTGGCTGTCTTCCTGCAGTCCCCGTAATAATAAATATTAATATTACCTTTTTAGAACCTATAATATGAAGAAAACACGCGAACTGAATTACCTTATTCACATATAATTGTTAACACAACATGAAGAACCCACGGATACACAAAATAACTAGGAATAATTAACGACATATAACTCGAAATACACATGGTCCAACAACGGCCTTCTTCAGATGTCCGAGCAGATCACTGACGCTCTGATGAAGTTTTTTGTTCCCAAATCTTGTCATTCAGCCCCGTCGAGCATCAGGACTTCACAAAATTGATACATGTGGCAGTACACATTTTGTTCCTCAAGTCAATCAACTTAAACTATATTTGCACCTTTTACAGTTTATATGTACTACACCAGATTCAATATTTTGAAACTAAAACTAACGAACAATGATAATTTGTCTTTCGCCTTCTGTATTTTCATTTTTAATGTCACAGCAAAGATGTGCACACCATCACTTCAGAAGAAACGAGACAATCAGAGATTGCAGACCCTCTTCCTTCCAGATTTAGTTACTAAAATCAGAGTTTATGACCCTTACATTTTGGACCTGGGCGATAATCGGGGATTTTGGTCGTACTATCATTGGCTATATCGAATGATCGGAAATTGGCCAAAAGGAATACAAAAATCATGAGAGAAATATTCGTTAATGAACGTAGACTTCTTGCGATTTTTCTATCTTGAACATATTCTCGATCTGTCGACCACGACCTGAATTTTTGACACTGACAACCCAAACTTCGCGAGTTCTCCCAAATTCAACATTCTACTGAATATGGTCAGTGGTTTGGGAATTACCACTACTTGAAATACTAGAAATCAGTGATTTCAGCTGATGTCCCATACACATGCTACCTTGGGCGATAATGGAGGATTTTGATCACAGGACCATCGGTCATACAGCAAATGACGGGGATTGAGTACAGAAAAATATATAATTAATAAGGGAAATGCATCATTATTATAAGCAGAGTTATTGTAATTTTTCGATTTTGATCTTTAGTCTGACCTTGACCTTGTCGCTCAATATTGAGCTCTGAAATTTCACAGTAATGTTCCTGTCACCCAGGCACATCTCCTGAACGAAAATGTTTAAACCAATGAAAACTAGCTTCACAATATGGCCTTGAATCTCAGAACACTCAAAAGTCTTGAAATCCTGACCCCTAATTTTTCGATATCGGGCGATAATAGAGTATGTTCGTCGTATGACCATCAACCGTACACCATACGATTGGGAATTGGCCAATGAAAATATAAAAACAGATGGAAAAATTAATATCAAGTAGAACCAGAGTTATAGCCAATAATGTGATTTTCACTTTTTCCGTCGCCATGGCAACCGTTTTCATTCGATTTTGAGAAAATTTGAAAGAGACCGAGCCACTAACATAGCGCTTCAGTCCTATCAATTTCAGATCGATCGGATCGTTCTTTTTAGGTTTGGGCGCAGATTGAAACGTCGCTGGCAAAAAATAACCGAAATCGTGACCCCCAAATTTTTCGACATCGGGCGATAATGGAGAGTTTTCGTCGTACGACCTTCGGACGGATACCATACGATCGGGAATTGGCCATAGAAAAACACAAAATTAGTTTGAAAAATTAATATCAAGTACAACCGGAGTTAGAGCCAATTACGTGAATTTCACATTTTCCGTCGCCATGGCAACCGTTTTTATCCGATTTTTACCAAATTTGAGGAGGATCGAGTCATTGACATATCGCTTCATCCGTATAATGTCTGTGTTGCCAGTTCGAAGTACGCTGCTCCTCTCATGTTCTCGCTTCAGTTGTTGTTATTTTGCTACACACAAAAACCGGGAAAGAATGCACGTGTATTGCATTACATGCAATCGCTGAGTTCTCCAGCATACCAGTGTCAACAATATTACTCCAAGCACTAAATGTCAACCCAGTCTATATGCGAGTCATACAACTAAACGTGGTCACACTTGAATGAACTCAGTGGCTAACATGTGAACGGGTATAAACAAACCAATATCAATATGTCATGCCATGTATCACAGTATCGACACCATTTACATATTTGGTATCCTGGCTATGAGAGACGAATTTATAGTGAGTACCAGTACCGTAACACTTTTGGTTAAAGCCCTGGCTGTGTATTGTCCCTGTACATGAGAGATTTTATGTTTTTAGCATACATTCCTCACTGACTGGAGGACAGATAATTGTGTTCCGTTCTCGGATCGTAGATGAGGCAAGCCATTCTAATGGGACAATCTTGTTGTCAATACGATCATCCAGTTCAAAATGAATCGCCACTACATTTCATTTTCGTGTGCTGCCACCTGTCGCCAAATGTTGGTGTTATTCAATATGAACACCATCAACATTGCATGACCTGGTATCTACATAGTCCGGCACAGCGTGCAGTCTATGACGTCATCCGGATTAAATTTCGGCAATGATAAAACGACTCAAGTGAACAAAATGTGTAGTTTTTGGCATACACTGTTTGTACACTCGTAGTCTTTCCTATTTTCATATTTCTCTCAGGTTCCTATCTAGATAGAGGTTCCTATTAAAAACAGGGACTTGGCCATGACAAAAGAACCATGAACTATGGCTACCTTAGTGTATGGTTAGGGCCGTTTCCTCTGTTGTTGACAGGTTACTATTGAACATAGTTACCTGCAGGTTACTATTTCTGCAAATAGGGACCCCTGCACTGAGTCAGATAATGCACGCGGACGTGGGTCTCTCGCTAATAGTGGCCTCGTGCCCTTCGGGCACTCGGTCACTATTGGCGAGAGACCCTCGTCCTTGTGCATTATCCTATACACAGCATGCACGTCTATCACCATTTCCAGGAAAAGGAACACATCACGGGAATAGGAACACCTCGAATTCCCATGTGACACCCACCTAGAAAACAAGATGTGTACCGAAAGCACACTGGGTGAAATATAGATACAAATTAGTCAGAATGGGCATCGCAACTGACCTCAATCTAACACAACCTCAATACCGACAACACTGACTAGTCGTGACACAATATTTGTTTTCTCAAGTTCAGAGGTTTCAAATTCAAAACCAACAGTGAGAAATATCGAAATGACAATTCCATATTGCAGTGAGAATTTTACTGCGTTTTTTGGACAAAATAATATCTGGGAGCGATTCGATGTAGTCCACTTTTGGCGTTTATAGAAGTAAACATAGTGATTACAATCAAGTTCATGTATCAGTGAAACACGCTTTTTGGCCGTATTTTTTATTTGGATTTAATGGGATCATCTTGAATTTTCGTGTAGCTTAATTGAGGATCATGCCGCAACTTTTCAACAACTTTCAGAATCATATCTCAAAAAATGAAAAAGTTGGCAATCTACTCCAATGTCAAATTTCAGTCCGAAATGGACTCGAAAAAATTCCAACAAATTCAGGGCTTTTCAGCATGTTTATGCCCATACAGAATGAACCTATTGCACTGATTTAGAGATGGAAGACATATAGTTGGTGTATATCAAGTAAACATACGTTTATTTTGAAGCAACATATAACTCAAACATCGAATAACAGAATTCCCTATTGATCCTTTAGCTCCGCAGTTTTGTGTTTCTAATAAAGTCACATACATCGGAACAATAGCTCACACAAGATTTTATTCACACACACAATACGTAACGATTTTTGCAAGTATCTTTTGACACAGGCATTACGTGATCATTTTAATGAGAGATGCAACCATTGCATTGGTAAAGTCGGCGCATAATTTATTGGCGCAAGCATATCTCATGAAATCTCGGAACTTACTGAGTTGTACAACACGAAATCCTGGCAACGTTTGAACAAGACTGTGACCAAAGTTGCTGACGTGAATTTGAAGTTTGTTCTTCACACAGAAAATAATTATTTCAATAAATACGATTTTAAATGGGATTTTACCATTGTAACAGTGAGCAGGAAAGTGGAAAGTTAAAACAGTGATGAAAGCCAATGCAACAGCTCATTAACACCCTACCGCAGGGCATAAATTGATATCGGCCTACATGTTTTGTTTTTATGGTCACGTGATGTTCACGACAACCATTTATTGCTCACTTTTCTGACAGAATTTGGAGACACGGTAAGGAGAATGCAATTTATTGTTACTTGCACAAAAACCCTACTATAATGCATGTGCCGATACTATGTAAAGGGCATTAATTGGTGATTTCATCGCAACAATTAACACATTGCATGTCCATGCACCCAGAAATCTGCCTCCTCCTACGGCATGTCACTGTATTTTGACATCGAAATCCATTCTCCCGAAGTTGAAAACGGTACAAAATGATACTTCTACACCGTGTCTCTTGTTCATAATAAAGATGTGTTATTATCAGTGCAGTGTGTATTTACACAGTACAGCACATTAAACATACACATTGAAGGACAATACTAATAATATGCCAATGATAACAATCTATGAGCTATGATTACTAATTATGATTTTTGTACATGTGTGTGTGTCCTGTATTCTCCACTAAAATGAGGTGACGGAGGTATGCGAATATAACTTCATTTCAACTCCAGATGTTTTGAAAGAGAAAACTATTTTTTTGACGTCACGGCAAAACATGCACATATGAACTGAAACGTTTCACTGAGCCAGTGTCACTGCTAGTGGACGTCAAATATGTCCCATTATACCATAACTTTTTGGCAACAACAACAGCATTTTGGCTTGGATAAGGTAGTTATCTCGCTAGTTAACGTCGACGGTTGACCTAGAGGCGCAACTGAGGACCTGGAGGTGCAACGGTTGAAATCGAGGAAAAAAGAAAAACAATGGACGCGTCATTGGATAGGCCAGTTCAGAGAATGTATATTGACCTCTATATCAACTGTTGACGTTACCCCGCGTGCTTATGTACTTGTCATACATCTATTCCATGCGGTTTATTTCGGATTTCTAAATTATTTTCGTAGGATGTGGGCAGATTTATACTCATTCATCAGGTGTACTGTAGAAATAACTACATTTCACACACTATTTGATGAGTTTGAAGTAACGCGGTCATATGAGGAAATAGATGCTGAGGTCATCGTGTTTTAAACTCCAAAAACGAATGTAACCTTTACGTCAATAAAAGAACAATGCTATCATGGTCAAGGGTGTTCCACACCGAACTCAATTCATGTGTATACGGAATGAGCAAACGCAAGTGCATTTCTGCAGATTGATACTTACATTAGAACAACATTACTGGAAACAGTATCCAACACGACAGCACGTGTTTCAAACTATTTGCTGAGTACTTGCGCGCCTTTGATGGGAAATGTTCTGGAGTATTGAAGTACAGTGATGACAAATTGTGGCTCCCCAGCCTCTCCATTGTGCTTCGGTCCATTTTCATGGCGATTCTTGCTGTAGGAACTGGGAAATGCGGCATCGCACCCTTTTGGCATGTGTGTCATCTTCTGTCCAGGATTTCTGTCCTGTGTATCAAATTAGAAAACTGACTCATGAATTGTTATCATTTGCATATTCATAGTATTGTCATTCGATTTATATGTTTATTGTGTTGTGCTGTGTGAATATACATTGCGATGATGATAACACACCATATATGTGGGTACGAACATGAGACTTGTTGTGAAAGTATTATTTTGTACCGATTTCAACTTCGGGAGTATGCAGTGCTGCCAGCCAACATTTTTGAAAAAAGTACACGCCAGTCCAAAAAAAAGTATAAAAAAGTATATATTCTGATCGACGTACCTGTTTTGATGCATATATTGGCTAACCAATAGTACCTTAAGCATTCCATTTTTCATTGTCACACCGCATTGTCAAGCGCCCACTCCGTGTCTTTGCATGTGCCGTCACCTGAAACAAAAATTTTATTTTCATTGAATCCATTTTGGCAACATGCAACTTTACTAATGTAATGAGCAACATTACTTCAGAAATACGACAAGCATAGCTTGAATGTGCAGTACAGTAAAAAATTAGCCCAAGGGCTAAGAAAGGTTACCGGACAATATACATTTTAGATATTAGCCTTTTGTCCAGTGACCTTGAAAATAAAGTCACTGATAAATTCAAGGCCATGAAATTTTCAACAAATATATCACTTCTAGTATGTCCACAATAAATTCCTCAGCTGTAAAGTCGATAATAAGTGAGACATTAGCCATTCTGTGATGTGACCTTGAAAATGAGGTCAAAGTTCAAGTTCAAGTTCATGAAAATATTCAGTATATATCATTCCTCTTTATTCGCAATTGATTCCTATGCTGTAAATGTAAGTATCAATCTATTACCACCAATACAATCAGATTTTGATGATGCCAATAAGAAACGTAAAATACTACATTTTGCAATAGAAACAAATAGTTTATCCAAAGACACACTGGCGTCTTCAGGGGCAGACAATGTGTTAAATGTAGTTGTTTCTACTGTACACCAGATGGAATTAGTATACAACTGCCCAACAACCTATGAAAATAATTTAGAAATCCGAATCTAACCCCATGGAATAGATACATGACAAGTACAAAAGTACCCAATCATAAGTCCGAAGGCTACTGAGTTGATGGTATCCTCGGGGACAGATTTAACGTCTGCCTGCAGTGACACCGACTCAGTGGTATAAATGTAAATATCAATCTATTACCACCAATACAATCAAATTTTTATGACGCCAATAAGAAACGTAAAATACAACATTTTGCAATAGAAACAAAGCCCGACCAAATATTTTATCCAAAGACACACTAGCGTCATCAGGGGCAGATGTAAAGATGATAATAAGCGACATATTAGCCATTTTGTTCTCTGACCTCGAAAATGAGATCAAAGGTCAAATTCTAGATCACCAAAATATTCAGCATACATCATTTCCTATATGTTCACTATGGACCCCTAAGCTGTAAATTTGATAATAAGCGAGATATAAGCCATTTTGTATTCTGACCTTGAAAATAAAATGACTAACCTTGAAATTTAGGTCAAGGGTCAAATTCAAGGTCACTAGAATATTCAGCATATATCATTTCCTATATGTTCACAACTGATTCCTAAGCTGCAAAGTTGCTAATAAGCAAGATATTGGCCATTTTGTCCTGTGACCTTGAAAATGAGGTCAAAGGTCAAATTCAAGGTCACGAGAATATTCAGCATATATCATTTCCTATATGTTCACAATTGATTCCTAAGCCGTAAAGTCGATAATAAGCGAGATATTAGCAATTTTGTCCTGTGACCTTGGAAATGAGGTCAAAGGTCAAATTCATTGTCACGAGAATATACAGCATATATCATTTCCTATATGTTCACAATTGATTCCTAAGCTGTAAAGTCGATAATAAGCGAGATATTAGCCATTTTGTCCTGTGACCTTGAAAATGAGGCCAAAGGTCAAATTCAAGGTCACGAAAATATTCAGCATAATATCATTTCCTATATGTTCACAATGGATTCCTAAGCTGTAAAGTCGATAATAAGCGAGATATTAGCCATTTTGTCCTGTGACCTTGAAAATGAGGTCAAAGGTCAAATTCAAGGTCACGAGAATATTCAGCATATATCATTTCCTATATGTCCACAATTGATTCCTAGTCTCTAATCTCAATATTAAGTGAGATTTTAGGCTTAATGTGTCCCATTATAAAGCATAGGAAAATTTAACATGGGAAAGTCACATCTTGGCTGAGTTTGGGCCCAAAATGGCCCACTTCGAGTGATTCAAGCGCAACGAAATTTATACATGTCACAGAAGTACATATGAGGAGTGTTATGATACTTACATTCATACCACTGAGTCGGTGTCACTGCTGGCGGACGTTAAATCTGTCCCCGAGGATACCATCAACTCAGTAGCCTTCTGGCTTGTGATTGGGTACTTTTGTACTTGTCATGTATCTATTCCATGGGGTTAGTTTCGGATTTCTAAATTGTTTTCATAGGTTGTTGGGCAGGTGTATGTTAATTCCATCAGGTGTACAGTAGAAACAACTACATCTATCACACTGTCTGCCCCTGATGACGCCAGTGTGTCGTTCGATAAACTATTTGGTCGGGCTTTGTTTCTATTGCAAAATGTTGTATTTTACGTTTGTTATTGGAATCATCAAAATCTGGCTGTATTGGTGGTAATAGATTGATACTTACATGCATCAATAAGAAAAAAAGTTACTGAACAGATTTTGAGAAAACGACCATCAAAGTCCAAAATTAACCATTTTCGACGAGAACGGCCGCTATGACCTTGAAACCAAGGTCAGAGGTCAAATTCAACGTCACGAGAATATTCAGCATATATCATTTCCTATATGTCCACAATTGATTCCTAGTCTCTAATCTCAATATTAAGTGAGATATTAGGCTTAATGTGTCCCATTATAAAGCATAGGAGAATTTAACATGGGAAAGTCCCATTTGGGCCGAGTTTGGGCCAAAATGGCCCTCTTCGAGCGATTCAAGCACGACGAAATTGATAGACATCATAGGAGTACATATGAGGAGTGTTATGTATCAAAAAGAAAAAAAGTTACTGAACAGATTTTGAGAAAATGGCCGCCAAAGTCCAAAATTGGCCGATTTTCGACAAAAACGGCCGCCATTTTGAAAAAATTGCGAAAATCAAAAGACTAAAAAATACCTCCTTCTTGAATTATTTTTGTGCATTTTTGTGCAAAAATTCAGAAAGATTGGTCCGTAAACAAAAAAGATAAAAATGTGGACGACGCCGGACGCAACGCCATGCCAATAGGTTAGCGGACCAAAGGTTAACTAACAAGCTTAAGCCTATTTACCAGAAACAACATTAATGCTATAAGCATAAGCATACATATTATTGAATGTGCAATATATATGGTATGGTTGCCAGTCATTAACAGTTGGTAACCAGAAACAACACCAAGTTGAAGTAACAATTAATGAAAAAACAACTATTGTCCTGATTAGTATGGCATAGCATCACAGTATCAAGCACCAGTCACCAATGTGGTTTTCTTTAGAATGTATAATGTGCAGTGCAAAATTAGGCAAATTTGTTATTGACATACTACATTTAACTGACCTTGATGTGAACAGAATTACTGATAACTTATTAGTGTCTGACCAGAAATACTGTGTACAGTGAAAAGGTAGCCACATTGTGATCAGGAATGATTATGTATATTTCGCAAGATCATTATAAAGCTGTAGATCGATGACCATGGTCATGCTTGGCTCTCTTGTGGTCCTTGGTTGTTCCTGAAACACCACTTTCTGCTATTCTCTTCTTTGTTGGTTGTGTGGTGTGTATCTTTTCCTTTGTTTTATTTTCTGATTCGTTGGTCAAGGCCTCTTGAATTGTCTTGTCTGATGTGGTGTGTGTCTTTTCCTTTGTTTTGTTTTCTGATTCGTTGCTCGAGGACTCTCGAGTTGTCTTGTCTGATTTGGTGTATGTCGTTTCCTTTGCTCGCTTTTTTGATTGGTTGGTCAAGGCCTCTTGAATTGTCTTGTCTGATGTGGTGTGTGTCTTTTCCTTTGTTTTATTTTCTGATTGGTTGGTCAAGGCCTCTTGAATTGTCTTGTCTGATGTGGTTTCAGCTTTTCCTTTGTTTTGTTTTCTGATTCGTTGGTCAAGGCCTCTTGAATTGTCTTGTCTGATGTGGTGTGTGTCTTTTCCTTTGCTCGCTTTTTTTATTCGTTGGTCAAGGCCTCTTGAATTGTCTCGTCTGATGTGGTGTGTGTCTTTTCCTTTGTTTTCTTTTTTGATTCGTTGCTCGAGGACTCTCGAGTTGTCTTGTATGATGTGGTGTGTGTCTCTTTTCCTTTGTTTTGTTTTCTGATTCGTTGGTCAAGGCCTCTTGAATTGTCTTGTCTGATGTGGTGTGTGTCTTTTCCTTTGTTTTGTTTTCTGATTCGTTGGTCAAGGCCTCTCGAATTGTCTTGTCTGATGTGGTGTGTGTCTTTTCCTTTGCTCGCTTTTTTGATTCGTTGGTCAAGGCCTCTTGAATTGTCTCGTCTGATGTGGTGTGTGTCTTTTCCTTTGTTTTCTTTTATGATTCGTTGCTCGAGGACTCTCGAGTTGTCTTGTCTGGTGTGGTGTGTGTCTTTTCCTTTGTTTTGTTTTCTGATTCGTTGGTCAAGGCCTCTTGAATTGTCTTGTCTGATGTGGTGTGTGTCTTTTCCTTTGCTCGCTTTTTTCATTCGTTGGTCAAGGCCTCTTGAATTGTCTCATCTGATGTGGTGTGTGTCTTTTCCTTTGTTTTCTTTTTTTGATTCGTTGCTCGAGGACTTTTGAGTTGTCTTGTCTGATGTGGTGTGTGTCTTTTCCTTTGTTTTGTTTTCTGATTCGTTGGTCAAGGCCTCTTGAATTGTCTCGTCTGATGTGGTGTGTGTCTTTTCCTTTGTTTTGTTTTCTGATTCGTTGCTCGAGGACTCTCGAGTTGTCTTGTCTGATTTGGTGTGAGTCTTTTCCTTTGCTCGTTTTTTTGATTGGTTGGTCAAGGCGTCTTCGATTGTCCTGTCTGAGGTGGTGTGTGTCTTTTCTTTTGTTCTTTTTTTTATTCGATGGTCAAAGCCTCCTTAATTGTCTTGTCAACAAGCTTGTCCTTTGCTTTATTCACCACAGTTTTCTTTTGATCGCACTTGTGCTGTCTTTTTTGTAGCCTCTGACATCATCTTTCGAGCAAGATCCATGTACTCTTGGGCCTTGCTGGTTAGACTGGCTGCTTCTTTTTTTTCCTCGATGTCTTTTTCTTGTGCGATCGTTTTCTTCTTGAAATTCTCATCTTCAATTCCTGTCTTCATTTCGACCATCAGCTGATGCTCTTCTTTCTTCTCCAGGTGTTTCGCTTCATTCACCTGCTTCCGTTTTACTTCGGCCTACCTTTGAGAATATGCTGCATGAGACTTTTCCCAGCAGTCAGTACTGATCCAGTGATGACCATGTTGTGACTGGACATCTCTGTACGTGCCAGGCTGGACTTAACTGCCATTAGACCATTCAGCAAAGGAGTATCCATCGAGTTTCGATGTTTGGTGATGATTTTTGCTGTTTGAGAGAAACTCCGCTCTGTGTCCGCATTTCCATGAGCCAGTGCGAAACATGCCTTGACAATTCTTGACATCACTGGATACTTGTGCTCGCCGCTTGGTGTTTTTAGGTCGCACATAGAAGCCCAGTACTCCGTGACAGATTTGGCATTCGAAGATGAAGACTCCAGCGTGTAGATCCTCCATTCAGATTGGGCAGTGTCTGGTGTACAGTAGAAACAACTATAATTACACACTGTCTGCCCCTGATGACGCCAGTGTGGCTTCAGATATGAATGTTTGGTTGGGCTTTGTTTCTATTCTGAAAGTTTTTGATATTAGGTTTTTTATTAGCCTCATCAAAATTTGGTTAACAGCGGTAATAGGTTGATACATACATTTCTACCACTGAGCCGGTGTCACTGCTGGTGGACGCTAATTCTGTCCCCGAGGATACCATCAACTCAGTAACCTTTTGGCTTGTGATTGGGTACTTATGTACTCGTCATACACCTATTTCACGGGGTTTGTTTCGGATTTTTAAATTGTTTTCATAAGTTGTTGGGCAGTTGTACACTAATTCCATCTGGTGTACAGTAGAAACAACTATATTTACACACTGTCTGCCCCTGATGACGCCAGTGTGGCTTCAGATATGAATGTTTGGTTGGGCTTTGTTTCTATTCTGAAAGTTTTTGATATTAGGTTTTTTATTAGCATCATCAAAATTTGGTTAACAGCAGTAGTAGGTTGATACATACATTTCTACCACTGAGCCGGTGTCACTGCTGGTGGACGTTAATTCTGTCCCCGAGGATACCATCAACTCAGTAGCCTTTTGGCTTGTGAGTGGGTACTTATGTACTTGTCATACACCTATTTCACGGGATTTGTTTCGGATTTCTAAATTGTTTTCATAAGTTGTTGGGCAGTTGTACACTAATTCCATCTGGTGTACAGTAGAAAGAACTATAATTACACACTGTCTGCCCCTGATGATGCCAGTGTGGCTTCGGATATGAATGTTTGGTTGGGCTTTGTTTCTACTCTGAAAGTTTTTGATATTAGGTTTTTTATTAGAATCATCAAAATTTGGTTAACAGCGGTAATAGGTTGATACATACATTTCTACCACTGAGCCGGTGTCACTGCTGGTGGAAGTTAATTGTGTCCCCGTGGATACCATCAACTCAGTAGCCTTTTGGCTCGTGATTGGATACCTATGTACTTGTGATACACCTATTTCATGGGGTTTGTTTCGCATTTCTAAATTGTTTTCATAAGCATGATAAGTTGTTGGGCAGTTGTCCACTAATCCCATCTGGTGTACAGTAGAAACAACTATGATTACACACTGTCTGTCCCCGATGACGCCAGTGTGGCTTCAGATACGAATGTTTGGTTGGGCTTTGTTTCTATTCTGAAAGTTTTTATTAGGTTTTTTATTAGCATCATCAAACTTTGGTTAACAGCGGTAATAGCTTGATACACACATTTCTACCACTGAGCCGGTGTCACTGCTGGTGGACGTTAATTCTGTCCCCGAGGATACCATCAACTCAGTAGCCTTTCGGCTTGTGATTGGGAACTTATGTACTTGTCATATACCTATTTCACGGGGTTTGTTTCGCATTTTTAAATTGTTTTCATGAGTTGTTGGGCATTTGTACACTAATTCCTTAACTGTTTCAACGTGCGAACGTGAGAGTGTTGAATGCTTCCACGTTCGAACCTGCTCGCTTTTTGCTGGAAAAGACACAGAAAAGTTTCAATCGCATGTCACCTATGGGCTTCCGTTCTAAGACTTTGACAATCCCGACGCAAAAATGGGCATTATATCCTGGTAAAAATTGACAGTTAATACTCTGTATGAGTTCTAATAGATAGCTTACCAGAGAAATGTCCAGTGTTAGGCCAAAACTGAACACCGAAATTGCCGCTTTTTTAAAACAATATTTATTTGAAATGGTCAATAGGACAGGCTGATACAAGAATCTTTCCGTTGAGATGGACACAATTAGTGCATCAAATATACAACAACAAAATTCAAAACCATCATGAATCCACCACCACCATATAGCTGCAAGTACAACAGTATTAAACTTCGACACCAATAAAAACTTGGCCCATCAGAACAATTTTCTGTATTTGCAATTGTCGCTTCAATTTGAGCTCCCCACATAGATTGGAGGTCAGCAAAAGATCCACCATACGTGACTCTCTATATGCTCATAATGTAAAACCTAATATCTCTCTACGAGCAGTTTATCTGCAACAGCCAATTTACATGTTTTGGGTCAGACGTGACCTCGACAATCGATACTCATGGTTACAGGTAAAGTTCATGGTCACCAAAATATGTAAATATGTAAGAATGTAAACTCATATTTCGAGATGAGAGGCAAATCTAAAACATGTGCTGCGAATTCGTTTCAATGTATTCACATATAGTCTGGCAACTGATTAGACCATGACATTATTATTAGGTATCACATCGTAAGTATATACTACATGAGCTTATCACCTATTTGTACTCACATAAGGTATGGCAACTGATTAGACAATCACATTATTATTTTGTATCACATCGTAATTATATACTACATGAGCTTATCACCTATTTGTTCTCATATAAGGTATGGCAACTGATTAGACAGTGACATTATTATTAGACATCACAATGTAAGTATATGCTACATAAGCATGTCATCTTGTATATTAGTTTAGTTATCATCACGAAGAAACACGTGTAGTAAATTAATTGAGTTGTTAATCTTTCTGACAGGGTTATCCTTGTGATGTGGCTCGGATATATTCCGTACTTTCTATCTCAGAATTGACAACTACACATTTTCATTACAATTATTATGTGGATGTATTTACACATTCGAGATAATCCTTGTCACAGTCTTATCGTCAGATATGCACAAGTCTCAGGTTAATGAAACCGTTATTCAAAATCATGCCATGACGTTAATGGTTTCACCACCGGAAAATGGGTATGGCAAAGATAATATGCTTCCCTCAAGACAATACACACAATATAAGTTATGAACTTTTGCTGTAACACAGACCTCGTCCAACATAAGTTTCTTAAATATCACTTTCTCTCATTTTTCAAGTTATTCACCACCGTTGGTTCGGTCAGATGATGATTGGTCGGGTGGTTGAGTGTTTGGTAATTTTGGCCGGAGGTTTCCATAAGGTACCTCTTCAAAGAGTGTTGAGTAAATTGGAAAATTAGATGGATATTATCGAGATGGAGATGCACATGGCCGCTACAGTTTGACGCAATTTTTACGTCGTCTTACTGGCAGTTTCTGGTCGATATCTGAAAGTGATCGATCAGCGAAATGCTGGAATGCATCTCTGGGTTTGTGACGTAGAAGAACCAACATGTGGTGAAGCCAATATTTCCATTGACATCGACCGCCCAACATCCGGAATCCATTGCACAAGCTGTCAGACATGAAAATGTATCTGGGTACTGAGGCTTTTGTTCGCCGCCAACTCCCCGGGTACTGAAATATGCGTTCCACTCCGTGCGACAAGCTGTTGATAATCAAAAAGAAAACTTTGCGTGTGCGGTGTGATGATACATTATAAACTGCCCGAATTCGACCATCCCCTCGCTGGTCTAGCAGAGTTAGTTCATTTACTCACGTTCAGACGAACTGCAGGTCGTACTACGAATCATATGTTTGGTGCCGATAGAGGATACGACATCTAAGAAGATGCTGTCGTAGAAGAACCAGCAGAAATCCTCTGATCCTGGTTCCATACCGACCCCGTGGCAGTTGGGGTCCTGCTCGCAAGCACCCATACACTCCGACTCAGTCATATCATAGGACCCTGAATTCACCACTGCCACTGCAGTGTCCAGCATTACAGACCAGGCGTAGTAACAGGGAGGATCTGGAAAAAGATTGAGAAAAAAAAAACAGCGTGAATCGTGAACACACTGTAGACTAAAACGATATCTGGTAAAGCACTGAGATTCACAATCACAGCTGATTTACAATAAAACTAGGCTCGTGGACCACCAAGTAATTGAACCAAAAGAAAGAAACGCTATTGTCTAGTAGCCCCGAAACATGAGATTTGCTTCATACCCGAGGTAATTGCTACCATAGTTGTTATATCAGCTGGTGTTGTGTCACTGCTAGCAGTGACTGGTGGAGAACCCGAATGCGTCATGGTAGTTGTTCTCTCTAGTGCGTGTTCTCCCATGGATATGACCAAGTTACTGGGATCAACACTGGCCAACAGATCACAGCAGAGTTCCTGTCCGGAACAAGGTCCCACTCTGACATTGGCTGTTGCACAGTTCTCCGTCTTAGCACACAACACAGAACACTCGATTTTACTCCGGACTGGAAGTGTAACAAGCGGCATAGGCGCATTGTAAACGTGATCCTTCTTTACAGTAAACAATACTGCTTCAGCAGAAACAAGCGCTTGAGAAACGCAGAAAGTGCACAATGCACAAGAAATAAGGCGCAACATTTTAGCTGACTGGACCCTAAAAATGACACCTGTAGACAACATTACTTGGGTCATAGAAAATCACAGAGTGTGGTTGTTTAGCAAATGTCAAATACTCCCATCGAACTTAAATAAGCGTCGAACATCATACACAATTCACATTTCAAGGAATGCTAATCCGTGGGCTAATTCCATGCGATTACTGTATCAGCAATTGATACCAATAGAAACAAAGTGAGGCCATCTGAACATCCCTGGAATATCAATTCAATTGAATTATCATTATGTTTGGATATCGGAAACAGTGACTTACAATTACATAGAACATCGCAGTTGCCCGCAAATTCCACAACTGTGCAACCATACACAATGAATGCAGGCAATTGGACCGTAACTGGAACTTGACTACATGGGTGATTTTCAATCCCTGTTGCAAAAACGCATCATACACATTATGGGTGAATCTATAATCTCTTTCACACTGAAATACGACGTGCATGATTTTTTAAGGGAAGATTTGCCGTCATGCGGGATGCCTGAACGTATAAGTGATATACTGTTTACGTCATCTGCACAAGTGAGGTGTGTCAGGATTAGCCCTAATGAGGATTAGTGGAATAACGACGTTAGAATTTATGAGAATTTATGAGTAATATTGATGAGAAATGAACAACCGAACTTTGCAATCGATATCAGAGTCAAAGTTATCACGATCTTCATCAATCCAGAAAATCATGTGACAGTGGGAGAAAGTTATAGTTCTTGCCATACATTTCTGACCTAATGAAGAAAACATAGTTATATATCTAATTATATATCTGCATTTGTATGAACAAACAGATGCCTTTCTTCATTGGTTTCTTTGCGAGTTTCTGGTGGAGATAGTTTGAGTTGACATAACGGCCATTCTCGGTGCTTTGTATCCCTTGCTGCAAATGCGATACCAGCTTACTTCGTAATTTTCGTATACATGTATGTACGAGCCAATCGAGTGTAAACTAGGTTAGGTCAGAGTTAACTGAGTGACACGCGAAACAAAACAAAAGCGGCTGCTAGTGTTGCCATATGCTTGATTTATCCACCTGATCAAGCATAGTTTGTTTTGTAACCTATAATTTTCCTGAGACCACAGGCATACATGTAATTGTGCTAGATTTGGAACAAATAGTTTTTCCCGAATATCACTTTAAAATGTTGTCCTCAAGCCATTTTCTTCTGTAAGTAGTATTCATTTGGTTAACGTTTATACTATATTCATGTTCTCAATGATGGTGCTGAGAATTATACTGAAAGTTTTTAAAATCGAAATGTGAATAGATAAGATACATGTAGCTGCATCTGTTGTGCAATCTTCCATAAGTTGTTTTTGCGAAATGTTAATAAACATCGAAAATCATTAAATCAGATACGCATGACAGGTGAACGTAATCATCAACCTATTACCACGCGTACAACTGGATTTTAATGATGACAATGAAGATCGCGAATTACATGTGTTATGTGAATTGCGGGAACAGTGTAGTAATATATTAATATCTTCCAGCTGGCGTCTATGTTATATGTCCATTGCAAGAATGAATTTTTGTTAGATAACATTCTTGATTTTGCCTCGACGCGATTATTTCTTATGAAGATAAAGCCATATGTCAGACTTCAACAGACCACGGAGTTGACAGTCATTGGTTCTTTGCAGTCTCAAGCCTCCGATCTCGTAGAAAGTCAACGGTCAACTGGTGGCTTCACCAGTCGACACTCCCACGGACAGCATTCTACTAAATTCCAATGGGATAGCGCAGAACCACACCACAGCATATATTCAGTACATTTCGGTTGTTAAAAACCCTTTCGACAATTTTGACAGCTGAACCTGGGTAAGCCACGGAATGCTAACAGCAACTGTGGACTACCAAATTCCACATCCGAAGTTCTCTTCTATCACATCTGAACTCCTCATCAGATTGAGTAACATCCGGTTGTGGTTATCAAACCCACTATGAGTGTCTTGATACGACATGATATGAGTTTATTACATAGTGCAACCAGACAGTTACAAAGAAAAATATTACAGTATATATGCATAATATAAGAAGTATTAAATAATGGGAGTGGGCTACCTAAAAAGAGAGATGGGTTATTGGAAATTAAATAGGGAATTTGTTATGAAACTTTTACTGAAACTTTGTTTTTCATTTTTGGCAGAGGACATTTCAGAGTTCTGAGTGGACCATCATTTGCTGCTCTAGATGATGGTAACAGAGCAGGAATCAGCTAATGGGTAGAGTACGTAACATGGACATGTCCTATTTTTTTTTCTTCATATTTCAACAATTTTAAGAAGTGCATTTTGTGTAAATATGGTCATAGTTATCAAATAATGTATTTGTTGAGACTTCATGAGCAATAACACTATTTTATCTTAATATTTTATCTTTAATGTTTTGCATAGGACGAACTTGGACATGTCTGCGTTCCAAATGGAATAACACAGACATGTCTGCATTACAAACGGACGAACATGGACATACATGCATTGCAAACGGACGAACATGGACATGTCTACATTAAAAATCTTTCTCGACAGAATAATTATGAATGTTGATTACCCGGATAATTAATTAGTGAATTAATTTCAGTGCAAACAATGACATGTCCATGTTACTGCAGTGAAGAATGATTTAACGGTGAAAGAAATTCAGTGCAAACAAGGACATGTCCATGTTACTGTAACGAAGAATGGTTCAGTGGTGGAAGAATTTAAGTGCAAACAATGACATGTCCACGTTACTGCAGTGAATAATGATTTAATGGTGAAAGAATTTCAGTGCAAACAAGGACATGTCCATGGTACTGTAGTGGAGAATGGTTCAGTGGTGGAAGAATTTAAGTGCAAACAATGACATGTCCACGTTATGGTACCAAACACAGTGATTATCAGTGAATAAATTTCAGTGGTATTGTGGAAGGGTAACGAAAAAATGTTTTTGGTTGCGTCCCAGTGATGCTCCAAAATTGGTGCTATGGTTCTGAGTTTTTTTTATAACTGCTAATCTGGATATCGGGGTCCAGCGCATATTGATGGGCATATATATGTTTGTGGCGTATACCGGTATATTGTAAACCCACAAAGGAATATATAAATATCGAAGTATAATAATTTTTATATTATTTTTTTTAGTCCACTCAGTTTGTGCACTCATGTCCAGAGCTACAAGGTCAAAAACTGTGAGACAGAAATAACCAGAGTATATCGATTCAGAAAATAGGGGGAAAAATGAAAAGAAAAATTTAGATAAAAAAAGTGTTCGTTGAAAATTTGAGAAAAGAGGTTATTAAAAAAAAACATCTGACGCGGGGGAGTTCTAAGGGCTCGGTCTAGATTCGGCGATCAGAGTGCTAGATAAACCGATCTGGCACTCGAAACAATACCATATAATCTCTTTCATCCTTGGATGTACAAATGTAATTTTTCCACTGGTATTAAACGAAATCTCATATATATCTCATTATGTTTATCATTTGTGGAATTTATACAAAATTATGTGTGAGATATGCGGCATATTAATATGCAGCTTATGCTGTTCCCTGTATTCAATTGATTGAAATTGACTCACTAATGGGTGATTGCAATATCTGTATGCAAAATAAATATCACCATGCTCCGGTACCTCTGGCTTTGGGTTACCATGACAACCGTTGTCATGCAGTATGGAAGGATACAATATCCATCACATGGGGATTCGACTCATAACCCTTGCAGATTTCTTCTGTGAAAGTTTCACTTGAAAAAGTGATTAAATGGCAGACGCAGTCCATGAACTTCTGGAACGCCCCTCGTACATTTAAAATGTTCGCGTTTTGTCATGTTTGCTCACTTTCTGATTCGTCGGAACGTATGTCACAAGGTTCGTCACCTGATCAGATTTTTATCCGAAGTGTTATTCTGAACAGGTGCGTGTTCGATAATTCTCAGGACGGGTGCGAACGAACGAAGCGAGCACAGTTCGAGCGGTCTGGGGTTATTCACCGGTATAAAAGAATTTTATCACGAGGGCGGCTGAGCGCCAAAAACGAACCATGTTTATTCATATTATTGATGCGGATATAAATGAGATAGCAGTCAATTGAGTATGTTCATTTATAATATAGTTTTTTGTATCACCTAACTTAAAATTGCAACACTTCTTCAATTATGTTATCTAGGAACAAGACCAAAGCTGAAAATTCAGCCAAATTCCAGAAATGGCATTTTGAGCCGAAATTTAGCATTGAGGTAGATTACTAACTTTTTCAGTTTTGAAGCTAGGATTCTGAAAATCACCAACCAGAAAGTTGTGGGGTGATGCAGAAGTGACATATATAAAATTTCAGGCTGATCCGATTACCCCAAGCAAAACCACAAGCAAAAAAAAAAGGGGGGGGGGGGGGGGGGTCTGATTTTTAATATAACTTAACTTTAGTACAAATTAGGGGTTTCGGACATTATTTTTGAGAAGATGCCAAAAAAAAAGCAAACAGTTCTTGGTCCACGAATATCATAAACATTGCGATCATATTGATGGTGATATTGATGGTGAGGCTTGCTCATGTTGCTTGGCATGATGACTTTTGTTGATTTATATCTTTTTTAATAATATATTGCGTAATGTTGTCATATTGAGCCATTCACGTTGACAGCCACCACATGTTAATAAATAAAATAATCTGACCCTAGGGTTCCAAACAACTGTGGCCGACAATGGGGTGGCCTAGGTTTTTACCTCAGAGAGTACCTAGGAGATCTCACCAAGAAAAAAGGCAGGACAAATCACGAACGTACCTCTTTGTCCATCGAATGGAGCACGCATGGTTCAGTTATGTGATATGGATTTTATGATTTTCTATCTACAAGTCCTAGATCAAGATCTACTTCAGCACCTCCAACGTGCAGTGTAAATATATTGTAGCAAGTATATCATATATATGCATAATATTTGGTTAATATTTGGTTACGGGTTGGTTTCGGTCTTTGTTCGTCCACAATGCAGAGACCATAACGGAGAATGTCCATGTTCGGCACACATTTCAACTAAACCGTGAACAAGAAATGTCCTTGTTCGTCCATGAATAACCTCGTGTAGGCTCCTGTCACCATGCTCTGCTCGTGAACGCTCATGTAACACGGCACAATCATTGTGATTTGAAAGCCTATCGGAGAGGGTATCCTTTCAATACTTACAATGCATATTCTATGAAGTTATACGCACCAAATACCCTAAAACCCAGCTAATTTCCATTGAACGGCGGACGTAACCAAATAAACTTCCATGGAGCCTTACCAAAGATCGCCGACGGTGCGCGCCATTGTGTCCCATTTGGAGCTCGAAAATTTGTAACGTTGCCATGGTAGCTCGAGAACGTAAAACTTAGACTCGCATCCATTCACAAACATTATCCGATTTATAAAGACACTCTGAAAATTTAATACTGGACGTAACTCGATTATTGTGAGTCACACCTGCATTTCGTACGTTCTCTTACAAACTGGTATTCACATACATACAATAAGTGAAACATACATGTTGCGTCTTTTTGTGTGGCATTTCATATATTATTGCACTTTCTACTATTTGAGCTATATGGTACTCCTTACAGCCACGTTTTTGGACGTAACTCCAAATCGAGGACATTTTCACACCTGATTTGATATTTTTAAAGAATATATTTAGTATTGAAATATGTGTATAATAACCAATAGAAAACATTTGTTCAAATACTCGTAGCATTCTGAATCAGCACCCACAAATCAGTTATCACTCACGCACATAGTTTTTTAGAAAGCTTATGGGGAAGGACGTAACAGCCGAAAAAGGACATCAAAATATGAGCGATTTTCGAGGACATGTCTCAAGTTTTAGATCGATAAAATATTTATTTCACACAGTGCAGCCATAGATTCTGGTTTTTCCATCAATACATTTTCCATTCTAGGTTTCAAACTTTAAAATTACCAGTTTGGAGTAGAAATTTTTCGTCATGGACGTAACATACTACCCATTAGCTGATTCCTGCTCAACAGGTAATGCAGTTTATTGTCTTCGCTGCACACTGATGCAAATGAATCTTTGCATATATTGGATCGCTTGTCAGATAGCATTTCCAACCAGTCATTTCCAAGATGTGTGAGAGCTTCTGGATCTTTGTCTCCGCCTACTTAATTATGTATGGCCCTATTGACGAGTCAAGTCAGGGAAAAAGAAAATGTGGTTTCCTTCAGATTCACTTACGCACACACTCTGTTCTCCACACTTCCACTTGAGTCCTGAACTTGTTTGGTAGACTCCATTCTGATTCTAGCTACTTGTTCATTCTTGGTAGGATGGGATGGCAATGTGACAGATCCGCTAGACCCATTTCTTCAACAGCTGCCTTTGAACTCGTAAATCGCGTTTGCTGGTTACACAATATCTGCAGTTTGTGTCGTATGCGGCGAACCCACAGAGGAATCTTCTGACGATGTTGTATTCAGTACAGATCAGGTGATAAACTCTCCAGAACAATATAGGGTCATATGCTGGGGACACCCGAAAACGAGTTCCAAGTTCCAAGTTCCGAGTTCCGAGTTCCAAGTTCCGAGTTCCAAGTTCCGCGTTTAAAGTTCTAAGAAAAAGGTGTCGTCGGAGTTCAGTCAGTACCGTAAAACTTCTAATAAACGCCCGGGCGTCTATTGATTTCAGTTACACTCCAGACCCGGCGGCTATTAGAACCCGGCGTTTATTAGAACCCGGCGTTTATTGATTTAAGTCGTTGTCTGGACCCGGCGTTTATTGGATTTGGCAAGGCCTGTGTTACGATATGACAAATCGGATGACAGTTTAGATATAAAAAACTGGAAATTCCCGACTGGGACGCGTTGACGTTGTCGATATCAGTATCTATACGTTGCTATGTTACACCATGTACGTAGACCCGGCGTCTATTAGAACCCGGTGTCTATTAATTTCAGTATACCTGAACCCTCGGCGTCTATTATAACCCGGCGTCTATTAGAAACCCGGCGTATATTAGAAGTTTTACGGTATTTCTACACATGCCACGCTTTTTCAGGAGTTCTTCGAACATTGAGTCTAAAAGTTGCAGAGACGAGGGATCATGGCGTCAGTTTGAAGGCACAGCACCACTATATGTTACACGTTCGAATAAATGATAAATATCAACTTCTTCTATTAAATATTTGTTCAGTCATCCACAGCATAGTTCGTTGGTGATGCCTGAACAATTATTTAATGAAAGAAATTCACAAGATCCGAAATTATTCTATCATAATGCAATAAGTATTATTTTCAATCCCCTTTGTTTTCGATTTTCCCATCATTTGTATTCACTTTTGTGAATGTAGAATATAGAAATGATATAAAAAATACATTTGAACTTAATAGAATTGAACGAAAATCACACCCAACTCCGCAAACTATCCGAAAATTCAAATCATACCCGCGTGGCACTCTGAGGTCCGCGCGTACCAGGCATCAGCTTGGATGGTTAATTTTTTGTGATATTGAAAGGTGGCACAGGAAAGTGATTTAATGAGTTGGAGAGACCCGACGCAGAAATATGAAAACGATAACTGCACTTTCTTGGGACTTTAAATGCGGAACTTGGAACTCGGAACTTGGAACTTGAAACTCGTTTTCGGGTGTCCCCATATGCTGAGGGTCATATGCTGAACTGGACGTAACTTATTGCTCTTAACCACTTTTGCTGCAGAATGGATCTCATAAACGAATTCGCTCGCATAAAACAGTAGAAGGTTGAGCCATTGTACTTTATGTGGACTGTTATCGCTGTTGACACTCTTATGAGATGTGCTCACGAACTTCATTATGAGTTTTCTCCATTTTGGTTGTGAATGACAAGGCTTGTCTGGTATACCAGTTATGCAATTACGTGGATGCGCTTAGTGAATAAAATGTAGCACAGTAACCCCCACATTTTCGAAAACACACACATCACACACAAAACACATACTAACAATGATTCTATCAATGAACTAGTGCATGCCTATATCTCGAACTGAAAAAACATCTCTGAAGTATGGATTGAATGCTTATACTCACACGAGGTCTGGCAACTTGATTAGACATTATTATTATTATATAGACATAGATATCACAATACATCAGGTATATGACTACAGTATAAATACTACACAAGGATGTAAAAGTGCGTTTATTACTCTGCGATACTGCGTGGTGACTATCACATAATTATAATAGTTTAGTTTGCTACATCGAAGAAATCAAGATGTAGGAGAGCTCTTGTCGAGTATGAAATTCTGTGTCAAAGTCAATAGGAGTCCTGTCACACAAAATTCATCATATACACGTGTAGTAAATTAATTGCGTTCTTCCTATGTCAGATAGTTTGTTAACAACTATATATGTCCAGTACAATTAATATGTAGGGGAGAGACGTGTAATATGGAACAGTGTGTAATATGAACCACCCGGGGTTTTAACAGCAGGGTGACATCTATCTCCATTGTGATTGATGTAATTATGACACTCATAATTTGACCTTCTGTCATTGAGGAGAGCAACATCACAGAAAGCAGGGTATATGGAATGAAATTTAAATGAAAATCGTAAAATTTATGTTATTTTTCAATTGTAAATATTATTGCGTTGTCATCCCATTGTTTATATCGAAGGCTAGGTTGTGATTCCTTGCTACAAACCACTAAACGTAGCATCTCTACAGTCAGTTGTGATTATGCATTGAATTCGTTGAAAAACAAATTACACGGGCCGTGGTCCATTTTAATTACACGGTGGTCCACATTACACACAGAGCGTGTAATATGGACCACTTGTGTGCTTATTTTACTTCTTTCGTTACGGTGTCTGTTCCTGTGTGACATCATTTTCATACAGCGTCACATACAAAGTATTATTTATACAATTCACGCATGTGTAAGATATTTCGGATTATCGAGAAGTATTGTTGGATAGTGACTAAAAGTCTTAAGTTGTTCATATTACACGTCTCTCCCGTAGGTGTTTTTACACAATCGAGATAATCATGTCACAGGCATATGGTCAAAAATGCACAGCCCTCAGATTAACAGACCCTCTTTCTCATCATGCCACGACGTTCACCGGATAATGGTTATAATATAGCAAATATGTGCTTCTCTCAGATCAATACACACTTTTGCTATAATACAGAGCTTGTTCAGCAGAAGTGCTGAACATATCACGCTTTGAATTCTCTCATTTTGTCAAGTTGTTCACAATCATTGGTGCGGCCAATCGCTGATTGGTTGAGTGGGCGTTCGGTAATTATGCCTAAAAGGTCCGTTTGCAAAGAGTATAATTTAAATTGGAAAATTATATGAAAATCGAGATGGAGTTACACGTGGGCGCTACAATACCGTATTGGCGCGCATAGAGGCACATGCGCCTATAAGTGAGCATTTGCCTATATCCGGATAGAGGCGCATGCGCCAGTATGTGGAGCAGTTGACATTTTCCCTACCAAATACCAGTATCTAGTGAGAGGCTCATCCGCCTATATATCGGAATAGGCTAAACTACAGAAACGTGTGCTTTGTTCACTTTCTTGAAAGAAAATTAAAGCACACGCCATAAGGAACTCGAACTTGTCTGATGCTATACTGCATAGTGCCATGGGGTAGGGGGTGGGGGGATACATGTCTACCGTAGAAGGCCAGGATTTTCAGGATGGCAACATGGTAAAACAGTTGTACTACATCAGCATAGGTAGGTCTACAACACCATCACCCACCTCAACACAAGCCACAAACTCGTCATATCTCCAGTCACATGTTCATTCAGTATACTGCAGTCGACCTCTCCCTTCACCTCAATGACTCCCAACACAACATGATCGGGTCTATGCAACACCATCCCCCTGATCCATCTCCATAAAAACACAATGCCTCCATTGTTTCAATGAGCAATGCACGTGGTGATTTTGTGATACTTTTTGACCAAGGGTTTTCGTGTGATATGAAAATTTATCTGCAAACACAGGACCGATAGCCAATGTCAAACTTGGCTTGTACCTGTACATGAATATTGGGATATGCCTCTATGTGAATATTGGGTTGCGCCTGAATGTGGAATATGCGGTGCGCCTAAATCCGGATATAGGCGCATGCGCCTCTATGTGAATAAAAATATTTTCCAAAACGTGTCTCAAAATGCGAAAATCCGCTTGTAGGCGCATGCGCCTCTATGCGCGTCAATACGGTATGACAAATGGTTTACGTCGTCTCATTGGCAGTTACTAGTAGATATCTGGAAGTGATCGATCACATCAGTGCTATGTATAGAAGGGACTACAACAGAGAAGAACCAACACAGGGTGACGCCACGGTAATGGTTGACATCCACCGCCCAACATCCGGGATCCATTGCGCACGCGATCAGACATGAAACTGCATCTGGGTACTCGGGTTTTCGTACGGCGCCAGATCCATAGGCGTTAAAATACGCGTGCCACTCCGTGTAACAAGCTGTGAAAAATAAATAAATAAATAAAACTGTGTGTGTGCTGTGATTATACATCGTAAACCACCCAATTTTGACCAAGCAGAGTTTATCCATTTACTCACGTTCAGACGAGCTGCAGGTCGTGCCACGGATCCCATGTTTGATTCCCCTGGAGGATACGACATTGTCGATGTTGTCGTCTAAGAAGAACCAGCAGAAAACGTCTGATCCTGGTTCCATATCGACCCCGCGACAGCTGGGATCCTGCTCGCAAGCACCCATACACTCCGCCTCAGTCACATAGGGCCATACAGACGATTCTACTGCTGCAGTGTCCAGTATAACGGACCAGGCATAGTAACAGAGAGGAACTGGAAAAAAAAATGGAAAAGAACAACGTGAATCGTAAACACACTGAAGACTACAATGATATGTGGTAAAACAGTGAGTTTCACAATCAAGGATGCTTCATAATGAAACATAACCATACTCGGCGCATGGACCAGCATGCAATCGAGCCGAAAGCATTTTTGGGGCTACTAGACAAGCTATTGTCTAGTAGCCCCAAATCATGAAGTTTGCTGCTTACCCGAGTTAATTGGTACAGTATTTGTTATATCAGCGGTTGTTGTGACACTGGTCGTCATGACAGTTGTTCTATCTAGTGCGTAGTCACCCACGGAGCTGACCAAATTGCTGGGATCAGCATTGGCCAAAATATCGCAGCATAGTTTCTGTCCAGAACAAGGTCCTATTCTGACGTTGGCTGCTGCACAGTTCTCCATCTGAGCACACAGCACAGAACACTCGATCCTACTTCGGACTCGCAGCGTAGCCAGCATCACAGATGAGCTATGCACTCTATTTTTCTGTACATTGAATATCGTATCTTCGGCAACGATCATCTGGATGAGAACAAATATGTTCAATAATCGAACCATCCTCATTGAAACTTTACTTCTATGATATCGTGTAATCTCTTCACTTCTCGGCAATTGAAAGAACGCCTAGAAACGGAAACGATACTTCAACACTGGCGCAGACATCGATACAATATGCTAATTACAATATGCCTGCCAATAAAATGCTATTTTTTTTACCCAGGCAATGACACATTGCGTTGTTCGGCTGCACCTGAACGTAATTGCATGATAAGTGTCATGTAACAAATATCGAGCAACACCTCTAATGATGTATCTGCCTTTTGCTGTTCTAGTCAAAGTATATGCGGAACTGTTTCATCCAACGGTTCTGACCAGTACTGAACTGTTTCGCCCATATTCGTTTTTCTACATTCGGATGCTTATCGATAGATATCTCCTTTGGGGAATGTTCATGCCAAACTTAAATCCCGAGATGCGATGATCTGAAAAGGTCAAGACGGAGACACTAGTTTTTCTAATGGCAGAGTATGTAGACTGCAGCCTGTAAGATAGTGGATACAAATGATTGCAGATTTTAGAATGCAGCCTGCATGATTAGATACAAATGATTGCAGATTTTAGACTGCAGTCTGCATGATTGTAGGTACAAATGATTGCAGATAGAAGCGAGGTTTAATGTTCAGGATCTCAGTGCATAAACAACGAAGAACTAAATGTTGAGCAAGGAAAACACTCGCCATAGTTCTTTGAGGACAGTGCAACTGGAGGTATATGCTTTCAGAAATGAGGGGCATCTCGACAAAGGTAAATCAAAAATCAAATCGGCAAATGTACACATAGGCAAGCCTCTATGATGCTGGGCGACAACGGAATGTGTAGAAGTCATTGGTGAAAAGTTCGAATCCGAGATATACATTTTGATATCAAGTTTTTTTTCTATCGCCCTCCAGCTATTCATCTGTGGCAGCTTTTTTTCGCGGCTTTCGATGGAATTTGGACGTGATTTGAGCGTAATTTTGTTCGCACGTTTGGTCATTTCCGGACTGTGAGTTGTTGGTCAGAATAATAGATAGGAGCACCAGACAAAAAGACCGAACACGTTATGGTGACAACATAGTTGAACCTCGCATTATTGAGTAAGGCCATTCTTGACGACGCACTTCACCTCTAGGACAATAACATGTTTTCAATTACTTGGACATGTATTATTAGCAAACTGGTCAACGGATTTGCGTTCATTCAACCTCATGTACTTGTTTTATACCACTCGCCTCGCCTTGGTGCACACGTAACCTAATATTTCTGATGTGTGTTACCTGTGAAATTCTTCCATTTGGTTTGTAAACGTTCAATATATAACTTGTATAATTGAACGGTGGCCATATAAACGACCATTGGCTCAGACAATTCAAACACAAAAGCGATTGGAAAAACCTGTGAAATACAATACATACCTTCTGAAAGATGTATCTAAAACGATGCCACAAGTGGTTATGGACAAGTGATTATAGTTCAAGAAATCTTGATTGTTACTGTCTCGTAGTGAAAAAATGGATTACATTCTACCTGTTCACAGCCACTTAATAGGGTGATCGAAAGCTGCATATTATATTATATTATATTTATGTATGTAGATCCGAGGTGCCATTTATGGATATTCTAAGTTGTTGAACGACTCAGTCAGGACTGAAAAAAAATCAATAAACTATTATTGGAGCTGATCAGCGCTTATTAAGAAGACGACTAAAAATTGCCAACAACACATAATCTTCCCAACATAGGATATGATATGCAGGTCGGGTTCCCTTAGATTGAAGCGACTTATTTGGCGTTTTCGTCGCGGCAGGTAACCAACTACTCATCAGTTCCTCCTGTGTATTATGTTACAAAAGCGATTACTAGGACAGCTCTTGGTTTTATCCATAAACACGGCTAGAAGTGATATGCTCATGATCAACTATATTCACCCAATCAAAGGGCCAGAAAACCAGCCTACATGTATTGTCTTCAAACTATCACCAATAGTAGAGCAAAGATTTCCAGACCACGAAACACAAACGTCAGGTAACAGACATAATTCCGAATCAATATGCTGGTGGATTCTCAATGATTAGAGTAAATTTGTCGCTGATCAATGGTTGTTTGTCAGTGTTCACCCTTCTCATCATAACCGATAAGGACATAGGAAATCGTTCTAATCTATCGGGGGCCGAACGCATGACCAAGTAATTAATAAATAATCAAGTCACCCATTCACTAGGTACATCTAATTTCATACTCAGTAATGACTCCGTTTTTAACACTTATCCATGCGTCGGTGGATTGGAACACAGAAATGGGATCTTTGGAATCTGCTCAATTTTGATTCCAAAAATAGGTCTATTCTTGATGATCATGATTTGAACAGACTCCACATGGGCGTCGTCAGACATAGAGAGATCGCAGAATTGTTCTCTACTTCTATAGAAAATAAATTTATCATCAAAACTTAGTCCTATATATGACCTTTGAACTCTTGTTGACTGTTTTTATTTACGATATTTATAGATGTCAACAGATTCAATGTCGTACAGGCACGCGTCCCTAGCGGCGGTACATACATTTCAGAAAGTCCGTTCAACATGAAATGTTCTTAGTTAAGCAAACCTGACTTGTTATCCCGGTAATATGTTAATTTGGTGACTGGCCTTTGAGTTTTTTTTGAAAGCTTTCGTCGCAACTTCACCGAGAAACAAACACATTTTATTGACACCCGCGTAGTTTTCTCCTCCTCATTCGAAAGATGGACGATTGACACTGACTGATCACATGACCGACGATCACGTGACTGCATATGTATCTTGGCGGCAATTAGTCTTAATTTCGAACCTCCTTTTGGAGAGTTCCTGAGTGGGCGTGGTTGCCAGGGCAGAAGCCATTAATAGAACTGGGGATTCCTCACACATTGAGGATTCCGTTTTAAGTGACGTCATTTCGTCAGATGTATGGTTGCCTTGCGCGTGTGGAAGTCTGGTTCTGGGAAAAGCAAAAATTCCGATGGTATTTCCCGGGATTTGGAGTAGAGAAAGGTTTTGTTGAATGTATGCTATGTCGGCAATTGCGATCTGAAAACGAGCTAAATTGACAGGGATCCTCTTCAACGTCATTTTATGAAAAATTGGTACTATGATGCTCTATAGTGACCTAGATTTTATTGAAGTACTATGAATATACTATCATACCCTGTCAACCGTTAAGCCCTAATTTTTTTTTGGAAAGGTGAAACGCACACCCGAAGTTGCCCAATTTAACATTGATTTAAATGCAGCCAATAATTGGTCATATCAACCCGCCAGGGGTTCAGGCGGCAACAACGTGATCAATCGTGATCAACAAAGTGATCAATCGTCCATATTTGAACTTGAAGGAGAAACTGCTTGGGTTGACAATAAAATGTGTTTGTTACTCAGTGATATTGCGACGGAATGAAAATATTACCGGGATAACAAGTAAGGTTTGCTTGATTAAGAACATTCCATGTAGAACGGACATTCTGAAATGTATGTACCGCCGCTAGGGACGCGTGCCTGTAGGACCTTTACGCTGTTGACATCTATAAATATCGTCCATAAAACAGTCAACAAGAGGTCAAAGGTCATATTTAGGGCTACCAAAACTACACAAATAAAAATGATCTTGTTTTATTACGATTGGTTTCCAGTAAGAAGGATATATCATTCAGTCAGTTGTAGATATTCCGAGTCCGAGTTGGGTGTGCGAGAGGTGTCCGTCACGTGAGCTGTGGCGTCATAGGTTGGTTTCCGGTCATTGGGGGTCAGGTAGTCTACATTATCCACTACCGTATCCATGGAAAGTCGCTGGTTTGGCGCCGCCGGCGCGCCGCTTGGCTGTGTGTGTGTCTGGATATGACCGATGGATGGGATACTAGGGGCTGGGTGGTTGCCAGGTAGTGGGGGCGACATACGATCCACTATCAGTTCCTCGTACGTGGAGCCGGGGGTCAAGTCCGTGTACTCGTGTTCACCCTCGTTCCCGGGGGCGGCCTTGGGTCCCGTTGACAGGGCAGCTGTCTCCTTGGTAACTGTTGCCTGGCCCGGCTCACGAACGTACGTGGAGCCTGGCGGCGGTCGTGGCAGATCCCGCATCTTGCTTTGTTCTTGGGACTTCGCTCTGCGAGAAATCATTCTGTACACGTGATCGAGATACATTCACTCGCCAACTTCAATATTTGTACATGAAAGACACAGTATTTTCGGTGTAGTATAGGCCTACCTGCGGTGTTTCTGACAGCAACAGCCGATCACGATCCCAAGAAGGAGCACAACGACGATTCCAGCGCCGAGCCCGGCCCCGAGAGCGATCGTGTCTGCAATAGAGAACACATCACTGCAAGTGCCACATGCCGGGCCAGAAAATATTGTCAGTATGAATCCGTCAGACGTGCTGAACCCACCAACTCCATCACTCGACCCATCGTCTGGGGGCGGCTGTTGAACCCACAAATGTTAAAACGCCCACAAATGTGAAAACCCACAAATGTGAAAACAAATTTTGTAAATCACCCACAAATGTAAAAAAATCAACCACAAATGTGAAAACGTTTTTTGTCAACTACCCACAAATGTGAAAATCTTCACCCACAAATGTGAAAAAAACTTCACCCACAAATGTGAAAAAAAAAATCAACCACAAATGTGAAAACGATTTTTGTCAATTGCCCACAAATGTGAAAATCTGACACAACATTAGCTTCAACATGAGGAATGTTTTTAGGTTACCGACCTTTGTTCTGAAAACCTATTGCACAATTAATACTTTCCCCTATTATCATCATTTTTCCATAAAAACCTTCATATCTCAGTAAATATTGATCGTAGAGCAAAAAGGACGTTATTTTCGGACCCGTAGGACAAATTGGCCATATACTGGTGTGGTTTAGTATAAGATTACACCTGTGATGTCAAATTACACCAAACCGGACGAACAACACGCCCAAGCGTTGTGGTTCCGAGGACCCCTCCCATGGTTCTCGGGCCTCACGTAACGGCAACATTACTATTATTATTCATTATATGATATGTGATATGTGATGTGATGTTTGTCTACTAACCATGCTATGACGGTACTAACCTGGTTGCTACTTAACGAAGTCACATTCGTTACAAAAATTTAAAGATAAAATTGTTTACGGACGACGGATGGACGGACGACGGACGCAACGCGATGCCAATAGGTTTTCGGACCAAAGGTCCGGTAGCCCAAAAAATCTTTCAGAAAAGTGCTTCCCTGTATTCTTAGGCATTTTAGCGCAAATTTCGAAAAGATTCGACCGTAAATTCGAGATAAAAATAAAAATGTAAGACGTATGACGGACGACGACGGATGAAGGACGCAATGCCATGCAATGGGTTATCAGAACAAGGTTTCGTAAAAAGACATAACAATAAAAGACATTCCTCATGTGGAACCTAATGCTGTGTTTGATTTTCACATTTGTGGGCAAATGACAAAAACCGTTTTCACATTTGTGGTTAAATTTTTTTTTCACATTTGTGGGTGGATTTTTTTTTTCACATTTGTGGGTAATGATATTTTCACATTTGTGGGTGATTTACAAAATTTGTTTTCACATTCGTGGGTTTTCACATTTGTGGGCGTTTTAACATTTGTGGGTTCAACAGGCGGCCTCGCGTCTCTGCAGCTGACTGTTACATGGCCCGAGGGAGGTCCTAGTCCATCTGCAGAATACAAATATTTCAACATACGACGTGGTCATTCACGCATGCAGGAAGCAGCATCAGTCAATTCCGTAATTGTTTTTTTTAAAAAAAAATTCTCATTTATACAGACTTTTAACATGCGGGATTTTGTTCGTAAGTAACGTCACAGCATAAAATGTATTTAATTAGTTGACAGGAAAACTATATCGTGAGTGAAACACTCGAACGTAACCTGAATCTGACTTTTATATCAATTAAAGTAGCTAGTAAGACATTATTCTTGCCACTCTTTTCTAGCAATATTTGATCACCAGCAATCTACAAGCTTCCTTGTATATTTTTCTTTGTCACGCTCTGCTCCCTACAACATGGCACTTTCCTTTCGGCATGTGTTTGTACATTCCGGAATGCAACATGCATAATAAAATTTGAAGTCCTTCTACCAAAACCTAGCAATAAACAGCTCGATATTATTTTGGTTCGAGCAAAAATGCAGTTTTGCATAATACCGAGTACTGTATAGAATAACTACATTTCTCGACGTGGTTGATATTAGTTCATGGGGTTTAGAATTGGTTTTGCCCACCATGAAAACCCTATGTAAAGGCCTGGTCACACTGCCCAAACGCATGTATTACGTATGAATTTCGTACGAAACTTTAGTCTTACGCGATACATCTGTCATTTGCGTATTTCATCATATTTTCTGACTTGGAACCTCAGTGGTCGTATGTGGATGTACGCCCGATCATCGTTTTACGCGATTCCGGGTTTTGAGCAGCTCAAAAGTCGGTTCGCGTAAGACTTTACGCAGTTTCAAGCTGTTTTTGCGTTATTTCTGTGTAGGTTGCGTAGTTCTTACGTGGCAATGCGAGAGACATGCGTAGAATATTAGTGATTGTTCGCGAAAATGTTGCCACTATCGCGTTCATCGATGACTTTTCACTGAAGAATAACAGACATGCATGTTCCGCACTAGTAACACGTATATTTCACTTAAAATCACTGACAATCTCTCAAAATCACTTTTAAAAATCTGATTTGCGCTGAAGTGCGTGCTCTCTCAGTGAAGTGTACATGACGTTTCCGTAATTCTTGCGCAATTCATCGGTGATTTTTCACCACGTTAATCAGCAAAAATGGTCAAATTCTCCACTAACAATAACGCACAACCGAATCCTAACCAAATTTTTTACGTGATTCATGCATTTTCGGCTGTCTGACCGGGCCTTTAGATGCGATAGCTTCGTGTTGAATATGTACTGTTGTTAAAGGGAATCACTATGAGGAAAATAGGGGATATTTTCATAACTATGTTTCATATTAAACATGTAAAATTACCTGAATGGTACGTACTCGTATCAAGTTGTAACCAGTCATTTGGGAAACCTTTCTCATTTATACAGACTTTTCATGCGGGATTTTGTTCGTAAGTAACATTACATGATTTTTTTTAAAAACACAATCTCATTAAATTTACAATCCCGATACAAGGGAGAAATATACAGAACTCGGTGCAGCACAAAATATAATCAAACATATATCGACGACAGATTCACACTTGGACACCTTTTCTGAATAAAATTTTAAAAATATACTAGTATACACTACACGTTTACGTGACCACTTTTGAAAAAATACTGAAGTTACATCATACTTCCATTTCCAAATAATTCGGGTTTTACTTTATTTTATATTAAGTATATCCACCAACGGCGCCCACTTCTTATTATTTTCAGCCCTCCGTCTAGGGTCCTTAAAATTCGTTTCTAATTGAATCCTTTTTGCAAGATATGTTTTTGCACCTTGTAAAGAGATTACTTTTTTTGCCCATCCCGCTATGTAAAAATAACGTTTCATTGATATAATTATATTGTTTCCAGTGATTCTAGCTTCTATGTGTATGCCCAGCAATATATTTTCCGAGTTTATATAAGGAAATATATTTACGTTTGGGGATAACCAATTCGAAAGTTGATACCAAAGTTTTTAATTTCGTCGGGCATGAGTGGGAAAAAATGACACAAATCTTCCATTGATTGTGGACAGTCCGGAAAAAATGGGTTATCAGATATTTTGTACAGATGTACTTGTTAATTCCGTAAATAACTGAAGCCGTAACTACAGCAATAATTATAGGCCCTTCAGTAACTTGTAGAATATTCTCAGCAATTAAAAGTGAACCCACTGTCCATGCTAAGTGAAGGAAGATATGTGTGTTGTCTTTCTTACATATGTCGTGCATGTACAAATATTAATATTGGCTCCCAGTCAGTGATAACTTTTTGCACTTGTAGCATTAACACATTGAGTCTACTAGTAAGTTACATACCTTTGAATATGTCCAAGTGGACGAACTCGGTGCGCCAATCGACTCCCGCACACCTATGCAGGTTAACGTCGATGTCAGCGGGTCCGGAGACTCGTACACACCCCTGTGCGACGACGTCGGGGTCCCAGTCCACACACGGCGGCCCACAGGCTTCGGTCGAGAACCCGCCGCCCACTCGCACGTGACACTCGCAGGTCTCGCTCTCCGGACGCGCAGTTTCCAACACGTATGTGACGTCATCAAATTCGTCTTCGGCGGTCGCGCAGAGATCTCTGTACTTTAGATCGTCTCCAGAACCAGATCCGGAGATGGGCCAGTCTGACCAGTCTGTGATGAAAGAAGTACCGTCGTTGTACTCGGGAATGAACTAACAAGTAATTATTCCAAAAAGAAAGTACCTGGCAGTATTATCGTAAATGATTAAGGCTTATTTCTAAGGCTTATTGCTAAATTTGCTAACACTCATTATTACTTGGGTCTGGAGCGATGGGAGTTGTTGTTGGTGGTGGGCGGATCGAGGTCCGGGAGGTCGTAGTGGTCGTGGGTCGAGCCGAGGTCCGCTGAGCATCACTCGCGCTCAGCAACACCGCAACCAATAGCAACATAATCCCGTATCCGAACATCTTTAAATCACTAGTCCATGTAAGTTCCGTTTTTACACGGTTATATCTGAATAATTCCAATTTTAATATCTAGAATTTAATCCGATTCAGCAAAACGGGCTACGTATGTTTTTATTTTGTTTTTTCTGTGGTTTGTACCTGTGAATATCATGACGAAGTTTCTGTGGTGCAGGCAATGACCCATACAATGACACGATATTGTCGTAAATATTCGGTTCATACTGCGTTAGCACTATGTCATCTAATGCTGCTTCGTCATAGCAGCATTGACAGCAGTGAATTTGGGTTCAGTGAAGTGAGGAGACGCACACGCCTATACCTGAATGTATATGAATAGTAGAATCCACGGCATTCATGGTTAGGCAGGGATTCATCACACTTCGTATACAGGAAAGAATTTCATTCGCGCACGAATTTGTTTGATCATGACTAAGCCAAAAACAAATGTCCCCAAGCCAAAATCGTGAACAAAAACACGAGAAAGCATGTCATATGTACGGATGTCACACACGAAAACATTATTGTGTTATTCGATATTTGCAGAAAATGTCCTGTGTTATTTTGATGAATGAAGTGTCCTGTGTTATTCTGATGAATGAAGTTTTGTTGTTTTGTTAATAACCTTAAATATCAGAGACCGTTAGTATGAAGGGAGAATGTACTTTCTATGTTTTTAAATCACCATTCAGCGTTTACTTTCTTTTATTATATCCTTAAGGTGTGAGACATATATAATGGCGACATATATTTCCCTATGTACGAGTGGATACATGTTTATGACAATGTATGTATTCCATTATATTTCCATGTTCGCAGACACCATCATTTTGTAGATGGATAAACCAAAGGACGTGGCAATCCCACCAGTGACTTCTCTGTGATATGGAAAACCTCTATTTCAATACAGAGAAAATTGGTTCGTTTTATAATATTGTACATGATTGTTGAGTGACAAGGTGTTATTTGTGATATTAATACAGGATCATATACATAATACTGTGAAACAATTCAGACAACACGTTTTACCATGAGCAATCAAAAGTAATCGTACGCCACATGTCCAATACGTTTTGAGAAGTAAGTGCATGAGAAGTGAAATCCATAGTTTTGTTGAATATGATCTTTGTTGATAGTATGATTCAACACTTAACATCACCATTTCAACAGTTAAAAGTTACTCCAATCGTGTGCAAAGATTCCTATCCGTGACACTCATTTTTTTACATATAGGAAGTTGAATAGTTTATCATATTTATAGTCAGGTTATAACTGACTCACTAAGTCGGGTGCAGTTGAACCAGTCTACTATGTGTTGGTTTCTGCGGCCTGCCCTGCCTCCTCTGGGGATGGTATTGTCTCATCAACAATAGGTCCTTCTTTCGGATATATCGCTGACGAGGTAGAAGGCAACTGACGACCAGTCGGGTCCAGTGACATTCCTTGATCGTGCTGACAAGTGTCGCTATCTTCTTGACCTGTGCGGTATCCTGCGTTGTCTCTGAGATCCGTGTCCGAGTCTGCGCTCCCGGCCTGGCTGGTGGAAGTGCGTGGAGCAAGTTCCCTGGGACTAATGGCTGCGGGAGTGTGATAGCGGCTGTTTCCGTGACGTCCCCGTGGCTCTGGAGCTCCAATAACAAGCCAGAGTCGCGAGGGAATTGTGAGTCTCGCAGATCCAGGTAGTTGGGATCTTTCCGTGGTCTTTGCAGAACCGGATTCGCAGCACCAAGAACGCTGTCTCTAATCACATCGTATGTCGGGCAACTTGGCTCGATTGGAGGTACTATGTCTGGTATGACGTCGTATTTGGGTAGGTCGATTGTAGGTTTATCCATACCATAGGTCGGCTGAGAAACCGCTGAACCAAGAACGGATTTCCTTCTGTAAAATTAAAGGGAATCCTCGTTGTTGTACGCTAGTAACATCAGTCTCAATGAAAGAGTAAAACTTAGACATGTTCTGCACATTGGACTCAGGGACCCTTTTCCTACCTCTTTCGTCTCTTCGGAAGGACAACACCAAGAATTATGCCTATCACGACCAGTAGGCATATCACTATAGCAACGGACGTCCCCACAGCTACCGCCAGCCATTGGATGCCTGAACCTGTGTTTGTTAGTGTAATCGTTATGTGAGTCTTACATATTGAACGACATGTACAGAGTATGGTCTGATTCATATAGATATATCCGTCACCTGTTTGGCTACCAAGCGGCACCATTGTTGTATCAGCATCCCTGGGTTCTGTGGAGAGGGTCACGTCTGTTGTCGGAGACGGGGTGCCACTAGTTGGTGTAGTGTCTGACACCAAACTTGTCGTCGATGTAGTTCCAAGTATAGCACAGCGTCCCCGTGACGTTCCGTTATCATCGTCTAAGAAGTGAATCAATAATACACCTGTATTGATACAACCCCTAAGCCGCATGCACAAAACGAGGAATACATGTATACACGTGCTCAATTGCGACATCAGGCTGGGTCAATAAAAAGTTACCGTTTGTGAGGTAAAGCCTTCGACAGTCCGTGAGCGTACACCCGGTGAAATTGAATCGTATGGTCTCAGACGAGAAAGTCCCGTTGATTGCGAGTCGTCTCCAAGGGTCACTATCATAGCCCGGGCAGAGTGAGTGACCTTGACATTGCGCACACTCCGGGTAGTTCAAGGTCATCTGACCTTCCAGAAAGTTCAAGGCCACGAGAGAATCAGGTAAACTCTCAAGGTCGAGTGTCGTGATCACCAGATCACGTCCATTCATTATGAAAGACTCTTCGGCACCACAATTTTGCATCGAGATTTTTTTGTTTTGCAGTGTTTCTAAAATTGAACAAGTGGACAACAAAAATACTGAGATTATTTCCAAATGTATTGCAGAAAATCTGTCAACAAAGGACATGGAACAATCATAAACGTGGTCAGTGTAGTTAACGATAACAGATTGTGCATTAGAATGAATGTCATTACCTTCTAGTGAAATACAAGCGAAATCGCTATGCAAGGTAGACACCCTGCACAACATGGCACACAGCGACACGACCGCCAAAAGTCCTCGCATAATTGTCGGAGTCTTCAGAGAAATCAGAGAAAAACTAGTATTTCGGTGAATACTTACGGAATCTGATAGGTACGCAAACTTACTTGTCTTATTTATATATGATGGCCTACTAGGTGTTATGAAACATGTGGGGTAGAGATTGGAAATCCCCTACACACCCACGTACTGTTCAACAAAGACTATACCCAGGGCGGGAGCGTTCTAGCCCAGATGCCGGGTTCGTATGGTACACGAGTCAAATCTTTTGTGAACACCATACAAAACCAGCACACAACCATGTCGTGTTTCTCTCTCAACAGCGTACTTAATTACCTATTTTCGCTTCGGGAAATTTCCGTTAAAAGAAATGTATTATGAGCGACCACATACGTCAATACCCCTGTGCATACGTCATGTGCAACATGTGAATTGTATCACGGATAAAGAGCCAATCGTGTATCATTATGACGCTTTATGGGGAATAGAATATATATATATATTTTTAGAATAGAATATAATGTATTTCGTTTTCACATCGGCAGAGATAATAAGAAACATTGTGAACATTTACAGAATTACCTAAACACATTTACCAAATATAAGTAATAAGTATGATAGTGTACGTATGAGTTGATAGTTCTGATTTGCAAGGCTTGCCCAGCCTGACAAGGATGCACCAGTGGAGAGGAAGGAACAAACCAGGCTCGAATGAAATGAAACAAAGGGTCTGTGTAGACCGATCCAAACAGTCAATCAAATATGACAACTTTGTACATTTTATGGTTGAAAAACCATATAATTAGTTAACATTTTTTAAAAAGTATATTCGGAATCATATTTGTCAGTTTGTTGTACGATTAAATTCCAAGTGACAGGGAAATTATACAGAAGAATATTTTTGCGAAACTAGAACTGCACCCTTTTTCCGCATAATAACTTAGATTGTCGCGTAATATACGTGTGTTTGTTAAACTTCATGGTTGAAAATGGTATAGGTAACTTAGACATTGCAAAGTCGTACATAAACATAAAAACGTCATATTTATACTGATCATTTTGACTTTAGTGTACTGAAACTTTTGGAAAGTTGTTGAGTGTGACTATTTTATTTAACTTTATGCACAATTCTTATGACACGTTTTCATTTGCGGTTCTGGTATTTCCGTACGCTATAATTCCATATGTATGGGTTATCTTGCATAATATAGTGTTATCAGGATTTTGGTTATTGATGTTTTTGTAAGGCGTCCCGTCGTGCTAATATCTATCAGTTTGTGGAATAGCATTTCCGGTGGCACGGCCATCTTGCCGCGAGGGGTTTTAGGACAGGAGTGGCGAGATCATTATAATAATATATTATCACCTCTTTCATATGCGGGCGCTCAGGTGCAGAGTGCAGACATTCTCGACGTAGATCTTGGTAATTGGTACATATAATTGGTACAATGTACAAAGGCAGCAACGCAATGATGCTGTGATGTCTACAGTATCGAGTATACGGAATTGAAACGAATATACTGTAACCTCTACCTGTCTGTAGTACGGGCGGTTTTTTCAATTGATTCAGTTGGCTTTGCCTTTGGCTGTTCACCATAGTATCAACATGGGTACATTATGATTTACTTTACAGTAAACCCGGGAACATTATCGACATGACTTCCTATGGTGTCCGATGGCGGCCATCTCGCAACCTCGTAATTTCGTGGCGAGGTTGCGACACGAAACAGCGAGATAGCGACGCGAAACAGCGAGACAGCGACGATTTTTTGCCTCGTCTTCTCGTTGATTCGCGTCGCTACTTCACAGCCGCGCGATCACATTTGATCGGAAATGACAGGAACTTCTGTTCACATTATATGAACTATACCGTCCAAACTACCGTAGATTAACCGTCTCTGAGTCCTCAAAAAGTAGTGGGCCTAATTTTATCAGTAATTCACTTGCCAAGCTGTTATAAGAAAAGGATATGAATCACGGCGTGTGAATATTTCAATGATTTAGTTGTGATAGTCAGGGACGAATTGTCTTTTCGTGTTTGACACCTACCATGCTACCACACGGTAGGACAACCACCACGCATGCTTTCAGAGACGTGCTATCCATGTTCACGCATGTCATCAATGTGAATCTAAACTGAATATTATCTCGGGATATCCAACTGAACAATCCTGTACATTTCATTTACTTTGCTTTGACACTGTGTCTCAGTCATGCAAATAAAATATGTCATATCTCTATCTGTAGGGTTCCCTATCTGTTTTCACTTTCGTCTTCCAGTCGGAAAACTCTTAGACCACACTGGTCAATCGTGCACCCGAACATGATTGACCACAATTAAGCTCATAAGATTAGAGACATCGACATTATTTTTTTCAAAACTACTATTGTTTTGTTTTACCTACTTCCTCACCCCCAATTGATGGTTGAAACAAAATGTAACAACTTAACATTTTAGGGTGGTATTTCAGACTGACTAACTAAATTTTTAGGCCAGACCCCATGCATTCACTGCCTGACTCGCATATTATGAGCATGCACGGTGCCATCCAGAAAACATATAGCATATGACGCGCTGAATACAATCATAATCCTTTTGTAAGTCACGCTAATTTGTGCCATGGTAACTTGGCTAACATAATGTAACGGTAGTTGATTCCGTATATGATGGAATTAGTGTATTCAACACTGCCACAAGGGGGTGGAATCAATTTCCGTTACAATAATATAGGTAGACCAACATTTTTTTTCGGTTTCACAATTGAATATTTGGTCCATTATGCGGTTAAATAACAATAAATCCGCTAATTTTCGCCCAAAATAATCGGAGCACAAAATAATAGGATAACTTTTCTTGACTATGTTTTGGCAGAATACTATAAGTCTGAAACGAATTACGGCAAATCATCAAATGGCATTTGGATTTAAATATTGATGAAGGTATAAGATACGCGGCCTTGCAGCAGTGAGCCTCTTCTTTGCCATTGTGAGTCGAATGAGATGTCGACGTTAATGCTACCGTTTTCTTCGTCTTTTGTTACAATGAACGAAAGTTCGATCGATGACCGATCGGGTAGCCTATAGGAATGTGATAATTGGGTAAAGCCAATTGTATTTGGCTAGTATATGCTGTTACGAAACAACCCTGAGCGCAAACTATTCGAATTAAGTGTTATCGCTTCATATACCGCGTTTTCAGATCTTCACCTCCATACCATGAAGCCAATTATTCACGCTTACGCAACCTCGAAAATTCGGGCGAGGGAGCGACGCGAAGTTGCGAGTTTGCGACGCGAAGTTGCGAGGGAGCGATGCGAAGTTGCGAGGTTGTGACGCGACGTTGCGAGATTTTTCGCGTCGTTACCTCGTTGTTTCGTCTCGCTGTCTCGCAACTTCGCGTCGAAACCTCGCAACTTCGCGTCGCAACCTCGCCACGAAATTACGATGTTGCGAGATGGCCGCCATTTTCGCACCGTCCCAATGTACTTCACAAGTACTAGCATGGCATTTTTTTTTTTGGGGGGGGGGGGGGGGGTGAACACGATTTCAACGTTCTAAACTCTCAAATGGGCGGTTCAAAAGAATTTTCAATGGGGAACAAATTTTACGAAAATTTCTTAATTCGCTGACCGGTCAAGAAATTGAAATGGCCGCTTTACGCAGACCCGCTAATCTACGGAGCCCCTCAACCGCCACCCTTTTGTTGAGAAAAATTAATATTTTGCTTAACATATAGCCTACAAATCGCAAAGATATGCCAAAACGCCATGCCATAACCTAAAAACGAGTATGCGCGGGGTATATTGTTTTGGCCTCGCCACTTTGTTGTGTGTTTTGTAAGTTAATATAGAATTAAAGACATGTTAGTTGTGATAACAATACGAACAATACATTTTTTTTTCTAAATCTAAATGTGCCGCCTGTCTCAACTTTTCATATAGATAAATGCATGTCAAAACCGAGGTATGGAACAAATTATCTTATGTACATAAAATTGCAAATTGGTTTGATGGGATGAGGGGAAAACTAAGTCTACCAAGTATATTCCCAAGGCATGCTGAAGCATCGAGTCAGAAATCACTGCCTGTTTCACTCTAACACTCATCGTTTCCTAAGTGTTTTCGAATATTAAAAATGTGGCGGATTTCCTCGGATTGCTCCGGAACTGAGTTTTTTAATCACTGTGTAATAAGACGAACAAGCCTCCGAGTCTTTCTATGAGTTTATTCCACCAACTCAACAACAATTTTGATCGATGGTGGTTCGATGACGACATCACCCACTCATTCATCCAGTCCCGATATACTATTCTACGTTATTCCAGATAGCATCTCTGTGTGGCGGGAAAGTACAATGTGAAGGTCGTGTGGGTGTGTCAAGCCTGTGGTGTGTATGTGTGGCAAGACTTGCACGGGAGCGTGTCGTGTTTGTAGATATGTGTTTGTGGACCAGGGAGCACATGTTTACTTCCTGGAAAAGGTCGAATTTCCCCTTCCGGGATGAGGTCGATGCATGAGTTCACCCAACACCCCATGGAGGCATGCTTGTCCAAGGCCACAAATCCGGACATGAAATATGTTTCACTCGATAATGAATAACGTTAACAGCTGTTGGTTCAATGGGTAAAGTGAATTTCAATGATCTGTATTATCTACATATCTGCTGGTACAAACGCTCGATAATACTGTGACGTTTAGCAGGTATGACTTGTTGTTTGTGTTTTTGTCTGCCCAAAAACCCTGCCTCTTGATCGCATAGACTTTGGTAACTCCCGCTCGTTGTGATTCGAGAGCCGTCACTAAAAGGTGCTTATTATATGCTTCATCACTCAGTAGCTCACCGGCTTACTTCAGGCAAGAATCAACTCAGACGTAAATAAATGAAGATTTATCAACATCTCATCATCAATGAAATTGTTGGTCACCAACGTGACGTCCAGATATGAAGTTCAGACATGGAGCACTGTATGATCACGTTAAAAATAACTAGTGCACGAGGGCACAACTAAAATGAGTTCTTCGCCGAGGCTTCTCTCCGTCCCTTCCCGTTGAAGTTTCCCGTCCCGTTTAGTCGAATGGTTTCTCCAGGTAGTTAGTCGTAAATCCCGTTGACTCAAAGGCCCTGAAGAAGGAGTCGTCCGCACGGAGGTCGTCGAGTCCCTTGGCTGTGGCGGTGACGATCTCCCCACGGTCGATGTCGCTGTTGCAGTGCTCTCAGAGCGGCCGTCCGCTCTCCCTTTTATAGCCAGGGTGGCTGCGCGCATCCTCGTCCGCGAACGTCTCTTCCGTGCTCGTCACCACGTGGAGAAGGCTGCATCCGCGAACGGTTCTTCCGCGAAGGATCCTCTTCCGCGAACGGTACTTCCGCAAACGGTGCCTCCGCCAGTAGTCTTCGGGGGTCACGTGCTCGTTCCTAACGAACGGTTTGCGCGGGCTGTTGTATTGTTTTTGTTACAATACCAATATAAAAATTAGAATCGAAGGCTTTTGGAATGGAAGCCAGGCCCGTCCAGGTATTCATGTCAGAAGCCACATCGGCGGCATCAGTAGCGAACAGTGTGTTAATGGAAATGTTTACATTGTACACCAGATAATGATAGAGCACAACTCTCCAACAACTGAATAAGACAACCCTGAATTCGAACAAATCTCTTAGATAGGCCTATAGATCAAGTTTATTCTTCTGTGTTCGCCATTTTGGGTGGAATACGTGACTTGAGCGTGACTTGATTTGCACGTTTCTAAATTTTACACACAGGGATATTTTAAATATTATTGTACGAAGCCTGAATAAAAATGAATTGACTTTTTTTGGAGCTGATTAGCGCTGATAAGGAAGATGACTAAAATTTGCCAACAACTTACACATGTATATCCCCAACATAGGATACAATATGCATGTCGGGGTTGTTTCCAAAGAACGAAATGACTTATTTACAATAACCGCCGCTATTCTTGATGATTATGATTGTGCACAGACGCCACACGAGCTTCTTCCGGCGAAGAGGGTTCACAGAATAGTTGGCCTACATTTAAACAAAATACATGTTTTTGACCAAACAACGTCATGTTTTTAAAATGTCATCAGTCAGTCGGTTGTAAATATTCCGATTCCGAGTTGGGTGTGCGAGCCTTTCCGTCATGTGAGATGTAACGTCATACGTTGGTTTTCAGTTGCTGTGTTGTAGCCTTCTACCAGAATTCCACGCTGACGCAGACAGAGCCGATTATGAGCACAAGTAAAAGCAGCAAAGCGACTCCTCCGATGAGGCCGAGCGCGAGAGCGAACCTCTCTGCAATAGGGAACACATCACCGAAAGTTCTAAATGCCGGACTAGAAACCAATGTTCACATGGAGGAACCGTTTGTCTGATTCTATGTGCATTTGCCTGATTCTATGGGCAAAAAATCTGATTCTATGAGCAAATTGTCTGATTCTATGGGCAAATAAGCAAGTAAGCTGCGGGGCACCAGTAAAACATACTGGATCGACGGCTAATTTCTCAATACAATCTGATGGCATATGTTCTGTTTACTTCTTAAATCATTGCAGAATTTGATTCATGTTCAGTTTCTTGTGTGGTGTTCACCGCTCTTCATATATTTGTCGCACAAAAGTGGAACGGCTAGGCAGTGGAGCAGTTAGCCATCATGAATCACCAAAGACAAAGCGCTTCCAGTTACTTACCAGGATATCTTGACCACAATTGCATGACAATTATTCCAGTTAACATTTTGATTGCTCCTGTATGTGAAATCAGCTACGTAATCCAACAAAATTGGACATAGAATAAAAATAACAGAAACAAACCTGATTCTATGGGAACAAAAGTGATTCTATGGGTAGGGTGTAGTTGTTATAGCCATGGAAATAAGAGCTTCTCGATGCTGATCCTGAAAAAATATAGTATTGAAGCTTGATTTTATGTTCTGTTTCTAGGAGAAGGTCAATAACATGGATGACAGATTATCAAATAAACCTACCCATAGAATCAGGTTTGTTTCCATAGAATCAGGTTTGTTTCTGTTATTTTTAATCTATGATTAATTTTGTTTGATTCGGTAGCTGATTTCACATCTAGGAACAATCAGAAGGTCAACTGGACTAATTTTTGTCCAGATACCTAGGTAGGTTATTGTGAACGCTTTGCAGTTGGTGATTTATTATGGATAACTGCTCCACCACCTGGCCGTTCAACTTTTGTGCAACAAATGTATGAACAACGGTGAACACTGCATAAGAAACTGAACATAATCCATATTCTGCGATAATTTATGGAGTAAATAGAACATGTGCCATTAGATTATGTTGACAAATTTGTCGTTGATCAAGCATGTTTTACTGGTGCCCCACCGCTTACTTGCTTATTTGCCCATATAAACAGACAATTTGTTCATAGAATCAGACTTTTTGCCCACAGAATCAGAATAATGCACATAACATCAGACAAACGGTTCCTCCCTGTGATGTTTACTTGAACCGTTTTCTCACCAGACTCTGTCCAGCTAATGGCTGGGGGCGGTGTCAGGTCTTTGCAGTCGATGCGTCCAGAAGTCTCTAGATCTGTGCCATCTGGAGGTACAGGTAAAATCAAATACATACATTACTTGCAGTGTGGTAGCTTCTGAGAAGCATCGATACAATGGTAAAATAGACCATGGAACCTAGATCGTGTAGTGAGAAGCAGCACAACAGGTCAATAAAAATATAAACGAGTTGAATACCTTTAAGGAAGTACACGCGGACGAAGGCGGTTAACCAATCGACCCCAGCGCACCTGTGCAGTTTCACCTCAATTTTTCCGGGTCCTGAGAATTGAACACACCCCTGGGCGTCGACATCGAGGCTCCAATCCAAACAGGGCGGCCCACAAGCCTTGGCACGGAACCCACTGTCAGCCCGCACACGACATGAGCAGTGTTCGCTGTCCCAATGTACAGCGTGCATCTTGTATGTTACGTTATGAAATACGTAATCATCGGTTGAACAGAGATCTCCCTCTATGAATTTGTCTGCGATGACGAGAAATCATAAGAGAAAAATATTCTTTTTACGTTGTGTGGTAGCTTCTCGGCCCCTCCTGAGTATACATATAAAAGTATACATTGCACATAAATTCCTACCCCCATGGATTCGCCTATGAATACTTCAAAGTATTTTAAAGGCAGTGTGTCTTTTGTCTTTTTATGTTTGTTAATGGAATCATCAAAATTTGGCTGTATTGGTGGTAATAAACTAGACGCTTCCGGTCGCTTACGACCGCTTGGGTGTATCCCCCGTAGCCCTATCATCTCTGTTGCCCCAAATATATCACTGTCAAGTGTGAAAAACTAGAGCAAGGGCTAAAAAAGATTACCAGAGAAATGTTAAATCTCAAGTCACAACTGTTTTCTTTTCCCCACCAAAATTGCTGCACTGATTTTCCGAGGTTATTGAAGGTCGAATTCAAAATCACCACTGAAATCTCTTCATATGAATTTCCATTTCGACATGTTTGATAAAATAACGAAAATACAGATAGATCAATCTTTTCACCTATTTATATTTCAACTCAGAATATTTTACAAACTTGGTTCCAAGTTGGAATTCAAAGTAAAATTTGATCAAAAATGCATTTCAAGATGACGAACTTGGAGCCAGATCGAACTTCTCACCATAAGTTATATTTCGACTCATAATACATGTATGTGCCAGACATGGTTTCAAGTTGAAATTCAAAGTACATGTAAAAGTTAATCAAAACTGCATTTCAAGATGACAAAATTGGAGCCAGATCAAACTTTTCGTCATAAGTTATATTTTAACTCATAATACCTGCCCAACTTGGTTTCAAGTTGAAATATATTCAAACTAAAAGTTGACCAAAACTGCATTTCAAGATGACGAAATTGGAGCCAGATCAAACTTTTCGCCATGAGTTATATTTCAACTCATAATATGTGCCAAACTTGGTATTAAGTTGAAATTCAATGTAAAAGTTGACCAAAACTGCATTTCAAGAAGACGAAATTGGAGCCAGATAGAACTTTTCGTCATAAGTTATATTTTAACTCATAATATGTGCCAAACTTGGTTTCAAGTTGAAATTCAAGCTGAAAGTTTACCAAAACTGCATTTCAAGATGAAGAAATTGGAGCCAGATCGAACTTTTCATCATAAGGTATATTTTAACTCATAATATGTGCCAAACTTGGTTTCAAGTTGAAATTCAAACTAGAAATTGATCAAAACTGCATTTCAAGATGACGAAAATGGAGCCAGATCAAACTTTTCACCATAAGTTATATTTCGACTTATAATATGTGACAAACATGCTTTCAAGTTGAAATTCAAAGTAAAAGTTGACCAAAACTGCATTTCAAGATGACGAAATTGGAGTCAGATCGAATTTTTCACCATAAGTTATATTTTAACTCATAATTTGTGCCAAACATGGTCTCCAGTTGAAATTCAAAGTAAAAGTTGATCAATGTTTTCATAAAAAGCTACTGTGATCAATAATAGACTTAACTATCAAGAAATAATGTTAACTTATTTGGTCACAGCCATAAAATCTCTACTGGACAAAGCCTTCACCTTGTTGAGCCCAATAATAAATATTTCTTGTCTTAACTATTTTCATTGTGGTCAATAATAGACTTAACATAATGTTAACTTATTCGATTACACCCAGAAATTTCTACCGGACAAAACCTTAACCTTGTTAAGCTCAATAATAATTGTTTCTCATCTTAACTATTTTTATTGAGGTCAATAATAGACTTAACTAGCAAAAAAAATCAGTTAACTTATTTGGTTTCAGACATAAAATATCTACTGGATAGAATCTTTACCTTGTTGAGCCCAATAATAAATATTTCTTGTCTTAACTATTTTTATTGTGGTCAATAATATACTAAACTAGTAAAAACAATGTTAACTTATTCAGTACACCCATGAAATCTGTACTGGACATACTTTCACCTTGTTGAGCTTAATAATAAATATTCCTCATCTTAACTATTTTTATTGTGGTCAATAATAGACATAACTATTTTTATTGTGGTCAATAATAGACTTAACTAGTGAAAATAATGTTAACTTATTCGGTTACACCAATGAAATTTGTACTGGACAAAACATTTACCTTGTTGAGGTTAATAATAAATATTTCTTGTCTTAACTATTTTTTATTGTGGTCAATAATAGACTTAACTATTAAAAATAATGTTAACTTATTCAGTTACACCCATGAAATCTGTACTGGACAAAACCTTTACCTTGTTGAGCTTAATAATAAACGTTTCTCGTCTTAACTATTTTTATTGTGGACAATAATAGACTTCACTAGTAAAACTAATGTAATATTGTCCTGTTTTCACTGAAAACATCAGTTCTCCATTCTGAACAAGAAACCAGTGTCATTACCTTCCATTGTACAGGCTATTGGAATGATCGTACATGTCAAAATGGATATTTCAAAATTCTGTAATTAGTTAGGCTGTTAACATATTAATATTTATATGATCATTCTAAAAAACGATTGGTATCGTGTGACAGCCCTTTCCAACAACACTTCCAAATATTATCGAGATTCGTCAAAAATTGACATCTGTAGAGCGTTCACAAGCCATGTGTCTCAAACAGGCTGTTTTCAATGCAAAATGTGTCCCCAAACGACCAAGTCAATTGCCACGGCAACCAAAATCGATTGGTGTCGGGATCTTACCATAATATATGTGCGTGCAAAAAAATAATGGTGATCGGGTGAGAATTGCGGCCTGTAGCGCGTTCACAAGCCATGTGTCTCAAACAGGCTGCTTTCAATGCAAAATGTGTCCCCAAACGACCAATTCAGTTGCCACGGCAACCAAAATCGATTGGTGTCGGGATCTTACCATTATATATGTGATTGCAAAAAATAATGGTGATCGGGTGAGAATTGCTGCCTGTAGCGCGTTCACAAGAAAATCTCTGCGAACGCGGACTCAGACGCGGACGCGGACTCGGACGCGGACGACGAAGCCAAATCCATAGTATCCGCCGAACTTTGTTCGGGGGATACAATTAATACTTACATTAGATGTTACAATTCGTAGAAAGTAAGTCATATCTTAATTTGCAAATACTCACAATTATCGAGGTCTGGAATGATGGGAGTTGTTGTTGACAGGGAAGGCGAGGTTCGAGACGTTGTAGAAGTCCTAGGCTGGTTTGGAGTGATGGGAGTTGTTGTTGTTGTTGGCAGACGTGACGAAGTTCGGGACCTTGTTGAGCTCCTAGGCTGGTCTGGAGTGATGGGAGTTGTTGTTGTTGTTGGCGAGCGGGGCGAGGTCCGGGACGTTGTAGAGGTCCTAGGCTGGTTTGGAGTGATGGGAGTTGTTGTTGTTGTTGGCGAGCGGGGCGAGGTCCGGAACGTTGTAGAGGTCCTAGGCTGGTTTGGAGTGATGGGAGTTGTTGTTGTTGTTGGCAAGCGGGGTGAGGTCCGGGACGTTGTAGAGGTCCTAGGCTGGCCTGGAGTGATGGGAGTTGTTGTTGTTGTTGTTGGCGAGCGGGGCGAGGTCCGGGACGTTGTAGAGGTCCTAGGCTGGTTTGGAGTGATGGGAGTTGTTGTTGTTGTTGGCAAGCGGGGTGAGGTCCGGGACGTTGTAGAGGTCCTAGGCTGGCCTGGAGTGATGGGAGTTGTTGTTGTTGTTGGCAGACTGGGCGAGGTCTGGGACGTTGTTGAGGGCCTAGGCTGGTCTGGAGTGATGGGAGTTGTTGTTGTTGTTGGCAAGCGGGGCGAGGTCCGGGACGTTGTTGAGGTCCTAGACTGGCCTGGAGTGATGGGAGTTGTTGTTGGTGAGCGGGGCGAGGTCCGGGACGTTGTAGAGGTCCTAGGCTGGTCTGGAGTGATGGCAGTTGTTGTTGGCGAGCGGGGCGAGATCCGGGACATTGTGGAGGTCCTAGGCTGGTCTGGAGTGATGGGAGTTGTTGTTGGTGAGCGGTGCGAGGTCCGGGATGTTGTTGAGGTCCTAGGCTGGCCTGGAGTGATGGAAGTTGTTGTTGTTGTTGGTGAGCGGGGCGAGGTCCGGGACGTTGTAGAGGTCCTAGGCTGGCCTGAAGTGATGGGAGTTGTTGTTGTTGTTGTTGGCAGACTGGGCGAGGTCCGGGACGTTGTAGAGGTCCTAGACTGGTCTGGAGTGATGGGAGTTGTTGTTGTTGTTTGCGAGCGGGGCGAGGTCCGGGAAGTTGTAGAGGTCCTAGGCTGGTTTGGAGTGATGGGAGTTGTTGTTGTTGTTGTTGGCGAGCGGGGCGAGGTCCGGGACGTTGTTGAGGTCCTAGGTTGGTCTGGAGTGATGGGAGTTGTTGTTGTCGTTGGCGAGCGGGGCGAGGTCCGGGATGTTGTTGAGGTCCTAGGCTGGTCTTGAGTGATGGGAGTTGTTGTTGGTGAGCGGGGCGAGGTCCGGGACGTTGTAGAGGTCCTAGGCTGGTTTGGAGTGATGGGAGTTGTTGTTGTTGTTGTTGGCGAGCGGGGCGAGGTCCGGAACGTTGTATAGGTCCTAGGCTGACCTGGAGTGATGGGAGTTGTTGTTGTTGTTGGCAGACGGGGCGAGGTCCGGGACGTTGTTGAGGTCCTAGACTGGTCTGGAGTGATGAGAGTTGTTGTTGTTGTTGGCAGACTGGGCGAGGTCCGGGACGTTGTTGAGGTCCTAGGCTGGTCTGGAGTGATGGGAGTTGTTGTTGATGGTGGGCGGGGAGAAGTTCCGGAGATCGTAGAGATTCTAGGCTGAGGCGAGGTCTGCTGCGCTTCAGTCACGCTCAGCAGCACCGCAACCAAGAGCAATGTAATCCCAGATCTGTACATCCTCGAATCGCTAATCCCTGTCACTTCCGATGTGTTCTATCGATGACAGAAACTTGGATTTGGGCCAGCAATTTGGGCTATGTATGTGTTTCTTTTATTTTATTCGTTGTTTTTACCTGTGAATGTCATCACGAAGTTTTTGTGGTGCAGGACACATGGAATGACACGGAATGACCATTAACATTCTGTCCCTACTCACGTGTCGTGACGGCTCACGAAACGCGCGTTACGACGATCCGAATCGGCGAATGGTAGCTTTAACTTCAACAAGATCCTCTGCTTTTTCTTGGTTGTTTTGTGAAATTTTACTAACGTTCTGCAGTCATCGAGTACAGATAAGAGGCGTATGACTTTGATGACAGCACCAAAAATATCTCAAACCATGGCAGTATTTTCTTGGCACAGTCCTATAAAAAACAAACCTGGACTAGCGTAACGCTGCTAACGTTATTGTTGTTTCCAATGACCAACGTAACGTGTGGACACGATAAGCGTAGCGCGCTCAAAATGCTAAATCAGAATCCACGAAATCGAGATTTTGTTTTGTTCTGGAGTATATTTTACGTTGTTTACATGCTTCTACTTCTGAGAATAACACAGCTGGCGCCATGTCTGACGAGGTACGGAAAACAAGTACTTCCCCTGAAGGTTCAAAGTGGATCGTAAAGACTAGATTTGGACACTAGACGGTAAGATTATACGTGACAATGATTTATCGTTCATATTTGGTTCTTTTGAATCGAGAACACTTACATAGGAATAAAAAAATATATATATTAAGCCGCTAATTACCAAAACGTAAGCATCACACTGTCGCGACAGATGGCGCTCCGTAAATCATGAGGGTTGGAGTGTCATCTGTCGAGTCTGTTCTTTCTTTTCATTTGTATTATCCTATCTACTCTATATCATTGTATTATTATTCTTTGATAATGGCCAACGTTTCATGCTATTTTCCATTTCTTGAACCTATCTATGACAAACAAACACTCACTTGCTCATTTCAAGGGTTAATTCAATCGTGTGAAATACAGCCTGATCAAACACGTAATGATCAAACACAAAGATGAGTGAAGTGATGATTGGTGAGGTATTGATCGCTGATGATTCGTAAATTAGCATGATCCGTTTTGGGAATTTGTTATAGAACAATTGGCTAGCATATCCCTGGTGATATAGCACCAATAGATCCTTCAAACTACGCCCGGATGACCCTACATTGAAAGTTGAACATACTGTAAAAGCGCACGATGTGAACAATTTGTTTACATTTTCGCAAACATAAACAAAGTCACGTGATGACATTTATTGTTGTTATCTGGGGAATATATACGATTCAAACTGAATAGTGTGGGTTCCATCGCTATTGTACAGCTTACATATGTGAGATACAAGCAAATCAGCTCTATTTTTCCAGTATTTCTGATGTTTTGGTATCACTGCGTGGGAACTGTGTTGCACGAAACTATGCGAAAACGCTGACTTTCGATATCAAATTTTAACGACTTTAAGGCTGTAGTGAGAATTTTTTAGTGCTCATCTGTCTTGTATGGATCTACTGATCACTTTCGCAGGGAAAACCAAAAACCGATTATGGTACTTTAATATGATGGCGCTGTACACTTCAAGCGATCGAGAAGTGAGATATGAGATGTTTTCTCTTTGACTCTCGAAGTGCAAGTGAACAAAGTAAAAACTCCAGCCAAATATGATATACCAGACTGACACACAGTCTGTGTGTACAGTGATCAATCACATACATTTATATTTTGGTGAATATCATTTGACTATTGTTATATTAAATGCATATATGAACATATTCAATTGTGGTGTATATTATATTATTGATCATTGCACACATCCGGACCTTTTGTTATCTGCTTTTGACTTCTCTATGTCATACAAACCGGGAGCTCGCAATTGTGATGCAAATATGCTGTCCCGGTTATTTCACTTTTTGTGTATCAATGATTCGTTGGTTGGGGTTCTCTGTGAAATCTCGGTTATGGATTCGGTTGATGTTCTCAAGCTCCAGCATGTCAAATTGAAAGGCAGTATGTGACCAAAAGGCAGTAACTGACTGATTGGTACCATTAGATTCCTTATTCAATCCTCTATCTTCTCTTGAAAAATACTCTCCCAGTTGCTATAGTTGCTAAAGAAATACTTAGTTGCTAATGTAGAATATTTATGACAAGTTATCGACCCGAACCCTCCCTTACACGTTCTCTCACTCCACATAAAGGTCATAGAATCAATACGAATCCATACTTACAGCTTACGTCACCCGTAGGCCTACACGTGCACCACACCCACCGCACCCTCCTCGATCACGTGCATAGAACATGACTCCACACCACACAGCCAATCAGCATACTTCCAGACATCAACAACACGTGAACCCAGACATGACATCACATCTGACGAATCACAGACAACTTCCGCCCCACGAAGCGGGAAACTTACAGACACCTCATGGAAGAACCCCGCGCCTGCAAGGAATTGATTTTGAAAAGTCTCTGTGCATGGACGTGTTACTAGGATTATCAAAGAAGAGTTGCATATATCTGTGATAATATGTTTGTATTGTATTATCAACGCGATTAGCGGACTATAGATCGGACTTATCGGGAAGTAGCGAATGTGGTTGTGATCGTACCATTGGATTATTCATCCCAATAAAGTTGGATAAATTGAATTCGGACTAGTTTGTGGTTATTCAGGCACAACACTAACGAACACTATACACTGTCATAGGGGTGATTGGACCCTGAAGAAGCCGGTTCGTGACACTAAAAAAGCATTACGTTCAAAAGTCTCCATAGATACCAGTTCATAAAGCAGTATCTGCCTATTATACTGTCTTGCCTTCCTATAGAAAACGCAACAGAGTTGTTGTTGTCGCATCATAGTTGTCGTGGCATAATTTGTCACGTGTAGCAGGAAAGGGACAATCACTGAGTTTCTATTTGACACTGTTTGAACGCAAAAACAAAAGCTCTCCTTAGTTGAATCCTCCGAATACAAGTACATAATTGCTTAGATTTGACATTGATTTAAACTTATCATTATGGTCACATGGTTCAAAACTTGTATAGCTATTTATTGCCTTCCTATTTACCAGGGTATTGGTTTCTTGAAGACATCCAGTGAGAAACATTTCGATTTGGACTTAACACAACTGAAAAAGTATGTTGTTTTGTTGTTGTGTCAATGGGACAAGTTCCATCTTCGGAATGGTGATCTGTATCGTAATATTCAAAATAAAGGCCACGGGTGATCCCAAGTCAGTGTCGGTCAATGGTTTTGAGATCTTTGCACGATGATATGGCTCATGTTGAAGACAGAACCACGAATTTCACCCGATCCCTTTTATATTGGCCTGATTATGTTTGTGCATTCCAAGGAGTATGTCAAGAACTGCACTCGGTGTATATGTTGTAATGTTCCTGGTGATAATGTTCCGTTGATTTATATCATTCCTCCCTATCCTATGGAGCTGGTCCGTATTGATTTCTTGACTGTAGAACTTTCGAGGGGTACGAAAACATCTTGGTCATGACCGATCACTTCACTTGGTCGATCAGTTTTCTCAGGCGTATCCAACAAGAAATCAATAGACCAAAACAATAGCTCGGGGTCTATTTGATCAGTTTGTGGTGTACTCTGGTGTACCAGCAAAGTTGACAGTGGTCTAGGACGAAATTTTGAATCCAGAGTTACCAAGGAGTTGTGTCACCTTATGGGCGTTAGTAAATCCATGACTACTCCATATCATGCTATGGAGAATATTATCGTTGAACGGTTTAACAGGACTTTGTAACAAATGTGTTGTACGATGGAGTCTGTCTAGAATAAGAACTGGGAGGACTATCTACCGTGTGTTGTACACTCGTATAACTGTACCAAACACCCATCTTCGGACTTTTCTCTCTACAAACTTATGTTTCCAGTTCAGTATGTCTCCAGATGATGAAACTCAGACTTTCGGCAAGTTTGTGGAATATCTGACGCGGGCATTCACGGTAATCTAGGGAGTTGGCAGCAAAGAACCAGCAGGTTGCGTCGGGTAGACAGAAGGATCAATGTGATCAGAAACGTGCTGTTATGCTGCACGTTAGTGATCGTGTTCTCATCAGGAATGTTGGATTAAAAGGTCGCTACAAGCTTGCCGATAAGTGGCAGGGTGCGGTCTTTACTGTGCAAATACAAAAATTCTTCTGGTTTAGAGGATAGTCCATTTCCAATTCCACAACCTCGTCTTAGCATATTCTAACACTAAGGGCAAATTTTACCCTTGAGTGGATGCAGACAGCACAATTTCTGTGTTGCCACTAACTACTGTGCTGTTGGAAGTTGTTTCCAGTGTACCGGCATATTCAAAAACATGGAAGCCAGGCAATATCATCTCTGACAGGTATAAATAAGCCTTGAACAATCGATTACATGCCAGCCAGTCACCCAAAATATCGCTTATATTAGAGAGCCCCCTAAAAAATTATTGGTTGAGGGGGTCTACTAGAGTAGTGATTCTAATTTTGATCCGTTGATCTGTGCCCCACTATCAGAATAATAACATTTTGAGACTGCTCTGGTGCTCGCGACCTTTGGTTACCATAGCAATGACCCTGGTGAAAGTTGTCTCTTTCATTCTGAGTTTAGTTCTATTGTTATTCAGTGGCTAAACTTCTGTGACAACCCTGGCCCAACTTCAAAGTTTAGTTCTACTATTGTTATCCAATATGTCGAGTGGCTAAACTTCTGTGACAACCTTCATATTCTTGACCGTCCATGCTATCCAAGCCGTACCATTTCCAGACATTTGACATATGGCCTTAAAGTAGTCCGCTCCAAACAGTGAGGGGAGAGGGTCAAAGAGTTTTTCCAAATAAATGACTGTATTAGCAATCTAGACCTTCAAAATGACATATTTTATAGAGTTACTGATCAGCATCCTAAAACTGAAAAAAAAGAAAATAGGGGGTCACCGTATCCGTTCTCTTGGAAAACAAGATGCAAGATGTGAATATGGGCAAACTAATGTGTAAAAATACCACAAACTAAGTAATTTTAGTAAATGTTTGTGATTTTTGATCGAATATGTCGAAGAAACCAGCACGGTGACCCCCCTATTTTCTTTTCAGTATTAGAATGCTGATCAGTTACTCTATAAAATGTGTTATTTTGAAGAGATAATATTCCAGATATAACTTTTGAATTTTGACAATTCATTATCTCCCTGTTTGTAGCGTACTACGTTAACTGCCATGCATTGGCGAAATTTGGGGAAAACTTCCGCAAGAATTTCAATTTCAAAACCATTCTCAATACGTTGTACAATGTATTACGAACTGTGCGAAATTGGGGGTCTTCGCATTATAATGGGCAAACGTTATTTCATTAAACTTCATTAGTCTTCAGTCATTTACCATTTACCAAATCAGCTTCATTTGTTCTGGGAAGGTTTTATTTGAAGGAAGCACCGAACGACCAAATGCGAAGTTTCTACATGTATACGTCATATAGCCAATGATTTCATATTTGTGTAACGATTTATTAAGTCTGACGTGTATTTGAAAGCTCATTTATTTACCACTCGTACATACAACGTAGAAGAACCACTTCACCGAACACCGTTCGTGGATTTGCACTTGGATTTGAATGTTACTATGATTCATAAATGAAAGATGATAGTATAAAAATTATTAACAACAGAAAATACAACAACAGGAACATCATAAACGACATTACGTAATTGATCTTTATTTGGTGTTAATGTAGAACACGACGTAATATATAAACTCCTTGTTTCATTATTGTGGATTTCGAGGGTTACCACTGGTACTGTCTCTCTAGCTGTTGTTGCTACAGTCTTTGGAGCTCCTAATTGGGGTCTATTTTATTGTATCTGGCCCTTGGTCTACATCGGTACCGGATAATCTATGATAGTCTGAGTTTTTCACTATTTAGTGTAGTATGACATGTACTCCCGTAGGATTTTTGTGTCAAAATTGATGTTTTTGTATTTATTGGTTCATTCGGGTCTATAGTATGGGAAAATGGCGGGGTACAAATTTTCCGACCCCTGGGCCCCCCTGTGGGGGACCTTTCCTGTCCGGGGGTCCTGAAACTGATGATACTATCAGATTCACCAATAATTAACCGATTTTTATGGTTTTGATGTCAAAATGGGGGTTTTCTGATGACGATAAATCCACTAATGACATTTTAGAAGTGAGCAGAAGTAAATATGATCAATTGACCTATCCCAAATGCCCCCAAAAGTTGTCCGAGTTTCACAAAATACGTCAGAAAACTTCTCTTTGGCCAATATAAACGTTTTGCAGAATATGTCGAAAATGACGTAAAAAGACTCGGACAAATTGGATTTGGGATAGGTCAATTCTCAACGTAGGTATAGTGGTCGCGGGGGGCGAACGGGGGTCCAATAATCAAAATTCATAAATTAAATAATCAATGTCATGTATCTTTTTTCAGGGTTCTCAGGTATGAGAAATTGAATGAGGCAGTTATTTATGTCATTCGACCACTCATTTTAGAGTTATTGAGCTTCCAGATATATAAATCGATGCGATTGAAAGTCTTCGTTTTTTTACGAAGTTTGTATTTCTTCATTTCAGATATACACAATTATACATGATGATGCAAATGTGAATTAATAACGAAATATAAGAAGTAATAACAACATGATACACAATTACTGAAATAAAATCACACTTGAGCTGACATATGAATAAATGAAATTATTTTGAAATGATGCACAAAGATTGTATGATATCGGTTATATATTTGATAACATGATTTCTCAATTATACCCAACTGACCATATAAAGTAATATATCCGCATTGTCAATACCCAGTTGATATTACAATACAAATACGTGAAATAGAAATCAATCAATGAAAAATCTCATCCACTAGTCAAGTCACAATTCAAATGAAACTAAATCGCCAACAGTAGCACATCCAGACAACAAAAATAACACCATTAAGATAGCACCAGTCAAAGAACAAAATGTCTCATCGACTAGAAAAACCAGAGAGCAGAGGATGGTGAACCAATCAACCAGGCTTTTTTAATGGTGTTATTAAAACCTTGTCATTTTTGTTGTCTGGAGGTGCTTATGTTGGCGATTTACTTTCGTTTGAAATCTGATTTAATTGGTCGATGAGATTTTTCTTTGATTGATTTTCTTTCAAGTATGTGAATTGTAGTATTAACTGAGTATTGACAATACAGATGTATTATTTTATATGATCAGTTGTGTAGACTTGAGAAGTCATGTTATCAATTATATAACCGATATCATACAATCTTTGTACATCATTTCAAAATAATGTCCTTTATTCATATGTCAGCTCAAGTGTGATTTAATTTCAGTAAGTGTGTATCATGTTGTTATTGCTTCTTATATTTCCGTATCAATCTACATTTGCATCATCATATATAGTTATGTATGTCTAAAATGAAGAAATACAAAATTCGTAAAAAAATGAAGACTTTTAATTACATTGATTATTATATCTGGAAGCTCAGTAACTCTAAAATGAGTGGTCTGATGACATAAATTATTGCTTAATTCAATTTCTCATACCTGAAAACCCTAAAAAAAGATACAACATGATATTATTTGTTGAATTGATGAATTTTGATTATTGGACCCCCGTTCGGCCCCGCAACCATTACACGTACGTTGGAAATTGATCATATTCACTTCTGATCACTTCGAAAATGTCATTAGTGGATTTATCGTCATCAGAAACCCCCATTTTGACATTGAAACCACAAAACTCAGGTCCCCCAAGGTCCCCCACAGGGGGGTCCGGAGGTCTGAAAATTTGTACTTCGCCATTTTCCCATACTATGGACCCAAATGAACCAAGAAATGCAAAAATATCAATTTTGACACAAAAATCCTACGGGAGCTATATTAGTGACAAGTTATACCGCACTAATTGTTGTATCTGGCCCTTGGTCTACATCGATGTCAGATAATCTACGATAGTTGGAGTTGTCTACTATTGTCGTAGCTGGCCCTTGGTCTACATTGGTATCAGATAATCTATGATAGTCCGTGTTTTCTACTATTATTGTATCTGAGCCTTCTGGCCCTTGGTTTACTTCGATATCAGATAATCTACGGTAATTGCAGTTGTCTACTATTGTTGTATCTGGGTCCTGGTCTAGACTAGCGCCAGGCATGCTTTGATAAATGGAGTTTTCCACAATAATTGTTTCCGTCCCTTGATCGCATTCGCCATTAGATCCATTATTCAAATCAGTGTTGTCCGTTGTTTTTGTATCGACTCCATGAATATCCGGCAGGACAGAGTCGCGTGCTGCCAAATTGTACTCTCCACTCTTGTCGCGCCCCAGTCCCCTATCGTTGCCAATAGCGACAGCGGCATCCTCGGCCACGTCGTCTATATCCAGGTACACGTTGTTACTGCTGCGCCCGCTCGGTCTGTACGACAGAACGCCGTGTGCTTGCTCAGTGATGACGTCATACCCGACAATATCCGGGCTACTAGCGGAAGCAGGAATCGTTCGTCCCATCGTATTTGGTTTGTCCTCTCTTGAAACACAGAAACTACAGACGTTAAAAATTTGAGATTAATGTTTTGCATGTACAGTGTATGACATCATTCCATTAATTGCTACGTATTTAGATGTTCAAGTTTGATGTGAACAGGTTAAAAATGTACACCAATCGGAATGGGGAATTCATGCTTACTTTCTGTTTCTGCAGCAGAACCTCCCAATTATGAGGCCCAAAACTAGGGCTACCAACACAGCAAGTGACAATCCTACAGCCAAACCCAGTAACAACGCATCTGCAACAGTAATCGCGAGCTTTTTTATGATTACACAAATGATTGTGGTATATACTATCGAATTATGGTCAAATCACGAATAGGCCCTGCACATTAAAGATAGGCCCATGCACATGACGCATGTGCACGGAGTCATTTAGAACCGCTGCCACACCATCCATTGTATGGGTGAAGGTATCTTGGTGTAATTTCAGCTATACGTTTATTACGATTAATATGTGTACATGCGTGGTGTGCCATACCTGATCTCTGGTGTCTGGGTGACGGGGGACCAGCGGTCGTAGAGTCTGTGCTGTGTAGTCCAAGAAATTCACAAGAGGCATACAAAATCCCTTGACCTGATATGATGAAAAGGTATCATTTTCTGTACTAACACCATGGTTTGGCTTGACCAGTGGCAGATTCGATGACGTCTGTCACATTAGTGTCATGCAATACCCCGTCACATACCCGGATCTTTGTTGAGAGTTGGTGTCTGGCATTGTTCCGGGTCCAGGCAGTCAGAGAAGTCCAGACGCACGGACCAGATGTCGCCCTGGGAGAGGCCATCCACTCTCAATGTGCGGGTTACGTTCTCGGTCAGGTCGTCTTCGCAGCTGGCCACATACCGGATACACGGTGGTAAGCTCACCATGAAACCCGCGACCCCCCAGACACGCAACTCTAGGGTCGGGTTGTGGTCCGTGGGGGGTCGGAGACGGACGCTCCTAGGTCTAGAGGGGATTAGTACCGCTCCAGACGAACACGGTAACTCCGAGACTAATAATAAACAGAATATCGATAGGTGTATATCCGACTTTCATGAGTAACTTTGAGCGACTAACTTTTTCCGTGTTCAACCATAAATCAAATGCCAAAATCAAAACTATTGCTTTTGAGATTCACGCCAACCCAAACCCCGACCAGCAACCCTTCAAGGACACACAGGCCAATAGAAATGAACGCAGATACATTTGTGGTGTTACTAAGTTGGCATGAGATATTGTAATAACATATATACCACCGATATTGTAATAACGATAATAATAACTACAACAACATAATGATTAGTAATAATAATAAGTATTTATCATGGTGTACTAGAACGAAGTAGTCTTGAATTCTATGCCACCATCTATGTATTTTAAAGTTATAACTTGAAACATCGCCATATGATTATCCTGTTGGACAGCGGATAATTTGGTCAGAAACAAAGAGATCGATAGACTAGGACAGTCCGGGGCGTACTCACCTGCTGGGAAATTACTGCAGGGACCCGTCTGTGAGCATACGGTGTCCCTGAGGATCAACATCAACACTGCTCTCATGGTGAAGCTGTGTACTCCTCCGGTGTAATTCATGCCAACGATATCGTGTATTGCATATATGAACAGTAGTTGAAAGTTACGGTTGTGTTTCCAAATGGTGATCGAGCACATTAACTTGCTTTGTGTTGTTGCTGTATCCGCATCCGTGTATAGTTAGAAAATTCGTCACCAGAAACAAAGTCACCAGATCTCATCACTTGCAGGGTGAAAAGTAGGCTTTGACGTGAGTCCGCCCACACATATACTGTAATGTCACAGACAAACCCCCTATACACATGATACACCCAGGGAGTCATTAGTACGAATGGGCTTGGCGCCATGGCAACCAACGAATGTACTACGGTGTTCAGGCAACCATATCACAGCAACGAAATCGTGTCTATTTTTATATTATATTTATATTTTTATATTAAAATATATCGAACAAACTTTGACTATTTTGATTCGGATGGTCCTACTTGTTCTACTTGAAAGAAACAAAACATAGAATCCTCAGCAAATAAGGATACAAGATGTGAAGTGGGAGTTGCGACCGTGTGTTGTACTGCCGCCCCTCTGGGGATTGTCGTTTTTCATGCGAACAAAAATGTTTTAAACCCTTCTCGTGTATTGGCTTACACATATATCCATAGTTTAAAACCGAGGGGAAGCCACTGGCTACAAGCCTGAAGTCTGTTATGAGTCAACTTTCTTTGTCTACTGAGAAATAAGTAGAAAGAGTCTCTTTCGGTAAACATTCAAGATCGCTACGAGTCGTAGAGATCCTTTTTTTTTGTATACAAATGTATTTGGATGTGGAATGTGTGCAAATTACTTAATGTGTTACCTTCCTCGGACTGGAATATAACAAACAGTCCATTTTTAAAGAACTCGATGACTCCTGGATGAGTCTTCTAAACAATGAACCTCTGCAAGGCACATGTAACCGATTGCATGAGGTATATAAAATCTTTGATCTTTGATATACGGCAATCCGTTTGGGGAGGCCTACAACATAGTATTCCACGACCAGACTATGCTGGCTGAGGATATATTTATCACGTACTTTGTATGTTTACAGTGAATAAATACAGTGGACACATCATCAATAAATTTAATAAAATTATTTCAATGATACAGACAGGGCATAAATACACAATAATATCAAACAAATCCATATTTAAACAATAAAATCTAATACTTTATAATAGGTCAATACTGTCGTCTATTACTGATATCTCATTGTTTATTCGGTACTTCTGAGAAACACGTGTACCACGTGAGCTCCAAGTTAGGATACTGGTTCACTATAGACTGGCTCTTTATGGGGTTTATGGCTCTTTAAGATATTGCTGCTTATGACTCGAAGGAAACTCCGTTTGTTTCTTTTCACCTGTCATTACCACTTTCTCAACTGACTCTTCAACTTCTCCAAGATCGTCAGACCTTTCTGTACCCACCGGTTTATGTACTTCATTTTGGTCACAGGAGTTATTGTCTGACTGTTCGACAACAGACTGTTGAGTGTCATGCATTAGGTCGGTACCCGACGACTTGACATCAGACTCTGATTTACCCAGTGAGTCGCTACCTGGTTGCCTGACTGACAGATCGTCAATATCTTGATAGGTCACGTTATCTACGACCACAAGATCTGACTCTGGTCGCCTCAGATAGCTGGGAACCACCTTGGCATACGCATTGACTTTCGGTTTCGCTTCCACAGTCGATCTTCCAGGTGTCTCTACTTTGTTCTTCCCAACTTCCCGTTTTGTAAGGTTTTCCCTTGGTGGCGTCTGTTCTGGTTTATACCGCGATATAGTTTCGTACTCCTCTGTGGCCACTACTCCCGGAGTCGAGTGTGTTCCCTGACCTGTCCCCGGCGGCTGTAAGGTGTCAGGTCTCTCTGGCGGCTCTGGAGGCCCCTGGCCGACCTTGTGGTCCAGGCTGATGTTGGAGATGTCCAAGTAGGCATAGTTGTTAATCTCACCCTGTAGCTCATACGGAGGCTCGGGTTTGTGACCGTTCGTGGACGACGGATCCATTTCCAAAGAGTAGGTCGGATTATTCATAACGGAGGCAGGTTCTCTTTTGGATCTGTGGTTTGAGGGAAAGTGGGAAGTTTTAAATGACTGAACCATTTAGCTGGTGAAATATGCTTTTATGTGGCATTTACCGCGTAATTCCTACACACAAATGGAATTTATGTAGACATGAAGTTTGTTTCTATTCCAGAAATATTTCATTATAGGGCAACATTCAAGTCTTGTGCATACACATACCGTGACTTTAATGATAAAAGAACAACTCCTTACTTGTTGCGTCCCCTGCAGAGGAACCCCGTGAGGAAGCCAATCCCCAGGACGACTAGGAAGCCGGCTCCGAGACTGACGCCGAGGATCACCTCCTTACTGAGCCCAGACTGGCTGGCGGAGGGGGTCGTGGCGTCAGAGGTAACAGCTTCAGTCCCCGTGAAAACCACATCGGTTGTACTATCCGTAAACACGGGAACTGCAATGTGGGGAGATACATGTAAATGGCCGACTGCACGAGTGAACACTCGAAAATGGTCACATGTGTGTAAAATGGGCGAAGGAACATGTACCAACCTATTCCGAATCCTGAACATTGTAGAGTTCCCACTTTTTCGGCAGTCGAGTTATCTGTTTCGACGAATATTGTGAATATGTATTGGTGTAAATGAAATAGCCCCAGAGACAATTAGCCTCTTATTTATTCCATGACAATGAAAAGACCTACATTTATGTATATGTAGTCCCTAGCCTAATGTCTTGACGCACATATGCTTTCAGGTTTACATAATTTCAGCATTGACTATTTGTGTGATTATGATCAATTCAGACACTTACGATGGAAACATATCTGGACATCGGTCCTTTGATCTGCTTGACAGTCTCGACCACCAGAATAGCGGATTTTTGGTGTCTTGTCAGAGCGAGTGACGACAAACTCTCTTTCGTTGCGAAAGGAAGTACATTCTCCGCCCGTACAAAACAGTTCATAACAGTTTTTGCCATTCCACTCTCCCGTTACGCCTAACTGGATTCCAGTGATATTACACTGACATTGACTGGATACACTGATCATGTACGACCTGTCGCCATACAGTTCCTGGGTCTCTGGACAGTCTTTCAGCATGGTGACATCTGTGAGTTAAAGGTGTTTCACGAATCACATAATTCATGGATAGATAAATTATTTAATATCACGTCATAAGTATGACTGTACGTTGTCTTTACTTACTGTCGCATGACGTCACGAACAATACATATCTTGTCCAACAGAGCGCACAAACCGCCAATATCCAACCAAGAGTAGTCATTTTCCGAGTTGGAATGTTATCCGCGTTGTCCAATCCAAATATTGTACATCGATGTAAATTTTATACATGAAGGCCGACAAAGTGTACTTACATACACCGACGGGGATGACAACAAAAATATGCACCAGCAACGCTTTACATTGAGTCACTGTCACCTCGTAGATCACACTATGTGGTCGATATTTAGTGTCGGCGTTGCTGGACCGGAACCAATTCTTTGTAATGCCTGTTTTTTTTTCGTGATAGCGATAACTTTCGTGATAGAGATAGGACCGGGATTGGTCATATCCTATTTACGATGTACACATTTGAGCGGTCTTGTATTTCGTGTCAATGACGCTCTGGATGACACGTCCAATAGAATCAGCGTGGCTGATAAACATGTATAAAGTTAATATTATTGAAAACCAGTGATTAAATAAAATGACCTCAAAAACACAGTTGTCGCTGCCTAAAATATCCGTGTGATAGTTATATGTCAAGTAAAAGCTCTGATTTAGGTCTATCGTGCGATTTAGATACCACACGGCGTTCCTCGGTTAATATTAATACATCCATTTAGCAAGGATTATATGGTATTGATCGGTTATTGGTCCCATGTCCATGTGAAACCATGTAACCTCAATGTGACACAAAACCCATGATACATTGCCAGAAATAGGTGGTGTGTCCTGTCCCATTTCATGTAGTTATACATGTACATGTACCTACTAGTAACGGACACGTACTATAGATTACTATAGATTGTCAAATACAAATGTTTTGGTGATTTACACCCGAGCCATATCGCACCGTTTACAATGGAAACTTCCTAACAAAGACTTTATGTCTGATAAAACATTATTTTAATGGACACAATCGCACCTGCTGAAGGCTCTTAACGAGGGTAAGGGGCGGATCCAGGATGTAAGGGGAGGGGTTCGAAACGTGCCCTTTGCGGCTAGAGATCTGGGGCCTGCACAAATGTCCCAGAAGCCAAAGCCTTTTGTCATGTCACGTGGTAGCTTCATAGTCTCTCCTCCAATTCAAATTCCCTCCGTTCTTGAATAACTGTAAAAAAAACATTTGACCAAAAGCGAGGGTTCTGAGGCCCGCTGAATGATCCATGAAGCCAGAGCATTTTGAACGTTCTGTGGTAAAGTTTTGGCCTCCGGAGTATAATTCCACCAAACGCACTATTATCAATCTGTTCCCAAAATCGAATTTATTTTTCGGGAGAAGTGTGTGTGTGAGGGGGGGGGGGGGGCTGTCGGGAGGCACCTCAGATCCGCCTCTGTCTGCTGGTATTCAGTGTATTGGGTGTGGTGCTGCATTTAGCATCGATACAGTACCTGATACATTATTGGTTTATTTTTTAGGTTACCGAACCTATGGTCCGATAACCTATTGCCATGGCGTTGCGTCCGTCGTCCGTCTAGCTGTCCGTTCGTCCGTCGTCCGTGAACAATTTTATCTTTAAAGTTCACGATCGGATTTTTCTGAAATTTTTGCACAAAAATGCTCAAAAATAATTCAAAAAGGAGGTATTTTTTAGTTTTTTGATTTTCGCATTTTTTTTTCAAAATGGCGGCCGTTTTCGTCGAAAAATGGCCAATTTTGGACTTTGACGGTCGTTTTCTCAAAATCTGTTCAGTAACTTTTTTTCTTTTTGATACATAACACTCCTCATATGTACTCCTATGATGTCTATAAATTTTGTCGCGCTTGAATCGCTCGAAGTGGGCCATTTTGGCCCATACTCGGCCCAAATGGGCAATTTTGGACTTTGACGGTCGTTTTCTCAAAATCTGTTCAGTAACTTTTTTTCTTTTTGATACATAACACTCCTCATATGTACTCCTATGATGTCTATAAATTTCGTCGCGCTTCAATCGCTCGAAGTGGGCCATTTTGGCCCATACTCGGCCCAAAAGGGGACTTTCCCATGTTAAATTCTCCTATGCTTTATAATGGGACACATTAAGCCTAATATCTCACTTAATATTGAGATTAGAGACTAGGAATTAATTGTGGACATATAGGAAATGATATATGCTGAATATTCTCGTGACCTTGAATTTGACCTCTGACCTTGGTTTCAAGGTCATAGCGGCCGTTCTCGTCGAAAATGGCTAATTTTGGACTTTGATGGTGGTTTTCTCAAAATCTGTTCAGTAACTTTTTTTTTATTGATGCATAACACTCCTCATATGTACTTCTGTGACATGTATAAACTTCGTTGCGCTTGAATCACCCGAAGTGGGCCATTTTGGGCCCAAACTCGGCCCAGATGTGACTTTCCCATGTTAAATTTTCCTATGCTTTATAATGGGACACATTAAGCCTAATATCTCACTTAATATTGAGATTAGAGACTAGGAATCAATTGTGGACATATAGGAAATGATATATGCTGAATATTCTCGTGACCTTGAATCTGACCTTTGACCTCATTTTCAAGGTCACAGGACAAAATGGCTAATATCTCGCTTATTATCGACTTTTACAGCTTAGAAATCAATTGTGAACATATAGGAAATGATATATGCTGAATATTCTCGTGACCTTGAATTTGACCTTTGACCTCATTTTCAAGGTCACAGGACAAAATGGCTAATATCTCGCTTATTATCGACTTTACAGCTTAGGAATCTATTGTGAACATATAGGAAATGATATATGCTGAATATCCTCGTGACCTTGAATTTGACCTTTGGCCTCATTTTCAAGGTCACAGGACAAAATGGCTAATATCTCGCTTATTATCGACTTTACAGCTTAGGAATCAATTGTGAACATATAGGAAATGATATATGCTGAATATTCTCGTGACCTTGAATTTGACCTTTGATCTCATTTCCAAGGTCACAGGACAAAATTGCTAATATCTCGCTTATTATCGACTTTACGGCTTAGGAATCAATTGTGAACATATAGGAAATGATATATGCTGAATATTCTCGTGACCTTGAATTTGACCTTTGACCTCATTTTCAAGGTCACAGGACAAAATGGCCAATATCTTGCTTATTAGCGACTTTGCAGCTTAGGAATCAATTGTGAACATATAGGAAATAATATATGCTGAATATTCTAGTGACCTTGAATTTGACCCTTGACCTAAATTTCAAGGTTAGTCATTTTATTTTCAAGGTCAGAATACAAAATGGCTTAGATCTCGCTTATTATCAAATTTACAGCTTAGGGGTCCAGAGTGAACATATAGGAAAAGATGTATGCTGAATATTTTGGTGATCTAGAATTTGACCTTTGATCTCATTTTCAAGGTTAGAGAACAAAATGGCTAATATATCGCTTATTATCATCTTTACATCTGCCCCTGATGACACCAGTGTGTCTTTGGATAAACTATTTGGTCAGGCTTTGTTTCTATTGCAAAATTTTGTATTTTACGTTTCTTATTGGCATCATCAAAATTTGATTGTATTGGTGGTAATAGATTGATACTTACATTTATATCACTGAGTCGGTGTCACTGCTGGCGGAGGTTAAATCTGTTCCCGAGGATACCATCAACTCAGTAGCCTTCGGGCTTGTGATTGGGTACTTTTGTACTTGTCATGTATCTGTTCCATGGGGTTGGATTCGGATTTCTAAATTATTTTCATAGGTTGTTGAGCAGTTGTATACTAATTCCATCTGGTGTACAGTAGAAACAACTACATTTAACACATTGTCTGCCCCTGAAGACGCCAGTGTGTCTTTGGATAAACTGTTTGGTCGGGCTTTGTTTATTTCTATTGCAAAATGTAGTATTTTGCGTTTCTTATTGGCATCATCAAAATCTGATTGTATTGGTGGTAATAGATTGATACTTACATCATGTACATTTACAGCATAGGAATGCGAATATAGAGGAATGATATATACTGAATATTTTCATGACCTTGAACTTGAACTTTGACCTCATTTTCAAGGTCACATCACAGAATGGCTAATGTCTCACTTATTATCGACTTTACAGCTTAGGAATTTATTGTGGACATACTAGAAGTGATATATTTGTTGAAAATTTCATGGCCTTGAATTTATCAGTGACTTTATTTTCAAGGTCACTGGACAAAAGGCTAATATCTAAAATGTATTGTCCGGTAACCTTTCTTAGCCCTTGGGCTAATTTTTATTATATAACTGGTATGATGGAGAGTAACAGCAGTACGGGAACTTCCTTGTTTTTCCCGCTATCATTTCTTCGAGAAGTGACCCAGATCTATTAATGTCACTGAGTTCTTATGCAATCAACATGCAACATCAATATATTATATTCACCTGTAGAAGCGTGCAGGTACTGATTATATTGTCCAGGTACCTTTCAATGACAAATTCATTTTCGGTTTGATGACATGTACTCATACATGATTATAGTATCCTGTTACATGAATGTTTGGAGTCAGCATTTATCGCTTAGTTCCAACTGTATTTGAGCCTTGAAATATATGTGGCCAGACTCTATTGTCCTGGTATTCTATGACTTTTCTGTCTACAGTCAGTAGAGTAATCTTGAGAGTGTCGTCATCAAATTGGATTCCCGACATTCAACCGACGCTAGGGTTAGGAAAGTTTGCGTATTATCTTGGTGTACTTATTTATTTTATTTACCGCCGCGTGTAATTTCAGGACAACAACATTTACTGCGTGGTGTTGTCAGATAATTGGCCAATCATGAGGACCAATCATGATACTATTCCAGAGAACTAAGATACCATGACAGTACTGTGATACGTTTGCCTTACCCCTATTCAACGTTCGTTGTCGTTCTGGAATCGAACCACGTCGCTCTCACATCACGTAATGGCTTCAGTATAGTTAATGCGTTACTCAAGTCAGTAATTGAAAATGATCTATTATTATTATTATTATTATGACAAACGTTGAATTTTAGAGAGGAAATATGAACAACACGCTACACTCGATATAATACCGTACCCATACAGACCTACCAGTATGTTTGTTCCGTTTCTGATAGATTTAGGCGACATATATGTTACAATTAGGACTAGAGCCTCTGATGTGGAAAGTGCAGTTGTTGAAGTCCAGTAACTCCAGTGTGTGACTGACGGTGGATTTGAGTGCGTGTGATCCCGGATAACCCACCAATCGGCATGCACATCGCAGCCGTGCCATAGTGGTAGATCATAAATGTATGTAGTCCGCAGTGAATGTACCACGACACAGCAGAAATGAAATTTCTGTTTCTGTTCTTTGTCGGGATAATATATGGAGAATATGAATTCGTTTCGTGTATGACTGATAGACATAACACTTGTGCTAATGAAGGTATGTGTCAGCAAGTTTGTGTCCACGTCAAGAAAGCAACTAATTCAAACAACGAATAAGTGGAATTATTAGGCCTACACTGGTCAAATAATATGTGTTTATAATTTAATTGGTGATAATGTTTACATGTATGTATTTAAAACACGTGTGTAAACGACACACACATTGATACACACAAAGAGACAATGTGATTTGTCTAGCGACCTGAGACCAACAATATTTTCGGTCTATTTTAAACCCGTCTTCAAACAATGACAATAATTCAATGACCTGCACCTGGTGCAGCTGGTTCCAGTGAGAGGTGTCTTGCCGACTCCTCGAGATTACACAAGGGGCAGAGGTGCACATTCGACCTTTCGCCGTCCCAAGAGGTGTTCAACATCAGCGCCCGTGCGAAAAACCGTCACGACCGCGATATCGAGTTGTTCCAGAGGCCCTGTCATCCGGGGCTCTTCGTTCAACGCGATGACATCCGTATGTTGCTAAGTATCATTTCAACATTTCCCATTTGTGGCGAGAACACTCTGCACATCACAACCCAAAGTGATGCAGGAAGTACAAACTGCACTTCGAATAGGATTGCAATATGTTGGGAAGGTGTGTTGGTACGGTTGAATTTCATACGTTGTCACCAGAAATATTCCGACAAGTAGCCTTTACACTTCTGGTTGTGTAATTATTCACTCTTCTCAGATCACCTATTGCCAGATTAGTTTAAGAGTTCAAACTTACTATTGTCAATCTTTCGATTCTTTTCGGTTAGCTTCTCTTTCGTAGCTGAAAATATACATTTAGTGACCGTGAACTGGATTTTTATTGGCTGTTAGTTCTTCGTATACTAATTCGAATACTAGTATCGTCTCCACATTTTTACAGGTAGAGGATCTTGTAAGGTGTCCATAAGTTTTCCAGGACGCACAAGTACACATGGTATGTACAGAACTGTATAGTGATAGGTGAATATTGTCGACAATATTGTCGATACTTTCCCTGGTAGTTGGACCCAGACTGATATTCCTTTGAAAATATTTAGCGTTGAAATTAATCCTGCATACACCTCGATTTGATATCATTGACGATAGATTTCCGATACAACATGTTACAGGGCCCACGAAAAAATCTCCCTCGTCCTCCCCAGGCCCCGGAGGCCCCACCGCCTCGGGGGCCAGGGGAACTGGTCAGCCGACCCCCGGCCCACACAGGCGCCGGCGGCTCCTGCTGGGCGTTATCCTCGGCCTCAGTCTGCTGGTCGTACTGGGACTCGGGATCCTCATCGGCTACTGCTGCAGGAGACGTGGCATACAGTGCGTGGGACATTGTTTTCCAATACTGAGTATAGTGCGAATGTCGTAGACAAAACTGTTACTACTAGATCTATTGAACATATTTTGTAGTTAACCAGTTCTCGAATTTTGAACATTTTACTTAAATTTTCGAGTTTCACAAAATCGATAGAAGTGTGGTAAAAAGCAAGATCATGCGTAGAATCCATAATGTACTTCATACAGTGTAAGGCCAAAAAAGTATTATGGTTCTGGTTTGGCGCGCGCGTCACTTAAATCCCTGCGCATCAATCGTTTTTTTTCTAAAAACGAAAAAGCAAATCGTGCGCATCTGAGAACCGATTTTCATTTTTTTTTTTAGTAAATTGACACCCGTATCCCGATTTTGTTGAGATAATGATCGACTAAAATGTTAGGAATTGTCGTCGACATTGCAAAATTAGCCAAACTAGCCAAATTGGATCGGTTTAGTTATCAGCAGGCAATTTTAGGGAGAATGGTTTGGCCAGATGGGTAATATTTAGCAATTGAATTGGCAAATATATATTCACCAGCAGCCAATTTTAGGGGGAAGGACAGAAAAAAAGAAGAAAGTCACGTCGCCGCATCACTTTTTGGGGGACCCTAATAACCAGAACCATAATACTGTTTTTTGCCTAATATAAGCTGATGAAACATTGTCCTTTCGCATGTCTTACGTCAGAAATGCCCTGACACCAGAAAGCCGGCACGAGCAACCGCAAGTCAGACCTGTGGCTACATTGGACGAACCGGATGGAGCCCTGCTCTCGCTTCATTCTTGTGACACGGAATCTGAGTACATGTACATAGAAGCCACAGAGTTGTCACCCGCCCTACCCCCAGCCAGATCTGTATCCAGGGAAAATCTGACTGAAGGTCCCCCATACAGTGCCGCATCCAGAGAAAACCTGGCCCCAGGGCTCCCATCCATGGCCACATCAAGGGAGAATCTGGCTCCAGGGCCCCCGTCCAGGGCCGCATCCATGGAGAACTTGGTCTCAGGACCCCCATTCAGGGCCGCATCCATGGAGAACTTGGTCTCAGGACCCACATCCAGAGCCGCATCTAGGGAGAAACTGGCCCCAGGGCCCCCGTCCAGGGCAACATCCAGAGACAACCAGGTACCAGACCCGCCTTCGCGCTCAGTCTCCAAAGAAAATCATTCTCGAACAGGGAATGAGATAACTGAGATGGTCGAGAACAGCATGTACGAAGGAATTGATCCTGAATCATCAGATACCGTACAGGATCGATCCAGTCTTCTCCTGGTTGATAACGCCACGTATGAAGGATACGATCCAGAAAACAAGCCTTCGCCCGCTCGTGAATCGCCAGATACCACGAAGGGCAAATCCAGTGTAAGCCCGGTCGATAAGGCGACATACGAAAGCCAGGAAGCAACCCAAACAGATGATGAAAACCCATACCTTCTCGAAACTTCAGATATCACAGATGACCGATCGAGTATAATTCTGGTCGAGAATACTACATATGACGGTTTTGACACGAGTCACCCACATGAGAGAACATCAGCTGCACTTGGTTCATCAGATACCACAGTAGACCGGTCCAGCTTAATTCTTGTTGACAATACAACATATCAGACGATGGACAAAATATGAAGGTCTCAAGACAGTCCTCGAAAGACGCTCGTTATATAAGTAAGTAACTCTTACCATTCCTTCGTTTGACAGCGAAAAAAAAATCTTATCTGGATAATGTGTATATTCGTTTGATTCATGTATGGGCAACTATATGGCGTATTATACAGAGACCTATGATCTGTTATGAAACGACCTATAATTTTGTATGCTAATTTCCATGCGACCATTCTCATTCGATGTTTCTGCACATGCTTATCATTGTAAATAATGCTATCAAAATAATAAAACTCTCCAACATTCTCGCTATCAGACTATGATTTTGTGATATGGTGTAATATGGTAATGTTTCGACTGCTAATATGACAATATCCAGCAGGTACATGCGTTTTCGCTGTCTGGACATGTAACAAGATTGATAACAATGTCACTGTCGCGTTCTCATGGTTTTTGTAGTCCGAAGGCTGTTTTCAGAATAGTGAGAATGTATGCTCAAATGTATTCATTTTCAATGCATAGGTACATGTGCACATGCTTTCCGTGTAAGTAAAACGTATTTCCGAATTTTCAGATTAGGGAAAGAAGAAAAAAAAACCAAATATGTTCAGGAAAGGAATGACAGGAAATCCGAAATCACAACGGTGCTCTAATCTGGCATATTTTATTTTCATAAGTCACAGAGATAACGTCATGGGTGTATCGTTTTGTTCACGGCGTAAATATTTTCTCCATTGAAATAATAGGCCAAGGAACACTGTGACGAAATGACATACGACAGACTAACACGGATGACAGTAAATCATGGGATCAAAAATAGGGTAGATCTAATATAAAATGACAGATCTCTTGATGAGAACAACTAGTATATAATAATATGGGTGTATCCCAGCTGTAGGCCTACTGCTGAATCAGCTCTACAGTCGTGTCTGGCTAAAAGAAGTAAAAATAGACCGACTCAATTAGTTATCTGTGGATCTGTGAACACATCTAGTAAAACAGATACTTTTCACATTTAGCGTCAGGCATATAGCTGTCACTTATAGCGTCAAATCATAATGGCTTGGTTTTCACATTTAACGTTAGGCTTCACATTTAGCGTTAAAGTGTGTTTACATTTAACGGACCTTTTCACATTTAACGTTGATCTCACATTTAGCGGTTCAACAAACGTTTTCTCCGCAGTGGAAACGTGTCAAACAAGGTGGAAATCCCGACATGGGGCCTAGTGAGCCCTACAGTCAGCGCAAATAACCTTGTTTTCTTCATATAAAATTGCGATGTTAGAGTAGAGAATTGATCTTACGTGAATCCAGACATATAACAAGGCACTTATTACATACGCACATGTATTGCCCGCACATCTGTAGAAACGGTCAGGAAGCTTAATGTGATATTAGTACTAAATTATAATTCCAGGGCCTACAATTGAGAAAAAAAATATTTTTAAAATGGTATTATTCCGAAAACACCCCAAGGACTATGAAGAAACATTACATAAACATGAAGAGAAAGAAAAAAAAACATGTTTCAATATGAAACCTGCGGAGGGCATTATATGTAACTGATTGATTACTGGGGAGAACTGCTGATTATAGATAGACACAGGGACCTGTATAGTCAATCACAATCGAAACATTCAGAGAAGAAAGCACAGGGTTTTTTTTATCTGCGAAGATGATTGTGGTGTCACTACTGCTTTCCCTGGTTGTACTGGTTGCTTTCTGGGCTTCCGGATCCGCTCAGAACATGACGATCCCGAACTGCTTCTGCTATGAGGAGCTAACAGACGCCCGCTATATTGCCAGTCCTGTCGGCATTCAGAACGCCAACGACGGATCCGGTCGGCTGTTTTTAGCTGAACTACGCGGCCTCATTTGGGTTTTCTTGAACGACGGAACCAAAGTAGCAGAACCTTTCGTGAACTTGACGGGCACAGATCTGTCAGTCACGTCTGCCGGGGGCCTGATGGGGTTCACTTTTCATCCGCAGTACGCGACTAACGGCCGGGCGTACCTGTACTATGTAGCCACGCCAGCGACAGGCGGTATGTTCCAGAGAACGAGTGAGGTACTCGTGTCTCAAACCGACCCCAACAAGCTGGACCTCTCCACGGAGAGGGTGGTCTGGGACATGCCTATAGTCTACCCTGATCACTTGGGTGGCCAGGCGAGTACAATGAATCATAATATACACAGTATTCATGTATACATATCATGCGCTAGTTAATATGCTGCGACAGTGTGATGTCTACATATGTCATTACTGCTTCCAATAATTGATCCATAACCAAGTAGAATTATAAACTCTAGATCCTGTTCGGGCCGGATGGTTATCTCTACATCCCGATTGGTGACGAATTCAACAAAAACCACACACAAGACATGTAAGCTCAAATATGCGCTGTACATCGCCTCATGTGTACTCGAACCCATATACTCACTAGGCCATGGGGCACCATTCTAGTTTTATTTAAATATTAGTAAAAGGCGAGTCCCCACTGCCTCTAATCTTATCTCAGTGAGGTAGGGCCTACTTAATTAGGTAATGGCCTTCCTGCATTGGATTTCTACCTACTCTCGACAGGAGATGTGCTCAATCACCCATAATTAACTATTTCATGTCACCCCGATGACGGTGGTTCCTGTTTCGCCCCCGCCAGTACCACGCACATGTCGGCTGTACATCGTATAGACGTGGACAGTCGGACAGGCGACCTGGAGTATGGGATCCCACCGGATAACCCCTTCCTGGGTGTACCTGGAGCTGTCCCCGAGACCTACGCCTACGGACTGCGCAACCCCTGGAAGTCCAGCATGGACCCCGGCAATAGGGACACCGGTCAGTCATCAGCACAATCTAAAAACCCTCAGCTTGGTTGTCATCAGCTTGGTTGTCATCGTAATTTCAATCAGAATGGCAGTTGTAGAAGGATAATCTTCCCTACTAAGCCTTAGCTGATCAAACTAGAGACACCCGTTCGCGAGTTTCTAGGAAGTATGGGCATTAAAATATTATTACAAATGAGTACCTAAGATCGACGTACGAGGTGTTGTGGACCCTCGCTATTCAGGTGAGGGGTACGGCCGGATATTCATGGGTGATGTTGGTGAAGACATCTGGGAGGAGATGGACCTTCTAGCCCCCGGGGCCAATTATGGCTGGTCAGCCTGGGAGGGACCGGAGTGTGTCAACCAGCAGCAGTGTGACGAGATAGGTATGGCTCTCATAACGAGTATGGGAATTCCCGGAGCACTATACAGTATAGTGATTATTTTATATCAAAATTATTTCAAAGGGACCATCACTCCACATGTTGATACAAGCTTAGCAAAAAAAGTCCTAACAGTTGAGACGTCTTTGTTGAGGTGGATGAATATGACTACAATTTCGTTGGCAGATACTAGCAGGCTGGAAGCGTCGACGGTTAAACATAGTTACTGTTTTACACGTTCTTGTCACTCAAATGGCCCTGTGAAAACAAATCGTTACATGCTGGACAACCGTAAGCTGATTGCAATCACGTTTTCTCTCGCAAAGGACCGACGACTGCTCCGTTGATCACCTATCACCACTCGGTGGGACGCTGTGTGATTGGCGGACACGTGTACCGAGGAACCGAGCACCCCAGCATCGAGGGACTCTTCATAGGCGCCGACTGGAGTGTCTCGTGAGTCAGTCCTCTGGCACCAGTCAGATATAAACGTAGATCTTATGTGTCTTATGATATCATTGTCTAATAAGTCTGGGAATGATGATACAAATTATTCTGCTTGAATTCCAAGGCTACTCAACCTTCTAAAAGTTAATCTATGATGTTTGTACTATGTGGCGATTACTTGGCTATATTATGTTTGTGACAGTTGGTTTTTCGGGATGAGCGAGACGAGTCCTGGAGTGTGGGACTGGGGCTTTATCCCGACCTGTGACAGCTGTCCGCCAGACCAGACCACCGAGTACCCTAACTTCATCTACGCATTCGGTGTGGACGAACAAGGTTAGACCGCCATATCGGGGATTGGTTTATACACGTAGATGTTGATTCATTGTGTATAATATAATAGACATCAGCGTTCGAAGTACATTTCTTCGATTTCTTCGGTTTTCCGCCTCAAAAGTGTTGACGAGCACATGCAGTAATCGGTCATGTATGGTCGTGTGTATTGAATTCTCTGTATGGTTTGGTTTGGTATTGAATTGTCGGGTATGGTCTGATATCACAAAAATTAATAGATTCAAACATTTGTTTATTAAGCTTAGATCTAGTTCCAATCCATCAATCGAAATAATCTATTAAAATCGAGCATACTTATGACACACATACGGGTAGATACGTATATAGAGTACATAACCAAGGGTACAAGGTTAGTACCAGATATCACTATGATTAAATGAGTGGTATCATCATCTGATTGCGGTGCCCTGATGTCCATGTTGTGTTGCAGGTGAGCTCTACTTCAGCTCCTCTGATGTCGTGGATCCTTTTGTAGAGGCCGGCTCTGTCTTCAAGATCCACGCCGTCGATTTATAACCCGTCGTGGTCGTACATGCAGGTGTAATAATCAATTATCATAACGTTATCAAGTTACATATATAAATTATTATACATCGTGATTGGAAGATGAATAAAATTCTATTAGCCGTCCAACAGCTTGCGTCATGTGTTTTCGTGTAATATATATTTGGCTATACGCGTGTTGTGGTCAATCAAGTCAAGGTAACAATCGCATTTCTTTTTTCTCAACAAAATCGATCCAAAAAATGTTCAGGGTCTGTAGACTCGCCAAATGAATTGATTATTATCAGTTTTTGAAAACTAGGCTATATGAATCAATGTGTGAAAACCTGGTCGCTATGGTGACGCTGATATGTCAGTACGTGAAGACCCGGTTGCTATGGTGACGTTAACAGGTCAGTATGTGAAGACACGGTTGCTGGGATGACGTTAACGGGTCAGTACGTGAAGACCCGGTAGCTATGGTGACGGTGACAGGTCAGTAGGTCTACGTGAAGACCCAGTAGCTATGGTGATGGTGGCGGGTCAGTACGTGAAGACCTGGTCGCTATGGTGATGGTGGCGGGTCAGTACGTGAAGACCTGGTCGCTATGGTGATGGTGGCGGGTCAGTACGTGAAGACCTGGTCGCTATGGTGATGGTGGCGGGTCAGTACGTGAAGACCTGGTCGCTATGGTGATGGTGGCGGGTCAGTACGTGAAGACCCAGTAGCTATGGTGATGGTGGCGGGTCAGTACGTGAAGACCCGGTAGCTATGGTGATGGTGGCGGGTCAGTACGTGAAGACCTGTCGCTATGGTGATGGTGGCGGGTCAGTACGTGAAGACCCAGTAGCTATGGTGATGGTGGCGGGTCAGTACGTGAAGACCCAGTAGCTATGGTGATGGTGGCGGGTCAGTACGTGAAGACCTGGTCGCTATGGTGATGGTGGCGGGTCAGTACGTGAAGACCTGGTCGCTATGGTGATCGTGGCGGGTCAGTACGTGAAGACCCAGTAGCTATGGTGATGGTGGCGGGTCAGTACGTGAAGACCCAGTAGCTATGGTGATGGTGGCGGGTCAGTACGTGAAGACCTGGTCGCTATGGTGATGGTGGCGGGTCAGTACGTGAAGACCCAGTAGCTATGGTGATGGTGGCGGGTCAGTACGTGAAGACCCGGTAGCTATGGTGATGGTGGTGGGTCAGTGCGTGAGGATCCGGTTGCTATGTTGACGATGACGCGTCAGTACGTGAAGACCTGGTCGCTATGGTGATGGTGGCGGGTCAGTGCGTGAAGACCCGGTCGCTATGGTGATAGTGACGGCTCAGTATGTGAAGACCTGGTCGCTATGGTGACGATGACGGGTCAGTATGTGAAGACCTGGTCGTTGTGGCCGGGGGTAGTGACGTGGAAGACACTGCCGTACGCCGAGCTGCCGGGCGGGTTTGTGTCCGTACTCGTGCTCTCGATAACACTTCCCTCCAGGATCAGCCGCTGTGTGTCGTACCTCTTGTGACTCAGCCGCCGTCTGGGGACAGATACGCTTTGAATGTAGGACTTACGTAGTCAGAAATTTGAATCAAGGATTATAGAGGATCCTTGCTTAAATACTTGGAAATTAGTGTAAAACTTCTATAGTCAGTAATATATGTACTTCATCAATAAAAATAAAGAAGGAAAATATTTTCAAATTGAAAAATAACAGTTGGAACGTTATCTAAGGCCCTCTCTTCACTTTTGAGATCGTTTGATTCTATGGACAGGGTCATTTACCTGTATGACCGATAGCTGACAACTGCCGTCGATATCATCACCACCAACAGAACGATTCCCGCCACCACCGCTCCAGCGATAAAGCCTGGGGAGAAAACTTTGGGCTATCATTTCGAAGTTTTTGGTTATCATTGACCTGCTGGCCCAGACGTTTAGACTCGCAGATTAGATAAGAAACTAGTAACTACTAAAACGAAAAACGATGAAGGAGATAAAGTTGTCACACACGGCATTGACCTCGCTCTACTTACCACTACTGCGCAAGGTGTCCCTGGTCCCTGAGCTGAGCGCGGTTCGAGAGTTCCCGGCCCTGCCTTGCTCCAGTCTCGGGCGTACGATCACAGTCGGCATCACGTACCGCGTACTACCAGCCGCCGGACTAGATGGTGTGTTCCGTGTACTGGCCGCGGGACTAGACGGCGGGGGCTGGGTGCTGGTGGGTTGGCGGAATGTGGAGTGGCTACTGAGGAGGGGATTAGGCGACGTGGTCCGTGGCACGCCCCAGGTCGAGGTTGTACTGTGTGAGTAGGTGGAGGTGGTCGGCAGGACCTGCAACAGCCGGCGCTGACCAGGTCGGGGTGGGACCAGCCCACACTGGACATCCAACCAGCTGTGCCGAGATACTGCAACATGCAAGCAATGTCAGTCTTTGGCTTGTTCATCATTGGACTCTAAGAAGCTTATTGATTTCAGTTTCTGGAGATTCAATAAAAGGCTAGCATCTATGGTATCTTTGTTCCAACCAAAGTCAATGATTAATAAAAAATTAAAAAAACGCGATTGCTGCTGTATTAAATATAATTCAAATTGACAAACCTTGAAATGATATCACAAATTGCGAAGTATTAAAATATTTGACGGTAAAAGTTCGTGACTCCTCCGAACACAGTATGGTTTGCTGATGGTCCCTGTGACACAGTATGACGTCACTGGGGGAATCCCCCAGTGTATCCTGCTGTATGGTTATACCCTGGTCACATGACCGGACGTGACGTGGACTGTCTATGTGTTCGACCTTGACCTTGAGGTGTGTACGAGGCGGAAGAGTCAGTCGACAATGACAGGGCGTGTAGGGGTGCGAAGGGGTAGCGATCATCAAGTGTGTGTCACGGTGGTTGGCATGACTACAGACGTCCATCAGATATGGTGCCCCTAGACCTTGTGCCACTGAAACACCAAGACAGAAAACAATGATGAATTTAAAACTACTCATAGAGAAGTTGTCACATCGTAGGTACATGTACATCTTATCTTCTGCCGGTGCATCAGTACTTTTTCTTTCAAGTTTGACTGACAGCTCTCAAGGATATGCAAAAACATGAATTGAATTGACAGCCTTGAGCGTGAAGAAGAAAAAGTTGAATTATAAATGAAAAAGACTCTCATGACCAAACTCGTTTTAGCCTAGAGAGCTCTGGTTGAATATTTGAACCATGTAAGCTTCAAAGACCAGTGGATGATAGATATAACCTATCTAATGACACCGATTCTTTTCTTGAAACTTTAGAATGAAATCACACTGAATCAAATAAGCTCGAATCAATAATGCTCCTAACGTTTTTTTCAATGTTACCTTCATGAAACGATCGCCTGTTGGAGGAAGCATGTTGCTGTACACACAGCCACACCAGCAAAGGGTACAGTCTCCCAACGGAATCCATTGTTTATCTCCTATCCTTCCATACATATAGTGAGTCCATATAGTCCAGGGCAGTCTTTAAATGACATCTCACTTTCAATATCGAGCGGAATCCAAAAGTTGAAATTGAGGACTACATTATGTCCTTTGTTTGTTCACTGCCGATATCGAGTGTCAAATTGTTGTCACAGCGTACGCAGAAGATGTTTTATACAAGTGCGAAAGAGTCGCATTTCATCGAAATCTTCACCGTGAAAAAATAATTAAAACCACCAACAAAATGTTTTGGACCCTTGAGCAAACCCGTTTGGTCCACCGTTGTTTCGAGGCGTGCGAATTTAATATTACTGGTTTTCCTGATTGTTTCGGAATACAAGGTTTCCTTATTGTTTCAAATTACATGCTTTCCTTATTGTTCCACACTTTATCCGTGACCAAAGTACAGTGACACAATTATATCTAGTACTAGTATCTGGCCCTTGTCGCAACCACCGTATGTGGAGGGGATGTCCGTGTTTTGACCCCCGAGGGCCGTCTCGCAAGGCTGAGCCCCGCCATAAAACTCTTCCTTCAACCTCCAGGCGCGGTCCCTCTCTCAAGATATATCTCTCGCAGAAAAATCGAGGCATACTTTCAGACCCCATCGTTGATATATTTTTTACGAGTACGTCGCATTATAGGGTCAGGCCGGGGGGTAAATTGAGGATATAACCTCAACATTTCCACGGTCCAATCGGCACCGATAATATCACCGTCTTCAAGGCGTACATGCTTTTGGGGGAGTGTTTTTCATGTTTCTCTTTAGCAAAGGCGCTTATAAATAGTTGGCAATGCCTGGAATAATATTATTCGCATTATTCGTTCTACCTTAACAGACATATTTGGTTAGGTTTTCCGACCCCGCAGGTTATACGACCACAAGGGTGCTGGAGTGCAGTAAATATCACGACTATGACATACACGAGACATATGGCGTCAACAGACAACCAAGTGAACAAAGTAAATAAATTCCGAACAATACGTGAGTTACCTACATATAGTGTTCGCACATGTGGAATGAAAATACATATTGTTGAATATGTCTCGTGTTTGCCACAAAAATTTTATGCATTCTCAGTTCGATAATTCCACCACTTTAAGAACGCCTCGTGAAACCACAACCTTTGGTATGTTGTTTTATGTTTATGTACACCCAGAAAGCGATGACATCAGTATTTTATTATTATTTTAGACCTGATATAATTCGTATCGATCTGTGTGTCCCATTTTGTTTTCCCTAACAAGGTGTCTCGAGTTGCAAATTCTGAAGTGCGGACACAAAGGTTTTCTCCTTTACACATTATAATTGTTATAGATTAAGTAAGTAAGTAAGTAAGTAAGTAAGTAAGTAAGTAAGTAAGTAAGTAAGTAAGTAAGTAATTTATTTTCAAGCTATACAATATAATATATACAAATGATTAATTTGGAACAGAAAAAAAGTATAACTTGGGGTTAATCCCAAGGTAGATTAACTACCTGTTGGCCTCAGCAATATTATTTATACAATAAGTCAAATAATATAAAGCAAATGAAATGTTGTGACTGGAAGTAACCGGAGAAAAAAAAAAGAAGAAGACAAAAAGCATGAACATAAAACAAACTAACATAACAGAGTCACCAGAAAAATTAAACTTAAAATCATATTATTAAATACATTTATACTACATAAGCTAACTTAAGGGTCACTGCTCACACCACACTCGCCGCCCCCGTCCTCCCCCGATCACCCACGTATTACTGTGAGTCTAGTAACTGTGAAATCAGTCGTTATATAATGAGATATAATGTTTTTTTAGACGTGAGTCAAATGCTTTTTTGTATTGCTTTCCTTCAATTGTATAGGAAGTCTTGACCATATTTCCGGAGCCTTAAAGAGGAAGCTATTGCACACATTATTTTGTGAAATTGGAAATCTGTGGATATCATTACTCTGTCTAGTGTTGATTGCGTGTATCTTATCATTTACCAAGAATATATTGCTCAGTGGGCCAGGTAATTCGCTATTAATGTGTTGATATATAAACTGGCATAGCTGTGTATCATATATATCGCTGAGAGTTAATATTCCAAATTTCCTAAAAAAGGGCATTGTATGAGTGTTGTATGGCACTTTAGCTATAGCTCTGATTGCTTTTTTTTGTAAAACTATTAACTTATTTAGGTGCGTCCTGAAAGCAGATCCCCAGAGTAAGTTACTGAATGCAAGATGACAATGTACCAAGCTAAAATACAACATTTTTAAATTGTGGGTAGATAAGTATTTCCTTGCCATTTTTAGAGCATACGTACCACTACGGACTTTATTTGCGCATTTATTGATGTGTTCTTTCCAAGTGAGTTTGTTATCAATATAAACCCCTAAAAACTTTGTAACATTAACTTGATTAATTACGGTTTTATCAATACTTATATCAGTTCCTTGTCGTAATCGAATAGTGTCATTGTAGTATAGTAACATGTAGTTGGTTTTGGCAATATTTAGAGATAATTTATTCGCTTTGAACCAGTCTGAGAGAGTGTTGAGCTGATAGTTTATGGTATTAGCCATCTCGTCCACTTTGTTTGAAGTTGTGTATATCGTTGTGTCATCAGCAAATAAAATGGTGTTGGCGTTATTGATTGCAAGCGGAAGATCGTTAGTGTATAGTATGAAAAGCAAGGGTCCGAGGACAGAGCCCTGTGGAACTCCACATTCTAAATTAAGCTGATTTGAATCTGTCCCCCCGTAATGCACATATTGCTTTCGCCCTGTGAGATAGTTTTCGAACCAATGTAAAGGTGATCCCCTTATTCCGTAATGATATAATTTCTGCAGTAATATTTCGTGATTAATAGTGTCAAATGCCTTTGATAAATCAAGGAAAACTGCAAGTGTGGGACATTTATTTTCGAAGCCATTTAGTACATCTGCTATAAATTGCGTAACTGCGTTTGTGGTGGAGCGTTTCGGTCGAAATCCATATTGACTTTCATAAAATATGTCGTTTAATTGAAGATAATGGTACAATCTTTTGTGCATAACTTTTTCAAGTACTTTGGAGGTAGCCGGGAGTAAAGATATTGGACGATAGTTATTGAACATTTGCTTATCATTTGCCTTGAAAATTGGGATTACTTTTGCTAATTTCATTTTATCTGGCACGATACCCTCGCTGATAGATTTGTTGATTATGATCGAAATTGGATAAGATAATGACGGACTGAGTGATTTGAGAAGCTTGCTACTGATATTGTCGTGTCCAGTGCTCGTTTTAGATTTGAAGCTGCATAGTATCTTCTCAATTTCAAACTCATCAGTGGGGCTGACAATGAACGAACCGGTGTGTTGATTAGGTTTTAGGTATTCATCAAATGTTTTTCTTGATTTGCCAATTTTTTCAGAATATTGCTTCCCTATTTCAGTGAAGTATCTACAAAATTCGTTCGATATTGATGTTTTGTTTGTTATTGTATTTCCGTTCAGAATGAATGAACTTGATATCCCACTTTTATTACAAACAAACAAAAACAAGTAAAGATAATATTATATTTCATTTCACATACGAATTTCACCGCGAATTTCATTTCATAGGATCACGTGTACTTAAAGGTGTTATCCTTGTGAAATTACTGGTATTGGTTTATTCGTAAATAAAATATGACACAAAATGTACACCTATCAGATCTACATATTTTCTCTATAAGGAGAAAATATCATCAAAATATATATCACCACACAGTGGGCACAGTATACACACTGAAAGTCAATAACTTCAGTTGCAAACATGTTTTTTTTCTTCACACACAAACAAAATGCAATCCACACAGAGCTTCTCCCAATCGTCCATATCATCTTTGAGTGGCATTGATAATGATCACGTCGACTATTATCATCATGACCCCCACCTCAGCGATTTATGGTGTCAACAACAGCACACTAACGATCATACACGGTTACTCTATGATATGTTGTATTAACTGATCATAGAGAATGACATCGTTAGCAAGTTTCCCAATAAACAGAAATACATAAGACCAGCAACAAATAAGTCCCAGTCAAAAATATCCTGGCTTTTTAGGTCACTAGTACCTACTTTAGATCTCATACACTATTGACATGACGTTATGACCGTCATCCGACGTCGTTCTCATCTTTAGGGTCCACGGTCGAACCATTTTGATATTTTTCAAACAAAATACTTAAAATTAACTCATGCGAGAGAAAATTTCCTTGTTTTCGATTTTTGAGAGGGGGTCGAACCGTTCTGATAAATTTAAAAACAAAATACTTGAAACTAACTCATGCGGGAGATATTTTCCTTGTTTTCGCTTTTTTCGAGATGGCGGGAGTTTTTCAGGCCCACTTTTAGAGTTTGAATTATAGGGCCTGTAAGTCACGTGCCGTCACGGTGTGATTCTGGTAACCAACAAACATACACCTTTTGTTTAATATGAGTAATATTCCATTTATAACTCTGATAACTTAAAAGGTGTATGTTTGTTGGTCAGCAGAATCACACCGTGATGGCACGAGACTGCTGGCCCTACTATGACCCTATTAAGTAGGTAGGTAGGTAATTTATTTTGTACAAACACGATAAATACATGATCGGTCGGTAAGATAAAATTCTTCATGAAAGTGTATGTACAGGACACCAGAGAAGCTGACGCTCATCGAGCTGGTGACCTTAAATTTGCAGGTAATATATACAGTAGCCATAGAAATCAGTTGCCATCCAATGACAGTGAACAATACTTCCACCAACTAAAACACAAAGTGAAACACGAAATGGACACGGAACGAACACACAACAATGCTATGTCTGAATACTGAATTATGCACAAGGTACAATAACAAATTATATTTACAGTCAGTCTGTGTCCGTCATATTAAGGTTTTACCGCCGTGAGATCACTTAACGTAGTCCGCTACAAACATGGAGGTAACGGAGAGTCAAAATTTAAAAGTCATTTTGTGAATATTATCTCTTCAAAATGACATTATTTTATAGAGTAAATGATCAGCATCCTAATACTGAAAAGAAAATAGGGAGTCACCGTGCTCGTTTCTTCTACAAATTCGATCAATCACACATATTTACCTAAAATGACATAAATTCTGGCATTTTTGCGCATTTTTTCGTCCATATTTACATCTTGCATCGTGTTTTCCATGAGAACGGATACGGTGACCCCCTATTTTCTTTTCAGTTTTAGGATGCTGAACAGTTACTCTATAACATATATCATTTCGAAGCTCTAGATTATGTTGACACAGTTATTTATTTAAAAAAAACTCTTTGACCCCCTCCCCTCACTGTTTGGAGCGGACTACCTTAATGGAATCTTTTGACATTTTGTATAGCGATAAAGGAGGTGATCTTGAATTTATCGTAAAATCTAACTCAAGTCGTGTTTCATGTGATAGAACATGTATATCCTTAACCATTCTCGAGACATCAACAATTTTGTGTCAAGTTTTTACAGTATTTGTACTGAAATTATGGAGCTCATTAGCTATTATTTCAAGCATTCATGACGTCACACGAGTAAGTTGCTTTAATCAGCTATTTTAAAGCCCTTTTCTGAATGACCTTAACTTGCTTACCCTTATGACGTAATGAATACTCATTATACTAGTTAATTATGGTAGTCATTTCGAAATCTATGGCGACCTCATGGGTACCTTGCGGGCACTTGGTACAAATTTCACACTGTCAGGGACATTCAGAGCGCCATTGAGTACCATGAGGCCAACCAGGAAGCTAAAGTAGCTTCATTGCCTGACATAGGCGAGACTCACTCTTACACAACTCTACTAACTGGGCAGCCTGGCATTCCTTGACCAAGTTCCTTGACTAGTGTGATCGGACTACAGCCCAGGAGAGGTATGGATCCAGATTTGCCAGTCTGCGTCCGTCATATCAATTCATAAGATGCTGTCGTGTGTCTGTCTGTGGAATGTTGCTTAGGCTGGGATGCTTTACGACGGCCCAAAACAAGCTGTCGTAACACCCGCTCCATACACGTGGGTCCATGGCTTTTCTATAATGCCCATGTGAGAATTGTGTTCAAGAATATCAGTTCCATGGCTCTCGTATATTCAAAAGTATTTACATGTATTTGGAGTGAACTGGCGTCGGTCAATCATGTAAACATCGATATAGCATTTATTTATTTGATGTGTCACAAAAATTGACATCGCATTTGACAACACATCCAAAGGGAGGCCTTGATTTCAGTGCCACGTATCACATTGACCCTACCTCCATTATGTCCATTTAAAAAAAACGTACATATACAGGACAGAAACCTGATGCATAGCGCCACGTACCTTGATCATATCTATATGAAAATTAAATATGCAATGTATATATTCGAGCTACTGTAAAACATAATCACAAAGAAGCAATCATCATCGAATGATCACAAAAGTACAATCAGCTATCCTTCTCTTTTCACGACACCGGATATACTGCAACCTGCGACTTTGTATCGGAAGATTTTGAAGCATGCTGAAAATCAGGTCGAGAATCTTCCCGGAATAGGTAAATTTTGAAACCCAGTCACAAATACCCTAGCTCCCTAGTATATACCCTTGAGACCCTGGTACCCCCCGACCGCCGGCCTGTCGAAGACCATGCGGCACTGTTGTTGGCCTCCCAAATACACACTATGGAGGGGTGAGCCTGCTTTCCTCTGGGTGCCTCCTCCGAAGTACATGGTGGACAGATGGTCTCCGGGCATCTTCGCGGTCCCATTCCCTTGCAAGGTGGCCACATGTGCTTCACCCCAGCCCACGTACACGCTGGGTAACTGTGTCAAGGGCCGTTTGGTCGAGCCGCTGGTGTGTACGGCGGGTAACTGTACACCCGACTGTTGGTGTTCCCCGTCCATGTACACGCTGGTACGACGAGTGTCGCCTTTGGGCTTGATGGAGGATCTACGAGCCTTCTCTTGTAGCTTAGTCTTCCGCTCCCTGTGGGTAAGGGCGAAAACAATCCATAAATATTGTAAACTTCAACTAGATAAAGGGCCATTTTTACTGCATCGCTTTCGCTTCGCTATCGCTTCGCTATCGCTTCGCTTTCATTGAAAAGCTAATCGCTAGCGATTCGCGCGAAATTCACCCGACGTCTGGGTTTACTGTTGTTCTATTATATTGCCTCATCATGATAACAATTGTTTGTATATAAAAATATAGGTAAACAAATTCGATTTATTTGAAAGTTTTTACGGCGATGGCGTACCAAGCTATTTTGAATAGACAAAAAATAATATATATTCCACTATACAATCGTATAAAGAATAAGTGCCTAAGAAACTCCTACATAAGACATAGATTATTTTCGAAACTACACTAGAATATCAGCGGGATGTTTTGAACATCTGATAGAAAAGTTGTAATCCTATATAATCAAATGTCAAAGATTTTTGATATCTATGACAACGTCATAGATCTTATACCATGCCGTATAAAATTGGCAATCACACTGAGGTAGGCATATATGTTCAGAAATATAATTTCTAAGGTCCATCATATGAGATTTGGTGTATTTTATAGATATTTATGGATATTCATATTGAATTAATATACAATGTACGATGGTTATTAGGCCTATGCGCCTGAATATGAGCTTCCCGATTTTGTCGTATTATGATTGATTTGACACTATTAATTGATAGTATATTGTTAAGATATAGACATATCGACACTTTTTCTTTTCTTTTCTGTTTCTAAGTTATTTCATGCATACGTGTTATATTATAAAGTTTTGGCATCAGGAGATTCCAAGAAATCATTCGTACCGCATACACTGTATAGCCGTCTTCTATCAGCAACATCATTGCCGAAGTGTATGGGATAATGTAATGAAAACAATACACGTTACCCTTCTTTACTAGTACTATTTTGATATATTATTTAACCTTATATGCTGTATCAATCAGACAGATCCGCTATCAGTTATCATGTTGTCAGAGGCTTTTGAAAAACAACATCATAAAGCGAAACGCCGGCGAATCGCTAGCAATTCGCTTGCGAAAGCGAAGCGAAAGCGATGCAGTATATAAATGGCCCTTAATGGCTACATATGTAAGTATGTATATATGAAGTATAGATAATTAGCATGTATCCTTGTTCTTTAGCCAATAACGAGCGCACCTGTTCTTGATGAGGACGATGACGAAGATAATCAAGAGGAACAGAATCAGAACCACCACGCCGCCTCCGATAATCGCTCCTGGAGACAGAATATTAACTCCCAATATATCGATAGGTCAATACTGCATTTGTGGTTGGGCAATATGTTTGTAGATCAATAGGCTATTTCTTTCAAGGTATATGAGCTGAGGATATAATTGCGTTACTAGGTCGGAGAACATAACAAGAATCGGCAGGAAGATCCCGCATTTAGTCTCACCAAGAGTCGGGTCGATTTCCGTGCTGGTAGCAGATTTCCTTGGAGGATGCCGACCCTTGATAATGGACGGGTGCGTTGTAATGGCATGCTTAGGTTGGGTGGGTGTGGGTTCAGTTTGACGTTCAGACCCTGGTGCTGGATTCTCTGTAGTGTCTGCGATTGCGCCAGGGAATTTTGTTGTCTGACCGGCGTTAGGAAGGTCTGCCTCAGATGTAGACTCAGGACGGGACTCTGGAGCTGTTGTCACGATTACTGTGACTTCATCGCCGTATGCAGTTGTTGTGGTGGGTATGCGAACTGTAGTGGGATCAGTTGCTGGTTCTGTGGGTGAAGTTATTCCAGGTTTTCTGGGAGAGGTTGTTTGGGTCTCTGCACTGGTTTCTGCAGGTGAGATGACAGTTGTCGTCCTGACACCAGTGGTGCTGGGATTGGCTGATTCGATCAGTGTTAGTGTAGTCCGTGGCAGAGAGATAGTAGAGTGAACAGCTGGTGTGTCAGGGGAGGATGAAGATGGCGGGTCAGCTGGACTTGTGGAAGACCACTCGAAAGAGGTCCGTACAGCTGCTGACGGTTTAGAAGTGACGATATTATTGGTGACCGTGGTTGTCGGAGTCCGCGTGATTGTGAAGTCAGTCTGGGTAAAGCCTCTCCCAGAGGTTTCCGGTTGTGTATTGCTAGGGTTTGTTATAGGAGAGGATGTGACAGGAACTTGATAAGTTTGTCCTGAATTGGTTCTCAACATGGCTGTGGCTGTTCCCGTGGTCTCCATATTGTTTGTGGTCATAGTCGTCGTTGTGGAGTCCATGCTATCCGTTGTCAAGCTCATCCTAGTAGAGGACCCCTGGGGTCGTAAGGTGGACGTTTTCAATGTTGATGTCTCTGTGCTCCGAGTTGTGGATCTCACTGTAGAAGTGGGTCTGATCCGCGTTGTTCCTGGTGTGCTTGTTGTTGTGCCACGCCTAGTAGTCGCCATGAAAATAGTGGTTGCTTGGGACGTGGTAGTCGACATGGGTGGTATGATTGTTGTCATGGGTCGCGTGGTCGCCATGGAGCTAAGCACCGGCAAGTTGCCTGTACTGGTTGTATGAAGCCCACTAGACAACGTGGAATGAGCGGCGAGGGTTGTCATGGAAGTTGATGACAACAGTGTGGAGAGAAGTAAAACAGGAGTTGGAGTACTGTTAATGGTGTCGTCTTTTCCTGTATCCATGGACGCATCACTCGTCGAGTCTATTAATGCAGATAACTCTGATGTTGACATGGCTATATCACCTGTCATTGTATCTGCTTGTGATGTAAATGTTGATAATTCCTGACTAGATTCATCGGGATTGACAGCTGATGTGACCAATATAGTCTCTGGAGTCACCGGCTCGTGGCTGCTAGTGGCCGCAGTTGCTATGGTGACGGGAGATGTGAGGCCTCGTGTTTCTGATTCACCTGGAACTAGGGTAACTGTAGAATTGTCAGGTGGCTCACTGGTAGATGTTTGAAAGCAATCACGCGTCGTCTGGTTGCCTGTCGGTAACAAAACATTCATTTCATATTTCCAAAGGGAAACATAACTATTCATTATTAATTTTGAAAATATTGTGCCATAACTTCTTCAAGATTCAAGTTTGGCCATTCGAGGTGTATGTTTATAGGAGTAGAGGGAAAGGGGTATACTTGCTCCGAATTTCCCGTTTTGCTATGTATAATGTATAACTTTTGAAAACTCACCCGATGGACATTTGCAGGCAACCCGAATGTCTAGCAGCAAATATAAATAAAATATCCCAATTGATGTAGTTATGTTAGGAAACTTCAATTCCATTTCGCTATATTTTTATGATAACTACACTGCGCATTTTATTCCTCATCGTCTAACACTGGTCAATGTATATGCAATGTGTACTTGGTAGTTGCTGAGCTAAAGTATCTAAATATTGCCACCAGAACAACTCCTTTTGGCCGAGTGTCTTCAATTAAATGTTATAAGCCGGACTTCGTGACTGTGGGAGCTTGTGTTTGCTCGCGGAGGGAGGGAGGCTGTGTGATGTCTGTGCCGGTGACGGATGTAGGTAAATGCCACGGGCGACTCCCCTCTCCTGACTCACTCATTATGAGCTGCATAGCCAGAAATAGTTCTATATTTACGTCAGAATGAAGTGAGCCAACTTTTCAAGTTGTCATTTTCTCAATTGAAACTTTAGATTTTGAATTCGAAATTCAGTAAAATAAAATTAAATATCTCATCAAATAATGAGTAGCAGAGTTGCTAGTAGCTGTGACGATTCCAGGTGGTGACTTCTTGGGTTGTTGGTTTTGCAATGAGTCAACAAATCACATACCGTATTGGTCCTAATAGTGGCACGCGCCCTAATAGAAAAGCGCCCCCGTTTTCCCCAAAGATGTTCAATTTTGTAGGCTTGTAATTCACTTCATTTCTTTCTAATAAACTCTTAGAGTGTTCCAATCCACATATTTATGTTATTTGAATCATAATAAAGGGGATTGAAGGCTATAGGTATATTATTCAGTAATTTTCCAAAATTTGACCTCAAGTATTAGCTCATTTTTGCGCGCGCTACTGCAGGAGGTCTTGCTTTGGCTCGCCGTGCTACTATTAGGACCAGTACGGTACATATTAATAGCAAATCAAGATTTTCAACGAAAAGATCGATTTAACAAAAGCCTTCAGTATCAGTCCAAACCGTCCAGTTCGACTTTGCTGTATCCCCCTTAACAAACTACTCGAACTCAGATCTCACAACGTGTAAATATCTAAATTTAAACCAGAATTTAACCGATGGCATCATACTTTCATAACACCTTTTAAAATAAAGTTTAAAAGTGTCGGAAAATACAACTTGTAGAGCGTTCTTGTGGATACGGCGGCGGCACGACCATCGCAAATCCATAGTATCCGCCGAACTGTGTTCGGGGGACACAATAAGGGCTGGTTTACACTATCAAACTACGTTAAACTTATTCAAACTCCTAAAAGTTAGTTTGATGCAGTCTGATGGTGGGTGTTTCCACGATCAAACTCGTTACGTCACACTACTTCAAACTCTCAAATTCTGGTTTACACGGTCAAACTTCTCACTTCAAACTCCATCAAATTCAATTTCAATTGATGTTGATTTCTTATGCTCCTTTGTTGAAAAAAATGCATAAAAACTGAACGACTGTGTTATATACTTCAATGTCACGAGTTTCAAAGTGAAAATCATATTGTATATGGAAATTTGCTTGAATAGTTTGACTGAGGTTGATTAAACATTGTGGTGGAGTTTGAAGTAGTTTGACATGGTTTGAAATCTCGATTTACACGATCAAACTTAGCGTCAAACTCCAAAGTTTGAAGTATTTTGATCGTGTAAACCAAGCTTAATTCATTGATTTCTGCATGACAATACGTAGTATTCCCAGACTATGCCAAATAGTAATAAGTTTCTCCACCAAAATGTATAATTCACCTACATATTTCCTTGGAAACCATGCAATAAATATCCCTGTATAAATCTTGATGACGACTTGAAGACAAGTCATCAATTCTATCTACTCACTAAACTACACTTGTGGCTACAGTAAATTTTCTTTTCCCTTCCAGCAGATAATTTTGTGTAAGATCTAATGAAGCATGCGTGAATTTAGTAACTTAGGCTCATGCTTTCCTGATGCTATATAAAACTACTAATTCCTACATTGGAATAGAAATAAACATTCAAGAATAGAATCAAAACTGTCCTTTGCCATCCAGAGGAAAATAAATGAATAAAGGTCCCATTTATACATGATTTATTACCAAAACATCAAATATGACCACATATTTGTCACACCCAAAATGTGCAACCAATTACAGTGCACTTTTTCACCACATATGGATCACACATACAAAGCAATGGCAACGTATTAGAAATTAATACATTTGTGACGTTGGTGATCAATTTTATCTAGGTCCTCGTCATCTCGTTAACAAACAGTATATGATGTATTTAACAAAATATACAATTTTAAACAGAAAACAGATTAACATTTATATGGTGAGTACACAGTTTTATAGGTGGTGGTGATATCAGCAATTACTTTTACACTTGTCTGTACCACATTGTGCATATACATGTAGTATATTCCTTCAGCAAGTTTGTACCCATAAAGAACTCACAAGTAGATCTAACGGCATTGAACGGTGCTAAATATTTTGTTGAGTTGAAAATTGGCCAACAACTTCAAGGATGATACATAAAACATGAACCAGCATTAACATCCATGGTGATCACTAGGATTTTCATACTGAATATATACACAAGGAAATTTGTCTTGGCACATCGCTGAGATGCATTTGGTGAACCACATCCAATATTGATCATGTGAACTTCTAAAACTATAATAAATAAGATTCAAATAACTAAATGTAACACACATACATTATCCTTAACATGAACACATATATAGTCATACAATCACATACACAGTTATTTAGTAATACATGAATATAAATACTGATACCCCATTGTAGTGTTAATAATCATGAAAGACATTCCAGACCAGTCTTGAACTCATGAAACTTGAAAAACCTTTCTGTGAGTTTCTTCTACGAGTTTGTTCTTAATTACTCGGAGTCCAACAGTTCAGGCTGTCAGTGTGTCAGTTAAGCACAGTCTGGGTGAGTTTAGAACAAGTGCAATACCCGATAAGAGAGACGGACATTCCTGCTTTGCCAAAGCTGGGCGCAGTACCATAGGAACTTCAGCTCCATTGTTACTTGCGCGCTGTGTCATAGTTAGCCACGAACCAATCACAACTCTCCTTGATGGCTGTAAGTCAAAACAGAACACATAACAAAAACACTCTTTCACAAAATGAAAGCTGTTTGCAACTCGGAATGATGATTTTGAAGTATAGCATATAGTCTGACTGACAACAGTCAGCACATACCCTGTTTTATAGGAGTAAACTTGAAGTCAGGTAGATATTTCTTGAGCTTGGCGTTACTTGCAGTCTTCTTGAACTGACCATCTGATTTGGAAGTGTCATACTGCACACAGGGTCAAGGTCATATACATAGACATAGGACAGGTCTAAGTAATTATTTCATGTGATCAGTAACAGTGAATAGAAACCTTACTTTATTGAATATTTAACTACCATGAAAAATAATACCATGTCATCTAGCATCTGTGGAAGTCTACAACAGATACTTTGAAATAATACATACTCCATGAGTTTGTCACGAACACTAAGCTTGACTTTATCCCTGTACCTGACATTGACATAGACAGTACAAGGATACAATGACCTCTCCCTTGAAGTCCATGGCTTCCACGACCATCTCCGCAGCCTCCCTGATGGACACCTCGTCCTCCTCACCCACTGTAACCATGGTAACATACATAACACAAGGTTTTAAAATCCAAAACAAAATACACATTTAGAAGTAAGAAAATCAGGTCCATTCTATGACATATTTCGGCACTGATATTCAGCCTTGGGAGACAACATTTCTGGTTGACTGCGCCCGGCATACAGACCGGAGAGGATGATGGGGTCGATCTCGGGGTATTCCCTCAACACCCACACGAAAAGTCGCGCCAGGTCCAGAGAGTAGATAAACTGTCGCCTTGGTGACCCGGTCCCCCACACCACAAACGGCTGACCATTCGCTGAGGAACAAAACACATATAAATCAAAGCTGACAGGGGAACAAATTCCTGTCTATGTATTGGTATATTTCTGGAGTTTTCTGCAGTGGTGCTCTTTGTAAATATCCTGCATGTCACTGTTATTCATTTTGATGTGTCGTAAGTTTGTGAATAATCAGCTAAGCTGGTTCTAATTGCAATTATACTAGTACAGTGGATCCTGTGTTTTAAGACCACCCAAGGGACCCCAAAAAGGTGGTCTTAAATGACAGGTGGTCTCTCATGACAGGTTCATTTACATGATAAAAGGCCACTTGGGACCAAGTGTAGCGGTCTTAAAACACAGGGTGGTCTCTCAAACCAGGTGGTCTTTAACACAGGATCCACTGTACATTATAACCCGATAAATACATAATCTTGAATATCTTGGAACTTTATATAATGACCTACATGCCAAAAGGAACTGAACATTTTCATCAGCGTAGGCTAGAGTATACCCGAGTACATGAGTGACTGCTCACTTTTAGAGTTGTAGACTTTGTGCATCAGTCCGGGAAGCACGTGGCTGTCCTCAAGGTTAAAGTTGTCATGGGGACCGAAGACATTTGTGGGGATCACGGAGGTGAAGTGGCAGCCGTGCTGTGTGTGGTAGGCCCTGGGGGTAAATCACCAGATATATAATGTGGTCATCACTCACCAGGATTAACAGTGGTCCTAATGGACTCGAAAGAGTCGAAACGTACAAAATGTTGTGTGTAATAACATATAGATTCTGTGTATGGTGTATCAATATTCATAGAACACAAGCTTGTGCTCGAAATATTAAAGTCAAGTGAAAAGAAATCCAGCTTTGAGAGGCCGCCTACTTGTTTTGTATGTCGATGAGGCGTTTCGCGTACGAGTAGCCAAAGTTGGAGTCATGTGGAGGACCGTTGTGAACCTGGCAAAATCAGGTGACAAATCTCCAATCAGCAATGATCATCATTGATTTTTCTCTATTGATGAATTTTGCTTCCTCTAATTCAGCTTATGAGGACCTTTTTGCATCAATAATTTGATCTTAAATTGTTTTCTTTTCCAGTAGCCTACCATGGTCTCGTCAATTGGATATGTTGTCTTGTCTGGGAAGATACACGTGGACAAACAGGACACCACTTTTTTCACTCCCATTTCATACGAGATTTGCAGTACATTGTCGTTGATCTTGATGTTTTGCCGCTGAAAAAAAAACAAAGAGAGACCAGTGTATTTGCAAAGTTCTCAAACAATTTAGGATTTTGGAGTCTAGCCTATTATCATGTCAAACCAATACATTTTAAATATGTACCGAGTATATGTATATAGATGGAAGTACACTAGTCACACTAGAGAGAAGAAACAGAACTACAGAGAAGAAAAGATAACACATCTAGGTATTGTAGTATATTATGTATCTCGGGCTACAATCCCTAACACTCTTCCCTCCCACATGTAAGAGCTAAAATGTGAATTGTGAATGAAACTTTTAACAAGAATACCTGCAACTTTTGAGCCTGAACAGAGGTTTCATCTAGGAGTAACCATTAACCGCTATTACTTTGTACAGTCATCAGCACAGAAAAACATGATGTTCTGGTCTAATGCCAGGATTGTCTGGCAAAAAATCTGGTTTTTGTCGTAAATTATTATATCACAATGAATTAGTGTCCTGATAATGAATTATAATGACGATGAAAAGTACCAGAACAAGTGCGTCCACCAAACTGTTCATCTTTATCAAACAAGCAGAGCAGCTGATTTGCATCATATGTGAATGGAAATCAATAAGCAATGCGAGACTGGTAGTACAGTAATTCCGTGATCAATAAAAACAGCCACAAATATACAAAAATTAATTCTGCCAATAGGTCAACGTGGAACAGTACTGTAAAATAGATTTGAAAAGACCAAAATGGCCAGAATGTCAATACGTGTGTGTCACATCTCTGTAACAAATATGTTCAATATGATATTTTAACAGAGGCACACACATTTTTTGGAACAATTTTTGCACAAATTTGCACTATTTCTCTCAATGAACATGGCTTTCTAAGGACTGCTTCACCAAACTTTGAAAGTATCTTGCATGAAAAATCTCTCAAAATCAAGTTCCAAAATCACTTCCAGATTTATTAACGTTGTAAGTAAAACTGTACCACTGTGTTGACTGTCCATGCTGGCGAAATCTGAGCTGCCAGCTAAATTTAGTACACAGCAGTATAATCTTGTAACTGATATTAGGCCATAGTTATTTGATTTATTGGTTTACGGATTTTTTTTTACCCTTGATGACCAAGGTCGGTCGAAAAAAAAAAACAAAAAAAAAACCCGATTTGAGAGGGTCGGTCGGCAGAAAAAAAAAAAAAGCAGGTGATGGTACATTAATTCTTCAATAAGGAAAACTTTGGTTATTTATTTATATTTTTATTGCAAACATGTCCATAAACAAGAAAAAAAAGATTGCAATACATCCAAATATACTAGATCTATACTGCGTTTTTTATCAAATACTGTACATCAATGTACATCAAGTACATCAATGTAAAATCGGTAACATATCTGATTAAATATATTAAACAATTAAATTGTTTATATCACAAATGAGGTATGCACATGGCATAAGTTTGGCATCAGTCTTACAGCTTATAAACACTTCTGAATAAATATACATCCAGTCGGTCGTATCTCCGGTTGGCAGACATCAAGATGTCGAACAGGTTGGGTTGTTTTTTTGGGATATCTTTCTCTTTTGCGGCAGTCAAACTGGGTCTGATACGTACAAACAGATATTTTAGTCCAAAGTCTGCTAACTCCGTCATGGACATCTTGTCATCGAGTGACAGGCTGATAGTTCTCTGGCCTCGGGAACTGTCTGGGCCGGCTGACACTGATTGGATTTCATCGACGTCAGTTTCACAGTCATGTTCTTCTCACAATTTCTATGACATTGTCATCCCTGGTAACTCTTTGGAAAAAGCGTTTTTCTTCACATTCTTTTTCTCGAACGATGCACACATGAAATGTGGCATGTCCCGCCATTTCTGGTATTAAACACCGACGACATAAATAAACCACGGGACCCAGCAGTCGGCGGGATAAATAAAAAAAAATGGTTAGAGGCAATTTTTTTTTTGGAGTCGGCAGGTTTAAGAGCAGTCGGCGGATCCGTAAACCAATAAATCAAATAACTATGGCCTTAATATGACCAGGGATACTATCATTGACATACAAAAGCATATGAAGGATTTGTTCCTGTCTCATAGAAAGGTTCTACACAGAAAGAGAATGTTGAGCAATATCCCAATGTGAGAAATCCAGAGTGATGCCCAGGGGGTGACTGTCCACAAACCATGACTACCCAGCCAATTGAAATATGTTTTATTTATTATGCATGCACACATAGATTCTTGGTTTGTGGTTTATATGATGAGCTTAGCATCACTGAGACTGTGTAAACAAAATGGTAAACTTACCAGAAAGTCGAGGTTGTACTTGAGATTACGGAAAAGTCCTCCAACCATCGCAGCAAGGTGGATCACGTGGGTCGGCTTAATTCGTTCAAACATGGCGCGTGTGGACGCCGCGTCTCTGAAACAACAGAAAAAACACTGAATCTGTACAGATATCTATATAATAAATGTATCTACTCATAGATATACGGGGATACATCACTCACGTGAGATCTGCGTCTTTGGATGTAACAAAGAACCACTGCTCTCCATCGCGCTTCTCTTCCGCTTGAACAACTTTCTGGATTCCCTGACCGACCAGTCCTGAGCCCCCAGTCACTAGAATACGACACTGCTCAGCCATGCTTATACCTGTAACGTACAATAGTCAGTCATTAGGTAGTTCCTTCACCTTGTGTGATCAATTTGAACAAAACTCATCGATAGTATTCACAAGTGAGTCATCCATGCTAAATCTAAAAATTCCAGTTGGTAAATTTTGGAATGCATATAGTAGGGCTTTAACTAGCAAAGTAGTTCTACATTTACAAACAACCCAGAGTCAAAAGTCCACACTGACTAGCCAACGTTGCTTCCTGTTAACCCCTATATAGACAAGTTCAAGAGGGAGCAACGTCGACTACACACTGACTAGATCGTTAGAGTCTCAGCAACCTGAGAGACGACACTGACGGGACGTCACTTGGACTACATCATGACAAAGATTATTGTGACATTCCCTGGACAATATCTAACATCTCGAAGACATTTCGTAAAAAAATATTCTTTTGAAGACATTTCGTAGACAATTCACAGACCACATTCTGGATTTGCAGAGGTGTTGAAATATCTTTGTATATCTTTTATACTGGATACTGATGCTTGAACTAGCAGTCTGATACATGCAACCATATATTAGTGCCAGAACGAGTAGGCGAGTTCTTGTTGAAGAGTCCAAAATTGCTATTACTAGGTTCCTATTGCACTACTCGAGTACTCGCTATAGACAATAAATCAAAATTAACTCTATCTCCAGGCAGAGCCCTATGAAGTTGCACTCCGATAATTCTGACGCGGTGCGATCAGTAATCTTGACAAATAAACACACAAATCAATCAATATACAAATGGATATCGATGAAGCATTTCTTGCGTGACTTATAATGACTTTTTGTAGCATTTATGCGCCCAGTCCCTGATTGGCTAATCCGATCGCGAGGTCGGACAAATACTTCCAAACCGTCAACAGACACAGCGGTTGCTGCTGAAATATCACACTTCCAACGGTTTATCTCCAGTATTTGTGTACTTTTGTTTGATTTCTAAGTCTGTAAATGCCACACACTGGAAGAAATGAGGCGACAAAGTGAAGATAATATTATGAACATAATTAAAACTGTGTCGACGTTTAGAGGTTCCTTTTGGGAAATAATGTGGCAGCGAAAACATTGCTGCCATCCGTCGTGAAAAAACGTACAGTGATTTCCCTTAGCTGTGCTGAGGGGAATAGTTAAACTAAAAAAGAATCACTTAATCCATGAAAATTGATATTTAAATCGACTGTAGATCTAATCTTCATTTTGGGCCTACATCACAATAAATGGATAGAAAACAGCTGAAATGATCGCTTTAATACGATAAGAATGCCATAGAGATCTGCTGGAAATTTTCACGAGTACTTTGTTCTGGTTCGATACTCAGTTCCTTTGTTTATTACTCGTTCCATCACTATCATATATTGTACACCATTGTATTGTTTTTAATGTAAATCTACGTCTTTGGAGCGAATAAATTGAAACAAAACAAAAATTTCAATGGCAGCCTGATCACTTTGGCGGGCTTATCACCTGTAGCTGTAGACCACAGCCCCCATCAACTGACAACATCCTTCGGAATTCGGTGTGTGTTGTCAGTCGATGGGGACTGTGCAGTACGAGCAATTGCCGTGACATCCTAATCCTGTTTTGCCTTTTAGATTAGTATTGAATTCAGGTGTTGCCTACCACTCAAATCTTTTACACAAAGGCGTCAGACCGTGACTGCTTTGAGTTGATAATTCCTCGTGTAGTGTGAACCCCTTGTCAAAATCTTGAACTTGTTTTACAAACGGCTAAATGCCCATATTATCGCCCAGTAACGCTATTCTGTTCCTTACCGACAAACGAACAGCACAGCTTCCGAGTGAATGTGATTATAGAAAGTGGTTTTTGTCCAGCTGAATGTATAATAACACAATCCGACAAACACTGATCACTCTACAAACCTGTGATGTTTTGACAAGGAATGGTTCTGTCAAAATATCGAACTTGCCACGCCTGCATAAACCACACAGCTGCCACCTGGCGAATGATTGTGGCGATTCTCGCCAGATGTCACCACACAGACAGGGAATTAGGACCAATGGATCTGCTGGTTAAACAACTTGTGCATTTGTGCACCCAATACACCAGTTTACAGTTTGCCAAATAAGGTAAAGTTCGGGTAAACAAACCACACGTGCAGATCAGCACGACAGCAGCGGTTTTATCTGTCAGAGTAAACCAGTGTGAATACTGTAACGAATAAAAATCTCATATATTTACAAGCCCACCCCTGGAACATCCTAGATTTCTTCCTGACAATTCAAGAAGGAAAACTGGTCGGGATTCTCTTCATTTCTATAAATTTATTGAAACGAATGACAAGTTGACAGCTGCAGGACCATCCGAGGCTATGATGTCCGATGGCTGCCATTTCAATTCTCGCTACCTCGGGGAGAATGAGCAATGCATTACACCGACATAACGATGCAGTTTAGCAACTGTGATGCTAAATAAAATATTTTGTGCCGCACTTTAACGTCGAGATTCGAGAACTTTAATACAAGTCATTGATTTGGTGAATTGATTGGTATTATTGAGAGATTATTTGTATCATCATAATCTGTAGGCCTATCAGTCTGGTATTTAAAGTGCTATTGGAGGTAAGTTATGAATTTTTTCATACATTTCTGATCGAACGAAGAAAGCATGATAGTTATATATCTGCACTTGTATGCCCAAACAGACGCCCCTTTCTAATTGATTTCGTTGCGAGTTTCTGGTGGAGATATTTTGATTTTGTTTACAGTAACACCATTCTCGGTGCTTTGTATCTCTTGATGCAATGCGATTGCAGCTTACTCGTATATGTCTGAGCTAATCGAGCGTGAAATGGGTTAAGTCAGAGCTAACGGCGCACAAAATAAAAGAAAAGCCGCTGCTTGTATTGTCATATGCTTCAACATCATCGTTTATCCATCCGATCAAGCGTAATTTGTTTTGTAACCCATTTTTCTGAGACCACAGGCATATATGTAATTGATTTGGAAAAATAGTTTTCCTGCCAATATCACTTGTCGACTTTTAAGGTTGTTCGAAACACCCAGGAAGGTGTTTTTATTGAGTAAAATTTTTTATTTCTTGATAGCTAGACATGTGTTGGTTACAAAAAGCAGGAAAAAATAATAGGTCACCGTACGATATTTTTTGCTATGCTGCATTTTGTTGACCCCCTATCGGTCTTAAAAGTACCTCAGCAATAGCCACAATCCATTACACCATGACATGCTATCTAAATGCATATTTTGCCTAAAACTCTATATTTATAGGATTTTTTAGTACAGAATTGTTGTTTATGCAACGGTTCATTAAACTGGAGAAACAAAATTCGCTAGCACTGAGGTTGATATGTTTCGTGGCAAGAGAAAGAACATGTGTATATATTTCAGCACTGAAATGTTACAGAAAAAGCGCAACTTCTGAGAATCCATACAACGTTGAGCATCACTGCTTGCTCAGTAATACAGTATTTTTTTCTATTTTTTTTTACACATATTTCTTCAATGATATTTTGGCTTTGTAAAAATAATGTAAAAAATAGACCTATCCAGGTTACTTTTCGCGATATAAGCGTTAGAACATGAAAATTGTCATTTTATGGAAACTAAAAATCAATAATTTCATGAATTTGGAGTGCATACTATGTCAAATTATTCAAGTTTTTGTGAGTATGAATTGAAAATAATCATATATTTCATATATTGTATGTTCTGACTTGACTCAGAAATGTATAAAAGACTGGCATGGTAGATATGATCATCAGCAAGAACGGTATGGCCGCTAGAATGAACGAGATGTTGACTGGTCAATTGGCTCAGATGAGATTCTCTCCGGTCGCCAACTCAGTTGGCCTAAAAAGTTGAAATATCCCCACCAAATTTGACAAGTCACTAGAACTTTAGGAATAAATTTCACCTAATTGGTTTGAGCAAGATGACCGCCACATTTGGCACAGGATTTTGCGATAACTTTACATACGGACAACGTGAGGATAGTGCCTATAGGCCTTTATGGCTGATAACGGATTTGACGGAGAGGGGAAGCGCTGATCTATGCGCGGCGATTTTTGGAGATTATTTCGTCTATAGGTCTATTTCATTTTTCTCCATGAATTTTGGCAGAAATTCGCCTAACATAGTGTAAGTTTCTGGGGGGATAAGCTGCGGAGAGTTAGCCCCATTCGGCTTAGATAGCGGAACGGGTATGGTAGACGAAACGTGTCAAAAATGACGAATGTAACGAAAATTGGGCCCCGCGAAATTGAGCCTGGTGGGCTGTAAATGTTGCGTCCCGATGAAAGTGAGCTCTTCTCATGATTTATTCCTCTTGAAGATTGCACTTTTGGTATATTTAGGGTATATAATGGTCAGGCTATAGGGGAATTGATATATGCCAATGGAATGTTGCTTAGTGGAGCTGAAAGTGCTTATGGGTGTTGAGGCAAATTTAGGGGCGCATGATGCAAAGAGTGCGTGACGACCTCTGGATATTTTGTGGTGAACTTTGAAGTTCTAAGAGGTTGAAAATGTGAAAAAAAAACTCCACAGAGGCACAAAATACAGGATTCGGTGGATGGGAGCATGTGGCAAGAAACGGGAGAAAACCTCACACTTTTTCTTATTGGTCTTACACAGATATCATAGATCTATAGAAATTTATGAGCGTCACTTACGCCAGTAATTCCTCCCCCACCCCTCTAATTTGCTCTTGAATTCGTTGTATCTTTTGCCCCTGGTCCATTCAAGTCAAGTAGCAATAAATCCCATGTTGCCTACGAGATATGCAATACACATGAATACCGGTAGTCTTTCAAAATATTATTATCGCTAAGCTTGAGTTGTAGGCTATTGAAAATCACGCCATGATCCACAGAAGTGTGGCCATTTAACATTGATTTGAATAATTTTACGATCAGTTTGATTATGTTAATCAGACGATTTGGAAAATGCTTAGTGGAGCTGAAAGTGCTTATGGGTGTTGAGGCAAATTTAGGGGCGCATGATGCAAAGAGTGCGTGACGACCTCTGGATATTTTGTGGTGAACTTTGAAGTTCTAAGAGGTTGAAAATGTGAAAAAAAACTCCACAGAGGCACAAAATACAGGATTCATTCGTCAATCTTACCATTTGTGTGTGTGTGTGTGTGTGTGTATGTGTGTGTGTGTGTGTGTGTGTGTGTGTGTGTGTGTGTGTGTGACTGTGTGTGTGGGCGGGCGACGCTTACGAGGTTTCATACACGTACAACAGACCATTGTGAGGTTTTTGAGCCTTGTGAGGTAAACCTCATATTCGATTTCGCTAAAAATTTGTGTCCACACGTTTCACGTCATTTCCAAGCTTTTTTTCGTTTGTGAGGTTTTGTCATACCTGAGCATGTGAGGTTTTTTGTGAATGTGTACACGCTATGCACACAGATCAGTATGTGTGTGTACCCCAAAAATCCATTCGCAAGATGGCAGCACTGCTCGTATTGTGCCCCGTCAGCGAGGTTATCGCTCAGCAGCGAGAAACCTCCCATGCGGCCGTCACAAGCTTGCCGCCTCGCTTCCAACGAAGAAGTACCGATTCAAATGTCAGCGCACGGTGGCACGCTTCTCGACTCGATTGACTCAAGTAGCGTAAGTCTATAATATCATGGGTTGAGGTCTTAAAGATAACTGTTTTCAAGCGACAAGAACTTGTTTAGAACTAGCGTGAAGTAAATCTGTTCGATTCAAGCTCGCTTTCATAAAATTATATGCTTCTGTTCGATGTTTCCTCTATTATCGCTCAGGACATAGGACATACACGTGGTTGCCTATTTTCGTATAGTCGAAGGCTACGAGCCATCCGTCCTAAATTCGCCACATTCCAAAATTCACCAACAGTCAGACAATGCTTTCAAGCGTTGTAATGCAAAGAAAACTACACAATTCCAGGGGCGGATCCTGGATTTTTTAATAGGGGGGGGGGGGGGGGTACTCTTATCAATTGTAAGTCATCTTGAAATAGTGTGAGCGAGCGAAGCCTTATGCGGTCTGGGGGTTTGGGGGGCGCCGTAAGCCCGCCGATAAATTTAGGGAATTTAGTGTCTCTGAGATGGTTTCTAAGGTGTATTTACAACTGTACCTTGTGAAATCACTAAGTAGATCTGTTTTTGTTGTGAATGGAGGATACATCACTGACTAGCGAGTGAAGCCTTATGTGGTCTGGGGGTTCGGGGGCGGCGTACGCCCCCGAGATATTTTTTCAACTTAGTGTCTCTGAGATGGTTTCTAAGGTGTATTTTACAACTGCAGTACATTGTGAAATCAATAAGTAGAATTTTACTTTAGAAGTCTGCTTAGTTCTGTTGTAAATGAAGGATAGATTTTCAAAGAAAGGAAGGTCTAATGACCCTGCAACATATCTTAAGGCGGTAACTGACCTAGTTGTTTTGTCTAGGGTTCACATTATTATAACTGAGGGGGATGATACGATGTCCGAGATACTACTACAAATTTATGTACTCCACAAATATTTGTAGGGGCATGAGATGATTATCTTAACTCCCGTGTACAGATTATTTAAATACAATGTGCAGAATATATTGAAACTGACCATGAACGTGATCATCGTGTCAAAATTGGGGTAAACATTGATGGAAGAAACCTTATTTCTGGGGAATTTCAGCCCCTACAAATATTTGTGAAGTAAATAAATTTGCAGTAGTATCTCGGACATCGTATCATCTACCTCAGTTATTATATATATATGCGTTATGTTGCAGAAATTGCATTTTAGGTTACCGGACCTTTGGTCCGATAACCTATTGCCGTGGCGTTGCGTCCGTCGTCCGTCGTCCGTCCGTCCGTCCACATTTTTATCATTAAAGTTTACAGTCGAATATTTCTGAAATTTTGCACAAAAATACCTAAAAATATTTCCAGGAAAGGTTTTTTTTAGTTTTTTGATTTTCGCATTTTTTTCAAAATGGCGGCTGTTTTCGTCGAAAAATGGCCAATTTTGGACTTTGACGGTTGTTTTCCCAAAATCTGTTCAGTAACTTTTTTTCTTATTGATGCATGACACTCCTCCTATGTACCCCTGTGACATGTATAAATTTCGTTGCCCTTGAATCGCTCGAAGTGGGCCATTTTGGGCCCAAACTCGGCCCAAATGGGACTTTCCCATGTTAAATTCTCCTATGCTTTATAATGGGACACATTAAGCCTAATATCTCACTTAAAATTGAAATTAGAGACTAAGAATCAATTGTGGACATATAGGAAATGATATATGCTGAATATTCTTGTGACCTTGAATTGGACCTCTGACCTCGGTTTCAAGGTCAGAGCGGCCGTTTTCGTCTAAAAATGGCCAATTTTGGACTTTGACGGTCGTTTTCTCAAAATCTGTTCAGTAACTTTTTTTTTTATTGATGCATAACACTCCTCATATGTACCCCTGTGACATGCATAAATTTCGTTGCGCTTGAATCGCTCGAAGTTGGCCATTTTGGGCCCAAACTCGGCCCAAATGGGACTTTCCCATGTTAAACACTCAGCCTAATATCTCACTTAATATTGAGATTAGAGACTAGGAGTCAATTGTGGACATATAGGAAATGATATATGCTGGATATTCTCGTGACCTTGAATTTGACCTCTGACCTCGGTTTCAAGGTCAGAGCGGCCATTTTCGTGAAAAATTGGCCAATTTTGGACTTTGACGGTCCTTTTCTCAAAATCTGTTCAGTAACTTTTGTTTCTTATTGATGCATGACACTCCTCATATGTACCCCTCTGACATGTATAAATTTCGTTGCTTTTGAATCACTTGGAAAGGGCCATTTTGGGCCCAAACACGGCCCAAATGGGACTTTCCCATGTTAAATTCTCCTATGCTTTATAATGGGACACATTAAGCCTAATATCTCACTTAATATTGAGGTTAGAGACTAGGAATCAATTGTGGACATATAGGAAATGATATATGCCGAATATTCTTGTGACCTTGAAGTTGACCTCTGACCTCGGTTTCAAGGTCAGAGCACAAAATGGCTAACATCTCATTCATTATCGACTTTACAGCTTAGGAATCAATTGTGGACATATAGGAAATGATATATGCTGAATATTCTGATAACCTTGAATTTGACCTTTGACCTAATTTTCAAGGTCACAGGACAAAATGGCTAATATCTCACTTATTATCGATTTTACAGGTTAGGGATTAATCGTGGTCATATAGGAAATGATATATGCTGAATATTCTCGTGACCTCGAATTTGACCTCTGATCTCAGTTTCAAGGTCAGAGCACAAAATGGCTAATATCTCGCTTATTATCGACTTTACAGCTTAGGAATCAATTGTGGACATATAGGAAATGATATATGCCGAATATTCTGATAACCTTGAATTTGACCTTTGACCTCATTTTCAAGGTCACAGGACAAAATGGCTAATATCTCGCTTATTATCGATTTTACAGCTTAGGGATTAATTGTGGACATATAGGAAATGATATATGCTGAATATTCTCGTGACCTCGAATTTGACCTCTGACTTCAGTTTCAAGGTCAGAGCACAAAATGGCTAATATCTCGCTTATTATCGACTTTACAGCTTAGGAATCAATTGTGGACATATAGGAAATGATATATGCCGAATATTCTGATAACCTTGAATTTGACCTTTCACTTCATTTTCAAGGACACAGGACAAAATGGCTAATATCTCACTTATTATCGATTTTACAGCTAAGGGATCAATTGTGGGCATATAGGAAATGATATATGCTGAATATTCTTGTGACCTTGAATTTGACCTCTGACCTCGGTTTCAAGGTCAGAGTACAAAATGTCTAATATCACGCTTATTATCGACTTTACAGCTTAGGAATCAATTGTGGACATATAGGAAATGATAAATGCCAAATATTCTGATGACGTTGATTTTGACCTTTGACCTCATTTACAAAGTCACATGACAAAATGGCTAATATCTCACTTATTATCGATTTTACAACTAAGGGATCAATTGTGGACATATAGGAAATGATATATGCTGAATATTATCATGACCTTGAATTTGACCTCTGACCTCATTTTCAGGATCACCGGACAAAATGGCTAATATCTATGGTTGGCCAAACTGGTCATAAGTAAATTTTGTTGCGCGGAATGAATATGCAATTATATCGCGCAAAAAATTAACCAATCATGGACAGTGTTTTATGACGCGATCAAAATATATTTTATATCGCGCATTAATTCAACCATTCATATACCGTCTCTTCATGCGCGACACATTTAAGGATACTTATTGCGCGCATTAAATCAGGAATTGTATCGCGCAATAAACCAGCCAATCACGTAAGTTGTTTTATGTCGCGGTACAATTCGATTTAGATCGCGGAGTAAGTCATCCAATGACAACCTGTGGGTTCATGCCCGCAATAAATATCATTTGAAATGCATCGCGCATTGAAAGACGGGTTATGAATGGTTGACATATAGCGCGACATAGCTATATTTTGATCGCGATATAAATCACCTCACTTGATTGGTTGATTTTACAGCGCGACATAATTCCATATTTATTGCGCGCAACAAAGTTTACTTCTGACCAGTATGGCCAACCATAAATATCTCGCTTATTATCGACTTTACAGCTTAGAAATCAGTTGTGGACATATAGAAAATGATATATTCTGAACATTGTCATGACCTTGAACTTGACCTTTGACCTCATTTTCAAGGTCACAGGACATAATGGCTAATATCTCGCTTTTTATTGACTTTACAGCTTAAGAATCAGTTGTGGACATACTAGAAATGACATATGCCGAATATTATCGTGTCCTTGAATTAACCAATGACCTTATTTTCAAGGTCACGGGACAAACTACTAATATCTAAAATATGTATTGTCCGGTAACCTTTCTTAGCCCTTGGGCTAATTTTTCTTACCTTGTGTTTATCTTCCAAAAAATCTGAGCACGAGTCGGTGACAATAACATGACCTGACCCCTGGACAAAAGAACTAGGTCAGTCACCGCCTCAAGATATGTTGCAGGGTGTAATAGTCCTACCATTCTAAGGCTGTTCTAAGGTTCTTATGCACCAGACATGGTGATGGTCAATCGTTTAATAATAAAGATAAGATAATTATCTTCCAAGTTATGCCGACATCCAGAATTGTATCCAGAGTTTTAAAGAACCCTGTCTGTAACAAATAAATACAATAAAAAATATCCCCTGTGTATATTCAATGACAGTTTCAGTATGAAGTCAAGTGTGTTGGACTAGATTTATTATTGGACAGGTGGGGGTGGCAAGCTGGTTAGAGGAGTCAAGCGACCAAGCGAAGGGAGGTGGATAGGTGGTAGCCTGCACGGCGTGGGGTCTGGGGCCCGGTCAAGGGCCCCAGAAGCCAGAGCTTTTTTCATGTTCTGTGGTTGATTCTGAGCTCTCTCTGGCTCTGATTGAGTATTTTTCATTCCAGACACACCTGTAAATATTGCTGGTATTTGAATTTATTTATCCCAAAACTACTCATTGTCACTTTACATATCATATGTCATATATCTTGAAGAACTCATGATGAATGACACTCAATTGCATAATTATTGACCAACGAATGTTAGGCCTATGTAACGCTGTAATGCACCTTAACATATTTCTGAGTCACAGATTTTTTTGTTGAAAAAATATTGTGGGGCTCTACCCTCCTCCCTCCGCCCAACCCTCCCCCCCCCCCCCCGGTCAAAAATATAAAACGAGGAAAATTACATTCATATTTCGCTACATAGGTGCATACCCACATTTTCTATAGCTTTTTGCTCTCTCTTTTTTCTCTTCTTCTTGCTCTCTCTTTCTTCTTTTTTTTCTCTTTTTTTTCACGGCCCAACAGGGGGGGGGGGGGGGGTTGGTGCGCGCCGGGTGCACCCCCCCCCTTTTTCCGCCAGTGCAATTCTATCATCTGTCGAGACTCTGGTATACAATCTTTGTACCAGCAGTTTGTTTTCCACAAACCAAGCTCCCGTGTTCTGATAATATTGAGTTGGCGAATTTTGAAATCCGGCAAATTTAGGACGGATGGCTCGTAATATATGAACATTCGTTCAATCCTGTTTCTCTATGATAATAAATGACAATGTTGGGTTAATCAGTGGCACAAAATGATAAAAACAGATAAAAAGAACACCTGGTGTGTAATAAAGAACACTTTTCTATCATAACCAATTGTCATTCTGGATTTTAGGTATGGAAAATTAGTTGGTGATAAATTTGCCCATGTTATTGTACATCTTAGCCGTCAATTTATTTTTGAAATTGAACCCTCATGCATGCTTGTCATTTTTGGGAGCAAATGTCGAATTCAGTGGGCAATCTTTGCTGCCAGTGTAGTAGCATGGGGAGATAATGTACAGTGATTATCTTTTTCGTGTTGCCTTCTCCCACCCCCCTAACCCCCTAATCCACTATAAATAACAAAATTGGTCGTTGAATTGCAACTTAAAAATTCCAATTGATAATAATAAAAAAATAAAATCATCACAACTTTTTCAGTCCCAAAATCCATAGGGGCAGTAATTCCCTCTAGTGAATCTAGTGGAGTTTCTTTTTTTAATGATAACGTAATAATCTTCTTCACAAACCGTGTCTATCAAAAGCCAAAGTATTCCTCGCCTCTTGTGGAATTTGCCTCCTTGCGTTGTGTAATTGTCCATCAATTTTTCAATGGTCGAATCCAAACAAGCCTTGTTTCACCTGATTATTGTGTGTTGTAGTCAAGATAAACATAATTGAATTGAAATGACAAGGGTAAATATGACAATGGCGTTCACATCTCTGTGACATGAACGAAATAATGAGTGCATATATATGCATTCGATGCCGATATTTCCCTGCGTGAAAGTTCAATGCATGACGATTTTACAGAGAATTTTTTTTTTCAAAATATATCTTGCATGATGTGTATCAGATTGTTTGGAATATGTAATTCTCACCTTTAATCGTTTTTTTTAAACAGTGTTTTTATTTGCAAATGCAACATTAAGTAAGATGATATACTGTATTGGTCCTAATAGCAGCAGCGCTCGCAAAAATGAGCTCGAACTTGAGGTCAAAAATCGCTTCAATCCCCATCATTATGATTCAAGTAACATAGATGTGTGGATTTGAGCACTCCAATAGTTTATTGGAAAGATATGATGTGAAATACAAGGTTACAAAAATCAAACAATTGGGGGGGGGGGGAGGGGGGGGCGCTCAACTATTAAGAGCACCTGCCACTATTTTTGTGGCAGGTGCCCTTATTGGGTAATATTGAGTAATAAGGTACCCTTTAGGGTAATTTGGCGCAAAAATCAACATTGGGGTACATGTAGACTGCCAACTTCATCATGGTTTGTGTTTATTGAGTTTGATCTGTGAAATTCGACATATATATATATGTATGAGTCCCGACATAAAAGTGAGACACACATAATTTTAGCCACCTAATCCAACCACCCAATGCAAAGTTACATGTAAAAGGGGGGGGGGGGGAGTCTGAATTTCGAAATAACTTCGAATCATGATCACGTATTTCACACATTTCAGAGTGATGGAGCGCAGAAAACGTCGGGCAGGTCAAAGAGGTAAACCATATTAAGTTGACATTGTGAAGCTATTAGTACGTTACATTTTAGTTGAAGTAATGTTCCTTAGATATCTTAAGAACCTTCTGCGTGTTTTGGTTTTGAAAGAGCTACACGTTGGGATGCCAGTCCTTGCGAAACTGATGGGGGAATGTGGAGGGGCTTGGTGGCCAGGCCTCATCGTGAGCCTCGGTGAGGCGACAGTGAACATTCGTATATGGAGTGACAATTCAAGGTATGGGGAATATTGGTGTATGTTCATGTACATGAATTACCTACATTGTTACAGTTGAAAAAATCCAATTATATATGTGTATTGCTGTCACATAACCGAGTAGGGTATTCGATTGTGTTTACTAGTAGTCTATAATTGATAATCCACAACCGACATTTTAGGTTACCATACCTTTGGTTTGGGCCATTTCTAGGCCAAAAAAAAATTCACCATTTGATAAAAATTTGTGGAACTTTTCCATTTATAATGGGAGCTACCACAACTGTACTCATAGAATGCCTGAAAATAGATCTTAGATATTAGCACTTTCAAATAGGTAGTCACATATTGCGATTTGTATGATGACCTTGAATTTGATCTTTGATGAACTTGAAAGGTCAAGCCATTTCGGGGTAGAAAAATGCCCAACTTTGGTTACAAATACAGATACAGACGAAATGCTTTTAGATAGAGCTTGTTCGTATAAAGGAAAGTTGTATTGAACAACTAATGATGACCTTGGGCTTGACCTTTGACGACCTTGAGTGCTGAATGTCTGCCGTGAAATGTGTACATTGGCCGCTGAGGCTTAAGTTCTCGCACCTAGAGGTTGGAGTTGTATTATAAGCTTATGAGAAGTCATATATATGGCACATCTTTTGGTGACCTTGAACTTGACCTAGATGACTTTGACCTTAGACGAATCTCAAAGTCCCGCCCGAATTGAATTGTGTATATTGAACTCTACGGACGAAATACTTGTTAATAGAGCAAATGTGTTTTTATTATGATTCCTGACCTCCTTTACTTCACCCCTCGCCACAATAATCCATATACGGCAATTATACCCATTATCTGTATACCATCCTGATGCACTTCAAAAGCCAATAGAAACCTACATGTTTGAAACGTAATGTGTTCAAATTCTAGATTAGAAGATGTTCGAGAGGTGCTAGCATCAACAGGTGATGTACAGCCAGACATCATGGAAACACTTCAGCCCCTGGAGAAGTATCTTGTAGAAACTCATCGTGTCACTGTTGTGCGTGGGAAAAGAGGAACTCCTGTCCCAATAGTGATACCTTTGGACTGTATTGAAGCTCAGAACTACATAGCCAGTGATGTCAACAGGAAGGAGGCAGCCATCCGCCAAAAAGAAGAAATAGATGGAAAACATTTTCTGTTTGCCAACACAGGTGAGTATTATTATGTTGATACCTCACTGGCCAATTTTATTGTGAGTTATGAATTTTGTGAATTATACAGCCTACTGAGTTCCCCACCCTATTATCTTATTCAGTATGCTGTGCTACTGACATTCATGATAATGGCAACTGTGGATGACTCTGTCATTACTTGCATGTTCATGTGTTGATTGGCCACTGATAATGGATTCTTGTTCAATGAAACATGTTAATATGTTATCTCAATTTATCTTTTTATCCAGGCAAATATGTATATAGGACGTGTGATTCTATACGTAATGTGAGAAGGGAGGCGGCAATTGCAACTGATATGACGGACCAGAATAGCATCAAATGCACCACATTGAGGAAGAATGTTGCAACTACCACACAGGTTTGTTGAATATTATGCTCACTAAAGCTACTTTCCTATTGACACAGTTACCAACTGGGCTACCCGTGTTTGCAACAATATCTTGTTACCGCTCCAAATGCCACATGTTCTTATCCGAAAATTATGCATATTTGTGAGGCTCAAATTTGCAAGGTTTCGAAGTGTGCATGACTGCATGTCCAGTATTTTGGTAGTCATAGTTTAAAACTCTTCTGCAAATTAGGTGTTTGTGAGGTTCAAACTTATGAGGTTTAGAAATGCGCATTCCAATGTCTCGGGCATCATAGTTTATAAACCCCTTCGCAAAGTAGGTGTTTGTGAGGTTCAAACTTATGAGGTTTAGAAATGTGCATTCCAATGTGTCGGGCATTATAGTTTCTAAACTCCTTCGCTAATTAGGTGTTTGTGAGGTTCAAACTTATGAGGTTTAGAAGTGTGCATGTCCAATGTTTCGGTCATCATACTTTATAAACTCCTTTGCAAATTAGGTGTTTGTGAGGTTCAAACTTATGAGGTTTAGAAATGTGCATTCCAATGTTTCGGGCATCATAGTTTATAAACTCTTTCGCAAATTAGGTGTTTTTGTTGTTGTTTTTTTTATACAATATTTATTTAACGAGGATGGTACACGCCAATTTCTTGGCACTATGTATTCTCCTCAACATAAGATCATAACTGTTGGCAGGGTGTTTTTATATTTACAAACAAATCTGTCATAAACATATTTACATAGTGAATAATAATATACAATGGAAAGGTAAACTAGATACAAACATCGATGGGATTTCTAATCTTTGTTCGTTTCACGAAATCTATTAGTTTTCAATATGCAAACGAACACAGCTCTAAAAATGTCAAAATTGTCGTTGATGCACAGATAGTTGCTACCATACAATAATATTTTCAAAAGTTCTTGTTTCTTATCATTGAATTTGGAATACATATCGATATCAGGAAATTTTGTTGCAATTTCTGTAAGCATTTTTGTACGATGATCACGATATACATGGCATACGAGGAAGAAATGTAAATTATCTTCTCTAGGGTTTGGGCAATTTGCACATCTGGAGTCACTAATAAAATTGTAATTGCATCTGTGTGAATTTAGTGCGCTTAGGCCCATTCTCATTCTTGCATGATTTGTTTGACCGTAGCCGTAACCAAGTGTAAACAAAACATTTTTGTTCGGGAACAGATTCGATTTGAGTGATCTCTTGAAACTGTGGATGGTTTGTGAATCTCGAACGTTATTTTCAAGGTCATTCCAAGCCCGAATACCTGATGGTAAGAAAGATCGTTTATATGATTCAATTTTGCAGAATGGGGCCCGTATATTGTTGTCGTTGCGAAGTAGGTGCGCATGTTGTTGGGGCTGCTCATGCAACAGATTACATAAATAAAGTGGTGCCCTTGAGTGCACAAGTTTGTACATCAACGTAAGTTTGTAGTATTGCCTGCGAGTAGTTAGCTTTGACCAGCCTAATTCCGATAACAATAATTCATGGTTGGTATGCCGGTAGGCTCCGGTGCAGATTATGGCGAGATTACGTTGACATTTTTCCAACTGGTTCAACAGATATGTAGGGGAATTGTCGTACAATAGACATCCATATTCAAGGATGGGGCGGATAAATGACACATACATGTGCTCCTTACTACGCCTAGGTAGGAAGGGTGTCGATCTTAGTAGCAAATTTGTTACATTCGATGTTTTTTCGATTTTGCATTTGATATGCTCATGCCAGCTCATGTTACTAGTGAACACAACGCCCAAATGATTATAACTATTAACTCTTTCCAAATCGGTGTCTCCGAAACACACAGGAGGGATGTTTTGAGGGGTTTTCCTTCTAGATATTACCATGTAATTACACTTGGGCGCACTGAATGACAGTGCCCATGTATGTGCCCAACTTGCAATAGATGTCAGGTCATTATTCAGTTCATATATGCTATGGACTGGATCTTTGATTATTTTCATCAGACATGTGTCATCAGCATACAAATAGATATCGGAACCAATTTCATCAGTGATGTCATTCAGATAGAACAAAAACAGCAAAGGCCCAAGAATAGACCCCAGTGGGACACCTGCATATATATATCCCTCCATTCTAAGCATTCGCCATTCAGGACAACACGTTGTTCTCTTTCGTACAAATAATCAGTCAGCCATAGGTGCAAACTACCGCTTATGCCATAGACTTTAAGTTTGTGCAGAAGACCTGCGTGCCATACGCGGTCAAAAGCTTTGGTGATGTCCAAATAAACCATACAAGTATCGTATCCGTCGCCGAGAGACTTATATATTTTATGAGTAATGTACACGAGTTGGTTCATTGCGGAGTCCACGGGTTTAAAACCAGAGTTTCGCCAAGTGAGAATATTGTTTTGGTCACAAAATTTGTACAGTTGCTTAAAAATAAGTTTTTCAAATATTTTCCCGCTATCGGCAGCAAAGATATAGGTCTGTAGTTTGACACAAGCTGGCGATTGCCTTTCTTGAAGACCGGTGTGACATTAGCTAGTTTCCAAGTCGAGGGAAATCTGTTCTGTTGAAGTGAGCGGTTATATATCAGAGTTAAAGGCTCGCAAATCGACGGAAACAATTGTTTTAAGAGTCGAGCGCTAATACCATCAGGACCATTCGATTTTTTAGTATTGAGTGTATCAAGTAATTTACGGACATCTTCCTCCGTAACAGCAGTTGCGTTGTTAAGGCGGGCATTCGGTATGATTTTTAGCGGAGGTAGTGGCGGGGGCACGGAAATCATACGACATTGATCTGCAAAGAAAGAATTAAATAGGTTAGCCTTTTCAAGCCTCGATGAGAATAAGGAATTATTGTCAATTAACACAGGAATTCCCGGGTTTACTTTGACCCCTGAGACAGACTTCACTAGTTTCCAATAATCGCGGCTACTGACAGTATTATCTAATAATTTGTTGGATATACGCTCGTCGTATATTTTTTTCGCATTTCGCCTAGTACGTTTCGCAATGCGCCGTTGCTTCTTGAACTGCTCATAATGAGCTGGATTTTGGGTCCGTTTGAACTTTTTGTGAGCTCTGTCCCGTAACCGGTCAGCACGCCTACATTCATTAGTTATGTACGGTTTGTCATAAGGTCGCACTGTTATAAGCCTGTGTGGGATGAAACTTTCAGTAGAGTCGAGTAACGTATTTGTGAATATATCGACAAGTGCGTCAATATCTGTCTGATGATCTGCATTGAGCATGCGTGAACGGAATTTAGACAATGAATCAGCATTTAGACCTTCGAAATCTCCAGCATCATAGTCCCATATTTCTCGTTGATAGTTCTTTTCATTAGTATAAATGAATGATAGTTCACACAAAACAGGTGAGTGGTCGAGATTACTAATTGGTGATTTGACTTCGATGTTAGAGATTAAACCCGGAGAATCCGTTATGATTAGGTCTAGGATATTTGCCGTACGGTCTGTTATTCTTGTAGGCTCATGAACGACTTGGTAGAAATTATGTGATGTCAACGTATCCAGTAATTTCGTAGCGAGCTCACTGTGTCTGTGGTCAGATAACCACCGGGTACAACTGTCATTAAAATCGCCCATAATTAATATGCAATCAGGATTCTCTGATGACGCAGATTGTAACGACACTTTAAATTTATCTATATAAAAACATCGACAGTGGAAACATTAGATACACCAGACAGTGGTGGTCTATAGTAGGTGGCGCAGAGTATGTGTTTAGAATTCAGGCGAATCTCACACCATACTGATTCTATGCCATCTTGATCCAGAGCAGGGCGCCATTTGTGATGAATATGATCAGAAATATACATCAATACACCACCACCATGCCTGTTGCGATCTTTCCTATATACACTGTATCCTTCAATTGACACAAGATTGATAGAGGTAGTGGGATCTAACCACGTTTCGCTAATTCCAATAATATCACACAGAATTTCATGCGCTATGAAAGATCGTATCTCGCTGAACTTCAGAGAGCATTTAGATACAGGATCAACTGCGAGAAGACTTCGTGAGTTTAAGTGGCAAAGTTTCAGTGGTCGCCTTTGGGCGAGGACAGGACCTGGGTTCGGATGGACATCATTAGCAATTAGCAAAAGTAATAACAGTAGTGTGGTACGGGACAGTATGCATGTCGCTGATCGAGAGGACTTTGTGCTTGAATGTGGCAGGTCGGCGGCGGATGAGCGACAACAACAGAAATTATACCACCTGCCGATGGACAATCTGAATTGTTCGACGCATATCATGATTACATATATTGACTTGTCTTATCAAAGATGTTAGCTCTTATTCTAGGCTTACAGATCATGTAAACAGTGAGAATGAGACGAATTGCAAATCAGTTGGTAAACAGGAATACTTCAGCTCAACCTGTACTTAACTTATGCATACACATAACACGCATTCGTAAGTTAAAGTAACCACGTAGTATTAGATAGAAACTAGAAATGGGAAACATATATAAATACGGAAAACGTATAATACGGAACAAAGGATATATGAAACACCCTGCCAGATGGTTTCAGTAACAGTGAACGAGTTGAAAGCAACTTAATGCGAGCATGTAACAAAGATTGATCACATTCACTTGATTACAGGGGTAAACAGCCACATGATAAAAACAAAGCAAACTATCAGAACACAGGGATAACAGTTCCAGCCATGGCTTGTCTATGGTGCATGCATTATCCAGTAATCTACCTGATTTTGGAGAGCTTGTCACGAATAGACATCATCATTTGACCAAGGATGTTCCTTCCTGTCCACATCGATGGGTCGAAAAGATCCTTGTCATCCAGAGGCAATCCGCAGCTCCAGACGGTGTCGTTCGGGTTCGCTTCGACCAGGTAGTTGGAGCCAGAGGCGATGAGGACATTTTTCGCGAATGGATTCTGTTGAAACTTGGCGTACACTCCATTGTACATGGCGGCCTGACCAGCTTCCGACTCCTCCCAGTTCGTGTCATTTTTATTGATGAGCTTTCCGATTCGTTTTTGATCCCTGGCGCTGTCGGTTGCAAAAATCTTCAATTTCGCAGTGACGTCGTTGTAATGACAGGCCTTTGAATAGTAATAATACTGTTCAACACACGAGAACACACGAGTCCGTCCAGCACGAATCGCGAAGAGTAGAAGTGGGAAAGTGGTGAGGAGATGCCAAAGAACGCAGAGAAGTCTTTGTAGGTTTTGACTCCTACGTTGCGGAGTACGTCGTGTGGCAATGTGTAAAGTTCGTCGACGTCGTACTGCTTACCCACCAGAAGAACGCGGTGTTGGTTGGTCACACGTGTTTTGTCTTTGTAATGTGGGATCTTCTCGGCTGCAAAGGACACGGCTTGCATCATTTTGCGTTTGGTGTTTACTGCTTCTGGGTAAACCGCCTTGATGGTGACGTGTTGATGGGAGTCTGGGAGATCGCGACGTTTGGACCACACAAGCTCCCTATCTTTGTAATGCTGAAACTTGGCGATGATGGGTCTGTTGGAGTATTTGTGGTACTTGCCAGTGCGGTGAGCCCTCACCAAAGTCCTGTCATCGTTGGCGATATCCAAAGCATGTAGTAGAGCTAGTATGAGGTCCTCTGCATTTTCATCCTTTCCAGTTTCCTTAAAACCTAGAAATAGGGTCAGTTGGGCGTTTGCCTCTGTCAGCACATCACACTTTAATTTCAAAATATTGTTATCTTGTTCAATCTTCGAAGATCTGTCTTTCATTATTTCTATATTAGATTGCATTGACGTCAACGACGTAGGAATTTGGCTGACCATTGTCGTCAAGTTATCCAGTGTTTGTTCAACAGTCAGGTTTACAGGTAGCTGGTTTGTTGTCTCCATGCTTCAAAATGAATTTTAACAGGTGCAGAACAAGTGTTGGAGACTGGAGGTGGCCCTCGCGACAGGTAAACGCAGGCGTGAAATTCACTGGTGTGGAAAGCTGACTGGCCCAGTCCAATGAATCAATATGTAGATTCCAATAACTTATGTATATGATTCGAAATGATTCCAATTTCCAACAATCCTGTGAGAAATATTCGCTCAATAACAGGAATTTTGTTTATCCAGAGTGTAGCAGGTTCACTCAGAGATAAGATGTGATAGTCCGTTCTAGCATTAGTTCCCTGTAACTATTAGAAACAGTGGCTAATTTCCCCTGCAAATGTTCTTCACTCGTTCACTGCGGCCATTTTTATTGCGTTGTTTGTGAGGTTCAAGCTTATGATGTTTAGGTGTGTGCATGTCCAGTGTGTCGGGCATCATAGTTTATAAACTCCTTCGCAAGTTAGGTGTTTGTGAGGTTCAAAATTAAGAGGTTTAGAAGTGTGCATGTCCAATGTTTCGGGCATCATAGTTTATAAACGCCTTCGCAAATTAGGTGTTTTTGAGGTTCAAACTTATGAGGTTTAGAAGTGTGCATGTCCAATGTTTCGGGCATCATAGTTTATAAACTCCTTCGCAAATTAGGTATTTGTGAGGTTCACACTTATGAGGTTTAGAAATGTGCATTCCAATGTTCCGGGCATCATAGTTTATAAACTCCTCCGCAAATTAGGTGTTTGTGAGGTTCAAATTCATGAGGTTTAGAAATGTGCATTCCAATGTTTCGGGCATCATAGTTTATAAACTCCTTCGCAAACTATGTTTTTGTGAGGTTCAAACTTAAGAGGTTTAGGTGTGTGCATGTTCAATGTTTCGGGCATCATAGTTTATTACCTCCTTCGCAAATTAGGTGTTTGTGAGGTTCAAACTGATGAGGTTTAGAAGTGTGCAATCCAGTGTGTCGGGCATCATAGTTTATAAACTCCTTCGCAAATTAGGTGTTTGTGAGTTTGAAACGTAAGAGGTTTAGGTGTGTGCATGTCCAATGTTTCGGGCATCATAGTTTATAAACTCCTTTGCAAATTAGGTGTTTTTGAGTTTCAAACTGATGAGGTTTAGAAGTGTGCAATCCAGTGTGTCGGGCATCATAATTTATAAACTCCTTCGCAAATTAGGTGTTTGTGAGGTTCAGACTTATGAGGTTTAGGTGTGTGCATGTCCAATGTTTCGGGCATCATAGTTTATAAACTCCTTCTCAAATTAGGTGTTTGTGAGGTTCAAACTGATGAGGTTTAGAAGTGTGCATGTCCAATGTTTCGGGCATCATAGTTTATAAACTCCTTCGCAAATTAGGTATTTGTGAGGTTCAAACTTATGCGGTTTTTAAGTGTACATTCCAATGCTTCGGGCATCATAGTTTATAAACTTTCTATTCTCTATGTGCTTTCTATTTTCAGCAGTAAACCAGTATTTACTGGCACAACTAAATTTTTATTATAATCATAGATATTTGGCATTTCAGCTGTTAGACTTGTCTGATCATAAGATGTCCTGGGTTCATAAGCACCTGGGGCACAGCAAGGACATCTATGAGACATTCGGTCATTATCAGATGTGATAGAGCGATTGTGAAACTTCTGATATTGGCAGAGCAGGGCATGACGAGCAAATATGCAGGGAAAAAACTAGATGAAATCGATCATGATGGTGCGTAATATTTCAACAATGTTCAGTTAGTATAGATAATCATGAATGTGTTTTGAAACAAAAATTACCCGATCCTTCAGAAATAATGCTACCTGGATTAACCAGACAAATGGTGTCTGATCGGAACAGCACCAGTAGTGGTAAGTGAAACACACACCGGTGGAATTGCACAATAAGTGATCTGCCAATGAATTCATGTCTAATACAGATTTTATCAAAGCTCTTCCAATGAATAGATTCCAGATAAGCTAAACCCCCTTGGTCTTAATTCAACAGTCACGAAGAATTGTTGCCTTTCATAGTATTATGAATGCCAACCTGTCCTTTATTGTGTGGACCTTGTGCGTTTCAGACATTCGAGAGGATACAGCACAGACACCACAGAATCTTGATGACGTCTGTGATGACGATGGAACTTTCTCAGGTATTTCTAACAGTTCTATGACATCAGAGGATATTATGTTTTGTACCATAGTGTCAGTATCCATCATCCACACAAATATAAAATGATCCCAATTTCTTTTTTTCACGGTAAACCGAAAGATGACCGTTTATAATCTGTTGGGACATTCACTGTATGGGACTAGGCATAATAAGTAAATGGGTATCAGGGATAGGTTATGGCCTTCCAGCTTTCTATTGATAAAGATTTCAAAGGGTAAACTTTCTTCTGAGATTAATAGGAATGTCCCATCTTTATTCGCCCTTGGGTTATGCAAATTGAAAGATGTTTTGTTTCAGATTCAGAACTTCCAGCAGAAAATCACAGCGAGAAATCACAGCCAACTGTCTGCACAGGTTGGTATTTTGTGTATAGAGATAATACATTTAACTAGAACATGGAATGATAATCAGGTTGTGCTGAATTGAAAGACATGTTGTTTCTGATTCAGAACCTTCAGCAAGCGAGAATTCACAGCCATCTGGCTGCGCAGGTTGGTATTTTGTGTATAGAGATAGTACTTTTAACTAGAACATGAAATGATGATCACAATGATTAAACTTTTCTCTCAGCATCATGGTAATTTTTCAAGTTTTGCTCTTGAGCTTCACTCACCATTTGGCTTCACCCATTTGTTGAATTCTAAAAAGCATTTCAATGCCTCAACGGATCATCGCGAATTTTTAGGTTACCGAACCTATGGTCCGATAACCTATTGCCATGGCGTTGAGTACACTGTCCGCACGTCCACATTTTTTTCTTTAAAGTGTGCAGTCCAATCTTGCTGAAATTTTGCGTGAATATACCTTAAAATATTTGAAGAAAGAGGCATTTTTATATATTTTGTAATTTTTCTCAAAATGGCGCCGTTTCCGTCGAGAAACGCTCAAACGCTGTATGATGAGATTTTTGTTTAGAAAGATTCCTCTTATGTACTTTTGTGACGTGTATAAGTTTTGGTGCCCTTGAATCGCCGGTCTCCGTGTGGCGGCCATATTGAATTGCTGATGGGTCGGCCAAAAATGCCCCAAATCGCATCACTATCCTTTTTAAGCTATTATTTTCGCATAATGGGAGCTGTAACCACTGTTCTCATAGAACACCTGAAGATAGAGCTTAGATATTAGCACTTTCAAATAGGAAGTCATATAATGGCGATTTGTGTGGTAACATTGAATGACCTTGAAAGGTAAAAACAGCCATTTCTGGGACAAAAATATCCAAATTTGCTTCTACATACAAAATGCTTGTGGAAAGAGCTTATGTTTGCATCATGAACATATAGGAAGTCATACATGGCAAAAGTGCTGATGACCGTGAGTCTGACCTCGGATGACCTTCAAGTGCTAGATGTCTGACATAGAATGTGGAAAATGGATACAGGTTCAAACGCTTGCACCTAGAGTTAGGATTGTATTATAAGAACTCATGCTGAAAGTCATGCTGCACACCTAATGGCTGCATTGAAGTTAACAAAGATGACCATGGGTGGTGAATCTCAAGGTCATATGTCACCTGCAATGCTTAAAACCAAAATTGTCGGTACCCTATCTTAGCCTTGGGCAATTTTTTTTCACTGATCAGACACATCATGTAGAAGACACCTTTCATTTTGGATCTGACTCTGGAATCCGGTTAGTCTGTGAGGCAGCTGATGCTGATTTGTGAGCTTGGTATTTCACAATAACTCAATATTGATTCGAGGAACTGGAATCATACATGGCAGTTGGATTCATATACCTTTTTTCACCACTTTTTTCCTTCATAGTGGGAGCTGCCACCACTGTACTCATAGAACGTGATAAATTAGAGCTTAGATATTGGTACTTTTAAGTGGGAAGTCATAAATGAGAAAAATGTCGCCACTTTTTTCCTTCATAACGGGAGCTGTCACCACTGTACTCATACGCATTAAGATAAAGCTTAGATATTGGCACTTTTAAATGGGAGGTCATATGATTTGTGTGGTGACCTTGAATTTGACCTTTGATGACCTTGAAAGGTCAAAACAGCCGTTTTCAGGTAAAAAAAATCCCAAGTTTTGGCTCTGCAGAGCTTAAATTTGCCTCTACAGACAAAATGCTTCTAGTTAGTCGTTAAGTTCGCATTACGAGCATATAGGAAGTCGTATATGGAACAATATATATATATATATCGCCAGTCAAGAAATGAATAAATCGACCTCTAGTCTACAGACAAGATAATTGTTGATAGAGCTTTATGTTTGTCTTATGAACATATAGAATGTCCTGTGTATTCATACCTAATGATGCCATTGAAGTCGAAAAAGATGACCTTGATTGGTATATTTCAAAGTCATTTGTCGCTTGCGATGCTCAAAACAAATATTGTCCGGTAATATAGCACTATGGCCAATTTTTCGCTGAGTGGACATTTTTCCTTTTCCCCGATATCTTTCAAATGATGCATTGCAGAGTGGAATGAACGTGATTTTCGAACTCGTCGCCCTAGACGAGCATGTCTAAGGTGGTACCTTTCACCAAAGGTAACCTTGTGACCTCTGACTTTGACCTTTCTTTGCTATGTCTGCATTTCAATTCTGAGTGGGAGATAAGCTTCACCCGAAATGCCCCAAGGCAACTTTAGGCCTTGACGTCTAGTGTTTTTAATGAAATGATTAACTCAAATGTAGTTTGGAGCATCATCTCTTTCTGCAGGGAAGATAGACTGGAGCCAGTATGAGGCAGCCTGCCAGATGTTTTTCGCAGAGCAACTGGACAACTTAAAAATCCCCGGGCAGAAGGACTGCCAAGCATCCTTGGCAACCCAGGACTTAAACGATCATGACTGGAAAGTTGTAAAGAATAAATGCAATGCCATTGTTCAGAAGAAAAAAAAGAAACAAATAGGGTTAAAAATCTAGTTAAATGCTATCAAAGACACAGCCTACACTGCTTGTTACGTGAAAGTTGTGTTTTGTAAACAACATGTATAGATTACACCTATGTTCTTATGCTATAGAGGACCCAGGCTTAAATAATTGTTATGTCTGATACATTGCTTCGTTGCTATTGTTTTTGTTTATTTGTTTGTTTTTTGGGAGGTTAATTATTTATGTCTGACAATTCTGCCAGGATTTATCTGATAAATCTCGCCAAAGAGCAAGATACTGTAAGGATCATCCTTTTAAATGTACACTTGCATCAGATACATGCCTTCGAGCAATTATATGAGCAATTCTGCTGGATTAAGTCATGTTTGTAAAAGTGGTGTTTTGGAAACAACATAGATTATACCTCAAGTTCTCGACAAGCAAACTCACTTGCATAATGTGAACAGAAGAGGTAAATGCTTTAAAAGGTCCAGCCTAAAATACTTGTTCTGTGTCTATAACCATTTCAGTGTCTTGATGCAATTGATGTTGATGCGGGAACCTTTAATGCCCAGATAAAGCCACAACGCACGACGCATTGTGCATATGTATGCTCCAGACAATGGACCTTATTTTTGAAGTGTTCGTCGAAATATTCGGAAAATGTACGATCTAAATCTGGAATACACACAGGTACCGTACACACTTTTACAAAATTCTATCTTTATGTGGATACAGTTTCAAGACAATTCAGCCATAATTGCCTGAGCTTTGCATCTATGAAGATTCAACATTGGCGAGATTAATGTAGGACCCGTGCCGTTTGTTCCGGCTTTGAGTGGGCCGTATTGTTGATTTTTTTGGAGTGGGGATATAGTTATTTCTGTCTGTCAATCCTGCAGGATTATTTGATACATCTGGCCAGAGAGCAAGGTAAAGTACCATTTTTACAGGGTTCACCCTTGTGAATGTACGCTTGTGTCAGATATATGCCTTTAAGAGTTTCGTACGAGCAATTCTGCTGGACTAATTTCATGCATTAATGTTATCTAACATATTTGTGTAAGATGTTTGCCTCTAGACAGTTTTTAAGAACAGCTCTGCTGGAATAAGTTCATGCTTAATGTCATCCAACTTATTTTTAGTTAACCATTCTGGACATAAATGTTGTCTTGATATTTTTTTGTAAAATCACATTCGATACCCAAGAAATCCCTGTATGTGTTTTGTTAATAAATGCATGATCCGCAAATGTTGAAGTTTACGTGAATTACATATTTGAATATACATATGGTTTATTAGGTATTCGGGACACTGGTTCATGAGGTATCTATAGTGCGTTCATGCGGTTCGGTGAAAATCATGTTACGAGCAGTGAAAACCGTTCATGCGCCCCCAAAATTTCGTCACTACATGGAATTTATCATGTCTTTTTTAGGTTACCGGACCTATGGCCCGAAAACCTATTGTCGTGGCATTGTGTCTGGCCGTCGTCTGGCCACATTTTTATCTTTAAAGTCCACAGCGGATTATTCTGAAATTTTGCACAAAAATGCCTAAGAATATTTCAAGACAGGGTTATTTTTATTTTATTGATTTTATTTTATTGGCGGCCATTTTTGACGAGAAATGACCAATTTTGGACTTTGGCGGTCGTTTTCTCAAAAACTGTCTGATCAGTTTTGATATTTTTGTTTCAAAAGATTCCCGTTATGTACCTTCATGATGTGTATTAGTTTCGATACACTTAAATCGCCAGTCTGTGATTGGCGGCCATTTTGATTTTTTGATGGGTCTCAAATTGCATCACTATCCATTTAGGGTTATTTCTAGGCCAAAAAAAGAAAATTTCACCCTTTGAAAAAAAGTTTGGAATTTTCGCCACTTTTCCCCTTCAAAATGGGAGCTGCGACAACTGTACTCGTAGAACGCATGAAAATAGACCTTAGATATTGGCACTTTCAACTAGCAAGTCAGATATGGCGATTTTTGACCTTTGATGACTTTGAAAGGTCAAAATAGCCATTTTTGGCTTAAAAACGCCAAAATTTGCCTTTAATGATGACCTTGAGCTTGCCCTCTGATGACCGTGGGTGCTAAATGTCTGACTTTGAATGTGTATATTGGCTGCTTAGGCTTAAGCGCTTGCACCTAGAGGTTGGGTTTGTATTATAAGCTTATAAGAAGTCATGTATATATGGCACATTTTTTGGTAACCTTGAACTTGACCTTAAACGACCTCGACCTTTAACAAATCTCAATGTCTCGGTCGACCCGAAAAGTGTAATTTGACCTCGACAGACAAAATACTTGTCATTAGAGCTTATTATGTTTTTATTATGAAGATATAGAGAGTTATATGCAGCACACCTAATGGAGACATTAAGTTCACAAAGAAGACTTTGGTTGGCAAATCTCCAGGTCAAATGTCACCTACAATGCTTAAAACCTATATTGTCTGGTAACCTATCTTAGCCCTTGGGCTAATTTTTAGGTTACCGGACCTATGGTTCGATAACCTATTGGCATGGCGTTGCGTCCGGCATCCGGCGTCGTTCATCGTCGTCGTCGTTGTCCACATTTTTATCTTTTTTGTTTACAGGCGAATTTTTCTGAAATTTTGCACAGAATTGCTTAAAAATAATTCAAGAAGGTGGTATTTTTTGGTTTTTTGATTTTCGATTTTTTTTCAAAATGGCGGCCGTTTTCGACGAAAAATGCCTGATTTTGGACTTTGGCGGCCACTTTCTCAAAATCTGTTCAGTGACATTTTTCTTTTTGATACATAACAATCCTCATATGTACACCTATGATGTTTACAAGTTTCGCTCGAAGTGGGCCATTTTGGCCCAAACTCGGCCCAAATGGAACTTTCCCATGTTAAATTCTCCCATGCTTTACAATGGGACACATTATGCTTAATATCTTACTCAATATTGAGATTAGATACTAGAAATCAATGGTGGACATATAGGAAATGATATATGCTGAATAATCTCGTGACCCTGAATTTGACCTTTGACCTTATTTTCAAGGTCACATGACAAAATGGCTAATATGTCGCTAATTATCAACTTTACAGCTTAGGAATCAATTGTGAACATATAGGAAATGCTATATTCTGAATATTGTCATGACCTTGAATTTGACCTTTGACGGAATTTTCAAGGTCACAGGACAAAACGGCTAATATCTCGCTTCTGATCGACTTTACAGCTCAGGAATCAATTATGAACATATAGGAAATTGTTATTCTCATGACCTTCAATTTGACCTTTGACCTAAATTTCAAGGGCACATGACAAAATGACCAATATCTCCTTTATTATTGATTTTACAGCTTAGGAATCAATTGTGAACATATAGAAAATGATATATGCTGAATATTGCCATGACCTTGAGTTCGACCTTTGACCTCATTTTCAAGGTTAAAGGACAAAATGGCTAATATTTTGCTCTTTTATTGACTTTATGGCTTAGGAACCAATTGTGGACATGACATACACTGAATATTTTGATGACCTTGAACTTATTTTCAAGGTCAGAGCACAAAATGGCTAATATCTCGCTTATTATCGACTTTACAGCTTAGGATTCGACAGTGAACATATAGGGAATGATATATGCTGAATATTTTGTTGACCTTGAATTTGACCTTTAACCTCATTTTCCAGGTCAGAGAACAAAATGGCTAATATCTCGCTTATTATCGACTTTAGAGCATAGGAATCAATTGTGGTCAAACTCCAAATGATATGTGCTGAATATTCTCGTGACCTCGACTTGACCAATGACCTTATTTTCAGGTTTCCTTTGACCTGATTTTCAAGGTGACAGGATAAATTGGCTAATATCTCACTTATTGACTTCATAGTGTGGGAATGAATGAAGGACATATAGGAAATGTTATAGGCCAAATATTCTGATGACCTTGGATTTGCCTTCATTTTCAAGACCACAGGACAAAATTGCTAATATCTCTCTGTTTATTGAATTTGCAGCATAGCAATCAACTGTGGACGTGTTATATGCTTGATATTATATATGCTGAATATTCTCTTGACCTTGAATCTAACCAGTGACCTGGCTAACATCTAAACACTGGGTGGGAGCTTGCCCATGGTTCTTGATGAGTCGACTCGGTAAAAATCTTTCCTCGCAGGGGCTTTGCTCGGCAAAAATCTTTTGTCGCATGGGCTTTCAGATGCCCCTGTGATTAAAGATTTTTGCCGAGCAATGCCCCTGCGAGGAAAATTTTTTATCAAGTTGACTCGTCAAGAATCATGGGCAAGCTCCCACCCAGTGCTAAAATATGAAACATATATTGTCCGGTAACCTATCTTTGGCCCTTGGCCTAATTAATTTTAAATCTGCTTTAATGTGAAGCAATAGTGTGTTCTGTCATATCGCCACAACTTATACACGTGATTTGTGAAGTATTCAGTATACACATCATCAGTGAGATATTATTCAGTACACAGGTTTGTAGGGTGTTTAGTACACGCAGTGTAAGTGATGCACTTCGTACACAAATGTTTGTAAGGTATTTCAGTCTGTGAGGTATTTAGTACAGACACGGTTTGTAAAGTATTAAGTATGTGCAGAGCTTGGAAGGTATTTTGTGCACATTGGGTTCGCAAAGGATTTGGTACACACTGGGTTCGTGAGGTGTTTTGACACACACATGATTGTGATGTATTCAGTACACAAAGGGGTTGTGAGGTATTTTATGAAGATGCGTTCTTGAGGGATTTGGTACACGCATGTGTTTGTGAGGCATGTAGCAGGCGCTGCGCGAGGTATTCCCAGAATATTACACCTGCCAGATTTGTTAGGTACTTTGTACACACAGGGTTTTTGACGTTTTGGTACATTTGGTATTTGGTGCACAAAGCATTAGCGAGGTATTTGGTACATACAGCAGTATTGACACACAGCGTTATTTGGTGCACACATCGTTAGTGAGGAATTTGGAGCACAGGTCGTGAAGTATTTGGACGACACGACATTTGTGAGGTACAGTGCACACCTAGGGTTGTGAGGTATGTACACACATAGTTTGTGAGGTAATCTGCACACACATGGCTTGTTAGGTACTCTGCACACAGGGTTTGTAAGGTATCCTGCATACACAGGGTTTGTGAGGTACTCTGCACACACATGTTTTGTGAGGTACTCTGCACACACATGTTTTGTGAGGTACTCTGCGCACACATGGTTTGTGAGGTACTCTGCACACACAGGGTTTGTGAGGTACTCTGCACACACATGGTATGTGAGGTACTCTGCACACACATGGTTTGTGAGGTACTCTGCACACACATGTTTTGTGAGGTACTCTGCACACACATGGTTTGTGAGGTACTCTGCACACACATGGTATGTGAGGTACTCTTGCACAAACAGTGTTTGTGAGGTATTCTGCACACACATGGTTTGTGAGGTATTCTGCACACACATGGTTTGTGAGGTACTCTGCACACACATGGTATGTGGGGTACTCTGTGCAAACAGGGTACATGAAATCTTCTGCTCATACAGGTTTTGTGAGGAAGTGTGTGGTGTAAAAACCTTGTTACCATGGTAAGGAATGTATGCCCTCTTTTCATTTTTCATATAAATCAGTTGACGATGCCATCGAGTCCGTTGCCCTTTAAAGCAATACAAAATAACCCTACTTTATTGGAGCAAATAGTATTAAATTTGACTTCTCAAAGAGCAAGTTTTTGTATATTGTTTTTATATGTTGTCACAATATTGTCATAATATTGACGTTTACGTGTATCTCGTATGAGTTGCCCTGCATGTGTTATTCTGATGCTGCGATCTTTTCGATCTTACTATTCATGCAACCTAACTATATACATGTTAACCCCCCCCCCCCCCCCTCGGCGCCCACCCCCTCCCGCCAGTGTTTCTGACATATCATTTCACAACAAGTTAACTACTATATATATGCATATGTTGATGCTGGGTGTCCGAGAAATGATTACATATATCCTATGATAGCATAGGCAAACGAATGAAATTGCATCAAAAGTATGTTGTTGGGCATCCCTGAGATTAGATAGGAAATTGGTAGCAATACGGCTGAGTACCAAAAGGTTGTATCAAATAGACATGATGTCATGCAATATTCTTTCTATTGATAGACCATGTAAAATGACCATGTAAAAGTTAATGCATCCGTTCGTCTCCGTGTATATATTTTTATGTTGTTGGAAAAAACTCAAAGGGCTGCTCTGAGTTCATTATCTCCAACTTTTCATCTAAGGGTGGATTTTCAGCCTTTAATGGTAGATTGTATAATGGATATGGAATATCTGTTACACACCGTTCATGTGAGGTATCTAAAATACACACAAATATTGTGAGGTACAGCGCACACACAGTTTGTGAGGTTACCAGACACACACGTGAAAGCCTACGAGGTTTTGTTTTATACCTCACAAGGCTCCCTCAGACGTGTATCAAACCTCGTATGCTAAAACCTCATATGGGCCATCTGCACGTATGTGTGTGTGTGTGTGTGTGTGTGTGTGTGTGTGTGTGTGTGTGTGTGTGGGCGCGTACATTCCGTTTATGAGGTACAATACACGTGCCAGTAAACCTTGTGAGGTTTTTCTGCCTTGTGAGGTAAACCTCACAATCGATGTCGCGGATTTTTGTTCTGCACACGTTTTGGCGCATTTGCAACAACTTTTCTCGTTTATGAGGTTTTCGACCTTCCATTGTGTGCAGGGTGTGTATGGCAGTGCACACTCGCTACAGATGTCGCCACCTGTCAATATGAAGCACCATAAATATAGGCAACGAAACACACCCGTTTTGTGAGGTTCCGTTTGTGAGGTCGTAGCGGATGCGACACATGATCAATGAACTTGAATCTTTAAAACAACCATCTATCGGTAAGAAGGTAGACAAGCAAAATCAGGAATACTAATTGATGTAGAATCTAGATCTAGAATCTAGTGAGCTCGCGGGACCTGTCACATAATCAACTGATACCGTATGCGGCCCGGGTCTGAGACTAATAGATATACCCTTATTATCGCTCAGTCTAGAACAGTCCAAGCCGCGATCTGAGTCATCTGACTCTGGTTTAGGCATAACGTAACAGCGTGAGCGGCACAGCTCATCCCAGGAGAGAGGGTGCCAGCTCCACTGTGGCGATACTGGATGCACTAACGATCGTTAGTGCATCCCGGAATGGCGGACAGTAAACACGGTCAGTTTGGTTTTTAACCGTATTTTATCAAATGACAAGTCCATTTGTGATAAATGGATACTTCGAAGGCAGCTTAGTGTTTTGGTCGAAGACATGCGTAGTTATTTCAAGCAGATCACGCTTTTTTGTTGAGATATGTTGAGGAAAAGAATTAACGATAAGATTCACCAACGACAAAACTGCGATTCCCTATCGATATACAATGTAGGCCTAATACGTGTATTTTGTCACCATTGTGACTTCGTTGATTTATGCGACATAAATTAGCGAATATCACATTAAAAATAGGAATTCTGTACTAGAAGATCATCTGTACACATCAATACATTGTCAATTGGCACTTTATTTCACGTTTAACATTTAAATAACGTAGATTTGAATTAATAAAGAAAAGATTGTTAGGGAATCTTCACATGTTCGTTAGGGAATCTTCGATTTTACAAAAACAATGGTTAGGGAATCTTTCGGCTTTTTTTCAGACGAGTTTTCCATGCTCAAACCAACATATGAATCGCCATGTATTTGCAACGAACGGTTGTTTTGTGCGCATAAGTATCAGCAGATGTATGTGTGTATCGATCACAATCGTAATTATCGGGAAAATGAAACGAACCGCGAGTGGTGTTCGCCATCGCAGGATGCGCTAACGATCGTTAGTGCATCCAGTCTCGCCACAGTGAGCTCGCACTGCGTGCGTGCTCGAGACCACAGTCAGCTGACAGTGACCTGTGGCTGTGGCAGACCGAAAGCGAGGCATCGAACATATAATATAGTGTAATAATAGATCTGTAGGCCCTATTATAATAGGACTAGATCTATGTACCTGGCATCGTGCGACATACTGTGTGATAAGCCTCTGTGCTCTCCAAACGAGAGCTCAGCAATGATGTTAACTTACCGTAAGTTAGACTTACACTATAGGCCTACTCTGATTTTTAAAACTTGTATTTTCTATCGAATTTCATATTTCTATCGCAGAGGAAGCTGGCAATCTAACCCAATGCTAAATTTCAGCCCAAAACGAAATCTCGAGAATCTGAGCATAATCAAAGATTATCTTTGGCATAATTAAGGATTTGGTCCTGTTTACATTCCAAGTATTATTTGGAATAATAGGAGTCATCCAAGACCAGTGAGACCAGCGTCCTGAAGCCATCCAAGGCCAGTGAGACCAGCGTCCTGAAGCCATCCAAGGCCAGTGAGACCAGCGTCCTGAAGCCATCCAAGGCCAGTGAGACCAGCATCCTGAAGCCATCCAAGGCCAGTGAGGCCAGCGTCCTGAAGCCATCCAAGGCCAGTGAGACCAGCATCCTGAAGCCATCCAAGGCCAGTGAGGCCAGCGTCCTGGAGTCGTCCAAGACCAGTGAGGCCAGCATCCTTGAGTCGTCCAAGGCCAGTGAGGCCAAGGTCCTAGAGTTTCCCAAGACCAGTGAGGCCAGCGTCCTGGAGTCGTCCTAGGCCAGTGAGGCCAGCGTCCTGGAGTTGTCCAAGGCCAGTGAGGCCAGCATTCTGGAGTCGTCCGAGGCCAGTGAGGCCAGCATCCTGGAGTTGTCCAAGGCCAGTGAGGCCAGCATTCTGGAGTCGTCCAAGGCCAGTGAGGCCAGCATCCTGTAGTCGTCCAAGGTCAGTGTGGCCAGCATCCTGGAGTCTTCCAAGATCATTGAGGCCAGCGTCCTGGAGTCGTCCAAGGCCATTGAGGACAGTGTCATGGAGTTGTCCAAGGCCAGTGAGGCCAGCGTCCTGGAGTTGTCCAAGGCCAGTGAGGCCAGCGTCCTGGAGTCTTCCAAGGCCAGTGAGGCCAGCGTCCTGGAGTCTTCCAAGGCCAGTGAGGCCAGCGTCCTGGAGTCATCCAAGAGCAGTGAGGCCAGCGTCCTGGAGATGTCCACGGCCAGTGAGGCCAGCGTCCTGGAGTCGTCCAAGGCCAGTGAGGCCAGCGTCATGGAGTCATCCAAGACCAATGAGGCCAGCATCCTTGATTCGTCCAAGGTCAATGAGGCCAGGGTCCTCGAGTCGTCCAAGACCATTGAGGCCAGCGTCCTTGAGTCGTCCAAGGCCAGTGAGGCCAGCGTCCTGAAGTCATCCAAGGCCAGTGAGGCCAGCATTCTGGATTCATCCAAGATCAGTGAGGCCAGCGTCCTGGAGTCGTCCAAGGCCAGTGAGGCCAGCATCCTGGAGTCATCCAAGATCAGTGATGCCAGCGTCCTGGAGTCGTTAAAGGCCAGTGAGGCCAGCGTCCTGGAGTTGTCCAAGGCCAGCGAGGCCAGCATTCCGGCGTCACCCAAGACCAGTGAGGCCAGCATCCTGGAGTTGTCCAAGACAAGTGAGGCCAGCATCCTGGAGACTTTCCAAACCGGGGAGGCCAGCATCCTGGAGTCGTCCAAGGTCGTGAGGCCAGTGTCCTGAATCATCCAAGACAAGAGAGGCCAGCTTCCTGGAGTCGTCCAAGACCAGTGAGGCCGGCATCCTGGAGTCGTCCAAGACCAGTGAGGCCAGCATCCTAGAGTCGTCCAAGGCCAGTGAGGCCAACGTCCTGGAGTCGTCCAAGGTCAGTGAGGCCAATGTCCTGAATCATCCAAGACAAGAGAGGCCAGCTTCCTGGAGTCGTCCAAGACAAGTGAGACCAGCATCCTGTAGTCGTCCAAGACCAGTGAGGCCAGCATCCTGGAGTCGTCCAAGGCCAGTGAGGCCAGCGTCCTGGAGACTTTCAAGACCGGGGAGGCCAGCATCCTCGAGTCGTCCAAGGTCAGTGAGGCCAGCGTCCTGGATCGTCCAAGACAAGAGAGGCCAGCATCCTGGAGTCGTCCAAGACCAGTGAGTCGAGCGTCCTGGAGTCGTCCAAGACCAGTGAGGCCAGCGTTCTGGAGACTTTCAAGACCGGGGAGGCCAGCATCCTGGAATCGTCCAAGGTCAGTGAGGCCACCGTCCTGGATCGTCCAAGACCAGTGAGGCCAGCATCCTGGAGTCGTCCAAGACCAGTGAGGCCAGCATCCTGGAGTCGGCCAAGACCAGTGAGGCCAGCGTCCTGAAGTCGTCCAAGACCAGTGAGGCCAGCGTTCTGGAGTCGTCCAAGACCAGTGAGGCCAGCGTCCTGGATCGCCCAAGACAAGAGAGGTCAGCATCCTGGAGTCGTCCAAGACAAGTGAGGCCAGCGTCCTGGAGTCGTCCAAGACCAGTGAGGCCAGCGTCCTGGAGTCGTCCAAGACCAGTGAGGCCAGCGTTCTGGAGACTTTCAAGACCGGGGAGGCCAGCATCCTGGAATCGTCCAAGGTCAGTGAGGCCAGTGTCCTGAATCGTCCAAGACAAGAGAGGCCAGCATCCTGGAGTCGTCCAAGACCAGTGAGGCCAGTATCCTGGAGTCTTTCGAGACCAGTGAGGCCAGCGTCTTGGAGTCGTCCAAGGCCAGTGAGGCCAGCGTCCCGGAGTCGTCCAAGGCCAGTGAGGCCAGCATCTTGAAGTCGTCCAAGGCCAGTGAGGACAGCGTCCTGGAGTCATCCAAGGCCAGTGAGGCCAGCATCCTGGAGTCGTCGAAGGCCAGTGAGGCCAGCATCCTGGAGTCGTCCAAGGCCAGGGAGGCCAGCGTTCTGGAGTAGTCCAAGATGAGTGAGGACAGGTTCCTGGTGTTGTCCAAGGTCAGCATCGTCCAAAGGTCACTGAAGCTTAGCAGTATGGACCCCTCGGGGGCCAGCATCATGGAGTCGCGCAAGGCCAGCATCCCTGAGTCAGTGACAGCCATTGCCCCTGATTCTACCCCAAGACCTATGATGGTGCTGGTAAGCTTGCAGGATCCTTTCTGTCTTTGTTTTGTGAAGAAGGATTTAATAACGAATGACCTTTTTGTATCTAGCAACTAGATAATTATAAGATTTACATACATATTCATGTTTTGATGTAACAATAGACGAGGTCGAATGTCTTGATAAATGCATTCTAACCATTTGTGCACAACCTAATGCTATTCATATGCAAGAATTACTCTGTCACCGGGATCTACAAATTCTTACAAATTATAAAAGCATTTCCCCGGAGTTGCCAGAGTTCATCGTTCAGGAGTTGTGTGATTCAACGAAGGCCAGTGCCCCTGATGTGATGATGGTGAGCTAACAAATTCTGCTGTGAAAAATTGTGTGTACTGTATTAATGTGTTTATTAACATGTGAAAAAATTCCCAACTTATGTACTTACGTACGTACCTCCCGACCTAATGAGATATTGACACTGTATCAGTTTTAAACATTTCCACAATGTTGGCTTTGACCTACAGTAATCTTTGACTTAAATGTTTGTTTAAGCAGGATTTAATAGCAATTGAACTTACAACACACTTACAAAACACCAAAATCCAGCATCCAGGAATCATCGAGGTCTAGCCTCTTGGTGTTGCAGAAGACCAGTCTTGTCCGAGAGTAGCTGATGGTCAGTATCCTGGAGTGTCCGGAGGCCACTGTCTTAGAGTCATCAGAGGCAAGCATCAGTGTCCTGCAGTCGCCAGAGATGAGCAAAATGGAATTGCCCAATGCCCATGACATGGAATCGCATAGAGGTACTTGGTAGTATTCACATTTAAGTCACAGTAACTGTTTCCATGCAGTCATTGGCGACAGTATCTAGAAAATTATTATTATCTAAAACTGATGTGTTATGAAATAGTTGGAAGCTGTGATTTGCTTCCAGATGAACAATTCTCACACGTTCCAAGTGATGCCAGTGATGTCTTCCCAGTCATAACTCGAAAGGTACATGCTTAAGTTACAAGAGAAGTTAGACTGGTGGCCCCTATTTCCACCCACTTGAATTTTTCATGAAATGTGGTTGTTTTTGCCTAAATCACGAATTTGAGCCAGAGACAGGGGTTACCTACCATGTGGATGTCAAATCTCTTCGCAAAAACCTCACAGGCAGAGTGTGTGTTATCCAAAGAATAAAACCTCTCAGGCAGAGTGTGTGTTATCCAAAGAATAAAACCTCACAGGCAGAATGTGTGTTATCCAAAGAATAAAACCTCACAGGCAGAGTGTGTGTTATCCAAAGAATAAAACCTCACAGGCAGAATGTGTGTTATCCAAAGAATAAAACCTCACAGGCAGAGTGTGTGTTTATCCAAAGAATAAAACCTCACAGGCAGAGTGTGTTATCCAAAGGATAGAACCTCACAGGCAGAGTGTGTGTTATCCAAAGAATAGAACCTCACAGGCAGAGTGTGTGTTATCCAAAGAATAAAACCTCACAGGCAGGGTGTGTGTCATCCAAAGAATAGAACCTCACAGGCAGAGTGTGTTTTATCCAAAGAATAGAACCTCACAGGCAGAGTGTGTGTTATCCAAAGAATAGAACCTCACAGGCAGAGTGTGTGTTATCAAAAGAATAGAACCTCACAGGCAGAGTGTGTGTTATCCAAAGAATAAAACCTCACAGGCAGAGTGTGTGTTATCCAAAGAATAAAACCTCACAGGCAGAGTGTGTGTTATCCAAAGAATAAAACCTCACAGGCAGAGTGTGTTTTGACAATTATTGTTATGTTATGTTTTCAGGATCCTGAATGGGTGAGAAATTATGCCAAGTACCGTGTCCATGACAGTGATGAGGCCAGCGTTTGTGGTCCTCAGGATGCACAGGAACATGAAGAAGAGTGCTCATCTCCAACATGTGCAGAGGCAAGGGAAAAAATCTATGTTACTAAAATGCATAAGTGACCCTCTCCGGGAAGGAAAAGAAAACTGATGGGGTATGGAATGACGTGTATAAGTTTATTTGCTCTTGAATCACCGGTCTGCGTGTGGCGGCCATTTTCATTTTGTCGATGGGTCCCAAATGGGATTTCCCATGTTAAATTCTCCCATGCTTCATAATGGACATATCATGCCTAATATCTCACTCAATATTGAGAATAGAAACATTTGTAGACACATGGGATGATGGGGAATGATATGGTGAATATTGTCATGAGGTTAGAGACCAGGAATCAATTGTGGACGTGGACACATATACATAATGTATATGATATATGCTGAATATTTTCATGATCTTGAATTTGACCTTCGACAGTAGTACATTTTCACAATTACTACATTTGCACAGTAGTAGTATAATTAGTACAGACTCTTATGCTACAGTCCCATTGAGAGGCCGACAGCGAGGCGACAGCACTACGACTACTTGGACGGGGTGTGAGTCGGGGCGAGGTCCTGATGGGTCCTGATGGGTCGGAATAGACCGGAATGAATCATGATGGGTTGGGATCAGTCGGGAGTTAGCCCCGACTGTTTTGGACTGCTCAAAACAGTCTGGGTCAGATGGGGCGAGTCGGCTCTGAGGCCAAAATCGGGGTGTATCAGGGTTGTTCCGGGTTGCAACGTAGCTCTTGCCTACTTTGTCGGTAGTTATAATAACGGGTCACAGACGTGATGAATCTTGGTACTGTCGGGGTTAGTCGGCATGACAATAAGCTTGCATCGGCTACAAAAATCTTGAATCGGCTAAGTGCTTGAATCGGCCTGAAAATGCTTGAATCGGCTAAATCGGCTCCTGTTTTTATACTGATAGTTGCAGTCGGGGGGCTGTCAGGGCTGGTCGGGGCTTAATCTGGGCTTGATCGGGAGCTGTCGGATCTTAGTTGGGAGTAATCGGGACTGGTCGGGTCACGGTCGGGAGTGGTCGGGGTTAATCGGGGCCTCTTCTAGGGCTAGATAGGTGCATTTGGGGGGTGTCGGGGCGAGGTCGGGAGTTAACGGGGAGTTGTCAGGGGGCAACGGGCTCTTCCGTTATGTTTGGCTGTTGACGGTCGAGATGACGAACCGTCGGATCCAGATTGCCCAAAAACCTCCAGATTCATCCCAATTAATGAGTCTGAATTAATCGTGATTAATCTTGATGAATCCTAGTGTAGTCGCTCTCAATGGGACTGTGGCATTAGTGATATTCCTCAACAGCTTTTGAGAAGTGGTTCCACTATATGGCCAGCAATCTTGTATTAATGAGAGTACCTCAAGATCATGGAGCTTAAATTTGTTACCTTGACTGATTATGAAGAATTTTGGTCCTGCGATCACCAATCATATACGGGAAAATGGCTAATATCTTGTTTATCATTGACTCCACAGCTTGGGTATCAATTGAGCACAATATCCTGATGACTTTGAATTTGACCTTTGACCTCATTTTCAAGGTCAGAGCACAAAATGTCCAATATCTCGCTTATTATCAACTTTACATCTCAGGAATCAATTGTGGACATATAGGAAATATTATATGCTGAATATGGTCTTGATATCAGTTTGACCTTCAACTTCATTATCAAGGTCCCAGGATAAAATAACTAATATCAAAAATATAAAACATACATGTCTTGCAAGCTTTGGGCTATTTTTTTGTTTCACATATAGTATTTTTCTAGGCTATGAAATGGAACATTATGTAGTTTTCCATGAAACACTTTTCCCATGTTTCTGGAGTGATATATCACTTCTCACATCTTGCCAGAAAAAAAAGTAGGATATCCTCCTCAGAAACATATGAAGCTAAATATAGAGTTTTTGGTTCGCCAGCGGGCAATCTTTTGTGTTGGCTTTCACCAATTGGAATGTGATATTGACGTGATTTCGGGGTGATTTGCATGTTGGTATTTTACAGACTGTGAGTTACATGTATTGGTGGATACATTATCCAAAATATTATTGCAAAATTATTGTCAAATATATATTACTGCAATCCAATCTTGACGATCCACTTCACCTTTGGGGAAGTACTTGTTGTACGTTGGTGTAACGGAAGGCGCATTGATCCGCTCTCTGCCCCTTTGAATGCAGGGCTAGAGTTTCTCTGCTACCTGTTCGATAGGCTCAATCTTGAATGTGCAACGATCGAGGGATACAGGTGCATATTGGGTCCTGTTTTCTGTGCTAGGGGAAATAATTCATCTAATTATCGAATTCAGTCAGATCTGTTAGCGACACTCAGGACGCAGAGACCTCAGGGACACCCACTCTTCCTGATTTGGATATGGCCTTTACGCTATATTGTCTCCTGAAGGTGCCAAGGGAAGTATCAAAGGATGTTTCTTCACAACGTCTAATCCTCTAAACCTTCCTCTTGGTGATGCTATCCAGTGGGCAGAGGCGCTCCAATACCGTTGCGAGTGTCAGTATCCTTGAATCCGGCACGTGATTTCATGCCTTAGACAAGTGGTGTGATGGAGGGAAACCATTTATTTAGTCCTATCTTGATCCCGTCCCTAGGCGGATTTGTAGGACGGAATGAGTCTAATGCAAACCTGGAGATTATGGCTGGGTCCCATAGCGGACCCTTCAACTAAAATTTTTTCGCCGAGTCAGCATTTTTCGTTTTCGTCGATATATCGGAAACGGTGCATCGTAGAGCGAAACGGACGTTATTTTCGGACTCGTTGCCCTAGACATACATCTAGAGGGTATTGAGGATGACCTTTGACCTTGACCTTGAATTTTTCTGCCGAGTCGGCATTTTTCTTTCTCGGCGATATCTCGGAAACGGTGCATCGTACAGCGAAACGGATGTTATTTTCGGACTCGTGGCACTCGACAAACATGTCTAAGGAGTATTATGGATGAACTTTGACCTTGACCTGGAATTTTTTCGCCAAGTTAGCATTTTTTGTTTTCGTCGATATCTTGGAAACAGTGTGTCGTAGAGCATTGTAGAGCCCATGGTAAACATGTTATAAAGATTACAAATTAGTCTTAACACCGAAATGCCTCCAATGCATCTTTAGGCCTTGACGTCTAGTTGCATTGTAAATTATGACGGACTCAAGTAGAGCCATGTTTCCCGGGAATGGCGATCAAATAAGAATTCCTCGATCGAGATTTACGCACAATTTATATATACATACGCTTTATGTATCTTATTACATGAATCAGGTGAAAGGAATCTGACTACGAGTGCTATAACACCAGTTCTAACACAGCTTACACCACCTCCATTTTCTTTTATTCTTAATGAAGCATGTAGTATTCCAGATTGGTGATATTGTTGTAATATTTGTTGTAATGTTTCCGTTCATTTACTATTGTGTGATATCTTATTCAGGGGGAGAAGATGGTGATGACCATGATGACACTGATGAACAACCCAGTAAATATGCGTGAAGATTGGTGGTGATATGTGTGCATCATTGACAAGGTTCAGGGCTCGTGATTGTGAGGTAGTGAAATTTGTGAGGCAGTGATATGCGTGCATTATTAACATGGTAAAGGGCCTGTGATTGTGAGGTAGTGAATTTTGTGAGGTAGTGATATGTGTGCATCATTGACAAGGTTCAGGGCTCATGATTGTGAGGTAGTGAACTTTGTGAGGCAGTGATACATGTATGTGTGCATCATTGACAAGGTTCAGGGCTCGTGATTGTGAGGTAGTGAAATTTGTGAGGCAGTGATATGTGTGCAATATTGACAATGTTCTGGGCCCGTGACTGTGAGGTAGTGAAATTTGTGAGGCAGTGATATGTGTGCATGTTTTACTATAAGCAAAGTTCTTTCAAAAGGTGTCACTTCCTTTCACACATGATTATCCCCTCAGACATTTTCAATGCTATCCATGATTCTCAATGAATATTGCACTTCAGGAACTACAGTGCGTCTCCGAAAGCATAAAGCCCATGATGATGATGACCCAAATTGGGCGGAGCCTCCAATCGAATCTGGTAAATACATTTTTCGAGTTTCCATCAGTATGATTCGTCAACGAAGCTCCAAAAAGTTGTCGGAGTTGCACATACATGTATAACGTCGGCAAACTTCTCTTAGGCCAATAATAACGTTTTGCAGAATTCGTCAAGGATGACAAAAGACTCGGACAAATTGATTTGGCGATATGTTAATTGAGAGGAAGAAAGGACTTGTCATTAAAATCATTTGCCTTTGGCTTTGGTTGACATTAAGAGGTCAAAAACTGGTTATTGTGCTCTTTTAGGATATTTGATGCAGGGCCTAAACATTCACAGATAATGTATTTTGTGGGTTAGTTCTAATTGCCAACTGATTTCGATGGAGATCGTCATTTTGTCACGACCAAATGTTGTGAATATTTTAAAATGGGTGCAGAGCGTTCCTAGTTGCAGATGGAGCCTATAGATATCAGTATTGGACACGTATAGCAAGTCAAAAATGGACTACAATAGGGTGCCTTTGAATTTGACCTTGGGTGACCTCTAGATGTGTGTCCATGTGCATCATACAACCCTGATAAGTAAACAAATATTCATATTGAGCATCGGCGGGTCCTCGATAATTGGTAGTTTGTGCCCACTGAAATGTGACCCAATTCCAGATTTAAAATAAAAACAGCTTTTCAAAGCTCAGTATTTTTGTTTATATGTATACCGGTATGTGGAGGATTCACATTTGGTTCATTCGGAATGACAACAGTCTGGTCTATGTACATTCACAGGAAGAAAGGGACCTCCCAAGAGGCTAGGATCAGATGAAGATTCCGTTTGGGGGACGCATCAACGGAAACGGAAGCGTGGTAAGTATTCTTTCCCAATGGGTAGAATCACACTTTTGGATTTTTTTGTGTTTGTTGCTTGATTCTGTCTAAGTCATACAGTCCTCTAACATTGACCCTGAATGATTTTGTTCCTACTTCATGTTTTGCAGGAAAAAATCGACTGGAGTCGACTGGAACCAGCACTGCTTTCATGTTTCTCAACTCATGAAGTTTGAAAGTACCTGGTCAAAAGCATTGTCAGGCATTCCTGACATCACAAGGGTTGGAAATGAGAATTGGGAATCTGTCAAAGATAGATAGTATTACAATGCAATTGTCCAGAAAAAGAAGAGAAAAAAGCAATGTGAGAGTTAGATCATTGGCGGTTAGAGGTCTGTGCCACACTTTCGCTGACAGTATAGTGATCAAAGTGTGATATATGTACATCAATATGGCTTGTCGATTAAGCAATCAAAACCTGATTAACATGGTTAAAGTAGTGAATTTGGATGAATATATATTTTCTGCAGCGAGAAATGAAAAATAAATGTTGTATGTCATTGTTGAGCTGTAAAACAAACTTATTGTACATCATGACTCACAAGTTGGCACCCGTGTGGACCATGCCACAAATTTGTGAACTTCATTGTTGTCGCGCTTCAATATTGTGGTTATTTACATATAATTGTGGTTATCTACATATAATAATGGGAACTCATTCAATGTTTAACTACTACCGATTGCTGTTTCCACTTTACTGAGGTGATGATAAAGAGGAATTACTGGTATATGTATTTAGTGCATTGTGTGTATATTTTACTGATTCTGTCTAAAGATATTACTCTCCGTGTTAGTTGCTATAAATGCATTGTCTATGATACTGATAGCAGTCAGGAGATGTCTCCTAATTACTACTAAAAATCTCTAAATGTAGAAGCAACATTGCAAACAGGGTCTATCAGAATGTATACAACACGCCACTACTGCCTGAGTTTTTCATGCGTATTGTAATAGTGAGACACTGAGATGTATGTAATAATGAGGAGTGAATGCAAAAGCATGTGTGAGGAGAGTGCAGAGCACATTTTGTTTGATCGAATTGAAATTTGATATCTGCAATGATCATGATATCATGATATCGTGTATATTCTAACTAAGCTTCTTTATTTTTATTATTTTATGAATTTAGTAACAGAATTTCATTGATAATTTGACTGGCTGGATGAGTCTATTACCATGATAACTGCATGGGCACAATAAGGAATTGTAAAGGTCTGAGACTCAATTATTGGCATCTACAAATGGGTTAGAGATTTGTATCACTTCATACTGCAGTTACATGCATCATTTCATCTGTTTGCTTGAAGAATGCAGATTCTATTTTGTTGTTTGGTGAGATAAAAGGAGAAAAGTTTAAATTCCATATTCACAAGTGACTGCAAGATTGCTTTGCGAACCATTTTGCCTAGAATCAAATGGGAAATAATTTTACCTGCTCTGTTAAGTGACCTTTAATAACCTTCACTAAAATGCGATTGCATATCAAATGTGAAATAAATTTCGCTGTTCTATTGAAGAACAAACGAATTGTTTCTTGTGTTTTAATGTGACGGTCGATAATTCTAATTGAGTGACCTTTGAAGACAACGATCACTGAAATGTTATTGCATATTGTATTAAATTATCTGAAAATTTTATATTAAAACCCACTGGGATAGTTTGCTGCCCGAAAGATAAAACCTCACAAGCAGAGTGTGCGTTGCCCAAAGGATAAAATCTCACAAGAAAGGTAAATGTAGAGTAAATGTAAACTTTATTTCTTCAACGAGGATTCCCCAGGGCGAAGCCACTAGGGGGTCTCCTCGGTGCATTACAGAACAAGTGCATAACGTATTTACATTCTGCACAATACAATATTCACAAAGCATAACATACATAGAGGTTTTATTTCAAGTATATGCAGGGTATATTTATCACAAATTCAAATAAAACAATAATGAATCCTTAATATAATAATATACATCCATTCAGCAAAATCTATTTGTTGATACTGTGAATGATTGCACTACAAAGTACATGTAGTTCATTTTTGTCCTTGATTGAATTCGGTACCAATAAACTATAATGGGTATGTGGAGCCAATATTTCACAAATTCTGATATACAGTTTAAAAGAAATAATGTACCCAATCTTCTACAATACTATTACAGTTAGGGCATATGGCATTATTGAGAGGGAAAAATACCTCACATACGATGTTGTACGACCAGAAAGAATTACGTGAATTAGTGCTATTTCTCAAATTGTATGGTACAATATTTGCAATAATATTTGAAAATAGATCGGAAAAATAAGTTGGGCATCTATAGACGACTATGAATTTTGTATAGAACAACTAAACGATGGTTATATCGCCGAAGAGACAAAGGTTCCCATCCCAGTTCGTTTAAAAAACGATCATGCGAAGTGTGTCTATAGGCCCCCATACATAATAAAGCACTCGCTCGTTGAATTTGTTCCAATTAATTCATAAGGATTTGAGGTGACGCGTCGTATAATTTCGTCATATACACAAGCAGAGTGTGTGTTGGCCAAGGATAAAACCTCACAGGCAGAGTGTGTGTTGTCCGAAGTTTATAACAAACGGACCACATCTTTGAATGTGTCTTAACTTATATATTAACTCATAGTTTGAATATTAACTTACTTTGGAACATATTGAGTCGGTTGATTATGACGTTCCGACTGCTCAGCTGGCAGTCTTGATCACGTAACGATGGGTCTGGGGCCCGCCCAGATCCCCAGAAGCTGAATGGGCCTAGATGTTCTCTAGTTGATTCACGGCGTTTCAAGGACACCTAACATAGTCTCCAGATCCAACGATTTTTTGTGTGTGTGAATTGAGATTGAGATCCTAAAAATTTAGATTCTTCAATGAGCAATCCATGATGTTACATTCAACCGATAATCGAATATGTCGTCTGAAATATATAATTTAAACTTTATTTATTTAAAAACAATTGACGAAAAAGCATATGCTTATATTAACGTTACTCTTTGGCTCAGATCTTGGCGTAAGGCTGGTCATTATCGTGTGAGGATAATCAACGTGCAATTCGAAAAGTGGGTTTTCACCAGATCTGAATTATATCTAATCATGTTTAAACAGATTAAATGCAACTATGCATGTTCTGGTCCTACCCGCGTCCTCCACTTTTCAGAAAAACAACAAATTATAAGTTAGGAGAGGAGAAAGAGGAAGGACAAAATGAAGAAAGGTGGAAATAATTGAAAGCAATGGGTCGGAGTGAAAGCAATATTTGAACTGAACAAAACGGTTTTTGCAGGGTGTTGGTATTCTGATTCCTCCAAAGTTGCCACAATTTAAAACACATGGACATTAATTTTGTAGAATTTAACAGTTCGTTCTGACAGCTGATTATTTTGCGAACGAGATGAATGACATTTTCACATGTGATGAATAATTATATAAACATATGCATGAACATAATGTAAAAACTATTATGTTCGGCCCAATGAGGGTCTTCAAATGCATCAACATGTACGATATTCTTTTTCGTCATATATATGCTGTAAATACCTCAATCTTGGTCTCAATATTATATGCTCCAAAACAAACACAGAGAAACTATCATCTTCAGCTTCTGGGGCATTGAGCGAAACCCCACGTCCATATCCATTGTCTCTGATATTTGCGAACCTCCTCTCCCATCGTAAAATCCTGGATCCGCCCCTGCATATGTTGCTGTGCAGTCAATATTTCACACATTATTTCTTTTTCCACATGTACATGTCGCTGGGCATTTAAATAAATACACATACCGGGTATACAGCCCCTATGGCCTAAAAATTGATTCTCTGTTTCTCGTCCCCGCCCGCCTGTGTTCAGAAGCTGCCTCCCGGAATTTTTTTTATTTGTGATTCTCAAATAAAAAAATGAAGTGTTCCGCCCCTATTTGAGGTAAGTGAATGATCGAGAAACCAAATCACAGCTTGCAACTTAGGCATATATTTTACTTACCTCCTTGTTTTCACTCTCCGCCAAATGAGACAAAGACGCTACCAGTTTTCAAACACAGTTATTCTATGTGGTTACGTGTATGTAATAATATACATACAATTGTGATCAAGAGTTGATTCACTATATTCCTCATGTTATACTTCAAAGGACATAATAACTGAAAGAACGGTTCTCAACAGTTACTCATCATCGAAATATGGTATCAACTGACGGTTTTTGATAGAAAAAATACTACTAGTACACAGAATCATCCTGTCTGTGCTGACTGCTATAATGATGGCACACCAGTATTGCCGATTTGCCCGACCAAGAGGTTTCAAGCCCAAATAAATCAAGCCTCTAGAAATGAAATCATTAAAGTCATGTGTTACACATGATTTCAATTCAAAAGGCTTGATTTATTTGGGCCTGAACGCGTCTGTGCGCAAGTGTTTTTTAATCAATCAATAAATCAAATTTATTTCCATGTGTGTGAAATGTCGTACCACCAAAAATAAAAAATAAAAAAGTGCCTCCTTACCCAATTTTCTCTTGAGCTGAGGACGGTATATTTTGCAAAATAAAAAATGAAAAATAAAAAATAATAAGTCCCTCCCTACCCAGTTTTGAAAAAATAGGAGGACGAGAAACAGAAACAGAAAATTTTCAGGCCTAACGTGACCTGAGTCCACATGAGATGCTTCAGCTTCTCGGGGCCCAAACCTGGGGGATCATCTCCCCCTCCTCCATTTGAAAACGCAGTGGTATGACCCTGCCTACCGGTAGGTCTTTATTTTGAACCAATTATAGCAGATACATTTGAGACCTAATTTGCGTGCGGCAATTAGACAACGTTTGTTTGAGTGACATGTATTCCGAAACCTTATAGATCAGGTTTGTGACGAGTCTGTAATTTTTTGCTTGTCAAAAAAATCGTGGAGCCGTTGGGGGAGCGATCGTTCCCATCGCTCCCCCCCCCCCATTCGCCCTCTCTCCCTTTTTTTCTGGCCTGTTCCCCCCCCCCCCCCCCCCCCCCCTCAGGGGGATCCGGCAGTGTTACAAACTGCGACCTGCGTGCAACAAAATGCAACTTGAATACTTATTATATACATTTTCCGTATGAAACCATGGTTTACTACGGAATAAGCCATATATACCAGAGCATTCCAAGTTATGTCAGGCGCACAGTCCCAGGTCGCAGTTTATAGCTCACAGGTCGCAGGTCCAAGGTCGTGACCGGGATTCCATAAAATATTCCTGGAGGAAACCAAAAAAAATCTTGTTGGAAACTATTTGACAAACTGAGGACGGTTATAAGCCACCGTGGACATTGGCCGTGAATCATCTTGGCCACCGATGAGGATTAATTTAATTCTGATTTAGTTCATGAAATTATTCAATGGGCATGTACGGTATTCTTTCATTTCTTTGTAGTATGTTTTCTGGAATACACAACGATAAATCAATCGGACGTCAATGTTATAAAAATTATCATGTTGTTTCTATAATTATCCGAGTATGTGTTCTTGACCAACGTCACGTGACGGTTGACCAGCTAGGCGACATCGAGGGCTTGGGCGGGTAATCAGCATTGTGGGGGTGGAGATACGCCGAGAGAAGGACAAGTATGGGAAGGATTTAGACATGTATTATACATGTACAAATATACGAGGCGAGGCTGAGTACGTGCCATATAACTTTCAGGAGTGCCATTGAAGTGATATTGTTCTAAACCTAGTTCCCGTATTTGTTTTATTATTATGTGTTTGAATAAAAAAAGTCAGTATGAATATCCCATCTAAAGCAGTCAATGCTAATAAATGTATCCATACTATGGCGCGATCGCAGCTGACCCGCGGAAAGTCATAGGCCAATTGGGCTGCTTGAGGGACAAATATACATGTAAGATTCCAAGAGAATTTCATCTGCAGAAATATACAAATTTATAGGAGCTTATAAGAGCAACGTTTCAACCAATCAGCGTGCGGTAAACATCAACGTCGTATAATAATAACATTTAATAAACCTCAAGGGAAAACGCCGCATCGTGATTGGTCAATTGTCATTGAACAATTGTACGTACTAGTACACGTTCCCTATATCGATTACTCGCCATGCAGTAATTTGATATACCTCAACGTTACTTAGCTTTTGTATTGATGACGTAATTTGCTTCATATCCACAAATTGCAATGCAGTATGTAAGTAATGTCGAAGAACAGCAAACAGTTTACACAGATATGGATAAACTCATTCTATTATTTATTTATATTAAAACATATACTGCACTGTTTATACTGCAGGTACATGCAACTATTACCCTCGTCAAAGAACATTACCACACTCGGCTTCGCCTGGTGTGGTAATGTTCTTGCCTCGGGTAGTAATTCATTTACTAATTCTAAAGCATTGTACATATATTACATCTATGTGTGATATTGTTTCTTTTGTGTTTGTTTTTACAAGAATAACAGTGAAATAAAAAAGAATAACAGTGAAAGATTTGCCACTATCGAGAGGGAACGAATCGCTGAAGTCTTTTCTGATGGAACAAGGCATAAATATCAGGAACGGGATCCAGTATGGAAAACTTCGTGATCCTATCACCCATCTTCGAACCGACTGCTACAATGGAGACCGGATCATCTTTGCAGATCCGCCAAAGACGCCTCTACCAAAGAAGGCATCCATAGGAGGCACAGTCGTCCGTATATTTCATGACGGACAGCCAAGCCCTCCGATGATGTGTACCCGATGTTATCAGCGAGGACACACCAGCTCCAGATGCAAAAATGAATCCGCCTGCAATCGATGTAGGGCTCCAGGACATACTCCAGGCGACGACATCTGCCCAGCGTCTCTCGCTCAACCGCTGCCTGACATCGTCTGTGTGCAGGGGAGAGATAACAACCTCTCCAACTTCTACACCTATGAACTGAATGTATTTGGCATGACGTTCGCCTCAGCAGAGCACGCTTACCAATACTCCAAGGCTGTCAGACGTGGACACATGGATATCGCCAACGAGATCCTGAAAGCGAAGACGCCACTTGAAGCCAAACGAAAGACTCATCTCCTAAGGTACGATCCTTCGTGGGACAAAACACAAAAGACCGAGATCATGGCTTAGGTGTTATCCGCGAAACTGGAGCAATGCCCAGGATTTCGCGAGGCCCTCGCAAACACAGAGAAAAAGACGATCGTGGAGACCGTGAAGGGTGAATACGACTGGGGGTCCGGGCTAGACTCAGTGGACACTATGTACTGCCGTAAGTCCTACTGGCCCGGTGATAATATGCTAGGCGCCATGCTGATGAAACTTCGAGATTCGTCCCTAGCGTCATCTTCATCCTGTCGGAACAAGCCTCAACTGCCGTCAAAAGACAAGAAATCCGACAAGAAATCTGACAAAAAAATCAACAACAGGAGCACACGCAGCATGGTGGCCCAAGGGTCGACATCTACTGTGGAACAACCAGATTGTGAGTGACTCTCAACTAAAGTACTCTGATCATGGTAGATCTATACAATTTTGCCGAAACATGGCTGACTATGTTAAAACTTGCAAGTCCTGTCTCGAAATAATTAACAACAAAAGTGTGTACTTCTTACAATGTTCATTGTGCTCTGATTATTATCACAGTCAATGTATTCAAATAACCAAGAATGATTTTCGGAAAATGTCAAACCACAACAAGTTAGATTGGTTCTGTCATGTCTGCTCGTGTGAACTGCCTTTCAACCATATAACCGATGAGCACCAATACATGCAGATATTAGGAAACGTTGCTTTGACGCCACTGAATTTTAAAGACCTGTATTTTAATCCATTTGATGAGATGGAGTTCGAAAGTCATTCACCTTTGACTGACATTAATCCAGATGATAATTATTTTAATATTGTGCAAAGTAGTATGAATACTTGTGATTACTATTTGCCGGAACAGTTAAACACAGCTATTAATGAACGTGTTACTGCCACACCAAAGTTGTCCTTTATGCATCAGAACATTAGAAGTCTGAACAAAAATGTGTCGCATCTGGTTAATTTTTTGAGCGGTATAGACATGTCGTTTGATGTAATATCTTTAACTGAAAACTGGATCAGTGAGCCAACGGATGTAACTGGTATAGATGGATATAATCATGTTTTTAATTATCGTAGTGATCGAATCGGAGGTGGTGTATCTGTATTTTTAAGGGAGTTCATTATATATGAAAAGCGAAATGATTTGACTCTCTCGGAACATGACATTGAAACAGTATTCGTGGAGCTTGTGGACAGCGATAACAAAAAAATACTAGTTGGGACAATCTATAGACCACCCAACTCGAACTTTGTCACATTCTCAGACAATATGAACTCTTTGTTACAAAAGGTAAACAAAGAAAAGAAAGTTTGTTATCTTTTGGGTGATTTCAACATCGATCTTATCAAATCAAATGCAAATAATATGACGGGAGATTTTGTAGATCTGATGTTCAGCAACCATTTTGTGCCAATGATCAATCGACCAACCAGGGTGACCGAAAAAACGGCTACCTGTATCGATAATATTTTCACTAACAATCTGAATTTTGATATTGCCCTAAACGGGATTTGTTTGACCGATATTACCGATCATTTCCCAATTTTCCACATATGTCTCGGCAGTGATCTTCAGACTGAAAATGCTGGAGTATGTAAGCGAATTATTACTGAGCAAAAGCTCGAAATCTTGTCTGAACGTTTGACGGCAGCAAATTGGGACCATGTTATAGGGTGCGATGATGCACAATCAGCATATACAGCATTTTCTGAAACAATTCTCAACTTGCTTGATGACGTTATGCCTATAACCAATGTGAAACGAAAAAAAAATTCGGGAATGCCTAAGCCGTGGCTCAGCCGAGGGTTGATAACCTCAATAAAGAATAAAAACAGACTCTACAGTGATACACTTGATGGTCGCTTCTGTACACAGCTGTACAAAAAATATAAAAACAAACTGAATCACTTGCTGCGTATCGCTGAAAGGAGTCATTATAAAGCACTTCTTGATTCCAATAGGTCAAACTTACGAAAAACATGGTCAGTCCTAAATAAAATTATTAACAAAACAAGAGATACACTTTGCCAATCTCGATTCAAAATTGGAAACTCGCATATTTTCGATAAATCCGAAATTGTGGATAATTTTAATAAATACTTCTCAAATATCGGCAAATCATTGGCCGAAAAAATACCAACTCAAACAAAATGCCCCGCTGACTATTTGCGGGGGGAGTATCCTGAATCGATTTTCCTCACGCCAGTAACGGAACATGAAATTCAGAAAATCATAGGACAATTGAAGTCAACAGCATTCGGTTGGGATGGGTTAAATTCTAAAATCCTAAAATCTGTCTCTACGGCAGTACTACGACAGATAGAACATATCTGCAACTTAGCACTTAGAGATGGAATTTTTCCGAATGAGCTGAAAATAGCAAAAGTAATTCCTATTTTCAAAACTGGTGCTACGGACGAAATGAAAAACTATCGTCCAGTGTCTGTTTTACCCGTCATATCTAAAATATTTGAAAAAATTGTATATAATCGCATGATATTTTTTTTCGAAAAGCACAACATTATCAATGATTTCCAGTTTGGATTTCAGAAAGGGAAGTCTTCTTACATGGCCCTCCATTTACTCGTCGATAAACTGCATTCTGCAATGGAAGCAAATAAATATACGGTGGGACTCTTCATTGATTTGTCGAAAGCGTTTGATACGCTGGATCACCATATCTTACTCACCAAACTTCATCATTATGGGATAAGGGGAAATGCATATGGATTGATAAAAAATTATCTCTCCGACAGAAAACAGTACGTATATTTCAACAACACCAAATCAGAGAATTGTGATATTAAATGTGGGGTGCCGCAAGGCAGCATACTCGGACCATTACTGTTTATCGTTTATATTAATGATATTGTTAACATTTCTGATCTCTTGTATATGATCTTGTACGCCGATGATACGAATATATTCTCCTCAAATACTACACTCGACGATGCCATCAATGTCATGAATCGCGAGGTCATAAAAATTGATGAATGGTTCAAGGTGAATAAGCTTTCATTGAATGTGAGTAAAACTAAATGTATGATATTTTCACCTAGAAGTCGACTCTTTCGAAACAATAAGGACATGTTTATTAGTGGTAATCGAATAGAAATAACCCATGAAACAAAATTTTTAGGCGTCATGATAGACGACAAATTGAACTGGGATTCCCATTTCAGAAACATCAAAGCTAAAGTTTCCAAAAGCATCGGTATTTTGTACAAGTCAAGGCACAAACTATTTACAGATACACTTATAACTATATACAATGCCTTGGTTTTACCATATTTATCATATTGTATCGTTGTATGGGGTCGTTCATACAATAGAAATACCAACTCAATTTTATTGCTACAGAAGAAAATTGTTCGACTGATAACTTTCTCCGAATACAGGGCGCATACAAACAACTTATTTCTTGAATGTAGGATTTTAAAGTTTGATTCGTTGTATTCATATTTTACGGGTATACTTATGTTCAAGTTTAGTCAGAATAAACTGCCAATGTTTTATTCTGCATTTTTTTCAAGAAATGACTTCAATCACATGTACGATACAAGACAAAAAAACAACTATAGGTCAAATGAGTGTAGATCTTTAATATCTTCTTTCAATGTGAAAATACATGGTCCAAAGATCTGGAATAACATTCCAAATAATATCAGAGGGAGTAGAACACTATATGCTTTCAAATCAAAACTGAAAAACCACCTGATCACTTGTCAAAATATCACATAGTTGTGTTTCATGTCAATTATTACAAAATTGTGTGTTGTTCTATGATGGTTAGGTTTGAAATCTATATGTATGTATTTTAATTATGTCAATATTTTAGGGGAAAAATAAGCCTTGTGGTTTCATTTCCCCACCCATGTAAATATGTTTATGTTGGGTGAATAAACTACTTATGACTTATGACTTATATGACAAATCTCGTATAACGTAACATGCAAATAAGTAAATCGGAACCTTGATATATGCTCATTTTAGTAAATTGGAATTTATCCAATATACTCATTTCTCAACCTAAACTAATAGTTCCCCTGCAAATGTCATTGTATTTAGATGTTAGTACGTGTATCAATCATGAATACACTTTTTTCTCACATAAAATTTGCTATTGTCAACTAGCATCTGAACCCTGAATCTGAACCCAACTCGCATAAATCAGTTTATAATGAATCTTTAGTTCCCCGTGACCGTACAGTAACTGGGTTCGATGCATAACAGCCGGAGGCCCAAAGGGTCCCTAGCGTGTTCGTTCATATAGGGGGGGTATGACACATTGGGTTTTCTGCGTTATGAGGTAAATTTGTGGTAAAAATCACTAACAGTTGTGAGGTTTGAGTATACACACTGGGCCCTCTGCATTAGGAGGTAAATTTGTGTGTGGAAGCACCAACGGTTGTGAGGTTTGAGTATACACACTGGGCCCTCTGCATTATGAGGTAAATTTGTGTGTAAAAGCTCCAACGGTTATGAGGTTTGTTGACCAGAGTGATAAGGTTCTCTGGTACGTACATCAAACCTCACAAGGTAAAACCTCATAAACGGACTTTACGCGTATGTGTGTGTGTGTGTGTGTGTGTGTTTGTATAACCTGCCAACTGGGGACCAACGTTAGAAAACACACCAACCAAGTGAGGACCGTATGTCCAACTGAGGACACACACCCCGGTCCTCAGTTGGTCACACGATTATTTTTATTTGAAATGCGTTAGTTAGTCACTATCAATGATTAGAAGCATTATTCCGAAATGTCCTCACTTGGCACCCACCGCATGAAACATGTGTGTATGGCCACGCCATTTTTCTGTCGGGTGTGTGTCGTGTGCTCGCGGTGGGAGAGTTGAGCGACCTTGACCTTCACGGCCGACCGTCAACTTGGCTTGAGTTGACCTGTGAAATTGTTGCCGGACTTCTGGTGGTGAGTAAAACGCCGATTAATAACAACTTTGAAACATGGTAGGATTAAGAAATAACCATAGAGAGGTCTATATTGAAACCAAGTAAAAAGAAATGTTCGCATATTAGCCGCATTTCGAAGCCACGAAGTCGAAAAACCTCTATTATCGCTCAACCCGTACTACCGAGTGAGTCCGTCGATACCGAGCGCTGCCGACCGCACACGGCGCACAGCAAGCATGGAAACTAGGATATACACTTGTGAATGTGAAATTATTATAATTTACTACAATAGAGTCTAAATGACACATGTGTTGAATGATTGAGGCATCATGAATGATGATGGAGGCGACTGGCTACGAACTGTCCGTCCCTAAGTCGCCACACCCCAAAAGTCGCCATGAGGGTTATATTTTTGTTACAAACAGTACAATCTTTCACAAATCACAAATGATACTTCCACTTTATATGGATGTATCTTGAGAGGTAGGTAGGTACAATTGTTTGATTGTAGCATATGAGCTGTCTGTCCCTAAGTCGCCGCATCCCCAAAGTCGCCATGGTGCATCTACTGTGATCATTTTTGTCACAATCGTAATCATGGTAATTGTGACTACACATCACATTCCATCCATATTAGTGGAACTTTCATTTAGGATTTGCCAAAGATTGCACTGTTTGTAACAAAAATATAACCCACATGGCGACTTTTGGGGTGTGGCGACTTAGGGACGGACAGCTCATAGGGAGATCATAACGCACTCAATATACTGTAAAAGCACACGTTTTTCTCGAGTAGAGTCGTATTTAGTTCGTGAATTTCGCGAGCAGAACAAAATCACGAAAATTTATCCCCGCAAATATGTCTCCACCCGCACTTTGGACTGCGTAGGCAATGACCTCGGCTCAAATCGCTACAACGGCTGACCTACTGTATTCCAAACGCGTGTTGTACCGCGCTTGTCCTTTTGTGCTAGGACTGGAGTCTGGCGGCAAGCAGAGACCATGTAATTTTACATATTTTGAAGACATACATGTTTAAAGACCATGAAATGAAAACCATCAAAAAATTTAAGTGGCTTACATTTTACCACACTCCATGCACAAATATCCATAACCAATACCCCTCTCCCTGGGCATCGGACTATATTTTTATCATGTTTATGACACATTGGCCATTATATCCTTGTTGGCACAAGTAAATGTCCAATTCAGGAAATGAAACATTCCTGTATGTTCATGGAAGTGACGGTCCTTTGTCACGTAAACCCGCGAAATTAAATCCTCACGAAAAAATCCACATTTGAAAAACGCGAAAATTAATATTAATACTCGCGAAATCAAATGCACTTACAGTATGTTTCGTATTGTTAAACACGGGGAACATATTTGCCCGCTAGATTCGACAGTTAAGCCAAATTTTGTAACTCAAGTACTCGGGTGTTGTGACTCAACTCATAACCGAGTACTAGTATCAAAGTACCAACTCTGGATTACCATGGCAAAAAAATTTAAAATAGATCATCAATAAGACAATAACAGTCAGTTGACTAATGACTACTGTATTCAGTTCATTGGGCACTCGCTAAAGCACGCTTCTGATGTCATGTCTAGAGTCCAACTATCATTGCGTAAGTGATTTCCTATTCGAAACAATGTCGAAACAACTTAGATTGTCCCTTTTAAGGTGGTATGAGTGAGTACGCTGTGCGCATAATAACGCGCATGTTCAATCAAGCGTGACAACGATGTTCTAGTACGGCAATGCCCTGCGTGCTTGCTTTTTCGATCACTTTGGACGTCTTTGGTGGTCAAACTCCAGTAATATCATGATAAAATTGTTGGCTCTATGTTTTAGGCCTAATAATTGTGTGGTTGCATTCATGTTGTACTGTTTTAAATGACACATTGAATTTGTGCAATGTAATGATAATTGACCAATGTAGTTCCCGGCTTGTTCCGTACGCATGCTATATCTTGAACTTGAATGAAAATTTGAGCAAACATGGTAAAATATGACAGGCAGAGTAATAAGCATGAAATGATATCGAAAATTCGATCATGTTGCTATGGGCATAAACGTGTAATTTGCTTATAATGATTTACATGCTAATCAATAAACTACATAGTGCTGAGCATATTTTGCAGGTTTCTTCTATGCCTTGGCAACAGCACCATCGGTCATAGAAAAGTGGTTGCTACCCTCTGTATAGATTGATTCGGATACTGATTCGGAATATCGATCTATTGGCCATTGATGTCACGAAAAGGAAGCTTACATTCTTCGCCAATATCACCGTGTGGTTTGGTAATTGATATTCATGGTTATAGTATTACAGTACCAACATCGGTTGTCATAGCAACCTCCATTGTACTGGTAAATATGCATCCTAAATTGTTAACTGTTTTATACTCTGTTGACCCAACCTTGAAATTAATCGTGAGAAATTGTTTGCTTCCAAACATTCAAAAACACGGATTCAACGCACATGGATACATGGGTTAAAACACATGATCACCGGATGTATTGGCTCCAACAACCACAATTTTCCCCCGTGACCCCTATTTTTTTCTTCATAATCAGAATCCTTGTGTTTCTGGCTACAAAATACACCAAATCTGGCCATTTCTTGAAAAAATTAGCAGTGGTAGAAGAAAAAACTGGATACGACGTCTTTGATTAGCAATGTAAATGGGCAGAAAACTATGAGAAAAACACCTGATCACCAGATATATCTTGACACCAAACACCTCAATTTTCCCCCATGACCACTATTTTGTCTCGATAATCAGATTCATAGTGCTTTTTTGTACAACATATGCAAAATCGGAATTTTTTTAAAAACAAATTAGTCTTAATAGACGACAAAAATAAAATTGACACTTATGCGATCAACCACCGACAACAATGTCAATCTTCCGGCAACTGTGAAATCTGACATACGTTTTTGAATGTAGATTATTTTACAGGGGAGCCCCGGTACATATGGTTTTTATTTTTTTGAATGAATACATGTAACCTTACTTTTCCAAAACCACAATTATTTGGGATGTCTTGAAATTTTTTTTTACTCACTAATACCACCTTAAGAAATTTTGGGACTTTTTTCGCCACTTTTTTCCTTCATAATGGGGGTTGCTGTATGAGTTCACCCAGAACGCTTAAAGATAGAGCTTAGATAATGGCACTTTCAAATGTGAAGTCATATATGGCGATTTGTGTGATGACCTTGAATTCGACCTTCAATGACCTTGAAAGGTCTGAAAGGCCATTACAATATTGCCTGAAATTCACATTTTGCCCTCTGCAGAGAAAACGCTTGATCATAGAGCTTAGGTTTGTATTATGAGCCTATAGTAAGTCATATATGGCGCAACTTTTGGTGACCTTGAATTTGACCTTTGATGACCTTGAAAGGTCAAAACGGCAATTCCAAAATAGCCTGAAATGCACAAATTGGCCTCTGAGTGAAAGCGCTTGATCAAAGATGGCGCAACTTTTGGTGACCTTGAACTTGACCTCAGATGACCTTGAGTGCTTAATCTCGAGGTCACATCTGATCTGAGATCTGTAAAGTGGGCTCTGCAGACGAAAAGCACAAAAGTGGGTAGAATTTAAGTTTGTACTATGAACATATATGAAAACATGTACATCACAGCTTTTGGTGACCTGGAACTTTGACATATGACCTTGAAGCTTGACATCAGAAGAATAATAAAGGTCATGTGTGACCTCTAATGTGTAAAATGATGTGTTAATGATTTATGTTAGGGAAAATGAAAATATGGGCAAAGTACCGGTAAGCTTCAGGACCCTTGGTCCTATTTTTTCTTCTTATTATTTTTGCTCATTTCTAGAAGATAAGTCTTGACAGTCTCAAAGGATCTTCAATAAATATTCAGATCTCATCAATAATACTTTGATACAGCTCTTTATCGGTTTTCATCAAGCACACAGATAGCCTCAATAGCCTTCAAATGGCATGAATAGGCAAAAGACTCGATTCTTCTTATTTGTCACTTTCTCGACTCCACTATTACATTTCAGCACAGTACTAGTATGTCATTGGCCTAAAGCGAGATGAAAAGCTAATTATGATAAATATGTATAGCCTCCAAAGTTGACAAGTTAACTTTAGCACCGGACCCTGTATCACTATCAGCATACTAAAATCACGCACAATGATTTTGAAATGGTCCGCATCAGCAAATTGCGCAAAATCATGAGAATACTGCTATGATTGTAGCAGCTGATGACAAGGATTGTTTTCCCAGACCGCCAGGTTTATCATTTGCACCAGAGGACAGTTAATTATCTGCGATTGGTGTGATAGGTGTTTATGCCGAACTTGAAATATAAGACACTGATTTAAGCTGATTAATGCTGTGGTTATTCCAGAATGTGGCTCCAATTTCACATGTTTTAAGAAAGTTTGTGTACCTTTCAGCTTCGGTGGATGACTACGGAAAATCAAACGTCAGCAACACAGAAAGCAATGAGAAGAGAACTGAACAGGTAGGAATTATGTTCAAACAAACTGTATAATATTAAGTATCAACTTCAATGCATAGAACATTACATGCAGTTTAGAGGTAAGTACATGCATAGAACAGGTAGGAATTATGTTCAAACAAACTGTATAATATTAAGTATCAACTTCAATGCATAGAACATTACATGCAGTTTAGAGGTAAGTACATGCATAGCAAGAAATGAAAAGTTTACAACTGAAATTTGTAAATTCCCTCATATAACAAAATCACGATGTGAAGAAATAAATTGTAAATTTTGGCCCCTACATCACTGTACATGTATCTGAACCTGAGAGCGAAACTCCTTAAGTTATCAAAGATGAATTATGTACTAAATATGCTGAATATGTGCTTTTTCATTTATTCAATATGAGGAAACTGACTGCGGCAGTTGTCCACTGCCTGTACCTGAGCATGCGCAATGGTCACCAGACACTGCTCTTTCCAATGGTAAATAAACATGATACGGTAAACTTCCTCAAATTGTATCATGGTCTGTTTCTGTGCTACAGCACAGTATACATGTATCAGAAACTGATTCCTCGCAGACATTCACGACGTTGTAAGAATGTATTACATGAAAACAGTATTTATGGAAACGGTATTTAAAGTCCCTAGTAAATAAATAATCAGTGTTCAAATCAGACTATTCTTGTTACAGATCGTGCAAATGTGGAACTTCTGACCAGGATCAACAGTCAGCTGCATGAATACTTCACGGTTGAAAATCCTGTGAGTGAGCAGATAGCTTGCACTAGTACTAGTAATTGCATACACTGGTAATTCCTGTTTTGCATTTACTGGTACGGTTTGGCATACATTTTCATTCTCATTGCAAATCATGCGTGTAATTCATATTGCTTGCCTGGTAATAATGAAAATGCTCTTGTGGCCAATGAGGCTTTCCATAATGTTATGATTGTGAGGGTATCATTTGTGCTTATTGCATTATATTCATTACCATTCTAAACCAATACTAATGGGACTATTTGTATTGACGAGCCGTCAGGCCCCTGATATACCAACCCCACTACTAATCATGCTAATGGGACTATTTGTATTGACGAGCCGTCAGACCCCTGATAGACCAACCCCACTACTAATGGGACTATTTGTATTGACGAGCCGTCAGACCCCTGATAGACCAACCCCACTACTAATGGGACTATTTGTATTGACGAGCCATCAGACCCCTGATAGACCAACCCCACTACTAATGGGACTATTTGTATTGACGAGCCGTCAGACCCCTGATAGACCAACCCCACTACTAATGGGACTATTTGTATTGATGAGCCCTCAGACCCCTGATAGACCAACCCCACTACTAATGGGATTATTTGTATTGACGAGCCGTCAGACCCCTGATAGACCAACCCCACTACTAATGGGACTATTTGTATTGACGAGCCGTCAGACCCCTGATAGACCAACCCGACTACTAATGGGACTATTTGTATTGGCGAGCCGTCAGACCCCTGATAGACCAACCCCACTACTAATGGGACTATTTGTATTGACGAGCCGTCAGACCCCTGATAGACCAACCCCACTACTAATGGGACTATTTGTATTGGCGAGCCGTCAGACCCCTGATAGACCAACCCCACTACTAATGGGACTATTTGTATTGACGAGCCGTCAGACCCCTGATAGACCAACCCCACTACTAATGGGACTATTTGCATTGACGAGCCGTCAGACCCCTGATAGACCAACCCCACTACTAATGGGACTATTTGCATTGACGAGCCGTCAGACCCCTGATAGACCAACCCCACTACTAATGGGACTATTTGTATTGGCGAGCCGTCAGACCCCCGATAGACCAACCCCACTACTAATGGGACTATTTGTATTGACGAGCCGTCAGACCCCTGATAGACCAACCCCACTACTAATGGGACTATTTGTATTGGCGAGCCATCAGACCCCTGATAGACCAACCCAACTACTAATGGGACTATTTGTATTGACGAGCCGTCAGACCCCTGATAGACCAACCCCACTACTAATGGGACTATGAAGAGCCGTCAGACCCCTGATAGACCAACCCCACTACTAATGGGAATATTTGTATTGACGACCCGTCAGACCCCTGATAGACCAACCCCACTACTAATGGGACTATGAAGAGCCGTCAGACCCCTGATAGACCAACCCCACTACTAATGGGACTATGAAGAGCCGTCAGACCCCTGATAGACCAACCCCACTACTAATGGGGCTATTTGTATTGTCGAGCCGTCAGACCCCTGATAGACTAACCCCAAGTTTGATTGACCTCCAATCCAGTGGTGGTTTTTTGTACAGAAAACATTGAAGATGAAAAATTGATTCCAGAACATAGACAAGGGAAAGGAGGTATTATTGAGACTCACCAGCAGTGTGAGAACAACCATATTTCCATGAGTGCAGTCCAATTCGTCCCCTGCTTAGTGGAGTCAGTGAAAAAGGTAATTGTTCTTGATTTACAATCAAAAGCCGACATATCAATACATCATTGTAACTTTGTTCGGGGGATACTATGTATTTGCGTTCATCACGCGTCCGCTTGCGTGTCTGCAGAGATTATTTGTGAACGCTCTACAGGTTGCAAATCTGAACCAATTCTCGTAATATTCCATGTGGACATACAGTATCTCACAGAAGAGAGTTGTAGGGCCGCGAATCGTAACATTTTCACAAAATGTAAAAATCAACCCAAAATGTAACACACCAACGAAATTCGTAAAAACTTTTTCTTACGAAAAAAGCCACAAATCGTAAAATGGGGGTCTCGCAAAATGTAGCAATTTTCAAATGTTTATTACGATTCTTGGCCTTCTTACGTTTTGCGGCTTTATTAGTTGGACCGGAAATAAGCGTAAATCGTAAAATTAACGCCAAGTATGAAAACATGCCATTTAGGAGAGATTATACATTGTCGAGCCCTATGAACCTCTTTTCGAAAAGATCGCCATTTTGTGGCGACCATTTTGAATTTTTAGATAGGTTAGCTAAAGCCTCAAGGTCAAATATCATCTGAGATCTGTAAATCTCGGGCTTTGCAGACAAAATTATGCTTTCACAAGTGGGTAGAGCTTAGAGTGGCCATTTTCTCAAAATCTGTTCAGTAACTTTTATTTTTTTTGCCACTAGGATGCTTATTTATGTCCTCCATAACGTGTAGAAGTTTCGTTGCCCTTGAATCATGCAAAGTGGGCCAATTTGGCCCAAACTTGGCCCAATATCTTAATATTAATATTGAGATCTAGCTTAATCAATTAGGAATCGATTATCATGATTATGGTCGTGGCTAATATCTCGCTTATTATCGACCTATGGCTTGGGAATCAATTTTGGATCTATACATATTTAGTATACCTCATGTTAGAATCCCCGCCGCTGATTGGTCAATCAGCCGTGAAACAAAACGCATGTTTCCGTCAAGCGTAACTTTTCCACGCTAGGAAAAGTTGAAAATGGAATGTACATTGTAAACAAAATGGAATGTACATTGTAAACAAAAGCCCCACTGCCACTCAGAAGTCAAAATAAAGTCATTGACATTCGGTACAAAAACATTCTGCCTCGGGAAACATTGTCTCCTCGGGGGAACATTTCGGCATGTTACCCTTCTTTTACCCTTTACCCTTGATGTGATCCACTAAGCTCCGACAGCAACTAGCTACCATGTGTCAAGCACTGAACCTGTCTGAAGTAGATCAGGATCAGTTGGCTCGGTTCCTTGGACATGACCTCTTGGTCCACAGAAAATTTTACAGATTGGCTGATGATGTGTTCCAGGCTGCAAAAGTATCCAAGGTTCTCCATCTGATTAATACCGGGCACGTACAACAGGGCGCAAACTATGACACTATCAAGTTTGATGAAAACGGTAAATATTATAATGTCAACATGATGTCAGTGCTCATGATGATATTTGATTGTGTATAATTGTTCTGACCCATTTCCATTGGACACTCAGCTCATCATTAGCATTGTATATTTTACAGAACTGATTGAAGATGAGAAAAGCGAACAGGATGAACTTGATGAAGTATTTGAACCAAACAGTTCTGATGAAGGCAAGTACTTCTAAATGATGTGTCTCTTCAATTCCTTTTTATCTCCTTCCAGGCTGTTTAATAGTATTTGTCCGTAAGACACGATGTTTTTCGCTTACCGGACCAAAGGTTCGATAAGCTATTGTCATCAGGTAGCGTCCGGCTTCCGTCGGTCGGCGGCATCCGTGTTGTCAAACGCTGGGAAAAATCTGTTTGATGAATATTGCTGTAATTCATAAAATGTTCTATGGGTCCATATCTCCGGACCTTGTTTCGGGCCGATCCATGGGCCTTTGCCAATTCGGTCTAGGCTTGAGATAGGGATTTTCCATGTTAAATGTAGTTGCCATTCGCACAAAATCTGTTTGATGAATTTTTTTCTAATTGGGCTCAGAAAATCTATATGACTAGCACATAGTACAGCACAAACCCCGTGTTCGTTGAATTTGGCCTGGCCCAATTTTAGATTTTAGAGTTTCCCATGTTAAACGAAAAGTGGCAGTATCTCGGAAACGGTGAGTCGTAGAGCGAAACGGAGCACGATTTTGAACTCGGGACATAAGTTCTGGATTGGGCCACTTTCGGTGGCCATTTTGAATTTTCCCCATTTCGGCTCGAGATAGGGATTTTCAATGTTAACAGCAGTTGTCATTTGCACAAAATCTGTTTGATAATATTTTGTGGTGACCTTGGATTTGACCTCTGATAACCTTGAAAGTTCAAAATGGCCATTACAAAGTGGCCATTATAAAGTGGCTTAGGTTTGTATTATGAGCATATAGGAAGCCATATATGGCACAACTTTTGGTGACCTTGAACTTGACCTCAGATGACCTTGAGTGCTATATCTTATTGTCACATGTAAAAATTGTCCGGTAACCTATTTCAGCCGTTGGGCTAATTTTATGTATAGCCATGTGGAGAAGGTGCTGATTAATGAAATATGTGTTCATTCCAGAAGTCCCGCAGCCCCCACCTCCTAAGATGGCTCGAAGACCTTGGACCACAGAAGAGAAGGCAGCAGTAAGGCGGCAGCTGGATAAGAATCTGAGAACCTTGAAGGTTCCAAACAGAATCGACTGTGACAATGCCATTAGAAATGAACCAGCCTTGCGTTTTCGAAGTTGGAAAGATGTGAAGAATTGGGTGCACAATTCTAATCAAACTGCCAGAAGAAAGCTGAAAAAAATGTGACTTTAACATCTATCCAAATGGAAGCTGGAACTTGACTAGCTTAAGATTTGTTGGAACTTGACTAGCTTAAGATTTGTTGATTTCAGGTTTCCAGACCTATGGTCCCATAACCTATTGGCATGGCGTTGCGTCCGTTGTCCGTCGTTGTCTGTCATCCGGGGTCATTGTCCACATTTTGTTTACGGTCGAATCTTTCTGAAATTTAGCACAAAAATGCAAATAATTCAAGAAGGAGGTACTTTTTAGTTTTGATTTTCGCAATTTTTTGAAATGTTCAAAAATCTGTTCAGTAACTTTTTTTCTCTTTTTTTGCACAAGGATGTCCTTCATAACGTGCATAAGTTTTGTTGCTCTTGAATCGCTCGAAGTGGGCCATTTTGGCCCAAACTTATTAGCCCAAATGGGACTTCCATGTTAAATTCTCCTATGCTTCATAGTGGGACACACTGTTACTAATATCTCACTTAATATTGAGATAAGAGTTTGGCAATCAATTGTGGACATATAGGAAATGATATATGCCGAATATTCTGATGGGCTTGAATATATGACCTTTGACCTCATTTTCAAGGTCAGAGCACAAAATGGCTAATATCTAGCTTATTGTCGACTTAATGGCTTGGGAATCAATTGTGGGCATATAGGAAATGATATGAACCGAATATTCTGATGACCTTGAATTTGACCTATGACTTCATTTTCAAGGTCATTTGCACAAAATATGGCTAATATCTAGCTTATTGACTTTACAGCTTGGGAATCAATAGGAAATGATATGTCAAATGTTCGGATGACTTGACCTTTGACCTCATTTTCAAGGGCAGAACACAGAATGGATAATATCTCACCTATTGTCGACTATACAGCTTGGGGATCAACTGTGGACATATAGGAAATGATATACCGGTATGTTGAATATTCTGATGACCTTGAATATAACCTTTGACCTTATTTTCAAGGTCCAAGCACACAATGACTGAAAAAACACAAAATTGTCCAGTAACCTATTTCAGCCCTTGGGCTAATTTATTGTTGTTACAATATAATTGAATGGTGCCTGTATCACGGGTTTGATCGAAATATTAATGAATGAATTTGACGTCTGATTAACTGAATGATAAATTTGTGAACAAATTATAGAAAGCATGGTGCAAAATAAGAGTTCTCCATTCCGTTCATTGAACTGTTCTGGGATGCATTTAGTGTGGATATACTCGTATTAATGTCATATGTAGATGAACATGTATCAGGTGTTTAATCAAAATGTTGTTGAATGAACTTGACATCTGATTATCTGACTGATAAATAAAGTGTATAATATTGCAGTAGAATATTTCTCCTCGCTAGGAAATTTATGGCGGTGTGAGACAGCTCAGAAACACAGTAACCGGTCCGGTACATGTAGTAGAGAGCGTGGACCCGGAGGGACAGTGCGAGTACATGTAGTACAGGGCGTGGACACGGAGGGACAGGGCGAGTACATGTAGTAGAGGGCGTGGACACGGGGGGACAGGGCGAGTACATGTAGTAGAGAGCGTGGACCCGGAGGGACAGTGCGAGTACATGTAGTAGAGGGCGTGGACACGGGGGGACAGGGCGAGTACATGTAGTAGAGGGCGTGGACACGGGGGGACAGGGCGAGTACATGTAGTAGAGGGCATGGACACGGAGGGACAGGGCGAGTACATGTAGTAGAGGCGTCGACACGGAGGGACAGGGCAAGTACATGTAGTAGAAGGCTGGACACGAAGAAACAGGGCGAGTACATGTAGTAGAGGGCGTGGACACGAAGGGACAGAGCGAGTACATGTAGTAGAGGGTGTGGACACGAAAGGAATGGCGAGTACATGTAGTAGAGGGCGTGGACACGGAGGGACAGGGCGAGTACATGTAGTAGAAGGCGTGGACACGGAGGGACAGGGCGAGTACATATAGTAGAGGGCATGGACACGAAGGGTCAGGGCGAGTACATGTAGTAGAGGGCGTGGACACGGAGGGACAGGGCGAATACATGTAGTAGAATTATGGACACGAAGGGACAGGGCGAGTACATGTAGTAGAGGGCGTGGACACGGAGGGACAGGGCGAGTACATGTAGTAGAGGGCGTGGACACGGGGGGACAAGGCGAGTACAGGTAGTAGAGGGCGTGGACACGGAGGGACAGGGCGAGTACGTGTAGTAGAGGGCATGGACACAGAGGGACAGGGCGAGTACATGTAGTAGAGGGCGTGGACACGGAGGGACAGGGCGAGTACATGTGGTAGAGGGCGTGGACACGGAGGGACAGGGCGAGTACATGTAGTAGAGGGCGTGGACATGGAGGGACAGGGCGAGTACATGTAGTAGAGGCGTGGACATGGGGGGACAGGGCGAGTACATGTAGTAGAGGGCGTGGACACGGAGGGACAGGGCGAGTACATGTAGTAGAGGGCGTGGACACGGAGGGACAGGGCGAGTACATGTAGTAGAGGGCGTGGACATGGGGGGGACAGGGTGAGTACATGTAGTAGAGGGCGTGGACACGGAGGGACAGGGCGAGTACATGTAGTAGAGGGCGTGGACATGGGGGGACAGGGCGAGTACATGTAGTAGAGGGCATGGACACGGAGGGACAGGGCGAGTACATGTAGTAGAGGGCGTGGACACGGAGGGACAGGGCGAGTACATGTAGTGAAGGCGTGGACACGGAGGGACAGGGCGAGTACATGTAGTAGAGGGCGTGGACACGAAGGGACAGGGCGAGTACATTTAGTAGAAGGCCGGACAGGAAGGGACAGAGCGAGTACATGTGTCAGAGGGCGGGGACACGGAGGGATAGGGCGAGTCAATGTGGTAGAGGGCGTGGACACGGAGGGACAGAGCAAGTACATGTAGTAAAGGGCGTGGACACGGAGGGACAGGGCGAGTACATGTAGTAGAGGGCGTGGACATGGAGGGACAGGGCGTGTACATGTAGTAGAGGGCGTGGACATGGAGGGACAAGGCGAGTACAGGTAGTAGAGGGCGTGGACACGGAGGGACAGGGCGAGTACATGTAGTAGAAAGCTGGACACGAAGAGACAGAGCGAGTACATGTAGTAGAGGTTGTGGACACGAAGGGACAGGGCGAATACATTTAGTAGAGGGCGTGGACACGGAGGGACAGGGCGAGTACATGTAGTAGAGGGCGTGGACACGGAGGGACAGGGCGAGTACATGTAGTAGAAGGATTGAAATGAATTGACAGGGTGAGTACATGGAGTAGAGGGCGTGGAAACGAAGGAATGGGCGAGTACATGTAGTAGAAGGCGTGGGCACGGAGCGACAGGGCGAGTACATGTAGTAGAGGGCGTGGACACGAAGGGACAGGGCGAGTACATGTAGTAGAGGGCATGGACACGGAGGGACAGGGCGAGTACATGTAGTAGAGGGCGTGGACACGGAGGGACAGGGCGAGTACATGTAGTGAAGGCGTGGACACGGAGGGACAGGGCGAGTACATGTAGTAGAGGGCGTGGACACGAAGGGACAGGGCGAGTACATGTAGTAGAAGGCCGGACAGGAAGGGACAGAGCGAGTACATGTGTCAGAGGGCGTGGACACGGAGGGACAGGGCGAGTACATGTGGTAGAGGGCGTGGACACGGAGGGACAGAGCAAGTACATGTAGTAAAGGGCGTGGACACGGAGGGACAGGGCGAGTACATGTAGTAGAGGGCGTGGACATGGAGGGACAGGGCGAGTACATGTAGTAGAGGGCGTGGACATGGAGGGACAAGGCGAGTACAGGTAGTAGAGGGCGTGGACACGGAGGGACAGGGCGAGTACATGTAGTAGAAAGCTGGACACGAAGAGACAGAGCGAGTACATGTAGTAGAGGTTGTGGACACGAAGAGACAGGGCGAATACATGTAGTAGAGGGCGTGGACACGGAGGGACAGGGCGAGTACATGTAGTAGAGGGCGTGGACACGGAGGGACAGGGCGAGTACATGTCGTAGAAGGATTGAAATGAATTGACAGGGTGAGTACATGGAGTAGAGGGCGTGGACACAAAGGAATGGGCGAGTACATGTAGTAGAAGGCGTGGACACGGAGCGACAGGGCGAGTACATGTAGTAGAGGGCGTGGACACGAAGGGACAGGGCGAGTACATGTAGTAGAGGGCGTGGACACGAAGGGACAGGGCGAGTACATATAGTAGAGGGCGTGCACACGGAGGGACAGGGCGAGTACATGTAGTAGAATTATGGACACGAAGGGACAGGGCGAGTACATGTAGTAGAGGGCGTGGACATGGAGGGACAGGGCGAGTACATGTAGTAGAGGGCGTGGACACGGAGGGACAGGGCGTGTACATGTAGTAGAGGGCGTGGACACGGAGGGACAGGGCGAGTACAGGTAGTAGAGGGCGTGGACACGGAGGGACAGGGCGAGTACATGTAGTAGAAAGCTGGACACGAAGAGACAGAGCGAGTACATGTAGTAGAGGTTGTGGACACGAAGGGACAGGGCGAATACATGTAGTAGAGGGCGTGGACACGGAGGGACAGGGCGAGTACATGTAGTAGAGGGCGTGGACACGGAGGGACAGGGCGAGTACATGTAGTAGAAGGATTGAAATGAATTGACAGGGTGAGTACATGGAGTAGAGGGCGTGGAAACGAAGGAATGGGCGAGTACATGTAGTAGAAGGCGTGGGCACGGAGCGACAGGGCGAGTACATGTAGTAGAGGGCGTGGACACGAAGGGACAGGGCGAGTACATGTAGTAGAGGGCATGGACACGGAGGGACAGGGCGAGTACATGTAGAAGAGGGCGTGGACACGGAGGGACAGGGCGAGTACATGTAGTGAAGGCGTGGACACGGAGGGACAGGGCGAGTACATGTAGTAGAGGGCGTGGACACGAAGGGACAGGGCGAGTACATGTAGTAGAAGGCCGGACAGGAAGGGACAGAGCGAGTACATGTGTCAGAGGGCGTGGACACGGAGGGACAGGGCGAGTACATGTAGTAGAGGGCGTGGACATGGAGGGACAGGGCGAGTACATGTAGTAGAGGGCGTGGACATGGAGGGACAAGGCGAGTACAGGTAGTAGAGGGCGTGGACACGGAGGGACAGGGCGAGTACATGTAGTAGAAAGCTGGACACGAAGAGACAGAGCGAGTACATGTAGTAGAGGTTGTGGACACGAAGAGACAGGGCGAATACATGTAGTAGTGGGCGTGGACACGGAGGGACAGGGCGAGTACATGTAGTAGAGGGCGTGGACACGGAGGGACAGGGCGAGTACATGTCGTAGAAGGATTGAAATGAATTGACAGGGTGAGTACATGGAGTAGAGGGCGTGGACACAAAGGAATGGGCGAGTACATGTAGTAGAAGGCGTGGACACGGAGCGACAGGGCGAGTACATGTAGTAGAGGGCGTGGACACGAAGGGACAGGGCGAGTACATGTAGTAGAGGGCGTGGACACGAAGGGACAGGGCGAGTACATATAGTAGAGGGCGTGCACACGGAGGGACAGGGCGAGTACATGTAGTAGAGGGCGTGGACACGGAGGGACAGGGCGAGTACATGTAGTAGAAGGATTGAAATGAATTGACAGGGTGAGTACATGGAGTAGAGGGCGTGGACACGGAGGGACAGGGCGTGTACATGTAGTAGAGGGCGTGGACACGGAGGGACAGGGCGAGTACATGTGGTAGAAGGCTGGACACGAATTGACAGCAAGTACATGTAGTGAAGGCGTGGACATGGAGGGACAGGGCGAGTACATGTAGTAGAGGGCGTGGACACGAAGGGACAGGGCGAGTACATGTAGTAGAAGGCTGGACACGAAGGGACAGAGCGAGTAAATGTGGCAGAAGGCGTGGACACGGAGGGACAGGGCGAGTACATGTGGTAGAGGGCGTTGACACGGAGGGACAGAGCAAGTACATGTAGTAAAGGGCGTGGACACGGAGGGACAGGGCGAGTACATGTAGTAGAGGGCGTGGACATGGAGGGACAGTGTGAGTACATGTAGAAGGGGGCATGGACACGGAGGGACAGAGCGAGTACATGTACATGTAGTAGAGGGCATGGACACGGAGGGACAGGGCGAATACGTGTAGTAGCGGGCGTGGACACGGAGGGACAGGGCGAGTACATGTAGTAGAGGGCGTGGACACGGAGGGACAGGGCGAGTACATGTAGTAGAGGGCGTGGACACTGAGGGACAGGGCGAGTACATGTAGTAGAGGGCGTGGACACGGAGGGACAGGGCGAGTACATGTAGTAGAGGCGTGGAAACGGAGGGACAGGGCGAGTACATGTAGTAGAGGGCGTGGACACGAAGGGACAGAGCGAGTACATGTAGTAGAGGGTGTGGACATGAAGGGACAGAGCGAGTACATGTAGTGGAGGGCGTGGACACGGAGGGACAGGGCGAGTACATGTAGTAGAGGGCGCGGAAATGGAGGGACAGGACGAGTACATGTAGTAGAGGGCGTGGACACTGAGGGACAGAGCAGGGACAGGGCGAGTACATGGAGTAGAGGGCGTGGACACGAAAGGAATGGGCGAGTACATGTAGTAGAAGGTGTGGACACGGAGGGACAGGGCGAGTACATGTAGTAGAGGGTGTGGACACGAAGGGACAGGGCGAGTACATGTAGTAGAGGGCGTGGACACGAAGGGACAGGGCAAGTACATGTAGTAGAGGGCGTGCACACGGAGGGACAGGGCGAGTACATGTAGTAGAATTATGGACACGAAGGGACAGGGCGAGTACATGTAGAAGGGGGCGTGGACACGGAGGGACAGAGCGAGTACATGTAGTAGAGGGCATGGACACGGAGGGACAGGGCGAGTACGTGTAGTAGCGGGCGTGGACACGGAGGGACAGGGCGAGTACATGTAGTAGAGGGCGTGGACACGGAGGGACAGGGCAAGTACATGTAGTAGAGGGCGTGGACACTGAGGGACAGGGCGAGTACATGTAGTAGAGGGCGTGGACACGGAGGGACAGGGCGAGTACATGTAGTAGAGGCGTGGACACGGAGGGACAGGGCGAGTACATGTAGTAGAAGGCTGGACACGAAGACACAGGGCGAGTACATGTAGTAGAGGGCGTGGACACGGGGGGACAGGGCGAGTACATGTAGTAGAGGGCATGCACAGGGGGGGACAGGGCGAGTACATGTAGTAGAGGGCGTGGACACGAAGGGACAGGGCGAGTACATGTAGTAGAAGGCTGGACACGAAGGGACAGAGCGAGTACATGTAGTAGAGGGCATGGACACAAAGGGACAGGGCGAGTACATGTAGTAGAGGGCGTGGACACGGAGGGACAGGGCGAGTACATGTAGTAGAAGGATTGAAATGAAGGGACAGGGTGAGTACATGTAGTAGAGGGCGTGGACGCTGAGGGACAGGGCGAGTACATGTAGTAGAGGGCGTGGACACGGAGGGACAGGGCGAGTACATGTAGTAGAAGGATTGAAATGAAGGGACAGGGTGAGTACATGTAGTAGAGGGCGTGGACGCTGAGGGACAGGGCGAGTACATGCAGTAGAAGGGTGGACAGGAATGGACAGGGCGAGTACATGTAGTAGAAGGCTGGACACGAAGGGACAGAGCGAGTACATGTAGTAGAGGGCGTGGACACGGGGGGACAGGGCGAGTACATGTAGTAGAGGGCGTGGACACGGGGGGACAGGGCGAGTACATGTAGTAGAAGGCTGGACACGAAGGGACAGGGCGAGTACATGTAGTAGAAGGCTGGACACGAAGGGACAGGGCAAGTACACGTAGTAGAGGGTGTGGACATGAAAGGACAGGGTGGGTATATGTAGATGAGGGGAGGGACACAAACGGACAGGATGGGTATATGTAGGAGAGGGCAGGAACACGAATGGACAGGGTGGGTATATGTAGTAGAGGGCAGGAACACAAAGGGACAGGATAGGTATATGTAGTAGAGGGCAGGAACACGAACGGCAGGGTGGGTATATGTAGTAGAGGGCAGGACCATGAACGGACATGATAGCTATATGTAGTAGAGGGCAGGTACACGAATGGATGTGATGGATATATGTAGTAGATGGCCGGAACACGAACGGACATGTTGGGTATATGTAATACGGGACAGGAACACGAACTGACAAGGTGGGTATATGTAGCAGAGGGCCGGAACACGAACGGACAGGGTGGGTACATGCAGTAGAGGGCAGGCACACGAAAGGACAGGATGGGTATATGTAGTAGAGGGCAGGAACCCGAAGGGACAGGGTGGGTATATGCAGTAGAGGCCAGGAACACGAAAGGACAGGCTGGTTATGTGTAGTAGAGGGCAGGAACACGAACGGACAGGTTGGGTATGTGTAGTAGAGGGCAGGAACACGAAGGGACAGGTTGGGTATATGCAGTAGAGGGCAGGAACACGAACGGACAGGCTGGTTATGTGTAGTAGAGGGCAGGAACACGAACGGACAGGTTGGGTATGTGTAGTAGAGGGCAGGAACACGAAGGGACAGGTTGGGTATATGCAGTAGAGGGCAGGAACACGAACGGACAGGTTGAGTATATGCAGTAGAGGGCATAAACACGAACGGACAGGGTGGCTATATGTAGTAGAGGGCATGAACACGAACGGACACGGTGGGTATATGTAGTAGAGGACAGGAACACGAAGGGACAGGGTGGGTATATATGTATAAGAGGGCGGAAACATGGACGGACACGATGGGTATATATAGTAGAGGGCAGGAACACGAACGGGCAGGTTGGGTATATGCAGTAGAGGGCAGGAACACGAAGGGACAGGCTGATTATGTGTAGTAGAGGGCAGGAACACGAACGGACAGGTTGGGTATGTGTAGTAGAGGGCAGGAACACGAACGGACAGGGTAGGTATATGCAGTAGAGGGCAGGAACACGAAGGGACAGGTTGGGTATATGCAGTAGAGGCCAGGAACACGAAAGGACAGGCTGGGTATGTGTTGTAGAGGGCAGGAACACGGACGGACAGGTTGAGTATATGCAGTAGAGGCCAGGAACACGAAAGGACAGGCTGGTTATGTGTAGTAGAGGGCATAAACACGAACGGACAGGGTGGGTATATGTAGTAGAGGGCAGGAATACGAAGGGACAGGGTTGGTATATGTAGTAGAGGGCAGGAACACGAACGGACAGCTTGGGTATATGTAGTAGAGGGCATGAACACGAACGGACAGGTTGAGTATATGCAGTAGAGGCGAGGAACACGAAAGGACAGGCTGGTTATGAGTAGTAGAGGGCATAAACACGAACGGACAGGGTGGGTATATGTAGTAGAGGGCAGGAATACGAAGGGACAGGGTTGGTATATGTAGTAGAGGGCAGGAACACGAACGGACAGCTTGGGTATATGTAGTAGAGGGCATGAACACGAACGGACAGGGTGGCTATATGTAGTAGAGGGCATGAACACGAACGGACACGGTGGGTATATGTAGTAGAGGGCAGGAATACGAAGGGACAGGGTTGGTATATGTAGTAGAGGGCATGAACATGAAGGGACAGGGTGGCTATATGTAGTAGAGGGCATGTACACGAACGGACAGGGTGGGTAAATGTAGTAGAGGGCAGGAACACGAACGGACAGGTTGGGTGTATGCAGTTAAGGGCAGGAACACGAATGGACATGATGGATATATGCAGTAGAGGGCAGAAACCCGAAGGAGAGGGTCGGTATATGCAGTAGAGGGCAGGAACACGAACAAACAGGGTGGGTATATGTAGAAGAGGGCAGGAACACAAACGGACAGGGTGGGTATATGCAGCAGAGGCCAGTTGCACCAAGCGAGAGCGTGGGTGTATGTAGTAGAGGACAGGAACACGAACGGACAGGCTGGGTATATGCAGTAGAGGACAGAAACACGAAGGGACAGGATGGTTATATGCAGTAGAGGGTAGGAACACGAAGGGACAGGGTGGGTATATGTAATAGAGGACAGGAACACGAAGGGACAGGGTGGGTATATGTAGTAGAGGGCAGGAACATGAAGGGACAGGGTGGGTAATGGGTAAATGTAGTAGAGGGCAGGAACATGAAGGGACAGGGTGGGTATATGTAGTAGAGTGCAGGGACACGAAGGGACATGGTGTGTGTATGTAGTTGATTACAGGCACAAGAAGAGAGGTTGGGGTTATGTAGCAGAGGATAGGAACACGAAGGGACCAGGTGGGTACATGTAGTAGAGTGGACACAAAGCCACAGGTGAATACAAGTTTCAGAGGACCTAAACACATGGGCACTGCACGAGTACATATGCCAGTCGGATCGGATACATGTAGGAGAAGGCAGGGACAGGGCGATGCTAGTAGGTGACAGAAGCATAGAGGAACAAGTCGGGTGCATGTAGCGGGCGGCACCAACACAGAGGAACAGGGCAGGTACAGGTAAGAGAGGGCGTGGACGCAGAGGAACATCTGGAGCGAGTAATGTTGGAGAAGTCTGCACAAACACGGACAGTGTCAGTGCATGAGTAGAGGGCATAAACGTGAAGAGACGGGTTGAATGCATGTAGAAGAGGACATGGACGTGAAGGAACAAGGCGAGTGCATGTGGGAGAGGGCATGGACATGACGCGACAAGGCGAGTGCATGTGGAAGAGGACATGGACGTGAAGAGACGAGGCGAGTGCATATGGGGGAGGGCATGGACGTGAAGGGACAAGGCGAGTGCATGTGGAAGAGGACATGGACGTCAAGAGACGAGGCGAGTGCATATGGGGGAGGGCATGGACGTGAAGGGACAAGGCGAGTGCATGTGGGGGAGGGCATGGACGTGAAGGGACAGGATGGATACATATATAGGAGAGGGCATGGACATGACGGGACAAGGTGAGTGCATAAATGTCCTCAGTTGGGTTGTGTTTATGTCCTCAGTTGGGTCGTGTTTATGTCCTCAGTTGGGTCGTGTTTATGAATGTCCTCAGTTGGGTTGTGTTTAATGTCCTCAGTTGGGTTGTGTTTATGAATGTCCTCAGTTGGGCTGTGTTTAATGTCCTCAGTTGGGTTGTGTTTAATGTCCTCACTTGGGCTGTGTTTAATGTCCTCAGTTGGCTTGTGTTTAAAGTCCTCAGTTGGGTTGTGTTTAATGTCCTCACTTGGGCTGTGTTTAATGTCCTCAGTTGGCTTGTGTTTAAAGTCCTCAGTTGGGCTGTGTTTAAGGTCCTCAGTTGGGTTGTGTTTAATGTCCTCAGTTGGGTTGTGTTTAAGGTCCTCAGTTGGGTTGGGTTTAATGTCCTCAGTTGGGTTGTGTTTAAGGTTCTCAGTTGGGTTGTGTTTAATGTCCTCAGTTGGGTTGTGTTTAAGGTCCTCAGTTGGGTTGTGTTTAAGGTCCTCAGTTGGGTTGTGTTTAATGTCCTCAGTTGGGTTGTGTTTAAGGTCCTCAGTTGGGTTGTGTTTATGAATGTCCTCACTTGGGCTGTGTGTATAAATGTCCTCAGTTAGAGTGTAAAATTTCAAACCAGAAAATATTGACTTTTCGAAAATACTGAATGAACGGATTGTTTTTAATTTCCGATATGAGTTTAAAACTAATTTTTTATGGCTGTATGTGCTGCAGAAATGGTGGTCCTCACTTGGCAAGTGAAAAATCATGGTCCTCAGTTGGCAGGTTATACGAGTATGTGTGTGTAGGTGTGTGTGTGTGTGTGTGTGTGTGTGTGCAAACGTTTACTCATATGAAAACTATGTAATGAATGGATGCTCTAGTAGTATTATCTCCTTAACCGAGGCTGGCCCACGGAAAGATACTAGGCATATTATGTTGTGATGCTTCCAGTACTTTGTGTGTTCAAGTCGAGACTCTGTTGTATTGATTACAGACCGCCGGATTTTCCAGTACTCCTATTGCGCGGCAACATTCATAACCCGCCAGTCCCTATTTCACCCGCCGTTACATTCGCTGTTTATGACACGTTTGGTCAACCATAGACGGGCCACAATGATGACGCGTTTGGTGTATCGAACAACCTTAAATGTCAAAAATATCTGAACAATTCGAGATGTGCTAAATATGCTCCAGTACTACTGGGGGCATAGGGAGACAGGCTACATATTGTGTGTGGCGATTTTGCCCAAAGATCGCGGCAGGTGATTCTCTCTAAATACGCTTGTTTTTGGCCTTGTTTTGGACGCTTCTGTTCGGAGCACGTGCGCTACTTGGCAACGCCCTCTAACTCTCTCGCCCAGTATGCTGTAAAAATGGTCTTACGTCACTTCCCTCGTTGTTCCCAGAGCTGAACAAGGCGAGAGAACGACGGAGGGCTCGGCCATGAGCCCTACGTCCTCACTCGGCTAAGGCCCGCGAGGGCCCTGGGGACAATATCCATAGGGGGCCCAGGTGGGGAAGACCTTGATGACTCGGGGGTGTACGCCCTCAGGATCACCGGTCTCCCACCTAGGTTGGTACAACACAGGCTCTGGCAGACCATCGGGCTGTCCGGGGTTCCAATCCCCCGTGGCGGACCGCAGCGAGCCGGCCTTGCAGTTAACACCACGGTGATGATCGTGTATCTGAGTGGTGTCTGCATGACTGGGCTCGCAGGGCGGGATGCTCCTGGTTAACGTTCCGTAGTAAATACTGCACATGCAGTGACCCTCGGTGAGCGGACTATCTGCGAGGATCTGAGGATAGCGGGTGCACATCCACCGTGACCCACGGTGAGCGGCTTATCCACGAATATCCGGGATAGTGGACGACGTCAAACTTTACATGTGTATGAACTAACAATATTTTTCAAATGAAAAAGCAATCCGTGCTTCGTGCCAAATAGTTCATTTTTCAAAGACGTGTCGTAACTGACAGTCTGCAATTGAATTTGTCAACATTCTCAATAGGCCTATGGTACCTGTCACCCAGCGATGGGGTGGCTATTTTCGTCTACAGCTCTGTAGGGACATTTAGTGCATTAGACAATGGCGACACGAAAAACTGCATACAGTGATTGCATACATGATCATATCCATCTTGGTGATAAAGTATATGACACCAATGTGAGAATGAAACTTCAATAAAGAAAAAGCGCATCATGGTGAAACCAAAAGTCCTAGCAACGTTATTCTGTCCACATCACCACATACCAGGTATTTCAAATATTATTCCCCGATATCATGTGATCTATACTTGGTATTCTGAATTCATCAACCACAATAAAACATATTATAGGGCCCATATTCAATTATGGTTATATCCCGCCAATGATCGCCTCTGACATGGAGTCATCTAGATTCAGGCGGAATCTTTAACTGACACTATGGTCCATGGTGCCTGTGATGCCCCGGATCGTGGGCCGGACCCGGGTGGCCTCGCTGGACCAGCGCACTCAGGCTGCAACTTCGGGGAAGAGCCAGTCTTCTGGAACGGCTCCAGAGACAGTGCAGCCCCTTGCTCACAAGGCGTGTCCTCTGCTGTGGCCCGTCCTTCTCGACTGACTGTGACACTGCCTCCACTAGTGTCAGCAATGCTCATGGCAACTCAGAAGCCACCGCGTCTGCAAACACAGCGTCCAGTGCCAGACTCAAGGTCCTTGCTGCTGCTCCGTTCGCTGAAGTTGCTCCTATATAACTGCCACCTCTTACCAGGTCGGCGTTTGTCTCCTCTCTGTTCTCAGAAGGTGGGTCTGTGGGGTGGCAATGCACAGCCGCGCTGGACCTGGAGCCTCTGAATCCAGTTGAGGAGATAGTCAGGCAGTATGGCTTGGACACTGCTTGGGTCTACGAGACTTTCAGCAAGTCCGTAGGTCAGGAGGTGGACCATCGACGAGATGGCCAGGAGCGGGTACCGCTTGGTGCAGGGCTGGCCAACCTGCCGGTCCCCCGGGCCCTTCAGGACCTAAGGGTGTCAGGAACTGGAGCTCTGACGTGCGTGAGAGGGGAGTACCCCTCAGGTCACCCCCTGGCACAGCTTGGAGAGCTATTAGACTGTTGCTGAAGCCTATGAGCAGCAGGCGTATCATGAAGGAATGGCTGATGCTAGAGAGGCAGCGGAGTCACGGTCGACTCCCATCCCTGACGATGTGCAGGAGGAACTGCAGTGGTTTTGTGCTGGGAATGAGGATCTCAGGCATTGTCTTTGCAATGCTTAGCTGGCTCAGGCTCAAGGGCATGAGGGTGTTGATGACTCCGGTCATCCACCCTCAACCAGATCGCTCCGGACTGCTTTGACGCACCACTGGAGGTTGTGCTGTACCCCATCTTGGTCCGGAAATGGGGCAAGCTTGTCAGGGAACACAGCGTGGTTGATAGAGTGAAGATGATCTCTGTGATTGCGCCGCTGAATGCTGGAAGTCTCCCCTCCATCCAGGAAGCCCCGACTAGGCCTCTGTGGCTGCCAGGGTTGCAGTTACCACCCCCGCTGCGGGAGCCAGGGCTCCTTCCCACCTCCGAGGCTATGTCTTCCTCCCTCGTTGAGAGAGCCGGAGTCCCCGGGAAGAAGGACCACCAGCCGATAAAGGAAGGCTAGTGAGGCTGACTGGTCACGCTCCGTAGGGCCGCAGTGACAATGCCGAGTCGCTTCTTGCAGCTCTTGCAGAGTCGCTTCCTTGCACGGATATTCTCGGATCTGCTGGCGCCAGTCGGCAAGGGCAACCGGCAACACTTTTTAGAAGTACCTCATTTTCCATTACTGGTTTGTCATTTTATAAAATTTCTAGAATTAAAAGGTTAATTGAATTCCAAGCACTCGGCACACCTTCCCTTTCAGTGGATGACCTTCACAGGTCATCATCCATTCCGGAATTCCTCGCTCAAAATTTTAGCTTGCTTATAATGGGCTCAGTTAAATTTCTGGAGCATTACAGTGTAGTCCATAAGTTTTGGGGTTAGTCCCTATTCTTCCAAAACAGACCCTTAAGGTCTGGTCGTTTTGCATCGCGACTTTGGATTCCGCTCATCTTGCTTCTTTCTGGTTACTATAACGATGTATTTCTGAATTGTGTATTGGTCCGGATCCCGTCTGGTGGACTATCGTACCTGGTTTTAGTTATGTAATTACGGCAGCCGCTGTGACAGTGCGGCAGTGCGGTAGTGCATAGCGCTTGTGCCCTAGGTAGCGTGATCCAAGCCTGCATGCCGTAAATCTGTGGCAAACTGTTTGATACGTTGGAGTTCTCCCTACACCATCGCAACTTTTCTAGAAATAGCCCACGTGTTAAATGGCCACTCCATTTGGTGCAATTGGAATATCTATTTCACTCAGCAGCACACACATGGACGAAAGCATAACACATTCTCTAGAGAAAATTAAAATTATAGTCGGAATAATATGATGAAATATTTTTTCGACTTTTATATATTATTTCTTTTTCAAATGAATATCTAGTTTTCCACGTACGGCTAGGAGTTGATGAAACAACAAAAAGAATTCGCGTCCGTTTTGTATTACTTCGCCTCGTTATTCGGTCCCTCGGTTTTGCAATACTAAAATGGCCTCAATCGGACACCATACTATGACAGTCCCGAGCACGTACATTGTTTACATGATACTAGCCTCATGAATATTGGAACCGTAAACTGGTGTATTTTGCTTTTAGGCTGTGAGTTACGCTCTTAGCAACCATGTGTAGCGTTATGACGTGGTGTGCGCGAGTAGTGCAATGTTATGAGCATCATTATGCATCCGTATGTGTACTTATGCAATACGTATGTAGCAGAAGTTCCAAATTCAAATATTCTAGTGTAAATTGTTAATTTCAATACATAGGCTTTAATCAATCCGATTGATAGATGGTATTTATAGTGTTGAATAATATTGTGAAATATCAACCACTATGATTGTATTAAAGCCTAAGTATGGTCTCAGAACTCATTTCTAACACACGAAAGAGGACATCGCACTGACCATTGTGTTTTTACGGCATGTCATTATCATAATTAGTTCCAAAGTTATGAGAATTTTTATCACAATTTTTAACAAAAAATTGACATCTATTTTATGTATTATAATGAGCATTCATGACGTCACAACATGACGTCACAACGTCACAACGGGAACACATTTAAATTAGCTACATGAAAGTCTTGAAATCAAATATTTGATTAAAGATAGCAGTTTAATTCAATATTTTCAATGTTTAACATGAAATATAAGCAGTATTTAGTTATCTTAATCGGTTACCATGGTAACCATTCTTTTGATAAAGCCCATAGCAACCATGGTAGGGGCCTGTTTGTCATTAACATTCTATTATGTTGCTCAAGAAAGTGAAAATAAGTGAAAATATCAAATATCTTCATTTATTTATCTCATACAAAGCTTTTAAAACCCAATTTTGCTTTTAGGCTGTGAGTTACGCTCTTAGCAACCATGTGTAGCGTTATGACGTGGTGTGCGCGAGTAGTGACACCACGGTTATGATGCTGCAGTGTGAGCGGTGTAACGGGTTTGAACCCTTCTGTGACGTCTTGATGAACCGGTTTTCTAGGGAGGTGGGTGAGTTGTTGTTTAACCGGAGCTGAAACGGTAAAACTCCGGAAAACTGCTACTGCTGTACGGTTGAACTCCGGCTAGAAGTCTCTAAGGTTGGTAGCGTGGTCTGGAATGGACCTCTTAACCGTTGCCCGACTGCTAATCTGCAACTGCACCTGTAAAGTAAGGATCCGGAGGCGTTTCCGTCTCCGGGTACTGCAACTGCTCCGTCGGGAAACCGCTTTACTGCAACAGCTCCGTCGTTTTCCGTCTTACTGCAAACTGCGACTGCGCCTGGAATAAAGAATCCGGGAACGTTGCCGTTTCCGAATACTGCAACCGCTCTGCCAGGTTCCGCCGCACTGCAATCTGCTCCGGTTGGCTCCGCCTCACCGCAACCTGCGACTGCACCTGAAATGGAGTATCTCGGAAGTGTTCCCACTTCCGGTTACCGCAACCGCTCCGTCAGGTACTGCCTCTGCAACTCCGTCGTCCGGTACCGCCTCTGCAACTGCTTCGTCGTTCCCGTCTCTGCAACTGCTCCGTCCGATACCGCCTCCGTAGTTGCTCCGTTGAATTCCACCTCCGTCTCCGTCTCCGTCTCCTTCCTCGGTGATCTGGGTTCTTGGATCACCCTAAGACGTCGTTACAACTTGGTCTTAACCGACTGTAGTCTTATCTCCCTTTACTCCGTATAACTGTCTTTTCCGGGAAACTAACTTTATTATAACTTCCAGTTCCCTAACGAACACGGAAAAACAACTCGGTTGAAGTTTTCATGTTTATTTTCCAAGTTCACAGTCGGAAGACTTAACTGCTATCATCTGGATGACTCTATCCGGAACAAGGGAGTACTCTGCTATGGGAGAAGGGGTCTGCACAGGTCGACGTCAGGACACCAACTCCGCCGTCCGCTGTGAAGCGGGGGCTTTTATAGACCTGAGACCCATGTCACGTGACCAACCTATTGTGACGTCATAGTCCGCCAAAACACTGATATTTTCCGGATTTCTAAAAACACTCTAGAACCAATCAGTGGCTGACACGTCACCTTTTAAACCGAAAACGAGGCTGATCACATGACCTTCCGGAAATAACGTCATTACGTTTTTGTACTCCATTGTTCCGGCTCCGTGTCCGGTTCCGTCTCCGTCTCCGGATCCGTCTCCGGCTTTACCGACATCATAAATTACTAAGTTGCGAGACGGAAAACCTTTAAAACATTAACAATACGGAACCGTATGAACCTTTAAACACATATACACCCTAATAAACGGTTATTTAACCATAATATCACAAAATACTAACATAATTACCTAGGGGAAACCTTTGGGTACGCCCCAAAACCGTTACACTCCCCCTTCCTTAGACTCTGTTCGTCCCGAACAGAACAATATCACATATATACAAATTGTCAACCGTTAAACTGTCCGTAAAATCAAACACAACTTGTCTCCGTGATCCGGGTACTGGTATCTCTTAACTAGTTTACCGTCACTGTACCCGGATATCTTGCTTGTTCCGTTTCCCACTTTTTAACTCTTAATTATACTAGAATCCGGGAAACGGTTCTTCTTTCTTCTCCTTGCGCCGACTTGACTTGCGACGACTTGCGACGACTTGCGACGACTACTGCCCACCAGTATCACGGCGCGAACTGCTCCCCGACGGCGGACGCGGTGGAAAGGTCTGTGGTACCAACGGTCGTCCGAAGCTTGTTCCTCTGGCATCAACCGGGAGAAGATCCGGATCATGGAGGCTCCACTGGGGCGGGACGTAGAACCCATTCCTGAGGCGTTCGTCTCGGATGGACCAATCTGGAATCCGGACGATCTGACGGGTCGGGACGAGACCGAACGGTGACTCTCTCTGCTCCATGATCTCCACGTAGACGCCGGAGTCTCTCATCTCGGCTGGCCCCCACTGCTCCGGTCCCCAACGTACTGCATAGTATCTGGCGTGCTCCGGGACTGCGGGCGCAAAGACGGAAGCGCTCCGTCCCCCAATATTCACCGGGAAACAATGTGACGGACACGGTTGAGTTGAAGGACCGCCAAACGGGTAGAATGTGTAGGGTGGACTCTGGGTTGGTGCTCGGACTTGGCTCCTTCCGGACCGCTCACTGGAAGACTGTCGAGGCCGGGTCTCCACCGGAGACAGGATTCCGGGTGTAGCTCTGGCTTGGTCTACCAGGATACTCCTCCGGGCTCTCTGCACGTCTGCATGGCTTCGTTCAGACGCGGAAGATTCCATTCCGTCATCCCTAGCCGCTGAACTGGTTCTGCTTCCAGCTACTGCTTGAATGGTAGCCGGCAAAGTTCGCTCCGTGGATCCTCGGGTCTCCGTCTCACTGCCAGTTCTGCTCCGGGTTCCGCCTTCCGTTTTGGTCTCCGGTCTGCCTCCTGATCTGCCAATGGGTCTGCTGTCCGCTCGGCTATCTGCTCTGCTATCGGCTCGGCCGCTGGATCTGCTTTCTGCTCCGCCTCCGGGCCGGACAATCACGCTGCTCACTGCTCTGCCACTGCTAGTTGTTCTCGGAGGTGGACTCCGGAAAAGGTCTTCCTCATCGTCTCTGCTCTGCATTTCCGCAATGTCCGCCACTCCCACTTCTGCCGTTGCTCCGCTGGAACCTTCCTCCAACAGCCGGAACTTGTAGTCATACACCCCCTTGCCTTTTCCCTTGACGCTGCCTCCGGAAGACTTGGGTGGGGTGTGTCGTTTCTCCTCTCGACCACGTTCTCCGCCTCGGTCCTTGGCTCGCTCCGGGCTCTCCTTCCTATATTCTCGGCGTTGATGGCGTCCGGATTTATCCGGCGAACGGCTGCGACTCCGCTTCTTTCCGCGGTCTCGATCTGCTCCGGTACCTCGAGATGGGTCAGGGCTGTTTTTCCGGGAGGTGTTCCGGGAAGAACTCCGGGTCACAGGCGGCTTAACCGGCTTCGGGTCTCCTGGTTCCTGCAACTCGTCTTCACTTGCCATGATTTTCAGCTCCGCTTCCTCTTCCGAACTGCTCTCCGCCTCCGTGGACGAAACGTCGGCTGCTAGTGTGGCCACCGACTGGGTACCGGAACGGTACCGGGTCCGGGACGAAACCGAACCTCCCGACTCCGACTCCGTATCCGACAACTGGTCAAGCCGTGTTACCGGCTTCTTGCTTTTCCGTGGGGTCATCTTGGACCGGAGGCTTTTCTCCTCAAACTGCTCTCTGCCCACCCTCAGTCGAATCGGGTTTGCGTCCATTGCGTGCCGGGACTGCAGATGCTTCTGTGTTCCCTCTTTCCGTCTGCTCCAATGGTCACACTGCGGACAGGCGAAGACGGTGACTTCACTTGTGTGCTGCTCCGTGACATGCCGGAGCAACGTGTGCTTGCTCTTGAACTCTAGGTTGCAGTCTCCACACCGGTGAGGGCGGGGCTTGCGGGGTGTTGTCTTTACTTTCGGCATTCTGATTCTCTGCTTTGTATCGATGTTGACTCAGCTACAGCAAACTGCCTTCTGCATCCGGTAACAGCTAACTGCCCCTTTTATAGTCTCTGGAAGTCACGTGACTGGCTTATCTGCTTGATGATTGGTTGCTCAGCAAACTGCAACTCCTCCTGGTGGTCTTCTTGGATAAATAATATTTTTTTTTTTTTTTTTTTTTTTTTTTTTTTTTTTTTCCGTGTTGTTGCTGCTAACTGCCACCGCTTCTTCCGTCTCCGCCAAACTGCCAACCGCCTCCGTCAACCGCTATACTGCCAACCGCCTCCGTCTACTTTCACACTGCCTTCGCTTCCGTCCAGGAGTCCTCATCTGCCGTCTCATACTCCGACTCATCCGTCTCCGGCTCCGAAGTGGGAGAAGGTGGTCTATATTCCCACACCCGGATCTCTGCCTCCCAGTCTTCCACCGGCTGATCTTCCTCTTCGGGTTTCTCCCAATCGTCTGCTTGATCCGGCATAACTGCTCTGACCGCCTCTGCAATCAGCTCCATCTCCCGATCCCAGCTTTCCGGAGGAGCGTCGTCGGCGGCCCGGAGACAGCCCTGTGGATCCGGAACCCATTCCGGGAGATCTAACTGCTCCGGTTGTCCGATGGGGGCGGCTGCTCCGGCATCCCAGTCCGGGCCAAACGGAAGCTGGTCCGCATAAGTTTCCGGAACTGTATTCTCCCTTGGTGACCGGGTGCAGAATCGCCGGAAGCGCCTATGCCGGGACTGCGTTGCTGTTCCCCGCCAGGCCGAATCAAAGGTTCCCACATGGTGGAGGGTGGCCTCGTCCTGAGGAGGACGGTTCCCGGAAGGGTACTTCCACCCGTGCATCTCCCGGAGATGCCTCCTAAGGTCGTTCGCCCGGTTGCCATAGAAGGCACACAAACAGCAATGAAATCTCTGGGCTGGGCACACATGCCGTCTCCGGTCCCTCGCACTCTCAAACATCCGGTCACACCGCTTACACAGCCGGCTATAATCCAGTGGCAGCCGGCTATAATCCAGTGGCTGCGGGGTTGCCCAATCTCTGCTCCGGCCGCGATCTTGTCTATCAAGGAACGCCGAGTAGGCCATTCCGGAAGGCCGGGAAACTGAAATTGTCGATCTACTGCACTGCTTTTACTGCACCGCTTCTGCACCGCTTCTCCGGACTGGTGGTCTTCCGGGAAACACTTAGTCGTTTTTCACTGCAAAATCTGTTGCTACCGGAAAATGCTGGACTTGATTCGATTCCGCCAACCTTTGTCTGCGATGTGCACAGCTCGAGGTCTGCTCTCCAACTGCTGTCAGAGCCCGATTTCAAGGCCCTTATATACCCTTTCTGCTCACGTGATTTGAAAAGCTCCATGCTGATTGGCTGCCTCAGGAGTGACGTCACAATTATGCAAAAACTCAACCGTTAACCGAGAGGTGTCCGTCTCCGGCTCAACCGGCTTCTCCGGGTTTTTTCCGGCTCCCTTTCAACTGCTTCTCCGAGCGAAGTATCTGCAATTTTGAAGTATCTCTGCCATCAGGAGGGTTGAAAAGAGTCTCAGCCAGTTGAATCTGCCTCTCAGACGAACATCTAGACTGCAAGTTGGGCGTTTCCGCCATCTGTACTGCTTCGTCAACTGCATATCTGCTCATTGGTATTACTGCTTGTCGACACTGGAAACTGCATACATTCTTGTCCAGAAGGAGGGCCCTTCCTATCTGGAATGATGTTTCACCGCTTCTGTCGATCTGCAGCCGGTTTGCTGTCTCTGCTAAGTGGAAACTCCGGTTGGATGACTACAGCCGGAAAACTTTTCCGTCTTAATTCTCTGAATACGGAAGACGTGTAGCTGCTTCTCTGGAGATACTAGACCGCTAACCCAGGTTCTTCTGGACCCCTGGCCGCTACCCTGGACTGGTTGACTATGCGCTCAAACCAGTCAGAACCTCAAGGATGTCTCTATCCGGTCTCTGCACCGCTTTCCGCTCTGCTTCCTTTCTCCGCCCTGTTTCCGGAACCAGCACTTGCTCGCTGCTTCGACTTCTTGCGGTCGCTCTCTGCCGGAACTCAACGTTTTACCAGGGTCTCAGCTATCTCCTTCTCCTGCTCTACAGCTCACTCCGTCTTCTAATATTTCTGCGTCCTCTGCGGCTTTACTCCGAGTCCGTATCCGACTCAGAGACCGTCGGTTCCGTCTCCGGAACACTACTCTGCTTCGGCGGCTCCGTCTGCCTCCAGGAATCCGCCATTCTCCGCTTCATCCATCTCGGATGCTTGACGCCATTATACGGTTTCAGCAAATCGAAGTGAACCACCTTCTGTCGAGTTTCACTCTCTGCAATCTCGTAGGTCACGTCGGTAAATCTGCTCAGCACTAGCTTTGGACCGCTCCACTTCCTCTGCAACTTGGGAGCTTTGCCCTTCTTCCGTGTTTTGACCGCCATCCACACTCGGTCTCCTGGCTGGAACTGATTGTTGACCTTCCTCCGGTCGTACAGCTTCTTCTGCCGTTCCATTTCTCTGCCAGATTTCGCTCGAACCGCCTTGTATACCGCCTCTAGTCGCTCCCGGAGCTGACTGCCATACTCTGTTACTTCTGCCGTTGATTCTCCCGGCGGTCTGCCAATCAGTAACTCTACCGGAGTGTTGACTTCTCTGCCCAGCATCAGCAAGTTGGGACTCTGCCCGGTTGTCTCCTGCGGGGTACTCCGGTAAGCTGCCATCGCCAACGGAACTAGCTGATCCCAGTTGGTCTGCCGCTCGCTTACGTACAGGCTCAAGATCTGCTGCAGCGTCCGGTTGAATCGCTCGATGAAACCGTCCGACTGAGGTCGGAAAGCGGTCGTCCGTGTCTTGTGAATCCCCAGGATTCTGCAAACATTTCTCAGCAAGTCGGACTCGAAATTTCTGCCTTGGTCGGTGTGTATCTCCATCGGGATACCGTACCGCGCTGCAAACTGGTTGACGAATATGTCCGCAACCGTCACCGCTTCTTGATTCGGCATCGGGTAAGCCTCTACCCACTTGGTGAAGTAATCGCCGATTACTAAGATGTACCGGTTCCCCCGGGTGGATTTAGGTAACGGACCCATCACGTCCATTGCCACCCTCTCCATGGGCGCTCCAACCCGGTATTTCTGCATCGGAGATCGTTTCAAGTTCTGCATACTTCTTGACGCACATTCGTCACAGCTCAGCACCCACTGCTTTATGTCCCGCATCATAGCCGGCCAGAAATACCGCCTCCGAATGCTAGCCGCCATCCTTCTGCTTCCGAGGTGTCCTCCCGTCCGGCTCTGGTGGGCCAGACGGAAAATCTCCTGTCTCAGCTCCTTCGGGGTTATTAACTGCATTCGGCTGGTTCCTTCTGCCGTTCTCCATTTCCGGTAGACTACTCCGTCGACTTTCAGCAAGGTCTTCCGCATCCCGTACAGCACTTTCTCCTCGCTGCTCATGCTGGAAAAGTCTGCACTGCCAGCTGTACCGCTCCCGTCGATCAGCGACGTCACCAGTGAGTACCAAGGTTCTGCTTGCTGCATTCTCCGCAAATCATCTGGTCGATATTTCTGCCCCAGCACAGTATCCTGGTCCGCATTTTCCGCCAGCCTAATCTGCTCTGCAACCGCATCCGCTTTTCCTGGAACTGCCTTCTCCGTCACCGCAACCGCAACCGGCTTCCGGGACGCTGCTTTCTCCGTCACCGCAACCGCAACCGGCTTCCGGGACACTGCTTTCTCCGTCACCGCAACCGCAACCGGCTTCCGGGACACTGCTTTCTCCGTCACCGCAACCGCCACCGGCCTTCCGGGAACAGCTTTCTTTGCCACCGCAACCGCAACCGGCTTCCGGGACGCTGCTTTCTCCGTCACCGCAACCGCAACCGGCTTCCGGGACGCTGCTTTCTCCGTCACCGCAACCGCAACCGGCTTCCGGGACACTGCTTTCTCCGTCACCGCAACCGCAACCGGCTTCCGGGACACTGCTTTCTCCGTCACCGCAACCGCCACCGGCCTTCCGGGAACAGCTTTCTCCGCATCCGCCTTCCCTGCAACCGCCACCGGCCTTCCGGGAACAGCTTTCTCCGCCACCGCAACCGCCTTGGATTCTGCTTTTACCGGAGACTCCTCTTCTGCCAGCTCTGCTTCTCCGGCTGATTTCCGCGACCGCCTCCGGCGTCCCCCCTTCCTTGGTTCGGGCTCTGGAGTTTCACTGCTCCGGGTCTGCCGGACAATCCGGACAATCCATCGTTGCTGCTGCCGTTTCTGCTGCTGCTGCGGTGGTTGCCGCCATTGCTGCTGTGGTCTCGGGAGCCTGCAATCTCGGGCGAAATGCCCCCTCCTGCCGCAGTTAAAACACTCCAGATCTGCTCTTGGTCGGCGCTGCTGTTTCCGCGACTGACTCCGACGACCTCCCTTCCTTGGCTTGGGCTGTGGAATTCCACTACTTCGGGTCTGTCGGACAATCCGGGCAATCCGCTGTTGCTGCTGCTGTCTCTGCTGCTGCTGCAGTGGTTGCTGCTGTTGCTGCTGCTGCTGCTGGGGTTGCCGCCTTTGCTGCTGTTGTCTCGGCAATCTGCAGTCTCGGGCAATATGCCCTTTCCGACCACAGTTAAAGCATTCTAAATCCGCTCGGGAACTGCGCTGCTGCTGCTGCCTGCTAACCGCTTCTTTGACCTGAGTCATCAGATCCGCCAACTGCTGCTGAGTCTGCTCGGCTTGCTTCCGCAATTCGTTCACCTGCTGGCTCCATTCCCGCTCCGCGTTCAGCTGTATCGTCCGGTGCCGCTCTGCCGTCCTACTGCTATCAGTCTTCATAATGCTTTCATACTCGGTGGCGAAAGCCAGAGCCTGCGACAGCGTTTCCGGGTGGCTTTTCAATACCGACAACCGCATATCTCGGTTAGTCAGACTGTTGCAGAAATGCATCTTCATGAGCACTTCTGTTGTTGCCGGATCTGCTTTTGGGTAAGCTAGCCGCGTCTTGCTCCGTATGTCTCTGGCCAGCTCGGACAGCTCCTCCTCCGGCTGCAATTTCCGTGTCTGCAATTCCGCCTGGAAAACAAATGTTTTCTCCCCCGGACAAAACTGCTGTTTTAATGCCGCCACAACCGTATCAAAGCTGCGTCTCTGCTCCGCGGACAGATCCAGTAGTATGCTGCGGGCGTTACCCCTCAAACTGACACATAAGTTCAGCGCCTTTTCCTCTGCTGTCCAACGGTAGTACCGAGCGTATTCAAGGAGGTGAGCCTCATACTCCGGCCACGGATCAGTTCCGTCGTACGTCATTAATCTGGCTACTCCTGCCCTTGGTGCTGGTTGTTGTACTGCTTCTGCCTGCTGCTGCTTTCCGGTTACTGCCAGGTGCTGCTGAAACACCTCCATTTGGGTCGCCAATAATCTGGTCAGGTTGTCGACTAAATTCTCTCCGCCTTCCGGTTCCGCATCCGGTTCCCGATCGCCAGCCTGGTCCGGAAAGTTAACTTCCGCCTCTGCTAACTGCTCTGCAGGCTGTTCTCCTTGAGGAACCCGGAGGGGCTCGTCTGCAACTGCTTTCTGCATTTCCGGCTGCAACAGCTTCCGCTCGGCAGGACGAACCGCTTCCTTTTCCGCAACCGGCATCTGCAACGGCTCAGCTCCTACTGCTCCTACAGGCTGCTCCGTGTCCGACACGGCTGCCTTCAGCTGCTGTTCCGCCAATTTGCCCCGTCTAGTAGTCATACTGCAGATGATCCCACCGCTGCCACCAAAAAGTTGTAACGGGTTTGAACCCTTCTGTGACGTCTTGATGAACCGGTTTTCTAGGGAGGTGGGTGAGTTGTTGTTTAACCGGAGCTGAAACGGTAAAACTCCGGAAAACTGCTACTGCTGTACGGTTGAACTCCGGCTAGAAGTCTCTAAGGTTGGTAGCGTGGTCTGGAATGGACCTCTTAACCGTTGCCCGACTGCTAATCTGCAACTGCACCTGTAAAGTAAGGATCCGGAGGCGTTTCCGTCTCCGGGTACTGCAACTGCTCCGTCGGGAAACCGCTTTACTGCAACAGCTCCGTCGTTTTCCGTCTTACTGCAAACTGCGACTGCGCCTGGAATAAAGAATCCGGGAACGTTGCCGTTTCCGAATACTGCAACCGCTCTGCCAGGTTCCGCCGCACTGCAATCTGCTCCGGTTGGCTCCGCCTCACCGCAACCTGCGACTGCACCTGAAATGGAGTATCTCGGAAGTGTTCCCACTTCCGGTTACCGCAACCGCTCCGTCAGGTACTGCCTCTGCAACTCCGTCGTCCGGTACCGCCTCTGCAACTGCTTCGTCGTTCCCGTCTCTGCAACTGCTCCGTCCGATACCGCCTCCGTAGTTGCTCCGTTGAATTCCACCTCCGTCTCCGTCTCCGTCTCCTTCCTCGGTGATCTGGGTTCTTGGATCACCCTAAGACGTCGTTACAACTTGGTCTTAACCGACTGTAGTCTTATCTCCCTTTACTCCGTATAACTGTCTTTTCCGGGAAACTAACTTTATTATAACTTCCAGTTCCCTAACGAACACGGAAAAACAACTCGGTTGAAGTTTTCATGTTTATTTTCCAAGTTCACAGTCGGAAGACTTAACTGCTATCATCTGGATGACTCTATCCGGAATAAGGGAGTACTCTGCTATGGGAGAAGGGGTCTGCACAGGTCGACGTCAGGACACCAACTCCGCCGTCCGCTGTGAAGCGGGGGCTTTTATAGACCTGAGACCCATGTCACGTGACCAACCTATTGTGACGTCATAGTCCGCCAAAACACTGATATTTTCCGGATTTCTAAAAACACTCTAGAACCAATCAGTGGCTGACACGTCACCTTTTAAACCGAAAACGAGGCTGATCACATGACCTTCCGGAAATAACGTCATTACGTTTTTGTACTCCATTGTTCCGGCTCCGTGTCCGGTTCCGTCTCCGTCTCCGGATCCGTCTCCGGCTTTACCGACATCATAAATTACTAAGTTGCGAGACGGAAAACCTTTAAAACATTAACAATACGGAACCGTATGAACCTTTAAACACATATACACCCTAATAAACGGTTATTTAACCATAATATCACAAAATACTAACATAATTACCTAGGGGAAACCTTTGGGTACGCCCCAAAACCGTTACAGCGGATTTATAAGACATTCGGTGACACTCCAGTAATGGGATATACCTCTTTATCGTGGGGTCGCCGAACCCTACATTGGTGCCTGACCTTTCGAACCACTGGGTTCTCTCGGCGTCGCTCCTGGGTCGGCCACACTGTTGACTCGCATCACCGCCATGTTGTGTGTGGGTCGATGTGGCCTTTTGACTCGCATCACCGCCATGTTGTGTGTGGGTCGATGTGGCCTGTGATGTGGCTCAACAGTGGGATATAGCTGACCTCGGGGACGAGGTCTCTCCGAAAGGGGAAAGCACTGTAGCGTTATGACGTGGTGTGCGCGAGTAGTGACACCAAGGTTATGATACTGCAGTGTGAGCGGATTTATCAGACATTCGGTGACACTCCAGTAATGGGGTATACCTCTTTATCGTGGGGTATCAAAGGAATGGTTGCTATGCTGGTGGACCACTCTACATAATCATGGTATAGATTTATATAGCTACATCTTCCAATAATATACATTTGTGATACCATTCAAATCAACGTCAGAATGACACTCTGAATCACTAATTAAAATCAATATCCCGGTGTGACGTCATGAATACTAATTATAATAGCTAATGAGGCAAAATATTACAGTGAAAATATGGCCCAAAGTTCCCACAAAAAGTTTAATATTTCGATCACTAAACAAGATAAATCGAATTTGTAAAAACCATTGTGTTTACTCCAATGTGTTCTTCAATATTAAATATAAAAGCCGAACATCTATTTTGACTTTACTTAGGCTATGTAATTTGGGCACCTTTACAGGCCAGAAGGAAGACGGCTCCATTTTGTACTATTTTGGTCTGCCCAACTTTTTTTCTAATTTCTAATTTGATTTGTGTAACAATGTGTTGTTAAGATTGGAAATATAAAGTCATCATTCATTCAACCATCTATAGGACATGTGAATGTTATCAATTTGTTATCCCACAGGAATTCTGTCATTTCATAACTACGATCTATCTGGGTCATGATGTGGCATACATGTATACGTCTAAGTATGAGGGACTCAAGGACTAAAAGATCAATACGTATACATGTAATACCATGACCATAAAAATGTAGGAAGATGGCTTGCCTGTCTATTTTTCCGACATTTATTTCGTTGTTGTCGATTTCCCAATGCGCGAGTGTAAACCGACAGGACAATATTAACACAAAAATATTCCAACAAAGTACGCAAAAAACGTCTGATAGTGTTATTGCGTGGCAAAGTTGAGGATCATTTACCGATATAGTACAAAAAACACAAATAAATGGACTCAATTGTTTTGCACGACAAGCTAGTATCATATATACAGTAGGTCTACCACGCCCGTTCAAAACATATTCATTATCAGCTATTTTTTGTCATTATATGGTCTGATATATAGCTTATGATAATTGCTTATCATGTAGCATCCGACGCTCAGCATGAGTTCAAACTTCATACAGTATTAGCCTGTGTCATATTATATTACTGATGTCAAGTTCAACACAACCCTGATTGATGAACTATCTTGCCCAAAACATCGTTCAGGATCGTCGGACCAATTCTAAATTTGTTTCAAATTAGCATAAAACCATATTTTCTCACCAAATTACATGGAAGTTTTAGAATCCTACCTCAAACCTGAAAACGTTCGCAAATGCTGAATTTTGGCCCCAAATGGGATCACGAAAATTCAAGCAAATTTTGAGATTCCATATGCTGAAGAAGAATGCACCGATTGTGAAGTTTTTGGATCAAAAGGACATACATATTTATTTTATTCAAACATGCTTCATCCTCCTCTCTAAGCACTGTACTGTAACGGGTTTGCACCCTTCTGTGACGTCTTGCTGAACCGGTTTTCTTGGGAGGTGGGTGAGTTGTTATTTAACCGGAGCTGAAACGGTAAAACTCCGGGAAACTGCTACTGCTGTACGGTTGAACTCCGGCTAGAAGGCTCTAAGGTTGGTAGCGTGGTCTGGAATGGACCTCTTAACCGTTGTCCGACTGCTAATCTGCAACTGCACCTGTAACGTAAGAATCCGGAGGCGTTTCCGTCTCCGGGTACTGCAACTGCTCCGTCGGGATACCGCTTTACTGCAACAGCTCTCTCGTTCTCCGCCTTACTGCAACTGCGACTGCACCTGGAATGAGAATCCGGGAACGTTGCCGTTTCCGAATACTGCAACCGCTCTGCCAGGTTCCGCCTCACTGCAAACTGCTCCAGTTGGCTCCGCCTCACCGCAACCTGCGACTGCACCTGAAATGGAGTATCTCGGAAGTGTTCTCACTTCCGATTACCGCAACCGCTCCGTCAGGTACTGCCTCTGCAACTCCGTCGTCCGGTACCGCCTCTGCAACTGCTTCGTCGTTCCCGTCTCTGCAACTGCTCCGTCCGATACCGCCTCCGTAGTTGCTCCGTTGAATTCCACCTCCGTCTCCGTCTCCTTCCTTGGTGATCTGGGTTCTTGGATCACCCTAAGACGTCGTTACAACTTGGTCTTAACCGACTGTGGTCTTATCTCCCTTTACTCCGTATTACTTTCTTTTCCGGTGAACTAACTTTATTATAAATTCCAGTTCCCTAACGAACACGGAAAAACAACTCGGTTGAAGTTTTCATGTTTATTTTCCAAGTGCACAGTCGGAAGACTTAACTGCTATCATCTGGATGACTCTATCCGGAACAAGGGAGTACTCTGCTATGGGAGAAGGGGTCTGCACAGGTCGACGTCAGGACACCAACTCCGCCGTCCGCTGTGAAGCGGGGGCTTTTATAGACCTGAGACCCACGTCACGTGACCAACCTATTGTGACGTCATAGTCCGCCAAAACACTGATATTTTCCGGATTTCTAAAAACACTCTAGAACCAATCAGTGGCTGACACGTCACCTTTTAAACCGAAAACGAGGCTGATCACATGACCTTCCGGAAATAACGTCATTACGTTTTTGTACTCCATTGTTCCGACTCCGTCTCCGGTTCCGGCTCCGTCTCCGGCTTTACCAACATCATAAATATACCAAGTTCCGAGACGGAAAACCTTCTAAACATTAACAATACGGAACCGTATGAACCTTTAAACACATATACATTTTAATAAACGGTTATTTAACCATAATATCACAAAACACTAACAGAATTACCTAGGGGAAACTTTTGGGTACGCCCCAAAACCGTTACAGTACAATTCGGATATCGAATATTGTGCCCCCCCCCCCCCCCCAAAAAAAAAAAAAATTGCAAAATTGATACCGCAAGCCCCTTGATCCCAAACGAAGTTATGTGTTTTCAGGCTTTGAGGGTTTGCGTTCAGCTCGCCTCTACGAGCTCTCAAATATTCTGCTACTAAATGCACACGTTAATCGAATATAAAGTATATGAATAGACCTACATAATACGTTGCAATCATGTAGTGCAATGATACAAATACATCCGACTACCTATTTGTCGTCAGATAACTATAGTAGGCCTATCAAATTCTCTGAAACAATAACCAGTTTCGGAAACTTTATGACCACAAGCATTTTCAATTGTTGTGTAACTGATTGCAATACAAATTCACTGCATAATAGTTAAACTTCTGCAGCCTAGACTCTAACAGAGTGGGCGTTTTTGAGCTAGATTAAACAACAGAAGCCATCCTGAATAGTTTCTGAAGCAGCATAGGACGATATTTTTTCCAGACAATGTACATGTACGTGCACTCATTATCTGTGTTTTCTCCATAATTGTCAGTGTCCATACTATGCACATAATGTATACAACATACATTATTTTCAGGAGCCATGCCATGAATTGGAATATATTTGCCAAACCCAAGATCAACTGTGCGACGAAATTTATTGGGTATTATGAAGCATAATTACAAAATCCACGACACTATACGATAATGCAATGGTACGCTATGAATAATAATAATAATAATAATAATAATAATAATAATAATAATAGTAATAATAATAATAATAATAATAATAATAATAATAATAAGTTTATTCAACACGTTATGATATGCAAAATGCAAAGAACTTAAACAATACATGTTTTCGAAAAGATGTTGGGAGTCACATATCCGAAGCTATCTTCCTCAGGCACCCTTGAAAGGAAAAAGATATTGTATGACGTCAGTATGACGTCAATGATGAAATATTACCCTTCATCAACGGGATAATGGGATTAAAATAATGAATGTGATAGCCTAGAAATGCAGTGGAGACTTTAATGCAGTGTACTCAGCCAGGCAATAGAGGGCGGGGATATCACAATTATCGATGATTTGCAGGGGGGTTTCGACTCGCAATAAATATATGTAAAATATATGTATACATGTAGTGGGACTAAGAACACACAACAGCGTGGGATACATAAACAGACGCCTTTTCCTTGTTAGGATAATATTTTTATCCTAAAAACTCGAGGAGGATGTAATAACCCAACATATACTATTGTGCTGTATCTGGACCACTGTTTATTGTCTAAAACATAGGCTGTCAAACTTAGAAGAAAACTTAGCCACGGCTTGATAGATACCAGGCCGAGAGTAACACGGCAATGATACACACAGTCAATGACGCAACAGATGTAGTCTGATCGACTGGCCTGATGAGAACTGTAACCTTGCTGTTGTGGTCTGAGAGGAAACAATAAAGTGGCTATCTATCACCGTGATAGCACACTGTTTTATCAGCGTACATTCACACTGGGGGATTCTTTATTCTTCTCTCTACCGTACAAAGTACAATAACATCTACGAAAGCAACAAGCTCATACAACAGGACAACATAACGCTTTGAAGGCTCGTGAAGTTATAGGATACATGTCTGTACAGGGAAATGACGAACGGAAGCAAACTTCATTTCAAGTGCAAAACGACGGACGAGGTGGATGAAACATAATTGAGAGACATTGGCAATGGCATGTGCTCGAAACCCTATGGTCTGGCCCGGGGGTGGCGGAGATCCCGGGTGTTGCCCCGGCGGTGCCAGGGACTATGCCGCGGACGTGTTGTGTATTAGGCGACTGCCGCTGGCGTCATACAAGCGGCTGACGCGGGCGTTGACGGCCCTGGACCGGCCATCGCTCGGGGGCGGTGACTACCAGGACCTCGGGACGGCTCTCCTGGACTGGACGGTGAAGGACGTCCGGCTGCTGGAAGTTCGGGAGACCGGGTACAGCTCGCAAATCCTGGCTGAGTGGCTGGAGCGAGCCCCACAAGCCACAGTCGGAAGTCTCAGGCGTATCCTCAGGGACATAGGCCGGCTCGACGTGGAACATGACGTGGCTGAGGTCGCTAGACAGGCTCGTAAAGGTCTGTCATCACTTGTATCAGAGTGTATATTAGCAGTCAATGTGTGTTTTAAGTATTTAAATAATCATTTAACGCCTGCACATTTAAAAAACCTTTTCTTTGATTCTCTCTAGATGACAGCCCTTTTCATCGCCAGCGGATGAGGGTTACACCTCCTAAAATACAAGTATTTCCAGAGGAGACACCATGTATGTGTGTCAGAATCTCAGAGATAGGTTCAGGCAGGCGCCAAGAGAGACGCTTTGCCGACCCCATGCTCACTCCCACCCAGGCCGTGACTAGGGCCGACGCCTCAGACCCAGTGGACGGTCCCAGTTTGGGCACGTTGGACGTCCGTCCGGCTTCAGAAGGCCTACCCTGGGATTGTGTCAGGATTGGTGACCCCGAACTCAGACAGACAATAGCAGACCTCAACATCGGCTACACGCATCGTGCATATGGTGAGTATTACCAAGTCAGGGAATCTATAAACAAGAAAATGCAGCTAACTGCGGGGGACGACATTAGAGCTCGAGCACATCATCAGCACCACGACAGTATATTATGATGAAAAACATAGGCCTACTTCATTCATATTCCTAATAAGTAAAAATTTATTTTGAATTCAATGTAACAGATAGATCTACGCCTACTAAAATGGTATTTCATTTTTTAAAAAAATAATAAAAAAAAATATTGAAAACCATGAGAAATATCTGCATCTGATATCATGATACATGTGCCTACTGGGCGAATTGAAAGGCCAGTTTAAAATAAAAATTCGCATCCCCGCATGGAACACCTTAATTGTCATGTGATACAATACGTCAAATTACGGTAAATTTAGCCGTGGCGTCGCAGACGTATCATCGTGTTTACTTCATCATAGCGCCAGAGAATGTCACACGCAAGATGATGTATGCATGCACGTATTGCTGCACAGAAAATTGTGTGTTCCATAATACGCGTCATTGGGGTAAAATTTGCTTTGCATTCTGGGAACGTCAATTTCCATCGGCTCCGCCATTTTGGACGTTTTTGGATAATTTGAGGATCTTACGTTATTTTCTCAATCCTAACACATCGATTTATGCATTATACATCTGTGGAATATTAAAAGTTTGCCATCAATTCGACAGATTATATGTCAAAGACGAAGAAAATCCTCATTTGGAGTAGGTGTCTGAAGGTTTACCTGCCAAAACGGGCGTCGATAGTTTGGCATGAAACCTCCATGAAAAAGTCAGCACATAGACATGTAGAGGGTTGGGGGCTTCGCCCCCAACGCTCTAATGTCAAAAAAAACAAAAGTTAACCAGTGCAGAAATGTTTTGCTACCAGGAAGATATATATAACTACATGTCATGGTCACGATTGGCCAAGTATCGGAATTACCACTACATGTACTCACTACAAAACTCTCAGGAACTTTTCCTCAACAATGACTCGTGCATTATTGCTTTCTACTTCCTATATACATGTAAGCATATTTCCAGTGTGCCAGTCTGTGACTGGCTGTCGATGACATCACCGGTCCATAAATCCCTGTTAATGTTTATCTGTGACAAGTCTGCACAGATGTTATAGCCTGGGTGATAATAGCTACGGATGGATTAACTCAGAGGGGATGCAATTTGAAATTCCTTTGTACAGAAATTTGGGGTCAAATATTCTATTCAGTTTGGTTTTAGGGGTAATTTCAACCCAGAATACTTTGCAAATGGGTACTGTTTGGTCATTTAAAGTTTAATGAAAACTGCCATATAGATTTTTTCTGATTTTGTTCTAGCTTAACAACAATCGGGTGTGCATGTTTTTACATGAATAAAAAAACTACATTATAGATGGATGTTCAAGCTCATCCGTGGGTAGTTGCGTGGAAATAATTTGCTCAATCACATTCACTCAGTACGAAGTTCAAAAGCTCTTTATCTCAAGAGGGGAAATGAGGGGATGTTATGTAGTAGTATATATTTAACTATAGCAATATATATTCAATGGTGCATTGACTATAAATTGGAGGATAAGATAAGGTCGTGATTAGATAACATCATTTATTGTTTTTGTTGTCATAGTACGTCGGGTTGATGATAGCTGCGTCAGTGTGATAACAGTCAGTGTAGATATCCCCAGTAATTAATTGTGATACAGCGTCATGTACTTGTTGTTACGATTGACAAAGGTTACAAAAAGTTACCTGAGTGTCAGACAATTGTTCAGCCCAGACAGGTCACTTAATGTAGATATTGACGTATTCAGGGGCGGATCCAGGATTTTAGAATGATAAAATGGGGGGGGGGGGGGGGGGGGTCTGGAGGTCTGGGGGGGGGTCTGGGGTCCGCCCGCTTTCATGTTGTGTGGTAGCTTTCCTCATAAACTCACTATATGATTCTGTTTCCAAACATATTTCGACATTATTATTTTTTGGGAGGGGAGGGCGGTACAGTGTTCGGCTGTAAATTAGGGGTTACTGTATTAGGTAAGTAGAGCAATGATTTCGATTTTTCCAATCCAACAAATTCTTAGATTTCCACACAATGCCATGAGATTGGAATCACAAGAGATATTATGAGTTCGAATCCTCGATTCAACATGATGTTATCGGTACATCCAGCCATTACCATGATTCACAACACTTTTCCGCATGTAAATTTCCACTGATCCGCGTGGTTTTCTCACAGTCCACCTACACTGCTACGCCAAGTGGAGACGTGACTATAGAGATGCAGTCAGCTTGCAATTTCACTGCTACTAAACCACTTCGTTTTAACCACTTGGTTTCACTGCTAATGAGTCACTTGGTTTTCACCAGCCCACCTAGCTGCTATTTCACTACTAATTGAAGCCACCTGGTTTTTTGCAGCCCGCCTGTTATTCTACTGCCAGCTGTTGGTCACAGCCCTAGTCGGGATCCTGAACACGGTCCACCAGCTGCTGCGCTCCACCTTCTACGACCCGATCGACTACAGCGCCTGGTCTCTCTTCTTCTTCGGCGTGTCTCTCGGCAAGGAGCTGTCTATGTACGTGCTTGTCTTCACACTGCCGTCCGCCGCCTGTACGCCGTACGCGACCGTACACGTCTACCTCTCCGCGCTGGTACTCACGCAGATCGTACAGGACAAGGCTGTGTCCGCGGCGGCCAAGCAGATGCGCCAGTACTTCATCCACATGCTCTGTCTCAACGGCATGGGCTCGGTCAGTATGCCATTGGAGCGACACTTTTTGATATTGCTGTGAACTTATTTAGTTTTCATTAGTTTGAAGAAAAAAAATTAGTTGACCCTATGACTTCTCGCTCATTGAAGTATGATTAGTAAACATCTTTGTAACAAACACACCATATTATATTTCATGTATACGTCCTCGAAGTCCATCTAATTGCCGCCCTATCACACTCTGTAGGACGATCTCCAGACTCACTGCCGCCAAGAGGCTGAACTCCGACAGAGGATAATCCAGCGCTACTTGCAAGGGTTCCTAGGCGTCCAGAGTGCGCTGCTGACCCTAGTCACTGTACAGGCGACCCCCATGGGCTGGCATGCCGTACACACGCCCATTTATCACTGGTGTATCCTCGCCTATGTGGGCAAAGTGGTCGTGTACGTTATCCATTACCGCTACACGGACGCTGATCTTCTGCACGGCCGATTTAAGATCGACGTAAAAGTACCCAACCAAAACAAGTCTGTCGTCCAGCACGTGTGACTGGACGTGGAACACTAGTGACCGAATTAATACAGGATTACGAGCGATCTAATGGTTACAGACCGAGTCAGGTGGAATCTGAATTCTAGCACGACATGTGACTAATTCAGGATGGCAACAGACGAGGTTACAGAGAACCTGGCAACAAGCACAATGGGATTTTGTAATCCAGATTTCAACTCTTTCAATGTTTACGGGCTAGGCCTGAACGATCCTGGATTCAGTACAACTTAACTGTGTAATCCAGGATTTCAACCAATTCACTGTTTATGGACCAGGCCCGAACAATCCTAGATCCTCCATGAAGACATCCATTGGATACAAGCTAGGCCTGAACGATGACATTGTCATGGTTTATCGTTTTGTTGAAAACGTTGCCACGATCAGGTTTCATTGCTGAAGACATTTGCATGGTTTTTAGGTTACCGGACCTATGGTCCGATAACCTATTGGCATGGCGTTGCGTCCGTCGTCTGTCGTCCGTCGTCCGTCGTCGTCCGTCGTCGTCCGTCGTCGTCGTCGTCGTCGTCCACATTTTTATCTTTTTTGTTTACGAGCGAATTCTTCTGAAATTTTGCACAAAAATACTTAAAAATAATTCAGGAAGGAGGTATTTTTTAGTTTTTTGATTTTCGCATTTTTTTCAAAATGGCGGCCGTTTTCGACGAAAAATGCCTGATTTTGAACTTTGGTGGCCATTTTCTCAAAATCTGTTCAGTAACTTTTTTTCTTTTTGATACATAACACTCCTCATATGTACTTCTATGATGTCTATAAATTTCGTTGCGCTTGAATCGCTCGAAGTGGGCCATTTTGGTCCAAACTCGGCCCAAATGGGACTTTCCCATGTTAAATTCTCCTATGCTTTATAATGGGACACATTATGCCTAATATCTCACTTAATGTTGAGATTAGAGACTAGGAATCAATTGTGGACATATAGGAAATGATATATGCTGAATATCCTCGTGACCTTGAATTTGACCTCTGACCTCAATTCAAGGTCAGAGCTTAAAATGGCTGATATCTCGCTTATTATCGACTCTACCGCTTAGGAATCAATTGTGGACATATAGGAAATGATATATGCTGAATATTTTGATGACCTTGAATTTGACTTTTGACCCCATTTTCAAGGTCATAGGACAAAATGGCTAATATCTCGCTTGTTATCGACTTTACAGCTTAGGAATCAGTTATGAACATATAGGAAATGATATATGCAGATTATTGTCATGACCTTGAATTTGACCTTTGACCTCATTTTCAAGGTCACAGGACAAAATGGCTAATATCTCACTTATTATTGACTCTACAGCTTAGGAATCAATTGTGGACATATAGGAAATGATATATGCTGAATATTCTGATGACCTTGAATTTGACATTTGACTGCATTTTCAAGGTCATAGGACAAAATGGCTAATATCTCGCTTGTTATCGACTTTACAGCTTAGGAATCAGTTATGAACATAATGATATATATGCAGATTATTGTCATGACCTTGAATTTGACCTGTGACCTCATTTTTAAGGTCACAGGACAAAATGTCTAATATCTCACTTATTATCGATTTTACAGCTTAGGAATCAATTGTGGACATGTAGGAAATGATATATGCTGAATATTCTCGGACCTTGAATTTGACCTCTGACCTCATTCTCAAGGTCCAAGGACAAACTGACTCATATCTTGCTCCTCTATTGACTGTATGGCTTGGGAATCAATTGTGGACATGATATAGAAAATGATATACACTGAATATTTTGATGACCTTGAATTTGACCTTTGCCCCTTCATTTTCAAGGCCACAGCACAAAATTGCTAATTGCTAAAAGCTGATTATTGAATTTACAGCTTAGCAATCAACTGTGGACATGATATGTGCTTAATGTTATATATGCTGAATAATATGTGAATATTCTCTTGACCTTGAATTCAACCAGTGACCTGGCTAACATCTAAAATATTAAACATTGTCCGGTAACCTATCTTCGGCCCTTGGCCTAATTTTTATTGTTCAAACCAGAGACATGGTCGAGTTCTATTGTTGAAAACATAGACTTGATTGAGTCTTTTGTGGAAAGCCTTGACATAGCCAAGTTTTAATGGTGAAGACATTGGCCTAGTTGAGTTCTGTTGTCCAAGTCATTGGCATGGCTGAGTTTCGATGTTGAAAACATTAGCATAGCTGAATTTCAATGTTGAAGACATAGACTTGATTGAATTTTATTGTAGAAGGCATTGGTATGATTGAGTTTTATTGTAGAAAGGCCTTGGCATAGCCACGTTTTAATGGTGAAGGCCTTGTTGAGTTCTGTTATTGAAGACATTGGCATGTCTGAGTTTTAATGTTGAAAACATGAGCGTGGCTGAATTTTGCTGTTGAAGACATACAAGATTCGTAGATTTGATTAAGTTGAATTGTAGAAGACATTGGCATGATTGAGGTGTATTGTGGAAAGTCCTTGGCATAGCCGAGTTTTAATGGTGAAGTCATTGACCTTGTTGAGTTATGTTATTAAAGACATTGGCAAGTCTATGTTGAAAACATCAGCATGACTGGATTTTATTGTAGAAGATATTGGCATGATTGAGGTGTATTGTGGAAAGTCCTTGGCATAGCCGAGTTTTAATGTTGGAGACACTGGCCTTGTTGAGTTCTGTTATTGAAAACATTGGCATTGCTGAGTGTTATTGTTGGAGATATTGACATGGTTGCGTTCATTGTTGAAAACAGTGAAATGATCGATATTCGAACATACTGGCATACATGTAGTTGAGATTTCAAGTTGAAAAAGAGACATACTTACGTCTTTCTCTTGGGACTAAAACTCAAGTCATTATAGGGATTCAACTTGAAGAATTAAATTAGGTTTCAAAAACATTTGAGTGGTTGAGTTGGTATATATGACTGAATTGTTAAGAAAGTGTAATAGTAACTTATTGTATTATCCGCATGCCGTGTTGTATCGTCGACCGAACAGCACCATAAATTATATTCTCATACCGATCATACTTTGTGATCTATTATCAATAAGCCGTTGTACAAACTGTACATTGTCACCCAAGTCAAGCCATTCAAGAAAAAACATATGTAGGGTTATACATAAAACAAACACATTTATACCAACTTTTCCTACATACACACATACTGATATTTCGTTATCTGTACACAAGGGTCTCACAAGACTACGTGTATTGGGCAAAACCATTGCTCTTACCTAAAAAAAAAAACCCGATAAGTCAAGTACCAAAATATGTCATAATGTATCCATCGGTAGATTTCGAGTCCACAACAATTATCATAGCGTGACTTGTAGTTTCGGTATCCATGTAGTATTTGTCTTCATATATATATTCTGTTTGATTTGAGGAAGACTCAATGGAATAACACCATCATTGATAAACACCACACAATATAAATATATTTGCAAGTAGATGCTTTCCCGATAACTATCATGAGGCCTTTTAAATTCGCCCATACAGTTTCGAATTTCAACACATTTGAGCTATCAAATGCAGTAGTGAAATATAAAATCACATTAGTAACATGGAAACGCACAGCTCGAATAGAAACCGATGTATTTTATTAATCAGTTCATTGCAAAATTTTATGAAATGTTTACCATTTTACAATAGTATATCGACTACAAAAGTGAACGTTGTGCAATCAGTGAGATAGCACCAACCCCTGATCACAGAAGCCATGATTTCAGCAACTGGCACGTGAGAGAGATTATAATTGTCAGTGCAGTGACACAAATCCGATACAACTCGTGAATGCATGCAATTTCCAACACTAACTTGTACCTCCAAACCATAGGCAAAATGTTCCGTGACGGGAACATATTCCTGGTTGGCTTTGTTTGTACTACAACAATTGTCATAACGTTTTATTCTTTAGAAGATCTTGGGTATGAGCACTTTCATGGCATCATCGAAATATGGACTGCCGTCCCTGCCATCAAACTCGTTGCGGTACTGGCGCTTTCGCACCCAGGCGTACAGCATGAGCGACACGAGGTTAATCCCGAGGAAGAGGAAAGCAGGCAGCGTGAACACAGCTAGAGAAAATCCGACCCATGAGCATGCCTCAAACAGGTAATGCGGACAAGCCACATGTTTGAACAGGCCGCCAGCGGGGAACACATGTCGTGTGAGAGTGTGGCTAATCCGGGTTACATTGTGGATGGTTTGACGCATGCGCCGCAGTCGAATGTGACACAAACAGTTGCCCACTTCTCCAACGAGGAACACCAGTCCAGCAGGTACCAGGATGTAGTTCTTAGGAGTGCGGTAGCGTGTGAAGTAGTTACAGGACCAACCAATCCAGAACCCGAAACCACTATAGTGGACGTTCAACCAGATAGCTTCAGCTGGGTGTACCCGCCGGCGATAGTCGTGTAAGAAGAGAACCTCCGTGAACCTCCGAAGGAAGTGTACACCCCACAAGACAATGAGGAAGATGGTCGGGATAGGGTCAGACTGGAAGTGGATGTGATCCAGGGGGAGCAGGTTCTCCAGAGCGAGCGTGTTGACCGATGGCAGTAGGTCTGTATTGACGGAGAAAAGGAACGTCAGCGTGGCCATAAACGTCGCTAAAGCAAACCACGTCCGCGGACTGTGTGCACACCGTGAACAGCATCCTTCACGCTGGTGACTTGAACACTTCTTATTTGATGGAGAATCATGAACTCCATTTTGGCGCCCATTCCGTGCGAGTTTGTCGGTCGTGGGGCTGTAACGTAATGACGCAGAACGTTTTGTTTTGTTACGACTGACTGATTCTGACGACACAGCGATAAGTCTCTGGGTGTATTCCTTGAGGTCCTGTTCGCTCTGGCTACACGTTGTTAGCGTCACGTCCTTGTGAGTGGTCCGCACTGTGTCATGGCGCAGGGTGTTGGTCTGTGATACTCTAGCACCGCCTCCCGCTTCTCTGTGCTTCTTCCGACCTGACAGAGTTTTTAATCGCTCCACATAGTCCTCGATGGACTTTGATCGCTGGGCTGTTGGCGGCACTGTTGAGTCTGTGTCATCCCCAGTTGGAAGTTCATTTGTGATTTCAGAGACTGTGGGCCCGTTTGATGTCTGATCTCCGAGCTCCACGTGACTGCCGGGTGACCCAGCTGATCCTACATGTTGATCTGTCTTGGACGGCGCCGCGATAGGTCCGTGTATCTGGCAGACGGCAGCCGAACTGTCACCACTCTGTCGTGGCTGATCACCCTCCCCCAGAGTGCCCAGGCCCTGGAGGATGAAGGGTCCAGCCTCGGGCAGCTCCAGGGTGCGCCTGATATCCCGGTCCTTGCGGCGCCGGCGACCCCCAGCCTTGTTCACCATGGTCACACTTTGAAGGTCGCCGGTTTTACGACAGGTGCTTGTCTGATGGCGTTTGTCAGTGTGTCATCCACTCCAGTGTATGAGTTTATAGAAGTTGGCAAAGATCATTATCGGCTAACAAACACTTAAATTCATATATCATGACGATTGTACTGACATAATCCATGATAATGCAACATGTATGCCGCTATGAACTTCAGATGACCCTTTGTCACTTTTTCACAAGTGTACGAGTTAGATTCAATAAGATTATCCTCTATCAGTATCCCAACATTCATGCTAACCTAGGATGCTAGGATCTTGGTATAGTTTTGGCTGAGATCATCCATTATTCAATACCTGAATTTGCAATAACGGCATACCAGATCACAGTTTTGTACGCCGATAATAAAACACCTTTACTTTGACGACAGCGCAATGACAGTATCGTTACGATCGAGACCCGTGCAAAGTCCACGCTCCGTGACAGGCTGATCGTGTATCGACTTTTCCCTGTCAGTCATCAGTCAGTCAGGCACGCACCTGGCCGTGTTGTCAGCTCTCGGGCTTGCTCTCACTGGTCGCTCTACGAGTCCTAGACCCTCTCGTCCGGGACACTTGGCCTGCGGAGTGTCCTGTTGGCGGCAATCAAGGCGATTCTCACTCAGACGAGAACGTGACCACTAGGCGTGTCCGGAGTGTTGACACGCGGACATCGACAGCGCTCCGACGCGATATCCGAAAGTTACACGCGGGATGCGTTAATTGACATAATTATACCCGTCAAGCTCTCGACAATGTTAATTGAGGATGGATGACTCACTCTCCCAAATTCCGACTCCGCGTGACCTCTCCAACGTTTTTTCTGTTAAGCACATCTGTGCGGACAACTTACAGTTCGCTACCCAAGCGGGTGGATGTATCCTTTCCGGGCAGCGGAGAGAAACGAAGAGAGAAAGAGAGCAAACATTGAAACACTTTCCAGCGTGTTGTGTTTGCCTCACGGAAAACAAGCGGTCTTCCGGTCAAGGCAGTTATACTCCTACTTTACGGGTCACAAATAGGCCCGCTCCTCTGCCGTCAGATGGCTGAAACATGGCTGCTGTTTGCTTTAGGCGAAGAGCATCAACTTTTGCAAACAATGCCGAAAATTATTCTCCGTGTAACCAACGATCATTGGTGAAACCTACTAGATCTACATCAAAGAATACTTTTTTTCTTGCTTCAAGGCATTATGTTCTCTCAATGCAGCTGCATACATACATGTATACATACGTGTGTTTTGAATCATCCCTCAAATCACAATGAAAATTGCACTCTCTATTGAGACATTCGAGCTATGAACAGAAACACTGATTAATGATCAATATATATTTGGGCCCTGATCGATAGAGTTTTGTGGGTACTGGAGCAGACACCGAATCCACAAGCTCCAACAGATACACCAGATAAGTCATAAAGTCTCTGGCAGTTCTTTTTCGAGGTCAAATGTACAGTGCAGCCAAAATTAACGCACATGAACTACAATAGACATTGGATGTAATTACATCATTTGCGAACACGATAGCCACCAACTGAAGGTGAACCAGGCCAAATTCTTGTTGAAACATGCCTGATAATTATCATGTATGGGTGGAGTTTTATACTTGGACTCATATGACCAGTTACCTCACCATCACAAAACATCACGTAATTTGAGCCACCCATAATTAAATGCCCGCCACAACAATTTCGTAAAACACAAATAACTGCAAATACGTAATTAAGTTTTATGTTATTGCCATATCATGATATATGTACATGAATACAGAACCAGTTGACGAGGAAGTACAGTGCATAGCGTACGGATTAAATTCACTCAGAACACACAGATTTATCATCTAGCGCGAATATCAGTCGTGCTTGAGTTTCGTATTACCGAAACACGCAAATGACTTCATTATTTTCCGAGAGCCGTTTTCACATTTACGGAGCCCCTAAGAGGACATGCAGAAAATAAATTTAGAATGACAACTGATCATTTCGAGTGCTCGAAATCATTTCGAGCGCTCGAAATATTAATTCGAGCCCTCGAAATCATTTCGAGCGCTCGAAATGTTAATTCGAGCGCTCGAAATATTAATTTGAGCTCTCGAAATCATTTCGAGCACACGAAATCATTTCGTGCTATCAAAATGATTTCGAGAGCTCGAAATAATTGCAATTACATCAACGGCCATGTTGGTTGCGCAAGAAGGGAGGCATTAGGAACGATAAATAAATAAATGACTAAATAAATAAATAACAATTAACTCTTCCTTGATAGGTATCTGTTTGCATTTGTGAAAACTGATTCGTACTCAGTTGCAATTAGTACTAGTAAAGTACTGACAGAAATTTCCCAAATCACTTGGATTTACGACCCTAATATATAGATAAGGATTTTCATAGTCCTAAACTCCAATTGGTCGTAGATTCACAGATGAATCTGTGTTAACTGTTAATTGCAACCAGTTTTCTCACCAATTATTTAATCATTTATTTATTTATAGTTCTTGATGCCTCCCTCCCTTCCAACCAACATAGCCGCGGATGTAATTGCAATTAATTCGAGCACTCGTAATCATTTTGATAGCTCGAATTAATTCATTTCGAGCGCTCGAAATGATTTCGTGTGCTCGAAATGATTTCGAGTGCTCAAATTAACTGATTTCGAGCTCTCGAAATGATTTCGAGCGCTCGAATTATTATTTCGAGCACTCGAAATGATTTCGAGAGCTCGAATTAATTTATTTCAAGCGCTCGAAATGATCAGTTGTCACTCCAAATTTATTTTCTGCATGTCCTCTTAGGGGCTCCGTACACATTCATATTCACGCATTATTATACATGTATCAGGTTATCTATAACAAACATACCCTGCTGTATATATATTACATATATTTCTCCTACACACGCGTGAATCTAGGATAGCACCAACAATATTCTGACATTATTTGGTATATGTACGAGTATTAAATATGCATAATACATATTTTGGCACTTCATGCGGATATATAAGTATACAAAGTTATTAGTCATCATAATGCGATATACACGTATTTGCACTAGTTACAAATATTTCATGGCTTCACTGATAACATGGCTGTGGAGAATGTCATCACCCCTCCCCCTCCCACCCCCACCCCCCCCCCCCCCCACACACACACACACACATAGCACAACAATAGGACATATCATTATCGGGGTGCATGCGATAATTATTATAGACAATACATGTAACTTATATGTGCATGGCGCCATTGCTCACCATTATCGTGAATGTGTCATTCTGTACGACCATAATAGTGTATGGGCCATAGGGGTGGTCGGTACCACTTGGGGGGGGGGGGAGCAAATGCCCACTATATTTTTTTGAAAGCTATATATCCCTAGATCACGCTTTTGCATGATAGCCCTCTGGATCTGGTAGCTTAACGGCGTTACCAGGCCAAACGTGGACCCACCCCCCTTCAATTTTTGCATGTTTGAAAATCTACATTTTGGACAAAAACTACAATGTAGGGTTCCAATAAATCAACCTATCATCACAAAACCCATAAGAAATATTGGCTGATGTGCAGTGTTTTTGGAATAAATGTAATTAAAGTTTTTTAAAATTCAAAATGACCGCCAAAATCCAAGATGGCGGCCAAAAATCGTCAATTTACTTCGAAATACTCAACACTAAAATATGGTAAACAAAACAAAACTTCTTTGCACTATGTGATCACATTCCCCTCTGGTGCAACAGTTCGTCTACAGTAAGTCAAACATGGCTGCCAAAATTGATATGACATTCACATTTACGTTGAAATTAGAAAACAAATTTGAATGCGTGCAAATCGACATTTTGAGCGAAAACTACAATGTAGGGTTCCAATGAATCAACCTATCATCACAAAACCCATAGGAAATATTGGCAGATATGCAATGTCTTTGGAATAAATGTATTTAAAGATTTTTCAAATTCAAAATGGCTGCCAAAATCCAAATTGGCCGCCAAAAACCGTCAATTTATTTCGAAATACTCAACACTAAAATATGCTATACAAAACAAAACTTCTTTGCTCTATGTGATCACATCCCCCTCTGGTGCAGCACTTTGTCTATAGTGAGTCCAACATGGATGCCAAAATTGATATGACATTCACATTTACGTTGAAATTAGAAAACAAAATTGAATGCGTGCAGTATTACAATTCATGAATCGGTCACACTTTTTTTTCAATTTGGCATATCATTCATGTTATTAGCCACTGATCTGGAATTTGCATGTCAAATTTGGTAGTAGCTCATAGATATACACTTTTCAAAATTTCAGAACAAGCAACTTCCTGTAGCTGTTAAAATGTGCAGATGTGAACATCCAAGATGGTCGCTGCCGAAGTTGGGAATGATGCATCTCAGACCTTGTGGATGGATATAAACTTGTGTAACATCACGTTTTGTAGGTGCTTTGGCGTGAATAATATGCCTGGAAGAGAATGGAAACAGTAGAAATCACAGTTACAGAAGTGGTGTAAAACAATGGCATGTTTCCAACAAATGACTATCTGAGAGGGCAGGTTCAAGTGAAGAGTTCATCCCTGCCCACGATCCAGCCCATATAAAACTTGGACAGATGTGATCGTTACTTATTCTGCCAGGCCATCCTTGAACGCCTTCCGACTATGGATGAGAAAGCTGTCCTTCAGGCCTTCTCTGATACCCCAGCTCCCCAAAAAGCAGTGCAAATACACCTGCAATGTGCAGTCTCAAAGGCAGTGGTTGTCAATTGAGTAGCACTCTGTGCATGGCGTGACGGCCTATTACCTAATGTAGCTCGGGAGCACTACAGGAGGATCGTCTCCTTGCAGAGAAGCTATTCTGTCAATCTCAACGACAAACAAATACCGATAACTGCTCAAAGTTGTACAAAGACGTCACTCAAGCCAGTTCAAGAGACAAAACGCTACTCAATAAACCTTTCCAGAAACATCGAGCTACTCCCTCCTCAGCTGCTCCAGAACTGCTAGTATCGGTGAATGGAAAACTAATCACAAACAGGAATGAAATCAGAAGTTGAATTTTCATTCCCATTGACCAATGAGAAGTTGCAAAGGCCCTATATGCACTCACAAATAGGAAATAGCTGAGCACTATCCTGCAACATAGTAACTTCCTGTTCATCATCATACTGTACTGGCTCTGATAGTAGCATGGCGAGCCAATGCAAGACCTCCTGCAGCAGCACTAGCAAAAAAGAGAGGTTAAATTTAAGGAAATCACTGAATAATATACCAATATAATTCAATCCCCTTTATTATGATTCAAATAACATAAATGTGTAGATTGGAACCCTCCAATAGTTTATTTGAAAGATATGAAGTGAATTACATTAATACAAGGTTATGAAAATCGAACATTTTGGGGGAAAAGAGGGGGCTGCTCTGATTTAGGGCGCCTGCCACTATTAGGACCAATACGGTATTCATAGCAAGAGGGATCTGTCGAGAAAACATTATTGCTGCCTACATCATCATGAATCATAAGAAGGAAAGAATAAGCTGAGCTCAATTAACTTCAGGGGCATCACCATCACGCCGATCCTGGCGAAAGCCCCCGTGCACATGCTGTTTGCCCTTGCTGAATCCGGACTCATACAGGCATCTCTGCAATACAGTTTTACTAGAACCTTGTCCCAGCCCTGGCTTCCCTTATCCTTATAGCAGCGTAGCAGATGCACCCCTGTGTTTTGTGACACTGGATGTCCAGAAGACATTTGATGTGGTGGACTACAGCTGTCTGCTGAGGAAGCTATATTCTTCCAGACGGTCACATCCTGCTGATCTATATGTCGAACATTCTAAAAGCAAAGGTCCGCATCAAAATCCAGGTGAACTCTTCACCATCAATCAGGGTGTCGGACAAGGCAGAATCATGTCTACATAAAACTACAAGACCATTCAGTATTTTTCCTCCTTTAGCATAGCTCTCAATGATCTTCATCTGGGTTTGGAGATGACAATATCTTTGGACATCAGATCTATATCGTCTGCATATGACGCTAGTTGTTCATGTAGCTGATCCACATAACACCCCGTCAAATCCAAGTGTATCAAATACGAAATTGAGGCCTCAGCTCACCTCATGATTAACAACAAAGATCTGCCAATCTCAGATTCATTGACCCTTCTCGGAATGGACTGCTACTACAAATGCTTGACCTTTGATCTCTCATTGAATCCCGCCTCTCTCAAGCCAGGATAACCTCATACTCACTAATGAGTACCGTTAGCATCGGAATGGACTGCTACTCCAACTGCTTGACCTTTGATTTCTCATTGAACCCCGCCTCTCTCAAGCCAGAAGAACCTCATACTCACTGATGAGTACCAGTTTGCATGGAAGGAATGACATCTCACAAAAGATCACGAAAGATATTTACAGGACATACGTGCTTCGAAGGTTTACCTATGATAGTCGAGTTGCGGGTTGTATCCCTTCCATAGTGAACCTAGAAATTGTTGAAACAGCAAGGTTTTTTTATTGATATGCATTCATATATGTCTCCAGGAGATTTTGAGCTTTGTTGGCACAGCGCCAACTTTGGGGAATTTTTTTTATTCCCTAATTAGCATAATAACCGCCAGATATGGATAATTAGCATAATCAAAATATAACTTTTTAAGTAATAGGCCTAGAATCAAGTGTGATAGCACTTTTTTTATACAAGTCTGACCCAAGGAATTCATTTCTGGTGAGATTTTTGTGATCCAAGGTCAAGGTCACCACACGAGATCAAGGTCAAGGTCAGTTTTCACACAAAATTGTCAAAACTTTTGGTTTAGATTGATATGGCTATTCTTTAGCATTTCTTAATTTGACTGATTCACTTCTGTGTTTATGTAATACTGCTGCATGAAAGCCTTTTTAATTAACTTCAAGATGGTGTATTAATTACTCATGTGCAATATATCGTTGACCAATGTTCACATAGTCCTCAACGTGGCGTTGGTTGAACATGTGGCATTGTTGTAATCTACAGAGTTCCTGTTCGCAGTCTTCTATGATTTGTTTTCATGACTTGGTGCGCACAAACGATATAACCTGACTATTATCTGTACTCATGAGTTCAAGTCCATTACTGCTTGATTACTGCTCATCCTCACTGTCCATCTCCTCTTTTTGGGACTAGGTTTGAACGAATGTCACCAACCGTGTTCACTATGCACATATGAATGTTCTTCAGCAGCTATGGTCCAGATGGGCCTCTGTTGATACAAGGAGATAAAATCTCATCTTCCACTTTCGAAATATATTGTTTTATGCTGACATCTACAGGACAGAATTTGTCAAGTGCCTAGCGTAGCAGCATAGATGAGCAGGGCGCCTATGAAGGTATGCATGTTGTTGTCTGGCCAAGGTAGTGACATGGTCCATAGCGGCTTCCCCTTCTCTTCATATACATACTATCAGTATTAATTATATTTATCGGTTCGCCATACAGCACTGCAAAAACGTGCTCTCTAGCTGTTCCGATGCTGGTTTCTGTTGCATTATCCTCAACAGTAATGTCGAACAGTCACGAGAGTCACCGTTCTCCAAAGTCGGGCGTCTTCTTGCATGATGAAGTAGGTGTCTGAAGCCATTAATTCTGATTGTCAGGTGGTCAGAGTTCTCAGTGACTACAATAATATTTCTGTGCTTCTAGTTATTGGACGTGGGCGATGTGATCTACAGAGTTGCTGTTCCGATGCAGAAATAGGAAGCCACATATGCCAACTTAGGAGCGTGCTCTGTTCCCAGCTGCTTGGGCCCATGCGACTTGTTGTGATATTGTGTAGCATCCATTTACCAAAGCAAGGTTTCATGCCTGAAGACGTTGAAGAGTCCGGGTAATGCTCGGTGAGGACAGTGCAACAGAAGCTGGCCTTGAAGCAGTTGTTGGACAGCAGCTTTTTTGCAGGTGTTATATGGGCAACGGATTGATACTTCAATGACACAAGTCTCTCAACCACGGACAGATGACAAATTGTCTCTTTATGGGTGCTGTGCTCATCTTCATATGCTGCTATTGTAGGTAGCTGACGAAATGCGTTCCCAAAATATGGTTATGAACACTCTCTGTTTTGAATATGGAATATAGCAGGGAAGTGACAGATGACATTGTATCAAGAGAGGCCCGCCTGGACCACCACTGTTGATGAATGTCATCACAAGTTTTCTTGTACAACTTCACAGCCGCGGCTGATCACAGTAATGGACATGACGTTGTGAGTGCACAAAACAAGTCAACTCGTACTGTTTCTATTTCTACCATGATCGCTGAAATCGTGGTAATTTATTTCAATGCTACGTCCAGTGTAAAATGGATATTTTCTGTCGAATGTTTTACCCTGTGTTGACCTCATGATTTTGAAATGTAGTAAATGCTTGCTGGGTCATGAATTGACTATATATAAAAATTGCTGGCAGTTGCATTGTTGGATGTCATTATGGCATTTTTTTTTCGTAAATCTGAAGCCACGTTTGTTTACTCTGATTTTTACTCAATTACAATGGTTTTCGCAGCTATTTTTGAGATGTTTGAAGGTATTGTATTATAACTTGACATACTTCATCGTGGAGTCAAACGGCACTCTTCTAACGAATCTCAGACTTATATCGCAGAAATTGGCTGTCTACCCCAATATGAATTACAGCCCAAACAGCATCACAGAAATCTGAAGATATTCCAGTAAATGGAAGTTAGAAATATTGTTGTAGTTTTGGAACAGAAAACACATTAGGGTGTATGCTACACAAACATGTTGATTCGTACCGCTACAAGAGCACGCAAATACACACAGTTGTATGCGAATCAAGACATTCAATGATAGACTAAAATTAACATTGGGTTAGATTGCCAACTTTCTGAAATTTTGCGATAGAAGTTTGAAATTTAGTCGGAAACTTCCGTTTGACTTTGCCCAAAGTGAACATTGCTCAATGGTTTTTCATACATAAGTAATCATTACACCATTACAGGTAACTTAACAAGCATCCCAACAATGCGAACTACACACAGAAGTGAGAAAGTAAAATCAACTGGTGTGGATGGATGTCCATATCCCCTAAAACCGGGAATTTTGACAATTTTGTGTGAAAAATGACCTTGATCTTATATGGTGACCTTGACCTTGGATCACAGAAATTTCAGCAGAAATGAATTCCTTGGGTCAGACTCGTACAGAAAAGTGCTATCACACTTGATTCTAGGCTTATTACTATAAAAGTTATATTTTGATAATGCTAATTATCCATATCTGACGGTTATTATGCTAATTAACCAATAAAAAAAATTCCCCAAAGTTGGCGCAGTGCCAACAAAGCTCAAAATCTCCTGGAGACACATATGAATGCATATCAATAAAAAAAACCTTGCTGTTTCAACAATTTCTAGGTTCGTTGTCTGGCAACTAGACTATGAACTGGAGGTTGTTATATAGTTTGTCCTATAGGTTGTCCTATAAACGAAGCAGATCCAGGGACTGGAGAAACATCATCAAACCACATATTGAGAACTTCAATCATTACCGCCAGGGACTGTCAAGTGTGCCGTGAAGTGTGTGACTCTGTTGGATACCGCCGCTAGAGATAATCTTGGTCCTGAACATGGCCACTTTACTCAATATGGTGGGCAAGAAACCGGACGCACCACTGGCTGTCATTGACCGACACCAGCTCACCACAAAGAACGAGAAGTCGTCATCGTGGTTTATTTGCTGTGCCAAGCGGCTAGCTTAGTATGGGATGAATGCTTTGCAAATCATGGAGGGAAAGCTGAAGAAAGCTGAGATGCGCAAAACAATTATTGAAAATGAACGCCTGAAGGTAGCAGCTTGTGCCAAATCCAGTCTGCTTTTCCTCAACATGAAGCTTGCTCGCTATTCAAATAGGATCCAGTATGGGACACTGTTGACTTAAGGCTTCGACTAAGGCTTCTCATTGGAGGTGACACACTTTCTTCCAACAAAGTTTCTCCCTGGAGGTCACAAACTTCAGTCCAACAAAGCTGTCTTCAACCAATATCAAGTGAACAAATATTATTTCTTTGAAATTGGTCATTTGTTCAGATGTAGAGATGCCATTCTGTTAAGTACCCCCTCATCATAAAACAGCAACACAGAATCACCGGAAGACATCCATGAATGATTGAGTGTAAATGTCATACATGTATAGCCCGGACTCATCCAGACCCACCTAATGAATCATTATGTTAGAAACAAAAAAGGGACAGAGCTGGTCTGGAGAAAATCTCCAGATGCTTTGTGTTCAGCTTGCACTGTAGGAGGCTAAACTTACTCAACGCCTCCGGAACGAAGAAGAGGCACGACTCTACAAAGAACAACATCATGACTGCTTCCCGAAAATGACTCTTACCTGTATGAACAATCGATTTGTTTTGTTGATGTAAATCAAAACATGAAAACCCCGAAATTAAAATGCCAAATACCATTTTTACAGTTTTCTGGAAGCCATGCACTGATTCTGTGTCACTAAATGACTAGCGAATATATTGCAGACAAGCAAAACCAACTCTGGAACGAGTATAATATATGCAGTATACTAGTGACGTTCCATATGGAAATGATATCAAACTAAAGTGACACGCATTTTCCAAGATCTCAAATATTTGAACAATAGATATATCTTGTTGATGAATAGAAACTAAAATCCATCAACTAAAATTCAAAACACAACTTTGATATGTTTCTGAAAATCATGCTAATTATTCTGTGTTGAAAAAGGATGATTACAGACAGCCATATAAGCTTGTTTGTAGTACATTTTTATGTCCATCAGCAGATTTCTCAATAATAAAACCTTTGATTCATCATCAGATAGAATTATTCGGGATATGTCAATTTTGAGAGGAGTCATTTTCGAGTAGCAGCCATGTTGGATTTCCACTCATGGGCATCCAAGCAGGTAGGTAGTTTTTTGGAATGAACTATTGAGTTGATATGCATACAATGCACGCCCAATACCTACAAAAAGTTATATTACACAATTTTATATCCATTCACAAGAACTGTGATGCAACATATCCAGGTTCGGCTGCTGCCATTTTGGATGTTCACATCTGTGCATCATCACAGCTACAGGAAGTTACTTGTTATGACATCTTGAACAGTGTATATATATGTGCTACTACTTACCAAATTCAACATGCAAATTCCAGACCAGTAGCTAATAACGTGCCAAATTGCAAAAAACAAGTGTGACCGATTCATGAATTGTGATGCTCCGTACGCATCAAATTTCGTTTTCTAATTTCAATGTATTTGTGATTGTCATATTATTACTGGCAGCCATATTTGACTTTCAATAGACAAAGTGCTGCACCAGAAGGTAATGTGGTTGCATAGAGCATATAAATTTCGTTTTGTATGCTATATTGTAGTGTTAGGTATTTCGGAGTAAATTGACGATTTTTGGTGGCCATCTTGGTTTTTGGCGGCAATTTTGAATTTTAAAAAAACTTTAATTACATTTATTCCAAAGACATTGCATATCTGCCAATATTTCTTATGGGTTTTGTGATGATAGGTTGATTTATTGGAACCCTACATTGTAGTTTTTGTCCAAAATGTAGATTTTCAAACATGCAAAAATTGAAGGGGGGTGGGTCCACGTTTGGCCTGGTAACGCCATTAAGCTACCAGATCCAGAGGGCTATCATGCAGAAATGTGCTCTAGGGATACATAGCTTTCAAAAAAATATAGTGGGCATTTGCCCCCCCCCCCAACAGTGGTACCAATGACCCTAATTTGGTGTGTCCGGCCCATACACTATATTTTTTTTTTCACACAATTATTATTATTTTTTTTAAAAATATCACCGAGTGGTAAATTTACCATATTTACCACCGAGTGGTAAATATGGTAAATATGTATATACATATTCACAGTATACCCTGCTTTCGACAAGCCAAAAGGTTTAACGTGTACATCTTCTGGATACATTGAATATGTGAACACAACAACACGATGGAAACGCTACGTATACCACGGTCCATTGTCACTCATGTATTCTACTAAAAGGCATAATCGCTATGATTCCGTTTTGCTCTCGAATTTTGTTGAAATAATAAGCCGTAATAATGATAACAACCGAGATAGAGATAATACCAATGAGAGAAAAAGGAAACCAATTATATGATATGCCTTTACCGTGTGTGGTCAACATGGAATAAGTGATGTTTGAATGATGGTTGTGCAATGAGTTGAGTGAATGAAGGATTTGAATTGAACACGGTGTGTTGACCTGAGTCAATCGTGAACTAACATGACCATGAGTGATGACCGTGTAGTTTCAGGATTGAGTGAAGATGGTTGGATGATACGCATTATCAAGATCCAGCTGAGTCAAGTCAGTCTTGGTGGATGCTCTTGAATTGAGTCAAACGTGATTGATAGTCATGAAATGATTCAGACATGTGCAGTGGTCATGAAATGAGTCAGACATGTGTAGTGATCATGAACAGAGTCAGACATGTGTAGTGACCATGAAATGAGTTAGATATGTTTAGTGACCATGAAATGAGTAAGACATGTGCAGTGATCATGAAATGAGTCAGACATGTGCAGTGACCATGAAATGAGTCAGACATGTGTAGTGACCATGAAATGAGTCAGACATGTGCAGTGACCATGAACCGAGTCAGACATGTGTAGTGACCATGAATTGGGTCTCCCCACATACGTAGATATCTGATGGATCGTCATACCCGTTGTCTAGTCCGCCCGAGATGATCACCCCCTCAGAATCGGAGTGACTGTCGTTCGGAGGAGCATCCATGAACACCCCGGCACAGTACACCGGATCGTCCGGTGTGTGACCATACATCGAGACATTTCTGGATTCTGGACGCGTGATGTATGTAGGGACGAGGGGTGAAACATATGTGGGCTCTCCTTGTATGGATGGATGGGTGTTCACCTCTACAGAGCCCTCAGGTGCATCAAGCGCGGTGTTTAGGACAGTAGCGCAGGCCTCTGTGGTAGGGGTAGTGGGAAGAGCGCCTCGATTCATCATGCTCTCAATCGGAACGTAAATGTTCGGTGTGGAGATTCTCTGAGGGATGTCAGAACATCGCCAGCTCTTCTGTCGTGGATCACCTTGCACGGTTGGACTGCTGTCATTTTCAGTCTCGCGGATATCCTCGTCTCCACTAAGATTGTCAATATGTTTTTGACATTGGTCACATTTCTCTTCATCATTGTTTTTACTGAAGATGACGTCATTTGCGGTAACTAGTGCGTGGTCTTCTGCAACACGAGTCTCCATTTCTAACTGGGGATTCTCTGACACCGCAACTTCCGAGTCGCTTGTTTGCTCCTCGATGAGTGTTTTTGAATCCTGTCCAGCCTCAAAGGGTACATACGTAGTATTTTCAACAACGCTGTCCCATATATCGCTCACTTGCTCAGTGGCATTGATTGTTTTTGAGTCCTGTTCAGCCTCGAAGGGTACATACGTGGTATTTTCGACAACATTGTCACATGTAGCGTCCACGTTGCTCTCTTGTTCATCACATGAATCTGTCCTCTGCGGGCGGATATCCCTTGATTCTCGAATCTTCTTGTTCTCCTGGGAATCCTCTTCAAACGGAACGTATGTCGTATTTTCCACCAGGATATCTGTGTTTGTGACCGGCACCTCAGGAATGATACTACATGTCTCAAGTCCTATCCCACAAACTCGCGTTGACCTGGGTTGGAACAGTTTCGTTTGATTAGGCACTGGTATTTGATCAAACGAAGTTCTCTCCATGCTCATTAGACGGTTTCTGAGAGGCATCCCGTTGCTGGACGTGGGCGACAGTGGCGCTATAGATGAGTCTTTATTGCTCTGAAGTGAAACACTGGAATCTTCTCGGGTTTTGGCTTCGCTGCTGAAGTATTGCGTGCCGTGCGAGTCTTGAGTGCTGGTCTGCTGCTGATGTTCGGTGTCCTCCGTGCCGCTGATCTCCTCATATTCCACCTGAGGCGCCCTCTCCGGTGGCAGAACGTCAGACACCGCAGATGGTATGCGAGACGTGGCAGTCACAGACAGACTGACGTCCTCATACTGTACCTGGTCGTCTTCTGCGGCCGCTGTGGCACCTCCGTCACTCACACCGTCATCGGGCATGGCCTCATACATCACCAAGCCCGAGTCCTCTTGGCCCATGGCACTATGCTTCGCAGCCTTGGAAACCACGCGTGGGTCCCTCGACTCCGACGTGACATCATACCGAGTCCGAACTCGACCCGCGATAGGACTACCTTCTGAGGATGATGCCGCTGACTTCCTAGCCTCAGAGTACATACCGTTAGCATTCTCAGCCTCGGTGTAGTTGGCCACAGCACGGTTGTCGTAGATCTCCTCTGCGTTTGACTCGTACTGGTTAGGGGATGCTGGCAATGGTCTTTCCTGCATCTCGAACTCCTGGGGCTGGAAGCGTGCAGACATGCTGCGTTCTCCGGGCTTCTTCCTCTTCTTCATTCTGTAGGCATCGATACATGTTCACTTTATTATTGGATAAAGTTATTGGATAATATTTCATGCCACTAGATATTGATGTGGAGATTTGTTCGTTTGTTTTGTTCATGTTTATGAATTCGTAAATTAAGTATATCACATCGTAATCGATTGTGAGGTGTTGAGATAAGAGCGTTGCAATTTCCACTCACCGTTTTCTGAGAAGGATAACGAAGAGGATGATGATCATGGTCGCGAATGCTCCAATCAGCAGTAGGCCCACTACCTCCCACCATGGTATGTCAACTGTAATAAGCATATTAAATATAATCATGTAATGATAATACAATCATGCCTGGTCAGCAAACAAATAACACATCACTAGCGGAAACAGGTGGTCTGATTTCATACCTGGTATTTATCATTTTATACATAATAAACGTGCATGCATTGACAACGTTATCAAGATAACTGTTACTACATTGCTTATAAATGAAATGCACCAACATTATTCCATAGATCATTTCATAAACATCACTAACATTTCTTTCATCAACATCATACATTTATCTTATGAACCAGTATACATTAACTTGACCGTATGTCATGGGAATTTGACTGAATTTAATATTGTACGCGCATAACCAAGTTCTGACGAAGCTGGTACGAGTACCGTTACGTACAGACGATGTGATGAGGTGTGGTGGTGTTGCTGTCGGCAGGCGTGGTATCCATGGAGATGGACAGTCCCTCCAGGCCGGTGGACGCCATCAGTCCAGGCTTTCAGGTTTGCAGAGCTGCGACAAAAGTTTTGATCAGTTGTGGACTGCTTCCTATATTACTTTCTGTTTTAGCAAGATGTAGCATATGTACGTCCTCGAAGGCGTGTCATATCAGATATGTGCAAACGTAATTAGCCTACACTTATCGTATTTCTACAATTCTATTATACATTATAATTTGTGCTTTGATTTGTATAGATGCACAGCTGTACGTACAATTTGCCAACTAGGAAGTCGTTGACCACCACTGAGCCAGTGGATATAGCGATGTGTAATACGAGCTACAGTACATATCCGCCTCACGCTAAAGCGACAGAGAAATTGTACATGAAAACGAATATACCAGTAATGTATCCTGGCAAGTTAATGAACCTCTCATTTATCGTGAAATAAAGGCCGACGACAGACAGACATATTTTGGATTTCGACAAAATATACAGGCAAACTGATAAAAAAAAATCAAGAAAATATTTGTTTCGATGTGACAAGTATGTTTCGATGTTCCACACAAGTAGACCTACGTAATGTTATGCTAAATGCGTACACGCAATGTACACAACTTGTTTAAGAATATATTATATTCATTTTCTTGAATGAAACAATCATATATGCCCAAACATCTGACCAAGAGAGCTTGAAACCGAAGGCTATCGTTACCTTTTAACTACCGGCAGCCGTGTCCCTTGAAATGTCCAAAATGTATCAGCACATCAGTTACATCCTTCAAAACACACATGTACCACCAATCCCAATCCGTGTATAGCTTGTCGGCTTGCGTCACTCAGTCTAAATATTACGTGACAGTACTTTCTAGTGACCGGTGTAGCCAGAGGCGGATATCAACACCCGGCCACCGGGGAATATTCCTTATCACTTGGAGCTGACTGCGCGCACACAGGAACTTTCAGACACGGAAGATATCCGACCCGTTTTCAGAGCTTTATGTATGTGTTATGACTGTGGATACTAGATAGCCGTCGATCCAGCAGAGATTAATTAATTCTGAACGGCAGTTTAGTCACCGCTCACCGATCAGTGAAACAGGAAATATCAATAACCATAATACGGGGCATTATTGCTACAATACTTCATCTTGACAACATAAAATTTGTGTCCCCTGTCACAAACCAGGCTAGTTTCATTTTATGATATCAATTTCAATTTATTGTGTCAATCTTTATTTATGATGCCAAGTTCGGTGCCACTTATTGGTATATATCATGATGAATCCACTGTGTTAACTGTTTATATCATGTATATAGCCGATCTGCATTACATTGCGGAGGTTATAGTTTCATTCACACTTTGTATATTCAAATATTTGTTTTTAAATCGTGGATAAGATACTTATGTACCTTCGTGGTGTGTGTAAGTTTCATACTGCTTGAATCGCCAATCACTAGCATGTGGCGGCCATTTTGATTTTACGACGGGTTAGCAAAAACAGTTTTTTTCCCAAGTCACTCTTCGTTTTGAGCAATTTTCAGCCAAAACAATTTTTTTTCGCCAATAAACAATTTTTTTTGGATTTACAAAATGTCATCCATATTTTCCTTCATAATGGGAGCTATATGATAGAGTACACTCTCATATCTCATCAAGATACAGCTTAAAACTTGAGGACTCAAATGGGACATGAAAAATGACAGTGTCAGTGGTGACCTTGAATTTGACCTTCAATGACGTTAAAAGGTCTAAACACCCATTTTTGTCGAAAAACGATGAATTTTGGACTCTCTAATTGATGAATATGATTTTCCATATGTACCGTTATGGTGTGTTTAAGTTTGGTTGTTCTTGAACCGCCGGTCTGTATGTGGCGGCCATTTTCATTTTCCGACGGGTCGGTGAAAGAAAAGTTGGGTCCGGCATCAAGTCACTATCTGCTTTGAACCATTTCCATCCAAAACAAAAATTTTCCGCCAATTTAACAAAAAAAAATGGACTCGGAAAATTTCTTTCTTTCCTCTCTTCATCATGGGAGCTGTGCAGATTAAGCTTTAACAATATTTCAACATAGAGTTTAGTTTTGGCATATTCGAATGGGAAGTCCTAGTATGGACCATGAATTTGAATTTTAGTGAGAATAAAAGCTGAAAACGACAATTTTGGTGAAACCACACCAAAAAATTGTCGTGGCTCAACACTAAACATTTCTCTGATAACCTTTTCTAGCCCTTGGGCTATTTTCCTTGAATCTCTCATTCCGTAAATTCATGCAGCAATATTTTTTTCTGCACGAATTCATACGATATTTCATAGAGACGTGTGGTGTGGTGAATTATATCGATCTCAGAAGAACGTCAATGAGTTTGACGTCATTCAATTTTTTTAAAGGGCTTTATCTCTGGAGGTCTTTGTGGAAAGAATCGGAATCATCGTTCAAGGTAGTCCGCTCCAAACAGTGAGGGGAGGGGGTCAAAGAGTTTTCTTTGAATAAATAACTGTGTCAACATAATCTAGAGCAAAATGTCATTTTATATATCATTTAATTCAAAATGATATATTTTATAGAGTAACTGTTCAGCATCCTAAAACTGAAAAGAAAATAGGGGGTCACCGTATCCGTTCGCATGGAAAACACGATGCAAGATGTGAATATGGACGAAAAAATGTGCAAAAATGCCATAATTTATGTCATTTTAGGTAAAAGTGTGTGATTTCGATCGAATATGTAGAAGAAACGAGCACGGTGACCCCCTGTTTTCTTTTCAGCATTAGGATGCTGATCTACTCTATAAAATATGTCATTTTGAAGAGATAATATTCAAGAAATGACTTTTAAATTTTGACTCTTCGTTACCTCACTGTTTGTAGCGGACTACGTGAAAACAGGATAAGATGGGTTTGTCCGATTTTTTTTCGACCATGATAAATTTTTGATACGAGCTAACAGATACAAGGCCCGACATGCCGATTTTTCGAGTTGGTCGTCACGATGTTGCTGCATGACAAAACCAAACATCGTGAAAAACCTGACAAGGTCGGCTTTCTCATATGATAAAAGTGACCATGTCGGTTTTTCACGTGAAATATCCAAGCTATGAATCTATAATAAGCGAGATATTAACCATTTTGTCCTCCGACCTTGAAATTGGCTTCAAAGGTCAAGTTCAAGGTCATGACAACATGCAGCTTATATCATTTCCTATATGTACAAAATCTATTCCCAAACTGTAAAGTCAATAATAAGCAAGATATTTGTCATTTCGTACTCTGACCTTGGAAATAAGGTCAAAGTTCAAGGTTATGACAATAGTCAGCATTTATATCATTTCCTATATGTTCACAATTGACTCCCAACGTGGTAAGTCGATGATAAGCGAAATTGTCATACTCACATCCGTTATTATGTGAACGAATTGTTTAACCCATCTGAACTGAGTTGTCAACTCCTATCTTGACCCGTTACAATTTGCTTATCAGAACAACCGTAGTACCGAGGATGTCATACTTACTCTGGTCGATCGATTGTATTCCCACCTCGAATTTGGTACCTCAGCTAGAATATTAATTCTCGATTTTTCTTCGGCCTTTACCAGTATACAACCAATAATCAAATTGTTTCACATGGATGTACCAAAATGTCTATCACTCTGGTTACTAGAATACCAAATAGTACACAGTATGTTAACTCAAATGTTAAAATCAACTCAAATGTACGCTCTGATGTAATAGTATCAAACACTGGAGCGCCACAAGGCACAGTATTCGCCGCATTTCTTTTTACCCTTTATACTTACTATTGTCGTTCGTCTGCTGATGACACGGCATTAATTGGTCTAGTTGACAATGATAACTTCCAAGCATATGAAAGTGAAATAGAATCATTTGTCAGGTATTGTGAACGCAATAATCTCAAATTAATTGTTACTAAAACTAAGGAAATGCTTTTAGATATCCGTAAAACCCATGTAACACCTACACCAGTTTACATAAATGGAACTGAGGTTGACCGTGTACAAACGTATAAGGGTCTTGGTGTTGTTATCGACAATAAGCTTAATTGGTCCTATAACGGGGAATATATCATGGAACAATTGCGTGCTCGAATGTATCGCAACTCCACATGTTCAATGTTGAAGGGAAAATTTTGCCATTGTTCTATAGTGTTGTGGTTGAAAGTGTATGGAAATATTGTATAATTTGTTAGTGGGGAATTGCCAACAAGCCCAATACAGATTCCATCAATCGGAATGTTGCACGGGCTACCAAAATGGTGGGCAAGGAGTTGCAGTATGTGGAACATGTATACGATGACCCCCTCCGTGCGAAACTCTCCCGTGTCTGGTCAGTTGATACCCATCCGCCGAATACCGCCCTGTCTCAGAGTGAAATCAATAAAGCTTTGCTTTGCAAAAGCTTCGCTTTGCTCACTCACTCACTCACTCACTCACTCACTCACTCAAGCGAGATATTAGGCGTTCTGAGCTCTGATCTATGAAATAAGGTCAAAGGTCAAATTCAAGGTCATGAGAATATTCAGCATATATCATTTCCTAAATGTGGACTATTGACCCCCAACCTGTAAATAATACGCGAGTTATTAACCATTTTATTCTATAACAATGAAAATGAGGTCAAAGGTCAAATTCAAGGTTATCAGAATATTCAAGGTATACAATTTCCTATATGTCTACAGTTGCTTCCTAAGGTGTTAAGTCAATGATAAGCGAGATATTAGCCATCTTGTGCTCTGACCCTGAAAATGAGGTCACAGGTCAAGTTCAAAGTCATGACAATATTCAGCATGTATCATTTCATTTATGTGCACAATTGAATGCTAAACTGTAAAGTCGATAACGAGTGAGATTTTAGACATTTTGTGCTCTGACCTTGAAAATGGATGTCAAGGGTCATATCCGAGGTCATCAAAATATTCGGTATACATCATTTCCTATATGTCCACAATGTATCCTGTAAAGTCGATATTCGATATTATATTAAAGTGAGATATTAGCTACATTGTATTATGTGCTCTGACCTTGAAAATAAAGTCAAAGGTCAATTTCAAGGTCATGAGGATATTCAGCAAATATGATTTCCAATATATGCGCAATTGATTTTCAATTCTTTAAAGTCAATAATAAGCGAGATATTACTCATTTTGTGCTTGGACTTTGAAAATGAGGTCCAATGTCAAGTTGAAGGTTATAAGAATATTCAGTATATATCATTTCCTTTATGTAAACAATTGATTCCTAATCTGTAAAGTTAATAATAAGCGAGATATCACCTAGTTTGTGCTTTGATCTTGAGAATGAGGTCCAAGGTCATGAGAATATTCAGTATTTAAAAGTAGAAATGGATACCGAGAAAAAGACAAATTCATATTCCAAGACCGGATCCATGGACAAATTTTACAAAATCAGTGTGAGTAGTCAAATCCGAGTGATACTGAAGTAACAAAGTCAAAGCCATGTGAACATCATCATTTCCTATATGTGCGCAATTGATTTCTAATCGGTAAAGTCGATAATAAGCGAGATATCACCCATTTTGTGCTTTGACCTTGAAAATGAGGTCGAAGGTCACATTCAAGGTCATCAAAATTTTCGGCATACATCGTTTTCTATATGTCCACAATTGATTTCTAAGCTCTAAAGTCGATCATAAGCGAGATATCAGCCATTTCATGTTCTGACCTTGAAAACGAGGTCAAAGGTCAAATTCAACGTTATGCCAATATTCAGCAGATATCATTTCCTATATGTCCACAATTAATTCGTAACCTCTAATCTCAATATTAAGTGAGATATTAGGAATAAGGTGTTCTACTATAAAGCATAGGAGAATTAACATGGGAAAGCGCAATTTGGGCATTTTTTTTCCAAAAAAATCAAAATGCCTGCCACACACAGACCGGCACGTCAAGGGCAATGAAACTTATATACGTCACAGAGGTATATGTGGGGAACCTTTTGGAATAAAAATCTCAAATTTGCCCGTAAACTTTAATGATAAAAATGTAGATGGACGACGATGGACGACGGACGCAACGCCATGCAGATAGGTTATCGGACCAAATGTTCGGTAACCCAATAACCGTTGTTCGTGATTTTCACGCTATGCATACCACATTACCGTTCAATGAACGGACTTCCACAAGCGCTACAGAGCCCCCGGGTATAGAGCCTACGACCTCAATATTGAAGCAACACACAGAGCTGAAATTGTTGGGAAAGCGTATTCAACTTTGGGGTCTCAGAAGGCTAGATCTATGGTTGGCCAAACTGGTCATAAGTAAATTTTGTTGCGCGGAATGAATATGCAATTATATCGCGCAATAAATTACCCATCATGCACAGTGTTTAATAACGCGATCAAAATATATTTATATCGCGCATTAATTCAGCCATTAGTATACCGTCTCTTCATGCGCGACACATTTAAGGATACTTATTAGATCACATTATTGCGAAAAAAATGTTTCAGAAAGTAATATTTACCTTAGGCCTATGCCTAACTAAGACTGTACTATAGTTTGTATGCGTGCCCGCCTCGCAGGCAGGATCAGCAGTGGAGCTGGAGATTTTTCATGTACTTGGTGGACCGAACCTCCATTCTTTTCTATTCCCTAGTCCTGCTCTGCAGTCAGGATCCCCTGTGTCTAAGCATGATCTGGTATAGCAGAGGGTTTTATGATGTGATATTTGACCAACACATCGTAACGATGTTTTCGGTACGTTATGACTTACATGTCTAGCCGTTTTCGGAAATCACAGGCTTACATGTAGGTCTTCTTACAACTAGCGAGCAGAAACTGATGACTCTTGTTTATGTTTATATTTCCTGATACAGCAATAACTAAATCAATAAACATTTCGAAATCAGATAATTTTTAATGATGTAAATATTGCAAGCAGACTGGATTAACATATTGTCCACCAATCACATCAGGCGTGAAAATCGACATGGGCGATAGTGAGCATTGATTTGACCGTGAAGAACTCGACATAGATGATGTTAGGTTTTCTCAGATATCGCGTTTGTTATGCTACAATGACCGGGACATTGGGTATATGAACACATATAGGATTGCCATTTAACTCCATTATAACGTTTTATGAGAGAAATCACTTTCAAAATGTTTCAATTTTCATAAAATTTCAGTATGTTGAAGCAATATATATAACTTACAAAATATTAAAAAATCAGCACATGTTGTTGGAATAGATCAAACGCTACAAGCATTTGACTGTTAGCTGCTGACACCTGGCGAATTCCTCAGAAAGCAAACTCCCAGAAAGGGCCGGTTTGTTTATATGTATTCATGCGCACAGTAACAGCTCCAATCAACATGAAAATTCACATGTACATAGAGGAATACCCATAATACCACTATACAAACCAAAACAGAGACATTTTAAAGTGATACATGTGCATTTGGAGGAGAAACTGGGAGTTTTTAAATAATATAGTACTTTGATGTCTCATTTTGATCATATAAGGAAATCAATACAGGTCCATAACCTTAATTAATGGCAATTTTCTTCACATTTCACAATTATAACATCCCACATACAGAGGTGATAATCCCCAATTATTGAGCTCTTATGTGAAAAGGGAAGACTTGTAGAGAAGAAATAAAACAGTGATTTTTGCACTTAAGAAAGGAAATATTTTGAACAAAAAAGTGAGATTTTCTTTGGAAATTTTGATTTGACGCCCGATCAAACATGCTCAAGGACAAGTTGGGGTTTGTTTCAGATAAATGTATTATTCACCCATATATTACCATCAGTTTGATTCCCCTTGGACTAAATATGTCAAAATTCTAAAACAGTTGGTAGTCCTACCCCGCTGCTTAGCACCCAACACTTTCTACCATACTGCTGTCTACACCAATAGTATTCAAATGTCGCAAAATGCTACCACCACACACTCAATATAGTATATTTCTAAATTAAGCAAAAATTCCAAAGTTTTAATCTTGACAAAACACAAAAACGTAGACAATTTGTTGAAAACATGGTTTCTGTAAGCCAGAGATCACCGACATTAGGTCACATAGGTGCCTTGTACAGGGGACTAATTTATGTGCTGTATAAAATTTATTCATGAAACACATTTATATGATGGACTGCAATCGATCAAACGGCAAGAGACACATATGGGGTCAAAAATGTGGTTCTACGGCAATATCGAAAAAAAAATATGGTAAAAAAATCGGAAAAGTGCGTACTTGACCAGATATGGTGCCAAAATTGCAAATAATATACCAAATGCATTCTGCAATGCCTAACCTAGCTTATTTATGATCGACTATATAGGTTATGGTGATGAATTTCAGAGACACCTAGTATTATCCACCGTTCAATTTTTGGTGGCCATTTCGACACCTTTTTCGGTTAGGCTGTGTCTGAGTCCAGTAGTCCTCAGTGAAAGTGTATAATATTTTACAGTGATTTGAAATATTGGGTACTATATGAAAATAAAGAAAATAAAAAGGCACTAACTCCATGTCTTTAGCATTCAAGGGGGGGGGGATAAACACCGCCGCTATTAGCATGTAGATATAACCCTACATATGTAATAAAAATCCACGTGAACGAAAATTATGGTTGCAATGGTGAAAAAATCATGAATACTGCACACTATCCACACACAAATTAATGAAATGCCACAAAACCTGCTAAAAATCTATAATACACAAAATTCCATGTCCTCGGTTTAGGTATACGAACACATATAGGATTGCCATTTAACTCCATTAAAACGTTTTATGAGAGAAATCACTTTCAAAATGTTTCAATTTTCATAAAATTTCAGTATGTTGAAGCAATATATATAACTTACAAAATATTAAAAAATCAGCACATGTTGTTGGAATAGATCAAACGCTACAAGCATTTGACTGTTAGCTGCTGACACCTGGCGAATTCCTCAGAAAGCAAACTCCCAGAAAGGGCCGGTTTGTTTATATGTATTCATGCGCACAGTAACAGCTCCAATCAACATGAAAATTCACATGTACATAGAGGAATACCCATAATACCACTATACAAACCAAAACAGAGACATTTTAAAGTGATACATGTGCATTTGGAGGAGAAACTGGGAGTTTTTAAATAATATAGTACTTTGATGTCTCATTTTGATCATATAAGGAAATCAATACAGGTCCATAACCTTAATTAATGGCAATTTTCTTCACATTTCACAATTATAACATCCCACATACAGAGGTGATAATCCCCAATTATTGAGCTCTTATGTGAAAAGGGAAGACTTGTAGAGAAGAAATAAAACAGTGATTTTTGCACTTAAGAAAGGAAATATTTTGAACAAAAAAGTGAGATTTTCTTTGGAAATTTTGATTTGACGCCCGATCAAACATGCTCAAGGACAAGTTGGGGTTTGTTTCAGATAAATGTATTATTCACCCATATATTACCATCAGTTTGATTCCCCTTGGACTAAATATGTCAAAATTCTAAAACAGTTGGTAGTCCTACCCCGCTGCTTAGCACCCAACACTTTCTACCATACTGCTGTCTACACCAATAGTATTCAAATGTCGCAAAATGCTACCACCACACACTCAATATAGTATATTTCTAAATTAAGCAAAAATTCCAAAGTTTTAATCTTGACAAAACACAAAAACGTAGACAATTTGTTGAAAATATGGTTTCTGTAAGCCAGAGATCACCGACATTAGGTCACATAGGTGCCTTGTACAGGGGACTAATTTATGTGCTGTATAAAATTTATTCATGAAACACATTTATATGATGGACTGCAATCGATCAAACGGCAAGAGACACATATGGGGTCAAAATGTGGTTCTACGGCAATATCGAAAAAAAAATATGGTAAAAAAATCGGAAAAGTGCGTACTTGACCAGATATGGTGCCAAAATTGCAAATAATATACCAAATGCATTCTGCAATGCCTAACCTAGCTTATTTATGATCGACTATATAGGTTATGGTGATGAATTTCAGAGACACCTAGTATTATCCACCGTTCAATTTTTGGTGGCCATTTCGACACCTTTTTCGGTTAGGCTGTGTCTGAGTCCAGTAGTCCTCAGTGAAAGTGTATAATATTTTACAGTGATTTGAAATATTGGGTACTATATGAAAATAAAGAAAATGAAAAGGCACTAACTCCATGTCTTTAGCATTCAAGGGGGGGGGGGATAAACACCGCCGCTATTAGCATGTAGATATAACCCTACATATGTAATAAAAATCCACGTGAACGAAAATTATGGTTGCAATGGTGAAAAAATCATGAATACTGCACACTATCCACACACAAATTAATGAAATGCCACAAAACCTGCTAAAAATCTATAATACACAAAATTCCATGTCCTCGGTTTAGGTATACGAACACATATAGGATTGCCATTTAACTCCATTAAAACGTTTTATGAGAGAAATCACTTTCAAAATGTTTCAATTTTCATAAAATTTCAGTATGTTGAAGCAATATATATAACTTACAAAATATTAAAAAATCAGCACATGTTGTTGGAATAGATCAAACGCTACAAGCATTTGACTGTTAGCTGCTGACACCTGGCGAATTCCTCAGAAAGCAAACTCCCAGAAAGGGCCGGTTTGTTTATATGTATTCATGCGCACAGTAACAGCTCCAATCAACATGAAAATTCACATGTACATAGAGGAATACCCATAATACCACTATACAAACCAAAACAGAGACATTTTAAAGTGATACATGTGCATTTGGAGGAGAAACTGGGAGTTTTTAAATAATATAGTACTTTGATGTCTCATTTTGATCATATAAGGAAATCAATACAGGTCCATAACCTTAATTAATGGCAATTTTCTTCACATTTCACAATTATAACATCCCACATACAGAGGTGATAATCCCCAATTATTGAGCTCTTATGTGAAAAGGGAAGACTTGTAGAGAAGAAATAAAACAGTGATTTTTGCACTTAAGAAAGGAAATATTTTGAACAAAAAAGTGAGATTTTCTTTGGAAATTTTGATTTGACGCCCGATCAAACATGCTCAAGGACAAGTTGGGGTTTGTTTCAGATAAATGTATTATTCACCCATATATTACCATCAGTTTGATTCCCCTTGGACTAAATATGTCAAAATTCTAAAACAGTTGGTAGTCCTACCCCGCTGCTTAGCACCCAACACTTTCTACCATACTGCTGTCTACACCAATAGTATTCAAATGTCGCAAAATGCTACCACCACACACTCAATATAGTATATTTCTAAATTAAGCAAAAATTCCAAAGTTTTAATCTTGACAAAACACAAAAACGTAGACAATTTGTTGAAAATATGGTTTCTGTAAGCCAGAGATCACCGACATTAGGTCACATAGGTGCCTTGTACAGGGGACTAATTTATGTGCTGTATAAAATTTATTCATGAAACACATTTATATGATGGACTGCAATCGATCAAACGGCAAGAGACACATATGGGGTCAAAATGTGGTTCTACGGCAATATCGAAAAAAAAATATGGTAAAAAAATCGGAAAAGTGCGTACTTGACCAGATATGGTGCCAAAATTGCAAATAATATACCAAATGCATTCTGCAATGCCTAACCTAGCTTATTTATGATCGACTATATAGGTTATGGTGATGAATTTCAGAGACACCTAGTATTATCCACCGTTCAATTTTTGGTGGCCATTTCGACACCTTTTTCGGTTAGGCTGTGTCTGAGTCCAGTAGTCCTCAGTGAAAGTGTATAATATTTTACAGTGATTTGAAATATTGGGTACTATATGAAAATAAAGAAAATGAAAAGGCACTAACTCCATGTCTTTAGCATTCAAGGGGGGGGGGGGGATAAACACCGCCGCTATTAGCATGTAGATATAACCCTACATATGTAATAAAAATCCACGTGAACGAAAATTATGGTTGCAATGGTGAAAAAATCATGAATACTGCACACTATCCACACACAAATTAATGAAATGCCACAAAACCTGCTAAAAATCTATAATACACAAAATTCCATGTCCTCGGTTTAGGTATACGAACACATATAGGATTGCCATTTAACTCCATTAAAACGTTTTATGAGAGAAATCACTTTCAAAATGTTTCAATTTTCATAAAATTTCAGTATGTTGAAGCAATATATATAACTTACAAAATATTAAAAAATCAGCACATGTTGTTGGAATAGATCAAACGCTACAAGCATTTGACTGTTAGCTGCTGACACCTGGCGAATTCCTCAGAAAGCAAACTCCCAGAAAGGGCCGGTTTGTTTATATGTATTCATGCGCACAGTAACAGCTCCAATCAACATGAAAATTCACATGTACATAGAGGAATACCCATAATACCACTATACAAACCAAAACAGAGACATTTTAAAGTGATACATGTGCATTTGGAGGAGAAACTGGGAGTTTTTAAATAATATAGTACTTTGATGTCTCATTTTGATCATATAAGGAAATCAATACAGGTCCATAACCTTAATTAATGGCAATTTTCTTCACATTTCACAATTATAACATCCCACATACAGAGGTGATAATCCCCAATTATTGAGCTCTTATGTGAAAAGGGAAGACTTGTAGAGAAGAAATAAAACAGTGATTTTTGCACTTAAGAAAGGAAATATTTTGAACAAAAAAGTGAGATTTTCTTTGGAAATTTGATTTGACGCCCGATCAAACATGCTCAAGGACAAGTTGGGGTTTGTTTCAGATAAATGTATTATTCACCCATATATTACCATCAGTTTGATTCCCCTTGGACTAAATATGTCAAAATTCTAAAACAGTTGGTAGTCCTACCCCGCTGCTTAGCACCCAACACTTTCTACCATACTGCTGTCTACACCAATAGTATTCAAATGTCGCAAAATGCTACCACCACACACTCAATATAGTATATTTCTAAATTAAGCAAAAATTCCAAAGTTTTAATCTTGACAAAACACAAAAACGTAGACAATTTGTTGAAAATATGGTTTCTGTAAGCCAGAGATCACCGACATTAGGTCACATAGGTGCCTTGTACAGGGGACTAATTTATGTGCTGTATAAAATTTATTCATGAAACACATTTATATGATGGACTGCAATCGATCAAACGGCAAGAGACACATATGGGGTCAAAATGTGGTTCTACGGCAATATCGAAAAAAAAATATGGTAAAAAAATCGGAAAAGTGCGTACTTGACCAGATATGGTGCCAAAATTGCAAATAATATACCAAATGCATTCTGCAATGCCTAACCTAGCTTATTTATGATCGACTATATAGGTTATGGTGATGAATTTCAGAGACACCTAGTATTATCCACCGTTCAATTTTTGGTGGCCATTTCGACACCTTTTTCGGTTAGGCTGTGTCTGAGTCCAGTAGTCCTCAGTGAAAGTGTATAATATTTTACAGTGATTTGAAATATTGGGTACTATATGAAAATAAAGAAAATGAAAAGGCACTAACTCCATGTCTTTAGCATTCAAGGGGGGGGGGGATAAACACCGCCGCTATTAGCATGTAGATATAACCCTACATATGTAATAAAAATCCACGTGAACGAAAATTATGGTTGCAATGGTGAAAAAATCATGAATACTGCACACTATCCACACACAAATTAATGAAATGCCACAAAACCTGCTAAAAATCTATAATACACAAAATTCCATGTCCTCGGTTTAGGTATACGAACACATATAGGATTGCCATTTAACTCCATTAAAACGTTTTATGAGAGAAATCACTTTCAAAATGTTTCAATTTTCATAAAATTTCAGTATGTTGAAGCAATATATATAACTTACAAAATATTAAAAAATCAGCACATGTTGTTGGAATAGATCAAACGCTACAAGCATTTGACTGTTAGCTGCTGACACCTGGCGAATTCCTCAGAAAGCAAACTCCCAGAAAGGGCCGGTTTGTTTATATGTATTCATGCGCACAGTAACAGCTCCAATCAACATGAAAATTCACATGTACATAGAGGAATACCCATAATACCACTATACAAACCAAAACAGAGACATTTTAAAGTGATACATGTGCATTTGGAGGAGAAACTGGGAGTTTTTAAATAATATAGTACTTTGATGTCTCATTTTGATCATATAAGGAAATCAATACAGGTCCATAACCTTAATTAATGGCAATTTTCTTCACATTTCACAATTATAACATCCCACATACAGAGGTGATAATCCCCAATTATTGAGCTCTTATGTGAAAAGGGAAGACTTGTAGAGAAGAAATAAAACAGTGATTTTTGCACTTAAGAAAGGAAATATTTTGAACAAAAAAGTGAGATTTTCTTTGGAAATTTTGATTTGACGCCCGATCAAACATGCTCAAGGACAAGTTGGGGTTTGTTTCAGATAAATGTATTATTCACCCATATATTACCATCAGTTTGATTCCCCTTGGACTAAATATGTCAAAATTCTAAAACAGTTGGTAGTCCTACCCCGCTGCTTAGCACCCAACACTTTCTACCATACTGCTGTCTACACCAATAGTATTCAAATGTCGCAAAATGCTACCACCACACACTCAATATAGTATATTTCTAAATTAAGCAAAAATTCCAAAGTTTTAATCTTGACAAAACACAAAAACGTAGACAATTTGTTGAAAATATGGTTTCTGTAAGCCAGAGATCACCGACATTAGGTCACATAGGTGCCTTGTACAGGGGACTAATTTATGTGCTGTATAAAATTTATTCATGAAACACATTTATATGATGGACTGCAATCGATCAAACGGCAAGAGACACATATGGGGTCAAAATGTGGTTCTACGGCAATATCGAAAAAAAAATATGGTAAAAAAATCGGAAAAGTGCGTACTTGACCAGATATGGTGCCAAAATTGCAAATAATATACCAAATGCATTCTGCAATGCCTAACCTAGCTTATTTATGATCGACTATATAGGTTATGGTGATGAATTTCAGAGACACCTAGTATTATCCACCGTTCAATTTTTGGTGGCCATTTCGACACCTTTTTCGGTTAGGCTGTGTCTGAGTCCAGTAGTCCTCAGTGAAAGTGTATAATATTTTACAGTGATTTGAAATATTGGGTACTATATGAAAATAAAGAAAATGAAAAGGCACTAACTCCATGTCTTTAGCATTCAAGGGGGGGGGGGGGATAAACACCGCCGCTATTAGCATGTAGATATAACCCTACATATGTAATAAAAATCCACGTGAACGAAAATTATGGTTGCAATGGTGAAAAAATCATGAATACTGCACACTATCCACACACAAATTAATGAAATGCCACAAAACCTGCTAAAAATCTATAATACACAAAATTCCATGTCCTCGGTTTAGGTATACGAACACATATAGGATTGCCATTTAACTCCATTAAAACGTTTTATGAGAGAAATCACTTTCAAAATGTTTCAATTTTCATAAAATTTCAGTATGTTGAAGCAATATATATAACTTACAAAATATTAAAAAATCAGCACATGTTGTTGGAATAGATCAAACGCTACAAGCATTTGACTGTTAGCTGCTGACACCTGGCGAATTCCTCAGAAAGCAAACTCCCAGAAAGGGCCGGTTTGTTTATATGTATTCATGCGCACAGTAACAGCTCCAATCAACATGAAAATTCACATGTACATAGAGGAATACCCATAATACCACTATACAAACCAAAACAGAGACATTTTAAAGTGATACATGTGCATTTGGAGGAGAAACTGGGAGTTTTTAAATAATATAGTACTTTGATGCCTCATTTTGACCATATAAGGAAATCAATACAGGTCCATAACCTTAAGGAATGGTGGAGGTCACAAGTTCACAATTTTGGACTTTACCCCTCTTGCTATTCATTAGCACACCTCGGCGACTTTTGGGAAGACAAAAATAGTACTACACTCGTCCCGAAAGTCATATTGTATATTTTAGATTGATATATTACAAAACCTATGAAGTTCCTCATCATATCAGCTTAAATTCTAATTCCAGTTAGTTTGTTTTCACAACACATGTATGGGTGTTTGTAGTATGAATCGCGATGGCAGTAAGAGACACGAAGCAGTAAAAATGGCCCCAATAATAATCCGTTATAAGACTACTGGGTAGAGCGACGATATGAATAAATGTTTACTGGACGAGTAATCAATCACGTCGTTGGTAGCCGTGCGACAAACATCACCCCCCCCCCCCCCCGGACACACAAACACCGCTGGCTGCCGTGTGTCGCAGCATGTCTTACACAAGTGTCTGAGATCGATAACATAAACCTAAGTAAGCCGTTAAAACGATTTATGGCGGCGTATTTCACCAGTCCCCGGACTCCATGGTAGCTGTCAACAGAACACTCTTGTTGACATACTTCATATGTAGGGGTTTCCATATGAAATAACCTGGAAACCTTGGATATTTACATAGTCACCTTGGTAGGTACACGTGTAAAATTGACAATTTTCATTGTTGTTATACACTAATCTATGTACTCGTCTTAATGTCATCATTGATTTATCATATACAGTTACCAGATGGAGATATTAAACGATATGTCACCACTGATTGGATCACATCATGATACCATTATCTGTGTCTCTATTTTGTTTAAAAGTCATGTAGCAGATGCAAACATAGTTGATATGGTCTATAATGAAGAATGTACCGATCGATTGTATTGATGGGAACATTTTCAGCGAATTGCACATGCAAGAATATTCATGAACATCCGCTCAGAAGTCAAATAACAATTTCAAGGGAATTCAATGTATTTCCTGCCCTGTATGGTGCACCCGTCAATGTGACACAGAACCAATTTAATGTGAAAACAATCCTTGTTATATATTAGCCCAACAATATCTCGTCATGGATTTCTTATATTACCAAGCCGATACAAACGTCATGTGTCGGATGAATACACCTACCCAACCATACCATTCAAATATTTAAGCCCACACCAGTCAAAACATGCATGGATGATTCGCCAGACTGACCAATTTGATACTGAAAATCTTAAATTCCCTCGAATGATATGGAACAGAGAACATTTCCTGTCCTACGTGCGGTCCCAGTCATCCATAGCTTTCAGAAACATAGACATAAAGCATAACGTCAAAATTAATTAATATACTTTTCATCAGAATTTCAGTCATGGTGGACTTCGCAACACAAACTCGTCACCATGGTTACAAGTTTAACACCCCGGTTATTCGAGACTCGGCGACCAATCGGAACATACACAGATCGAATGCATCAAACTTCTTCACCACTCCGCGTGTGCAAAGTGAAGTATTTCCTAGGCAGCATGTTTGTAACACATATACAAAACTTAGAATATCACATATACAAAAACTTAGAATATCACAATGTACACTATATAATACGATACTAAGTCTAAATGAATAATAGCGTCCCTATGATGGTTGAATATACCACGATGTATGTGAAGATACGACTGTATAAGTACGGGTTGGTGTATGGGGTAAGTTATGTTTTCGAGTTGTACGGTTCACTGTATTGAGTAGGTTATGTATATGTTACTTTTCATAACCTACGCAACACAGTATATAAGTTGAAGGAATTTACATATATTAGATTATTTTCTGTATGGTGTAGGCCACGACTGCCGCGAGTTGAGGACTCAGGAGAGGACCTCGCCGCCAGACTGG